>OX352199.1:7452389-8754389 GCA_947086425.1 Xanthorhoe spadicearia
ATTTAAAGTATCCAGCTTTTGACAGTTTCTAAGTTATTGTTTTAAAATGCATTAGGAAATAAGAGTGGTTTTATCCATTTATCAAAAATATTTTCATTCTGCATGCACCCATAAACCGACCTCATTTGCTGCTTGGCGTAGACCTTGCATATATTGCCATAGTAAGTAGTGATGTCATTTTGAAACTACAAACTAGTAAACAAAGGAAAATTAGGTGTATAACCTAACCCACCTAGCCAAGGACAGCTTTATAATGATGACTAATTGGGCTCGTCCCGTTTGTGTGTCACGGGTGCTTACATTACACTAACTAAAGGGTGAGGTAAAACCTTGAGGTATATTATTTTTACTATTAAAGACCCTAGCTCATGAAACCCAGAGTTTGTTAAAACTAAACTGAAACTGTGCGGTAAGTTTTAAGCACCTTCATAAGATTTAATGAAAAAGTTCAATAATAAACTAAAACGAACGGGTTAAGCTCGCCTTTGTACATGTTGTTTTTAATGTCCTATTTTTAAGTTTCTCTTGTGTACAATAAAGAATTACAAGAATTACAAGAAGCTCAAACTAAAGTGACTTTTCAACAGTTTTTAAAAAGCTTGAACGTTTTCTTTGATTACAATCCATACTTGTAAATGACTAAAAGTTGTTTAAAGTTAAGAATCTTAAACAAAACTACGATCGTGTTGGCTTCGTATCTTTATCACCTAAAATTCTATATCGTTTAAAAGTAATCGTTCCCTTATAACATTAAGCTTTAGATTAAATTTGTACACTGAAACTTTGGTCCAAGCAACATCAACATCACTATAAAACTCAAGTTTCGGAAATTGATGGCAGTATACTCCCGGGATCTTTATTCTCTAGAATAAATAAAATAAATATCCTCAGATTCTATTCTCTTTACTGATTAACAGTTTAGTTATACGAGGTATAAATTGTTTACAGACATTAGAAGAGGAAGTTATATCAATAAGATGAATTGTCATGACAGTTACAGAATTACAGCATCTTCTGAAAACCGAGTTATGCTGACGAGGCAGATTCAATGAAATGTCGCCACGACGTACATTATAAATGGCTTCGCCTTGAATTCATCTAATAGTGTCATGTTACTGTGCCATTACTCACTGCAAACATTTTCAGAACATGAAGCTCAAATTATACGCCATATAAAATTTCATGTGGAAACCCTGCTATTAATAAAATCTTATGTTCTAATAACACGATAGTTTAGATCATGAATAACCCGTAACTTTCAACAATGAGGAGCATGATACAAATACATAAGTAATTGAAATTGGAATTTATGTTAATCGATCAGCCATCTCAAAATTTGTTTACCAATGTCGCAGGTGAATCGCAATAATGCAATTTTGTAAAATAAATCAAACTTTTACGACAAGCCAAGTTTTCATAATACAAATTGAATTCAAGATAGTCTTGATTTATGTATTCTCGACGTTCTAACTGCTTAGATTTGTTTGATAAAATGTAGTAGGTAAAATATTACCCATGTCATATTACTATATGAAAGTGGCGTGATTTTGTGTATTTAAATGACTGTATATTATTCAAATAAGTCAAATAGTCACACAGTCGTAAAAGTAAGACAGTAGAAGTAAGTAGTGCCACAGATAAAATAATACTATGTACAGATGGTCCATCTGGAACATAAATTTCACTCCGGTTTTTCTTCGGGCTATTTTTTTGTGTTTGATTTTGCGGCGCCCCTAGCAGTGTTTAGGTCTTGACAGCAATCAAAAATATTAGCACTAAATGGAGTTACTTATTTTTGATTGCAGGCAAGACCTAAACACTGCTAGGGGCGCCGCAAAATCAAACACAAAAAAATAGCCCGAAGAAAAACCGGAGTGAAATTTATGTACTAGATGGGGCATCTGTACATAGTATTATTTTATCTGTGGTAGTGCTAAGAAGTTTTAAAGATAAATAATAAATAAATAATAATAATAAATATCCTTGGACATTCCACACAGCGTCATCTAGTCCCAAGCTAAGCAACTTAATGCTTGTGTTATGGTAACCAGATGACTGATATAATACTTAGATAAATTTTTTTTTGTAAATACATACATATTATAGATAGAAAACACCCAGACACGAAACAAATATCTGCAGAACATACAAACATTTGTCCCGTAGCGGGGATCGAACCCGCAATAAAGGTTCATTAGGAATTTTGAGAACCTCTAAAATATAACAAACATCATCATCATCATTATCATCATCTCCCTGCCCTTATCCTACTTCTTCTCATGATATCGTAGCATTTGTTTTGTAAAATAAGAGTTTGCTTCCTAAGGGTTTGCTTTACAAAGACTGAGGTTTATTTTTTCTTTTATTTTAATGATTTATGGTCGCTGAGATACACATTTTAAGATGACATATGGGGCTCTTATTCTAGGCCGCAGCCTAAGGCGCTGTTTTGTCATCGATATACCCCGCCCCGGGCGACACTTAAGTTTTTGTGTCTGTTCATAAAAATCGTAGATCCGGGGAAGGAAACCTATGCAATCACTCAAAAGCATTACGTTAAGATGGAGACGACCCCGTTCACACGGCATTGTCCTGCACGTTTCTTTGCATTATACGTCTTAACGTATATATAGTGGCCATACAACGTACATATATCCATTCACACGGCGATTGTACTGCAAAAAATCGTGTACCGCTTATACGTTTAAACGCATACGTCAAAAAATCGAATGAACTTTGACGTATTCGGTTCGCAGTGGCACATGGTATAGGTTTGTTTCCTTCACTTTTCTGCGGCTATTCGTTTTTTACACGAATGATAATTTACCGTGTGAAGACCTGGGTGATTGTACGTTAAAAAACGAATACGAAAAAAACGTGCAGGACAATGCCGTGTTAACGGGGTATTCGACACATTATGTTGTGGATTCTACTCGTTACAGTTATTTTGTGTTGTTCTTAAATAGCACCATGGATAAGGATACTAGCTGATTACAACACTAGTCGTTTTTAGTGTTACGTATTCAACAAGGAATCTTTATAGTTTCGCCATGTCCGTCTGTGTGTCCGTGGCTTTTCTGAGAGAGTACTGTAATTTGGCAGTTAGATGCATAATATGCGGAACTCCTGCTGATCTTCTTCATAAACAGAGAGATATAAATCAGCGAGTGAAGTTTGTCCGTCCATTTGGACATGTAATTAGTCGGAGCAGCACCTGGCCCACCTACCTAATTTATATCGTCCTAACAGAAATCAGAACAACAGAGCCTCGTAATTAATGTTTAGGAACGTCTGTTTGGTTTAATTTATAATTGTCGTCCCTTTGTACAGTCAGACCCAGTTTTTAAAAACGTGACAAATTAAGTACGTCCTACTGTCTTTCTCCTAATATAAAACATGTGATTTATTTATTTATTAATTTAAACCTGCATTAAGTTGCTTAGCTGGGACTAGATGACGTCGTGTAATAATGTCCAAAGATATTTATTTACTTATTTAGAAGTTTAATTATGTTTTATGAACCAAATTCTACTTTCAATATTTTTTTCCAAAAGGTCGGATATTTTGTCCACCGTAACATTGAGAATAATGTAGTGATCATATTTAATTTTTTACATACAGGAAAATTTTATAGTAGACTATACTTTATTCGTATTTAAGCTACGCAGATACTTAGGTAAGTAGGTATATCTTCATTCTGCAGACACTGAATGTTCACCAATTCACAATGTTTGGAGATTAGGGGTTGAGTCAGATTGAGAAGATTTATAAACGCAAGAAAACTTTTAGGTTACGTGTGGCATTTATTTACTTTTAATTAAAATTAATTCATTTTTGTAAAAAAATAACATTCATCTGAAAAAACCCTCCTTCCTCATTTTTCTAAGTCTGTTCAATTTAATTTAACTTTTGTTTCGGACTTTATTTTTAATGTCTGAAAGGCCGTTTTTTGTTAAATAATCAAAGTCCATAAATAAACGTAGAAAACTTTAGTTAAACTTTAAGAACGTAAGTTGCGATTTTTGTACAAGAAAATAATATTCGTCGCTAATTAGTTAAATTATTTTTGTAAAGTTACGTAAAGTTTTATTCGGTAGGTAGCCGAGTTTCTATAAAGTATACTCGTACTACAAATGTATTCTAATCTTAATTACATCAGAGACTGAGCAATAAAGATTCTATCAACAAGTTGTGAAGGTGCGACGAAAAAGTATCATTTAACTTTCGCAATAAATATCTACAAACGAAAAGAGCGACGAAGATTGTCTTCTGTACAATTATCGTTTATGAAATCAGACAGACAGAAAGTAATTACAAAGTACACATTTATTATTATCATTATACTTTTAAAGCGTTTGTACCGTTGTTATTGACCTCTTGTTTTTACGCAATTCTATCCTGGGTTCTATTTCTATTCTACTATATATTTTTTTGAGTTTTTTTTTTTTTATCAACTTGAGACAATGAATAAAGAATATGAATATGAATATGAATATTTATATTCTGGGTTAGTGGCAATTTCAGCTACACTCACTTACAATTTTGTTTGACTGTCCCCAAAAGTCGCCAGCCCATGTTAATATTATGGAGGATGAGGAAGCACTTGTAGCGCGAGTTTTTGCCTCTATGGCGATTGTGAATGGTTCCAACTTCAATGTGTTAAGCTGCACTGGCTTTTGACAACAGTATATAACTTTATTTGGCTAACTACATTTTTTATCTCTAGGAGGCAGATGCTCCTCCCTGTTCCCCCTTGGCGACGCCCTTGATCCCACCGTGCGATCTGCATAATCAATTTCATAAACTTTACTTTGATTACAGAGTTGGGTTCATGATCCAGAATTGATACTCTCATGGGGTTTATAGTTCGCTTTGACACAAACTACTATGTATTCCAATTTAATGATGATGTGGAGATAATTACAGCTTATTTGCAACGATGGTCGACTAATTTAGTTTCTTTAATTGACAGGTCCGTTAATAAATTCTATCAATTCTAAAGCAATTTATTATTATAAAAAATTAGATAAGACATTCATTATTTAGATATATTTTTAAAAGCTATTAATTTAACAAATCAGAAAAATACTGTGACATTCATACTTTTATCTAAATTCAAGAGTTTATTGGAAACATTAGGATAAATCTGGCATCGTCTCGAATTTCAGAAAATTCAGATATCAAAGGGTTTATTTCAATCAATGAAAATAATAAAATCCGAACAGATTCAGCTGGGGCTTTAAGTAGATCTAACATCAATCTGAGTTGATAGTTGAACAAACCGCTCATTAGTCACGAGTACCTAAAATTATTCCATCCCATGAATCTAGGTTAGGCTATTTAGATTAGAGCACTACATCAATATGTTGCAAACGAACCGCCCATTACAGCAGGCTGCGTAATTTACAAGCAGCTACCATTTGTGGTCCTGCTGATGTTAAAGTTTAAAGGTATCTGTATTATTAATTTAACGTACAATCAGAAAGGTTTTTAAAAACCTTCGTAAAAAGTATAGGTACATAAACCAAATACAATTTGTTTGAACTTTGGTTCTTTAGAAATATTAACGGGACTTAATCGCGTATTAAAATCATATTATTTCGAGGCAAATTCATATTATTATTTCGAGGCGTACTCGTATATGATTTCAATACGCGATTAAGTCCCGTTAATATTTATATATATATGTTTCCAAGTCGCGATAGTTTAAATAGTATTTTGGTTCTTTATATACAAAAAAAACTCTTATAATTTCTTTGTCTGAGTGTCTGTTCCTTTTTGAATTTAAGGACATCTAATCCCAAGCCTAAGTTCTGACAGTGGAATTGTTGAATTAGACCGTGATTATCTCTCTTTGTTCGTCTTCTAAACGCATATGTCGAGCAGATTGCTCATTCTTCCGCCAAAATAATGAGATAATGTAATTCAGAATCTCAGTCTGTTAATTCCCACCAAAGATTATTTAGCAATTGAAAAAAGTTTTTATAAATAACTTGTTTATTCAAAAGTATTTTGAAGTAAGTAAATTATTTTCAGAAAGCGCGATACCACAATAATGTAATATTTATCTTAGATGAACTGAGTTATTTAGTGGTACTACTAACCAAAACAAGACTAAAAATAAAAATGATTCTTATTTGTATCTGGCAGAACGCAATTTACCTTGAAGCGTCGCAATTAAATTATCACAAGCCTAGGACTGTATAAATAACAATTTTCTCTCATTATGCCCGTCTTCAGTCAGCGCAAGTACTTCGTGAAAGATTTTTTATTTAAGACTAGCTGTCCGCTTCGTCTTGGTTGTACTAATGCAGGAAAACTTCCCAACACTTTATTGTACTAATGTAAAATCAGCCAATCGTTCTTAAGCTTAGCGAGACTAACGAACCACGATTATTTATATATATAGAGATAATGGGATCTTAAACTGACTCCATCTTGACTACGTCTGTTTTGTACCAAAATATGAAGGTAGAGTTAGTACACACATAAATCGTTTAACGAACCAAAATGTCTTATTATACTTTTGTTGAGCTTAAGCCGAAACGCGTGTGCGGATTTATATTGATCTTTTTTAAGTAAAATGCGCATTATCGAACCGTTTCAAACGAGTAATGTGTATAAGGTCCGAAGCTTAAATACAGTCATATATACAAAGTGATCTATTAAAATTTTAGCGTCCTATCTAATGTTGTGTTTGCGAATAATTAAAGAGTTTACAATGCAGAAGTTTACTGCAAAAATATAAACAATCTAAAGTAAATACAGTGAATGTTGTTAGGGTACCCTTTCAGCTTCAGCATTGATAGTACGTACGATACGAATCCTAGTTTGACATGAATTGGAGCTTTCAGAGGCGCTGAGCGCACAGGGCCTTTACAAACTCTGTCGTAATGAAGTTTCACTTTAAAGAGAGCCTCTACTTTAAGTTATTCAGTAGACCGACTAGTCGAGTTTTATTTAAATTTGGCATAAAAATGCTTTGTGGAAAGGTAGTGGAATTGGAACAGAGAATAATTTGGAGAGCACGGAAAACTTTGAAAATCTACATTTATGTATGCATGCCTTGTCATGTACCTATTTACATCGAAAGACGAGAATTGAATTTAGAGCGAAGCGATAGATTTTTCGCTTGGCAGTATAATCGAATCACGCATTCGTGCAGATATACAGCTTTTAGAAAATATGAAGTGAGCTAT
The DNA here is from genome assembly GCA_947086425.1 of Xanthorhoe spadicearia. Classification (NCBI taxonomy): domain Eukaryota; kingdom Metazoa; phylum Arthropoda; class Insecta; order Lepidoptera; family Geometridae; genus Xanthorhoe; species Xanthorhoe spadicearia. The sequence continues at coordinate 7,459,589 of OX352199.1, forward strand.
TTTAAATTGAAGAATCTGTCGTATTGGATGTGCATCAATGACAAAACTATCTATGAAGCGTTTCGAGATTTCAACGTTCGATAATTCACTCCAGATTCAAAAGTAATTTGTTCAGTGACAATGGCGCACATGCCATCCATTTGTAGCGCTCTTATATTATTTTCATACTATCATGTGATTGCCCTGCAGAGGGAAACATCAGGCTTATAATAATAATATCATGTGATGCAAATCATCGTTTTTATATTAAAATTTCATGGTTTACCTAATCAAAATGCATGGTCCACAAAAGTTGGTGGTTGGTGTTTTTATGAATATTACTTGAACCATGAATTGATGTCCTTCACTTTTGATGTTGGCTTTATTAATGAGGGATTAGCGGGGCTATTCCAGCGTCATATTCATTGAAGTTGTACTGAGAGAAATGAATACTTTATTTTATTTTCACAAATTCTAAAAAACAGCTAATGTTGAAACGTTAGAATAGGGGCTCCGTTTGACGAGGGTGAGCCTCACTTTGTAGAATAACTCAAAAAACAGATAAGCTGGAAAAAGGTCCGAAAAAGTGTTTAAGTGAAAACGTGTGTTGGACTTATTTCTGTGACTTATCGATAAATCCTTACGTGACCTTTGACTGGGCGTAATAAAGCAGCGACCTAGCAACTTTATTATTTCTGATGTATAACATTACTTTTATTATTCATTATTGTTATTAATTTTCTTTGTAACCGACTACCTACTGCGGATATGTGAGTCGAGTATGTTAGGTAGACTAAAGCAGCTAGATCAAACTACATTGGTCAGATTTGTGAATAAAAAAATGAAACCTTTAAGGCATTTTTCAAATCCTAAGATATGTCTAAGGGCCACCCCCCTAGGCCTTCGGAGGAATAAAACTTGTGTAAAAATAACACCATTAAGTCTACTACTCTTTGCATGACTTATATCATATTTATTCAGCGACGAGCTCGAGTTGTCATTTACATCCCGTATGCCAGCAGGCTCGGCGTCAGTGTCGACAAAGTGGAATTGTTTCTGAAATGTATGAAGATGACATCATGCTGGTTGCAAATATAGCTGCAAATGATAGTGTCTCGATTTTAATACAAATTTTGCGGAGCCACCGAGATCTCTTATACTGTGTTTTATTTTTTCATATGTCTGGAAAAAAGGTGCATAGTACGAGTTTAAGTTAGTTTAGATCAAGTTAGAAAGTCAGCTGAAACAAAGATAACATAGCTGAATCTCTAACAAAGTAACCTATGAGTGGTGCATCAAGTGAAATCCAGTTTTAATGAGATTCCTTGGGGATTGTTCCTCAATACTGCCCAGTGTGTTGGAAAAACAAGCCAAGTACCATCAAATGTTCTCAGTATTGAGAGAAATGTTTGCAAACTTTTTGATTGGTGTGTTCACGAGAAAACAACATAATATTTTTATTGCGGATTTATTAGTTTTGGTTTGGTATAGAAAATTATTGTGGCAATATACATTTAGCTTAATGGTATTGCGGTCAGCGAGATAAATAGGTTTACATTAGTGGTTTGGACTATACAACTATTTATTCTATATTTCGTAAAATCGTTGGAAACGTTTGCTGGAATAGCACTACACACATAGCATCCCTACAAAGTTTACTATAATAACTAGACTTAAAAGCTACAATCGTTTTATTTTTCAGTTGCATAACCAAGCGCCAAGTTAAGCTCCCAGCGGCGTTTTCATAAGAAAAGTTTATGGAGTGTGACTGTCAGTGTACAATTGCTAGCAATTGCATCGCATCGAGAATTTAAAAGCTTTATCTCTAATTTAATGCTTGGTATACCTATATATGTTTTCCATGTGGCCTACGAAACAAATAAGCAATAACTGCAACCCCAAAATATAGTAGACATTTTCTCAGATCTTTTAGACATTAGGCTTTACAGTCTACGGTGGTCCTTAAAATTTGTTGGTTATCGGAAAATTGCTGGTTATTCTAAAATCACTGTTCATTTTACTATTATTCACACTGCGAAATGTTCACGGTCAATGAAAATAGATGCCAATAAAACATTTTCTGAAAAACACTTATTTTTTCGTTAAATTTTTTGATTAATTTTGTAGTAGATGCTTGGACCAGTTTAAAATGTGATGTAAGATTTTATGCTACATGGAACATAGTTTTATGGGGTTTGCAATCACTGATACAGAATTAGGTGCATGTAATAACGCGTTACGAATAACGCTGTAAATCAATCATTACTTAAGCAAAATAGATCTTAACTTACTTATAAAAAATACATTATCGGTTAGTTTGGATCAACAGTGAAGTTTAGACCTAAAGCACCATTCTAAAGCAAATACAAAATACAGTAATTTGAAAACGCTTCACATTTCCGAGTTTGAACACGAAGTTTATACTAATGTGCCAGACTAGCTCTAACTAACAACGTTTAGTCAACTAGAACCACGGCTTTAAACTAACTTTACTACTATACAGTTCTCAGAAGCTTTGGCGTTTTAGAAAGTGATAGCCGTCATATTACAGTCGTCAATGTATCGTCTTATTTACGAGAGCTCGTGGCTTAGCTTGCTAAGATGATCTTAATAAATCGTTGAGTTTGAAACGCGAGTGATATTACCAGCTGAAAGGCACAATAAATTGTTATTACCGGCTATTAAAGTAGTCATGTGACAGAGGCCTAGCATCCAAAAGTCTCCGTCACCAGAGAAAAAATGAGCAAACCCGCTTATAGTTGTTTGTATTCATATACATAAAATAAATAAATTTTTTTTATTCTCTTGAAACTCTATTCTATCTATGAACAACAACTTGCTTCACGTTACCTTGGTTATCTTCGTTTATGACAAATTTGGAATATACGATTGCCGTTTTTCAGAAAACTATGGCTTTATGTATATTATGTACTACTATCTCGACTGTTTTGCTATGTTCTAAGTTGAAGTTGTTTTCGGGAGAATATTTGACGTATCATGTCGAAAAATCAATATTGTCTCTTAAATTCAGTTAAGAGCTATCCCTAATTGAAATTTGAATTTAATTGGAGTGATAATAAAAGACAAATTTATGATTTCCGTAATTTAAGAACGAAAGTACATTATAATCAAATCAAAGGACCATTAAATCGTAAAGACAATAGTGCCTACTGTGTACAACTTGTGAAAACTCAGCTTTGATCTAAAGTTTCCCGTCAATTTTCAGCTAAGACCCTCTATAATTTTATTTCTTAGAAAATTACAGCGGAAGTTTTAAACAAATTCTAAAAACATTTTGGGACTTCTTCCTGTTTGATGTCAAGTTGCCTTCACAACTTTGGGATAAGAAAATAAATAGTCTACTGCACAGTGTTTGCGGAAAAATATTATCTTTTTATCATCTATTTAATATTTACAACTATCAATGTCTATAATGATTTTGTCATAAAGTCAATTAGTTCATCAAAATCCCAAAAAAACTGTGCTTATTTTAAAGTAGGTTAAAAAGTTACCAACAAAGCGACTAACTTCTTGATTGATTTATGAGACAGCAAAGTCGAGACCCTACCCACATGAAACCAATGCCACACCCCAGCAAAAAGTCTCAAGCCTTGAGCAAAAGTCACAACTTTCTAAAACTCCAACTTAATTTATAACTCGTGTGTAAACCACAATACAGGACCCTGAGAGCCATTCAAAGGATTTGCCGAGCTATTTCACTTTTAAACTTGGTTGGAGAATTTCAATTCGCTACGGACGATCCTCTACGACGTAGCAGTTTGCTACGAGAATAATTGAATCAAGTGAGTATAAGGTTGTAATTTCATCGCTGATATTATTAAAACTGTATAATATCTTGTGTGTAATTGAAACTTCCTATCTGAGTTAAGAAAGTTAGATTGGGTCTGAGATCTTTTCAAATCGAGAAACATACCGATTCTTTCATAGAATAAAAAGGATTCCTTGTTGAAGTCTGAGAACATTATTGGTATTTACTAAGAGCCATAACTAAATATTTTATGATTATACATATTGAATTGGGTATTTATTGTTAATAAAAATTGTATTTATTTAAAGTAACAGTGAATGTAGAGAAAATAAACCAAAAAATGTTATGACTATATATTTGACAGGTGAACCATAACAGACTTAAAGCTTTTATGTGCTTTTCTATGTGTACTTACAGTGATAAAATAGAGAATATTCTATTACATTTGAAAGTGATATCCTTTGCATAATTATGGCATTTCTCGTTTCTATCAGTCCCGTGCAGTTCCTGCATAAATTATTCTCATAACATGATTATAAAACCGTTATAACAAAGAACTCTGCGAAATTAAAAAGTAAAAGTTTTAAAGGCTTTGTCTCGGTCGCTATGAAAGCAAAAGTGTTCGCGTTAAAAGAACTGAAATATGAACTGTGAAAGCATGCCCTAGAGACAAGTAAAGTTAGCATATAAAAGAAAATGTTTACGACATTGTATCGACAGGAAACGAAAATATTGAGCGATTGATGTATACGGTTGAAGCGAATGATTTTTCTTAATATTTTATTGGCTGAATCACTAATTTTTACATTTTGACTTCGAAAAAAGAAGAAGGCTCTAATTCAATTCAAGTGGGTGTGTAGGTATTTATGTGTTGTGTTTAAAAAAAGGTGGTTGGTGACAAAAAAAATACGTAAACCTTATTGAGTGCCTATCATGTACTTGTTATCGATAACGGCTATATTCTTGTTATCGATAACCGCTATAAGCTTATTGAGCCAGCCAACACAATGATCTTTAGTTGACCTAAAAAATTTGACAGTGTGTTAATGCCCAGGGTTATTGTTATTACATGCTTAAATCTTGAAAATTCTAATTAGCTTTTATTTTATTTTATGAGTTCATGCTGTTAATTCCACGCATATGGGTGTCAACCCATAAAAGTTTTGACCGCCCAGAGCACTCCTTACTTTGACAATTAAGACTAATCCGGTACAAATACAAGCGCTTTGGAGACTGCACACAAACGCATTTTAACGGTTTGATAGTATCGATACAAATGCGATATGGACGCGCAGCAAATGCAAGGCAGTCGGCAAGCTGTTAAAGCTTATTAAAACTCGTTTGTAAAATACAAACAGTGACTGCGCGATCGAAAAACGTGGTGTTTTCAGGCTTTTGGAAATGCTAATAAATTAAGCATTCGTTGATAAGTAGATCAGATATCGCTGTACATATTCATAGTGTACCTAGTGCAACTACATTTAATCTCTTATTCGCGTTCGATTCAGCAAATGTTAAGCTAGCTCAGCTTTGTTCGTATTCAATTTTGGAGTTCAATTCGTTCCGTTCGCATTCACCAAATTCGTATCGGGACGGCGCGGCGTGGATTATACCCGTATTCACCCATTCTTTGGAAAAATCGAATTTTACGCTAAATTTTCATCATACTAAAGGGTAAAATATGAGAGCACTGGTACCTAAGTGATCGGATGTTGAAGGTGATGGCATAATATTTAACATACATTTGTCTAAATAACAAAATCTAACCTTACATACAGAACAGACTTTACGCTCCACAATATCTGAGCCACAGTCCGTGAACCTCAGTTGCATGAACTTGCATGTGTTGGGAATGTCAACTAGACGTTACCAATTTCACAGACTCGAAAAGCGGAAATTGCGATTCATGACGTCATCGGTTAACAAGCATCGGATTGGTTCTGTTCTGTCTGACCAATTGGTTACTAAACTTTGGAGCAAGGAAGATGTAAATGCAGACAATGTTAATTCAGGATGCTCTGCCGAACACTAATTTAATTACCACATTGCAAGGCTTTGAATCGTCCAACGTGTACGTACGTAGTACCAATATCGTCTTTTGTAGTACGTAGCTTATTTACTTTACTGAACTATCTACACATGTAAAGTAGAACCCCGTTATTAAAAAAAATTTGTTAAATTAAGTTAACTGTACTAAAATAAATAAGACCGGTCTATAGGCAAATTTTATTTAAAATATTCATAACATTTTTATAGTCAGAATTATACAGGGTGTGAGCGGTCCAGATTACATCCGTTTGAAACTCTTCAGAAAAATATTACACTGACAATTTATGTACAATTTGTAAACTCACAATTCAGCTTAAACGCATGAATTTAAAGATGTTATTTGCAACTCTAAACATCATCCACCAGCTTAGTATTCCATACGAACTGCTAACTTTGAACTTTGCCGTTCGGAAAGATCGAGAAAACACATTTTATTATTCTTGGTATACCTTTATGTCAGCTATCAATTATAGCTTCAAACAAAACGAGGTCTACTTCATAAAAAAATATTCTACTGTTCCCATAGATACCAAGCCAGCCAAGTTAATTATTTCATGAACCAAGTAAATTTAATAATACGAGGAGTGAGATCAATTCATTATCTCAACGCTTTGAGCTTTTTCAGCAAAAAAGAGGAATTTTCAGCGTATTATATAATGAAGCTTGAATTATTCATGATTAAACACTTCACCTCAAAAATTCGGCATCCAACTCCTACCGAGTGTGTAGGAAATCATCCGTAATGCTTATAATCATCATAAACCATTCTTTATTCATTAGAGCACTTGCCCCTCTCAATAGGATAAGTTGGATGAGTTTTGTTAAATATTACCTGTCTATAAAAGAGACAGTGAGACGACGCAGGTGCTGCAAACTTTGAAGCCTTGTCGAGGAATTCAATTATAATCGAGTTTGTCGATCAAATCAACATTTGTCTTTAGGCTGTAAGTTTCATACTCTTATTATGTAAAATAACGCGGATAATCAACGGACGCAGTTCTTTGGTCAAAACGTTCCTATTCAGCACTTTTTTGCTAGTTTTGTGCAAGCGTAATATTAAAGTAGACTTTAAAAACTTTGCAATTACTGACTAGGAGAAAACCTAGTGAATATTTTAGTATTCAAACTTCCTCGAAGCTTATTTAAACTCATTAAAGTTCGAAAGTCGAAGTTCGATTCGGTTGTTGTAGAAGAAAACATAAAAATCATAAAGTAAATTGTAAGCTCAGGCAATTTTGGTATATTAGTGTGCTAGTGTCAATGTTCTTGGTTTGTGTTCAGAATTTAGATGAAAACTTTCAAACTTTCATAGGGGCTCTTACACTCAATCGAGTTTGCGAGAATAGGTGCTATTTTAGTTGTTTCACGGGAAAGTTTAGCTGGCTTCTTTTTGTGTTCGAAAAGTTGAGGTGGCCGACCCTTGTGTATGAAAAACTTCGCTCGACCCATCTCTTGTTCTAATTTATGGGAAATCCTTGATCTTTGCGGGACTTCGGGAACAGAGAAGTTTGTCGCATAAGCCATGGTTTTTATAGGGGTATATATCCTCAAAATATTAAAATATAAATTAACAATGAACATAATATAACTAGCTGTGTCTTATAAAAAAAAGATAGATACTCAGATAGATGAACACCATAATGTACACAAAAGAAAACAGAATACAGTAAAACTGACTTTCCAATAATATATTGTAAAAATACCCGTTTGCATTTGTTTTATGAAAAAGATATATGCTAAGCTCGAGTGCAGGTTATATGAGCGAGCATCAATAAATGCATGAACATCCGACTACCAATCTATTCCGGCACTGGTCACTATTTGTCACAGGCTTTAGTGGAGTAAACATACGACGTGATTCCATTGCTGTGGGCCTCACCATCTGTCATAAAGCTTTATAGGTACAATGTGTTTGGATTTAGAGATGGATTTAAAGGAAGATAACTTATGTACTCGCATGAGGTTTACATCTGTAATTGAGGTGTCAATCATTTTTAGTTTAAGTTAATTTAATTTTACTTTAAAAAAGTGCTAGTGTACACCTCGTTGATGCAACTAATGAATAAATAAATAAATAAATTTTCAATAAATAAATACTCCAAGAAATACTAAACTAAACGCGTTGGGTATTTTAAGTATTTGAGTTTAAGTTCTCTTTAAAATACTCCACATATTTCATAAATCTTAAGAGCTCTCGAAGTTAAGTCACGTTTCAATATGAATTTATGAACCGATCAGAATGAAACTTGGAATGGATGTAGATAATGAGTGGAATAAATAATGTGTTATTGTGACTTTATTTTATTACGCGGTAAAAAAACACCAAACCAAATTGGGTAATCCAGCACTTTAAAAACTTATTGAAACACCCTATTTGGCATATTTAGGTCACAAACAAATAGTTCTATCTATTGACTATTTGCACAGAGTTGCAGGTTCGGCCAGATCCAAAACGAATGGATGCAGTTAGACAGTTCGGAAACTTTCGTCTCTTATCGGGCTAGCTATAGATTACGTATTCAATACAGCCTGTAGCTTTCGTAGCTTTTCAGTCTATTCAGGTGAGTCAACACGTAGGAACATGTTTATCATTTTGAAGTTTACTAAAACTAGTTTTACGTTGTGTTTGATTTAGATATCCGATTGAATGGATCAATATATCAATGACAAATTTAACAGATATATGTATTTCATGTTAATTTTGGTGAAATGTGGAACTTTTGCAGTGTTTGCTCATGGGAACTATATAGGTATCTAATCATGAACAGGTGAATAGGTATACATAACATACATGTATGTGAAGGGTTGGGTAGCAACAATATTAATAGATATTTTAGCAGGTTCTTATGTATTTAAATTATTGAATGACATCTACGGTATAAAATAATCTATTTCTAGTTTTCCATACTGTCGGTAGGTACTTGACACATTTTGTTTGTAAGTAATGTCAAACATCTACCAGGAGAGAGCAAAATCAAAGATAAGTTATTGATACTAAAGGATAGTATGATATTAGATAGGTACTTACAGAGTATAGATTAAATTGTTAAATAACATTGTTTGAAATTCCTACTACGAGTATCTGTCTACAAATCATGCATAATAAAGTTATTAGTCCCGGTGGGGTTTACAGCATTTAGATAATAATTAAAGCGATGTAAAAATCGAACTCGCAACTGTTAGCGATTTACGTTCAGAACTACGAGTATGGGTTTTCCTTAATACTATCACAAAGATAAAACAACAAATGAACTTTTACCAATTACAATCATCAGTAGGTACGCGTACCTACGCTTGACGAGTTATACCTAAGTCTTCATGAATAATTTAATTATTCAAATAAATATACCTAACATTAAAACAGCTCTAACTTTGCCCTCGGTCTCTTGTACACAGCCTGTTAGTTCGCTTTCTACTCTCTGTTCACTCAATTATGCATGGATTTGTAGTTCAAAGTCGGGTGGAAAGTCCCTCAGCCTAGTGTGAACGAAGCCTTGTGATTTCTGGCGTACCGCAGTAAATATGCTAGTCGCGCCTGTGGCTCATCGTGGAACCGAAATAACCCAATATTTTGGGGGGAAACAATGTGCCAAATTGAGTGCTTGTGCAAAGGCTTTGTTGTAGAATAAATATCTAAATGTAGGATCATGATAAAACATTTTTCTGTCTCGTCTCTATGTTTAAACATAGACGAAATCTATAAAATTTATGTGACAAATTGCTGGTAATTATTACTATCTTAGTTTACCAATAAAACGGTCTTGAATTCCATTTATAAAAACGAGCCTCATTTATGTAAAACATTAAGGTTTTTTTAGCATTTCAACAAGACGTTTAACGTAATATAATTTGAAGCACGAAATGGGACAAGGTACTTGAATGATATCCAATAAAACAAATGATATCCAATAAAACAGAGGTCGAAACGTCGAGAACGCAAATTATAAGCATTGCGATGAATCCCGTCGATTTATATTTCGAATTTATTGTGAAATGTTGCTGTTGTGTAGCAGACAAGGAATAAATACTTTTTTGCGTCAGTCCCGTGACCGTTGTTTCGTAATCTGTCTGCACATTCAAAGGGTCTTTGTCCTTTTAGATTGTGATAAATTTAGGAATCCAGTGGTTTACCTAATTTAATTTAAGCGAAGAAAGGAATTCTTGAGAGTTTATATAGTACTCCTCACGATTTAGACGGGGACGGCCCCGGGACGCGACCCTGACTATTTAATTCATTAAAATATATTTGTTTTATATATAGTTAACACTAAACCACATACTAATTTTGATTTGTTAGTTAAATTACAGATCAGAACACCTTACGTTATAAAGTAGGAGGTTGTGAAACCATTTGAAAAACATACTCCATTATCCCTTTGGATTAATGATATCCATAAGATTAAGAGTGAAATACAAGCTATTGAAAAATAACAGGAATTTGGGATGTTTCAGAAATCAATCTATTGTATGCCCCAAGGCTGTGTATAACAGGAAGAAGAGGAAAGAAAAATTTACTAGAATATTTTTATCACGTTTAGTCAGTTCGATTCCCAGTCAAACCATGGAATTTCTTTAAATCTTTGATCTCAGAGGTGTCCATTCATAAAAGTATCCTATCTACAATTTTTAAGGTACAGTCAGTAACTGGAACGGTCTGTATATAAAAAGCCATGCGATAAAACCAAAGCGGAACAGATTAAGAAAGTTGAAGAATAACCGATGAGAAAAGTGTCTTAAAGCTTGTTACTTACCAAGTGTGACGAGATTATATTACTAAGATCGTTAATCTTCGTTAGACGATCTCATGCTATTGGCTTTCATTAGAGAATGAAGGTCAAATAACCACTAATCCGCAATTGAGATAAGATCACCTCAATAAGTGCTCAATAAAGCTGATTAATAGGGAACGATCACAGATATACAGGAACGATAGATGAGCGTAAATCACAAGTTGTCCCACGGGTTGCCTTGTTTCTGCTGCGTTCGTTATTCGACCCATAAGCAATCTGAGCTTTACTATCCACTAGGAGCTGAGATAGATGAGTGTGAATCACCGATTGGTCTCCTGAGTCGATGTACGCCTTACAATAGATAGGCACTAGACGAATCTATATCTCGTGTAATGAAAATCGATGAGTATCAAATTAGTAACAATGGTAGCAGTTGATTTATGTTGATACTTTCATGATTGTTTGTAAAGAGGAGTAGGTAATCAAAAACTTAATTCAATAAAATAAATCGAAATTTTAATCAACCGTCAAGTCGTCATTGATTGCATTAGCAAGAATAAACATGACTACTATTGACTAGCTTGGTAACTTGGTAGTTTTCTGACATGTTCTTAACCTAATTCAAAAAAGGTGTAGGTTCTATGTTGTACCGATATTGAATTTATTTTTGTTTGAAAGAGTATACGCCCGAGGTGGATGCTTTAAAAAATTTAGATTCATCGGTGCTATGGACAGAAATGCACCTTGGGAGTGCAGACGATTAAAGTCGGTTTAATAACGTTTTTAATTTTGCCTCTTGTAACCTTTTCAGTTTGGCAGCCCTAACAATGTCCAACATCGGATGTATATCATTAATGTCCCATGCGATTACTCCAGTGACCTGTTACTCACTACATCGGTCAATAGCTCCAGAGTAAACACATATGTGATTGAATGTACTGGTAATACCGTCCCACGTGCACCGATTCAACGGACTATATCGGATCAATTTTAGCTCCATCCGCGTTCACAGCTGAGTTTGAATATTACTTAGGGCGTGTTTCCAGTACTTGCACAATGGAATAGGTCTCAAGTAACTTACTTTAGTCAACTACTAGCTTGTAGATATGACGTCACACTTCGTGAAAGCTGAAATAATTATTTGCTTGTGTAGTGTTGACGAAATGCGTGTCTAAAATGCATACAACTTGCAGCATGTTTATCTTGTACTTATCTTGCATGCATATTTTTTATCTACTTTAAATGTTTTTAAATGATTCAATGTCAAATAAGCTTAAATTCAGTTTAACTTCAGAATTTTTGTTTTATTTTTCAGATGTGCTGTTCTGATTTTGATTGAAAGCTTAGTCGAGAGAAACAAAAAATATAAATACATCCGATCCGAATCCAAGTGAGACATTTGCCTCTTGAGCCCTCATTTGCCTTTTCTGATCCGTGGGTACGTTTCAGCTCGCATGAATATCGATGACTTGTGAAAAGCTAGGGTTATTGAATAATTCATGGGCCTTATTTGCATTCTGATCGCAAATGTTACCGATAAGCAACAACACCTCACGTTTATTTCTCTACTGATGGTCGAGGTAGAGGGGTGCAAAGAGGATAGCTAGTGTATTAACACCCAAGTTTGTGCTGGATATGATTTATACAGCGTCAAAAGGCATGAGTATATCCGAAATAACACTGGTAGTTTACGATCTAACTATTCAATGTGCACTAAAACGAACGCTTGTATAAATTACGAAGACACATTAGCTTTATTGGCTGGTCTTCGCCGGAAAGTTTCAAATAGCAATAAAAGTCCTGGCGATGCCCTAAACTTGATTTTATTACAAGATCAAATTGCTCGTCAACAAAAAACTCTTACAAAGTAACCCCGTTTTATAGATGTTGTTTATTCCGAAAGGATACCCTTCTATCCCAACAATAATAAGATTTACCTACGACGAATGGGGACTTTATTTAATTTTGAGCACATTTTATGTTCGACGAAAGTTTAATGTATGGAAGGCTTTTAGAATAATTACCATGTGGAATTATATTGTCGGCTAAAAGGAAAGGAGTAACCGATGCGTACTCTCTGTATTATAGAGGCTCGGAGTGCGAACATAATGAATAACGTATTTGAATAATATGAGAACAATTTGAAGTTGTTTTCGTACCTGCAATACCAACAGAACTTGACAAAGTTTTCGGGTAAAATCAACATTTTCGTCGAGCCAAGTAGCTGCTAAAGAACGGATTCCATGTTGACTTACCTGAAACAAAAATTGTTTTGTTAGTATTTTATTGATATTTTATTCTATCAAAACGCAATATTTAAATATTTTAGGACTTTATGATGTTAATGTAGGTACAATAAGTGTACCTACCTACTCATTTTCATCAAGTTATAGCATCAACAAACATCGCATAATTATCAATTTTCTATTTATTCTTATGCAAACACCTATTACAAGAGCAATTTATTAAGTTAAGTTCTATTAATAATGTGTCCTAATTGACTACTCATTTTCATCAATTATCTTGAAGTTTCATTGTGTACCGAGGAAGTAATTAATAATATTAATTAATTTGTGAAACGGCGGTGGACTCTGGGTTATACCTTGTCATTCCCGGCAAAAGATTAATTATCGGGACTTCATCTACTTATAATGAAACTAGATTGTCTCGGTAAGAAGCGGTCTTCAAAAGCAATTTATTCTTTGTTTAAGATGGTTTAAATATTTAATAAATCTTCGTCAGTTGAATTAAGTCAAGTGACCATTAACATTAGTTTTTCTACAAAACTATCGTTTAGTTAAGCGACGATCTAAGAGCCACTAGGATAAGCGAACTACCTACTGCTTTATTAAGCAAAACTATGTAAAGGTAGGTGTGAGTATTTGTTCTGATGATATGTATTTATAAATATGTATGCATGGGTAAACAAAGGTAAATGCTATAAAAATATCAAAATCACGATGGAAATACAATAATTGCACTTCCGATGCCGGCTTATGAGAGCAACGACGGGTGCGGACAACCGGGAGGAGAAATAAATATCGCATTTTATCACGACAATGCTGCTCCGTGCACGCGGCAACGAACGAGCTAATAAAGGATCATTGGCACAAAGAACCATTAGAACGAGAAACCGTGCTAAGGACCTTCAAACCTGAAAGTTTTTCCATGTCATTCCCGAAAGCCTTCCCGACCAGATACGCAAATCCGATTATTTATTTGAATTTACTTTAAGAGTGCTTTTCTCCTCATTTCTAATTGGGAGTTAGGTACACCAAAGGAGAAAAATTGTAAAAAACTTGGCTGATAGAGTTTTTAGCAGAGTTAATTAATATTTCGTAGCTTTGAGTGCGAACGATTAATATTCGCCCTCCGAATGCTTGTTCAAAGTTTAAAAGGCTTGAACTTTGTGGCGAGAAAAAATGAACGCTGGATTGCTGTTTATTTTAGGAAAATGTTGATACATTTTCGCTTTTCCGATGTACTAGAAGCAATACTCGTATAAACTGATCTCATCTGTAACAAACTGGATTAGGCCCGGATGAGAGAATGTCTTGAGAGCTAGTTGCACAAATAAAAGAAGCATTGCTATTGGCGATTCATGTAAGCAATTTGATTGGATTGATTGGATCGGAGTATTAAATTTCTTATCTCAGGAGCCGTGTTGGCCATCTAATATTTATACTCTTATTAATAAAATAAAATACTAAAGGTACCTACACTAAGTTTTCAAGCCTAGGTTATTAACAACAGTAGCATTTTTATCCGCCATGGTATGTCAAGTCAATTCCAATCTATTTTGTGTAACTTAATTCGTTAAATCCTTCATAGTAGGTATGACAAAAAGAAGAGTGTATTATGACTATCATTTTAATAAAGAACAAGTATTCAGAATGTGCCAACTTTTCCCTCGTAAGAAATTTTGTGTTCCTATTTTTATCCTACATAATAAAAGAGACAGTGCAAATACTGCAAGCAAATCACGAACGTGACGTGTAGGAAGTCCTGAACATTTGTTTGTAGGTAGATCCTTTATCCTTTTACGTGAATAGCGTGGGAACAATACCTTTTTATATGTAAGTAGCGCAATCGTAGCCTCACCTTGTTTCCAAAAGGGATAAGAAATTTGTACGAAATCTATATGCCTTCCTCCGCAAAGTAGAGAAATATTCATAGAAGGCTATTTTCAGATACCTACTCTTTCTGAGTGGTCAAATTGAATCAAATACGTTTACTTTTATCATGACTTCATCACTTTTGGTTCAAGAAAAATTATTATTATTATTATTACGAGCCTGTAGCGTCCCACTGCAGGGCAAAGGCCTCCCTTCCTTCCTTCCAATTCCTATAAAGAAAAATACCTTTTCATTACTCATACACGGAAAGTACTCACGAAGTTGCCTGATTATAGGGTTCAAAGTAGCATTTTCTGTCCCTAGGGAAAACAAGAACTTTCCTGCCCTAGGGCAGGAAAGTAAATAACTGTCAAATGTCAACTTCATTTTTGACATTTCTTTTGTGGCATGTCGATGCATGCTAATGTTCAAGTTCTTCTAACTCAATCAGATGCTAGATATTATGTCTCTCTTGCACGAATTTGTGCTTCTCTAGCACTAATTATATTATATTTATTTATTTTATTTTATTTATTTAAATTTTTTCATCATCAAAAAAAACTACTGGTAGAATGCCTACTACTTTTATAGCCATTCTACCAGTCAGTATTTTTTTTTAAATCTGGAACGCAGCTATGCCATGCCATCTGTTAGCTGCTTTTAGTCAATATTAAACTAGTCAATTTAAAAAAAAAGCGAGACAGCTAATTTTCGTGTGTGAAATTTAAATTTTACATCAATTTTTTTGGTAATTTCCTCATATTCGTAATGAAAAGCAGAGTGCTTACCTCGGGGAAAAGGCTTTTCGATGCACTCGAACTATTATCGCACTCGCTGACGCTCGCGCGATAAACCATCTCGTGCATAGAAAAAATGCCTTTGCCCCCTCGTATAGCAATCTACTAATCTTAAAAGATGAAACTGGAAATGTATTTGTTTGAGACCCTCAGCCATAAGATTTGCAAGTAGGTAATATGTTTCAATAAAAAATAAATGAAAACTAATGAAGTATTGCATAAATCTCTACAAACGAAGATAACTTGTACCAAATAGCGAGAGTGGCTGTGCTATCTATCACGGTTTATTTTATTAAGTTATAAAGCAAATATTTCTTTTGGTCAAGTTTTACACACTTATTCGATTTACAAATACAAATATCATTGAAGTAATTCAGTTAAAATGTTGACCGTAAAATGTCTAAGTAAATAAGAAAATGTTCAGTGCTGAGTTTGAACTTTTCAACTTCAATAAAATGCTAAGAAGTATAATCCAGACACAAAGTTACGGTACGGTTGCACGAACAGGTAAAAGCAACAATGTTTTCCAATGAGTCGATGGGTTCATTCATTCTGTTTTATTTGCTGTGGTATATGGTTGACTGGTCAACGTTTGTTAATCCACTTTACTGATTTAAAACAAGAATATAAGATAAAAAAAGTGCGTACATTGCGAGTATATAAGAGTACATTTCCGCTCTTATAATACTTCTGAAATGTTTGTTGTAGTAGCAGGTACACGCTTGACTTGAAGTCAATAGGAGACCGCAGTGCCACTGAAAAAATGATGAGTTGGTAGCAAAGCTTCACAAACGCGCTTTTGTAACAAAAATAATGTTTTTGTGATCGTTTCGAGCGGATATTATGGTGAAAGTAAACAATACCTTTGTTAGGCTCATGAATGCTTGACCGCGTGTGGAAGGAACAAATGGCCGGCCTCTTTGTTGTGATCGCTGGGTTCAGAGGGTATTTTGTTGGCCTTCGTTTGCTCTATTTCTGTCAAACACTTATTGAATGCCTCTCAGGAGCATGTCATATTCAGAATTTTGCAGTTATTATTACGTACTGTTTGTATGAGCAAATATTTATTTTATATTTTTATAATGCTTTGTTTGTTATAATATGGATTTAGTTTACATACGAACATGAGTGAAGGTTACATTTTTCACCAAAAAAAACTACTTTTTTTTCTCTCACTCAACTTTAGTTTCAGTTTTACAATAATTGCAAGTACCTATTGTATTTTTTTTTTTTCATATTTAAAAAAAGTACCTATTTAAATAAGTTTAATTTTCAATAGGTATTCTGAACTCACATTAAAACTTGTTAATCTAATAAATTTTGACATACGACACTTTCTAAATAATTATCCAAGATAAAAAATAATTCAGGCGTTGAAATTCTTACAAAAAAGCTGCGTATACTATACACCGATAAATTTAAGGATACTAAATAGTGTCGTGTGCGTAAAATTTTAGTATATCCTAACATCCGGACCCAACATATTCTATAAACTTTTTGTGGTCCTACGTGCTCACCAGTGGCAGGCTTTGTATACAAAGCTACAAAATAATGGAGGTGGCTTTAAAAGATAAGCTTAGGCATCTGAAGGATGTCTGTTTGATCCTACAATGTGTCTGAAGAGAAAAATATAAAAAAATCACTCTTCTACTGAATCAGACAAAATATCTGTCAGAATGGTAGCAGTTATTGAATCTGTGTCTCTACTACATTTATGTATAGTCTCTTCTGTTATATCTCTACCTTGTAGAGTCAACAGTCCATTAGGATGCTTGTAATGACGGCTTTGCTTTATTTGTTTCATGGTTGAACAGAGACAGCCCTCACGTGCGGGACACTCGCTTTACGGCCTGTCTCGCACTAACAAGGTTGTTACTCCAATTTATGGCGCTCTCAGTACGGATTTATACTTTTTCAAGATAGTTTCAGCAACCGTCTCACCAGGTGGAATGTATTACGGCTATTAATGTTTGCAAGTAGAGAAATAGTCAAAGTATTCTTTCGACAAATTGATATAAAACCTTTTTTATGGTTAGGAATTGTGATAAAAAAGTTTTTAGCACTAAGTTTTATTAGCGTTGAAGTTTTTGTTGACAACAGTCAAATTGATAGATAAAGTAACGAGTATTTCAAATTAAGAATGTTAAACTGGTCAAATTCATTCAGCAGACATTTTAACCTCGTGATGGATAAAAGAGTGTAAAGATTAACTTTAGGCAGATCGTTACCTACGTGGAATAAAAGATGAACAGACTTGAAAAAATTAACCTGTTTTTGTTTCGTACGCCATACCAAATCAAAGCACAACATCACCATCGGATCGATATAATTGAAGAATAATAAACTACTAAAATATTCTACAATATTCCCGTGAGCTTTTCTAAATCGAACTTACATTGTTCAAATACATTTTACTTGAAATGAAATTTATAACGATTAACAAAGTTAATCTGAGGAGATATTTAGCGGTTGTCACTGTCATCATTTATTCAGGTGTGATACAACAAATCCTATAAAACTATACTACTCTATTACACTTAGTACCTAGGGAAGTTATAAGGTAATTTGTAAACAAAAAAGGGGTAAATATTGTTTGTATTACATTATTTTATCTGTGGTATTACTCAGGTAGGTTCGTATTCATGTGTCAAAAAACGCAGCTTAAAAATTATTGCAAAAAAGTTTTGATGGTATTTTATCGTCCACAGTCCGACTTCACCCACGACGAACCTGCCCTAATTAAATTTAGGTTTAACTACCAAATAATTGATAAATGAGCAAGTTTGAGTGAGCTAGTGGCAAACTCTGGTAACAAGGTCACTGAAGGTCGCCCGAAGGTCTCGGTCTTAAGGACTTACAATTAAATGTACCCTTTGAAGTGCGCAAAACATTAAAAGCAACTTCATCCATTTTGTGACCACGCAGAATTTTACTTAGTTTTTTTACATTCTGTTATTTAACGCTTGTACTAGACCAAAACGGGGGATGGGTGGTTTGCATCGTTGCGAGTAGAGGCTATTGAATATCGTTAGCCAGATGTTGGGGCTGACCTGTCAGATGCTCTATTCAATTGTTCCCGCAATTCGCAATAAAAAGGTGAAAGATTAAAAAGTTGGTAAAACGCAGCGTTTTTTAATGGTTTTTTAGCAAGAGGAAGTTGGCGCGGTGCCACTGCGACTTGTTCACTGTCGCTCGTAACTAGGGCTGTCATATCAACAAAAAAACTAACAAGAATACCCTTGGAATAAGTTGCCTCGTAAAAACACGGATAAAAGAATTCTGAAACACAAATAATACAACGTCAGAAAAACAGTTTTAACGGAAGCTTTGAGGCTCAATCAAGTTGTTTCTCCTTTTGCCTTATAAAATCAGCAACAGAATGCTCATACTTCCGCTTTCTGAGTTTTATGTCGGTAATCAGTAAGGCGGAAGGTTCAAGGAGCGGCTCTTGTTATTATTCACATAAAAATACAAACAAACAAACAATCGTTGGATATGCAGGGCCGGCAGTCCGAGTACATCGTCGGCATCTGGCGCCGAAAATAACAGATCGCGTAATTAGCATAATTTCTGTTGGAAACTACTTTGGAAGCATAAAGTGGTTTTAATTTGTAGTTTTAGAAGCATCAATAATATTATTCTGTCATCATAGTATTAATTATCAATCTATTAAAATTCACTAGAGTTTCAAAATAAAATAAAATACTCGGGACAGACTTTTTTCAATTTAACAGCAAAAGGTCGTTGGACAGCCAAACTCTTAATCTTCTCTAACTTTAGTTAATAAAAGTTCAATGTATCTTTATTTAATTTAGAAAGTTCTGCACCTGCTTTTTCAAAAGCAATTATAGGAATCCGTTCAGGTATTCGAAATGAGTTTCGGAGGGAAAAAGGTTTAGTAAAAAGAACATTTAGTAAAACTATCTATCTTCTACAGGCATCAGTATCGACTCGAATGAAATATTTCGCATGTTTCACTTATAGCGAGTAACATTTTTTGTCCATACACATCATTTATCAATTTCCATGCTGAGTTTCAAGCTTGAATTGAACTGGATAGTACAAGACATTTGTCAGTACATCCTATTATCGCGCAGAAGCCTGTTGTATGATTTATGAGAGTACTAACTGGTGCTAGTGTCAACCCTGTATAATCTGAATGATATCGCGCGTGACGGTGACAAGACGGTTTTATTCGCTATAACCACGAATAAAATAAAATATGAAATTATATTGCGCGGAAACTGATTCTAGCCCCATATTTTACGTATTTAAGAACTGAATGTTTATCTACGAGTATAACCATTTTTCTATCCACTCTGAAGTTTTCAGACAATTGTATTGCAGACTATCAATTCAATAAACTTTTTTAACTTTATTTGACTGGCTGTATAACTAACAATGCGAATTATTTTAAAACTTTACCATTATACCATTGAAATAAAACTTCGCAGTCGTGTAAAGTTTCGACGGCTGTTAAATTTGAAAAATGTACGAATCGTTTATGAAAGAGCGATATTTGTTCAAAAACTTTTATTGGTTTTAAAATCGCAAATACAAAACCAATTTTAAATATACATGTTTGTTTTACATGCATAATCCCACTATTTCTAGTCGTTCCTTTGTAAATATTAGTACACAAATTGTATATTCCAATATTGCCTAACCAAGGGCTCGCTTTAATAAAATTCATTTATTTTCCCTTTTAGGAGCAGAAGGCTACAGAAAGATACCGAGTACGTCGTTCGCATACATTGGCGTACTTTTAACGGAAATTAGGGTCTCACTGTAGATTGCTGAAAGCGATAACAGAGGTTACTGCCTCCTGAACTAAACGAGGTTGGATATTTTAGACAACGCGTGTATTCTGCTTGTATTCTACTTGTACTCTGTTGGAAGTAGGTACTGGGATATTAACTTGGGCATAAACTCGTCATAAGTTAGACGTTTGAGCATCATACATCTTTTATGATCGGTTGAAGTTAATAGCTCAATACAGTCTGGATCCACTTTTACTAAACAATGTTTCGCTACGTTCACGTAGTTTCTAGTTCTATAAGTTGCTATTTTAGTTCAAAATTAATCAATTTATTATTCATTACGAAGCACTAACGGAGGTAACGTTTTCCGATACTTTGTTTTTCTTTAAATTTGTAGTATTGAATAATTTGACTTCCAGGCCAAAAATTGAATTTCAAGATGTAAATATACATACCTAAAATAGTATTTTTCCTTATAAATATCTCAAAAACATATCAAAGAAAGGCTTCTTACTTTCGTGACCGGGTCAGGTGCACTTATCATAAAATAGCGAGCAGCCTCAACTCAGCTTTTCTACACAGTCATAATACGTCACGGAATTAGCAATAACTTTAGCTTGGTGTGATAAATTTCCACCATTACTCAATAATTTATAGTGCCACGTTAATCTCGAAGACGAGATTAAATATGGCTATTTTATTCCCTCTCAACGGCTGCACTCTTGTTTATATAAAAACTCAACTAAGAAAAATGGACTTGAAATAAGTACCTAATGTTGATTGGATATTATTTGTTGGGATTAAATACTTACTATGTTCTACATTTTAATTAGGTACCTACGCCATCTTTTCGACTTGAATTTCTTAAACGCAATGAAACATAGTCCTGGCTTTAAAATGTATCACAGATTGCGTAAGAATGTTTATGGTTCAACCACGTTGTAAAGTTTAAACAATTTTTAAAATTAATTAAAGTTTAATATTACATTCAGTGTAGTTAACATGATTTTTTTTTATTAGTTCACACACACAAACTAAGATACGAATACCTATATTATTCTTAAATTAAGTATTAAAATGGCTTCAGCAGAATTCTACCTCAGCAAATCTGAATATTTTTTGTTTCAGATACGTCGCAGTAAGAACATTAGAATCGCGCATGGATATGTGGAGTTCTTATCTTTGTCAAAACACAAAGGAGTCAATAATAGTGAGTGCTAAGCTACACTTCGATAATAGCGCAAGAATTTACTCGTATCTCATCCCTTTTCTTTCGTATGTTATCCTTATGATATAGCATCTTCCTTGTATTTTTCCCGGTCATTAGTGAAATCTCCAATGATATGAACAATCTGGGATTGATATATTCCATGTTTTATTCTGATGTTTGTTTTCGATAAGAGCCTCGTAAACAACTATAATAGTAGGAAACAATGCGACTAAAGTTTTAAAATCTTCCGATTTTAAAACTGGGTCTTATTCATAAAAACTTAACAATTTAATATAGGTTTAAAGAACGTTCTTTTCTTGTCACTCATAATATGTCAACGAAAAGAGATAGCAACAGATTTAATATGCGTTTTAGCTAATACAGGTTTACTGGTCGAATATGCATAAGGGGATTCGTTTACAAACCAACTGTTAGTTCAGTAACGTATTATTCTGTAGATACTCAGAATATCACCATTATGTATAGAAAACAATGTTACGAGTGTAAACAAAAAGTGCAAAATCATAGTCCTTAGTATGGGATATTTGCAGAACACAAAAACTGACCTAAGACTAGTTTTTGTAATTTTCAGGACTAAAATATGAAGAAAAAAATTTCTACATTTAAGAAAATAGTAACTGAGGCAGTGATAAAAATAAACAAATATTTTTTCGTTGGGATTGCTCAATAAATAAGTAAGTAAATATTCCGATTAACCAAGTAAATAAAATCATTCGAGAACTGCCATTTATAAGAAGTCTATGAATACTCGTATTTCAATTACTGTAGTTCGGAGTTTAATTATTTTGGGTACTACGTATCAGAATCAAAAAATAGCACACTGTAACTTTTTTTCTTCATCCATGAATTTTCATTTAATGTTTTGTTGCATATCATATAAAAATAAAACGCATTCTACACTGTACCACAGAGTTCTCTACAAATATTGCGACTGTCGCTGCCTGAAAGCCGAAGCTTCACTGTAAACGGAGACATAGCTACGCGGTGTTTGAATTGCAATAGATTTATTTACATATTGCAAGCCTTGGAACTTTATTGATATTTGGACGCGTTCTGCTTAAACTTTAAGGAGTGTACTTGCTATTCATCGAGAATATAGTGTGTCAAAACCATTGTCCGATCCACAATGATATTTTAAAAGGCCAAAAACAACAAAGTTTATTTATTTATGTAAGTAAAACTTTTAAGCTACCTTTAGTAGTAAGTACCTACTCTCTAGTCTAGGACATTGTTTTTAAGAAAGAAAGAAAGAAAGAAAGATAAATGTGTTTATTTCTGTTGAACCTCAAGGATCACATAAAAACTACAGTGTGACTCTATCGCCTGTTCCAACGCAATTCCTTTGTTACCACTGTTATGGAATCTTTTTATGAAATTAAAATAATTTTTTTCATTTTCATTTCATTTCATTTTTATATGTTTTTATGTTTTTTCTTGTTACTCATATTATGGCAACGAAAAGACATACTTAATAACAGATTTAATATGCGTTATAGCTAAGATAGGTTTACTGGACGATAAAATGAATTGAAAGTAAGAAGATACCTACCTATATTTTACTTTTTGCCTCCTATTTTAAAGTGAAGGATTCAGACTGAAAATAAATTAAAAACTCAATAACGTGCTTCTGAATATCGGAGGAAGAGGTTTTGTGAAAGCATCTGCTTTGATCCGGACTTGGTTTTTTATTTTATTTATAAGCTCAATTTTCCCGTTTTAGCTTTAGAATTTATCTAGAAGAAAAAACATCTATGGAGGACTTACGGAAGTAGGTAAGATGTTCAACGGAACAAAGTAAACAGAAAGGACTTAGAAGGATTAGACACGAATGGTCTTACTTTACCATCGAGAAGAACACTAATTAGTAACTATCTATCTAAGTAAAGTTACTTGGCAAATAATGTAGCCAGTGTGGCAGTTACGAATTTATATCTGTAAAAACAGTAAGAAACTTTACACTTTAATTGACAGTTTTCTTACTTAGGGCTCTACTCAGAGCTAGGAATACAAGATAAGAGCATCTGTAACAATGTAAAACACTTGGTCGTCTTTGCTCAAGTTTTGTGACCCTGCCTAGCAATACCTACATAACACGATGGCGGGCATTCGTCACATCAGCTCGTAATGCGATAAAGTCCCACACTAACAAGGAGTCCTGGAAGGCTGCCAATTTCGGGTCAATTTAGAGCACCCATTTCGTTTCCGATTAGGGTTTTATATTGTACGGAGACCATCCCCTTTTGCACAGTGTGTTTTTGCAGTGAATGAATTGACGTGACAATTACAGATATTCTGTTTGTTACATACCAAAAAAGTAACATGAAATAATCATTATCATCTTATATTTTTTTGGTAGGACTTAGGTTTGGTACCTACATACGTAAATGAAGTTATGGGAATTGTGAAACTATTTAATTCAAATGTTTTAAAATCAAATAAGAAGCCATAAATTTTCTGAAACAAAACACACAGGGAGGTATGTAAAATCAAATGAATAAGAAAATTTAAACTTGCGTTAGCGATCATGAACTTTGATCGAATATCAAAAATTCAACATAGTATTAACAATTTGGAGTTCTGACTGTACGTAGTTGTTACTAAAGGCCCTGATAGCACTTCTTTTTCCTCTCTGCCAGTGTTTTTCCGGCTGACCGCACGATTTATGCATAAAATCTTTCTACGTTGCATTCTGTAGGTACAGCTGGGAACTATGTCCCTATCTATCTCATACAAATGTAAAGTTTACTTGTTTGGTTCGGTAACTATACGGATGAACTTTTCAGTTATAAAACAGTTATAATACTATGAATCAATGATTTAGGAGTTTAAAATCTAATTCTAAACAATGTTATTGATCATTTTCATCGCTGTCAAATGTTTAAAAACATGCTGTAGAAAACAAAAGAAAATCTACTAAATTACCAACAGGATAGCCTGTTTTCAACTTTGTAGATTAAAGGACATCATTCACGCTCTATACATTTTTGGACCAAAAATCAAAAGTGCCGGCCAATAAAAAAAAATGTTATTTCCAGGTAGAGCATGTCAAAACTAACATTTTTTATTATGTAAGCAAACCTGTACGCCTAACGGTTTAGTTTTTATTTACTATAGAAAAAGTATATTTTGACTGTTTCGAATTGCAATAACACTATTATTACTTAAGTGAATTGCGCTATTATGGCACCTGTATTACTGAAAAAAAGGCGATTGGGTGTTGCTCATCATCATCATCATCTCCCTCCCCTTATCCCACTAAGCGGGGTCGGCACAACACGTTTCTTTCTTCCATTTTTCTCTATCTTTACTTAGGCCTACCTCTTCCAGTGTATCCATCCACATTCATATTCATCGCGACCATACCACGCCAACATTGCACTCCTCAACTTATCAATTCTCCCGTTTATACTCGTACTCATTCCTTCCTTATCTTAACTAAAATCGTCACTCCATATATCCATCTCAACATCCGCATCTCATTCACATGCACTCTACATCTACTACACGCACATCAACAATAAACAATAAATAAATATATGTCCTTGGACATTCCACACAGCGTCATTTTAGTCCCAAGCTAAGCAACCCAATGTAATGTTATGGCAACCAGATGACTGATACATTTTTCTTGTAAATACATAGGTAAATATTATAGATAGAAAACACCTACCACACGAAACAAATATCTGCAGAACATACAAACATTTTGTCCCGTAGCGGGGATCGAACCCAACAGAAATAACAATAACAGTTAGATACTTGATTTTTTTCAGCCAGTTGAGCAAGCTGGGTTTAGGAGTTGCAACACCATGCACCACTTACTCGCTATGAGAATCGTCATCGAAAAGGCTACAGAATATCAACCACCGTTATGGCTCGCATTTATTGACTATAAGAAAGCCTTTGATAGTGTTGAGACCTGGGTAGTTATTCAGTCTTTGCTGAATGCCAGAGTATATCATCGCTTTTTAAACTAGATAAAAAACATATACCAAAATGCTCGTCTAACACTACATAATATACCTTCAGAAACAAATCCAGTAACAATAGGAAGAGGAGTAAGGCAGGGTGATCAGCTGTCACCAAAACTATTTACACTAGTACTGGAAGACTAGCACTAGACTGGGAAAATCGTGGTCTTAATATAGCGGGAACTAGACTGAGTAACCTGAGATTCGCCGACGATATCTTTTAATTCTTGGACAACCCTTACGACCTTGAGGCCATGATACAGGAATTTAGTGACCTAGCCTCTGGACGTTTAGAAATGAACTTGGCTGGTCACGTCGCCAGGAAACAAGACTCGTGGTGCAAAACACTAGCCGTATGGAGACTATGGGATGAAACTCGCCCAAGAGGCAGGCCGGAAATGCGTTGGGATGATGACAAAAGAACAGCTGGAGTGAAATGGATGGAAACTGCACAAATCGAAAAGAATGGCATATTATGAAGGAGGCCTACACCCATAGGGTTGAATGTGGCTAGGAAAAAGAAGAAGAAAACAATAACAGATTGACTTGAGCATGACTGTAAAACATTTTTATTACTAAACTGTTAATATTTTACTAAATATTTTACTACTAAACTGTCAATACCAAGAATTATTTTAGAACAAATTGTTATTTTTGTAATAGATATTACGACTAAACTATTATTTGTACGGGTTAGGTGTCATAATAAAAAATCTCAGGAATAATATGCTCTAACAGGAAACCACATTTTTTTTTTCTGGCCGGCACTTTAGTTTTTTGGTCCAAAATGAATGATCTCCTTTGTTAACAACTCACTAAAAAGTAATAAATAATTTGTAATTTGAATAGACAAGGGAAATCAAAAACTTTTAAACAAATTAATATTTTCTAAAAGCAGTGCGCTATTGTTTTATATTAAAATTTGTATTAGAAAAAATTGGGGCAAGTGTGTGAAAAAAAAAGAACAATGTTCGAGATGAGGTATCTGACTTATGTAGGTAATCTGTGATTTTACAAAATGTCTTCAATGCAAATATTGTTAACAAGGTATGAATTGCATCCCAAGGGCCCTTGTTGTTCATTTCATATTATGAATATTCATGCCGATTTATAATTCATAATGTTTTTATTTTTGTAACCAGCGTCCAAGCATTTTTTTAAAATGTTTGATAGATATTTTTATTTTACAGGCGTGAACAGAACATAGCTAATATTTTGCATTAATTTTTACGAAAAATGAATTAGTCGATAATAGAGGAAGTTGAATTTTTATATTCATAGCTTTATAAAGAACAATGATCAAAAACTCGTAATAACGAGCACTCTTTCAATTCAACGTTTGAAATTCTGAACACTCAGCAATTTGTAATTTCTTTTGTTGATCTTAATTAATTCCACCCTCTTAATTTTAAGGCTGAATGAGAGATTTCAAATTAGGACTTCTGTTTTCCATTGTAACAAAGGGTGACCTCAACTGTTTTCGACATTGAAAATATCGTATTCAGAAAGGTTGGAGTATTGAAATGAGTTTTTGTGGTTTCCTTTGTTCTTCATTGGGTACGTATTTTACTTGGAAGAGTTTGTCTTCGAAAGAAGTCACGGTTCCTGGAAAAGGGTAATTCGACGCCTGTGGCGTAATAGGTGAAAGCGCCGCCTTAGAAAAAAAGGTTGCGACTTTGATCCCCGCTGCTTTTATAAATTCAAACATTAGGTTTAAATTTATTTTATCCTATCTCGGTAATCTCCTACCACTTATTATTATAACATCAAAACAATAAAAAAAACTGAAGCTAATTATGATCTTCTACCACTCTCAAATACTCTAAAATATCTTTATAATTATATATAAAAAAAACCTTATTTTAGTCAAGTTGTTTGCTGCAAAGCCTCAAAGTAGGTATGTAGTGCTTATAAAAAACATGACATTCATAAAACCTTTAAAATTTTGTACCTTTAGTATCCTCTTGTATCTAGCAAAATGTAGGTACATCTAACACATATCCAACTATAGCAGACAGTTAGCTAGGTAGGCACCTGTTAGAAAATTAACCAATGGTTATATCTAATGGGAAGTCAAGAAAAGTATTTAATCCAACAAATATATAGAATACGAAAATGTTTTTAATGACAGTAATCCCAAAAGTTTTTAATCTAAGTTAGTTTGATTTGGTCTGAAAGCCCGAGGCTCAAATACGGAGCTCTAAGCCGAATTCACATTTCTGTCAAATCTAGCCAGCCGCCGCCGCCGCCTACATACGTTTCCACTTAGTCCTCTTTCGAACTGTGTTTGCAGGCTCGATGCTAGGATTATCTAGTGGGTAAGATGAGTCAAACCTACGAGAATAGTATTAAATCGAAAAAACTCGTAATTAAAGAGTAAAGCCGAACATTTTAATGTATTTTTGTTATTTTAAACGTTACGTTTCAGGGATTCCGTGGTCGAGTGTAAGGCATACCGGCATCGTTTGTGTCGGGTCAAAATTTTCATTTATAAGTTGGTACATTGCCGAATACTCGTCTCACCCTGATTTCTAAGGACCTTAACTGATTTAGCCAATTGTCAATCGGAAGGGTACCCAAGTCATTTGATAGAAAGGTTTCGTCCTATTCGACTATAATGACGTCATCATCTTCACCATCAGTTTAGAATAATTTTCAAGTCTTTTGATCTGACCCTTACCCTCATTAGGGACCATGTTCTGTAATCCACTGGGCGGGCTCAGTGCGAATGAGAGCCACATTTCTTAGAAATTTATTTCCTCTCTTACATTTGGCAAGGAAAAGATCAACGATTAGGATAGTTTAGCTTCTATTTTCTAACTTTATAATTGTGGAAAACTTAGGTATTTCATACTGTACAAATTGTATCTGAACTTACTTAGAATTAAACTCTGATTACAAAAATAGCTATAAAAACATACTTTTTGACAAAGTCGTAAAGTTTCTGCTCGAATAATTTGACAATGAGTACAAACAATGTATTTTCATTCTCATTATTTTTTTCCTTATTAGAAAGCTTTCATTTGAAGTAGGTACGGTTGGGGACGAAACTTCCTGCTTCAGAGACTTCATGAATGAAACATTAGCTTTTGTAATAAGTGATGACCCTCCAACTCCAATCCATCTGACGAGTGACCGGATTAAGATTGAGCGGTGATGATTTAGTTACAAATATTGTCTATCAATAAATTAGGTGTTTTGGAGGGCATGTTTAATTGTCTTAAACGGCTTTTTAAGTCGTTAAACAATGACAGAAGAGACGGCTGCCTAAAAACTCTATCACTAGAATTAGCAGCTTTCAGCAGTTTTCAGCTAAAATGATAGTAATACCTGAATGCTTATGTACAAAAAAGACATTAAAAGTTGAAAACCACGAAAACAAAAATTAAAATTCATGTTACAAATAAGTAAAATAAAACATTTCAAAGTCTTTGAATGTGCTGTGCTAGTACTAAGGCCGAAACCATACTATACATAGTAGCGCGACAACACGATAGCACCTTTGTTAAATTAAGCTGTATCAGTCAGATAGCATAAAGGCGACATAATAGTACAGCTGATCACTAAGTTGTAGGTATACTTACCTTCCAAATTAAAGTGATCTCAAATGAGAAAAAAAACACGAAGACGACTACATAGTTGAAATTCTTTGAAAATCTTTAGTTTGAAGATTGCAAGTCAGGAACGATACTTTTTCTTTGTATCTGTTTTCTCTGAATTCGCTCTGTTTTCATCGTTTATTTGAAAGAAAAACGCTGTCGCCTTATGTGCAGTGTCGACCTAATACTGTAATATCCGGTTCGCTTTATTCGCGACAAATACTCAGCATCCATCTCCTTACTCCATGAGTTTATTTTTATACTGCTGTGTATTTACTGTACTACTCTCGTTACTTTCTGATTGGCTGGTTTGTCTTGTCCTTTAGCTGACTAGTTGGTCAGTTGATGCCTGGATTCTTTCGAGTAATAGTCCGGCTTTTATGTTTGAGATCTGGTTAATGTAAGATGACTTCATTGTTGTAGGAAAACAAAAGAAATGTAATTATGTTAGATAGTTTATGTTTGTAGGTCGGACTTCTCATAGTGCAAATTAGCGTTATACACACATGTAATTGTTTTGTATGTATTTATTATGTTCATTTCAAGCAATAAATGTATAAATCTTTTGCATTGAATTATTTTGGGCTCAATTATATTGCGCGGTCGTGAGAGGACCAGTGGTTGTTGCGATACAGGGACACAAAAATGTCTGTGTAAAATATTTTAAAATATATTAAATGTTGCTCGTGAAAATTTAACAGAAAGATTACAAAAACATACACTAAATTCAGTCGCATAATCATCGCAGATCTAAATTGCATGATTCTAGTTTCTACTTTTCCACAACCATAAAATAGTTAAGCAAAATACGCGTAAAGACTGCCGCAGCCGAGTTTATCTACCAACAAAATTTCCGTCTGATACCAAAGCTTGCTTACCAAAACATGTGTGGCCTCTATCTCGTCTTACTATAGGTATATTCGATAAAAAGTATTGAATGCTGCGCCGCGAATGAACACGGTCCTGGGGGAAGAGATATCACAGTTTATGTCGTGATACGTCACTCAACCCATCCCTTATTCAGTAGGAAGTAATGCCAAGTGACTTCATCGAAAATTTTACTGGCAAAGATACTGGCAAGCTGACGTGGTGATAGTTTTGTTTATTTACTAGTAAAACTTTTCTTGCGTTGGTTAATCAACATGTAGTTTTTGTACAAATAAGAAAATATTTTTAATCCATGATTTTTCTACATTATCTTAAAAATATCACTTATTACTTGAATAGAAGCGCTTTATTTAAATATTCGTTTGGTAATTCGACAGTTGACGAATTGGCCCTTGAATAAAATTTAGAGAGTATAGCGATAATGTATTCCATCTTCTGGTATTGAGGTATTCAAATCGCAACAGTATACCTATAATTGCGTACTTCTCAACTTGTGTATTGAAATGTATAAGTATTAAGAATGTAAAATATAAGCTTAAAGCATTTTTTTTGTACAAAATACATCTAAAAACTTAATTAAAACATGGACTTCCATGACTAATTTCTCATGTCTAGTTTGTGAATATGGCTGACGTTGTCGCGATGCGTCACTCAGATTCTATCGCAGTGTTCAATCATTGTATTCCATGTATCAACTTTTGTTCGTTTAATTACAGGGAAATGTTTCAGGATTTTGTAAATTATTTTAAACTCTGAAAAGCGATGTTTGATTTTTTTACTTTTTACCTTTTTAAAGTAGGCAAAATTTGGCAATAAACCAAAATTAAAGTTTCTGTACGATCAGATATAAATAAACAAAGGAAGCATGCTGGACCAAGCGTTCGTGTGTAGGGAGCGTGACTGATGACGGATGTACCAAGACTATAGACATTTTAAAGTTCCTTGAGTTTATGAGGGAATGGAAAGTTTGTCTAAATCAATGAAAGTTTCAAAAGCAAAATACACACTTCGTTGAGTACCTATACCACAAAACAACTTACAGTAAACGATCCTTTGATCGTACTTCAAACAAACACGTTTTAAAAAGTAACGTGAGTTACCAAATTATCTACTCGTATTAAAAAACTAACAAAGAGAAAACTAATTTCCCGCATTCAGAATCTAGACCAGACTTGCAACAGCTTTGAACATTCAGTCGCGCGATATTAAAACCAAAGATGGAAGCTAAATTAGGCGTCACTCCTGATAGGCTCACAGTGAGCGGCTGACTGCCTTTATAATTATGCGCCATTACCGGAAGGAGTGGCAGAGATTGGAGGAGGCCTACACCCAGCAGTGGGTTGACTAAGGCTGAAAATGATGATGATACAATTTGCGTGGATCGTCAATACAGCGTGTACTTGCCTTTACCGACTCATTTACTGATCGGCTAAATCGCAGTAAACGACTCTCGCGATCCGCGGCTCAGTTAGCTCACTACACGCTCAGAGGCCCTACCATCAGTTTACTGTAGTATTGATACTATCCTCGATACCGAGTCAAGTATCGCAAAATATATGAGAATCCAGCGCAGCGCCGCCCCCGGTAACTTGCATGAACTAATAATTACATACATTTGAAATACTTGACTCGTTAGCGAGGATAGTTAACTATACAACTCGAAAACTCATGGTAGGGCTACAGAGTCAGTCAGTAACAGTCAGTCGCTCAATGTGAATCTAAACGGAACAACGCCTTAGGCACCATACCCACTTGAGATCAAATTCCATTTTGAAGGAGGGTCTAATAATACCGACCATAAATTGACCCAGAGAAATTATATGTAAGTCTAACTTTCGTAATAACAGGTACCATGGGATAACGTTAATAAACTCTAAGTTACACAAAGTTTCAATTAGTCTATAACAAAGTTAAATCAATTTTACGAAGTAGTTAATGTTTGTAAAACGTGTTACAAACCAACGAAAACAAAAACGTATCCATTAAATTTCAAAATGGCTATTGAAGGTACCTTCTTTTTGTGATACGAAACATAATTTCACACGTTGTGTAACGGTAGGTATAAACCAAATAATGAAATGCTTAAATTTTGTTATACCTACTTAATTATTTAAAAATTAGAGGAATCTTAGCATTGACAAAATCAAACACATAATTGTGTTCTTAGAGCGAATTTACGAGTATTTCTTAAACTTTGTTGTTTCGCAAACAATTTATAACATAAACATTTCTGCTGGTAACACAACTTTATGTCGAGTAAAATTATTTAGTAGAAACTACTGTGTTACCTGTACGAGCTCATCAGTTCACTGATGTCCGCCGGCGGTAACGTAACATGAGGAAGCGGGCTATTTTATTTTATTTTATTTTATTTGGGAAAACAAACAGTTGTACAATATAATATAATATATGTATACATAAATAGATAATGAGTAAATGTACAACCAACTACGTTATCCACAGATTACTAGAAAGAATAGCATGAGAAAGAAGTTGTTGTTGTGTAAGTTAATGAAGTTAGTGTGGTAAAGATTGATTTGTACGTTTAATCATCTAACAAAATTTCTTTAAGTTTATTCTTTTCGGGCAAAAGGAAAAGATCGACATCTATGAATCTGGTGTTATATGTGTCAACAATACGGCTATCGTGTGTATAATTTGAAGGCTGAACATTTTTTGTTTCCTTAGCAACAAATGCAATAGTTTCATATTTATTGAGCTTTGTTCATTGGCCCAGGTTTAATTCAAGGAAAGCTAGGCTTAGGTATTTTTTACATTGTTTACAAATACAGATGGTATTTTAAAACAATGTAAAAAAACTTAAAAAATACCTATGAAATATTTATAAGTAGGTTTCCTAAAAAACAACGAACTAAGTACTTTAACCCTTTGTTAGAAACTAATACGGACTCCTGAATAGAAATACCTGATGCTGGATTTTCGTATTTTAAAGTCCATTTCAGCAGATTTTAACTGCCAAAGTCAGGTGTCGCGTCTGTTATCCGCGTTATAACAGAACGGTATCGGCACCCTTATTACGAAACTTTGTGAGAGCAAGCTATGACGCCGTGTATGTTTCAGAGTGGGGTGGACACTTAAGTACTTAGGCCTAAGTATCAAAGTGTCCCCCCCACCCCTCTGAAACTTAAGGGCATAGTTTGACAACATGACTCGTGTCATTAATTACGGCCTGTGTCTGTAGCATTATATTTACTAACCAATACTTAAATGCGGATATTTGACACACCTATAAAATAAGTACCTATGAAAACTTGCCACTGTACCCCTTGCGGATTGAAGAAGAATTAAAATCGTTACTGGAACGGAGACTGTTTACCGCGGAGCGCAGCTAGTAGACAACAAACTAATATTATAGAATAAACAGATTATAATTCATACATCACAATTAAATAGTACATAACAGTTCAGTAACCACAAATCATAGACCTTGGTGTCATCATGGTTAACTATGTACAGGCGCGTAAAGACATTACCTACATACATTAAGGAGTAACATGCAGCGCGATGACAGTGCGACTTGGCGCCTTGCCAAATGCGCGTCAGCTGATATAGGCAAGTAGTCCAGAGACATTATTTAGTTTAATTTAAAATTTTTGCTGGACACTTGAAAATATACTTGGCTTCGCACGGAGTTTCTGATTTCTAATTAGGTACTATCAAACTTCATTGGCATCATTCGCTTGATCGGAAGATTGCCTGGAGTTTGTCATAATTTTTACCTATTAGCTATTAGGGCTATAATACTGATCACGCATACATCTTTTTATATGAGTTAAATCAATTTTTATCCAAAGATAGCATTTGAAAATACTACAGGTCCTTTTAAATGCATCCAAAAATTTGCGGACTGGATTTGAATACGAAAGCTAGTTTATGCGTACCATGCTCTAGTCTCATTAAGCTACTGTAGAAATTGATTAAAAGATACGTAGGTTTAACTTGGACAAAATCAATGTAAGTAACCAAAATGATTAGTCTTTCTTCGAGATTAGAGAGAAGTTAAACTTCAAAATTAATTAAAGTATTTTTATATTCTCTAGCGCTAATTGGTTTCAAGTGGTTCAAGTACCTAGACGAACTGTTTCTTATAAATTTTTGGATTTATTTATAGATCGGTACATATTCAAGTACATTTTTATCTCTAGTAAATGTTGGAAGTAGTCTATTATTATAATAGACAAAGTTTATTGTAGATGTAGGTATCAAAACAACTCATCTACACTTAACCTAGGAACATTTAGTTCAACGACGTAATTTTAGTTTCATATCGGGTTATGAGAATTGGTAAGATTTATTTAGAGGCCCAATTAATTTAGATCGTAACTGATTTTATAGTTTAGTTAGACACCAAAACTAAATTAAGAGCACGGCCTAGAAGCAAATGCATGTCCACGGAATTGCGAAGCTATCTATTATGTACCTATATCAAGTGAAATAAAAAGGGTATCCACATCCAGTATAAAAAAGTTTGTTTTATTCAAGCAGGAAATTGCGCCTCGAACTCTTTTCACCCGCGGTCAAATACCTACAAGACGATCGACTGAAAAGATTCAAGATTCAATACCTATTCATGCAGAAATCCTCCACATTTTATAGGATTCGCAGTCAATATGTGTGATTTATTTTGCGCGCCGCTAAAAGCCTCTTCGCCCAACGCAACGGTCTCACTGTTACCCGACAAAAACTCAGGCCTTTACATTTCTTACTAGATGATTTATACAGCGTCAGGAGGCAATCTTTGTCTGCACTTAACAGGACACTGTTATGCCTGGGACATTGTTGAAATGGAATATTACTACTAAAGGTATCACGGTAAGAGGGCTGTTATCCAGTTTTGTCAGTACTCCTACGATAAAATACATAATTTAGGTACAACGTCCATTCTTTAGCTCTTTTCACAACCAGCCTGAATGGCTACTAGGTATTTTCAAAGCCTATCTCGAGTACACTATCATCTGGAGATAGCATTTATATTACTGTTCGGGTTTAAAATATTAATAAGCTCGGTGGTATAATTCAGCTATTATACTTCGAAGTGCGGTACGGCGCTATCACAATAGGTCTTTGTACGTTCAGAAACTATGAATAGTATTGGGCTGACACATTTCGAATATGTAGATTTTTGATTACTTCTGGGATTATGGAGTAGGTACAGGCACGGGTTGTAAAATAATTATGATATTCTTGACTTTTTTCCACATTATTACTCATGCCCAACAATATATTTGACGACCTCTGTAATGTTGTAGGTGAACGCCTGTCTGAGACACAGAAGGATAACCTCCTGTGTCTCAGACACGCGTTCAAAAATGGGATGGAACCCATAAGAGTTATATCCCATTTTTGAATCTGTTTTTCTATCTATTTTCTTTTTTTTGTACATGTTATAACAGGCAGTATTATTTATAACAAAAAAGGCTACATTATATATTAAATAAATGTAAATGTTTATTAAATGAAATCACATAAAGCCAATCGTGCATGTATGTATACATTAATTGAATCTTATTCGAATTTGGCATTCGACCGTCTTATCTAATGAAAAAAATTATACCTACCTACTTTTTTCTACCGTAAGCTTTCATCTCATAATTAACTTATTGAGCATGAGTCATCAAATCCCTTGAGCTTCAAGGGCCATTCCGGTCTTTAAATAATATCGTCCACTCAAAGAGCAATTTACTATTTGCCTTATCGCGTCTCATAAATTTCGGGCGCTGAGTAGGTAAAAATAAAACAATCCCAGGTCATTGTACCTATTGAAATAGGGTAAATAATTCTTTAAGAACTCATTCCCACAAGAGTTAACCCATAACATCGTAAACCCTTTGAAGAACGACCGGGATAACTTGGTCTTGCCTGCCCCGCTGATTCCTTTCATCTTGTTAGTAGAGGGGAGCGTTAGTTACTGGTGGCATGGGTCCTATTAACCTGGTTGTTGATAGTTCAGTTGCTGTTATCGAAGTGATTGAGCAAGCCAAGGGCGCACGAGTTAACTCGTGCTTTGAATAAAATATAAACTGCGTCTTATTTTACAATATACCTACTGCATTGCATACATCTAGTTCATGACGGTCCTAGATATGTTAAAGTGCTGATGGTAAACACCATAGTTAATTACTGTATTTTCTTTGTTTTATTTAATCAATATTTATTCTACAAAAGGAAGAAAACGGCATACTTCGAAACTGCATAGGACTCCCGAAGGCTTGATGAAAGTTACAGTTAAAGTTTAGTACTTACAGTAATATAGAGTAAAGCGATTACTTATAAAAAAATGTTAAATGGGAACAATAGGTAGGTACCTAATACTTTATGTAAGTACGAGTATAATTTAACTATTATATTTCATGAAAGTTACATAATGGAACGCTTAGTAGGTATACTTAATGAATAATTACTTTTCCAGAATTGTGTTTATTTGTGGTCAGTTACATTTCCTTTGTTACTTTATGATTGTCAGGATCAAAGAGTTACTTTGAAAGCGAGATTCTATGAAGTTCAGTCATGAAAACGTTTCCGTTTTTGCCTTCTACATCGTCTATGCACGATTTCAGATTTTGAAATCGGTTCAGTAGTTTCGGAGATTACCTCCGTCAAACAAACAAACTAATTTTACCTCTTTATAATATTAGTATCAATAGACTAGTATAGATAGTATAGATATAGATAGATGACCACAACCAAGAACAATAGAATATCAACGTAAAAAATTGAGTACATCTAAATCTGGTATCTCATAAAAACTTTGCTACATGTTGAGGTAATTTCAAGTGAAATTCTGAACCTTACTATAAAGCCCGCTGATTGCCGACGTATTTAAGTACCCTTCATCCTTGAAGTAATAAAATCTCATACAAAACAAAACCTTCATAAATGAATGATGGTCGTCATGTAAAAAGGGTCGGAGCTCAGAGATAGGCGAAATTAA
Organism: Xanthorhoe spadicearia; assembly: GCA_947086425.1. Classification (NCBI taxonomy): domain Eukaryota; kingdom Metazoa; phylum Arthropoda; class Insecta; order Lepidoptera; family Geometridae; genus Xanthorhoe; species Xanthorhoe spadicearia. The sequence goes on from OX352199.1 coordinate 7,496,429, forward strand.
GTCATTAATCATGCGTTAAACCGTTGTTTCACTTCGGCGAATTTCTCAACAAGAAAGTTCGAAAAACTTAGCCCGGAGAAAATCAGAGATCTTCAAATTAAGGGTTCGTAGGACTTGGTGTCCGTTATTTGACGAATGTTTTTCTAAAACATGTAAGTTTTGAGTTGGTAATCCACTACGGCATGTATTTAATCAATATCATCCAGTCCCAGCTGGGGCACTAGCTGGGAATATAATTTCTATCTTGCCAGAAGAACGAGAAATTATATTCCCCTGATTCGAATCCGTAAGTTGCCATTCGGGTTAAAAATACTAGAACACTAGAAGCTACGAAAGTACTATTGCTTTTGTAACTACTGCGTTATTCAAAATAACCACGCCGTGTCGTGCCAAGTCAAGACATGGAGAGATTCTTTAGAGAATAAGGCGGCAAAACTAAGTATTTGTAAATCTGTCTTGAATTGAATCTTGTTCTGTTATTTACTTGACAAATAACCAATAGTGTAGGATAATTTACGAGATATTTTTATGAATATTTATGTTATTAAAGTAAATAACAGTAAAATCATTTTTTTAGTTCGTAAGACCAAGCACAATTGTACCTTTTATGTTTGACTTTAAAAAAATATATACATCGTTAATAGACCACATAATAGACTCATTAACCATATTAAATATTATCTCAAATCATAATACGAGTATAATCGGATACCATGATAAACAGAGTAATTATAAATTTAACGCAAAATGATTCACCTAATTACATGCTCGGTATTCAACTAAGCAGCTTTTATGGAGTTTATTATCTAATATCTAAATGTGAACCTCACAAAATCAGGGGTTTGTTCGAGCTCTTACATATTCTGATTTGAATAAATTATTTATCTAATTTAATTGTACAAGGCACTTCGTGGTTTTCTCAGCGGGTACAATCAGTTAAAATAATTATTGTAATAACGTTGATTTGAATTATATCTAATAGATTTTCCTATCTGAAATTATTCGAAACATTTATATCGGTTGAAGCTACAATAATTATTTGGGTGTAATTTTATTTCGGATATCCGATGTTTTCGGTTACGGCTACGGATCTCCATAACACTTGATAGCATAGCAAAACAAACCTCTACCGCACAGACATTGAAGCGAAATATAAAAGTTTAGCACGAAAATCACGCTGTTTCCATATCACAGAGATTTTACGCATTCGCTTGAAATATTTACTCATTTCGATATGCTATTTGATGTCAAGAGCTCCGTGTTTATGAATATTCTCTTCTAATTATGAAAAATATTTACAAAGGTTTATTCCTACTGTTTATTTCCTGAGAATTGGGAATAAATCTTGTATTCTGCAATTAATGTTTTAGCTTATTTCTGTGGCTTTGATATAAATTTAGTCGTGGTGTTATTTAATTCATGTCTAATCGAAAAGAGACGTAGAGCTTCTGCATGACTAATATTTTGTTGTGTGTGCTGTGTTAATTGTTACGCACATTTTTTTCAACAGTTTTGATTTAAAATACTATTTAATTAGTTTTAGTTTAGTTTAGTTTTTTTATTAGTTTTTGGGGAGACCTTTGCCCAGCAGTGGGACGAAATAGGTTAAAAAAATATATAGTTTTATTTTTTTGTATTTTTTCATTTGTTTCTTAACAACTTTCCTTAATTTAAAAACATCGCTTTAATCGTATTGATTCGTCTTTCGTCTCTAACTCTCTCATTTTATAATAGTTATATAGAACTGTTTCTTTCATTGTGGTCTATATCTCATAAAATATTTTTTTATAATCGTTAATACTTAACCAAAGCTTTAGATTTTCCTGTTACCATACAAAGACACGTTAAAGTCAATTTATTAGGTCAGAAAAACTTAGCGTTGCATTGAGATACACCAACCACAATTAGACTTTTTTGAATAATACCATTTATGCGAGAAGATTCTCAAATTTTTCGCCCTAATACTGGCTATATGTGAGCAATATTGCTCCACACGTCAAAACAGATCAGGAATCCAGCTCTCTGATATTGACAAAAGACAATTACAAAAGCAATTACATCGTCCCTCTTGTCAGCACTCGCGATCATCCAATATCCAGCTCAACTGGATCCAATAGTTCTGCTGATTTTAAGCACTTTTCGACGCGGTGGTATGTCAGTTCGTTATACAGTTGGAATTAAACAGTGCAATTTCAACGACATTCACACAATGCTCTCAACCAATCACAATTCTAATCATCCAACAATCGAATGAATATATTGTTTTTATAGGAAAACTAGCAGTACACGCACGAAATTGAGGATAATGATAGTGATGCGCTTTTCGAGTATTTCAGTTATGATCAATAACTCCGAAGATGAGAAAATTGCTCTCTTTTATCGAAATTGAAGTCGGTAAAAAAAAATACCACTTTGGATTCAATTCTATGATTTAATACTTTATTATTATGCATAATACGTAATACGAATGTATGCAAAGGCAGTTTGATTCATCTGACACATTGAATAAAATTTTCCGCTAAAGTATATTTTGTTAGCAAACGAGGCAATTTCTACGTGTCTGTCAACCTAATAAAATTTATACTTTGGTAAATACGAGTTCCACAAGCAATGGTGCTCCGCATTTTGATAAGCCTTTTCATATGGAAGCAAATTGCGACTACAAAAAATTGGTAGGAGCGTACCTACCTACTTCTCATTTTTACAATTAAGTCTTCTCAAGGCTAATTTACCTTGATTAGATTGCATTGTTAGTAAGTATATACCTATTTTAGCATCTTTTGACAAAATATTTAAAAGTATTAAGTAGTTGTGATTGCGAAAGACTAGTGTTTTGGTTTACAATAAAACTCCGTCAAAGGATTTGCAAATATTGTATGAACACACAGTTGTATCACGTTGTTTAAATGGTTTATTTATTTGTTGCTCATACATGTATGGTAGTAGGCATCTGTTATACCTAACGTTTAATGTATTCATCTATCAGCAGTGGGTAGTTTGTAGGTATCTCAAATATTTTCCTAAAACCTTGATATTTGAAATTGTTTTTGAATATTTTATGTAATACACTCTCATCCCAAGTGATAAATTGAAAAACAAAGTAGAGTAGAGATAATGCAGCATTTTGTATACCAATTAACTAATTGGGATTCAAAGGCAACTGCCTTGTTTTGTCATTATTTGTGAGTACGCTCGAGGCGTGATTGGTTAGGTGGGAAGGTACCTTCCATTAGCTTCGTAGAGTACATCCACAATAACAATGCTTCTTTGATCGGCTTATATTTGGATGTGTGTTCTAATTGTGACGTTTAAAAATGGAATAGATTGATGTGTCAATTGTTGTACCAAATATAGCGGTATTTTAAAGGTCGTCAATTAGAATAAACAATGGTACAAATTCGTGTTATTTCAATAATCTCTGTGCTATTTCCAGCCCGATCGTCTTCGAAGGACCATGACCAGTTGCCTGTAAATAGCCTACGTTCATGTCATGAACGCGTGCATGTCAATCAAATGTCGACTCAGAATGAAGTTTGACTCTAAGTAGTACTGTATCATTATGTAGGTATAGGTACCTACCCTACACTTCTTATAGCAATATTTAGGCAAACTCGTAATAAATGTGATTTAGGAGGTTATTTTAGTTATTCTAGTTATTCTAGTAGATTTTATGGTTAACATAAGTTGGTTATAGATATCTCAAATAAACTCGGATATCTACAGTTATTATTAGTTCACAAAGGATAAGATATTTTCATTATCTATTTACAGTTTGCTAAAACAGGGTAAAATATAATGTGCGTTGTATTACCAGACAGATTAACTATGCATTCGAATTGCGAGGTGAATAATGGCTCGGGGTCTCCCAACAGGCTGCTCTAATCTTTGCTCGCTGTTATTAAGATAATCTTTATTGCATTGCAGCCGAGTTTGTTTTCGAGATAAATAAAATGTTAATTATTTAAATTAAAGAACATAATGTTTAATCTGAAAGGGTATCAGAAAACTGGATTTTCGGATAATCCTAAAATTTGGTGATAGAGTTGTAAGTCCTGATTTAAATAATATCAAACTTTATTTAACGATCTATCAATCTAATTTAATATAAAAAGCACCACGAATGCTTGCACATGCACATAAAAATGAAAGCCGAAACTCTCCGAACTTGATTGAAATCTAGTACAAAGATAATATCAAGATGTAAAGTTTGTTTGTTTGTAGAGGGTAATTTCCGAAACAACTCATCCGATTAAAACAATCTTTCACCGATTACCTTCATTATTATTTGTATAGAATGGACTTTCGGTTTTCGCTTTATTTTATCCCGGTTAATTCAGAGTTTTGTGCACTCATGCAGAGCCGGAACGGGCTGCTAGCTTAGTAGAGGTACAAAGATAAAATCCATCTCCTCATTCTATATCTGTGAGGTAATCTTCTGAATGTGGGCATCCGTAACGACACATACGATTTACGAGCCAACTTCCACCAACGGAGCGCTCATCTGTTACATATTGAACTTCACATCGTACATTATGCGAAGTTTTATAGGACTTTAAAAATTTTATGTACATTTTTTATTGTCCCAAATAATAAATCTGATTAGCCGTCTTACGAACAAAAACAAGGAAAGTTAGTATTTGGAATGTAGAGAATAAACAGTCACTACACAAGTTGATTTACCTTTACAGAGGGTTGGGGCAAATTCTTGGCCCCTTAAAGGAGATCTTTAAAAGTAATATCAGTGAATTACGATAATGTAGCAGAAAATGGTAAAGTAATATTTTTAACTGATCGAGTGCTCTCTAGATATGAGTTATCGATTAGTTGATTTCATACTTATTTTTAACGGTAACTATTACTGAAATTACTTTAATACAATTTAAGAGATTCTTTCTATTAGTTTATATAACGCTTTTAGTAACGTTATATAGTTTATACTTGTCTACTATCATAAAACTTGTTGTAGAAATATCTGGGAATTTTATTGAATTAATCAGTGTTTTAAGCAAAATGTTTGGATCATCTGGATCTATTGATGCAAATAATTTTATGAACACAAATGTATTATGCAACGTACAACTACAGGTACTGTGTATGAAATTTAATATGTTATATTTATGCTAGTGATAATATTCTGGAATATGTCCATATTTTATGTTTTTGTTGTGTGCAAAAATAAGCTTGGTAAATCCAAAATGAATCTGATAAAAATATAATTTTACAGAAGGATGCATTTTGTACAACGTCAGCCCTATTGAAAGTTTATTTATGCTTTTGGATTTAAACCCGAAAAACACGATAAAAAGAAAAGGCTAATAATAATAATAAAGCCTTTTATTCAGACAGTTTACAGTGTTTTAAACTAAAAAATAAATATATCCTAAGCACTAGTTGTCTCTGCCCGCGTGCCTCCCTGGACAAAGGCCAAAACAGAAAAGGCTAGGCTTTAAAAAACAAGCGATAACGAAAAACGAAAACGCATCCACAGGATTAGAGCGAAATTCCAAAGTTGTTCATGTGAACTAGGCCTTCCAGTTCCGTTCATCGGAAGTGCTCAACACGGGAAGCCCGACGATAGTTGTAAATATTGAATTGTTAACAGTATGCGGCTTATCGTGAACCCGCGGTCGGACCCAAGGACTGGGTACACACGGGCCTGAAAACCGCGTGATTGTGATATAATTTGGTATTGGAGTAAAGCACTACCATGAAGTACACAAGCAAACAGATTTTTTGTTAATTACAAACTATTTACTGACAACTTTTAAATATTTACCTACTTATCATGTTAATATGTAAGTTAATTAATCAAAGTTTTCTAAAGGAGAAAAAGGCTTTGTTCATTTTTTATGGAAAACATGGTTTCCAACAACATAATAATTATAACAAGGTTGATAAAATAAATGTAATGAGCTGAAAATAGCTGCATATTCTAGACAGACGACAGTTTTAATTTTAAAAGCTCACATAATTTTACTTCCAAACAGCCAGTTGATATCTAAGATCAAGCCTTAACGTTATTTGTGTTTAACTCCTAATATAAAATTACCCCACCAAAAAAAGCTTGTTAGTCGCGAAGGAACAAAAATAATAATTAATCACCTAGCGTTCAAGACGTATCAATTTGAGTTCCTAGAAGTTCCACTGAATTAATTACTTTGAATTTGAATTACAAACAAATTCCGTCAACGGTAGCGTTTGCATCTGAATTGAATCACCGTATATATACAATGAAAACCACTTTGCTTTGCATGAAAATCCTCATTTAGCAGTTGCCGTGTGCTAGCCTTTCCTCTCGAGGCAGGATCAGCCGCAATCTCATTGTAGACTGTACAGAATTAACAAGCGGAGAGCTTGGTAAAACATTTGTATTATTTAATGCATTACGTTTACCTCAACCAGATTGTACGTTTTAGTAGGTGAATGAATTGTGAGTTCAAAAAGCGAGCTAATACTGAATCTGTCAGAAAACTCAGAAATGTCTATTTGAGGTTAGTTTCTTTAATAGCTTACGGTTTAGTTTTCATTTTTTGTTTTTTTAGTCATAAACTCTGAATGTTATTTACTCAAATTAAAAAATTCTAAAATTATACAGAAGTGCCGGTAACAATTGAAGTATACTTTCTCTAAAGTAAACAGACTAATTTCACCTTTACTTATATACTTATTCTTTTAATCTTTTACATATAATAAACAACACACACAACATTAATATTTCGAATAACCGCCAATAGGCTTAGGTGAGATGATCTTGAAGTGTTTGACGAGAAGACTCTGACTTTATTTGGCAATAGCGTGAGAACAAGAAATCAGTGGAGAATTTTGTGATGTCATATTATTTTGTTATTTCAAACGTAAAATACGCTGAGCATGTTAGGCCAGCGGGAGTTACACAATTCAAAAAAAAACATGCCATGAGAGCCACAATGACCATTACGTTGAATGAAACTTTCCAAAGTTTTCACTGTAATCTCTTCCTTTCAATTCTCTCACAATGGCGAGTAACGAAAATAGTTTATGGACTGCACTGAGTTACTGGATGTTTATAGAAACCATTTGTTGGTTTAACTGCAGTTTTATTTTTAGAACGTACAAAACGTTTTCCGGAAGGCGTGTGTTCCAAATAAATAAATACCAAAGAAAATAGGGATATTTTTACCCTTACAAGTAGTAACCAGTTAAGTAAGTTACCGAAATATGAAACGTCTATCTACTAATCCAAAGATGTTACTTCTTCTGTAGTAATCACAAATATTTATACCTAAACATCTTATTTATGTGTTCAAAGATAAAATAACATTATGATGAAGATTAAACAGAATAAGAATAAGAATTGCCTTGAGAATCACAAAGCCAATTAACTTATTCATTTCGTTGGGACAGAGCTTTTTGAAAACACAAAAATATACTCAGCGGCACAATTAACCGCCCACCTGTTTTAGTTAGGTACTATGTTTTGATTTTGTCGCAATTGTAAGTTAGGAACACAAATTAGTGAAGTGTGAAAGATATTTCGGTACGAAAAACATTCAAAACTACCCCCCATAACTAAATTTTTTTTACATGCATCAGCTATAAGTAGGGTAAATTTTAAACTAGGAAATTAAATAAATCGAGATGCGTGGTTAATTGTTTCGCTGAGTTTTTACTGCTGTTAAATTGTTTACTGCGAAATTGATATGAATTATTTACTGAACCGCGTTTGCCGAGTGGAACTGTGTACTCATCAACTTGTGCTCTGAAAAAATTTGAATCGCGGAATTTCATCAATGAATATTTACGTTTAAATGTTTGTTCCAAAAACAAGCTCTAAACAAGGAAGTCGTTATTTTTTTAAACTACTCTGCAGTGCATGGAGTTGTTGGATAGACCTTTCAAAATTGTAGTACCTATGTGTGGTGCAGTATAATTAATTTAAAAGTAAAAACGTAGAGAAAAAAGTTCTATTTTGTTTATGGTAAAACTATTACAGTAAAGTAATCTTACAGGTTGACAAGTAATGGATCAAGTAATATTACGTTAAATTACTATGGAACCCTACAAAAAGTCCAAAAATCTCCTCTCCTACTCCAAAAGGGTTAAAATTTCAACAAAGAAAAAGACTGAATACAACATCATTAGAAAAGCTGTCGGGTAGATAAATCTGATATCAGTTCTGACGTGACGCTACTGAGATGGGCGTGTCACACTTCGTCGCAATCCCTATGGGGACATAACACAGATTGTCCGTTTTAGCAGTTTACCCAGACGGCCGTCAGGGGCCGGCCGTCTGCTCGACGTGTAATCGACTGGATAAAGAAGTTTTTGGATCATCTAGAACTATCAGCATTGAGACAGTAGAGTTACCGACTTTTGTTGATAAATATTTTCGGTTCTCTGTAATCTGTCACATCATAGCATCAAAACAAATTTTAAACACTTTATTTTTTCTAATTATAGCAGTACCTAGTTTTAGAAATGTCACTCATGCTATCGTTTTGTTATGATCTGAAATAAGCGAGAGCTTTCGGATATAAGTAGAAAAAAATTTATTAAGTAAGTCATTGGCAGAATAATTAGTACAAACACCTACGTTTATTGACTTTGTGGTTGATATTTCATTATAAATAAATAATAAATAAATAAATTAGCATTGACTGATGGAAATGCTCGAGTTTTTTAGTATAGTTTTATCTTGGTACAATTCTTTAAGACGATATGAGACATAAAATAAAAACCAAAGTATTAAATATTTATTCCCAATTTGAAGGACTCGCGAACATAAATTCTGAATCCTATAAACCGTTAGCCTTATTTTATAACCGGCATAATCGTAAATTGCTGTGTATTATGTCTATAAAAATCATTATCGTTTATAATTTTCACATCACAAAAGGGCAGAGTCCGCGAATTTGAGGCATTTACCACCCAACTAGGGACTTAATATGACATTGAATTAAAAATAGGAAAAAGTCAGGGACAAAAATAAATATGATATTATAACTTAATAAGGAATGGAACTTAATAGGGGAGATTTCACGGGGGAAAACTGGAATAAGCCTTAATCTCAATTCTCCAAGAGCAAGTTTTAATTTAATTTTATTCATGACTTCAAGTCTATAAAATCGAGTTCCATTTGAGACGTGTGACCACCTACATAATGATGTTTGATAAGATTATACCGAAATGTTTTTGGTGTATTTTCTTCATATAAAAAAAAAAACAATTAAAGTAAGTAAAGTTACAGTTCAAAATCATGTGAACTTAGCTCTACTTATCAATAAAAGCTTATGTCGGTGGGCATAAGTTATTTGATATTTTTGTTAAAATTGTAGTTTTCTAACGCAGATATTTTAAAGTTTTCATAAATATTAAATACCAATATATTTACAGAAACTAAAATATTTACATACATAAATATTTTTATGCATTCGTTTTATTGCAATGCTTCTAATATTCAGATGCAGTAGAACAAAATATCCGTCGCTTTGCCCACAGGTTTATTTTCTTCGAACGGGAATACGAATGTTTGACAAACAAAGACGTTGCCTCGTTACGAGAGATCTTTGAGAGCTGTGTTTCATCTGGAAACAACAATGTTCCCGTGTTGTTGTTTGTTGGGCATTGATCCGAATTCTATAGGTATTTAATTTACTTTTTTATATAATAAGCTGTTGATACTGTGTTTTCCAAATGAAATAAATTACTTAATAAAACAAAATAACTGTCAACGAAAACTATGAGAAAGTTGTCCTCAGTCAGCTCCAAGAAAAGGCTTAGCCTTGTCGGATTAAGGCTGCTCAGATGAATACGTTGTTCTAGAGTTCCTACAACACACATACATTTGTCAGCTGATACGTATTATTCCCAATATTCTGCTCACTAGACTTATTATCTAACAGGTTCCTAGCCTATCTGTAATCGATTTTAATTGTAGAGGTTTTGTAGAATATTAAAGTCAGAAATTTTGTTAGTACCAAACGATTAAGTACTTACCTAAAGCATTATTTTGTGTATGCTTTTCTCAAAGCTTATAAAAAAGTCTAAAACTCCTTTCAATATATGGACTTTTCCATTAATAAATATTTTTCAGACGCTATTGAGTTCAATGATGTACAATTTACACAGTGCTGCGTCTTCCAGCTATAAATTGTGGGAAATATAGCGGTGGACGGCGGTAGATACGAGCAAAAAGTTCACGAAATATCTATTTGGGTTGCATCAGGTTGGTTTTTTCAAAACTTGATTCATTGAAGCATTGCGAGGGAAAATTAAATGTATCGTGTTTTGTGGCTGTATTTTAGAGCGCCGCGCAGGCTGGTATGTAGTTAGTTTTATAATTGAATTCTTCAAGTATCAGTTTATTGTAAAGAATTCAGTTGTAAAACTAACTGTCCAATGTATATTCATAAGATATCAATAAAAAAAAGCCCTAGGTATTACGATGCCCCATAGAAATATTATCATCATTAATAGCTTGATATGGATTTTAAATTGTTTTTTTTTTCACACTTTGTAAGTATTTATGTCTTCAACTTGCGAGAAAAACATGAATCACCAATTTTCATAACTTTGTAACAATTTTCTGAAATTCGATAAATATTTTAACCTAGTCAACCTGTCTACAATGTTTCAAGCTACCACGGTTCTGTGCATGATTAAAAGAGCATGCTTCCGATACGTAAGTGTGTACAGGTTCATTAAAAACGTGTGTTCGCATTATTTTTACTCTGATTTCTCATATTATTTACAAACATCGTTTTATAGTAACGATTGTCCTCAAGGCACGAAATACATTCCCTCAGGCATACAACATTCTTTATAGAAATGTAAGGGGATGGTCAGAGGCAAGTTTATATATTTATTTCATACCCACATTGTTAAGAAAAAATTAGAAGTTTATTCTGTACGTGGCAGGTTGCCTGCTGCCGTCTATCAGGTGGCTAAAGGATTTCCAATATTTAGTTATAGACTTATAGCCGGTTTCGGAATAATTCTGTCAATATTCATAAAGCGGAAATGATTCAATGATTTTTTCATCGATATCTCCAAATTATAAAATAAACGAAATTGAATCTCCTTGCCAGCGATGCAGAAGGAGGTGGGTATCTCGTAAAATAAAAATAAATGCGAGATGAAAGCGTTATGGATGCTGGCAAATTGGACCAATGGGCCCTTATTACCCATTCTACAGGTCGCTATTACATCAATTGCGTGTGTGGGGGAATTACTCAGGTGTGCCAAAGGATAACTTTCGGTGGTTTCATAAATAGTTTTTTGCTGATCTGCTGTGAGTGTAATTTCAACATAATGTTATGTAAGTTCTGCTCTATCTAACATCTCTCTATCTAATTCTGTGTTATCTAGTTTAATCGCCATTACTGCCTTTGAATCAGCTTGACTGAAATAAATAAATACATAAAACTATTAGGTATTAGCTGCATCACTTTTATACCTGGTTCTCAATGTCCAGAATTCCATAAAGTTCAAAATTCAATCACGGCGTCTCATTTTGTGGTAAACATTCAGCAGAGAAGTAGTATGTTACTCATCCCATCCCATATGTCTGTGCATGACGTATATATTTGCCTAAATACTGAAGTGGCCATAATCAAAGCAAGCTACAAAAATACATTACACACGTATTAATAATTTACGAGTGTATATCCGTGATTACAATTCAAGAGCAGGCTATTGGCATTTTTCAAGGCGTCTGCTATTTTTACAGTGCACGTGCGCCAGATGCGACCAATCATACTCGTATCAACAGCACGACTTTATCATCAGGAACAGTACGAAGAAGTGAGGGGGATTAGCTTCGACTAGGAGTTTCGACCCTGGTAGTTAGGGCTCTGTGGTTGAGTGGTTAAAAGCAGTCCTCGTATAGGACGACCGCTTGTATCATCGCAGGTTCGAATCCTGCCGGCGTCGTAACTTTTATTAAGATTTTTCAAATTTTCTGATCATAAATCCCTAGATTATTATCTGTGAGTCTATTAGCATAATCAACGTAGGTACACATACCTTTACGACTTACGTTTGTATGAAATAAATAATGAATTAACTGTATGCTTAGGTGAAGGGTCTGCTCCCAAATATTAATGAACCTTCTATTCCGAGAGTAAGGTACTTTTCGGACTCTACATTACATCTTCAACGATAAATTAATATTATTACAGTTTTAAAATTATCGTGAGATGCACGTTCTAGTCATTATAATGAAACATGGGAAATTACTCACGTAAAAATATAGTACATGTAGGTAGATACTGACAATGTTATCTATGAGTGGATCAAAGATTATTGCGTCGATTTTCGATCCGAACATGTGAGTTCGAATCCGGCCGTGTATCAATGTATATTTTTTTGCATTATTTCCAGCTATAATGAAGAAAAATATCCTGAGGAAACAAGATTGCTTTCTATTAATAGTAGCTTAGTAGTTTTGCACAAATGATTACTTCTAAATATGGGCTTGTACTTCATTCGTTCGAGCAACAGAGCAACTGTAGTGACATGGCATGTACTAAATATGTAGGTACTTCCTCAATGACAAAATTTCTGGTCGCTCTAAGCTGTGTAGTATAGATTCCATGTATGGTATGTTCCATAGTTAAATTAATTATTCTGAAATTTTAATAATTTTTTAATAAAACATTTTGAATCATATAAAAGTCAGCGCCTTTTACCGGGAAAGTTTTCGCCGCAACTTTATAATAGGTTTAGTAAAGAAAGATCCGGTTTCTAAGAAATGCCGACCGTTTTATTAAAATAGATTTTTCCTGGATGAATGAAGATGTTTGGTTTCTTAAAGTGCCATAATGTTTCGGCTGAAGAACCACAGAAACTGACTTATTAATTAACTGTTCTAAGAAAACTGTTTAGATATTCAGGCCTTCTCAGTACGTTACTGCTTTTATGGAAACATTTAACTGTACTGGAGTCGTGAAACTTGATGCTGCAATTAAACAAATATTGGGTTACGTCTGCTTTTCCTACTTTCCTTAAGTAGGTGTTAGCATTTTCAGTCATTCATTGATAGGAAGTTTAGCATCGCTTTTATAATATTGTTTTGGTACAAGTAACAGAATCCCAAATGCATCACTTTTATACCTAACTCTTTAACTCCTGAGACGTGACTTCACATAGTATTAAATTAAATTAGCACAACAATTCTCACAAACTTACCTAGCACTACCTAAAGTCTCTTCAAGTCAAGGCCGTAAGAGCCGACATTCTCGCTGACCGAGTCACTTGAGTTAAACAGAAACTAAATTCTACCCACGACTTAGGTATAGATCTACGTACTTACCTATATTATTAAAGCGAAATTGTGCATGTGAATAACTTAATAACATATAGATACAGAAAGTAGGTATTTTAATGAAAACAGTTATGGCGATTCAGATGTCGCCAAAACATTGGTTTAAGTTAAATTTTAGTTTAAGTTTAAGATAAATTTCAGAGTGCTGTCATATTAGTTTTATTTGAATACCCAAATAAAAATAATCCAATAGAATTTGTCTACTGCAGCCTACAGGCACCTTGGGAATACCTACAGTCGTAATCATTAATTATTTCATTTTATTTGAATAAACAACTAATTACCACTAGGTATATATTATACCCCGCGGTCAATCTAAGCTTTTCAAATAACAATAATTCCCGGAAAGCCAAATTTTGGTGGAGAGCTTGGTAGGTATTACCATTACAAATAAATTGTTAAAAGTCCCCATCAATATCATGTGTGCGTCACGAGTTATTCGGGGTCAAAGTTCGAAATTTAAGGTTTCTTAGTTTTTTTAGTTTTAGTTTTATCAAAACAAGTTTCAGCCCAAAGTTGTAGATCTTAAAATCCTTTACAAAAATGGTCCCAATAATATTTTTCCTAAGAGTTAAAATTCGTACCATTCTTTTAACACTTTATTTGTAATGGTAATACCAAGCTCTCCACCAAAATTTGGCTTTCGGGGAATTATTGTTATTTGACCACTATTTTTTCGTTTAACTTGACCGGTGTATTATATTGAACTCAAGTTTTATTATTTGTTCTGTCCAGCCCACAATCTAATTAAAACATAATTAGGTGTTTATGTTTTCATCAGTTGTCTTATGCTCGAATACTCAAACGCTAATCAAATATTTATGTCCTATTAATAATTAGGGAAGTTATTTTTTGGCAAATTACGAGTATGTCATAGATAAGCACCACTTACTTTAATTAGCGCGTATGTGAGCAGACTTCAAGGTATCGGAACAGACATTGGAGCACCATTTATAGTGATCATGCGATTTACTTTGCATTATGACATAACCTACTAGGTATCTATAAGTAGCATGCTGTGTAGGTGCCTAGTGATGTGACACATGTAGATACGACTCAAATAATCGATTACAATTCTCGATTTTCTAGAACTAATTACAGTCCCTAAGTATGTTAATAATATGCAGTTAATAACATGCCAATTAACACGGCCATTTGTTTACCTCGGTGCTGGTATAAAATTTCAAGATAAACCTAGAATTTATTAATTGTTTGTGTAAAATTTCTTGTTTATTGATAAAGATGACCCTTGCCATCTGTACTTTTAAGATAAAACAATCGTGAGTCACCGTTACTACGATCAATTGTTGTTGTAAGAATTATTACCTAGTAGTAGGTACCTACCACAGATTACTGTGGTAGTCCAATGAGTCATAAAAATTAATCATTAAATGGTTATACCTATTGATCTAAGACTGTAATATTTTTTCTAGAAAATTGGTCAAGGTCTACCGCGATTTTTTTAATTCGATTAGAATGTAAAAAAACATATGATTGTTATTTTAGAACAAATTTTAAGTTACTTGCTAGATTGTTTCAAATGCAGAAATGACTACATCTCTAATGTAGATGGCAAGGCCACCTACTGGTGAATAGGTGTTGTAGGTACGTAATGTTTTTATACATCTTGTCATGTTTCTTCCGCAAGAGGTAAGTATCTAGAAAAACTTAGTTTTAGTTTTATTTTAATGTATGTTCTCAGTGAAAGTAAATCGTAACTCCAAATAAAAAAAAATTATAAAGCCACTTTTTGTTTTAATACTGAGAGATTTTTTTAAATTTGGCCAACGATAATTTAAGTGATAAATTATTTATTTATTTTAGTGCGATATTAAATACAACTTACTGCTTAAGAGTAACACGAGGTTAGGTAATAATTTATTATTGATAAGAATAACTCCGTACAATATCTAGGATCATATAGTAACTATGACTTAATAAAGGAAATTTCGTGGTGTGGTAAAAGAAAACTGGGATAAATTGTAAATTGTACACGTTTTATTGTAAAGAATAGCAACGGCAGACAATGGAGCGAAAATGTGACATGACATTATACAAGTGTCAAAAAACGTCATAAGAGATTGCGTTCCGTATCTACTCCAACACCCTCCCTAGGGACGCAATCCCATTTTCGTACAACAATACAAATGTTTCTCTGCAGTAGTGCCTTTAGTCAGATTATCTGCTATCATTTCTTCACCCTTAACATAACTAAATTTTATATTTAAATTATTGACATGATCCTTTAAGAAATGATAACGAATATCAATATGTCTCGATCTAGGAAGATAACAATCATTATTAGACAACTTAATTGCACTCTGATTATCACTAAGTATGATAAGTGGATTGTTCTGAGGTTGACCAAGCTCAGCGTGCAATTGCTGGAGCCACAGCGCCTCTTGCGCCGCCGAAGACATCGCCATATACTCGGCTTCAGCAGTGGATAGTGCGACAGTCTGCTGTTTCTGAGACCGCCAAGATATAGCACCACCCTGTAACATAAAAATGTAACCAGTGCACGACTTGCGATCGCGCACATCGCTAGCCCAGTCGGCATCACAGTATCCTGTGATTTTCTCAGTACCATCTTTGGTATATACTAACTTGTAGTCTTTTGTACCCTGCAGATATCTGAAAATTCTTTTCACGGCATTCCAGTGCGTATTCATAGGATTTTTGTTAAATCTGCTCAGTGTGTTCACTGCAAAGGATATATCGGGCCGGGTACCTTGAGCAACATACAGCAAGCAGCCAATTGCTTGTTGATAAGGACAGTCAGTTAATTTTTCGTCTTCATTTTCATTAAATTTCATACCAACTTCAAATGGTGTTTTCACAGGTTTACAGTCAGCCATTCCAAATCTTGTTAATATCTCTCTTATATATTTTTCTTGATCTAACATTACTTTTCCACTATCTCTGGTAATGTGTAGACTCACACATTCGCTTGCGGGACCAATATCTTTCATTTCTAAATGTTCCTTCAACCCTGTTTTTAGAAAATTCTTGGTACTTTCTTCAGAAGTAAGTATGATCAAATCATCAACCCAGATGGCTATAAAAGCATTCTTCTCCGCATTGAAATAGACACAAGGATCTGTTTTTGACTGTTGCATTCCCAGCTCATGTAAGACATCATTAAGTTTCAGATTCCAAAGTCTGCTGGCCTGCTTCAGACCATAAATAGATTTTTGTAACAGGCACACTTGAGATCCTTGCTTATACTCTTCTGGCTGTAGCATGTAAATTTCTCTGTCTATCTTTCCTTGCAGAAAAGCCGACACAGCATCCATTTGATGTATGTCCATTCCATATCTGGCTGCTAAAGCAAACAAATAACGAATACTTGTGTACCTGACAACTGGTGAATATACTTCTTCATAGTCTGTGCCATATCTTTGTGCAAATCCTTTTATCACAAGCCTCGCCTTGTATCGGACAACATCACCTCTCTGGTTTGTTTTTGTTTTAAATACCCACTTATATGGAAGAGCCTTTTTACTTGGAGGAAGATCTGTCAAAGTCCAAGTTTTATTTTTCATCAGGGAATGATATTCTTCATCCATGGCTTTCTTCCATTCTGCAGCTTGCAGTGATGTAAGTGCTTCCTCAACAGTTTGCGGATCAGTTAAATCTGTAAACAGACATAATAAGCCATTCTGTTTATTCCGTGCTCGTGTTGACCTCAGCATTTGATTGCTATTATATTCATGTCTCGCAGGATGTGAGGGGTGATAACTCTCATCTAGTTCCCCAGTATCTGTTTCATATTCACTTGAGTCTTCGCCGGACATCACAGATATAGATGTGGAAGGCTCCTGAGTGACTTCTTGCTGAACATGAATATCACAAGGTACTGGCACACTGACATTCTCCTCCAGAGTGAGTACTTCACAAGGTTTTGGCATACTGGCATTCTCATTATAATTTTCCATAAATACAACATCTCTACTTTTTACTATCTTGTGTGTTTTTGGGTCCATTAAACGATATCCTTTAGATGTTTCGCAGTAGCCAACTAATATCATCTTTACTGACTTTTTATCCCATTTTTGGCGTTTTTCTTTTGGTATGTGTACCATAGCTTCGGAGCCAAATATTTTCATATGTGATAGACTTGGTTTCTTACCTTTCCACATCTCATACGGAGTTTTACCTTCTAATGACTTGGTAGGTGAACGGTTTACAACATATGCAGCAGTTGCCAATGCTTCAGCCCAATACTTCTTCTCCAGATTGGCATAAAACAGCATGCACCTTCCCCGCTCAACTAGTGTTCTATTCATTCTTTCTGCCAGGCCATTGTGCTGTGGAGTATACGGAGTAGAGGTCTGATGAATTATACCATGGTTAGATAAGAACTTTTCAAAGTTACGGTTGCAGTATTCTGTACCATTATCAGTGCGTATCTTCTTAATCTTATGATTCAATTCATTCTCTACTTTCAGTTTAAAATCTTTAAATATCTCCAAAACACTCAGTTTATCTTTGAGAAAATAAACATGGACAAGTCGTGTGAAATCATCTATGAAAGTAATAAAATATTTCATACCTCCGAATGATAAGTTCTCCATGGGACCGCACAGGTCAGAGTGTATCAGCTCTAGGGGTGCTGTTGCTCTTGAACCAACATTGTTAAATGGCAATCTGGCTTGCTTACCTTCCATGCATTGAGTGCAAATGACATTACTTTTGTCCTGAGTCAGTGTCACTCCCTCGGAGCAATAAGGCAACTTTTCCACATCTGAGTTGTTCAAATGGCCCATTCGAAGATGCCACAGGTAAGCACTGTTACTATTTGAAGAACTTGAGGTTAAATGAGCCACTTCTCTCATTGTATCCAAGATGTACAGATTGTTGTTCAATGTTGCACTGCATACAACTTCATGTTTACCATTCTGAATTTCACATCCCTTGGCATTAAATGAAACTTTATATCTACTTTTTACGATAGCGCTGACTGAAAGTAGATTGACAGCTAGTCCAGGGACAAACAAAACATTTTTGACTTGTATTTTGTTTTCCTTACTTATTTGTATGTCCACACAACCAACTCCTTTTACAGCTAATGGTTCTCGGTTAGCTACTGTAATACTCTTCACTGATGGTTCTGTGACATTGTACATCCAATCGTCTCTGCATGTCATATGCATGGATGCACCGGAGTCTATAAACCATTGATCACTTTGGTTTCCATTGACGGTGGCTGAGAAAGCTGCTACAAAACTGGAACTTTCCCCTTTACTATGTGTTGGTTTCTTCGGCTGCTTACAATTTTTCGCAAAGTGACCCTTCTGGTTGCAATTGTAACATCTAGGTCCCCATGATTTTACTGACTGCTGGTTCTTGGTTTTCTTAGAGTTTGTATAGAAAGCCGCTGACTTGGATGTGCTAACTTCTTGTATGAGTTTAGATTTAACTGAGTCAGCGCTGATTTGAATACCGGAACTCTCTAATCCCATTATCATTGGCTTATACTCTTCAGGTAGGCCGGCTAACATCAAAGTGCCAAGCCATTCATCGTTGACATCAAAGCCAATGTTCCGCAGTTTGTGAGCAGTGTTCATTATTTTGCTCAAATAATCCTCAATACCGCTGCTTCTTTCCAGCGTAGTATTTATTAAATCTTTGAGTAAACCAACTCTTCTCGTCAAACCATTGTCATCGAAAGCTTTTTGTAGATTTTCCCACACTTGTTTTGCAGTTTTGCATTCCTGAACATGTACGTAATTTTGTGGGTCCAGTAGCAAGATTAGCTTGGACTTAGCTTTCATATCCTTGCTAGCATCTACAGGCTTGTTTTCGGGACACTCAACACAGCACCACAAGTCCTCGTGTTCCAGGTATGTCTTCATACTGAACTTCCAGGTGGCGAAGTTTTCCCGTCCAACCAATTTCTCCAGGTGAAACATATTATTGTGTGAGCCCATTATTGGACTTTTCCGGAAATATGTTCCTTTTCCAAAGTGTGACGAATTTTCACAACCTCAAATTCAAATTGCGCCGACAATTTTCTGATTGAAGTTAGTTACCACTTTTTGTACTGTACCACAACAGAACCACGACAGAACAACCACGCTCTGCTACCATAAAGGAAATTTCGTGGTGTGGTAAAAGAAAACTGGGATAAATTGTAAATTGTACACGTTTTATTGTAAAGAATAGCAACGGCAGACAATGGAGCGAAAATGTGACATGACATTATACAAGTGTCAAAAAACGTCATAAGAGATTGCGTTCCGTATCTACTCCAACACTTAATCACTCCATTGGGTCAAGGAGTCAAGGAATGTTTTGTTTTACTTTGCACTTATTAATAATTCTAAGTGCTACAAATCTGTACTGTAAATAACCAAACATTATAGAAATTTATAAATAAATGTAATAGAAATATTAACTTCGAGAACCTGTAAATTTACAGGAGGTAGGGTATTAAGTGCTTTAAATAATACACTTACCTTTATGGGCAAGGAAAGTTATTTCACTTTTGGAGTTAGTTCTCAACAGTTATCCAACAACTCTGCACAAAGTGTACACAATACTAGCTTCTAACATCCAACACATACAGCACAAACTCAACTGAAACACATCAAATGGTCATTCAAACATACGCACACGATATCGGCGCGAAAACATTGCATCGAAATATTCAGAGCGCTCGATCGCGTCTTTCTCGTACGAGCGTTGCCGCCACACTGACTTCGTATCGTACGTAATTCCCTTCTCGCTGATACCTACTCTGTGAAATGAAAAGCGAGCCATGAAACGATGATATCACACTGAACACCATACACTGCCGAGAAACCAGCCGATTAGGCAGAAAACCCAAGAATACACCGCGTAATAGTAACTACTTTTATGTAAAGTGATTTGAGACCTGGTAAAAGCCATGTTGTCAACACTCGGAAAGTGCGTGGAAGTTGCCGGTCGGGACGGTCATTTGGTTCGCTAATTCGAGCTAATTCAGAAAGGCTAGTTTAGCAGTTTGAGATGTTCCAAATGACTCTTCAGGGATTAAAAGTTAAAACTGGTGCCCTATCGTACAAATTGGAAAATTACTCCTTGGAAAGGCAAAACTTCAAAGAAGATTTAATTGTGGGTCCTTTTTAAAATGGACTAGGTAAATTTTACCAAAACTCAGAGTATTATAGTACGAAAATTCAAAAATTAACTGTGTTGGTTATTCCACGAATATGTATGATTTTCCTCAGCACCAGGCTCTTCAGCGCTCGTTTTGTCTTGTACCGAGTAATTAACAAGTAGGTAAGTACAACTTTCCCAACAAGTCAAACTAAAGGCACGATGACTGCTATTTCTTGCTGATCTCCAAACTTTGGGGTTGATTACTGGAACCACAACGTTTCATAACAGACAAACTATCTGATACTTTTGAAATATATAAACACAGGTTTTATCGCGTTAATTACCTTATTTATTTATTTCCCGACGTTTCGACTATGTTACAATAGATATATTTCAAAAGTATGAATTGTGATGGCGAAAGTTTAAGAAATAAAACTATCTGATATCATCACAGCTCATTATGAAACGTAGATGAACAATTTACTTTCATAACCGAAACTCCTGCTTAGGACACATCGTTCTGGGTTTCAATGTAAATAAATGTCTCGTATATTGATGCCTGAATAAATATTTGAAAGGGACATGGAACAAGAGCGTAAAATATGGGGGCACAAAATTTTAATAAGTTTCATGTGTGCGGTTATTTCAGCTTTACCAACAGTAACTGTTACAATTTATCGAAATAATTATGAGAGCGTAATGACTATTGTATAAACTGTGCTACTGGGTTTTACTTTGCAGTAAAGAGAGTAGATT
Organism: Xanthorhoe spadicearia; assembly: GCA_947086425.1. Taxonomy (NCBI): domain Eukaryota; kingdom Metazoa; phylum Arthropoda; class Insecta; order Lepidoptera; family Geometridae; genus Xanthorhoe; species Xanthorhoe spadicearia. Next base: position 7,517,574 of record OX352199.1, read on the forward strand.
GGAAAATAACTTACTTGCGTTTTGTTAAATGGATTTGAGGATAAATATCTCAAATCTTGGTAGTGTTAATTGAAACCAACCATCATGAATGAAGCTAAGACCACTATTAGAAATCAGGTAGGCATTCCATGAGATCAATACATTTCCAAACAAATTATTGTAAGTAAATATTTAATAGATTAATAGCCTTATATTTTTTTTCTTCATTTTAATATTTTGTCCAGTTTAATAAAGTAAGTAAATTTGCACTCTACAATCTGACCTTTTGTTTTGTCCACCAAATTGCCCTTTCTGTCTCTGCCCTGTCATATCCACTTTAAGGTTGTCTAGCTGAGGGGTAAGGTCAACCATTGTGCTAACTGCAAAAAGTGTACGTAAATAACTTTGAAAGGCTTATTAAATAAACAATAGAATCCATCTTTTTTGGCAATAACTAGACTGCTGAAATTAAACCTGATGCCAGAGCTTAGTTCTCTTGCGTAAATATCTCTTGTAATGAGAGAAAATGTCAGCAAAACTGCTTGAGTCGTCCTTCTGAGAAGTCTAGGACCTTCAAGGTTTCGGTCAAAAGGTTAAATATACATAATAGTTTATGAGTATTTTAAGATTAGTTTTAGTTTAACTACTCTTATTAACTAAACTAAGGAAGAACGAGCTAAGTCAGAGTATGTTTAAGTCGATGTTGATTTTTACAGTTTGTTAGACTTCACGATTTAAACTAGTAATGGAACCACCATAATGGTCACAGGCTTATTTACCTATTTATCTCAAATCTATCTAAATCTGAAAAACATAAATGACTATATTATTTATTTAACTTTTTTGTTTTGACCGTGACCGTGAGTGAAGTCTCAGACGAAGGGTTTTATAAAAAAAATCATTATATAAGTATTTTTTTTTTTTCTAATATGATTAGAACATAATTATAGTATTTCTAATTTAGAAATTTCGATGAAAACAAGAAGGTTTACAATAGCACTTAACATTAAGTCTGAAAGAGGTACATATTCATTGGAGTAGTTGAAATTATTTGTCCTTTAATATTCTGCGGAAATGTGAATAACGACATTTATTTGACGTAGGTAAGTTTAAATCGATGTAGGTTGGACGAACGGATGCGATCCTATTTGCGAACCCTATCTTTCAGCCAAACAAGGTAAAGTGTAATTGCCGAAGACTATTTCTTTGTATTTTTTATCCCCAAGCAATACATGTACCTACCTACCTATAGATGATTTACGTTTTATTTATAAGTCATCTATTTCTTAATTTTTTGTCTATTTATTACACCACCTTAAACAATTTTAACACCTTAAGTTCAGAAACTATTTCGTTTTAAATTGATTGACGTGACTTGGTTTATTATGACTTTAAAAAATGCTGAAGTAAGAGTGTAGTTGGCATCTACAATAGTTTTGTATCTTCGTAGAGAAAGGTGCCAAATTGTGTGTGACACGACTCCGTTACATTTTATAGAATTTCACTCCTTATTTGAATATGCAAAGCCTTTGTTAAGACTCTCATTAACGGCTTACGTTTATTGTATTTGCGCCAAAAGACGCAGGCTTTATTATTTAAGGTGCTACGTGAAAGGCATGACAAGTAAGACCGATCTAGAAAGTTTGCAGAGCAATGAATACCTACGTGCAGAGAAAAAATAAAAATCGAAATATCTATTTCAAGATCGTTGTTAAATCCACGAATTTTCATATAAGTATGTTTAGGTTCGTGGATCAATCAAACATCAGTCGAAAAAGAACAGTCTTAACGCGGCACGTCACGGCGTGGTTATTTTGAAAAATTCTATAGATTTCAGAAAAAAAAAAGCCAGACAACGTGCAATCTCTTACCGCGTCATGTTTTGAATGTCGTCAAGAATCCAGCAGCTGCTGTCAATGTGGCATATTATAAAAATCATTTTAACAGTCACAGCGTATAAGTTTATGTACAAAATCTGTATAAATTATATGTACAAATTCTGTGCTGCAGCCGTCGTCATCGAATTTAAAAGTAATTTGTTCAATTCACTCTCTAAAATCTTTGCAGAGAACTAATGGAACTCCCTTTTCCTTTGACTTATCTTAGCTTTGTCATAAAACAAACAGATTCGAAGAAACGATAATTTAGACTGATGACCAAGTCTTTAGAGTTTTGGACTTGAGAAATCACTTTAATGAAAATATAGTTTTACTTTGAGATATCGAATCAAGGTCTAGTCTAGTGAAATAACAAACTCTTAAGGTTTACAAAATGGAATCATCATGCATTTAATTATTCGATCGATTAGTCAGAACATCCAAAAACTTTTTACTTGATCCGAATGGATTCGCTAAATATAAAACACACTCTTCCTAGTCTTCTGCTGGTCCCACATCCCAGGGTCCCGAGGCTGAATAAACTTATTTTATTAAAAGTTTTAAGTGAATTTCCATAAGAACACCGTTACACAAAATATTCATTTAAGGAAAATTGCTTTAGGATATTTATACCACGTTAAAAGCGGTTCGTGATGCAATTTATATAAGTATTTAAAAGTACGTTTTTCTTTACGAATCTCATAAGTGCTCTTGCGAATGTAGAGAGGCTGCGTTCCTTCCGTTTGAACGAGTTTGCCTGGAATCCGGGCAATGCAACTCGCCATGGAGGTTTTATGCAATCGCATCTAACTTTATACAAGCTTAGAATACATAATATAAAATCCATATCTTTCTAATCACACTTTTACAATAATTTGTAGAGTGTTTTTGTAACTCACCCACCAGCTTCTTCTACTAACTATTTTTCTCATGGTAAAAAATTAAGAACCTATCACACTAAAAACGTTGAATCGGCTCTAGATTGGTTCGTGTTGGTCTATTACTACAAACATGACCGATATACTACAAACATGATTATATACTATATAGTTCTAGAGTCACTTTTACCTACACATCTTCGTACTTATAAAACCTACCAAACTACCGGCTGATGTAAATGTTTATAACTGAATATAATCAGCCATTTCTAATTCAAACCGATACACATCAATGTGGATTAAGCAACTTATGTCCATTCGCGAGCCAGTTATGGCCGCAAGAAGCTTCCGCGTCTATTTGTAGACGAGCGGTCATTTGTCAAACATTCCCTTCCAATGCACGCTACAAATAACTGCCAATAACTATAAACTCCGATTTCTTCTGATGTCGACACAAAATTAATGATATCAAAGCTTTTAAAACTACTGGAAATAATAATAGTAGCCTATTTAAAAGGCTAAAGATTTTGACTCCTCAAGCGAAGGTGTGGTCATGTAGCCGTTCCTTTTTTCGCAAAAGACGTACCTATTTCTTGACTGATTTTTATTGAAGAATGTTAATGCTAAGTTTCAAGTTTTAAAGGTTGAAGTTTCAAACAAAAGAAGAATGTACTCTCAATGTTTCAGAAAACTACTGACTCATCCCCAAATACATTACCAGTGAAGTATCACAGCTATATTGTAACTCTTAGAAAAAAAAAACAACTTTCTTTGATTTGTTTACTATCCATTGTTAATCATCCTCCAGTTTTGTAAATCGATCAAATGTATTCCCTTAACATCGATTTTAATGCTAATTTTCATCAGTCCGTGTACCATCTGTTTGTAGTCAAGTTTGGTAACTTTTAAATTAGACTACCGGTGTACCAGTTGGCATAGGGTTTTGGCTTAACAGACTAAAAAAGCCGGGCCTTCCGCCAATTTGATAGTTAATTCATGATGTTGCGTGAGCTGTTTTGGCCGATGTACCACTTTCGAAGGTCGCGGGTTCTATCCCGGCCGTACATTAATGAGTCCTGGTTTCGAAAAATATAAATGCACATTCAGCTAGCTCTTTGTTAAGAGCTTAGCTGTTGCTAAGAAAAATATCGTGAGGATGTACTTCACTTTTAAAAGGCGATTAGAGGAAAGCCAGAATGAACAATAAATTAAATTGTTTGAACGCAGTAACTGTTTTAGTAATTATTTAGTTGATTGTGTTGTCTTCACATAAAGCCCCAACTTTAACTTAGGATTAGGACAACATCTAACTTGATTAGATTGAGATTACGCTTGGTTACTTATGGGTGTCTGTCGACCCTTAGTTTTAACGCCTAAACTTCTAAGATCGTAACTTAAATATACGTTTGAAACTTAGACCCAGTTTTGAACTTTTTTACCTATATTTCACACCAACTTTCTTATTAAAATTTTCTCTACCGTTCAACGTGAAATTGGCTCTACCATGTTCAATAACGCATGCAAGTGAGACTTGCATTAAAAAGCTTTCCGGACTTTGTTACATATTGAAATCGGTCTCCGTGTTCAACATTTAATGTAGTGTAAGACTCGCAGTTTTATAAATACATTTATATTTTAAAGAATATTATGAAAACTATTTTATTCAGCAGGTTATTAATTTTCATTCATCAAAAAACTGAGAACACGAAAACAAAAACGAAATTTTCCAAAGTACGAGTGAAGCCAAGAAGTTTTCAAAGACACTACGCAGTCACGTCCTACATTTTATAGTGCGACATTTACATGATTTGTTTGTATTGTTCGTGATCAAACTTGATATCTTGATATATGTATAAAAGTTTTACACTAACAACAAGAACCGTACAAAACCAGTCCCCACATTTATAATTAATAGTCAAAATAATTATGCAAAACAACAAAACTCGAAAGTATAACAGAGGCTATTTTAATTAAACTTAATGTTGACCATTTATAACTGCTGTAGGGTTATCTTCAATAAAGATAATTATTAAGGTCCCGCTGAGATTTGGAACCGGATATTTGGAGGCTTTTTATTTCTTTCCGTAAATATCTACACCGTGGCGCACGTAAGCGAAAGGTTAATCCATTTAATGTAGGATGCATAATGAAGGTCTCCTTAAGACCGCGTTTCTTGAAGGCAATTTATGTAAAATTTGGACATAAGTAAATCATTCTAAAACAGTGTGTCAAAATTAACTCAGTTCCAATTTCGAAACTCCTACACAGACCTCAACAAACTCTTCTATTAAATCAATCGAATAATCGATTTAGAAATACCTTGAAACGTCGAGATTACTTTTAAGGGTAAACCATCATCTACTTCCATTTACCCAGTAAATAGCACTGAACTTTCAATAGCCCATGCAAAGTAAATAAAGTCAATTTTTCACAACAAGAATCGGTTACGAGCATCATAAAAGCGATGCTAGATATATCCGCTACAGAATAGACTTAAAAGGCTTCCGTTTTTGTTGAAACTCGCGCTTAACGATATCTGACGATATGGACCACTTGTGAGGGTAAATGGGAGGCTGGTGAGCCGATTAGCAAGCACTGACAACTTTGCAGACCTCAGTCTTTTGTGATTTCTGAATTAATAATAGGGAAATCTTATTGAGCCGCGAACTTCGTAATTGGTGTTGATGAGTTTGATTAAGGATTTATAGGACTGGGAGAGGAATGTCCTCGGCATAGTTTAGCAAGAAATTTCTTAGAAATTCTTTCAAGTACGAAATCAATTTTCTGATTAAGCAATAATGGTTTATTTTTTAAATTCTAAGCGATTAAAACCTTCAGTGATGTCATCAGATAGCTACTTCAAGGCGATGAATTCCCTAAAATCGTTTCCTTTGTTACCATACATACATGAATCGTAAGCGTTTTGTGGTCTGGACCATAAAAAGGAAAGCCTTAAAATTCCTCTACAAGTTTCTACGACCTACGTGCAGAATATAGTACCTACTAGTAGATACAGCACCCTACCGGTCAAAAGAGCAACTGTTGAATTACTGTCCCTTTAGACTTTGATAAAAGCTATCTCTATCTCCACTTATTTGAGTATTTCGTTTTCTGAATATTTTATTTGGCTGCTTAGAGACGGATAATGTGTTTAATAACAGAATCGAAAACTCAATCAATCAACCCAACTCAATGCTGATGAGCCGGAAGTCCAACCTACATTTCTCTCTCAGTTTTTCCTCCAGCTGCCTAGTAGGTCACTTTTTTATCCCTAATAAAAAATAGCGATGTCATAAGTTTATAGTGTGTATCAGTGACTGTCTTATGCAACGTAGCTCCTAAAATGATCGCTATGTTTAAGAGGAAGCTACTCAGAGATTTAAAAATCGTCAGCTCTTTTCTATTCGGTTCAACATGCGTTTTTTAAATGTTTCCGTGTTATACAGTCTTTCTATGAAAGCTAAGGCTTAAAGTGATATATTCTAAGTTAGAGGTGAATATGAATAATCGAGTTAGAATGTGTTATCGGGCCGCCAAATGAGGGTAGAGTTATTAGGGTTAAGTACGGCACCATGTGTCCCTTATTCGTCACATTTAGTAGTGTAGTGATTAAGTTTAATCACTTCGCTCTTTAGCAATGCGTTTTAACATTCAAAATGTTATTCCTGGAGGTAATGGAGATAAATGAAGTAAAAGAAGTCGAAATGGAAGGTAACGCGCTTCAAACGCTTAGTGTGTATTCCCTCCTAATGTACGATTATCTGTATTAGATAATTATATAAAAAATTAATACGAAAGTTGAACATTAGCTTCTGTTTGTACTTATGAACGTTCCCAAATGTTATAAAGTTATGATAATGTTTTAAGTCAGTGACTAGCGTTAGACATCTTCAAGCTAAAATAGGTACTAAAACGCTTATTTATGTATTGCATTTATTTGCCATTGTTGGTAAAAAATTAAAATTACGATAAATCTATGTTACAAATGAGTTATAAAAATATCCTTAAAGTAAGAATACGGTGATGGTAAAATAACGAAAATGTAACGAAGTGAAGTCTTGTAGCCGTGGGTGATTGTATTCCTCATATTTATCTTCAAGCGGATGCTGGAAAAAGAAATAAAAACTGTAATATAACAAACACACATTATTGTGATCTTGCTAAGGATTGTCATAAATCTGTTAAAAATTTGCGATAGACCACGCGACACGCGCCTAAATGAAGGGACGAAATTAATGCCCCCAAAAGGAATGCTCCACAATGACCCAAAATTGTTTAGATTGGAAAAGGGAAAGGAATCCTTTGTTATTTATTGGAAAAGTAAACACTAACAAAGGATTTTAACAATAATAATATTCATGACTTTTCCTAACCAGTTTTGAAACAATCGTTAGTTATTTTTTAGCAGCTACCTTCCGACAAGCTTCTTTATGATATCATGATCCAAAAACACAACGCTTGCCTGTCGTATAGACAAGGTTTGCTAATGACACCATTCAGATTACCTTTATTTCAGATTTACCTAACTCAGAACTTTTGACTGGGTAAACCGAATTTGATGATTCTTTTTTTTATTCGAAAGCTGGTGTCTTAAAATTTTGAGTATCTGATGAGCATATTCAAAATTTTATGGGACCACAATGCACCAAGAAATACATCAAGAGTGCAGAAAATTGCATTGACCTCATCATTCATTTATGATAATACCTTCGACGGGAGCTGGTGCTGCTGGTGGAGCTTCAGCTGGCGCTGCCGGTGCTGGTGCTAAAACAATATATTGTTATTGAAAGATCTTTTACTATCTTTATCTTACGTTATACATAACAATTTGTGTTGAATAGAAGCAACTGGGAGAGACCTCTGTGAACATAGATTACAAAAAGAACTCTCAAAGTCTGATAGCAATTTTTTATTATTTTAATGATGGAAACTTTTGCCATGTTAGACTATGCAAGCAAATGCAACACACGCGCGTGTAAAAAATTCCGCCCAAAGCACGCAAGTGCTAAAACCGGCCCTGTTTTGTCTACATAGATTTTTGTAAATGCATAGTAACCAACTCGCAATGTGAGCTCGACTAACTATGATAAACTCCTGCTTCTCTTTGTTTTGTCATGTCATCGCTGAAAAGCCTTTGCACCCACTTTTCAATGAAAAATTTCAACAAAAGAGTCCGTTTGCAGCCTATTTGCAAAAAAACAGCGAATATTTATTTTACGTTCAGCTATGAAATTGAATGGACAAATTCATGAAAATATTAAATAAATTCGTAAGGTATAAGAAAACGTGACACTTACACAAGATATCTAAATTGAAATCATTATTGCTAGCATTTAAATTGGACATCTGCCCTATAGTATAAATCGAGTATGTACATCAAGATGAAAACTTTCAGACTCCACAAGTCAAGTTGCTTGAACCTTGCTTTTGGGTATTGAAATTAAGACAACGATTTACTTTCAAGATATTTTGCATAGTTTACAGACGAAAATATTGATAAGCCATTTGGTAACTATTGGTGCTATTGGTACCTGGTTCACTAGGAGGCGCTGCGGGGGCTGCCTCGGCCGGTGCAGGCGCGGGCGCAGGCGCGGCGTCGGCCGGCGTGGCGGGGGCCCCTTCAGCAGGGGGGGCCGCGGGGGCCGCAGGGGCTCCTTCTGCGGGGGCCGCTGGTGCACCTGAAGACACCGTTACTTGCAAATGATCGTTTTTTATAATCCTATCGCGGTTGCTTGCAGATGGTCGTTTTTTAATTTGTGTGCCGACGCATTCCTTTGGATATGACTAAGCTGAGAGGATAGTTTAAGTATTGGCAACCTATACCTACTCTATATCAACTCGCATGTAAGCAACTACAGCTCATAAACTAAAAAAACTGGCCCTGTATCCATGAATCTTAGAGTGGATATAATGGGTGAGTTGTAGACATCTATCTAGTGTAACGCGCAGTACCGGCTTTCATTCAAATTTTAAATACATAGACCACGGCGCGACGAAACAAAACGTTTCCTCTTCCGGTTCGCGCGCAAATCCCTTGACGTCTAGCGCCGCCTCAAGGCACGCGCGGGAAACACTACAATCCGCGCCCGCGCGCTTTTGCGGATAGTGAAAGAGAGGCGAACCGAGCGTACGCGACGCGCGACAATAGACTTTTGTTTTACGAGTTATTCAGTGGTTTTCTATTTTATTGACTTTTTATTGTGTTTACTGTTCTTTTGACTGTCCCTGTGTGTGTTTTATATTATACTTTATACATTTTACCTCTTGTTTGAACTCACCTAACCCCCTTGGAGCTAGCTAGCCGGGCTGGCGCTAAACTGGCTACCCAAGCGAGGGCCTAAAAACTTTGTGTCAGTCAGTGTAAAGTGAATTTCCGGGACAATAGTTTTAACACACAAACAATATGCCACGAACTCGCCGTCAATCACGCCGTCAATCGGAGTTCGAGGACGCGGTTGAAACCGACTCCATTCCGACGCCGACGCCGACATCAGTGAACATCAATGCCGCCGATGTCGCGTCCATTATGGCATCGCAGACCGCAGCATTTGAGCGCCTGCTCGACAGAGTTTTATCGCACGAATCTCGTCGCGAGCCGCCATCACCGACGCCTGCAGCGGCGGCGCCTTCGCCCGCCAGCTCGGCGTACGCGCCCGCTCACCACTTCGGTACTTTCGCGCTATGTACAGCGCGATTCAGCGGAGCGCCCGGTGGAGACTCGCTCGACGGATTTTTGGATGCTGTGGAAGCATATAAGGAATGCGCCTTCGTGGGAGATGATAACGCCCTGCGCGGCTTATCCATGCTGGTGACAGGAGATGCAGCCGTGTGGTGGCAAGGAATAAAATCTACCATCACCTCCTGGACCGAAGCCGTGATCTCTCTACGAAGTGCCTTCGGAGACCGCCGTCCGCCTCATCGCGTTTATTTGGAGCTCTTCAGTATGTCTCAAGGACCGTCAGAGAAAACAGAGCTGTTTGTCGCCAAGGCGAGAGCATTATTCGCCCGCCTTCCCCCCGGCGACGTCTCTGAAAAAGTTCAGCTCGACATGCTATACGGCCTTCTACACCGTCGCTTACGAGAGCGCCTCCGTCGAGACGAAGTAACTTCCTTCGACATGTTACTACGAAAAGCTCGACATGTTGAAGACGCAACAGACGAAGTTAACGAGAGCTCACTCCAACGCCGCCGTAATATTTCGCCTCCTTCATCAACTGCGAGCGATGACCTCGCCGTAAACCTAACGCTGCCGCCGCAACCTAGTGGGTTCGCGCCGACGACGCCGCGAGTGACACGCGGACATCATACGTCGAGCGCCGCCGGCAGACATCAGCATAGCAACAACGACGCCGCCGCCCGAGATTCTGCACTTCCCTCGTCGCGAGACGCTACCGCGCCGCGACCTGCAGCCGACGGCAATCGGAATCGATTCTGCGTCTATTGTAAACGATACGGACATTTACGTGACGAGTGCCTTAAACTAAACGGGAAAATGGACAGCGCCGATCTACAAACTGTACCTACGTGCTATGGTTGTAATGCGAAAGGTGTAACGCGGTCCCAGTGCTCAAAGTGTAACGCCGCCGATTACTACGCCCTCGACGCGACGTGGTCTATTCCCGCACTCGATTCTTTTACCGGTGAGGTAAAATCTCTGGTAAGTCCGTCTAAATTTTCAAAACATAATGTCTCAGTGCCTACTTCTCTTCCAAGTATAAAATCACAAGTTCATAAACACGAACAAACCCGTGTGCGCGACGCAACTTACTTGCCTACACAGTTCAAGGCCGTCATTCCTACGTTCAACTCAAAATACGTAGCAGATTACGTCCCGACCGATTTTAGAGCGATTCTCCCTATGCGCTTTTTCGGTAGTACAAATAAACGTAATTCTAGACCTAACAGCTGTTCTAATCGTAGTCGTAAGAAGTCCGCTACTTGTGATAATTCCTACAGTGCAATACCTACGCGTTATTGTTGTCATACAAATGCGAGTACAAACTCGAAACAAGTCATAACGCCGAACAATAAAAATAGGGTGACCATGATGTCGAAAAGTAGGGACTCCATATTAAAGTCAGGACATTTTTCCAAAGTGGGTTTTAATGACAAAAGTGTTTCTCCGAGTGACTCTTTTGAGCACCGGACTAGGTTAAGACCTATTTTAAGCATTCAGATCTTAGGAATTAGAGGTAGGGCTATGTTGGATTCGGGCGCTAAAAGCAGTATTGCTGGTGCTTTACTTTATGATCTGCTTCAAAAACACAATCACCCCTGCGAAAAAGCTACACGTCGTGTCAGGCTTGCTGATGGATCAGCGCGTACTCGAGACGTACTTCTGACTACGTTGGAAGTAAGGATCACTCCCGAAAGGTCAGTGACCCTCGAGTTCACGATATTCCCCGATGTTCAAGGTAATGAAACTTTGCTAGGGATGGACTTTTTAGTGGCAGCGGGTCTCGTACTTGATTTCGCAGAATCGACCTGGCACTTTTCAGGTAAGAACATAAAGTTTCCGATTGAATACGAAGATCCAACAAGACCGATGACCTTTTCGTCAGCTGATTTGTTGATGCATGATGTCGATGAGATCATGACAAGCTCTGTTGGTAGACAACATCAGTCTAAGAGTTTTCAACTGCAAGGGGAGCCTGAGCCTCCAGCTCTGCAACGAGGAGATATTCTGTCGATCGATTTGTTTGGTCCACTCCCAGCTGGAGACCAAGGGGAGCGCGTGTGTCCCGTGACAGGTAAGACCCCTGCGTTCATGACCTTTGCTCGTGAATTGCGTACGCCATTCGTAGGTCAACATGGTTCACGCGTTCTGGACAAAGATATTTCTGTCCCGCAGGTTACGCACAATTTAAAAAATTTATTCCCTTTAACTAATGTTAGGAAACATGTCAAGTCTCAGGACTTTCGAAGGACTACCCTTCCAGTCATACCCAAAGGGCGCATAAGGAGAGCTCCTCGTACAGTTTTAAGTCCCAAGTTGGACTCGGGACGAGCTCCCAACTTGGAAGGGGAGTATGTAACGCGCAGTACCGGCTTTCATTCAAATTTTAAATACATAGACCACGGCGCGACGAAACAAAACGTTTCCTCTTCCGGTTCGCGCGCAAATCCCTTGACGTCTAGCGCCGCCTCAAGGCACGCGCGGGAAACACTACAATCCGCGCCCGCGCGCTTTTGCGGATAGTGAAAGAGAGGCGAACCGAGCGTACGCGACGCGCGACAATAGACTTTTGTTTTACGAGTTATTCAGTGGTTTTCTATTTTATTGACTTTTTATTGTGTTTACTGTTCTTTTGACTGTCCCTGTGTGTGTTTTATATTATACTTTATACATTTTACCTCTTGTTTGAACTCACCTAACCCCCTTGGAGCTAGCTAGCCGGGCTGGCGCTAAACTAGTGGGTTATCATGTTGTCACGGGTACATTAATGATGTACTGATAAAATACAAGACTGTGTAGTCTGTAACTCATATATATAACACAAAAGTTACTAATATTTGTTAATCAAAAAGTCTCAGCTCGTTCTATACACGGAACATAGGGGGATTCTGATTAGGCTTAAAAATATTGACAGAGCAAGGCACTGTAAATTCCCGTTAAGGACAAGCTTAATGTTTGTTGGTGGTTGGAACCAATCTACAACCGAGGCAATTACGTAACTTTTGGTGCAATCAGGTTCTATTCAATAGCCATGTACATAGTGCTCTAACTAGAGCGCTTTTGAAACTGAAATATACTGATGCAATTAAATTAATTTGGTTGGTACGTGCTTGGTCCCTAGTAATACACTTTGTAACTGGGTTATGTTTTTTGTAATAAAAATGGAAATTTCCCATAGAGGTTGTTTTTATGGTGGACCCGATCGTTGAATTATTTTTGAAGGATTGATGTAATATAATCCCAGTAACGCAATGTAATAGTTCCTTCTCTAACGCAAAAATACTAAACTGATTTTGCTGAATACATGACTGAAAACGCTTAGACTTTTTAACATAAGGGCAAAACCAAGGTCAAGTAGGTAAGCCATTAACAAATAAAGATCGATTGAGCGAAAAAGAACACGGGGATACGGTGACTTTCAGGCATTTAGGCGTATATAATTCATTTCATCAATATTGACAGGTTTAGATACCTTCCGCTGGCGCTGCGGGGGCGCCTTCAGCTGGTGCCGCTGGGGCCCCCTCTGCTGGTGGGGCTCCCTCGGCTGGGGCCCCTTCTGCGGGGGCCCCCTCAGCTGGTGGGGCCCCTTCTGCAGGTGGGGCTGCATCCGCGGGCGGTGCTGCTCCTTCCCCTCCTCCCTCCTGTTCATCATATTGCATTAAATTGGAAAATTACAGTTGTTTTGCAAGCAATAAGCTAGCTTTTTGTTATTCGAAGCTGCGATTATGATAGTTAGAAAAAAAGGCAGCGTCGAAACACTAACACTATAAATAATTTGGCAACTAAGCACTACTCCAGATACTTTTTTTTGTCAATGAAAAAAACGACAACAGTTAGCCTCTTCCGTTCCGTTAAAAAAACTAGGTTACTGTTACTACCTTTACAATCAAACTAATTATTGACATTTGCATCATTCATATTCGTCACAGCAGAAGTATTTGCATTAGCATTTGCATTAATTAGCTAAATAAAAACAGCTAAGTGGACGATTGCTCAGGGAGTTCATTAATTAGGGCAAGTAGACTAAGTGAAATTACTTTTTTTTAACCACTACTATTATAACATACCCAGCAAAGTATACTCTCTGCTACGATGTAAATCTCTATTAATTACACCCCAACATTTTCATTGAATTTATAATAAAATAAAATATGTTTTTATCCCTGTTTTGTAACAGATATGGGTTTATTTACCTACATGCATGACGTAGAAACCACAGTCTCGAATAAATTCCAACTGAACTCGTGAAAGAGAACTGATTTGATTCGTGAACATCAAGCATATTTAAACACATTTGCGTAAATTCTGTTAACCGGTGCAAAGATAATAATGCGCGCCGAATTATACGTATACCAGTAAGAAATTGAAATTCCGTCTAAATGGTGATATTTACATATGAGTGTGAATTGAAACGGAGCAATGGTTGGTATTAAAAGCTGTGCCTGAATTTCGTAAGACACACAGTAAGATGCAGTATATTTTTTCGTAAAACCATGCCACGTTTTCAGCCTGTAAAAATACTGTAGGTACCTAAAACGAGAATCGTCTTCTCTTGTGATATTCATTTGATTCTGCAAAATTGAGCTGTACATTGTTGAGGTGATTGTTTGTGTCTTTACCGCTCATCTTATACCTGGCAACGCCACAGCTGCGGTTTGAATGAGAGTTATTGCAAATAAATGTACGCTAAATGCTAATCGTTTTTTTTTAATAGGCCTAACTTGTGTAATAGTTTTATTATGTCATTGCATTGAGTCCCTTGGGGTTTTCTTGCTAATCTGTCAACTTAAGTCAGATAGGTTTTAGAAGATGCGTTTACAAACTAAATTAAAGCTTTATACGTAATACTGCATCGCGCCGTGTGTCTCTTGGCACAAATGAATACAGGAGTGGGTGTTATGCAGAAGCTAGTATATAGCTTAGCTTAAATTAAATCATCGACATAAACTTACCCGCATATAAATTCACTATCGCCTTTCATATCTTTATGTATATTTATGTATGAATTGATAAGCATAGTTTTAAAACAATTTCATCAAGTACTATATTGAAGTCTATTCCCAATATTTATAAGATTTCAATTCAATAAAGCTTTATTTGTATAATATTACTTAGTATTTATAGATTAGAACTGTAATTTTTACCTATGTTGAACAATAAATGCATTATTATTGTTATTATGATTACTAAAATAATTTTCTTCTTTTTACTCTTTGGCTATGAACAAAAATAGCTATATAATAATTATAACAGCCGTCTTAATTAGCGAAAGCTAACTAGTCCATTATGAAGTTTGTAAATTATGTATTTTTCGTTTTTCATGTCCAATAAATACTTGAACTTAAAAGCTTTACGATATATTTGTACCGAAATTTTCATCACAATCATCTACAGTTGTACCATCTGTAGTTGTTCATTACCGGCCTACGTTAACGTAATATTCTTCCAACACAAACGTTTTGGTGTCCCCGTTCAACCACCTGTGACTGTTACGATGTAACCTCACCTTCACTTCATTTACAGTTACCATTAGCGAACCTTAAATCCGAAACGGTTGAAAAACTTTTACCTTTCTGTGAAATTAAGCGAGAATGTTTTGTGTGAAACAAAATATAAGTATTTGAATCATTCAAAGCCTTCCATTACCATGGAAGGTTTACATGAAAATGTATGTGGTTATTCATCGTGTTCAAAATTGCGCTCAATTTAAACCTGTTTTTGTTTAAAATTTGCATCGATTTTGTGGTTTGCTAATTCCAACCTATTGAAATAAATAAAGTGTCACACTGTAAAGTGATTGACCGAAAAACTCAGACTACACATAATTCAAAGTGAGCCAGCCAATTTGAAATGGATTTAAATCTTCTCGATGCTGAGTCTCGTATTTTGTCTAGATATTCAATTTGAGATTTATGAACCTCTTGAAAACGGTTCTGTTTTTGAATTTGCGGTTTTGTTTATGTTCGTAGCACAAGTGCTACGTCGTAGCTCTGATATGTTAATCATGTTAACCACCTTGTTTGACTGATGATTGGACGAATCTATACAGTCAGAGTCCACCGCACTCAAGCGTAAATCATGTCTTGAGCGATAATTCAATGAGAGAACTCTAGGTCTAGGTCTTAAACCAACACAAAATGTAAATAAGGAGGTATATTCTAATGGGACACAACATTTATGTATTAGATACTTCAAACGTACGCTACTCGTAACAACTAAAGGAATCAGGTATGATAATACAATCATGGAAAAATCACAAAACATTCTCTAACATATACGAATACTCCAAACAGGAAAGTTAAAATATCTAAGGAAAGGGTGACAAATGACATGTGCAACATACATAGTACAGAACATTATTTTATTTCCTTACAAAAAAATTAATAAATAATTATAAAAAATTACTTTGACATGTTCATATAACGGTTGGTCGAAATAATACATAAAGATGGAAGTATTGGCCAATGGAACCAGGGCCAGAGCCCGCGAGCCTCAGGATATAGATAGGTATCACATTGTTTACATGAAGTTAATTACAACTGTCAGATGGAACATAATATTTAGGTCTTATAATTTAGGGGATCAGGACTTCATGCCTCAACCTCTTCCTCCTTTACCTTCTGATCGCCAGGCTTGCCCTTGGACCAGTCAGGCTTTTTCTGCAAACACAAAAAAACATATTACTCAAACGGAAAACGCAGGTCGATTGCGTATCCATACTGCTATACTTTGAATGATACGCTGACGACATAATGCTTCAAATCTTCAAAGCTTGTAGGATTGTAGCAAAGATAAGATGTGGTTGTTCTGTGTCACATCATTGTATAGCGTTGGTAAAATCGTGAACATCGTACAAGGAATTAAATACAGTTTTTAAAGTAGATACATGTTCGGACAGCGGTGGGCATGAAAATCATCGAAAAGCAGCTCCAACATTTCCACAAAATACTGAAAAACTAGCTAATAGAAACTACGTGTCATATAGCACATAAATATAATATAACGAATGAGCAAAGTCTCGGTATATCACGGAGCACGCAATGCGACGCACGTGATCCCAAAACACACAAGCAGTTGTATCTAATATGCTGAAAATCTTATATCTTAGGTGCTTCCAATGCGGTACTATTCAACTTATAAACAAGAGCGCACAGATAGGTCAAGTTTTTAACTGAATAGTACCGCTATTGCAATAAACGTGTGTGGGATGGGGTTGAATTAACAAAATATACATGTGTTTTGTGTATGCAGCAAAATCTAGTGCCAATATCTAGTATATCTAGTGCCTTTTGGCCCTTAAAACCACTAGAAGTAAAGTTGCGTGGCGCGCAAAGCTTTGCTAGATCATGCTGTGTGTGAAATTCTAAACAAAATCAGTGGTTTTATTCTTTACTATTTACCTTTCCACCGGCACCACCCTGTGAATCATTTAATTTTATGAAACGTTCTTACGTCGAATCAAATAATATAAAATGAGAGTTTATGAGATAAGTGAAGTAAATCGTTTAGTGTCGTCACCGGCTCTCTTGCTCGGCGATGTAACAACTTTTACGATAAAATTGTAAAATATTACCTTTAATAACGAAATCTAAATGATTTGAAAAGTGTGTGTGTGTTGTGTATGTAACCCTGTATATGTGATGAGTGGTGTGTGAATCGATAAATTAAAAATTAATTAATTTGTTATTGTTTTTTAAAATTTTAGGGAAGCCATCGTAGAACATAGTTTTGTTACCAGACTTATTTGAATCGTTAGTCACTAAGAAGACAGACAATAGTTAAGACTTAAAAGGAGCTAAGCGTTGAATAAATGGAAAGTCTGAGATTATTTTTGAACACTTTCCTGCAAAGCTTTCGGATTCAATAAACATTTAAGTGAAGCTATTTGACGCCGTTCAAACTGTTCTCACCTTATCTTTTAATATCGTTTGGGATTTTAGAAAAATCAAGCCAATTTAGAATTATTTATTATGTATTATAATATTATGAATCAGTTGGATAGATTAGGAATTATATTTGTTATTCTACTTCTTTCCAATAGCCCAGTCAGCTTTCTCCGCTTTCTTGGCCTGTAGAAGGTGAGTAAAGAAATGAATTA
The DNA here is from genome assembly GCA_947086425.1 of Xanthorhoe spadicearia. NCBI lineage: Eukaryota > Metazoa > Arthropoda > Insecta > Lepidoptera > Geometridae > Xanthorhoe > Xanthorhoe spadicearia. The sequence goes on from OX352199.1 coordinate 7,535,082, forward strand.
TTTCTGAGATGGATGATTGTGGCTCGTTGTTGAAAAAATTTTTTATTGTTAGAGCTCTAAATGCATATTTTTTCAAAGGTATCTAGTTGAAATATTAAATGAGTGATTTTTTTAATTTATAGGTATTTTTTTTTCGAAATAGGATAGAAGAGAAATAAATAATGATTTCTTATTTTATTTTAAATGACGAAGAACATTTCGAGTTCAACAACGCCCACATGAAAATGAGAAGAGATAATGAATAGAGGTTGCTAAAGTAAGGTAAGTAGTTATGTTTACCCTGGGAATCGAACCCAAATCCTGTCAGGTACAGAATTATAACTAAATAGGAAGGCAGACATTAGATTTTAGTAATTTTATCGTAATTTACTTTAATTACTTTGTGTATTTAGTTTATTGGAGAGTTATGAAGATAAACATTTAAAACGGGATATGTACCATGACTCGAGCATTGATGATTCCTGATTATTCGGCAGGCCAACTAATGTTTATGCGAGTATAAAGTACTACGAGTATGAGTGGGTCGAATGGGTAAATATCCCGTGTTACGTGTTTATATTATCCTAAACCATGATAGTTTAAAAAGTTTTATGAAGGATCAGTCAACGTGTTTATAATTATTATCTTAGTATTTACCTCTTTGTCTTCCTCTTCAAGGGTGAATTCCTTCTTTTTGACAACCTTCAATTGGTTACGGAAGTTGAATTCAGCTGCCTTCTTCTGGAGCTTGGCGAATTTGTTCTCGTATTTGGAAACCTTCTTGAGGGTGGGTTTGACGCTATAAATAGATAAACAATAAATAAATAAATATCTTTGGACATTCCCCACAACGTAATCTAGTCCTAAGCTAAGCAACTGAATGCTTGTGTATGGTAACCAGATTACTAATATAAGGAAAATTAAGATACAAATAGTATAGATAAAGAATGTGATTATTAAAGATTATGAAGAAGAATGAATAAATAATAATCGTGAGATTATTATTATCAAGGTGCTATTTCGTGGCACAAAGAGGCTTTGGATGATTTTTTAAAACCTTCCCTGTCCTAACGCTTGGAAGTTGTTGAGGGTGACATTTGCCCAGCAGTGGGACAATAGGGTTGGAGACGAAAAAAAGCAAGAGCTATGATGCCAAATTAAACCCTCTATTTCAGGGATTAAAAAGATACGAATTTTACTAAATTCATATTATTGTTTCATGCATAATTTAGCTGAACAGCCTTGCTTGTAGTCTTTTGTTCGATGTTGTGGTCTCAGAACTAGAGAACAATGTTTCTGTACAAAAGGCTGGGTTCAACGACTTCCTAGCCAGAATATCATTAAAGCAAGAGTAATTGTATTCACAGACACATCCTGCACTTGAGGGCTCCGTCTAGTGAAGTGCAACGCGAAACACTACCCAGTTTAGCTCTTTTGTTAAAAATACAGTGTTTTAATCTTTAGGAAAAATAAGGTAACTTGCGTAACAAGTAAATAAATACTTACAATTTGCCTCTGAGGTCATTGACTTGAGAGTTCAGGTCGGAGATCTGTAGAGTAGAGTAGATATTATAACATTTATCAATCAAAAATATAAGAAACGTTTTTGAAATCAAATTGAAATTTAGTAAGATTATGAAATGTAGAAGAAAATTTATTTTGAGGATAAAAGTATTTCGAAAGAGGATTATCAATATTAAATTGTTTTATAGAAATATGTAAACACAAAGGTACAAAAAAGATAATTAAGTAATACAGAATTTAGAAAAGATTTTTAGTTGGAATACATTTCACAAGTTTGGAAATAAAGAAAACTCTTGACTTTTTTACTGTTTAAATCGAGTCGAGATAAAATTTCAAACTTGTGCAATGTGGATATAAATGACATGCAGGGTGTCTTGAAGAAAATCCACATAAAAAGCTGAAATCCCACAAGAATCTGAACAGAAAAGTCAAAATTAAGCATTTACATTGCAATAAATTGAAAATAGTTAGTTTTCCCAGAAAAGCACAGAACAAGATAATATAGAGCTGAGCGTAGATTAGGCGTGTTATTTGCGAGCTGTAGATTTGTTGTTGAAAGAAGATAAATTGAGAAAGATCTGTCCCGTACCCTATGATACTGTGGCCTCCCGTATTTCTTTAACCTGTGCTCTTTGCTTATCCATTACACAACCGTGTCTAGCTAATCTAGCCTCTTCAACATTCTAGTTTCGTGCACAATACCTAAACACCGCACCGCTCGGTAGCTGGCCGCCTGCAGCCCCTGTGTGCGCGGCAACATGGAACTATTCACAAGATTTACAAATAACATAAAGTGCAGTATTTTACATGTGCAGAGAAAACTAGCGCCCGCAATATTCTGCGTCAGCTCTGCGCTCCGGCATGCGTCACCAACACGAGCGCGCTCTTGCAGTCATCCAATGATCCAAGTTCTTTGCATATCGGGCGTTACTTTACTCAACATTATGTACTCGGCTATACATCAATGTACATCGAAATCTTAAGAGTACCACGTTGTATATGGATGTAGGTATCATGGAGTGACGGTGCAAAATCGATCCAGAATCTTGCAAATGTGGTTTGAGATCAGATGTAGGTTATGTGTGTGTCTGGAGTCGCAAGTGAGCATGGTGTGCACCACGAGTCTCGGGGAGTGGTGCGAGACGCCGAGCGAGCGAGGCGCTCGCGCTCGGCGAGGCCGCGGGGGGAGGAAGGGCAACATCGACCAGAGCATGGCACTTTTTAACCACTCGGTGTCCATACGGGTTCAACTTAAAGGTTTCAGGGTCATATCAGCAACCGAAAACGCAAACATATCGCGGAGTATAACGGCATATACAAAAGTTGGAGATTTGGAACAAGAAGTTTCACTTACACTATGCACTTGCGTGTGCCAATAGGAACCAGTCCAGCGTTCCAATTACAGCTAAACAGTTCTAAATAGTGAAAAGAGAAAATTCAGTAAGGCCACTTAGCTCGCCACCACAAATGAAGCGTCACACTGGCGGATGCAGCGATTATTCTCGATTGTCAATATTTTAACACACTTTTTTCGAAAAGTATTAAAGTGCCATACTATATCAGGTTTGAATTAATCGGGACTTGGAGGTTTCGTCGGTTACAGTTTGTAAGTTGTGGGAAAAAACATGCAACAGGCAAAGCGGTAGGCGGGTCAAATGCGAACGCGCTGCGACAGCGCAGAGCGGTCGCATCGTCGGCCGACACATTCGATGACGTGGATGGACGAGATGATCGCGAGAACAAGACTCGATGAGAGTTACGCGAGCATGCGCTCTGGTGAGTGTGTGTTACTGTTGGCGGCCGGATGGCGGTTACTGCAGTTAGTGTAGTTAATGGTGTAAGCTCCATGTCGGATGACGCGACCTCGATCGATTTTGCACCGCACGCCGCGCGCCGCGCCAGCGCCCGCGCGCTGCGCCACGCACACACGCGCACTACTCTAGAACACTGACGAAAACGAACTTCCGTCGTTATTTACACTTCAAACAAACATCCGAAAACTTACAAAGCGTTACCAATATAACACGTATTGTCACACGCGCACGGTTGTTACTATATCGATGATTGTGGTATTCACAATGGTTATTATGTATTTGGTCAATACCTCAAAATCTCTTTTCCTGACTTCATGTTCCAAATCCCACTTCTGGCCCTCACACACATACATGCGGTCATAATACTCCTGTATTATTCTCTTGAGCATTGCTAAAGAAAAAGGAAAGACAGATTATTGAGCCAGCGGAATGAGCATGGGCATCGTGTGAGTAACCTGCGTCTGTCGACGGAGCCACGTGTGCATGTGTGCGGTGAGCCGTACAACTATCATCTCACGTTGTAGTAACAACTAAATCATAGACAAATCATAATGCATTCCCAATCCTATTCCAATATGCGGTTTACCTCAAATTTCTTTAATTGTATTCCTCGTTCTAGTTCATATTTATCTCCTTCGAGGTTGTATATTCTGTGCCAGTACATTTGACATACGGTCTGCAGTTCCGCTAAAGAAAATAAATCACATTTTAAGGAAGCGGTCGAGGTGGGATCGGTTGGAGGTGACGAGACGCCGCACCGGAGGCGACGCCGCGCCGCGGCCGTGTGTTCTGTGTGACGGGACCTCGGACTGTGGTCGAAGCGTAAGCCAAGCTACAGTGTAAATGGGTACCAAATGGATCATTATTTTACAGTCTATGTTATGTTCGGCTTCAACTTGATGGATGTATTATCTACAGTTTAAAATTCCGAAATCTCTACGACGGATCGTTGTTATTTTAGCGCTTTTAACATTTTACTGGTTATCCACACTGTTAAGGTTGAAGGTATTTTTTAAAATTTCAGCTCCGTAAGTTGACAACATGAATTTGCTGCGAAAACAAAACAATTTGTAACTAGTCACATATCGGCATGAATTACTACGCAAACGAGAGCGTGATAGTGCGCTGAAGCCGGGTCAGACCTCGAGTACTTTGTAGGCGACCTCCATCTCGCGATCGTACTTCTCCTCCTCGAGCTGGGTGATACGCTGATGGTAACCGGTAATGATGCTCGTCAGAGACGCTACAACATCAACCATTCGTTATTGGAGGCAGCGAGCCAAGGGCGTACCTTCCCAGCGCCAAACCTCGCACCGCGACCAGGCTCGCTTATCATGGACGGACAGAAGCCAAGGGGGTGAGTCTCAGAAGGAAATTTAAGATCATTATTAGAAAAATAGATTGTAGTGAGTGTTCGCAATAGATCGACGACTTCACATGGAGCTTGTAAGAAAAACGCATTAGATAGATAAGGGCTGGAGACATCGCGTCTTGCTGCCCGCACATCAATGTTTAGCGATTAATCAGTTAAACCAGTCGAAGTAGACAACACGGCACTTGACATATCACAAATAGTTAAGAATTATGAAGATGAAGTATTGTAAGTTTTGTGAGTTCTTGAAAGGGAGATGCTCTATCGCATCTCGTCTGACTACCTCCATGTCTTTCCGTTTGACGATGTATTCCAGATCGAATTTTTTGTCTTCGAGTTCACCGATGCGTTCGTGGTAAGCTTTGCAAACCCTCTTAACTTCATCTATAAAGCGATATAAAGACATTGTAGTGTATATGAGACTTGAGGAGGTTCGACGACTTGTGACGTGTGTAGACAAAGGGTACACATATAAATTGTACATTTATATAACAGAGTTTGTGTTGAGCAAGGAGTTTAATTTACCTTCGTTTGCATCCTCAATGTTCTTGGGTTTACCACACCTCTCTTCGATGATACGCCTCCTCTCGGCGGCTTTGCGCTCCTGTTCTTTCTTCAACTCTTCAGCGGCTTTCTTACGCAGCAGCAACTGGAAGGTGGAACCTCTACTGTAACACTTGTTGCTTTATTTTTAAAAAGTTCTATCGATGAATTATGTGTCGTCTTTCTTTACCTCCTTGGTTAACGTATTAATTAGTTTAAACGAAACTTTTTCACCAATAAAAGGAACACATTTTAACCTTGTCTTATTGAATTTATTGTTTTGTGATGTGTTCTGAATTAATTCGAATAAGATTTGTTTTTTTTATGTCATGACATTTCTTGACAACCATTGTGTACGTACCTAATATTATTTACCTAAATTATACGTACCCTGAGTTTCTTCTTCCTTTCAGGAGTCATGAAACCCTTCTTGGCCTTCTTGGCCTTGGAGGCTTCCTCCATGCGCTTGCGCACCTCAGCGCGCTTGCGGTCGATCTCGGCCTGTTTGGCCTTCTTCGCCTGGAGACAGTCAAAAACAGGTAATATTGTGTCCAATGCTAAGGTTTTTGTGTTTAGTGTTCATAAAAGATACCTACTGTACAAATCTTTATGGAAATTTACAATTATAAATAACAAACAGCTTAAGTACATCGTGAAGATTTTGTAAAACCATTTGTTAATTTAAAACTTTTCTTAAAATAACTCAAATCTTTATATTTTTAATTTCTTTGATGTTATACCTATTAATATTGTTTCTGGAATTTTAAAAGTAAACAGAAAAAAATATGAAGGACTTTTAATCAAAACATTTGTTTCGAGTGTGTGTGTGTGTATTTGTGTGCGCGTGTATGTACATGTGTGTGTGTGTGTTTTATGTGTATGTGTCCTCGTCGTTACTTTACCTCCTCGAGACGCTTCCTCTGTAAAATAAAAAAATCGTAATTAGAATACACTTTAATGAAATAGTTGCAAGTGAGTATAAGCTTCGAATGCAGTTACCAAATACATAACCGCCGCAAATTATTTTCGAAATACGTTCGTGTTCTTAAATGTAGAGAAGACGAACATAAAAAGTAAAATTGCTTTCCCCATTACGAGCGCTATCATAGATAAAAATAAAATTCACATACGCTAGGTATATAACTCCTCTGACATTCCAGTTCAGTTTCATAACATTATACAAACGGTCTCAGTCCATATAAAGTTAAAATTACGGCATACAAGGTACTTGGTAACTGCACATTTTTAAAAGATAGAAGCAGCGAACAAAATAATAGGACGTAACAAAAACAAAGCGTTCAGGTGACTCGACAAATACAAGTTGCGAGGTCGGATTGTCCAATCTTGTATTAGCTTCCAAACAATCGGCTTTTCAAGTTCGGACGACGAACTTTTCCATTTTGATAAGTACACCTTTGACAAGTCCAATAAACTTGCCGAATTTTGACGTCTTTTGGTCTAAATAAAGCTGGCGAAAAAGAAAGGATCGAAGAGTCCAATCTGAGATGTTTTTTGATGAATGAATTGCTTTTGTCGTAGGTACTGATTTTATCAAGAAGGTATTTATTTTGTTCGCTGCTTATTAAGGTGCTTGTATTTGAGTCTGTTACTGTGCAATGCTGAGAGCGCTGCGTGAATTGTCTAGAGCCTAGATTATGTCGGTAGTAGTTTAACGAGCTTTTGCTAAGCCTTAGTGCTAACAGTTCGGGTCTTTGAAGGCACTGCTTTAGTAATCTTCATAATGGAGTACTTAAACATTTTAAAGTTTTACATTAATACCAGTTATAGCAAATACCTTCAAAACCCGTTACTGTATTTGTAAACCTATGTGCAAATTAAAACTATTTAAATTTAGTGAGGGATTGTGCATAGATTGAGTGTGCAGTGCGAGGCTGAGTGTGCAAGGATAACAATAGCGTGTGTTTTCAGTTATTTTTCAATAAACCATTATTGCGTAAAACCTAATCAGCTTATTATGTTTGATTTATCTGTGCAAGTTTTAGTATTCATTTGAACAAGACATTTCTCTAAAGAAACATCAGTTTAATGACATTTATCATTTGTAAATAAACATCACAAGGTAAGCTACAAAGCTTCCTGTTCAAAAGACAAACTTCGTCCTTCAGACGTCTGACGACCTTTCATTTTATATCTTAAAAGCTGTAACAAAAACATCGGGTGAAAGTTTTTATGGAGTCATATTTTATGCCGAGGCATCTTTCAATCAGGATCAGTTTTTGTCACTGAAGATCACATCAATTTGTATAAGTACTTCGAAACTTTAGTCAGAGGAAAATGCTTTTCAATTTATAGGTCATAGCTTCATTTGTACCTACTTCAAAGTAACCAGTATTGTGTATAAAGTGTAGTGTTGGAAAAGAAAATGTACATAAATTTTGTGCTAATATTCAGATATATTGTGTAGAAGTGTGTGCGTAAATACATGTGTATTTGTACATGGTGTTGAAGGGTTAAGTAGCAAAAGCAATTACCTGTGTCTCGAGAAGACATAGTACTCAATACTATGGTGTCAATCCAGGAAAAAGTCGCCAAAAATCATTTCCAAATTGAATTTTCAAGGTATCCGCAGGCGTCGTTGGGAAATGGAATGAAACAGAAGAAAAATGAAGAAATATGTTAATATTTTTCATACAAAAACTAAGGTAAGTCCTGAAAATAAATTTGTAAGTCTTATAGTTAAGATTTATAGTTTTTTACCCCCTCGCAGTTTTCCTTTACCGCGTGGGTTCTTCATTAGACACAATTCTATCAGAAACAGTATGTGTAAGATATCTCTGAAAGTGGTTTTTAGGTATTTTATTGTTTTTAATGTACTTATCTGTCATAAATGTAATGAATTGTTTTACTAACCTTACTTCATCATCCGCCATTTTGTTTGTGTTGGTTTAGGTGTTCTGAAAACAATGTAATGTTCGTTAATAATGTTCCCGCCGGGCACAGCTCGCTATAATTAGACAAATCCCCTTCCTTTGATATAATTGACAAACTAATGAACACACTCCTCCATCAACGATCCAATATCAATTTATGATTAATTTAATTTATGATGATACCAGTTAGCACTGCCATATTGTATCACGATCTATTCGTGGATCTTTCCCAAGCAACAAATAGCTTATTAACAATAACGACATAAACAAAGCGTATTTGGCCGCTGTAACAAGAAACATTGCCGACATTTGAAACTATCTGGACATTTGCCAAATTTCGATGTGTGAATTGATACTTGATACTGGAATCCGGTTTTAAGAATTTTTTTAGATTTTTTTTAATTTTTTAAGGAACGTGGGAATTTATGACCTATGTAATTAGAATCCTTCAAATTTATAATAAGGTCAGATGAAATATTGCGGTATACCTACGCGAAAGAATTTTCAGCGTTTGGGTAATAATTTTCATGACGTAATGAAAATTCCACGATTGGTTTCGGGTGTCTCCGTCGCCGGTCGGGGGGGTTCGCGCGGTGCGCACGCGCTTGAAATAGGTTGGCTCGCATTCTCGTGCATCCTAATTTGGTCGCGCGACGTGAATCGTTTACTCGGGTTTCAGACGTGCGGGGAAACGCACACATGCCACATGTCGCATTAAAAAAAAAGTCAATTTGCACTTAATAGCATTAAGTAAGTTAATACATAAATTCCGTTGAAAGTCGCAATATGTTAACATGAAAAATCCATCAGAAAAAAGACACTATGTTTTTTTTCTTAGGTGTATTAACAGTTTAGTTAAAATCTTGATTGAATTAGGAGTCCACATTAATTTATTATGTTTTAGATAAATTTTGAGTAAGGCTAAGTATGTTTTTGGTAAGGAATTAATTGAGTGTTGATAATTCTTACTTTTTTTAAACAGTAATGCGCTTTTAAATCAATTGAACCGATATTTTATGTTTAGTTAAAATTGTATTATCACTACGATTATTTCACTTTCAAAATTAATAAAAGTTATTGCCTTTGTTAAGTACTAATTCATCAATGATCAAAGGCTTTTGATAATATTGGTGACGTCATCCGTAGGTACTCGTTATATTTTTGAAACACATTGACCTCAATACAGCCTGCAATATTCGAACAAACGTTACCGCTTTTTAAACAAACGAGGGCTCGGAACTTCACCACACTACCGGCAATCACGGTGTCCGACATCCGAACCGGCGACATTGACGTATCACTTCACTGCTCCTATGCACTTTATTATGTTAGTAGAATAAGCACAGCACTCACCCACGGAAAAGAAAAAGGAGATGGCCCTACGGATGGTTCAGCCAACACGAGTCACAGCTGCTGACTGGCGCGCGGCGGGCGGCAAGGTGCGGCGGGCAGTGCGTAGGCGCACCCTCCCCCCCGCACCTCCCGCCTTACAGAGCTTTGCACCACCCCTCACTGCCCCAGACATTTTTAGAGCAGTGTCGTTTTGACACCAACACCGAAATAACATCAGATCCAAGCTCCAGTTAAACGCCTCGTAAATGATCGCACAATGCCGTCATAGCTTTAACTAATAAACAATATTACAGCGATAAATTTTAAGAAATTTACGATACCATAAATATAGCTATAGGTAAAAATGCCTGGACAAGTGTAAATAGGAATGAAATTTAATAAACTATGGAATTTCCTAAGAAGTTGAGAGCTGGTCCGTACAATGCAGGTATTATTCACGCATCGAATATTACGGAACTGGCGCTGCTCTAATTATTCTCTGATGAGGAAATACTGAGAGAACTTAGTACTTTACTAAGATGCGTTTCTGTAACTAATTTTAAATGAGGTCAACGGAACACTGATTTAATATTTTTCCATTCCTGTTGTGTTGGAAAATATAGATTTGTAGTTTCCAAATTAAGTTATCAAACAACGATTGCATTTCCCGAATTTTCAGCTTTCAATATTATTACGGATTTTAGACTTAAGTAATAGATTAGTTTTAAATCGCGTTGCGCGAAAATATTTTTATGTAGGTAGCCAAAGTTAACTACAGTTTTATACGAAGTTTTTGATCAAAATAATATTTTATTTTGGCGTAGTTAAGAATGCAGCTGAATTCCTACAGACTGCCAATAGCGCAGGAAAATTTGACGGAGTTGTAAGTAAGAAATATTTCTAAAATGTTTGTTTATTTCTAAAGAAATTTTTATATTTTTTTTTCTCGAATTTTCGGTAATTTACAAAAAAAAGCTAAGAAGATATTATAAGTGACAAAAACATATAGCTGTTATATTATATTTCACTGGCAACCGCAAAAATCACTTTATTTCTGAAAATGCTGCAAGATCATTGGCCACAAAGCGCTCGTAGCGAGCCTTTCTAAAGTGTCCGCCAATATTGACCACACAATTCAAAGATTTTCCTTTTACGGAATTCTCAAACCATCGTAAAGCTGTCTACACACTAAAGCCGCCGGCCCGGCGGCACGAACCCGGTGGGTTAATGCTCTGGTCGTTTTTTGGCTTTGGTCGTTCAAAATCAGGCCGCCGGCCTTGCCCGCCGGGTTCGTGCCGCGGGCCGGCGGCTTTGGTGTGTAGATAGCTTTAGATGCACAATTTCAGCTTGCCAGTTTGATTGCAAGTTTAATTAAAGCAGAAGGGACGGATACCCTTATGCATACTAAACGGCTACAGAGTCCGCTCTGACCAAAAATTATACTTTACTAGCTGCGCCCCGCGGTTTCACCCGCGTAAGCCCCGTTCCCGCGGGAATATCGGGATAAAAAGTAGCCTATGTATGTGTTAATCCAGGGTATCACCTATCTACATACCAAATTTCAACCAAATCGGTCCAGCCGTTTTTGCGTGAAAGAATAACAAACATACATTCTCACAAACTTTCACATTTATAATATTAGTAGGAAGTAGGAAGTAGGATAGGATAGTAGGAAGTAGGAAGCCATACATTATACTTATTACGATAACTCTTTGAAAACAAAGATTAATAATGACACGTAAAATATCCACCACAGTATTTGGTATATTTAAAATGATCAAAAACGCGTTAGCGTTAGCTTGTGTGTAGGTATACTTTGAAAACACATTCCACAAACAACTTTTGTACCGATGTACTACACATTGTACAATAAAATTGTTGAACATAATTGCACACTGTGAAGAGTATTCGTATTAAAATTCAAAGCAAAATAATCTTTAAAATTTTGCCTTTAAATCCTTTGAATCCTATTAGATTTCAGTTACTTGGTTTGGCATCAAACGGTACTTTTTAGAAATTACTAGCAATTTCCTCTAGCGAAGTCATCCGCTGAATACATGCACTGCTTCTCAGAACGAGCTCTAGTCTCATGATAGCAAGAGTTCACTAAGCTAAGTGTTACTGCAAATTTTTCGACGCGCATCTTCTATAGAAATATTTGAACGGAGCGATGGTCTTGATTAAATTCCTGTCTGGGAGTGCAGTCTTAACTCAATCAAACTTTGATCATGGTTTAAATACATAATTTTCTGCTAATAAGAAACTTTGGTATTTATAGTCGCTGAATGAAAATGTTGACCACCTTAAGAACTGTTATTGCTTGCTAGGTTCGATAACCATTTGACACAATACTTTTGTCTTGTAGGTATGATGAAGGAGAAACGATGAAGCTTCTGTTAATGAGCATAATACATTTTTAAAACGAAAAATTCTGTTGATGCACAGCCCGATTCGAACCCACGATCTTCGGTTTGAAAGTCAAGGACCCATTCGGCAAATACGGATTTATATTTATTTTATAAAAATAATAAAGAAAAAAAAAATCATCTCTATCACCTTTCTCTAGCTTCATAGTTTTGCTAGAAGAAAACTATTTTTAGGGTTAAGCTCGCCTTTGTACTTGCCATTTTTCATGTATATTTTTTTGGGTCCAATAAAAACAATAAAAAAATCTATATTGTTACTATGACATTATTTAATTATTATGTACTTGTTCTAAATATTGAACACAGTCCATATTATTATGCCACGTTCTCACAACAAACATCACGTATTGTATACGTACGACATACGTATAATTTAATGACTATCTATTTAAAACTTGAAGATCCTATACTGTTCAATATTGTTCCGAGTTGGCGCATAAACTTTGGCATCGCTTATTGGCATTCTAGTTACATCGAATTTAAGATATTACAGTGTAAACATATTTATTTATTTTTACACGTGTATGAAATATAATAATATGTGTAATTATTATTGTGTGTGTTAGATAGAATATATTTTTAATGCCTTAAACATAACTGCGAATTTTCCAAATTCATAATCAAACGAAAGAAGTTTAGATGATACAAAAATAAGTGTGCTAGTTTCTCGTTACTGTTGCTACAAATTGTATTCGCAACGTCAATTAATTTATTATCAACTCTGTGAATTTAAAAAAGTTTCATAAGTTGGTACAAATTTCATGTGTTTGGACGAATATCAAAAATTATACCGATTTCAAATACCGAACAGCGACTTAATATTTAAAATGCGCCCCTGAATTTCATATTTTTAATTTGCATTTGTTGCACTTGTTGTTATGCGTCTTAAGTTAATTTTGATGGTTGGGCTTTTAATAGAACATTGTACGTACACCATGTTTAGAAATACATTTTGTAAGGTCAAGGTATATACAATCAACTTTTCAAGAGAGTGTGAAGTCTCCGAAGACGATATCCAGCATAGGGCAAAGTGGAAGAAAAATGTTAGGAAAGCTTACCCCATTACCATGTGGGACGCATAGTGTGGAAGAGAGGGAAGTTAAAGTCAACTTTCTAAATTGAAATTTGTCGGGAGTCAGTCTCACATGTTTTAGTACGGAGGGAGGGTGAAAAGGGTTATACATACTGCAACAGTTACGGTTGATGACACGTTATAAAGGATAGGGTTCTTACGTTTCATAGCTTTCGGTGAAACCACGTCACACGATATTTTCGAACAAAAATCGTTTTAACACAGTATAAAAATGCGGTTTTTATGACTTAAATTAAAACTGTGAAATGTTGAAACATTTAACAGAAAACTTTTAAATGTAATCAGTATTTCAGAGAGATGCAGATTTCTGACAAAATTATATAGCCAACCGCGTTGGACTTTTGAGCCGAAGTTTGTAAATTATACCAGTTTGCAATGGGTTTCATTTCAGAAAATTTGACATAATGAAAGAATACCCGCAGCTTAGTTAGCTCTTTAATGTGTAGTGTCTAATTAAAACGAGTGTAAGTCTATCGTACAAACCCAATACGATTTTTCTTGTAAATAAAGCTGAGTAGACTGACAACATTGTGGAAAGAACGGGTTAATCATCATAATATATTTCCAAGCAATACAGAGCAATATTATGCATAATATTTGTTAAGTGCTGGTTTTCTACAGTAGTTAGTAATTAAGACCTACTTTAAGTACGCGGCAGCTACAACGACAAACTTGCAACTACGAAGGAGTTGGTGCGCATTTCAAGCTGAATATTATAAGTAGGTGCTTATTAACTGTACCTACTTCTTGATTCTAGGTGTGAGTTACACATTTATAAGTACTGGGGTTGACCAGTTTTGAAATCAATTCGTTTGACGCGTTTCACGTTACCTTTTTAAACTGCTACTAGCAAGCATCTTAATTAAGGTGGACAACCTTTTCATGCCGCGACTGTACAAGCTAACTTTTATTATTGAGACAGTATTTTAAACGTAAAAAAAATTATGGACTGAAACCTTGTAGGCATGAGGTGCTTTGCAGTAATATATAGATCCTGTCTTTAAAATAACAGATAAAAGAATGGTCATGACATGACACATCCTTTAATATCCATTCATATTTATACAATACAATATTATAAAGAGGTAAAGTTTGTTTGTTTGTTTGCACGGGGGTAATCAAAAATTGGTTCCTGTTTCACAAAGTAAATCGTCGTTATCTATAAATAGAGATCACTTAAGTAAACCCAGCAAATTATTCAATATTATTATCTTTCCACTGTGTTCGTTCATATTTAGCACGTTGCTTAGACTCTTAAACGTTTTACAATAAACAAAGCTTTATGCCGCCTTTACAAATTCTGCACAAGAAGCATGTACGGGCCACTGGCTTGGAACAGATAAAAAGGACATTAGATACAAAATTCATGTCTCTGGTAATATTCTCACTGGAATGTTCACACAATTAACATTTTAAGACAAAAATTTTGGGGTAAAATTAAACTCCTAACTCTTAGTCGAAATCCTACCAAAAACCACTGCTAAAACACTTTCGGACATTTTGGCATAAGGTAAGTTTAGCGTTAGGTACTTGCTCAATATTATGGCTAGGTAATAGGAAAGGAAAACTTAACTAATAAAATAATAATGCTATCCTTTTTATTTCGATCGTTATGAGAGGGCCGGCAAGATCTTGAGCTATATAGTTTAGTTTTAGTTTTGGCGGCATCTGAATAGCTACCAATAGTATCAACTATTGGTAACTATTGGTAACTATTTGTATATTATTCCAAAGATTATTAGTATCAACTAATCATCTTTGGAATAATATTAAACTATGGCGACAAGCGAATAAAGAGTTCATCATTATTGTATAATGAATCTACAACTAAAACGCTTCTTATGTCATCGCTGTACTGTTTGTGTATAATTGATGTGCTAAATGATTTATTCATTCAGGAACGGGAAACTGCGATTACTCCCAGCTGCCGGATGCTTTAAAATGTATATGTGAGCTGTTAAGATTTACAACTTATTGCAACTAAGTTTAGATTGCTTAGCCAACATATGCACTTGAGATTGCACACATTGCTTTGTAATTCGTGTATTTATAACATAACTAGGTGCGCCCCGCGGTGTTCCCGTTTCCGTGGGAAAACCGGGATCAAACATAGCCTATTGGTTATGTTGATGTATAAGCTACATTATAGCAAAGTTTCGTTAAAATCCATATAGTAGTTTTTGCGTGAAAGTGTAACAAACATTCAAACATCAATGCAAACTATCGCGTTCATAATATTAATACTACTGATAATTAAAGCAAACAGATCCTTTCATAAAGAGCAGCACTTTCTCAAACTAGATAAATGTAAGCATTTTGAGTGCTTTTGTTGTTCTCCAAAAGTTTTAACCACGTACAAAACGACAAACGGAATATAAATCGTTTTCATTTGCCAACTTTTAATGGTATAAGGTATAAATGAACCTATAATACGATCTATAAATGAACTTAAAAGGGTTCTCTGGAATATCTGCTAGAGGCTAATATAGTCTATTGTCACTAAAAAATAAAAATACATCCATTTCTTAATTGGTTGTCATGAATTGTCTCGAAAAATGTTTGTGTAACTCTCCTTAAAAAGATGATTCTATATGTTTGATCACTGCTTAATTTATGTAACATTATGATTACCTTGATACAGATAGTCTTTTTGGGGCAGAAAGAAATAAAAAACCACAACAAACGTACACAGCAACGTACAAAGGTAGGCCACCTAATTACTTTTATCCCTACAACACAACGTAAACCTTTTTGCCCACGAAGCGAAAACAAAACAATTTGGCTTATGTATCGAGACTCTCTGGGGTTGTCATCAGAACTGGAAATGTTTGTTTGGAGCAAATAACGTGATTTTTTCACCGATTCGTAACATAACCCCTAGGGCGATGTTAGCTGGTACTTATCCAGGGTAGTAGTGAGGATTTGATACGTAGGTCAATAGGGATTAGGAGAAAATATCTCTACTAATTGACTTAGCAGAGCTCAAATAGCCTGTTATGTCTGGATGATGCTGGCTGTTTAGGGTTCGCAACATCAAAAGTTTTTTAAATGAACTTTTAATAAATGTATATACTCGTAATACTGGGATTAAAAACCTAAGATTGAAGTTCATCGAACAGTATTATGTGGTATATTATTTCTATTAACCATAAGGGATATAAAACTCAATGTTTAGTCAACCTAAATGATTTAAGGTAAGTTTTTTCGTCTTCAATGTGCAAAATTATTTTGTCTAGCACATAGTAGATGGTAAAATTATTAGATTCCATTAACATTTTGAGTAAGGTTGTACCCGTCAAAGGATCAGTTTAATGAAAGCAAGTACTTATATCGTGATGTCTAAAATAAGCGGGATGCTGAAATTAAACTTTCTTTCTCATTTAGAATTATAATGACCTCGTTCCCACATAAGCCGGATCAAAACTCCCTGGACAGATGAGAGCTTGGTATTAATTACTGCAAGGTTATTCATGTATTTCAGTACTTAGTTTACTTCATGTATTTCGCATTATTTTATTTCGCTGACATTTTCGCCTACGGCAAACCACTTACAATGTTTTGTTATTTCTGTTACTGAGATAACGGTAGTTATCCTTATTTATACCAAATAATAAAGTTGTTTTTAAATTGTATACAGGTTGGCAAGTTGTGGTTAACTCCAAAAATACTTAAACAGGTACATTACAAGTTCGCCATTTGCGAACGCGTACTAGTTGACAAATATAAGAATGTACTTGTTAGTGCATATTAAATCATGACCTACAAAGCTTAGTATCGACACTTTTAGGACCAGACTCCACCAAAACGCAGATGAGCAAAGATATACGAAGATGCAAAGAGATAATTTTCAACTGGGGTTTATTCACGAAATGTGTGCTGGCTAGTACCACACCGCCTAACATATCCGTCTCCATAGCGTTTTACAAATATGACAATCTCCGCTTAGTGGTATCCACGCTAAGTAGAGAGGGGATGTGTGTTTAACAACATTTTATTGTTTTTTTTAATATCCCCGCCCAGCTATACTCGTCTCCGCTTTAGTGGAGTCTGGACCTTAAACAACCGTGTTTTTGTACTGTTTCACAAAACGCCAATACCATTTCTAAAGTCGTTTGGCAAGGCTCTTAGGTTTTATGCTTCCCGCAGGGCAAAAAGGACAAATGTTTCAGAATGTATTATTTCATACAGACTACGTAAAATCAAAATGTTGCAGAGTTTCCGAACTAGACAAACTTACAGAATCTCGACTGCTGATCTACTTTCGTCGCTCTACCCACCTACATAACTCATAAACTGTACCAAAATAACTCGTGTACCTATGTATCGCGAGAGTCGTGCTTACGTGAAGTGTATTAACATTATGCTGCTCTAGACTAGAGGCAATCTTGTGAACAAAAGACCTTTTACAGAGAACATCACATGTTTATGCAATAGCAATGTTGGTTTCTTGTTCTACATTTTATGGAGTTGCACTTTTATGGTTGAACGTTAAAAGCTCACTGCACAATTTGATTTTAGAAATTCCAGATTCTATCCATGAATTTTTGACATAAGACGACTCACCTCACCTAAGTTTCAGGTGAATGGTATAAGTTTAAGAAAAATAATGCATAAAGGAAAAACATGCAGAAAGAATGCATAAATGACACGTAGCAAATATGTATTTAAGTCTAGAAACGACGAGACTCATGAAAAAGTTAAATGAAAATAATTGTTATTGTTTTCTTTAATATCTACAACAAAGAAGATAATCGCAACTTACAATCATAATAATAAAAAGTTTATACGTCAGAAAAGGATGTTCAACCTAAGCAATCGTTATAAAGTTCAGCGCAACTTTTAAGCCGTTTGAACCACCCACGCTATAAAAACGTCGAGGTAAAAGACTCGGACACACCGAGAGCGTTTGTGGGGCGTTGCAGACTTGTACTATCATTGTAAGTAATACATGGGTTTAGCTTGTCTTTAAAGACTATTGCACGCAACATCGCTTGTGTAAAATTCTTTCTTCTGACCACCGCTGCAATAACTTTGTGTTGAATTTATCAATTATTATTAAATGACAGCATATTATTATCGTCTTTACATTCAAGATGATTTCATTCTGACGACATCACGCTGGAGGGCATTTCACAAAAACTATTGAACGGATAGAGAACTTGGAATAAACTTAATGGACCAAAGGCTTTTTATCTGGGTAAATAGCACACGAGCGAAGCCGCGGGTGGATACTACTTCACATTAAATATTAAATGGCACATGTCATTAAGGACAATGATACCCACCGTTATTTTTAAAATTGAGACGTATAAGACTGTCAGACAGTACGAAATATTTTATATACGACCCAAGATACGATCTTAGCGAACATATTTCATGCTAGCGCAATTTGCTGCTGTAATAAGCAAGAACTGTAAAATGTAGAGGCATTGTTATGACTGAAAAGCTGTGTGGTCTATACTACATATACTTTATCTATGCTAATATTATAGAAGTAAAGTTAGTTTGTATGTTTGTTTGTAGAGGGTAATCTCCGAAACTACTCATTTGATTTAAAAAAATATTTCAAATGTATAGAATAGACTTTCCCAATGAGCAAAGGCTTTTATCTCGATAAAATCCTGGGTTTCATTAGTACACCTGTGCGAAGCCGGGACGGGCTGCTAGTATTTATCAAAATTAACACGATGATTGACTCATTAGGTATTACGAGTATACTAACTCTACCGGAATATTACGCCAAAAAAGATTAATCAGTAAAAGGGTCAATTGAAAAGACACTGCTCAACTGGATTGCCGTTTAAGTAACCTTTATTTTGGCCACTCTGATTTCCTATGATTTAAAAGATAAATCAAGAACGAAAGAACAATTTCCTTCAACGCTTTTAGATTGAAAACGAATATGGATCACACTGCTATCGACACTGAGTAAGAGTGTCATCAATCCTGGTGACTTTCTGTTATCTTACCATTTATTTCCACGGAACTTTGATTCAAATCAAAACAGAATTTATTGTATCAAATAGCTGTTATTTTTCATAATATCTCTTTTTTTTCTTAGGGTACTTACTATTTTAAATGCAAAATTAGTTTTACATAGGGGATATAATAGCCAAACACAACCATAAATTACTCATCCCTAATTATAGGGCAAGGATGTGAATGAAATTAGATACTCGTAGAATTAGTATTCCGAATGTTAAATTGTGTTTTGTTTTCATTAAGTACCTATGTAAAGTAGCTTCCGCATAGACGGTAGGTAGTACCTATTTCTAAATAAAATCTCAAATCTAGTACCTACGTACCAAGTATTACGAACCTTAAGTTCACTCTGAACTTTTATCCTAGAGATATCTCATTAAGATTAGACTCTAATCGAAACAATTTTCCTGAACTGTAGTCGCTTAGCGCAATATATGCAAAATCTAAAGCTCTGATGGATTGTGTTCTAATAATCGAGCTTACTCTCCAAAAATACCCTCCAAAATCAAATCAAGTGCGGTACGGATGTACCTACTCGCCAATTGATAAAATCATCTTAGTCTTAAAAAGTACATTCATTTTCAGTCCAAAACTATTGTTTTGGATTCTATGTATTTAAATTAAAATATACTATTTCTATAGATAAACGCTCTATACGCCACCTACACATTTGTCTGAAAACAATATTAACAGAGTATGAGACTTACAGAGCCATCTAGCGCGTACAGAGCTCAAACTAGAAACCTGAAAGTTAAGAGAGCTTTGAAAATAGAATCTACCCACTTATTACGATACATAAGCGATGTGATAGATGGCGCTTAAATTATTCCTATGCATGATCAACTTCTGCGACGAATACCTGGATGTATTTGAACTTGCTACTGACTACCCTTAGCTAGGAACTTCATTTTAAAATAAAATAAAAGAGATATCTTTTCTTTCATCCCTAAATTTCAATATATTAATGTTTCGTGCTAATCGCGAAATGTTGGGTTTCAACGATCCATTTAGTTTATAAAAATTATATGTACCTAAATTATTTCAAGGAGAGTTGCTAGGTGGAAGTTACTTCAAATATTTTTGGTAAAAAGCTTCATCATAGTAGGTAGGTACTTACTAATTATTTTAAACGAAAATTTGCTGCTTTGTCGTAGTTTTTTTTAAATATGTACTAATATAGAGCGCAAAAATGTAAAATGTAGGTATTATACCATCATAGTTTAATTAAACAACCTTTATATACAACCCTATTTCAGGTACTAGGTGTGCACGCACCGCAGTTTTAGGTACCACACAATTATTTGCTTTTAATATCCCTTCTCAAAAAATGACCTATTAAATTAGTAGACATTTTTTGAAAGCTGACTGGTGGTGGTATAAGCTCGTTCAAACAAACTTTCAGGATGAATAATAATCATCGATGCTACTAACTTATTAACACTATGGTATTTTTTATCAAGCAGACTTTATTCCCCCAGAACTCAAGGGGAGAATGAATGACGTCTATGGTATGACGTCATAGTACTAGGCTATGTCGATTTGGGTCACCTACATATTTTGGATGCACTCACTGTCAATTACTTCATTCAATACTGATATCGAAGGACTCTTGTATCAGATAACAGAAGGCTTACCATGACGTATTACGAGTATTAAACAATTCAGTTTAGGTTCTAAAATTGTGTCTCAAGCGGTGATTCATAACTCAGTTTCATAGAAAACTGTCAAAAATCGATGCTTAAACGCAGACTAAAGTTTGAGTGAAGTCTCTGAATACGAGCCTAACTGTCCTAACTTTACGTCAGCGCCTTAGTTTACGTCAATAGCAGTTTATTATAGGACCTAAACCTTATAACGGTTATACTCGTAGTAAGCCTACACAGTACTTTGTTTTTATGAAAATCTGTGAAAGCTAACTCTACCTCAGTGTTTTCTTCACCGTTGAGTTCCTATTGGTGGTTAATTTTATTTGAAAAACCAGAATAATATCAATACGTATCCAGGATTAGTGCTCATCGAGAATGTTAGAACATGAAAAAACAATTATCTTCACACGTTAACATGGATATAAATTCAAAACAGTTTTGATTGCAAGTCTATTTAAAAGAAGTTCAAGTATTTTTAAATAAAACATGCATGTATTTACCAAAAAATTTTATCTTATGTAGCATATTCAGTTATCTAGTTACCATAACACAAGCTTAGCTTTGGACTACATAATGCTGTGTGGAATTTCCAAGAAAATTTATTTTTAAAGTCTGCTTTAATGACTTATGCTTTTAAAATTATTTTTCTGGATATAACGAGCTCAAATTTTTTTTTTATTTTAGATAGCAAAATAACTCTTCACACTTTGTCATATTTTTATGTTGTAGCTATAAATCTAAATGACTGATAGTGTAAGCCTAGATAATTATGGTCATCACTAATTAACTAAATTATCGGGCTGATACGATATCGAACGCCTCACCCCTCGCGCCCAACCTGTTTCAGAATGAAACTGACCTAATTTCTTGACTGCATGCCCCCTCCACATTTACTGACGTCATACAATCACAGAAAAATCGTATGGTCTTATCCTATTTTACACGATATACATTTATACTCTTTAAAGTGGGCTTGTAAGAGTGGTATTCGCGTAACAGTTTGGTTGTCGGTTAGGTCGGTTTGTTCTGCAAGTTTGAAGGTACCGAGCCCAAAACTGGGTCATACCAGGCTGCAAGCCTCTATTCATGAATCGAAGCCCCGGTGACGCGTGTTCATTCTTGCCCGATTCTGTTAATCGAAGTCGCACGCACCAAAGATGAATTATTAAAATCCATTAAAAACTATTTCATGACTGAAAAATATTTACCCAGATGTAATTAACTAGAAAGTTTTAGTAAAAAGACTGAGATAAGAGACTTGTGAGCGTACTCGTAAAAATTCATAGAAACTCCTAATTCTGATCAGATCAATCATCTTCTCAAGATTTACTTTACAAAAATATGACTTTAATTGTCTATGATTAGTACTAACATTATAGAGTTTTTTAAGGGGCCACCTAATCATAATCTCCTAAAACATTTAAACGTCAAGAAGTAAAAGTACCACTTTGTTTATTTGTGCCTATTTACTTCCAAGTCCAGGTCTAAATTAGGTTTGCCTACTCGCTAAGTATACACAATATTAATTTGTTCCCGTTACAGCAAGTAACGTTAGACGGGTTATCAAGGTTGTGTAGACCTAGAAACCTTGAAAGGCGAAACAGAACAAACGTTTTGACAGTACACAGAAATAGGCATTCAGTGATGACACCATTACCTGATGGGAGGACAAATAGTGTTCAATATAGGAGGGAAAACATCGTCCTTGTGACGCACGGGCCCGCCTTGGATGCTAAAGCACAACCTACAATGATCGTAATATGAAAATTTTTGATAAGTAAATTGTTCCAGCTTTTAGTTTTTGATTGCTGTTGAAAGTGCACTTTTATAACTTTTCGTTTAAGGTTTGCTATTTTGATTTATTAGTTGGTACATGATTTTCACGTATCAGTTGTTGTAGGAATCCACGAATGTTTTAAATTGTTCTTCGATCAATTAGATAACAAATACTAGTTTGGGCCAGTATTAGTTCTTTACAAAGAACGAAGGACGGACCGTTATGACTACCCATAATAAGGCCATAACGAAAAGCTTCGTTTAGCCTTTACGTACATTTTATATTTTGAACTATTCTTTATAATTAACTTAATAAACTAGGATAGTAACTAAGTACTAGACAGAAAAGTAATAATTGGTTTATTTATTTGAATTCCTGGCAAATCTACTGACGAAAACGAAGCAAAAGAAGACAATGTAGAGAAATAAAAGTTAATCAATTATTTAAAAAAAAAAATTGAAACATTCGTTGAAGTAAACGGAAACCTTATTATCAGTCTTTCTAATTTGAGCTATGATCTGCCGAAATCCAACTTTAACCTACATAATAATCTCAATTTCCTCTTAATTAAGTTTTTCTAAACCCTGTTCAATCTAGTATGGTCATATCATTGCTTTCTTATTTAAATATAAATATTTACCAAGGTTAAAACCTTGACAAATTGGCAGAATATGAAAATTGGTGTAAACTATAAAGCCTTCGAGGTGTCCTCCTAGGTTCCCTAGATGGTGATAAATATAGGTTGTTTAAATGTCATAGGTCATGTCCGCAATATCTCAGTTGAAGATAGTAGAGCACGGGTTCTAAATGTCAAATGTACAGTCGATATCACTTGTTGCACCGTGACCCGGTCACAGGGGAAGCGGGAGGGGCGCTACTGTGAAAATATAGCATTGAGATAAAATGCAATTGGATGAGGATTTTCGAGGACTGTCACTAGTTAGCGCCACTAGAGCGATTGAGGAGTTGTTACAACGCGCGTGATGAATAACCACCATTGTGTTTGTTTATATTATAGCCTTACAACTAGTTATCACTGAACATTATCATCATAAAAACAAAAATAATCTTTTATCATCGCAGGTTCGAATCCTGTCAAAGTCGTACCTTTTATAACGTTTTTTAATTTTTTAGGAAAATATTCAGTTCTGACCTATTCAAGTATCCTTGCACACCTGTGTTCTAGTAACCCGATGATATTCTACTCTGGTATTCTATTTATTTTTTTAATTCATAAATTATAGATTTAAAAACATCCAGACCAGAAACAGATGTAGAGTAAATTATGCAAAACGTACAAACATTTTTACCGCAACGGGGATCGAACCTCCGTGTTTCAGGCGGGCCTTCACCCACTGTACCACAGAGGTCGTATACATTTAAATACAATATTAATTAATGGTATGTATAAGTTCGTTAAAAATAAAAAAGACACCTAACAAGAGTGTCTAAAGACTCTAGAAACTTCTACTATCTATGTACATATATTTACAGCACATTGACGTCATAACTTATCTGATACATTTGATTCATAAGTTTAAGATTCAGTTTCAGAGTAGCGCCCCAGGCGGTCATCGACCGTTGCGGACGCACCCTCTCGCATCGGGAATCTATTTCGGGAACCTGCAGGTACGCTAGGTTCTAGCTAATTCTGAACTAGATTTTCTATAAATGTGAATTTTACCGAAAAGTGGTAGGATGACCTAGTGATCTTACTAAGGTATTGCGAAGGCTCTTACGGTTAGCTTCGGTTTTACTTTGGACCTTGGTTCTGCCTTTGTTAGGTTTTATAATAATTAACTTAAAAGTTTTCGTGATAGAAAAGTTGAATAAAATCACTATATTTAAATACATTGTTAAAGAAAATCATTTAAATAGATTGGGTAAGTAACGCCCATTCAATTCCATTTGTTAAAGGTTTCAGTACTATTGAACATTCCAAAAAAACCCACGCAGTAAAAAGCCCTGGCGTTATTAAAAGTTATTTTTACCTTGATATTTACGCACCAAATGATGTGACATTTAACTTTTTATGCGGTGCGCATTCAAAGTTATTAATAAGTTCTATATCTGAAGGCGAGTTGCATAAGGGAGGCTGCGTGACGTCAGCAAGGCGCGGCGCGGGCGCGGCACCGAGCCTCCATTCATGAAACACACGCACACACGCAAACTGCCCCCCTATAATCATGATTTTCGTTCTGACGTCACCACTCCGGACCAATCACAACGCAGATCCATTCAAGCCTAACTCCTGAAGGGAATCGTGCGGGATGAAAGCAGCAGTCGACGATCGCTCTCCGCGGAGGCAGTAGCGGTTCGAATAGAGAAACCTCCGCGTACAAACACGAAATTTTCGAATGATTTTATTACCTGATAGGAAAATAAAAGTTTTTGGATATGTTCAACAATTGGCATGATTTGCAGTTGATTCATCTTACATGAAGGTAAGTATAAAAATTATAAAAAGTTACTTTTCGATAAATCAAATGAAGCAGGAAATAAGCTTTTAGTTGTTCAGAATAAGCACGCGTAGAATTGCTACGAGACTACGCTACGGTGCTACGGGACGCCTACGCGATGTCTGACTCGTAGCTCCGTAGACTCGCCCACGCATTTAGACCTTCCTCACGTACATTAGTTTAGCCGAGTTTTAGGCTTTCAGTGCTTTGTTTGTGAGTATTCGGCTATTTTGTTGTGTGCTATATGTGTTAGTTTAATTCTATCATGCTTTTCCTACATCGTTATTTCACTGTTAAAGAATCTCTAGCGTAGGTTTTTATACTTATATGTAGGTACATGCATTATTCATTACTCAGTTCTTAATCAGAATCTGGGCTCTAGAAGTCCATAGAAGCTTTACTCCCTGCGCGGACCTTGAAACAGTTCCCTTTAAATAACACAAAGGCTCTCTCCATGCTCTCTCTTTCTCTCTTGACCTTCAACACATTTTCGAAATAATCCCCATACTTATAGCTTAATATAATAACGATAATTTGGATTATGTTATTAAAATCATTGATATTATAAAAATTTTAAGAAACTAGGCTATTAGTTGACTTATTGAAACTTAACTTCTTCAACTCTGAGCTCACTATAAATCACAAATAAATTTTACAAAATGAAAAATACACTGAGATTTGAACCCTGACATTTAAAAGTAGTACTATAGCTTAGAACGCCATAGTATCAACATGAAAAAAATAGAAACAATAGAATCGAGGCATAGGTTGATAGTACCTGAGTTACATTAGTGTGACTAGTACCAGCAATGGTACTGACGGTTTAAAGCAGCGTCACTAGTGCCATTGATGGCAACTGTCGCGAAATATCGGGAAACCCATACATTTATTTAGTATCTCATAACTCAGGCCTTTACACCTTTACTATACGATTTATACAGTGTTAGGAGGCAATTCTTGCCTACACTTAACTGGACACTAGTAGTGCCTGGGACATTGCTGAGATGGGATGGGCTTGCTCAGCACCTAAACCATCTTCTCAGCTTAGCGTTATACGTGTGGCGCTAACTAGCCGCCGGTTTACTCACACTGTTTTCCTTCACGGTTTAAAGCGCATGTAAACTTTTCGTTACGAAAAGTCCATTGATGCAAGGCCAGATTCGATCCTACGATCCTTCGTATCGAAAGTCAAAGTACCAATTCACTTGGCCAACACAGCTTTTCACAGTTTCTTATAAAAAAATAAAAACTACCTCTTAAATGGGTTGTAAGGGATGTTACGACTAGCTTTGTAACGCGGCATGTTATCTATATATTAAGAACTTAGTATTCAAGTTCTTTAAGACAAAAAACAAGTCTAAAAATATAATTATACTCTAAACTACCCCTAACGGGGCTTGAAATTGACCATCAATTCATAATATCAAGTTTTTTTATCTTTAATAATGTTGCTCGAATTTCCAGCTTTCAGAAAATTAATACTCTACCTACAGTCTTCTTTTGTAACCAATATTTTTGTAAGTGTATTATAATGTGCATATTGGACCATTAAACCTACATATATTAGCTAATACGGATATTAAATCTGTTGGTATCTCTTTTCGTTGCCATAGTGATAGGAAAAAAGAAATTCTTCAAACTAATATTAAATTCTCATATCTTTATGAATAAGTCCCCATGTCTTTTGGCTCGTAGTAAACAGTATTAGCATGATAGACATTGTGACTATTGGGGTCATACATTTACATATTGATTGGGGTCACATTTAAATCAGCGAACTAATAATGCATTAATTATGTATGTAGTACATAATATGATAATATAAGTATGTAATATGTATATTGTATAGTATACACATCAAATTTAACTTATTGGTTTCGATGACGGCAACCAATAGTTATTATGTATTACCTCTCAAATGAGCCCTGATAGGGCTCGCAAGACCAAATTTGGTTAAAGTACGTAGCTATAGAAACGACTGATATCCAATGTAAAAAAATGTTTTTTAAGATCTTCAATCCCGCTAGTTGTTTGTAATAAGTGGTCCTTCAATAGCATTTTCCCCACAAGATTTTATTGAATTCACGTTAAAGGTTTTTTCAAAACTATCGTGAAACTGTACCTACACTATTTTAAAGTTGAAAAGCCCTGCTGCTTAATTTTTAGGCTGAAATTTTCTCGGCAAAGCAACCAAATGCCACAAAGAAACAATATCAGTAAAGCTAGATGCAGCTATGTATGTAGCTATAGTTGTGTGGTTGGGGGCTCGGCGGGGGCGCGGGGTTCGGGGGCTCGGTTTGACGTCATACCTCTCCCGTGACGTCAGAGTTCCTGCCACACCCCCCCCCCCCTTGACGTCACTGGGGTATGAACCTAGATTCAAAGACAGGCCTCATGCAGATACGAATTTAAGTGTTTCATCTTATACCTAATTTATTTCAAGGCTAAAGAATTAAAGATCATAGGGAATAGAATTATCAGAATGAAAGTATAATTTAAGATCCATTCGAAAAGTTTGGAAACAAAAGTTTCATAAAAGGATATTTAAGGGAATTTATGTAGGAAATTTAATAATCAAATCATTAGACAATTAAAATAACAAAAAAAACACTAATAAAGTAATCCCATCATCACAAAAACCAAGCTTTTGATGCATCGAATCTGTTCCTGTAAAATTCAATGAACGAGCCTCCCTACGTCACGAACGTTGCAGGCTGCATCCGTCTCGCTCCCTCCTACGGTTCTATTCACTGGCGAGAGGGACGGGTAACCTGACCCAATTTTCCGACCTCGCTTGGTGTTCTGAAGCTCGCCGTCTATTTTTAATCTGAAGGTCGTTTATTTATAGACCGTTGCTCAAAGCGGCGGGCGTTCGCACCTAGAGATGCGACATTGATTTCCGTTTCTCTATCGGAAATTATACATTCTAGTTTTCTAGTTTCTAGTAGTGTTCTATAATGTTTATTTTACTTTTCATAATGTAATACAATGCGTTTTTGTTTTAATTCAAATTGTCTGAATATGAATAACTATAGATTCGGCTTTTCGTCATGCTCTATCGGAAATTATTAATTGCAGTAGGTATCTTTTAACAATGTTTTTGTAAACACATTAAGTAGGCAAGTAGGCTCTTCTACATTTTGCGTTTTGGTTAGGCTAACTTTTGAACTTTGAATTGAGTAGTGGACATCACACTATCTATAAGATTTTAAAAAAGTTTCCGTGTAAGTGTGTATGTTTGTCACTCCTTTACGCTCAAACGGATAGACGAATTTGAATGATATTTACCAGGGTAGCTTATATCCTGGATTAATACATAGGCTACTTTTTATCCCGGTACTTCCACGAGAAGGGGAACTATTCACCGCGATTAACACCGGGAGGCGCAGCTACTTATCATAATTAGCTGTTATTTTTTTCTGGTCTCTCTCGGCAATACATAGCTAAAAATTGCTTATAATTAGTAAGATTCTAGTAGCTATAGTAAATATAAATATAAATATAAATATTTTAAAAAGATTAAGTTTGTTTGTTTGTTTGATGGAGGTAATCTCCGAAACTACTCCGATTTCAAAAATTCTTTCACCGATGTGTAGAACGAACTGTCGGGATGGTTTAATAGGGTATTTTATGCCGGTAGTTTCATTAGTACACCTGTGTAAAGTCGGGACGTGCTGCTAGTAGTAAATAAAGTTAGTAGTTATAGTTCATAATTAACTTACCCAATTTACGCATTATGAACTATAGGATAAGACTAAAATCTAATCCGATGTTTTTTTATATAAAGTGGTTGAACGTCAAATAGAAAAATTTATTGATTTTTAATTCAGTTTGTGGAGATCTGTAATAATTTATCAGTAGATATCAATTCAGCTATGTACTTTTTGTACTTACGAGTACATTAGGTGTACAATATGCCGTCTCATCAGTAAATCATATTATTATATTATGTGACGAAATCTTTAAACGTTATTTTGACTCACTTCAAAACGACAGATTAAATTGACGACACAAAGACAAAGGTATTAAAAATATCTAATGAAAAACTACATCCAAGAAAAGGCATAACCAAAAATTAAAAACAAAATGTTTTTATTATTTTTTTAATAATTATTAGGATTATTTTATAACACAAAACCGTTCCAAAACTCTAATCTTGGTTTCGGAGAACAAGTGAGTCGGTAATACGGTAACTATTAAATCATCAACTTTTTAAAAAACCGCAACTTTATAATAATGTAATTATTTCGTTAGTATCACATCCTACTTCCCGCGACAGTCCACCCAGGAACCTGATACTCGGTTTTAAAAAGTAGTCAAGTGTGAATCAACGTACACAGGTATGATTCCGTAGTAAAAATGTAACAAAGCCCTTATAAAATATTTTACTACAAGGTTTTTATAAAGAGAAACAAATAAACACTTACAAAAGCTTATTCTGAAAATCATATTAGGTATAATAGCTGAATGAAATATTGCAGACCATATCAAATAACATTTCAGTGAAATTGAATATTTGTAACTCAGTTGTAAGGCCCCGGTCTCGAATTCTGCGGGCAGCGGGGCGGGAGCGGGCGACGAGCGGGCAATGAGCGGGCAATGAGCGGGCGACGAGCGGGCGACGAGCGGGCGACCAGCGGGAGACGAGCGGGCACTGACAGTCCGCGCGTCATAATTGTGTAGTGTTGTGCGGATAGTTATACCAAATCTCATTTTCTATTCCTGGTTCGATGTTTTTGATAAAGTACCTAAGTACTTAGAAATGTTACTATTATTACTATTATTACTATTAAAAAGAGATAAATTAAAAAGAGATCGAAACTAAAACCATTTTAATTACAACAATTTTGATTTACGTTTTTCATTTGTATGTTTTTCGTGTGAACAATTTGTTTGGTTCATTAAGTATTCACGTACAGATGAACAATAACTCTCACATTTAAACAAAAATAAAAAAATAAATTGTATGGATTCAATTCAGTCTCGCTCGATCCCCTGAACCATGAATAGGTACAACACTACACCGCGTAATCTGTCCGTCTTGCCAACTGTACCATCATCTTAGTAGCTATATCTTTTGCAAAAAGTTTCCAGATAACCATATCAATCATCATCATCATCATCATCATCACGTCTAGATTTGTTGCATAAGTACTTGTGGTCGGTTATATATTAGGTACCTACTTATATAAAAAGTGTTTATTTGTTTTGAATTTGTTTTTGCTTAATAGTTGACTTTAAATATATGTATTTTTTGTGATTGTTTTGAAATTTTTTGACATGAATGTTTTTAATAATAAATTAGGTACCTAATAGATACGTAGCTAAATTGATATAAAGTATTTTAACAATATATTATTTGCATGTTATGAAATTATGACAAATACCTGAATATGTATTATGATTTTATGAACTATTTAATGAAATTTTAACACCTGTATGTAAATTACCATATTCAAAGCAAATAAATGATTTAGATTTAGATTTTGATTTAGAAATAGTTTAAATCAAAATATAAAAAATCATTGACGTCTTTTTTCAAAATAATTTGCTTGAATGGTTGATTTAGTGGAAAGTTGCTAGAAAAATTGATCAATCGTCTAGCTACAATTTTATTGAAATAGTTGCTGATGGGGGTATAAAAACTGCTAGAACTAGCTATGAAGTTTCATAGTTGGCAATGGTGACTGTCAGTGCCCGCTCCTTGCCCGCTCGTTACCCGCTCGTTACCCGCGCCGCCGCCGCCCCGCTGCCCGCAGAATTCGAGACCGGGCACTAAAGATTGTTTTAGTTCGGTGACAGTGACGGGAGTAATAGAAGGCTAGGCTTTGGTTTCGTATGTTTTTCATTCTCGGTGAGACTCCAAATGAAATTACGCTTGCGCTGCCATCTGTTTTGGTCTTAATAATAATTGAACTACTGCAAAGATTAAACTGTTTCTGCTCAATTTGTTTTAAAAAAAGCCGTGAACAACCCACGAAACATGAGTGTAATTTACCTACATTCGCATATTCTTCACGGATAGCTCGGGATAATATAGTTACATTTTGGAGTTTGTGATAAGTTCGTCACTGCCTAGTTCAGAGAACTTAACCTATAATTATTTGCGACTAGCATGGTACGAGATTTTAATATAGATACTCACAAGTACTTACTGATAATTTTCCGAGACAACAATAGCTTTTGTGCAGATTCTAAAATAGAGTAGCATGATTGAATCAGTTGTTTTACGTCTTACAAACTATACAATGTATACCTACTGTTGTTGAAACAGTACTGACAAATACGTTTTTTATCATGTTTACGGTACCCCAAAAGCTAGTAAGCTACGCTAGGCGAGACGGGTGGCATGCTAGATACCATAACGGATGGCCGAGCGGTGTCGGGTGACCGGACATAGCTTCCGCGGGGCTTCGGGCTCGTATTTAATCTATAAGCCAAGGGACTCTCTTTTACTGTGTAGCGTTGTACCTATCCATTTTTATGATAAACAGGGAGGGCGCTTTGAAAAGTCGGAACCCTGAATTTTCAAAGTGGCCTGGTGTCACTAGTTTTCAGTGGTCCATACGAGAAATCATTTCGTCGTCAAAAAATACTCTCTCCTGCTCTAAGATAGAACGTTGGAGCAGTCTGACACTATCGAGATTTTTCATTTGTCGTCTCGACACGTTGCTTATGTTAGGCCTACTGGACAGCGAACCCACAAAGTGGAATTCCATAGTATTACTAATCAAATCTAACAGTTTTATTTTGTTAACAGAGCTAACTAACAGGCAGTACATTATTAGAATCTTGTATAACGTAACTGAAGTAGGGTGAAAATAATATAAAGTTGGGTTGGTCCAAATTACTAACATCTAATTTCAAATAATCTGATGAGCACAATGGTTATTACACTTACTGTAACAGCTTTAGTATTTTTTATGGCATAAAATAAAAATTTTAGATTTAAAAAGTACCGCACAAAAGAACCGAAAGAAAAAAAATATATAAAATACCTACCTACCTTATGAGAATGAGAGTGTTGACGAAAATACAAAAAACTGTGTTTGTAGACTTTGTAGTAAATAGCCTTTTTGGAAATATATAGGTAATTACGTCCGCTAGGAGTATTATTGTACAATGCTTATAAAATTGCATTAGGTACCTCTGGGTCCTCTCTTATGCAATGAACACAAGATAATAATAAGGATTTAAATCATAGTGGCGGTCCCGTAATCCTATAATGACTCAGGCGTCGACCTCCTTAGTAAGGCTTCAGTCCGTCCTCGTATACACCTAGGTACATAATTCTGAGCCTACCTGTGTCATTTCTACATATAGACAACTACCTATATTTAGTATCACGTTTTGATATTTTATTAGTTAATTATTGCTGACGTGCTGATTTGTCAGTATATACAAAAGTATGTACAAACTCTTTTAGTCGGTGCTCTGGTTATACGAGTATATTTTGTTTTAATGCAAATTCCTTTAACATCTATAAAATTTACGCGAATGGCAATAAAACATCATACAATGCCTTACAAAGGGGAACTTCGCAGGACTAGGGAAGCTTATTTTTCATACCGTCAAATAGCCTATTGTGTAAAGAACTAGTCTCCTACAAAAAGCTCAATGAAACTTTCACTCAAGTTCCGAATTACATCAATTTATGTGTTATGTTATTATACATTGAAATTTGAGAAATATAGTATAGGTCAATTTAAATTTTAATATTTTCAGTTGATGGGCATAACAAACCTCAAAAATGATTGGATAATAGAAATAATAAGACGGAGCACTATGGGTACATTGGCACCCCAAAACAAGCCATGTCCAAGTCATAAACAAAAGCTTCTTATGATCTAAGCATTTTTTATTTAATTAGGCAAGTAATTATTATTATTGGCCAGTCTAGGAAACAAATTTTATTTTTATTTAGTTTTAGTTTAGATTTGTTTGACAATTAACTAACATAATTTTATCTTCTAAGAAATCAAATTACTATTACCAAAAATATATTTAAACGTCATCTTCACAACAGTATTTTTTTTAACTTAAAATAAAGGAATCTACTACGCATGACCATACGACTTATACTACCTATTTGTACTAACAAAGCAATGTAAGTCGCTTATAAATTAAGGCACGGTTGTAGGGGTAGGACAGTCACCGCGACAGGTTTCATAGAACCTCCGTAGGCTCACTTGCACCCCGATCAGAAACGTGTAAAGACGTCCTTTATCATTTAATTATTTATTTAAAAAATCAGCTTGGAAATGAAAGTGTAGAATCAGAGTTTTATTTTGTTGCTTCTTCAGTTTGTGTTTTGTTTTTGTGTTGTAAGTACAAAGAGGTGTGATTCTAAGGAGAGAGACTTCTTCTATTTAAAATAAGAAGACTATTAAATTGGTTTAGGTTTTTATATCTTATTACTTCAAAAAATTTGAATTATTTGATAAAATATATTTTGGATTATTTTGTTATTATTAATACTAATCTTAAACCGCTTATTTACTTTACGCCTTAAGTAATAAAATACCTAAATAAATTAAATATCAGATCTTTAAAACAATAAAAGTTTTGACAGTAGGTTTGAATCATGATAAATAGCTCAGAGCAATCATCTTCTTTCAGATAAATAGTGTCTAACTTTTAAATGTCAATAATTTAAAACATAAAGTATAAAAATGAAAAATCAAAATCAAAACATTTATTTTGCGAAACAAGGGTTAAATAACAAGATGACATTTAGAAAGATATGTACAGCCTTGATCAGCTTATCAGCATGCAAACATAGAAACTTATGTAGGTATCTATTAGTCAATACAAAATATATATTAGAGTACTTATATTTAGATGGCTCTTTCTTCGATTTTGTTTTAATAAAAAAAAATCGGTTCAGGCTCTAAAACTCGTTAAGTCGGTGGCTTTTAGGAGGCCTAAAAACTCCATTACCGTTTGCTTTTTGATCATACGAACTTATATTATTAGTATAGATTAAAAATAAACTTTGTAAGTGACAACTCCAAATGGGTAGGTAGCAAATTATGCCGGTAGTATGGTTTCGGGCGATGCAGGGCTTCGCTACCCGACACCGGCGACTTTTTGCCCCGTTCCACCCGCAAGTCGCACGTGTAATAAATACTTTATTTTGTACCGTTTTGTTCACGCTGCGTTGGATATCCAACCATTTTTAAATTAAGAGAACTGTCAATATTTTTATGAGCTTGTAACGTCTATTCAAACGTTTACCATTTTTTTACTGATATACAATGAAGTTATAACCAGACTTTTAACATTATTTCTAGACTAAACTTTTAGCGAAACCACATCAAAATATAGAAAAACTGGTCCTTAACTTTTGTCATTATCATGCGTCATTTTTTGAAATTGCCAAGGGGATAGTACTTAGATATACCTCTGGTTTGTCTAATTACTATGTCTACCGCTCCCTGATACAGTCGAAATCACATTTCATTTCATTTTTATCACCAAAGTTTAATTTGCGCTTACAACGCTTTTGTGATCGTGTTCTTCCCATCGCTTCGTGCCAGCACAGGTCAAGCCACAAATGAAGTCCAAAACAGCTGCTGGCCACTGCACAAGATTAGTGTGGACATACTCTTGTGCGTGTGACAGCGGCTATTGCGGGCGATTCATTGTCGTCGAGACGAGTGACAGAAGTGACAACCTTTTTCAAGAATTGTGTACTCACTACTTGTTGTAATCATTATTTGCAAGGGTTTTCGAATGTTCAATCACATTTTCGGGCAACCACGGCTGGTGCAAACTTGTCAAAAAACTGGGATAAAAAACTAAAAAGGTATCGAGATAAATACCCGTACATAATGTTACGTTATTAAATGTGTTCGATCACATATTGAATTCTTTCGAAAGTTCTTATACTCGTGGTAAGTAATCTAAAGCTTGAAGTAACTTTGGTGATGAACATGGTTGGCAGCAATCACAGCCAATGGAAAACCCTTGTTTAACTTTAATTAGGTTTAAATTCATTTTATTAACTCCATTATTTACTTAAAATATGATAAAGAACGGAGTATAGTTATCGAAACAACAACACAAATGACAAAAATAATTGGCTGACCTTTCCAACCCGTTAGTTACCTTTAGTTATTTAAAGTACCTAATATCCTTTTCAAAATTGCCTTTCCATCAAAGCATTTTCTTTATTTATCACGTGTAGATTTGAAAAGCATGATAATTAGGATATTATGTAAATAATATGTTTCAGAAGGAAATACATTATTAAATTAGGGATGTAGGTACCTATCATTGTAATAATTGAACTTGTGTAATTAATTAATTACCTGTACTCAATAACGAATTTACTCCACTTTTGTATTCTGAAGATACTTGTAAAAAACCGTGATTGTTAATATCATCATCATTTTCCTGCCCTTATCCCTATGTGGGGTCGGCACAACACGTGTTCCTCTTCCATTTTCCTCTATCAGACGTCATCTCAGCACTCACACCTTTCTTACTCATGTCATCCCTCACACAATCCATCCATCTTTTCTTTGGTCTTCCCCTAGACCTATATCCATCCACATTCATATCTAGTACTCTCCTAGTAACATGACATTCTTCCCTCCTCATAACATGACCATACCAAGCTAATCTACTACTACTCATCTTTTCATTCACTGGAGCCACTTTCACACTTCCTCTTATGTACTCATTCCTTATCTTGTCCATTCGCGTCACTCCACACATCCACCTTAACATTCGCATCTCAGCCGCATGTATTTTTCGTTCATGAGTCCCTTTCATAGCCCAACATTCAGATCCATACATTACGACAGGTCTAACGATTGATTTGTAAATTTTCCCCTTGAGTTTAAGGGGCATACGTGAATCGCACGTTGTTGCGGAGACCTGTCGCCATTTCATCCATCCCGCATTTATCCTACTTCTTACATCCCTGTCTATCTCACCATCATTCTGTATGATAGAGCCGAGGTACCGAAAATCGGAGCAGGCTGGTAGGGATACACCGTCTAAGGCAATATGGACAAAATTGGAGGGACCACCGAAGTCGCAGAACAGGTGCTCCGTTTTGGTTCTGCTGATCTTCAATCCGACACTCTCCAATTTGTCCTGCCATTTTCCCAACCTGCTCTGTACCTCTGCTGCGTCTTCACCAACAAGCACAATGTCGTCGGCGAACAGCATGCACCAGGGTGCCTCCTCCTGTATGTTTAATGTCAGGGCATCCATTACCAGGAGGAACAAATACGGGCTTAACGCCGATCCCTGGTGCAGGCCTACAGCCACATCAAACTCGTCGGTGACGCCAGCTTCGGACCGAACACGCGTACAAGCTCGACTGTACATTGCCCGAATAAGCTCTACATACTTCCCAGGTATTCTTTTCTCTTTCATCGCCCACCACAGAACCATACGGGGTACCCTATCATACGCTTTCTCCAGGTCGATGAATACCATATGCAAGTTTTTATGTGCACTTCGGTACTTCTCGCACAGTTGGCGCAAGGCGAATATGGCATCAGTTGTTCCGCGACCTGGCATAAACCCAAATTGGTTCTGTGATACTTCACTCTCATCTCTCAATCTTCTCTCTAACACTTTCTCCCAAACTTTCATACTGTGTGACATAAGCTTTATACCTCTATAGTTGTTGCAGACCTGTACATCACCCTTGTTTTTGAAAATGGGCACCAGCGAACTGTTGCACCATTCGTCCGGGATCGCCTCTTCTTGCAACAACTTATTGAAGAATAGAGTTAGCCACCTCCATCCGTCAACTTTCAAAAACTTCCATACTTCTACTGGGATACTATCAGGTCCCACTGCTTTACCATTCTTCATCTTTTGCACTGCCATTCTGACTTCTTCCATACTAATCTCATTCACCATACCCAAATTTAACGGCACACTTTCTACCACTCCACTCCAATCATTCTCTTCATTCATCAACTTTTCAAAATACTGCTTCCATCGCACTTTTATTTCATTATCATTCGTCAAAACCTTTCCTCCGTCATCTTTTATGCATTTCACGTGAGTGATATCCCTTGCATTCTTTTCTCTCTCTCTAGCTAAACGGTATAGGTTTTTCTGGCCGCCAGGGCTTTCCAGTGATTCGTACAGTTCATCATGTACCTTAGCCCTTGAAATAGCGACCGCTTTCTTAGCTTTCCTCTTACACTCCATGTACACAGCTCGTTTCCTTTCTTTCACAGCATTATTCGTACTTTCCACGTTTTTCCATTCTTTAAATGCATTCTTCTTTTCTTTCAAAATATTTTGAACTTCTTCATTCCACCACCAAGTATCCTTATCAATCTTTCCTTTACCTTTCGTTTCCCCAAATACATCCCTTGCCACAT
Organism: Xanthorhoe spadicearia; assembly: GCA_947086425.1. Taxonomy (NCBI): domain Eukaryota; kingdom Metazoa; phylum Arthropoda; class Insecta; order Lepidoptera; family Geometridae; genus Xanthorhoe; species Xanthorhoe spadicearia. The sequence continues at coordinate 7,572,279 of OX352199.1, forward strand.
CTCTTATACATGACGCCATTTCATTCCAACTTTCATTCACAGACATGCCTTCTAAATCCTTCATTTCTATCATTCTATCTACCACTCTCTTCTGAAATTTTATCGCATACTCACAATTATCTAAAAGATACCATTTGATTCTAGGTGGGGGCTTCGGTTTGTTAACTTTCTGGGTTATTTTCATCTTAATTTCTAAAATTAACAATCTGTGTTGCGAGACTAAGCACTCACCCGGTATAACTTTGCAATCTTTGACTGTTTTAATATTATTTCTCTTAAGGAGAAAATAATCAATTTGTGTTTCATGGTTTCCACTTTTATATGTTATTAAATGTTCGGGTTTCTTTTTAAAATAAGTGTTAGCAACAGCCAAGTCAAAAGCTGAGGCAGCTTGAAGTAGAGCTTCTCCACCTTGGTTTTTAGTTCCAAAACCCCACCCTCCATGCACTCTCTCGTATCCTCCATTCATACTTCCCACATGCCCATTGAAATCTCCGCCAATATATATTTCTTCGTTATCTGCTATTCCTACTATCATAGAGTCAAAATCTTCCCAAAACTTTTCTTTTAGATCACTATCACATCCACTCTGGGGTGCATACACACTTACTATATTTATCACAACTTCTCCTAACAATAATCTTACAACAATCAATCTATCATTTATCCTCTTTACATCCGTCACACACTTCTTTAACTCACTATCTAATACAACACCTACACCATTTCTCTTTCCATCACTGCCACAATAATAAAATTTGTATCCTTCCCCAATCTCTCTCGCTTTCGTACCCTTCCATTTCGTTTCTTGCAAGCAAGCCACATTTATTCGTCTCTTTACCAGAATATCCGCTAACTCTCTTGCTCTTCCAGTCATCGTACCAACATTCCAACTTGCAATCCTCAGTCTTACGTCACGGACTCGCATCTTACGTTGCACCCGTCCCTGATGCAACAACCCTTGTCCATTTCTCGCGGGCGCCGGGTGCTGCGCCTGCGCGTCGCCTGGGGGGTACGCCCTAACATTATCGCGCATTCCATTTTTACCTTGAACCATGTTGTAAAAAGTTTTGGCTTTGTGTTTTACGACCGGCCGCCTGCCTGACATCAACCCTCTTTGGGCATACTTGTTAATAATTGTCGACGATCACTTAATGACCCTATCGCCGACTTGCCTCGCCACCGTAGGTGGATTGTCAAAGACCGAGGTTATTGCACTGAACGGGGGTCAGCCGTCAGGATCAGGACTTAGTGCCAAGGCAGTAAGTCCCCCCTCACCAGGTTTAGCCCACAAGCCGACTGTGGTTACCGGGGTGTGGCCGCTGCATGCAGGACAGCTACTGGGAGCCACTGGTGAGAGTTTTGTGGGCTGTCAACGAATTTAAATCCTACTCTACCTCCTGTCAGACAGGCCGGCTGGCAGAGAAGGTCGCTAACACCCCACTACCCCCCTTTTATTGATTTGATTTTTATTGATTTTTATTGATTGTTAATATCATTAAACAGATTAATATTGTTTAAATTCTGTTAATCTTTAAAAAAAGGTTTAAATTGTGCTTACGTTTATGTATAAGTATTCTTATAAATTGTGTGAATTTTTGTGTTTTTTTCGTTTGTAAATAAAGTTTATATTTTTATTTTACTTCTGTTTTTGTTCTCTTTTCTCTCTACTAATTATTACATAAAATGCACACTTTACACATAAGTGACCGTCGATTTTTTATACCTAAGGCGGTTGCTACAAAAATGTAGAAAAAAGCTAAATACTTGTTCGTTTACAGTCAAAGTCCACACACTAACAGCTGATTTCTCTAACGCAACTCTCCGAATTTGACTAGTCAATGTCCATATCACGTTTGACTCTTGTCACTTAATTTGACTAATGATAGTTTCTTTTGGAGAAGACCTGCGAAGACCCTTATTATATATTTATTATTTATTATACGTAAACATACTTCGTTTGGCTATTCGGTCTTATTCGGCACATTGTAATTTATGTAGAGACTTGTGGTCTTTATTATCTCAATTTTAAATCAACTACGATCAATATTTATTTATTTCTTTTCTTTCCTTTTTTCTGATCAAAATTGTAAACTGCTACACCATTTTCGTGAAAATACATAAATCATTTAATTTCAATAAAGGCAGTTAAGACTCGTAAAGGATTAACAACGGCATTAATGCATCCAACCAAACCCATTCACATTAAAGTTTATCTAGCTGAAAATACCATAAGGGTGATTCACTTTAATAAAGCTACAGTATGTACTACTATGTATTTGCAGATTAGCCTCTGACTACCCCGATAGAAATCTTCAAAGAAATCTCAAAATGCCTAAAGATCTGAAAAGAAAGCCCCTTTCTGGGAATACAGTTGGGTCATCTTTTTCATTTTCATATTACTTATTTGGAAGTTCCTATAGCAAAGACATCTTAAGTCCTGTATAATAGCGGTGCATTTGTCATTCTTACACTTAACTGTATAATCGTGAGTCTGTTATAAAATAATACATGAATCAGTTCAAATAAAATAACGAGTTACTGAAAACGAAATCAAATACGAAAAGGGAACGTGACGCGTTTTCATGCATTTCCTAGCCAAGCACACACAAACAACATGTTCGTATTATCACGAATTGGTGAGTTTTATTATTTGGTTTTACAACATCTATTGCAGCCAAGAAGCCTACAGCTGCGAAAATATAGAAGCCCAAAACAACTATTGGTCACTGCACAGGACTAGTGACGCGATATACTCTTGTGCGTGTTCCAATGGTTATTGTGGGTGCTTCACTATCGTCGGGCGACGCAACGAATCTGGAATAGTTTAAGTTGTCAAAATTTTGTAAAATGTACCTACCGTTGGTAAGTTTTGGTTGCTTTAGTAGCGAGTTCCTGTCATTCTAAAGTAATAACGCTTTTTGTGGTGGAATTGGTGGTTTTTGTTGGTTTTTAACGCGATAACCTCTAAATATATTAATGAACGTAGGATGCACTGTCAAATTGTCTCGGTTTGCCCGAGCCTGAACAAGCAAGAGAGAGGCACGATCGGCCTAAGCCACAATGTTTTCTTAAGACGTTATCACGTACAATTATCGCCCGATAACCAATTTTTTTTTATGTTTTTAGTTCATTGTAGTTCATGTTTATGATTATGATATATGTAATTCTCAAAACTTTAATATTATATATAGACAATATAGATATTCAAGTAATAGTAGTAGGCGTTTCGTCTATGCAAGTACCAAGCTGTGTTTATTATCTGTGTGAAGAATGGAAATGATTGGAAAAATAAAACTGGTTTACCTCTTTTTTTCATGTGTGGGAGATTGATGGCGGCGTTTGCAGAGCTTGAATGATAAGAACATGGTTGGTGAATGTACATCGGTGATGAAGGTTCTTTTTGGATATTACCACTTTTATTGATTTATTAATACAACTGAAAATAAAATAAAAGGTATTTTTTAAATATTCGTACATAAACTTTACCATCTGAGTTGCGTTTGTTTTAGTGTTTGATTACGTTGACGTAAACCACGCGCCATCTTTAAATAAATACGTACAAATACTACAATACAAATCTGACGCGAACAAACACTCATTTAAATAACGTATCTAACTAATCATGATACCGAATCTAGTTTCGAAGTGTTCATTTTGAAATTTTACTTCATCTCAAGTAATATTTTTTGTCTTTACAGGTGAATTACAGTCAAGTAAGCGACGAGACAACCAAAATAACTTCAATTAAAATAAACCCCTCAGTTCAACAAAGATGTTAAAGAAATATTTGTAGTGTTCATTTAATAAATAAATAATATAATAATAATTTTATAGTAGGTAATCATTTTATTGGTAAATTTACTTATGCATAATTTTATATTGGCAATAGGTACCAATTTGATTAGTTTGGAACTAGATGGCGCTGATTGAAATGTCCAACGATATTGATTAGTTGATTACTCAATAAAATATAATAGAAATTGTGTTTCTATTTATTTACCTACCTCCACATTTTTATTTACATACCAATATTTATAGTATGGAAACAGTGCCCAAGTCCAAGTAGTGGGAAACAAAATATTTATCAATGTTACCTATTGGTAACTTAAGTAATTCGAAAGGAATAGTATTATTATTATCTGTGGTAGGAACTAGGAGCTAGTCAAAACTCTAAATGTAAGGTTAAATAAAACACCATTATGAGCATTATGAGCAATAAACAGTTTTAATAATTAAAACCGATGGGAAACAATCAGTCTTGGATTGAAGCAACAAATTACAACACATCCAGGGAAGCTCGATAGAAAACAATTTGTTCTGTACTTATTAATAAAACAGTACCTAAATTATTAGTATACCTACAACTATAGTAACAACTCAGGAATGGCAAAATATAAATTGCTCTTTTTAGGCGGAACAAAAATGCAATTTGGTCACTAGGTTTATATTTAAGAGTTGATATATATCGTTAGATACGCAAATAACTAAGACGCCTTAAATCCGTTATCGTTTTGTGACAGTTAACACAATGCCGTTTTTTCTTTTATCCTACATGAAATGGAACATAATTTTCGCTTTTCCGTAGGCACTAGCTTCTGACATAATGAATTCACTTTTACACCTTTCTGTGGTCAAAAGCTAGAGGCGTATCTAACGATATACATCAATGTATTTATGATTATTATTGTATTCGATTATAGATATGAGTTGAGAGAAAAGTTAATAACTTGATATTAAACTGTTGACTTATTTCTATGTTTTTTTTTTTATTTTTTGTTTTTGCTGAAACATCAATACGAGTATACAGTATATTTGAATAGTTTAATGTCAAAATTCAAAATATTATAGTCGTGCACTTACTATCATAAGAGATATTTAATGAGATTAATCCAATATTTTAACATCGAATTACATTAAATTGTTTCATAATCATTAGGTACATTTGAAAACATGATTTAAAAAAATCATTATAACTTTTTATGCTCCTTAATGCGCAGCCAAGAAAATGTCATACTTTAAAAAAATAAGAAAGTAAACAGAGTGCATTAAGGCTTTAAATTTAATTTTCTTCAGACATAAATTAGTCAGTTTACTCTGTAACATAAATTCAAAAGGTAAATACGCGCGAAATACGTTAAACGTATCAATTTGAAATCTGATGACCCTTTTCATTCTGTGATGTACTGTTAGCATAGTTTTGTGTCCTGCACAAATAAGTACAAAGGTTTTTGCTATAAATAACTGGTCAAATGCAATGGTGTTGTGAAAGTTTTCCAAGAGTAGGTAATATTTATAGAACTGACCTAATTAATACATTTTAAACATAAATAACACAAAATTCACAGCAATATCTTAATTATAACTGAGTTTCAAACATGTCAAATTTTCAATAAAAATAAATTTAATACTAAAAAAATTATCATAGTCATGTACTGGATGTACTTTTCAGGGTTTAGCATCTTGTGGCTTACTATCATAAAAATATAATAATTTCAATATGTCAAATAAAACACATAATTTCTATGTGGTATATAATGTGCTTTTGTTCGACGGTAGAAAAGGTATTGGAGTTATATCTCAAATAGCACTAAACGTGAAAATAACACGTACAAAATGTACTACAAGCCCAATCTGTAAAGGATAGTAAGTATTGAGATTCAGTTCTAAATACTTGTAATAATTTCAAAAAAGTAACAAAATACCTCAAAAATTAAACAAAACAAAGATACTCACCCTTAGTTCTTTTCAACAAGGTTCCACCTCACGGTTTATCCAAAGCATTGTAGGTACTGGCCACATAACAAAAAAAGTGTACTTTATATTTCAGAAACAGTTTAAAATGCGCCATCGTTATTTGTTTAGTATGTGTATTGTGTAATGAAATAAAGGTAACTTTACGTTGGTGTTGAATTAGCACTCATCTTGAGCAGGTCGCCGTAAAGCATGTGACACATGGAGATGTGAAGACAGGCTTTGGCTGGAAGGAACTCGCTGTCGAAGGTAAGTGCGTAGCGGTACATCCATACAGCTTGCTCGAATTCAGACTGGAATGATACAAACATGGTTAACTTATAAAAGTTCTGGGTTTATTACTAGTTCTGGGTTCTGGGTTTATTTAAACAAATATAAAACATAGTTTTTATATTTTTATTTCTGTGTTAAACCACACATAGGTACTTCATCAGATTTTTTTTAATAAAAGCTACGACTTCGACAGGATTCTGATATGAAACACGAATAAATAATAATGAATACATCAACCGAGAATCTACAAATGCGCCAAATTTTAGATAAGACAGCATCAAAGAAGGCTTATTATTCAGAAATAAGTTCCATTAAGCTTATAAAAACTCTAATTCGATATATTACTTACTCTATAGGTGTGTGAGACGGCAACCAGGAACGCCTCTATCTTAGTCTTAGGCGACGTGTAGAATGCCAGGTACGCTATGTCTTTGCCATCAATGGGCCGGGATTGCCTGCGGATGAAACATTGTTTAAAAAACATTTTTTTTATATTTTCGAATACAAATCAGACAGAACTTTAGATTAGGTCTAATGGTATTAAATGCGCCTCAATCCAATTGAAAACCCTACACGAAGTTTGCAAGCGTAACTCTCATCTAAAATAGACTATGTACTTCCTAATTCGCATTCCGCCGTGACGCCTTATGGTCAGCCTCAATAACCTATCTATCTTTGGTGTAGGCAATGCCTCCTGACGCTGTATATAAATCATCGATTATAGATGTAAAGGCCTGAGAGTTTTTTGGACAACGCCATTAATTCCGTTTTTAGGAAGAAGTACAGTTGTTTCTCTGTGCTATCTCGCATAGCTCGCACCGCACCACCACCCGGCCGCTATCAGTACTCACATGTGTAGGAGGGCGGCGAGGGGTCGCACGCAGTGGTGCTGGTGTTGCGGTGGTGCGGCGGCGTGCGCGGCGGCGAGGCAGCGCGCGGCGCAGTGTCCGCGCCCGCTCACACCGCACCACCACCCGGCCGCTATCAGTACTCACATGTGTAGGAGGGCGGCGAGGGGTCGCACGCAGTGGTGCTGGTGTTGCGGTGGTGCGGCGGCGTGCGCGGCGGCGAGGCAGCGCGCGGCGCAGTGTCCGCGCCCGCTCACACCGCACCACCACCCGGCCGCTATCAGTACTCACATGTGTAGGAGGGCGGCGAGGGGTCGCACGCAGTGGTGCTGGTGTTGCGGTGGTGCGGCGGCGTGCGCGGCGGCGAGGCAGCGCGCGGCGCAGTGTCCGCGCCCGCTCACACCGCACCACCACCCGGCCGCTATCAGTACTCACATGTGTAGGAGGGCGGCGAGGGGTCGCACGCAGTGGTGCTGGTGTTGCGGTGGTGCGGCGGCGTGCGCGGCGGCGAGGCAGCGCGCGGCGCAGTGTCCGCGCCCGCTCACACCGCACCACCACCCGGCCGCTATCAGTACTCACATGTGTAGGAGGGCGGCGAGGGGTCGCACGCAGTGGTGCTGGTGTTGCGGTGGTGCGGCGGCGTGCGCGGCGGCGAGGCAGCGCGCGGCGCAGTGTCCGCGCCCGCTCACACCGCACCACCACCCGGCCGCTATCAGAGCCACCCATGATGTCGGACGCTGGAATACATCACAACTGTTAACCTGTTCAGTGTCCAACACGGTTGTCTCTGCAAGAGAGAATGTGGCCGGTCGCTCAACTCTAGTCTACGTACTTCATGATACTGATCATGGAGCGTTCACTCATGATCAGTAAACGCAATAGTGTATACATACGGTATAAAGTACGATTTGCGCCGATTAGAGACGTCCATTAGCACCCGATTAGCTATTGCTACATACGCGCTATCTTACAGTTCTGTATTCCTTAAAGCTTTTTTAAAGCTTTTTTAAATGTTTTAAGGTTATGTACTATTTTTTTTTAATCTCTCTCTGTTTTGTTTCTGTTAGCTTTACCGTTTTGTTTTGTATATTTCTTCCTTGTTTAAATAAGCATGCTGTGTTTGCCTGTAAGTGGTTGTGCAATTAGCATCTATCAGTACGTCAGTGTACGTTTATACATGTATACCTTATAAAAGTATTATTGTTACAATTGTTGGTAAACCTAAATAAATAAATAAAAGCTGAGCTGAACTGTATGATCGTACTGTACAGGCGCGGGACAAATACAAGATTCGCAGACGAGCGCGGCGTCCGCACCACGAATGTTGTATTTGACCTGCGCCTATATATATACAATACATACCTACATCAACTATTGTAACCTTAAATAGTACAAAGCTTATTCACTTGCGGATTCGCTCGCGTGATACCTACATGAATAAAACTAACCTATGTTGTAGAGTTTATAACTAGCAGGATACTCACAAGTTCAATATATCTAGCAAGCTTAGCGCCGAGAACAGTAAAATCGTAATAGCTGAACAGCTCTGTAAACTGATGTATCAGACCAATCACAGGCTTCCAATTCGCCGTGTCCACACGTAAGATGCGGGATAGAAAGAAGTCGCCCATCCACGCGGCTGGCAAATGGCACTCCGGTTCATCTTTACTACCGACTGCTATCTCTGCGATGTCGGCAGGAAGTCTGGAAGGAAGAATTTATAATTGGAATTGACTCTGGTGACGGAGTTCTTAAGCCGCCTAAAGGCCTAGAAACGAGCTTATTTCCTTGGAGATGATGATTTCGTAGATGTCCACATAGTTAAGCATGATTCACGCAACACCGTTCTGTCGTGGACGGGCGGTGCCGCGTGATCATGCTTTAGTAGAAAGTTAAGAAAAACGTGAAAGCCTACTCACCTACGACAAGGTAAAAGTGTTAAGATTGATGATTGCTTGTAGTTCGCAAGTTCGAATCCCGTCGATTCGTAAACTTTTGGTCACGGTTTTTTCATTTATATTATTAATGAACAGTCTATTATATAATGTTACATATATATTTGACTTACTTCATGTCCGTTTCACTAAGTTGCTGCTGGAAGCTGATGGCATGAAGCCAGTAGTCCAACTGCAGCTGTTGTAGCCCACAATCCTCCTCCTTTACAGATATATCTTCTGGTTCTATTTCTGAAATATATTTAATAAGTTCATCATCATCATCACCATATCAGCCCGGTTGCATCCACTGCTGGGTATAGGCCTCCTCTTTACGACGCCACTCAGTTCGGTCCTGTGCGATCCTTTGCCACGCTTTCCCGGCGATGGTAACGATGTCATCTGACCATCGGGCTGGTGATCTACCCCTTGGTCGTTGTGCATCTCTGGGCCACCATTCCGTAATAGCTCAAGTCCATCTTCCGTCTTTTTTACTAAGCTACACTACAGAAAAAATTATGTTATATCATTGAACATTGATTATTTATGTTTTTTTTTATATTTTTCAACTCGCTGCGCCTCGCGGTGAGATTTTTTGTTTGTTTGACGGAGGTAATCTCCGAAACTACTCATCCGATATCTAAAATTCTTTCACCGACGTATAAAATGGACTTTAGGGATGGTTACAGGCTATATTTTATTAGTACACCATTAGTACACCCACGCGAAGCCGGGACGTGCTACTAGTCTTTATATAAATTACAAGAGATACTCACGATTGCACCCCCTAACCCCACACCCCCTCAGCATCCCATGAACAGTCTTCATCATAGCATCATAGTTCTTCTGATGGGCAACCTTGTTAGTCCTGTCTGTTGGCATCGCTTCTAGAAACTTGTCGAACACCACGTCTGTTATTTCGTTGATGAGACCACCTTGGATCTTACCGTCTTTTAGTTCTAGGAGTCTGACTATCTCACTTGTATCTGTAAGATGAAAAGGTAATGTTCGCGCCGTTCTACACTCGCTCTACTCTATACCATAAACTAAAACTATTGTCTGTGGCGGCTGTGACGTCACGGCGTCACCCCGAGCCATCGTCCAATGAGAGGGCACTTCCTGCCCTCGCTCTGTCTCTCTCGATCGCGCCTCCATCAGGGACGCACACGCAAATCTCATAATTATATTATTTTGTAATAAGTCCTTTAAATAAGTAAAAATCTACAATCTAATCATCTTTTTATTTGTACTATCTCGTACAGGTAATATGAGACTTAGTCGGTAACAGAATGGGCAGATTTTGTCGCAATAAAGAAAGATTATAGGCATTTTATTTACAAGTCCAAAAGGATTTTCGCAAACTGAGTTAACCGTTGTCCAATTGAGCTATATTACAGATTTTACATAAGTAAAAATCTGTGGCTTTATCGATCCCCGCTACGGGACAATGAATGTTTGTATGTTCTACAGATATTTGTTCTGTGTGGGTGTTTTCTATCTATAATATGTATGTTTTTACAAAAAACATGTATCTAAGTATTATATCAGTCATTTCTGGTTACCATAAAGTTAAGCAAGCATAAAGTTGCTTAGCATGGAACTAGATGACGCTGTGAAATGTCCAAGGATATTTATTATTATTATTTATATCTTAGATTAGACTTAGATTTTTCATTTAAACATAGTATTCCCAAGGCCTAAAACGTTTTATTTCGGTGTAATTTACTTACGTTTTTGTCCATTATGACAATAACCATTCCTAATGTGGCAGTTATGGCCGTCTCGGTCGCACACCATCGAAACACCGGGTTCTATTTCCGCGCATAATTCATTTGCTGATTTGCTTGATACATCTGCAACTCGATTAAAAAAAAAATCAGCTATAACCTAGCTAGGTAGAAAATGTTTACCTTTTCTTTTAGGAAGTTTTGAAGGAAATCGTTATATGTATTTTGAAGAAAAAACCAAGGATCATTTTAACTTCGTGTTAACATGATAGGTACTAAAAGGCCTGTTCCAAAGCTAAGCAAAAAGCTATTTACATTTTTAGGGTCCATAAAATGTTGCCTTTAACTGTATAAATCAGATAACAATACCTGGCATAGTCCCCATAGTGTTGATCTGAATAAGTATACAAGACCAGGCGTTAAGGACGCGTCTCGCTAGGCCTCCCAGGAAGCGGCCTTCAACGCGAATAGCTTGCTTCAGGTGGTACAACTGAGCTTTCTGATTCTTCTTGACCATGTGTATTTGGGATAAAACAAAATTCGTTGCCGGCTGTAAGAACATTAACGGTCTATTCATATTGGTCTTGCAAACTTTTAACAGAGGGGCTATAAAATCTGTTGCTATCTCTTTTTGTTGACATAAGAGTAACAAGAAAAAAACATTCGCAAAACTCGTGAAATTATCTATTTTTATGAATAATGGGGTTAATATTTATGACCTTTCCCTGTGTGGGCCGACTGAATTAATGCCTCGACTTTCAATTACAAGGTCGTAAGTTCGAACCTAGTCGTACATTATTGGATATTTTGTTTCGAAAATGCATATTATGCGCATTAACATGAACTGTTCGTGGTGAAAAATTTATATATTTATTTGAATTCTACGCAAAGTATGCATGTATTATGTTTGTATGAGCTACTTGTGGAGACATTTGGGCCTACAGATCTAGTTTGCACATTCTTAAAAACCATGCACTTCTTATTCCAAAGATAAGTCAATTCTTCTACCCGTCGCTTACTCTGGTGACATAGTTTTTATAGAATTCGTTTTAGCGGTTGATTTCTACTAACCTCATACTGGCTCATCCTAAAAGCTTCGTCCACAAATGTCGCGCTTTCGTCCAACAATCCCATTTCCAAGAACACAGAAGCTAAAGATACAAGTACCACGTCACGATACCGACTCTCTACGACACGATTAGCGGCTAGCAGACAATTTAATGCAGATGGATAATTCCGCCGTACACGCCAGTATAACGACGCTAGAGTGTAGAGAATCCATTTAGAAGCCAATTTCTGAAATAAAATAGCCATAAATATGTAGGTTCAGATGGCAATGGCATTATTTTGATGTGAAAACGTGTTAAAAATCGATAAACGTCGGCTTCACGCATGAGAAATTGTCACGTTCCATCTGAGCGGAGTGTGCAAGCGAGAGCGCGGAACAAGCGATAGAGAGGCACGATCGGCCTAAGCCACAATGTTTTCTTATGACGTTATCAAGTAAATGATCCTCAGTACTTTACAGACACCCTTCGATCTTGCATTGTCATACTTTTACTGTAATTTTGTATGAGCAAGTGGCCCTTCTTTGTCAACATTTGTCTCATCCTATCATAATTATAATTTCACAAATTTCTAAATAATGCAAATCAATGAATCCGAAAGTCGAGTAAAATTTGCTAAGCCATAATGACTCCTATTACCTTCTCAATAGCAGTCTGAATTCTCTGACCAATCTCAGCATCCTGCATTTGCTGGAGAATGTCCATGTGGGAATCACTCAAATATCTCAATAGTTGCTTCCTTAGAATATCGTTATAAAAAGTTTCGTTAGCTATTTGCATCCTGAAAAAAAAAGGCTCATTAGAACTACTTACTGTTTTTATGTGACTAAAGTCTTTATATAAGCAGGCGGATCAGAAATGCCTTGTTTATAGCGCATAAATAAAGCAACTGTTTTTGGTCAAATCGCAGATGGAGATTACCTCTGTCAAACAAAAACACAAACAAACCAACATTACCTCTTTCACAGATTTGAGTAAGTGGGTAATAGTACTTACTCAAATCTGTGCCTCTTTATAATATTAGTATAGATATAGATGGTATATACAAGTGTCATGTTTGTTCAGAATTTGACGTTACGTGTTTGACCATTAATGTACGGATGTCCATAGGTCCATCAACATAGCAACTTTGTTATTAAAACAAAAAAATGTACGAAACTTTTTGACAGATAACCACGTTGCTATGGCGAAAGTCATCCGTAGTTTAAATAAAGGCCATCCGTAAGTTGGTTATAGGAACCGGCCGTTAAAGATGATCTGCATTCGAGAAACCGGCTGTAAGTATACTTACTTCAAACCCTTCCTCTGTGTGTACATAGAAAGCTCCTTGTCAGCCGGACAATTCGGCGGATGCCACGGTAACTCGTGTTCCACCATCGCTGGCACGCCTATTCGCTCAGTCAGCAAATTGTTTAACCTAAAACCGAAACAGTTCTTGAAATATATATTTTTATTATGGTACAATACTACTACTAATCTGTACTCAGTCCCCAGCAGCCCCGCTATTCCTGACTCTGGCAGCGGTCATGGTTCCGGCGGTGCAGAGGGTGCTAAGAATCGCTGGAAGAAGCCCAGCTGCCAAAACACCACGACCCTGACCCTGGCGTGTTACTTGGGTTAGATTGGCGCGGGACAGGGGCGAGTGGCGGAAACGAAGAGAGGCCTATACCCAGCAGTGGGATGAGAAAGGCTGATGATGATGATGATTATGGTACAGGAAGGTGTACAGTCGCAGAACGAAAAGTTTGACCAGTTTTCAATGCGATTCGTTTGACGCGTTGCATAAACAAGTTAGGCACCTTTGTAAACTGTGTGGCTAAGCCACGCGCGTTTGGTAAATTAATAGATAGATAGATAACTCTTTATTGATTACTTAAAACCACAATGGTAACAATTAAAAAAAAAAATATTATGAACCAACTGGCGGCCTTATTGCTAGTTTTCTTATTAATAGTATTATTGAAAAGGTACAAACAAAATGCCCTTATTTTCAAAGGGCAAGAAGACTGGATAGACCCAATCGACTGTAGGAGGAAATCTCGGCGATGCTTCTTTGCAAAACCGAGCGGAAGGCCAATCGGGGTCTGTATCGAACGTTTCCTTGTTACGGTTCACTTTGTAGTTCGATGGGTATCTGAAAATAGTACAATTTAAACTTGCGCGATCTTTATACATAACTAGTAGCACGTCTCGACTTCGCACGGGTGTACTAATGGAGCTACCGGGATAAAATATAGCCTATAACCTCCCGGACAGTCCATTCTACCCACCCGTAAAAGAATTTTTGAAATCGGTCCAGTAGTTTCGGAGATTACCTCCGTCAAACAAACAAACAAACAAATTTTACCTCTTTATAATATTAATAATATATATATTATATATAAATATTTAGTATAGAAATTTATATGAAGTTACGGGACATATTATTATATTTCCCGACGTTTCGAGTGCGTTACATGTCCGCTTTAACAAGAGATTTGAATGGTAAAGGACACATCCAAAGAAATTTCATTTACTTTGGTAGGACTTCAAAGAGTCACTTTAAATCGTCTTACATGATTGGCGACTCTATTGCCTGCTCCATTGCGACTCCCAATATACCAGGAAAACATTCAGGATATAATCCCGGTAGTGTTTCTTTACAGTAACATGGAAATAATAAAAACAATAATACTTTTACAAAAACTTACAGTATTCTTCCATTTTTTTCAATAGGTTTTAAAGTTCCTGTTTCCACGGTTGCTGGTGGTATATCAATACTTTTCTGATGTTCAATCTTTAATTCAGTTCTGATATTTATATGAGGTTTATCTAAAAAAATAAATAATCTTATTATTTGTTAACACTACACTAAAACTGTGACTACATTGAAGCAGAGATATTTCTTATACAATTTTGATATACCTAAAAAATAAGTACAATTACAAGAGAATAACAATTATTTAATAAGGTGGTACCTTCAATTACTTAGTGCAATTGTAATTGTACATGCACACACACCCCCACATATACAATCTATGAATAATCAAACAAAACTTATGAATATTTTAGAGAAACTTACATCGCTTCGGATCAAGGAATATATCCGGAAACGAAGGCATAGGTCCAATTTCCTTCAAAACCTTAGTTCCATTTCTTGTTTTATCTAACGGCAATGCCTTCTTAGTCGGCAAGCCAGCATGCCTGCCAATATGTCTTATAATCCTCTGCAATGACTGGGCAGTATCTAGCGCGGTAACACCAGTTTCCTTCTTCCATTCCTCATTGTATGTTGGACTATCTATGAAGTATTGTACCACGGAGTTTCTATCTCCATCCTTTTTTAATTCTTTTATTTTGAGGCCGGATATCTCGCCCATCTTTATAATGTTGTTTTCAATGTTTTTGTAATCTGGAAGATGACATACTTAATTAATAAAATTAATATAAAGTACTTACAGACTTTATTTGTAAAATAAACTGCCTACATTTCTGTTTGTATCTATGAAGATCCTCATCAGATCCTCAACTTCTTTTTATAGAAACATCTAAAAATATATTATTGCAAACAAAAACAATTTACGATATCGTTTTGAAAGCAGATAAAAATAACAGCTATATTTTTTCTTACCATACTCCACTTTATGCTTCATTGTCTTCAAAAATGCAGTTTGGAATTTCAGCCATCGATTTTCTGTTTCTATGTAATCTGCTAAGGCCTTACTCAATTCCCTCAAAGTGCTGAAATATTGACCATGTTTTAAATGACAATAAAAGTTTTACATGATACTACATTATTTTCTGATGTAATGGATCAAGCACTTACTCTCGTGCAGTTTGCATCTTCTTAAACATATCCAAGTGACACAAAACAGCATTCCTAAACTTTTCAGCCAGCTCAAACTTTGTATGCAACTTTATACTAAGATCCAGATGTTTCAATGAGCTATTGAAGTCTCCACTGACAGCTAGGGCTCCTCCGAGTGCAAAGTGGCTGATAGGGAATCCTGGATCATGGTCAACAGCCGCTCCTAGCACTACAGTAGCATCATCACTGTGCTTGCTGCGGTGTAAAATCGAGCCCATGCATAGAAGGGCAATATTTTTGTATTGTCTGTAATAGAAAAAAACATTTTAATAAAAAACATTATTGAATTTGTGGGGCTCAGCATTTTAAACAGTGTTTCAATTATCCATATCCATACTATATTATTATAAAAGGGAAAGTGTGTGTGTATCTGTCTGTTTGTCCATCTTTCACGGCAAAACGGGGCGACGAATTGACGTAATTTTTGAGTGGTTATAGTTAAAGGGATGGCGAATGCCTTAGGCTACTTTTTATCCCGATATTCCCGCGGGAACGGGACTTACACGGGTAAAACCGCGGGGCGCAGCTAGTTCTCTATAAAAATCTTATCCAAATGTGGATGTGCTGATCATTCGTATGTGTAGGTGTATGTGAAGATAAAACAAAAATAAATTAGGTACAATTAATGACTTCTTTCATGAGTCAAATATTTTGATATGTTACAAATACATAGGCTTAAAAGCGTTTTTTATAAACAAATGTTAATAATTATATGAAAAAATGAGTAAGAAAAGAAAATGAAGATTTTCTACGATCATTTGTCATCATGCTGTGCCAAACTGACTTAGTGAGATATGGGCAAGGAAATTATGATGTTTAAATGACTAAGATATCAAAATCTCCATACCTAGGAGCATAATGAATAGCCCTGCGGCTGCATTCCAAAGCTTTTGGCACGTTTCCTTTAACCCGCCAGTATATAGCAGCTAGATTATAATGCAGCCATGAAGTGCTGTTCTTATGAAGCACATTTGACAGCCAGTGCCCAAACTGATCAACAGTCATTATCGGAGAGAATAACTCGGGGAGTGCAACCTCAGGTGTCGCATTTAGATGTTCTCGGTTTCTCATACCCTGGAATAAGATAAAACTTCCAAAAAAGTTCACAATTAAAGTCAGTTCTGGCTTAGTCCATAGGTCAAACACTGTACATATTTTTCTTAGTTGGATCATTGTGGAAATAGTTCAGGTAAAATGTATTTTATTGCAACCAAATAAAATCAGTCAATAAGATGAATTCCTTCATTATTTTTAATAAGTTATGCATGAAACATAGACCAGCTCACAACAAATACTCAAGTAGGTATAGTATAATAGACCCAAAACAAGAGATAAGTAGAGGGGTAGAGATAAATAGTTGTTAATTTTAATGTAAATCTGCTCAATATGTGTCTATTTTAGAGAATATTGGCCGAGCAAACATCAGGCGCAGCTAAAATACTCTACAGAACCATTTTTGAGCTGTTTAATTAGTTCAAATTTATTAGAAGGTTAAATGGAACTAATATTGTTACAAATATCAATGTATCACAAAGTTCCTCTAAAATAGAGAAAAAAAAGGGTATGAATCTATATTATATTATTATACTTACATGTAAGTGCTCAAAGGTGAACATGCTGAATGTCAGTGAAGATATCTTTTTACAATCAGGAACTTCAGTGTCTCCATTTTCCAACCGTTGTATTGAAAACTCTTTCTCGGGTATTCCTTTGAACCGTCCATCTTCCAAAAAGCTTGTATACCAATCTACCAGATCAATATTACCCACTTTCTCACAGAACTCATTTTCAGCCATATGCTTATCAAAACTAGAGTCATATTCCAGTTTTATCCACAATCTGTTAATATTTTTCTGTCTTTGAATGAGATTGTTGTACAGTGTGAATATATTCTCCCATCGTGTATCCTGATTCATGAAAGATAGCAGATCGAAAGGGTTTGCCATCAAAAAAGGAGAATCATCCTGAAAAACATCGTCAAACTTAGGACTAAAAGAAATCCTTTGATCACAATAGTTCAAAAAGAAGGGCAGGTTTAGCGTTTAAAAAAATGGTTTCAAAGTCAGCATTTATGTAGCATACAGTAATAGATGCACATCATTATAATGTAAAGCTTACTTTTAATTAAATAATGTATAACAAGAGATATATACCCTGGGTTTAATTAGTCCTGTTTCAGTCACCATCCAGTGACTTGTGGCCTGGGATAAAGCGATTCGCGCACTTAGCCAGCACAGGAGCCAAACAAACTTCATTTTTATACTTTCACAAATGTACTGGTACACATAAACGCATAGTTTTAATTTATAAAACTTTAATTAAACAATGTAATTTTCTTTCATGCTATGAACGTTTCTGAAATGAAATGAAATGAAACGAAAACCGTGCGTGCAATGCAACAATGTACTGTCAAATCTGATTGATTTTGACACAAGACAGTGACATTTCTAACGATCTCGACTTATCACAAATAGTGATGTGGTAAAATTATTTACGGAGAGAGAAATTATTATCATCTAAATGTCATTAAACGTCCAGTCGATTAACTATAACTTATGATTTTTTTTATTTATTAATCTATCGACTTCTTCCTTATAGTTGGGTTATCTATCCAGAAGACTTAAGACTTCTTCGGAGAGCAGAACGGGGGCTGAGGCATGTTGTACCTACCTATTAATGTAACAATTAACAACCTGAGTTAACAACAGCCTTATAAGAAGTTTTTTGAAGAATTTTGGGTAAATAAGGTATTTATCTTAATCCCGGTTCCTTTAACCAAAACGTACGGATTTCCGTAGGTCCATCACCAAAGCAATTTTATTTTACACTAGCGGCTTGGCACGGGTGCATGCACTTATGAAACTACGGGGAAAAAAAAATGCCTTTAAAAAATGTCAGCGCGCGTTGCGTTTACGGCATGCAGGGCGCGCGGGGGTGACGACGCAAGCGGTTAACCATCCTGACAGTCCATTCTACACATCGGTAAAATAATTTTTGAAAGGTTTTGGAGATTACCTCCGTCAAACAAACATAAGTTATAGGTAATGATTTTCGTTCAAGTTTAGGGCCCCCGCAGACGGCCGACTTTTTGTAGGTGGAAAAATCGGTCGAAAAATAGAACGTACTGACAACAATAGTGCAACGCACACGACCTACAAAAAGTAGGTGAGAAAAAAGTAGGTGGCATTCCGACCGACCCGACACCGACTCCGAATGTGTAGGTCGTTTAGTGATGCGCTTTTCGGAATAAGTGATAGAGCTTACTCCGCAAGTGGACTATTTACTCCGAATTTTATTTGCTTAGGTACCTAAGTACACTTCTGGTAGATAAGTAGGTTCAATCATTCATAATTATAATTTATTGTTATTGGATTAATAATAATAATATTACAAGTAGGTACTTACCTAACCATGTAATTTATTAAGTACTTATTGTAATTTAAAGTAATTTCAACGAATTCCGCGGGAATATCAGGATAAAAGTAGCCTATGTATAATACCATGTCATTAGCTACCTATATCCCAAAGTAGGTATACAATAGGTTTTGTAGTTTTTTCGTGAAAGAGAAATAACCATACATCCATACTCACAAACTTTCGATAAGTAAATTATAGTAGGAATTTTCGTAGGATTAGTAGAAAGGATTATAACCGAAGTATATTTCGGCTGCATTATAAGAAAAGAAAGCTAGGTAGTCTTATCTTCTACTATATTATCTACTTAATTATCTTCCTTTGCAAATCCACCGTTCTAGTATTTTTCGATGTTGTCCCCTCACTAGCCACCTACAAAGTGACGGTCGTGTGCGTTGGAGTCGGTGACAAAGTAGGTGACAAAATCGGTCGAAAAAGCCACCTACTTTTCCACCTACAAAAAGTCGGCCGTCTGCGGGGGCCCTAAGAATGAAACTTTTCAAAACCACTTTGTTTTGGTAGGTAAACATAACCTTCGTGTAGTTCTACGATTACATAGGTAGGTGTACCTAATCTCTACTCTCTACAAATATTCTAAAGAGATAATGTGGGTTTGATTGTATGAGGAGGTGGTTCCGCGCCGCGCGTTTTCGTCAGCGCGATCTCGAATCGGGTCATTTCTGTAGGCTATATTTTGTCACGGTAGCATTTTTACACCCGTGCAAAGCCGGGAAGTGCTGCTAGTAAATAACAAAGATAATTAGGTATTATACCCACGGTACCCACCTACTTAGGGATACCAAGATGGGTATAAAATTTCGTTATAACGTGGAACTTAGGTTCACTTGGATTCCATGGTAGATACATAGCCAATAGTTTCAAGCACACTTTTTCTTCTTAAGTAGACAGAGGTTCTACCAAACTTATCAATAACGATAAAACTCGTCCTTAAAATATTCGTAGATGGTCTACGAAATGTGAAAATTTTATTTTAAGTGGGATGGTAATGGTACCCACCTACCATCCACTATGATAGTACAGATTTAAATAATAATTATAATTAAATTTTTAATGATGATATTTATGACTCAACTTGCGGGAAGAAATAATGCTACATCAATTTTGTAGAGGGTCTACGAAAACATCGCTTTCGTAGACCCTCTACAAAATTGATGAACAACGGAACTTGGATCATAATTTTTTAATTATGTAACTCTTCCCTTCCATTCTACGAGAGATAACGTTTTCAAGGTCATTCAGTTTACCCTACATGCCATGATGCTTTGAAGTGAACACTTTTAGCTAAAGGAACGCACTTGGATTTGTTTGTCGTAGCTTAGGAGAGTATTTATTACAAACGTAGAAATAATATCTGCAAAATACCTATAATGGAACTCAAATTTTAATAATAAACAAAAACTACAAGTAACTTTTCCTTTTCATCAAATACAAATCAAAGCGTTTTATTCAGTAACACAATGCTTTACAAACAAGCACTCTAAATAATAGAAATACTTCAATAATAAACCTACTGATACACATTCTTGTCCGACTTACAAAGACGTCAGTATGTAGGTAGGCATGTTATAAGGTGCATTCCTTCCCTCGTGTTCTTATTGTTTCAATGCGCATGCCCGAAAAATAACCTCATTCAATCCACGCCTTAGGTCATCCACACCAGTCACAGAAAAACCACTACGATAAGCACAAAGGACTATTTATTACAACATTCGACTTATTGTGATGTGCTAAATGGGAGTGAACTCAAATATAATTTATCTCACACCGCGTCTTCCGTCATCGATCGGCCATGTATCTCCAATAACGTGAACATTATGTGAGTTCAGTGTTCACAGTGTAGTGGGGAAGAAAATGGTAAATGTCGCACAAGTACAGTCGCCGCCAAACTTGGATGTGCGTGACGAACCCAACTGCACAAAAGAAAATAATATATTAAGGAGTGTTAAAGTTGTTGAGTATAAGGTGATCGTCTAAGTCTCATCGACGTTGCTAATTCAATTATCATCTTTCTTGCAAGACATTCATGTCCTTTTGTGTTTTAGGGGATTCTCTGGTCATGTGGTCTGAAGGAGACGTGTATAACTGCCTTGTGGCTTCCATTAGGTGCTCTTATATTTTGTTACGTGACAGCTACCATATTCCAGTCAGATGATATTCACGAAACGCACTGTAGAGTAAGTAATAATCTAAAATTAAATAAACACCTAATCCTTATTCATAAAAATATTCAAGCTGAATAAAATATTTCTAATTTTTTTATCCATGTTTTTCAATTGTATTTTTTTACGAAGACTAAAATATACTTTAATATTTTTAGGTTTACAACGTAGTGCCATCAATTAGTGCTATAACGGGAATCAGCCCACAAAGATACGTCTGGAGAATATGTATCGCCTTCCACTTAGGACCAAGGCTTTTGATAGGAAGTTTGTACTTCAACTATCACCAGCAACGTACTGCGCATATCATCGAAGAGCAGGCAAGTTCTATTAAAAGATGCATCTAGATATTTTTAGACACCGACCAAAGACTAGAATCGTGTTATTTCTTTGTTTTAACATCTAAATGTGTCTTAATAGGCACTATCTTTGACTACTTTAAAGATTTCTTGTAAGGACAATGTCTAAAGTGATTTTTATATGGTTGAATACCTGACATTTTTTCTTTTATTTTCAGGCACAGCTTCAAGCGAAAAACCTAGGATTAGCTTGCTATTGGTTGAATTTTATAGAGCTACTCGCCCTAACTGGCGTTACGTATGTTTCCAACAGGGAAAATTACTGTAAGTTTATTACTAAAAATATCAGAAAGGATTTGTCTGTCGCACCAGTCGCATCCTGGGAATACATTGCAGTCGCGATCATATAAATTTCTTTATTTGCCTTCACACTTAACACTTATAGTTCTTACTAATGCAGGCCAATGTGTTAAATCACTACACTATTAAACACTTAGGCACTATGTTATAAGTTACTTCGGTATCAATAAATACAAACTTACTCTCTACAATCTCTACGTATGTAATTCTTTGTGTGCTAAAATAATATCAAGTACAAAACACAAAAGCTTTAAAAGTAATGTATCATCTCATTTTCAGTTTTACACGAAAAGATCTTCATAATCTTCATGGTAGCTAGCCTACTCCACATGTACTGCCGGGCCAAGGTCGGCTGTGTGGCTCCTGATGAAGTGGAACCCGTGCAGACCAACAAGATAGTGTGGACACTGTTTTTCGTGGCTGTCACTGCTACCGTTGGACTTATCGTGTTCTTTTTAAGACATCGCTTGCTTTGCAGACCACTTGGTGAGTTAAACACTAGAAAAATTTGTAAATTATTTTAAAAGTTTCAAAAATAAATAGGCCCTACGATAGTTTTAATTACCTCCATCGTGATATACTTAAATTAGGTCTCTGAAAACTCCATCTTTCTATCAGGGTATTTATTAAATTAACGCCTTTTATAACTTGCTTTTTTCATTACATTTTTGATGATGGATGATTGTGTTTCAATCATTCATTATTTTGCATAGAAATAAACGTGAAAACAGAGATAAATCAAAAATTTCAAACCTTTAAACTGTGTTCATCCATAAATTATTTTGGCCTAATGAAAACATACTTATAATAATCTATTATAATTTTCGTTGCACTTGTATTTGTGCTGTTTTAGATCAGGAGCCGTACCATGAGGTGTTAGCGATTCAGTTTAGGTTCTGCCTTAACTGTCAAAACTTTACGTCAGCGCCTTACTTTACGTCAAAACTGGTTCGTAGTTGGACCTAAACTGAATCGCTATAAACGGTCATGGTAAGCCCGCAGGTCCACGTCCACGCGCTTTACCAATGCGGTTTTTAGGTTTAAAAGTTATGTCGGATTTCAAAGTTATGTTTCTAATACAGAGTATTTATTTTCAGCTTTCACTTGGTTTTCTGTTTGCGAATACATTCTGGCGACTGCAAACATGGCCTTCCACGCAGTGGTGGTAAGAGATCTTCCATTACACCAACTGCAGGTTGTTCTTCCCCCAGAAAAGACGGACTGAGGAAAATTGTACGCCTCTGTAAATTCTATAAGTAGTGCAAAATGGGTGAAAAGTTTTATTAAAATATAAAAGTGAACCTTGGAAACTGAAATGAAAACTTGTTGGTGTTTGAAAGATTCGTCTCTGTAGCGATATTTGTGCGTTTTAACAAGTTCTTAGTCGGTATGCCCTATTTGACTGTGACTTTCTTACATTCGAGTTCCGCTGGCTACTACGTACCTACCTATTTTACTGACGTATCTATTTTATTATACAGTTTAGGTTCTCAAACTTTACGTCAGCGCGCAGCGCCTTAGCTTACGTCAGAAGCAGTTCAAAATAGGACCTAAACTGAATCGCGGTCATAGTAAGCCTAGATACTGTTTTGGTTTTGGAATAATTTCTGAAAGCGGTGGGCATTTTTTTGTCATTGTTACCTATCAACAAATACTAAAACAAAACAAATCTGATCAATTGATACAGAAAGGATTTGACAATACAATTCATATTACTTATTACCTATTAATTTTCGATGACAATGAAGCAGGACCTATGATTTGAAGCTCTACATAAAAGAGGAGTTTATTGAGTGATCATCATTCTTAGTTTTACTTCTGAAAAAAGCTGTTGTCTTTCCACATTAGTCTCATTAATTTGAAAACAAACTAGACTGTAATTCTTCCATGTTTACATACACTTTCTTTTTTGTAGACTTAATATTCAAAGTCAGATTTATTAGATCTATAACGCTACTATCGGGTTGTAAAATTACCAAAATACTATGTTGTTTGTAATTTATGATGACATTGCACGATAAAATAAAAAAAATCGATGATGCTATTAGATCGATGCACGGTGCGCGTTGAACTCTTTTGTTTGGGTTTATTGATTTCTAAGTTAAAATAGGTATACCTACATAATTGCAATTTGTTGTAGGTATAAGTAGATACTTAGATACATTATTATTTATCCCGTATTGGAACATTCATTAGAAATATTTACAGACTAGGATTACTTAATTTTACCAAAATTACGATTGATTAACTTCATGATTAACATTGTAATTCTTTTATAATTGTTGAATATGCATCAAGTTTAAGATATATTCTACTACCTATGTACCTACTTACTAGATCGAAAATAGTGACGATTCTGATGTCGCCAAAACTAAAACTAAACTAACTAAACGTTTTTTAAATAGCCACGTATAAATAAACGTAGTACAAAAGATTTCAACGCGTTTCATAGACAAAATATTGACTTCATAAACTAAAAAAAAACAAACATAAAAGTAAAGATTATTTTCTCCTGTTATTATTTCGGTTCACGTGTTGTATACACAGAGAAATGCTTAGCAAACAGATTTACTAAATAAATAAATACCAAACCGAATATACTACCAAAAAAATAAGTTGGCTATAACACTAATCATGATTATGCCACATCAAACGCTCTATAGTTGCTAAGTGTTAGTAGATTTTTTTTTTATGAAAACTTATGTACCGGTTATGTGCAAATGTTCTTAATTTGTATCTACCTACCTGTCTAAATCATTAGTTTTAAGTTTATAAGTGTTTCTGTGCTAAATTTGTATTTGGACACACTTACTTACTACCCTTTGACGTCTTCAGAGGATTTACGAGTGGCCAAAAGGGTCTGAAAGATTTTGTGTACCGCATCTTGGGATTCGTGATTATTTATTTAATTGTATTAAATCTCGATATTACGAAGATATTTACTTAATTGACTGAAAAGTGTACGCGACTGTTATAATATGACTCATTCGTTACCCAAAAACTAACATTGAATTCCAAATTTTCTCAATACCGAAACAATCGATTTATGTATGAAAAATTAATTTTAACGAATAAACCTATGGCGGTGGTTTTGTTAACAATGATTGTATTTTAATTACAATAAATAGAATTAAGTGAACATAATTATTGCGTTTGTTACAAATAAGTTTCAATTTTAACAATGGATAGTTATTTCATTCTATTTATTTATTTCATTTTATTCTTTTAAGTAGGCCGTATCTTTTTGATCACAAAGCAAGACTAACATTCACATTTTTTTTTTCATTTTCTAAATTTGGATTTACTTATTTTTATTTTGGACTATCATTAGTCTACTACATGACGAAGTAAGCGTGAGTTTATTATGCAAGATGTTTTAGAAACAACTAAATTACAACTAGGTTCTTTTATTTCACGTATGTGAAATTCCTGGCTGTAATTATGTCAGTGAGCGAAACCGTGGGCTGAAGCTAACTCATTACAAATTAGAAAATAGTATGTCAACGATTATTTATATTAAGTACTATGTCACCGTAACTGATACAATCATGTCAATTCTAGAATTAAATCTAAAGTTGTTTAAATATCATAAGTCTAAGATAGACCTCAGTTAATGGATGGATAGATTAAACATTTATCGTCAGGTGTACAAATATATAGGTAAAGTAAATAACTTGTTACCTTACCAAGTTCATTCTGTACGTATTTCAAATGGCATATCTAATAAGTAAGCAGTTTATAAAAGCATTTATGTTTTTATGATACAAAAAAAAAAAAAAAAGGTTTTGATTTTAGTTGATTATTCACAAAAGCAACTATTAACTTTAAACTCATCAAATGAGAGTAAACGAGTTTAATAGATATTATTATTTTCAATAAACAAATTGAACTATAAATCCATAGTCCCAGTCTACCGCTGCGAGAAAAACCTATCTCAGATTGTGTAGTGAATTATACCATAAATAAATATAATCCACACCATATACATATAATAAAATATAAGAAATATTTCCCTATAAAGTTGTACACCTGTTAAATTGATCAATATCGACTATCGTAGTTTTAAACCTATTTAAGGTTTTCAATTTAATAATCTTAACTTTGATAACGTAAGTGCTATTTTATGGTAGGCATGGTTCTTTTATAATTTGGGAAAAATACATGAAGTCTGAAAAGTGGTGATTACTTACCTACCCTTCAGTGACCAAATTGGAAACCTTCCAAAATGTTAATTCATTTTAGGCATTTACGTTTTAATTTAGTTGGATACGTTTGTAGAATACTTATGGGCTGATTTTGCAAAAGTCAAATTAACCTTAATCTAAGGAAAAATTATTGGTTTTATTCCGTAGATTAAAAGTAATCTGATGATTTAGAAATCAGGCCTAATATGAATAAGTATAGGTACTTAAGTTATCATCGATAACTGCTTAGAAAACATAGAAATTGTAATAAGACGACAAGATTTGATGCACAGAGAGTTATATGACTCAAAAATTACAGCACTGTCTGTAAAGTATTAATTGGTTGTAAAATGTTATTGTTACTTAATATTCAAATTATTTAATTAATTTTAGATTTAAGCAGATATAAAAGTAACTGTAAGAAATGTTATTTGCTTCTCATTATTATGTTGATAAGTTGTTACTTAGATACTTAATTAGTTTCACTTAGTAATTAGTCGATCATGTTACCTACAGATTTACGAATAAATGATAAATAACGACTTTCTGTAATAATAGTGTAACCAAGATTCATTGAAGTTTTATTTCAATCCCTATTTTTCAACGAACGGGACTAGTTTTTTTTTTTAAATATCTAAGTTTTAAAAATACCTATAACTATTGACGAATATAGAAATGGAAAAAAGTCCATAACATACCTACTTAGGTAATATTTGTTTAGTAAAGTAAATTCGTCTAAGAGCAGGTGACCGTTTATATTTTAGAACTATTTATGCACAGGTTTTTATCGCGTTAAAAAAACGTAAAAAAAATAAGGATAAGGGATATAAATAAGGTAATCAACGCGATAAAAACCTGTGCATAAATAGTTCTAAAATATGAATTGTGATCGCGAAAGTTTAAGAAAAAACAGGTGACCGTTTGTCTATTTATAAACGAAAAAAACTATAAAAGATAAAATTAACCTTTACAGGGCTTTTTTTAGGCTTACGAATATGTTACTAGAGCGATAATTATGTTGTACTTGTAGCATGTCTAGCTAAAATTGAAAGTTATTATTCTGGTAAATATAGACCAAACTATACCTACAGCATAGCAATGAAAATGACATATCAAAGCCAAGGTTTTTTTAACCTTACATATCATCTTCAAGTTTCTTAGAATAAAACTGAGAATTAATGCTACCTATCAAGTATCAACGCCACTATTTTTATATTAAACTTTTTGACTTGCTGTAGGTAAATACGTAGGTACCTACAAGTCAAAAAAAGTTAACGAAGTGTTTGTTTAATGTATTTTTTGTAGGTAATAATAATTAAGTAAATAAAATCGAATTAAAAAGCTTGCACATTACTGTCAACTACTTTGTAAGTCAAAAAATAATTAAAGATAATGTCGGCCATAAGGGCCCCCGCAGACGGCCGACTTTTTGTAGGTCGAAAAATCGGTCATACCTACTGACAAAACGACTACTGCAAGGAAAAATATTGTAACTCACATTTTGGCCAAATTGAGTTAGAATCATATTCGTGCTGAGCGTATCTGAGCTCAACTTTTAAATGTGACTTTCGTATCTTTTTATTGTTAAACGAATAAAAACAAGTTATACCTAGAGCAAAAAATATTATTTTTATAAATATTTTCTGACACTGTTGCTTATAACTTCTTTTTTAGTTGATTTATGGCAAAAAGTTATAGCAACATATTGGTAGGTAAAACAATTTGCTACAAATTATGTCTTGACATTTTTTTTGTAAGACGCAAAGTTTAAGAGATTTCGCAAAATAAGAGTTTTCATCCCTTTTTTTCAAAATGGCGGCCGGGGAACAAGAGTGGCGACCCCACAAACTTGAGGTTAAGCTTTTATTGACCCCCCACACATGTCCTAAAAATAAAATTGCGTCCTCTTACAAATGCAAAGCTCATGGTAGTAACATTTCAATGAACTATTATGTAAAGTTACGAAAAATAATCTAGCCTATTCATAATAAGATAACAGTAACAAAATTGCAACATAATTTACAGTCATTATTAGACTTAAATGAATTTTTTGAAAATTTAACACGCTCCCCTAAAAAGTAATGAAAAATGGGTTACAATGATTTTCCTTGCAGGCGCCAAAATAGTCGGTGAGAAATAAAATCGGTGCATTCCGACTAGGGATGGGTCATACTTGTAAAATCGAGTACCAGGGCTTGCAAGTGCGTTTAAAAACCAGGGCTCAAACACCTTCAAAGTATTTTAAGGGTCCGACTTTCTTCTTCATTCGGAGCGAGGCGAGTGCGCCAAAAAGTCTTTTTCTACATAGTATTTTACCTGGAAATATCAATTAACGTATATTACGGCGTATTACGCCGTAATGCTTTTTATACGGATGAACAAAGAGATTATTATTCTTCAAAAGTATTTTTGGCTTGAAGTATTTTTAGCAAAAAAGTTTTTTCTGCAAAGCACGCAATTATGATATGACAAAAGGGGTCATAATTCTTTAATAGTATTTTTGAGATGGACCTTATTTTTTTAAAAGTATTTTTGACATTGACGTATTTTCTGCATAGGTACCTACCTACCTACTCAATTATGCTTTTTGAGTAAATGGAAACAAAGATCATTCTAAAGTGAATACCTACAACTAAGTCATAAAAATATGACTTTTAATTGGATAGTTAAGTACCTATCTACTTACTTTTTGTTAATTACGTACATTCAATACGTAATTTACTACAACCTTTTATAAAATTACGATTTTTATTTCAGAGTTTTTGATTTGACCGCGATTTTTCAATTAGCCAGGCAAAATTATTATGGAACTTACATACGTAAGTAGGTAACTAAATAAATTAATGGAAAATTGTTTAGAGGAATTACTCGCATACGTACTCACTCTTACCTACGGTCACCCCGTAGGTAGAAGTGAGTATGCGAGTATGCGTACTGTCCCCTCACTAGCACCGACAAGAGAGTCGGTGACAAAATTTTTCGTAGGTATGACCGATTTTTCGACCTACAAAAAGTCGGCCGTCTGCGGGGGCCCTAACTATTCATAATGTATGGCAATCCATCTATCGGGCCAACAAGTAAACACAAATGTGCGAGATGCGTTGCTCAGATAGGTGGCGGTAGTAAGAGCTAACGAGTTTGTTTGCAAGAAAGAAACAGCCTATCGGTCTATCTCGTTCACTGACAAAGATGGCGGCAAACAGGAGCTAGGGCAGGTATAAAACTTTTGTATGTGTTAGTGTATTCGAACACAAAATTTCACGTTTGACCACTCTGCCTCATGCACACATGTATAGAGTGCGGGCGGGTGCGGGGCAGGGGGAGTAACGTCCGTGAAGTTGTGTCAGCATATGCGCAAACGAGGTGCGCATTCGTCGCGTGCGTTGTCGGGATTCTTTGTGCCATTCTTTGCATACCAATAAGAGTATATTCTTTTAAAATACTCAGAAATTGATATTCTATCAAAATTCGGCCCTTCACGTCAACTTCAAACACCATTTTAGGTAAGTCAAATTATTATTCAGAGTGTTTTTCATACAAGTAACTCGAGTTTTCGGTGATTTTTATTCGGGAATGTCAACAATGCGATCGCGATCCTGCAATATTTTACATAGTTGTCGTGTTTGCTTCGCCGCTACTTCCGGCCGTTCGGGTGTCGGCATTTCGCGATGTAAACATTATCTAGTTTTAGGATTGAGCTGCATTTAGGCAAGCTGTCGGGAATGAAGTGTGCCCAAGGTGCTTGTTGTTGAATTCGGCCGAGTGTGCTTGCTGTGATGGCGCAATTTTCGAAAGACGCGGTACGGTATCGGTCGCCCGCGATACGCTTCAGTCGCGTTGGTGGCTGCATGCGATTTGACGTATTCTGCGCGTGTGATGTCACTTGTCAGCCAATTTCGTGAAATGTCAAACGTATTACATGTAACGCGCGAGTGAATTGTAAACAAATTACAGTGGAATTGTTCATAATTGCAGTGAATTATTTTTGAATAAAATGGACTGTTTTTACTCGAAATTTTATCCAAGACGTGAGTATTTATTGATAAAAGTTAAAAATAACATTCACATTCTTCGCATAGTTTTATGAATAACTGGGATAGTTCACCGCAACTACCTATCTACCTACTTATGTGTTTTGTTTTCGGAGACCGACAACGGGTTGATCCTTCAATAAGATAGTTAGTGAATTTAAAAATAATATGATAATGAAATAATTAGGTAGGTATATCCTATTTCAGTATCAAATAGTAAGTAATTGCATTTCCCTATTACTTTTTTTAAATAATTGAACTAAAAGTTCAGTCAGTAATTATTAAGTCCCTAAGTACTTAAATAAATATAAACATTAAATAATTACTGAAATTTTAACTAAATTCAGTTTTTTAAGTAAGTACTTACCTACTTACCTAATTAAGTTTTTACTAAATAAATGGATGATTAAATATAGGTATCTATATCAATATTTAATAATTACGTACCGAACTTTCTTTTTAATATATAGGTTTAAATAATAGTAATTTTATAGCTTTATTTTAATTAT
Source organism: Xanthorhoe spadicearia (assembly GCA_947086425.1). Taxonomy (NCBI): domain Eukaryota; kingdom Metazoa; phylum Arthropoda; class Insecta; order Lepidoptera; family Geometridae; genus Xanthorhoe; species Xanthorhoe spadicearia. The sequence goes on from OX352199.1 coordinate 7,602,706, forward strand.
TTATTAATATATTTTTTAAGTATATTAGAAATTTATAATATTAACGAAGTTTTAGTTTAATTCTTTTAAAACACTTATTATGCAAAAGGTAGGCAATAAATGCAGTTAACTAATACCTACTAACAGTTAAATAAAATAGTTAAGTAGGTACCTATTATATTTAGCAAATTTTTTAAAAATTAAATCGAATGAATTAAGTAGGTTTTTAATGCATTTCCCTGCAGTGGCATGATAATGACTAAATAATAATAATATAAATTACCTAGGCCTACTAAAATTACTAGTAGGCTACCTACCTACATAACCTCACTCAATAGTGCAGCTATGCAAATTTCGGACGCATTTATTTTCTACAGTACCTATGTAACAAAGTATTTCAAAATAATAATTTAATCTCATCAAGCTAATCTTACAATTTTTCACGTACATTTTAACTACTATTTACTATAAAATATTTTTAACTTTACACCTATTATAAGTGCAACTTCTTTACGGTCTTATACATATTCGTAATAGTAAACGCACTTTAGCTAAAACATTAAATGTCTTTCTGCCTCTTTTCATTGCTATAGGAGTAACATGAAATTAACTTAATTTAAACCATTGTTAAATTGACAAATCTTTATGAATAACACCATTAGTTTCCAAGAGATTGTAAAGCGGTTCACTTACAACCTCTCGAACTCTCGAATGGGTGCCAAGAGTTATTTTGGTCAATACAGTTGATGTTTTTATTGCGCGTCGCGAGCGTCTCGTGTCGGCGACAACTTGCGAGACGCGGGACAAGCAATAAGACAAAACTAGTGTACAAGCACTAGTTTTTGCACATGAATATTTTGCCGCTATTAAAGAAGTACCTTTCTATGGTAAATACTTATCTACCTAATGCAATTTCTAGTTTTTTTATCTCGCATCGCATCTGAAAACTTTTTATTTTAATTTTCCATTACTTTCGATTACCTTTAACTTAATAATATATTTTTTTACAAAGAGATTTTAATCTGTTTTTATTAAAATTCGAAATTTGTGGCAATAGCAGCAGCTACTAAAATAAGCCTGGTTTTATATCAGTAAAACACGTCAGTTGTCGAGTAACAACAACATTTTATAAGAAAAAAACTACACACCAATACACATTTAAATCAAAACTGCACTCACGAGCTATAAGACAGGACTTGCAAAATGCAAACTGTGAAACTGCTGACTCGCTTTTTCGCCCCCGGCCCTCACGCGGCGTCACATCTAATGGCCGATTCACAACGATTTATCACGTATTCTGTCTTATGGAAATTGAATTTAGAACACTTTATTCTCGAGGACGCGTTACGTTTCTTGATTAAACCCTTTTTATGTCACACGTCTTGCGCTTTATCGTTATGAGTTGACATTGCCGACGGGACGGGTTAAGTTAACTTTTGATGAACTTTTTAAAATGGATGATAGTTGTAATACCTAGTTTAACTAGATTACTCGGCTTTACCAGGTTATTCCTAGTCATAAACTTTAAAACAAGTTAAACCAAATTCGTTCAGTGGTTTTCGCGTGAAAGAACATCATGATAGGTAGCTAAGCTATTATACATCCATACTGTTTAGTATAACTAGCAGCCCGGCGTCCCGGCTTCGCACGGGTGTAGGTACTAATGAAACTTCCGGGATAAAATAAGCCTATAACCTGCCCAACAGTCTATTTTACACATCGGTGAAAGAATTTTTAAAATCGGCTGAGTAGTTTCGGAGATTACCTCCGTCAAACAAACAAACAAATTTTACCTCTTTATAATAAAGAGAGGTAAAATTTGTTTGTTTGTTTGTTTGACGGAGGTAATCTCCGAAACTACTGGACCGATTTCAAAAATTCTTTTACGGGTGGGTAGAATGGACTGTCCGGGAGGTTATAGGCTATATTTTATCCCGGTAGCTCTATTAGTACACCCGTGCGAAGCCGGGACGTGCTACTAGTAAGTATATATATTATAAAAGAATATTTTCTAGCCTAATAAATATTTACATAGGTAACTGCACAAAATGCAATGTTGTTAAAGCAGGATTGTTTTTCTTAAAAAAGTATAATTAATTAGGAAACAATTAAATAATATTTAATACAATTTCAAAACGGTCACGCACTTTTTTGTTTCTAATACTTAAATTTTTGAATAATTTATGTACCTTAATTTAATTCAAGTTATGCTCAATATTTTAATTAGTAAGCAATTGAAATATTTCGACTAGAAATACATTCATCTAATTAATTAGACAGGTATGTTTCTTTTCATATTTCTCAGACATTATTTGCCGTTTTTCCCATAATGTTATTTTATTTCATATTACCTTCATTATAACTAATTGCCCACCTTAGTCTTTACTTTTAGAAATCTCTTTGGTCTAAACCTAGTAACTACTACACAAACACACATCCTTATAAATAAGTATTAAGAAAAATGTTAGTAAAATATTGCTGCACAATTTTTAGATTAGGTACTCCTCAATTGCAAATAGGCACAAAAATGTGCAGTTTACATACAAAAGTACATTGACATATGAACCAGAAGTAGTTTAACGAAACAGAATAGTGTAAGCCAAGTGTGTGTTTGTAATAAAGGTTGAATGAAAGTAGCCGACCGCAGCATAGCTACCTGCTCCCTTATTGACCTGCGAAGGGTCGCTTAATCCGAAAACCTTTTCCGTAGCCACGAATCTAACTCGTTCAATAACTGTTTTATTAGATGGTTATTTTTATTGTTCTCTTTGATATTCAATTTAGGAAGTGAATATTTAGAGAACTTCTTTAAAACTTTCAATCGATTTAGGCACGTATCTAATTAGTCTTGTATTTCCATGCTTAGTTGTAAAAAGATTAAGAAAAAGCTTAAGTATTTTTTTAATATTATCATAAAAGTTGCGTCGTCGCACTAATACAACTAAATTTAACAAACAATCATCTTAAATTTGGATAGTTAGAAAAACTAGTAACAGTAGTGCATAAGTAATGACTAGAAGAAATAACAAATAAAAAATTGCACAACAGCGTCAATGTAATGACCTATAAATAAGTCATTAAATAAATACGTACATTAACATAGAACATACAGTACAGCCTTTATTTTAAGAGCTCAATACTGCAGTGCTAATGGCACCGGAGTTATCGAATCGGAGCAAATACAATTAAACCTAGTAGCTCCAGACAGACTGTTAGCCGGCAGTCGATCGCCAGCAACTGACTAGTGTTCCTATTGATCTTTAAACCAGTATTTTTAAACGGCGAACACCGGCTGACTCATAAAATGAGTAAAAACCGCGCTGGAGTACCTATACGAGAGATATGATTGCGACGACTGTCCAGTCCAGTAGCCTCGCTCTATTCTCGGACTCCTATTTGTGGATTACTCGTGTGTGAAACCCCAATGAACTATTAACAAAATAAACCGTAACATCTAAAAGATAGAGTCGAATCTCACTGCATGTAGCACGCACTATCCGACCTTCTCATTTCGTGGAGGGATCTGAGCGAAAGGACCCACTCCTTGCCTCTTATTTATCTTAATTTCGCTCTCTAAAGAGTGACAAAATGAAGATTACATCTGTCTGAAGTGTCTTTAGTACGATCGTTCCACACTTTCTTTTCAACACCTGTACGAGTGGTTGAAAATAACTGTTTAAATACTGCTTTGCATACCTACCTACCTTTTTGGAGCTACGAAAACTGTAGTTAGGTATCATTATTTAATGAAAATTTTCCATTTTTATTCTTTATTATATTGTGTGCCAAAAGGATGTGAGCTTTATAAATAAGCAAATCGCAGAAACCAGTTCTGGGTGGTTTCGAACCCTGAGTCACACCATTTCATAATAGATACCTGCCTAATGCCGGTATTATAATGAGCAGCTACGTAGAACAATTTAAATTAGAATAACAACTAAAACAAGCGTTCGTTCGATCGTTCGTATGAGCAAGTGGCCAACTCTAGTGATTGAATTTTTAGGCCGCCTAAAGGTCTCCACCATGGCTTAACTACGCGTGACTAAATAGGCAATCTAAACATTCAAAAAGTTCTACCTACATCTATCCAACTATGAAAAGTTCTTAAAAGTTATGAAAACATCGATCAAAACAACATAATTGAAAACAAAATCGATTGTTTACGAATAATGTTCTCGTCCGAGTGCACAGCGTATTGCAGAATTCGATATGAAGCCGAGTTCACTTGTTAAACTATCGTTATAGTTGGAATTGTTCGCGAGAGCCCGATCCGACCCGGGTCTTGGCAATTTAATTAAACTTGTTATTTGTACGTTTTATTTCGCAATTGGTCCGATGTTCACTTTGACTGCTCGTTGAGTTGTAATAAACCCACCTTTCCTCTCAGACTATCCAGTTGACTAGTTCCCAACTCACACCCAATTAACTCGTACTGGGTTGTCCGAGTTGGGAATTTAAAATAAATATTATTTTCGTTCATCGACTCGTACAACTTTGAAATTTGTATAGAATTAATTTGGCTTGGTACACTCAGCTTGATATGCGAACTTTGCTAATAACAGTTTGCGTCTCGGTAAAGCTGGAAATGACTCGATACGGCATGCGGCATATCAGACGTAAGATTTATTATAATAATTCGTCTTACTAGATAAGCTTAGTTTGCCAATAAAACAATGGCAGTGGCGGCGTAAAAATATAATAACAATAAACAAAGGTTTGAACATGCGGCATGTCAAACGTAAGATTTACAATTTGTCTCAAAAGATAAGCTTAGTTTGCTACTTAAACAATGGCAGTGGTGGCGCAAAAATATAACAATACCTCTAATAAATAGATTATTTTAAAAGGATAAGTGCATTTTCAACCGTTTTACGATCTTTTTTAACTCTTTTTATTGTTTAGTTAGACAGGTGTTTAGTTAAAATACCTGCCTAACTAAACAATGAAAATGAGACGACGTCGTCTTCTTTGGTGTCTAATTTTCAATTGGAAGGATTATTTTACAAAAAAGGATTACTTTGTTTACACCTCGGTTGAGTAAGGTGGTCTACTGGTACGCGATATTTTGGGTTATCTCCACCTAGTTTTCAAACATCTAACGTTATTTATTGTGTGTGTGTGTGACTGTGCTTTGCAGTATTTCATACTTCATTGGATGTTTTGGTAAGTTTATTAATTTGAATGAAATTTAAAATATTTAAGTAAGATAAATAAATAATAATTTATGAAATCTCCTGGGGGTTTTTAAATTATAAATTATCTTTCTAAATTATAATAAGAAAATCATTGAATTGCAATTTAAATGAGTGAAATGTGATAGTGACCCAGTGTGACAGGACTGTTATAAAAGTAAGTGCATTATGTATACTAAATTACGGATATTTTTAACAGGTGATGATGTCTGAACATCAGGCAGCCTCGTCGCGAGACCAAGTGGAGTATGATATTGTTACTTCGCAAAGAGGAAAATCGCAACTTCTACGTGATACCAAACGAATTACGTAGATATAAGTATTTTTGTAACATTTAAATAGTAGGTACTCTTTTTTTATGTTTGTGGTAAAATAAATATATTTACGAAAAATCTAATATGTTTTTCACTTAAATTGACCTAGTATTATTTGTCTTTAACTGTACTAAGCCTCCCACCATAGAACATGGTACGAGTCGATGAACGAAAATAATATTTATTTTAAATTCCCAACTCGGACAACCGAGTACGAGATAATTGGGTGTGAGTTGGGAACTAGTCATCCAGTTATATAGATCTGCAGAACATGAAATCTACAGTAACTAACCTACATTTACCTCAGTAAAAAAATTTCGGTGGAAGAATTCCACATTTATTTTTTAACTCGGCGATAGGAGACTTTTAATAATCTTTTAGAGTAAGAGCTCATTAGTATGCCTTATCTGTTTCCTGTACTGATTCTGAGAAGTGGAGTGTACGAATTTAAACAGTTGATCCAACATCAGGTGCACATTATAGGATCATGTTTCGCTTTTGTCAAATATTGCAAAATTGTTAACAAATACCTACTTACTCTTCTTTGTGATATAACGAATTACAAAATGGTGAATAATCTTTAGATAGACTCACAATGATTTCAAAGCGAGTAATATTTAAAAGTAAATATTTGCAGAATATAGTCATTTAATATCAGTTATTATAATCTTATCTTATTAAAATATAATTCATCATAATAATTGAAATTTTATAAGTCAAACCTTTTTTACGATCCATTCAAAAAAAAATTCGACACTGTTTTGAATAGGTTTTTAAAAGTGCCTCTAAATTCTTTACTATGTTTCTTTCGATTAGTGAAACCGCAGCATGAATAGATAATAATTAAAAGTTGAACCCTGAAAATCCACTAGAATCTGTTTCACAGTGAAAGTTTAGAGATAAATGTTCAGTTGCAAATAGCGACGGTCATTGTAATGGAAACATCGGAGGGACAGACGGCAATTAGAACTTTTTGTGTTCCTTCATTAGTGACTGGAGAAACATTGGCTGTTTACACTTGACTTTTCATTTTAAAACGTCGCTAATAACGAGCATTTACTTGATCTTTGTTTTTTATTTCAAATATTTTTTAGAATAAGTTTTTTATTTAAAATATTTTTTAGAATAATTAAGGCTGTGTGTTATTTAATAACAAAATATTAACACCTCTATGATGAGTCAACATCGAATTGTAATTGCAAATTAAATCTTTGAGATTATTAAAACCCATTCTACTTAATCTTTAAAACATTTAATTTAATTATAATGGTGTTTCAGTTAAAACATTTCATAAAATCTTGTATTATTTCGCATAAATAGATAGATTATTCTTTGTATTAACTCAAACAAAACTATCTAACCTAGTCTGAATGATACTAAAAAGATTGTCAAGCATTTTGCTTTCAAAAGAGCCTGTAGCCAGCTATCAACACTTGAAAGAAAGAAAGAAAGAAATATATGTTTATTTCGTAGGACCTCAAGGATCGCTCAAAAACGTACAGTCTTAAAAGCTAGTTGACTCTATTGCCTGTTCCAAAACAATTCCCTACACCACTTCGTTTCTACTCTCTTTTTATCATCGCCTTTTTTTACATCCCCCTGAATTGATCGGTAGAGTTTTCTTTATCGTCAATTTCTATACCCTTTTCGTATTCTTCTTAACCGATGATAGAAATGTAAATGTATGTCTAGGACAGCAGGTTTTTGTGTCGTCCGCAATATTCATGCATCAATTTGTCTCGTGTACATAATTTGAATCGTGCGTGTGCCGAACGTTGTCGGTTACCTATCTCGTATATTGATTTCTACCACCTTAGAAACCCAAAACTGCCCTTAGTAGTACGAGCTACATTATCACAAAATTATTATTTCTGAAAGCATAAATTGATATGCTACGTTATTTAAATAACTTTAGAATTAGTATGCTTTTGATAGGTATAAAAATATGATATTTTCGAAATTAACTCAATGGAAGGGGTTAATTTTCTATTGACTGATTATGCAATTTTAAAGGTTACTAATTCTACAATTGTTTTTCACAATTAATAGCTTATCAGTAAATGATCAGGTCACCTACTCCCATTACTCAAAAACGACACATCGTATTAATAATCGCAGTTCAGCTTATGTAGGTTGTTTTTCAAATACAGTTTCTACCATTAAAGACTGAACTGCTATGTAATTAACTCGGTACCTATATCGTTTTTGATTTGACAGTTCTTGTTCAGGGCACACAGGTTAGCTTCTTTTCGGTGATCCTACTCCATAAATCAAATTATAGTAGGTACCTTAAACTTCATCGAGACTAGATTTTTATAAATGCTCTTTAAGATCAAACTACTACTACTACAAGCCCTATCAAAAATAGCCAACGGCAAAGCTCCTGGTGATGACGACATTATAGTCGAAATGATCAAGGAAGGTGGAGATTCGGTCATGTGCTACCTGAAAGACATATTTAATGTGTGCTTGGAGGAGAGCCGGATACCCACAAAATGGGAAAATGCAACTGTTATACTTTTATTCAAGAAGGGCAACAAAAACGATCTCAATAACTATCGCCCAATCAGTTTATTATCCCAACTATACAAACTTTTCACCAAAATCATAACAACTCGATTGACCAAAAAACTTGATTTTTATCAGCCAGTTGAGCAAGCCGGGTTTAGGAGTGGATTTAGCACAATGGACCACTTACTCACTATGAGAATCGTCATCGAAAAGGCTACAGAATACCAAATACCGTTATGGCTCGCATTCATTGACTATAAGAAGGCCTTTGATAGTGTTGAGACCTGGGCAGTTATTCAGTCTCTGCAGAATGCCAGAATAGACACTCGCTATATAAACTTGATAAAAAACATATATCAAGACGCCCGTCTAACGTTAAATATACCTCCAGAAACAAATCCAGTAAGAATAGGAAGAGGAGTTAGGCAGGGGGATACGCTGTCACCAAAACTATTTACACTGGTGCTGGAAGACATTTTTAAAAACTTAGACTGGGAAAATCGGGGTCTTAATATAGCAGGAAGTAGACTGAGTAATCTGAGATTCGCCGACGATATCGTCTTATTCTCGAACAATCCTCACGACCTTGAGGCCATGATACAGGAACTTAGTGAAGCCTCTGGATGTTTTGGTTTGGAAATGAACTTGGATAAAACGAAAGTTATGACCAACTGCTTGAACAACAACTCGATCATCCGAGTTAACCAAAACACCATTGAGTGCGTACAAAAATATGTATATCTTGGGCAAGAGGTTGTAATGGGTAAAGAAAACCAAACGACCGAAATCGATAGGCGAATTAGATTAGCGTGGGCAGCCTACTCTAAGATAGAGTTTGCTTTCAAGATGAAGATAAAACCAGAACAGAAAGCACGCATTCATGACCAGTGTATCCTACCAGTATTAACATACGGGGCTGAAACCTGGGTTTTCACAAAGGAAATCATCACAAAACTCAGAGTCGCACAGAGAGCAATTGAAAGAAGAATGGTAGGAATCACACTGAGGGACCGTAAAAGAAATGACTGGCTTAGAGAACAGACAAAAGTCACAGACGTCATCAAACGAATTGCGAAGCTCAAGTGGCAATGGGCTGGTCACGTCGCCAGAAAGCAAGACTCGTGGTGCAAAACACTAACCGAATGGAGACCATGGGATGAAACACGCCCAAGAGGAAGGCCGCAAATGCGTTGGGATGATGACATCAAAAGAACAGCTGGAGTAAAATGGATTGAAACTGCACAAAACCGAAAAGAATGGCATATTATGAAGGAGGCCTACACCCATAGGGTTGAAAATGGCTAAGAAGAAGAAGAAGAAGATCAAACTAGCTCAATCATGTAAGATCTTAAGATGAAATTGCGTTTGTATAACAAACTTTTGTAGTTGGGGCTTGTCTTACGAGGTGTCCTGCCAAAGTTGTGGTTACGCTCGCTTCGATGAATTTCACCGGGTACTAGAACATTCGATCTTGAATAATAAGGACTACGTTATATATAGTCCCTTTCGTGAAACACTCTAGGAGTTACTGAAGTACCTATTGACAGCTTTATTCTTCCGAGTTAATTGGTTATACATTTTCAACTTCGATAACAGCTTTTCTTCCAAAAAAATTTTTTTTGTAAGTTCTTAACTAATTCTATGACTGAAAGCTAGTAATCTTTTATTTTATTTGGTGACTAACGTAATCAAATACAGTTCCAGTTATAACACTAAGAAAAAGGCAAAGACGAATAGGTGTACGTATTTTCCGATATCTCCGATAATTGATAGACTAAAAACATATTCTTCATGTAGCAAACAAAACATGTTTCAAAATTCAGTGTTCTATCGCAAAAAAAAGTACCTAGCGCCACGTATAATAAACTCAATACTTACTACTTTGAATAAGACATAATACTATCGTATAAATAAGCAAACTAAAGTTCTAAAATAACAATAGCGAGGTTTATTCGTCTCTGGAAAACTTCAACCACAGACTTCCACAGACGGTTGCAGATAAATCATATATTTTCAATTTCCGTTGTCGCGATATCCGCCTTCGTAGATTTTATTAGTCATCTCTTAAATTCGCTTTCTATGAACCGCTAGTAGTGATGCTGTGAAGTTCGAAGATTAATGTAGCTCCCGCTTTACGGAACCCGTGCCCGGCTGTCACACGATAAATTAAAACCAACTCGTGTTAGAAGAGGTGTTACAGAACCAACTGTCATCCTGCTTACACCTACACTACCGTCCGCGAGAGACAAGGATGCAAGCAAGGACCGCTTTTTTTGTTATTCCACGAGGAGACCGTTAACTGCAACTCATTTAATAGAGCTAAGCTAAATTATTGTGGAGCGACAGAACACAATAGTCACTGATATAACGCTACAACCATTAAAGTTGTCTCCTTATTTGTTCAAACACAGATTTGCACGATTTAAAGAGATACCGAATTTATAGGCATAGGTCGGCTATTGGATAAGATCTATGCTATATCTCCATGTAGACATGGTAAAATAAAATGATGAATAAAAATACGTCAATAGCAACATTCAGGAGAATTTATGAGCACACTTGATAATAAAAATCAGTGGCTTAGATCTTTATTGGTAACAAACCTACTCGTAGAATGTAAAGAATAACCTCAAACAGGTCGAATGGCTGCCTTCGTCTCATTAAAACACCATGAAAACGAGAATTTCTTACTTATTTAGGTTAAAAATTATGTGTAGCAACAACTATGCAGTGAAGCGATCTGACCAGATTGCTTCGGCCGGCCATCGCGTATGTGCAATCGGTAAATGGTTACTTTTAAGTCTCGATATGCTGAGTATTTCCCACGGAATGTCACCGTCTCCATGCTGCACTTATATGCGCTCGACGGACTGAATTTTTTCTTATCGCCGTTGCATTTTCTGCAAGTTTTCAATGCGAATACGTGGACGGCCACTCGCGCACTAGTCGGACCACTTATTTATACGTTTTAAGCTTCTTCTATTGGCTAATTAATTTGTGGTATTTCGTTTATCATTTATCGTGTAATTTGTTTTTTTTTTGTGGACCACCTGCACCTAAAACTTGCCGCTTTATTAGTTCTTTTCCGTTTTATTGCGGATCGGTGCGGTAATGACGGCGTCATCCATCACGGGGCGGTGCAATCGTCCCGTCAGTCTATTCCGGGATGCTCCGTGCTCGCTAATGATCCCGACGCCGATCACGAGACACTCATGGAGCCTGATTGCGACAATTTGTGAAACAAAACACTGATTTGACATATCTTTGATTGATGTTATTATTGAACATTTTTATAAATCTTAGGCTGATATGGCTTCTCTTATAACCAGTTTATACCTACTCACTTCAAGGCACTTTTCGTTTTAACAAGATTACTTTTCTGAAAATAATTTCAATGTGCCAAATACGTTGACAGCGCACAAATTAACCTGAAAATATAATAAAACACGGCCTGCTCAAAACGGTAAAACAGAAGGACTCTCAACTCCGACAACGGACGGTGTATTTTTTTCAGCATGTTTCTCTCGCGTACAAAATAGTTTCAGTTTAACAAAGCGTTTACGTTACGGCGCGACGGTACAGAAGAGTTTATAATTTATTTGTGTCGCAGTTTTCTGGCGACGATTTTCCCACAGGGCGAAGCGAGCGGCGTTTCAAACGAGCCGCACCCGCCCTTTATGCGGTTTTTTGTGGCGGCACAAAATGCCCCCGTGGAAAACACTCAGTGATAACTGGTAACAATCGCTGCCGGCGGATGGTCCCGCTCATTCCGCGCATACCTCTCTGCCTCCGATGCTTTTTCGCTCGAACATCGAGAGACTAACACTCGACTGCAGTCGCATTTTTTGAATTGCCAGTTAATAAGGAAACTGGGCTTGAGCTTTGTTAGGGTTATAGGACGAGATAAAAGGTTTCCCGTGATTAGTTGCTAGGCTGCTTCGATAAATAAACGAAATAGACGAAATGATTTTATCAGTAAATTTAGTTTGTGCGGGCTTTTATCCTTTATTAATTAAGATGTAAGTTTTTTGATTTCAATAATGTTTGTGATAGTTTATCAAACAAAATAAACTTGCGTGGTTAGGTAAGATATATACACACACTCTCAATTAATTTTTACTTGACTATTTATAACATTTCTAGCACATAAAGTGCCATAACTTAAAAAGCGTAAACTTAAATAGGCATACTAAATAGTGGACTTGTTGACTTAGGTACAAGAAATACTTGGAATGTTTTCTTACTACCTGTACATAATCGAGACGACCTTAAAATAATACAGATTTTTATCATAAATACCAATCTACTAAGTATTTCTCGGTAACATACTTAACTACAAAACACGATTAGAAAAAATCTAAATTGGTTACAAATACGGACCGTAAATTCCTTTGGTGGCTTTAAAAAAAAACAATTAATTTACCCGAAGCTCATTTGAGAGCTGAGAAATTTCAATAAAGTTTTATGCCTAGACAATCCCATTTTTATATTCTTCGATAAAATGCTCAGCAAAAATGTTCTCACAATTATAACAAAATGTGTGTCTACCTAACCTAATTCATTGAGTTGATAATTCTACCTGAACGCAAGATTTTATATTTTAATTTATTTTTCTTTTATGAATGCACTATTGCTGAAATAATATACAGTCCCACATTCCATATTCCACCTGACGCCCACTTTGCTGTTCCACCATCAAAAAGGGCCATTTTCAATGTAACATTACTCGCATTCCTAGCGTGTCAATGCCGGCCAAATTCATAGAAACGGAACAGTTTAAGCTCTATTACGATTTCAATAATGTTCTATTGTTTTATAATCACCACTCTCGATTAAAAAACGATAAAGTCTCCTATAAAAAGCATAAACGGGTACCTAAGTGGCATTTGTCGGTTTTTCTGAGATATAAGATCGAAGGACTTGCTTGATGCGATAATCTCGAAGTCCGATCGCAGTTCGACTGTAGACGTCGCAGCTTTGTTCTTAGACGATTATTACTAACACAGCTAAAGATATTACAGAAGTAAATAAATGACTCCGGGCCAAAGGTTGTACCTTCGCTTCAGTTCAGTCCGTTCAATGAGTGATTGCAGTTTCGAGTTTGGCTCTATGATGTGACGTTTTCAGACCTAAGATCATTATTTGTCTACTTTTCAATTTTAGGATGCATTCATCGTGTGACACAGCTCACAGATGTCACGCTAGTACCGTTGTTCCAGTTTACTGACAATAAATTGTATGTTTAGCGACGCGGAGACTTGTATAATTAACAATAGCGGCATTAAATGCGATTTCCAAACCGTACGTCTCGCAGACTGTTGTCACGACGCAAATTGCTATTTATGAGGATTATATGTATTTATCTTGCTCAGCTTGACTCTGACAATTCGTTATAATCCTAGAAATTTAGTTATGAGGCAATTAGATAAATCATCCAAAATTACGTAAGTTGATTTTCTAAATATACATTTTGGAATGGCGAAGTTCAAAAACAATTTAGTAAGATAGCAAGACATTGGAGCTTACGCATACCAGATTGACTAGGCAATATCTCACCTGTATTCATCGAAGCAAACAAGGCATAAATAAGCGATTGTATTGGTTACCGGCGAGCGCTGGGCATTTGGTCAGATTCCGAAGCAGCAGTGGCTGCCACGTGTGCTCTCCGCATACTCCGGGAGGCATGCGGGCCTTGCAGCATGAATTATGGCCCCTATGCCGAATATTCCATGCACATTGGATGCAAATAGTGTTCGGGAATAATTCGATACGTTGGATTTCAGATGCCTATGCCTCCTCATCGGTTCTTGACGGTCACCGCAATATACCTAAACATGCACAGTCCTTAAAGTTATAATTTATTTTATTATCAATGAGCCTTAACATTTGTAGTCAAATAACAAGATTTAATAAAAATCTCTCTACTGTCAATGATCATCACATTTAGGAAAATTAAAAATGTATGCCTTTTCTTTAAACTACGTTAAAGATACATAGCCAAAGTATTAAGTAATGATCCTTTAAAAGTAAAAAAAAATTACCGGATTTCTCTTAGCTATCGTCAATCAATAGGTTAACAAATATTTTATTTCCGTGCTAGAGCTTTCTTTGATAGACTTGTCTGCTTTCATAATCTGGTTATTTTTTGTTGTATCTAATCGTGTAGTTAGGTATGGTCGAAATAATTTAATTTCACTTATTGTTTGTTTATTTTAGGTAAGTGACAAATGGGACAGTCGCGGTGAGCACTCATGCATGATGCATCCGGCTGGGTACTACGCCAACTTGGGTAAGACTTTACGAACGTCTAAAACTCATTAGAAAACTAGTGGTCATTTCGCACAAAGAATGATTTAGTCACTAGTTCTGTTCGGCTAGTAGATATCTGTAAATAGTACGTATAATAATTATATTGAAAGTATAAACAAATTCACTTCTCGCCGACTGACTGTACGCTTAAATCTTTAAAACTACGCAAAGAAATATAATACTATTTTCATCAATAAATTAAGTGGTTCAAGGTGACTTAATTACCTATTATGTATAATATACTTATTCATATTTTAGTTCAAAAACACACGTGCGTAGATTGCCCTGATCGTTAGTACCTAAGACATTACTTAGGTACTAACGATCAGGGACAAAATTTATCAAACATTTCATGTTTAAGTACCTACATATAAAAATCTTGTTTGCCCAAATAACTCTAATATTTTACACAAATTATGTACTTAGATTGAATAACCTGTTATCTGTAGAATCATGCTCTCTATCTACTTCCAACTGTTTAAATATCGGATGATTCATTAATTTACGTGATGAGCCTGCGCTATCTTAAATATTGCCTAATCTAATCAAGTCGTTCGCGGAAGTAATTAGGTATATTTTTCATTTTTGTTTGTGTTATCAAAACCTAGTTCAACTGTATATTAGGTAGTAAAATGACGTCTACATTTGAATTAATTGAATTCATTAGATATTTTATATTAAGCATAAAATACTACATCCTATGTAAAAATAAGTAAGTAAGTAAGTATCATTTTATTTTTCATCTAATTTATAGCCCAAAAATGGATGGGATAAATTGGAAATATTTTTTTTCTTTGCAATAGCTACGAAATCGAAAAGTTTATTAAGTCATAAACTTAGTTACTAAGTTTCCTTTATTTTTATCGATGAAAATGAATTGCATGGATTATGCATTAGATTGCAATGTATCTGAAACTAACAAGCAGACAAACTTTGTTTCTAGCCTTCTTTTAATTCCAATTTTGTTAGTTTTCATTCCACGAACCTAATCCATCTGGTTTATGTCATCAAAATTGATAGCCCGTCGGCCACGGCCTTGTTCTATGGGCTATTAGGGAAGCTAGCCAAATGATTGAAGATTCTATTAGAAAAAACGTTTCCCGCCATTTATATAATGTTCCGTGTGCTAAAGTACTTATATTATTCTAAAACATGATAGAAGTAAATTTTATCATCGACAAAACATTTGAGAAGTATTGTTTCTAAATGTATTTTTATCTGATACTCTGTCTACTGGAAAACGTGTATGGTATCGGTGTTGTTTGTCTGAGAGCTTATAATATCTGATACATTAGCTATTTTTATTCAACCATTTGGCTTCGGTTACCGGGAGGCTCGATCGATTGGCCAATTATATGCCGCTAATGCCTCTCAGTTCCAAGAACAACTCTGTTAGAGTCTCAAAACAAAGTTTCCAGTTATTTTGGGATGTGTGAGTATTTTTGTTCTTTATTAGAAGAAGAAGCCGCTTGTTTTTCATGGTCTTTAGTACTTCTGGCGATAGATTAGGACTTTTGTGTTTAAGAATAAAATAAATATTTAGTTTTTGTTTGTCATAGGCATATGCTTCTTTTAACTCAAACCGATTCAAACTCTATTACCATTTTTTCGGGAATATTATTAATGAGATACCTCTTTGCTAGTTTTTATCAGGACATCTTATCATCAATTTCCATCACCATTGTGTCAGCACAAAGTAGTTGTCCATGGTATTAGTATACTATTAGCGATTTTTTGATTAGGAGTTACCTGGTGCGTATGTGAAGTACATTTAAATTTATGTGGTAGTGCGAGTAAATCCATCACGTACGCATGGAAGGCAACACGCGTCCCGCACTAGAAATTGTTGGCTTTATCGCTAAGAATAGCCGTAAAACTATGATTTATAAACGTCGTCTCACCATTGTATTGGTGCCATTGGCTTACGTAATAAAACTGCCATGTGCGGTTAAATAGTTTCTATTGTGGTGCTTTGCATATTTTAGTGAATTTATGGTAACCATGTTCCTTTTTCAAAACTTTGTAAAAAGTTGTTTATCGGTTCTAAAACTTTTGTTTTCCAATCAACAAGTTTATTTATTTCAAAGCGTCGGTCGGCGCTGCAGGTACTCTACCTATCCACTTTCAACGTGTGATAAGCACGAAGCGCACGCTTTACGCCTGATTGTATGTTTATCTGCCGCTGACCTCTACTTTCAAGCTCCATCATTCACAAACGGTAATGATGAAGTCGGAAAGTGTATCGGATGCAGCGAGTGCAGTGCGCCTTCGCCGGCGCTGCCTGCAGACGCCTTCGCAGCCCGCGACGTGACATAACATCAGCTCGCCCCGCCCACGCCCTCTCGCTCACTCCTCTCGGTTAGAGAGGGACGCCGCACCCGCTGAAGCCTTCGCGCCGTTTTCTCAGAAAAGCCAACTGTTATTATCGGCCGCGGATTGTTCTCGACCTCGCCGCGCTCACTCGCGGCGGTTTGCTCTCATGAATGAATCCCTACGCAGGTGCTCTGGCTGGATGCTAAATTTCGAGCGATTATCCAGTTCTAAATTCGTGTGGGCGCTCGCCAATTTTCAGCACGCCACATGGTAATTTACAGTGGCCGATGTTACGCTTTCGGATGATTTGGGAGGCTTCGCAGGAAGTCGATAGTTGGGAGCACTTTCGCCGGCGATTATGAGTCTGAGCGGTCATGATGTTCTGTCAATCCGTTCTGTCCGTGAGTTGATGGATGCCCGCGGCGGCTGCCTCCGCCCGTCGCTATTGGCACGGACTCACGCGATTATTTCAGCGTGTGGAAGATTTAGTGATTGTTGCCAATGATTGTATAATGGGATTTCGATTGTATTTATGCGATTTAAAATGTATTATTATTTCTATGAAAATAGCACCAGTAGGAACAGTACAAGTGTTTTTCATGAATCACTGTGATTTAGGGATCGGAAAGCTTCTATATAGATGAACAGCTGAGATAGGATGTATAAAATAATTAACCCAATTTCAACGTGTAAATGACTTCATGTCATAGCTTCTATTGTTTGATTTTAGGTACTTCCTATTAGTTAACTAGTGTGGCACTTTATAGTTTCGCTAAGTGGACAACCAACGTCTCGCTTACTTGCTAAATGATAATGTAGGCTGTCTTATCTTATGTTTACCTACATATTTTGTTTATAAGTTATCTTAGAAATAAACCATTACAAAAACATTATTCTTTGCCTAAGGTTCGTTTCTGTTTCGGAAGAAACGTTTTTAAATGCACAAAACAAGTAGGCAGAATTTTTGGACGGTTGACAAATCTAAAGACCATCTGTCTAGGAATCTAAGTGCTCAATCTGATTTTTGGCACCGAATTCGATCTATAAACAAGCTTCGATTTATGGCATATAAATTAGAAGTTGTGGGATCTTTCAAGATAAAGGTTTTCACAAGACGAGTGACATTCAAATGTTATCAACCTCATCTACATTTAAATATATTTTTTATGTACTAACTTCCATCCAATGTTTTATCCGACGTATTTAGGTTACTTATCTACTACCATATTCCAGGTAACAAAACAATATTAATATTGATACATGTACTTATTATGAAATATAACAAAAAACGCGACCGATGCAGTAGATATTAATCTGACTAATTTAGAAATATCCTCACAAAAGTTATACAATATTCACACACTTATAGAGCTTTAAGTCATAAAAAAAGTCATACTTCCAAAATAAGGTTCGACAGCAAATACTTAAACACTTGATTACTGCTACTCAGTTTTAGATACTGATGCGCAAAAATGGTGAAAGCCATGTGCCTGGTACTTCCCTACTATAACAGACAGAAACTTGCCGATAACTTTACTCGGAGACTGTGAAACAAGTTGTTTTACAGATAAAAAATCATAAAACTAATAACTAAACTCCAGTAACTTCGGCTATTTGAATTTACTTTTGTGTGTATACATAAATATATGAAAAGTTTATAATAAAAACTAGTATATAGTAGGTAAAAACATCTCAGACTGTAACTGTAAGCGATAGCTTGATATTTTGCTGACAATATCGCAATAAAAACTGTTTACTTGACTCGTATTTCTGGTTTTTGGATTTAGACCCGGCTTTGTGACAAGCAGCGGACGCAATAGAAGTAGATAAATTGTAGAACCACTTCTTGATACCAATTTGATTTATATTTGATCTGACTTCCTCAAAAACTTTTGTGTAAGTTTGGGAAGATGTTTAGATGACTTCGTATTTAGTGGTTTGTAAGTTTATAAATATTATTTACCTACCTATTTAATGATATAACACGACCGCTGTTTCGCCTCGTGGAACCTACCTAAATATAAAAAATAGCCTATGTGCTGTTCTAGGTCATAAACTATGTATTTGTTTTTGAAACAAGTTTTAGCCAAATAAGTTTAGTAGGCTACGAATGAAAAACGCATTCATAATAAAGTTGGGAAAACACAGCTTCGCTACCATTGTACATTATTTAGTGCAGTTTAGTCATTCCGGGTTTCAGGATTCAGTATTTATAGACTTATATCCGTTAAAACTTAAAACTATCACGGTTTCTAAACACTCTGTTTTTTAATCATTTCGGTTCAACCGTTGAGGTGATAACTACAAATTTTTTAACTTTGAACTAAATTTTAAATTGTTTAGAATAGAATAGAATAGAAGATAACTTTATTGCACACCAAAAATAAAATACAAATAAGTAGAATACAGTGAAACAAAAACAAAATCAGTGTCACAATGGGCGACCTTATCGCTGAGAGCGATTTCTTCCAGGTAACCTTTGGATGGACAGGATTATAGTTACTGGAAAAGACGGTGGCATATAAAAAAAAAATTACATATATAATTCTAAATGTTTAATGTTTTTACAAACTATCAAATTGCTTTTTTTTAGTTGGAAAATAGGTTTACTTGTCAAAAAATAGTAGACTTCTGTCCTTGAAGTAACAAAATTAAAAGTTGTCCTTGATTTTTTTATCAATAGGTACTTATCATCTTTATCAGGCCACTTTGTTTAGTTTCTTTATTTTATTACTCGCTGCAATCTTTAATTCAGCGACTACGAATTGATAAGGAATTGATTACAGCACGAGGTGAAGGAAAACATTGATAACGTTATACCTTGACATTACTTTCCTACATTTTAATGAGACTTTTATTTTACGCTTGAACAAGACTAACAGCACGCCCCGGCTTTGTACTATTGAAAATACCAGGATAAAATATAGCCTATAACCATCCCGACAGTCCTACACATCGGTAAAAGAGTTTTTGTTTCGGAAATTACCTCCGTCAAACAAACAAACAAACATGACATCTTTACAATATCAGTATGTTAAGGGTCATAAGTTTTACGTAGATGATTTTATGGGTTGGTGGCTTAACTGGTAAAGAAGATTATAGGTCGACCTACGGCCAACTCTTTCATTTATATCTGCACAGGTCAATCTAAAACACGGAAGCACTTTATCGGCCAACCATCTGCAATGACCCCGCTGATCGTCTCCACATAAAATTATGTTATTACTCTAGTAAGCGCCAGCCTCTAAGCTGGTGTTAGAGCTATGATTGGTGTCGATTCGGGACTCGAACCGGCTAAACCGGTTTTAGAAGTGGCTACAGTAGCCACTGCGATTGTTCAACACGATAAACTGAACTGTAGCTGTATGTAAACTGCCTCCGATAAGCGCATATTGATACTTTAGCGAATATTAAGGATTAAATTACATTTACAACGCCGTCTCAATATCAACAATTTTCCCGTAGAGCTTTATATAATTTTTTGATAAGATAAGAATTTTATATCTATAAATAATGAATTTGCCTTATGTCTGGGAGTTGATAAATGCAACTGATAAAGTAATTGTTAACTCACAATACCTACTATTATTTTAAGCTTCAAGGTTTTCATGCAAAAATACAACAAATTGTGTGAAAGGAAATCAATAACTCGTAACAAGGTCAATTAAGCGAATGCAAGAGGGATTAGTGGAATAAGCCAGATTTACATATGTTTCAGTATTTTGAGATTTAATAGCTTAATCATTAATTTATTGTAGTAAGATTGTAGATTGTTGTCGCAAAACATTTGCGCAAAACACTCACCAAAACATAATGTAATATAGGTAATGTGTGTGTAGTTTGTCTTTTATGTTACATTTTAAAAATGTCTATAAGTAGTATACGAGTATTAGTCATCTGGTTACGAAAACACAATCAGTAAATTGCTTATCTTGATGACGCTGTGTGAAATGTCCGACGATGTATTATTATATCAGAAACACAGTGTTCACAACTGTTAAACCCTAAAAAGATTTTAATATCTTGATTGTAAGTAAGTACTACAAGAATACCGATGTAAATTATGAGTTTGTTTAATGTTAATATCATGAGTTTTCTCCGCGGCTGTGCGCACGCGCAAAAACGCGCTATGATTCACCGAGGCGCGATCGTTTCCACCGAGTCGGAAAATTCCTGTAATCAGTGCGGACTTTCTTCAGAGATCGCTGCCGGACTGAGCATTTGAAACTCATCTGAAATTATTCACTTCTGTGTGAAAATGATAGGTAATAAAGTAGCGGATAGTAAAATTAAAGGACAAAACGCTTCCAGTACGATTGCATAATTTTCTGGGCTAATTCGTTTATGTCTAACACCACTTCTTTTGTAATTAGATCACTTACTATCAACACAGTTTAGAATATTCTTTTAGGATCACCTATTAGATTTTATTATTACTCTAAAGTAGCTTCGTAGAGTAGAAGTTGTACTTAATTAACAAACAAATATTTTTTGTTAATAGCTCAACTGCGGCCACTTTTGATATTATATATTTTGGTGTTTATCTTGTCTTTTGTTTACCTTTACCTACCTTTTTGACAGTTTTCTATAGAACTTGGTTAAATATTTTGCACCAAAATATAAAATACCAAAATAAAAATGTATTGTACAATCCAACCACGGGATAATAAAATAAAACCTTATAAATGAAAACTACTGTTTGATAACAAATAAACTGTAATACAAAGACAACTTGGACTTATCAAGACAATAATGATCTCAGAAGATAACCGCAGTGTAGGCAGAATTCCTAGTAGGTACTTACTTGCATTATTTCATTAGCTAACAAACGTCGTAGAACATTCCTAACTGGCGTTTCGTCGTCAAGATAAGGGAGCCGAAGCAGCGGTGACATCACCTCGAAACAGACTCGATAAAGAAAGTGTTCAGACTAACCTTTACCTGATAAGATAGTAAAATTGCTAGTATAAAGATGAACCTCATCAGGACGGCAATAAGTTCATCCGACAATGAAGAGCGACTTCACTCGCAATGACTCAAAGTTACGTAACAATCAAAACAAACAGAAGTTAAAGAACAAAGTGATCTACAGATTGTGAACGGCGCGCTCTACTCAAGCGCAGTCGACTTGGCACAGACAGGAGAATATTGGATCGAAACTCGAAATCTCAAACCTGTTTTCTGACATTTTGTGTCCTTATCTCGTAAGCGACTGTGCGTATGTTCGATCTCTCTCTATGAGTCACCGTTTCTTAGTATCAGCTCGCCGCTCTACGCACTTCATGGCCACTCGTTCAACTTCGTCACGCTTTGGCTGCAATGACTGCCTGACTTATAATGCGACAATAAATTAATGTCCAAGTAATAAGTAATTGATTTCTTTATGATTATCGCCACCAGCCGATGATCATTAGTAAAATAACTCACAACGTGTCATCCAGGAGGTATATTTTTATAATTTTTAATAATACTTACGAGCATCATACAATCTGTATGTTGGTAAGTACATATATTTTACGACTTTGTAAGAAGATAAGTGCATAAATAACGATGCGTTAACGATGTAATTACATTGTTCCATAGTTTGAGACCAGTTTTAATGTTTTACATTTGCATTTTCCATGATTTGTTAATAGTACCTACCTAGTGTTTAATTTTATCCTATGCGTAATAGTTAAACTTTAACTAGCAGTTCTGTCATCATTCGTCTTTTTAAATTATAATGATCAGTAAGCTTTTAATGCAAATAAATAGCCGAGCAATCATTAAATCGAGATTGTGTACGTCCCACATTTAATTCAAAGAGCTCCAAAACGGTCTCCCAGGTGAAAGGACGTTTTATTTGCCATCATGACACCGAGATAAAGAGGAGAATTTACAACACTTTAAATATTTATGTGAATTTGGCATGTTCTCGTATAAACATTGAGAGTTCTACGTAGTGCGATCATTATTTGAAACTTTAAAACTTATTGACTCTCTTATTATTTGAATCGACAACATAAATATTTTCACAGCTGATATCAATTTAACTGAGCTGTAATTAAGAGCCTTTCTGTTGAACGGAGTGAATGGCATACAAATCACTAACACATATGTTAATAAACTACGAACCGTTTTATTTTGAACCATGACATTGACTCGAATGATGGTCAAAGTCAAATTAGTTAGATACATATGATATATGTACCTACATAACGCGTGTTCGTTTTGTTTGAACATGGACCGATGGCGCCGAGCACGCTCTCGGGTGTAGAAAGAGAAAGGGAAGTTATTCAAAAGTGGGTAATGTTTTTGCTGTTCTCATTGTATGTTGCGGCAACGCGCCCGAGGAGTGAGCGCGTGATTCATCTGCGCGTGGGCAGCACTGTATTGTGCTCACCTCTACATCTCGTATCTTATCTATTCACACAGAATTACTAGACTCTACCTTTTTCTTCAATTACTTCGCTGCTTTACCGAGGCTGTGTCACTGAAAATCAAATTACGATATGAAGCCCGCAGTTTGTTATTATAACCAATTATGTAAATGCAAGTTGCATTGGAAATAGAAACCAAGATAGTAAATTCCTGTTTCTGAACAATGCAATTGCGTAAAGTCAACTTGGTAGAATTCGAAATAGGTAGTTCATTAAGCCTTCATTGTTATATCTCGTAGTGTCATACCGTTGTTTACCTTTCACCGCAACATCGTGGTGACGCCAGTATTCAACGGTCGCAGTATGCGCGTATTATTTCAAGATCTTTACCTGCTTTATTTACAGAGGTGTTTCCTTTCATAACTAGCCGATTGTGACGTTTTAATCTTTTCTTTATCTCGTTAAAAGACTCTGCACTAAAATCTGCTTAGAATTTTATGTAACGGTGTTATGGTTCGTTGTTTGGGAATTATAAAATAGAAGTATGATTCATCGTTGCGAAATGTTCGGGATGGATAGAGCAAGTGCATAGAGTAGTTTCTAGTGACCTTTTATTAGACCGATACCTGCACAGTTGATGTCGCAAACGCAAGCATTGTGGTGTCTCGAATATTAGGTAAATAATGTTCGCTTTTAAATGCTGCATTAAATTAACTGTATTCTTTAACTTAATTTATAAGATAGATGATGATTTTATAAATTGGTACAAGAATCAAAACATCAAGAATGGTAATTATTAAATCAAAGGATGTGTTATCTCTAAGCTTCACTGTGTTTAATGTAAGACATTTAGACAGCAAGCCCACAGGCGCCCGCGCAATAAGCTTTCACACAATGGCATTGTGGACGTTCACTCGAGACCTCCCCCTAGTCTAACGCTACATTACATTGTAATATATGTACTTTGAAGCAAAAAAACAATCAATAATAATTATAAGTAAGTAAAATGCATGAAACGTAGCATTATCAGTTTATACAAAATTGTGAGCAAAGAAAATTTAATGTGATTCCCAGGGGCGATAAACATTTCTTTTCAGATCTGTAGGCAATTTTAGATCCTTTCATTTTTTATCCAAGGCGATAGTTGACTATCGTATGTAGGTATGTCCAAATATATATATAAGCAAAGATAATGTTTTTTTTTCAATCTTATTACAATTAGCTGTCCTGATTTGGCCCTGATAATATTTAAATAGATAGCTAATAGCCATACATTTTTTTACAATAGTGGTACAGCAAAATTATCCATACGTAAAAATAACAAACCTTACACTTTTAATTTTAATAATCATATGACTCGTAGGTAGGTATATGAGCGATTATGTGTATTTTTATCAAATATGAATCTGACAAAAATCAGTTCTTTTTTATGTATTTCCGCTTAAGTTTAAATATTTCATGTTTATATCCGAAGCTGCCAAGTTTTATGCCAGTTTTGTTTTAATGTTCATAAAACGTACAATTAAGCAAAGTTGAAATGTGTTTTGATGAATTTAACATAAATGAAATTAATCATTAAAAAAGCTATAAAAATAACTTCGGTCGAAGTAGTAATGCTTTGGCAAACAAAGAATCTTAATTAGGCTCTGAGCATTATTCCAACCATATTGTAATCTACGCAATATCCTTTTAATCATACTTTACACGATGATTACGTTACTTTTAAGACTATGATTTAAGTAAGGAATCTTAAGCTTCAGACCTGTGAAGAGAATCATACATTTATACAACATCACAACCAATAAACCAAACTTTCCCATATTACAAATGAGCATCAGTCTGTCTGTACCCAATTAACACCTGAGTTGATAGAACTCAAGTCGTAATTAAAGGTGGATAACTGTTCCTGAATATTTTGCATCATAAAATATATGTACTTTACATAAATATATGTTTATTTTGCGGGTTTAATGCCCTTTTATACCTTGATAAAGCTATATAAAGTGTATATATTGATAATCTCTAAGGTAAATATTAGATTCTTTCTGAAATCACTATAAAATAATGAAATAAAAATCGTTTATGGATTTCAGATAATTATTAAATTAATTAGTTTTTATGATCATATGATTTAATCAGGCTGTATGATTCAACGGCGGAACCTAGTGGCATAGAATTGGTTCCACCTGTTTGTTTTTATAATTACAATTTAGACGTTATTATACAAACACACATAATTGTCTGTTTGTTGGTAAGAATGACTGAACCGATTTTGATATAGAAAATGTATATCATCGCACAAAAAAAATCATCATTGAAATAATTTTATGGCAATATAGTATCGAACGTGGTCAAAAGTGCCAAATCAAATGATTAGAGTATCGATATGAGCGTTTGTAACAGATTTAGTAACATCGGCTGATAAAGCCTTACAAATGTAATATCTATTTTTGTGCTTTGGCACAGTTTATGCCTGCAGGTTCAGATACGAACTAAACCTCTATCTCCCGCACTATGTCTTATCGGCTGTAAACCAGAAATCCAGCCGCAAATGGCAACACACGACAGTCTCGACGACATCGACAGTAAAACCACCGTTACTTCTAGCTAGCCTGGCACGCGTTTTGTCCAATTCGCACTAAGGAAAGTGGCGGGAATAATAAATAAAATAGAATGCATCATGAAAAAAATAACGGTTGACAATGAAAACTAATACTAATAAAAATATTAGGAAAGCTGTGTAAGGATCACTTATAACACCACAGATATAACACAGTACACAATATAAATAATATAGTGATCATTTAATTATGTAAGTAATTCATTTGGGGTATAATAACATTACATTATGGGTATTTCTTATGAATGAGTTATGATGATGATGACGTCCCTAAATGATAAACAAATAAAATTATTTAGTGAAATTTTAGTTATTATTAAGTAAGTCATTTGTATATTTACATAACTACATAAAACCACAGCATACAGATAGCTCTAACTACTCCGGTAACCTCAAGGAAAAACATTCTCAATTTCCAATGCGATAATAGGCACAAAGTTGAACTTGTTCTAAAAATTCTTGTAATTGCTAAATTATTTATTTATTTATTATTTATTGCCTTACAAAATGGTCTAGTACTTCTGTTACTCTGTCCTTCTGTCGTTCCTGGTATTTAAGGTTATTTAGTTTTAATTCACAAAATATTTTCTTCTATTAGGTCACAGACAATCTCTAAGTAGGTACCTACCTTTTTTTCAGAATATTAATTTTCAACTATAAACATTAAGATGTTAACGAATTAACCAAAATCGCATGAATATGCAGTGGAAAGGATTCATTCACCTTCTTGATTTATAATTGATGGCCGCATTAATTTGTCTACGCTTTGCTCTATCGCGTGAAACTGATTATCAGTCTTCAAGCATCAATGAATTGGAGGGCACAGGAAGTGAAACTAGACTCCGGCATCCACCCACTGCGGCTAACGTTTCACAAGCTTAGTAAGCTTTGATATTAAGCTCTGCTAGATCTGTGTTTAGTCTGAGTTCATAATTATATTCTAAATCGTAATTGATTACTCGGTGTTATAGAACTATTCAAAAATCTGAACGGGAGACGAAAACATAATTATTGACAGTCTGTAAACTCTGCAACTTTTATTCTCATATCTTACATGGTCTTCTTTCCATTATTATCTCTCCATTAACATTTCCATCAAGCACCTTCTTTACAACCATGGCCAACAATTTACTCTAGCTCTATTTAAACCTATAAAACTTGCAGTTGGAAAGCTCTATCTTACGTAGTATATGGTCGGATGTTTTCAACACCTGTGTTGTGTATAGTACAGATTGAATAATAGCTAGTAGGCAGTCTGCAACAACAGTTTGGATCGGCGCGGGGGGCGCGGCACATGCATAATTCAGGTCTCATTTCTATTCAACGGCGACAGGCCGCCCGCCCGATAAAAACTTCTCGTTTGACAACTTGAACGCCTGCACCCTTTGTACTTGCTTACGTCATGACACCATGATTTCAAGCTCTTTTGGAGTTCATAGAACGATAATGTTTCAAATGCAGTGTTGATGTTATGAGTGGTTTTAGGCAAATATCGTTGCAGTATTTGAAGTCTTTTAAATGCAGTGTCATTAATAAAATTGTAAGTCAGAGTGTCTAAAACATAGATATGGTCTAAAACATATTTTTAAATGCATAATGCAATAAAATGATCACGTTTTAATACGAATTTTAATAAGGATAATATAACGTCTTTGGAAAATACTATTTTCACTGTTTTCTCATTTTACAGTTTTTTTAAAGTGATTAATATCTAAGACAAGCTATGTTGCCTAGTCATCAATAAGGTCATTGTCTATTCGGTACGGTTTCTCCAATCGTCCAATAAATCAACAAACGCTGCAATGCATCATCCATTAGGTTCAATAGATCTTTGGCGCCGTGTTAGTGGAGGGTCAGAGATCAAATGAGTAGTCTTAGCCGTAGAGCAATAGTTAACAAGAGAGCCTAACAGCCGGTTTCTCTAGCGCTACTACTACACTAGATCATCTACAAAATATACTAATCAACGGTCAAATCACGAGACAAGTCTCAAATTAGGATGAAGTTTGACACTCGTCACGTTGACTTCGGTTTGACCAGTCCAGAAAATGTCCAGATTCAGTCCAGAGATTAGAGCATTGTTGACATTAGAGTGTCATTGGTCAGTTTCTTGACTCGTCCATTTCACTAATTCACCAGTATACAAGTTTATTTATAGACAGTGTCTGTGAAGGCAAAAATTGCCTCCTTCGTTCGTTTATCTCCTGACCAGTGGCGGATTTACAAATTTGCCGCCTGTAGGCTATTAAATTTTTGCCGCTCCTACTGACCTTTTCAATGCAATAGTTCACAATCATTTATTTACATTCAACCTATTCCATGTTCTGATACAATTCCATTTCCTGGCAAAATTAGAAACAAAATAGTGCGAGCGAAGCGAGCCGAAATTTTGAAGACAAATAAGTCATGGAAGGTTTGATTTTGCTCATCGTGCTCATATAAAAGGCTGACACTGGTGTTAACTTTAGGAGATATAAGAAATTATTGTGCGAGCGAAGCGAGCCGAAACTTTTAAGACAAATAAGTCAGAGGGATTGATTCTGCCTTTTGTGCTTAAATAAAAGGTTGACACTGGTGTTCACTTTAGATGATTGAGAAGATCTTGCGAGCGAAGCGAGCCGAAAATTTTAAGACAAATAAGTCATGGAAGGTTTGAATTTGCTTTATTCTGCTCAAATAAAAGGCTTAGACTGGTTTTGACCTTAGAAGTTAAAAGAAATTATCGTGCGAGCGAAGCGAGCCGAAATTTTTAATACAAATAATTCATAGAGGGTTTGATTTTGCCTTTTGTGCTTAAATAAAAGGTTGACACTGGCGTTCACTTTAAAAGATTAAAGAAGTTAACGTGCGAGCGAAGCGAGCCGAAATTTTTAAGACATAGGAGTAAAAGTCGTGGAAGGTTTGATTTTGCTTATTGTGCTCAAATAAAGGGCAAAAGAGCTGACACTGGTGTTCACATTAGAAGATATAAGAAGTTATCGTGCGAGCGAAGCGAGCCGAAATTTTTAATACAATTAATTCATAGAGGGTTTGATTTTGCCTTTTGTGCTTAATAAAAGGTTGACACTGGTTTTGACTTTAGAAGGAAGACATAGGTATCGTGCGAGCGAAGCGAGCCCATATTTTTTCAATAAAAATAATATTGAAATTGAAATAAAAGTTTTCCATCATAAAAAGTGTCTGTTTGTAAAGTCTGTGCGAATGATATTGCAAGCAGGGCAGCTATTTTATACAGTGTAGACTACGCAAGAGTGCTCAGTACACTTACTGTGCATTACTAAAAAAAATGTTATTGCGTAATCCGTTTATTTCTGCAAGATAAAAAAAAATCTGACCAAATCCGCCGCCCCCTGAAATCTGCCGCCCTAGGCTCCAGCCTACTCAGCCTATTGGTAAATCCGCCACTGCTCCTGACACTTTAATTAATCATGTAGCTAAAATAAAAAGGCCTAAATTTATGTTCATACTATATGCTCCACCACATATCACCACTGTGAGATCCTAACAAAGCTCTCGCGGTAATTGTAGTGTAATCTGTGCTCGCCGAAGCAAGCCTCAATAAGGTGTTATCGATTTGTCCCATTTATACGGTAATTTCGTATCAATTAAGTACAGTACATTTCGTTTTTGTGTACCTCTCATGGTATAATAATCTTAACTTACTTAGATTTTTCAATGGAACTCTACTTGTCTAATTTTATTCGTAGATATGTTTAGTATAAGCAAGTCCCAAATAAACATCTTAATAAATAAAGAAGAATCAAAAAGGAATTTAAATTTAAAGAATGATTAAGGATAAATTTAGGACTTATGGGTTGTGTTTAAGAAAATTGTTTATGTTTAATGGACCTACATTTTCACATAATTCTATCTTTTCACACACATCTTGATTGCAAGGAAGCGAAAGAAATTGACAAGTCAAAGAGTTGAATATTGAAGCGTCCACGGGCACAGTGCCAACAACGGTACTCGATCGCGTTGCTTCCGCGCAGCTCTTGTGTCAATGGTGCTGTTATATTACCTGAATGGTTTAGGTTATTAATTCTTGAATTAAAGTCAGGCATTCAAGAAAAAAAATCTAATCAAAAAAGATGAAAAATACTAGACACTAGTTAAAATTAACAACTTTTACCTTTACTTGTTGATCATGATCAGCCTAAACAGTTATTATTAAGGTTTACTAATTAAGAAGTCTATTTTTGTAAGTTTACAATTTAACTTCAAGGTTTTTACATTCATTCATTTAGAACTAAAGATTGAGACGGTAGTAAGAGTCTTCAGTGGCGTTACAAATTTTTAACATCATTTTATTCGTTTCAAAGTTCAGGAGGTGTACCATGACGTATTATCAAGCAATTCAGGTTAGGTTCAGAAACTTTACGTCAGCGCCTTAGCTTAGGTACGTCAAAAAAAGTTCGTATTAGGACCTAAACTGAATCGCTTTAAACGGTCATAGTAAGCAAGCCGGCATAAAACAAATGACCAACTCTTGTTGATAGTTTATGTACAGTGTAGATACTATCTGCACTCTGCGATAGGAAAACAAAAGTAGTTTAGATAATTGAGTTCATATCGGTTAAGTTAGTTTGTTTGCGTAATTGAAATGATAAAACAAAGTTAAACATCAAAATCTTTAAACACATTTTACTTAATGTTAGTAGATTGATGACATGTGAACTAGTCCTACATGATCGAACTAAATCTCAACAATTAACATGAACCTTAGTTGTACTCGTATTATAAAAGTTACAAAATTCAGGTTGCAATTTCAACTTTTGGTTGAACCTCTAGGAAAGGCTGATGGCTCCCTTCCTGAATGTTAGCCGTATGATCAATGTTGGCTTTCATCAAAATTATCTGATGTCAGGTATTTTTATTGACTCTGTGCTCCTTAAGTATGTTTTTAGGTAGTTACATAAAAATATATAAAACTACAAGCATGCAATCGTTTTTAATAATTGTAAAGTCATGTGAAATTAAGTCGTTTTACCAGATAAAGAAGCGGTAGGTTCAAGTAGGTATAATTTTCATAGAGCTATGTCGAAAACGGATGAAAACCGCGCAGTAGATAAGAACGCGGCAATAGTTTACGAATGCAACTGCAATAATAGCCCGCATTGTGAACGCGCCAGTGATTGCCGATTTCGAAACACCATGGTGCAAGATGCAGGCTGTTGCACTCTTCTAATTATACACTAATCCCTCTATCAGTCTAATGTGTTGTACACTCAACTGATTAATGTTGTTCGAAAAATACACTTACGAGTAAGTATAACGTTGACCTTAAATCGCTACTCGAAATCGAAGCGTACGCAGCGTGAAGAAACCAATCTCTGAGGCAGCACGAGTAGGTATAGGTAGGTTTAATATGCGGATCAAATCAATACAAAGCAAACATAATCCAAAAGAAAGAAAGATTATTTTACTCTATTTAAAAGTAATTCTAGTATTCAATTGGTAAACAGTGGTATCGGATTAGTTAAACAATTACACAGTAATGTTGTCTAAAAACTAATAAGCCATTATTTCTGTTCTCGAAGTAGGCGACGTTTTTTGTAATAAATTTAGCGGTAATTTCGATACCAAATACTTTGTCTACATATTATCAATCCATTAGCAATTAAATTGTGCAATACGAAGGACCAATCACAAAGTCAATTAGATGGCACACGAGGCTTGTCCTCTCTATAAGTTCTAGGAAGAATAAAAACAGGTACTCGTGTAGGCACTAACCATTATCTCACTCGCAAGACGCATCATGGTATGAAACGTAAATGGAAAAACAACAAACTAAGTAGTCCGTTCAATGCGTCGTAATGTGTCTAAAAGAACGCGTCCACTGATGAGCGAGTCGAATATTGAAAAACGAAGCCCTAGTAAACTTTAAATTTTATGGGCTTGTATGTGGTCTACAGGGATCTGATAATATCATTGTTGTTTTGTATTGCATAATGTACAGATTTAGATAAAAACTTATGCCTGTAGTTTTGCAAATGTGGTAAACAGGTGTCAACTCCTTTTTGTTATGAAGTTAAATCTTTTTAAAATAAATATATTCTTTCTTTATACATTCCTTAGTATTACTTGTGCAGACAATAAGTTAAGCTGCATTTGTAATAGTAAAAGTCTGTGTGTCGTGTAAAGTTTTTACCATTGTAGATCAGTGGAGGTTAGCCTACTTACATGTATGTCGCAAATCCTTGTTTTTAAAATTTTATATGTTCTATTGCGGGTAAGGAATTCTGCTAATCGTCGCCAGCTACATTTTGCACATGCCTCAGACGTTGTAAATGAGTGCTATTTAACCGCAAGCAGCCACCGCTGGCTCGGCTTGAGCTTGCCTACTGTTAATTGAGCTTTTTTGAACCGTAGCTACTGAGTTCAAACGTCTTAGTGTGAGAAAACATAATCGTGGCTTATTTTAACAACTTTCTATATTTCAATGATATCACTAAGAAATAATTGAATAAAACTTATTTACCTATAGAAAGGTATTATATTGGGTACTAACATCTATACTGCAAGTTAATTAGTGTTTATAATACTACCATGTAACAATTTTTGACCTTGCGCATGCCACAGCTTCATAAGGGGTCAGACGAATTACAACTAAAACCTCACAGTATCAAAGCTTTAACGCATTTGCTGTCACTTTAAACCAGTCTTGCTCACGCTACCGGACTTTCTGGAGGTACAACCATGCGCAATGGTACCACTCAACATGTTAATAAGTACTTTTTTCTAGTTACTATAGTTGTTTCGAAAGAGCCCTGTATTATAAGCAGCCCACACATCGCAGATTACCGCATAGCTACCGCGGCCGAGTAAATCACCAAACGGGCTCCGTACAATCTATGCAAATCGCGGGCTCAAACTTATTGCTCTCGCCTCGACTCCTTTCCAAATGCATACTAAATAGCTGCCGGGCCTTTGTTTTATATTTTTGTTGAGCTCTATTGACTTGATGGTTTGTCAGAGGGCTTTACGAAAATATGAAACTGATGCTTTGATGTAGGTAACAAGTAACTTTAGAATAATTTCATGTTGGTTTAAAGCTACACGCTTTTTACATGTGATTGTTATAGCTTATATTATTATTTCTGCTTTATTTAAATACATATCCATAATACGTTACAGCTACACAAGTAACACAAAAAAAGAGTAAAGTTGAGTTGAAACAATTTTAAAAGCGCTGAAATATCTATCGGTATTTATAAATATTAACGGGACTTAATCGCGTATTCAAATCATATTATTTACCTCGACGTTTCGGTGGCGTTACAGTCACCGTGGTCACGAGTAGACTGAAGGCCGGCACCCGCTCGCATCTTCAATTGACGAGGTTTTTGTCTACCCTCAATCAGTCAACACAAAACTACTACTAGGGTTGCGACACATTATTATTTATGATTTCAATACGCGATTAAGTCACGTTAATATTTATAATATGTTTTGAAGTCGCGATAGTATAAATAGTATTTTATCTATCGGTAGTCCTAAAAAGCTATGTATTTGAGTTTACAGTTCACGCTTACGGCAGCTTTAAGAATAAATAGTTGGTATCATGTAGGTAAAACAGAATAGAAGCAGTATTCCCATGGTGTTCTCGGAACAAGGCACAGAATGTAACAAGAGATGCGGCTGCCTTCCGCATAGACTCACATGCGATCCAATTATACCTGATACCGACGAGAAATATTATTCCATTACCTATAGATGCATACAAGTGGGCTAGGTACGTAGCTTTTGCTGAAGACGGACGACACATTCAGCAAATAAGTCACACAGCTAAAGATCATTTTAATGTCAAACAAAAAATCTGGGGCCTTAAAATGGCCGTTCGAGCATTTCTGCTAGCAATTCATAAAGTGCATTTATTTCATGAATTGTTTAGTATTTTCACCAAAATATGATAGAATGGCTCAAATTGATCAGTTTTAACAAATTTTGGTGAAAATGCTAAACAATCCATGAAATTAATGCACTTTTTGAATTGCTAGCAGAAATGCTCGAAGCGGCCATTTTAACCCCCCTTAACCGAGTTCGTACAACAGAATAGTTAATGAGAAAATTTAAAGTATATTTTTCAAAGTTAATTTATTGTAGGTATTTCAAAATGGCAATTAATTAAAGTCAAATGAAAGGAAATCAGTGAATGTATTAACTTCAAGAGATCAGTAGGCTGTTCCAAAAGGATATGTACTCGGACAAACAAACGTATCATTTAGAATATGAAGAATTATTGTTGTTGACATACCTAATTACCTACTGTGTGATTCGTAATCGGACTAAATAACTGCCCAAGTAAGGCTGCATTGCATCGGCATTTGTTAGATTTCCTTGTTTACTGAAGGCAAGTTTTTTTAAATAACTAAGGACATAGGTAATTGCTGTTGCTCAACCGCTAGTGTAACATTAGATATTTAAAAACTTATAATAATGACAAATAGTCTTATTGAAAATGCAAAGTTTAAAAGTTATTAAACTAATGTGGTATTAAACAAAGAGCTTTGTGTAATATTATCAGTTTAGATTTTTAGTGTCTGTTTACGGTACATTTTCTTCCGGCTTCGCATTACTTGAGCATTTATATTTTTTACCTATAAATTTAAGGAAACAAATTTTAATACAAAATTAAACGCGAACTACGAAGACGTGGATAGGATCATTTACAATCGTGACAAGTAGAAGAGCAAACCAGGAGCAAACAGTGTACCAAAGAGGGTTTTCTGTCACTATTGAGGTTTATAGCTCCAAAAAGGAATCTGTCAGGATGAGAATCCGGAGTCGACGAACCCTTGCAAATTGTCAGGCTTGCGGCAATTGAGTGTCGCGCAGCTGCGTCTACGCCTTGACCGTTAGTACTAATTGCATCGATGAACGCTATTTTATAGCTCTTTGTACAGTACCCGGATTACGCAATGACAAGTAGAAAACAGAAAATAAGGTACTACCACGGAAGTCAAGTATAAAAATCTACAACTTTTTATTTACCCCGGAGGACTTTCTTTTGAGGATGAGTGGTAATTATTTGTAGTCACGAAATAAGCTATGTTCTAGACAGAGTATAATGTCAATTATCTATGTTCATAGATTTAAGGTTTGGTTTGACTACTGATGATACAAAGAGATACCTATTTAATTTGATTTTAAATAAGATGGAGCTAATAAACACAACTTATAGGATGGTGAGATTGTCTAACACAGTTACAAATATTATTGCAGATACCATCGCTTCTCTGTTAGAAATTTTTGAAATGATACTACGTCAAAGTGTTTAAGATATCATAAAGCGACGAAACTCAAGTTTATCGTACAGCCACATTAACCAGACACCAATTCTAACCTAATCTTCTTCCATCTTACATTCGCAACTCCACAAGCTAAATTGCACGAGTAAGTTCACCTATTGAAGCGCACTAACTATTTACCGTGAATAGATTATAAGGCTTAACCGATTTCAAAGCACTCAAGACGTTCTCAAACTTGTTGCACGAGCATAGCATAGTCATAAACTAAGTTACCTCAGGCAACATTGCCGGCTCCGCTGCAGCCGAAATTAATTTGATTATCAGCGCACCTTGATCTCACTAAGCCGAGATTCCCTTCGTTAGCACACTACATAGGCGGGAGATTCTGTAGATAATGTAATAAACACGATTGAACATACATATCGGGTGAACGGGCTAAAGTAGGCTCACCTATTTGATCTTGTCGATAGGTTCTCCTAGTATTCAGACTTGAGTAAACGTGAATAAATTTATGTATTTCAAGCGAGTATTGAGCAGTCTTATTTTAGTCCACGTGTTTTACAATCGTTAAAAATAGCGTGTTAAGTGTGAAAAAAGTTTTCATTTTGTTTGGTTTCAGTTGTAACTTTTTATTTGTATCAACATTTTCCTTATTTTTGTTTTAGGAACAATACCTACTATAAATACACTACCAATACTTATACGTAGTGTATTCAATGAGGCTCTCAAAGAGGTCTAAGTAAAGCTATTAGTACGAGTAATAGTTCATGTTATTCAATATTCCGACGAGCGCGTTCCGAACGCACGCACTGCTGGAAGTTGGTCATGAATTCATTGTTTTTGACGCGTTCGTGTGATATTGAACCAGTATAGGAAAGAGTTGGGTCACGTTTGAAAACTGTACGGATAGAGAATAATAAAATTGGAATACGCTTGCCCTATACTTTTTTTAACCAATGTTTTTGCTTTTATTGCTTTTTGTAACCATTCATCTACGGAAGCTTATTTTGTAACGACCACATTAGTGATTATTTGGAAATAATAAATTTATAGGTATTCTCATAATAGCAATGGTTCACCACGTGACAGGTGGATTAACATAAAACACACAGGGATAGGTAGGTACTAAAGCAGTAAGTAGTGAAATATAACTTATAAAACCACAAATAAACTAACAAATGCATCCTTGTAGTACGTATAAATGATAAATACGGAGAATACGAAAAAGTAGTTTCTTCCAGTTGTTAATTACGTTAGCAAAAGCTATTTAATTCAAGTTAACGGGAAAAGTCATAACAAAACTAACCTTCCCCAACAAACAGAAGCCAAATCACTTTTGTAAACTTTTTCCCAGCATAGCTGTATCGTATTAGCATCGATAGAACGTATCTATTTATTGGACCTACATAGCCAGCGTTGTGTTACGGATACTACCGAGTAACCTGTGATAAAGTTACGTCACTTTTGAGCTCGGATATTGATTTTTGGACATAGCGTGTGATTACAATAAAACTCGAAATACGGTTTTTAAAAATGAGTTCGTAGGTACATGTCTATTATAACTCTGTTATTATTTAGATAATTTTTTTACTGAATTCTTGAGAGTAAGGGACTACATAGCTCAATGAATCTTAGAAATAAAACGGATATTATACATATTTTTTAATATTGCTTTACTAACTGAATAATAAAATGCACCGCGTGGATATGTATTTAGGTATACATCCACTATTGAATGATCGAGGTGGTTATATGGAAATTCGGTGAAATGCAAAGCGCACGAAAATCGTGTCGATATCAAACTAACGATGGTGAAAGCTTAACCATGCCTGTAGAATTTAGTGCATCTATACTATAGTATTAATTACATGCTAAAGAGAGACATATAATGCGATAGAAGATTTGATTTTCCATGTTTATGGATGTATTTAAAGTTCAGATAAAGGTGGACTTGTTATAATATTATAATTTTATGGATGATTAATTTAGAATTGCAGAAATTAAATGTAACATGATAAAGAGACATACGTATTATTATTAAAAATGCCTCCCAGAGACATGTAGGTTTAATATAATAATTAAAAGCAGCATCTTGCTGATATATGCAGGTACTCCAGTCCAGCGCATCAATAGATAACAGACCCCTTTTTCAACGACACCCTTTCCTTAGTTGTATACTTGTATTGCGTGAGCTTCTGAACGATAAACTGATTTGATACACTGTTGCACATTCATGCCCATTTAACATTAACTTAGCGTTAAGCGAATGTTTACGTTAACTGGTCTGTATTCTCATCTTTTGATACGCTAGTTGTCGGCTTAACGAACGGTTGTTGTAACCTACTAGTTGTGTGAAGAGTGGTTTCAATGCTTCTGTGGTCATCGCAGGTCTTATCTGTGATGTTGCGACGGTAGCGTTCCGCACTGTTGCATCCACTTTGTGCTATTGCACGCGTACTAATTTTTTATCCCTTTTATATCTTCAGTTAGTTTCTTGACGGCAAGAAGGTTCCTTTCACTAAAGATTTCAATTTTCCTGAAGGTCCATCTATCTAATACTTTCAAAATAATTTAATCTAATGTTTTGTGTGTGTTCTCAATTTAAAATAATAGTTCAGATAATAAGTTTAGACACTCACCTACATAATTATTTACGTAGGTATATACCTAATATTTTGTGTGTTTTTAACGGTTTCTTTAAACATCTTATTATGTCTAGGACTTTATAACGTTTCATGTTAATATTCATCTTATATAAGTGCTCGTTCTTCGCATCTTTGCAGTTCTTCAGTAACTCCTCGGCACTCGACTATCAGCACTCGATCACGCTACGTGTAATGTCCTATGACATATTACTTTATATTCCGACGGGCGGCCGGCGCGGCGGGCGTCGGCGTACAAGTTATTTACATATAAGTCGTTGTTCCTCTGTTCCTGCTACCTCTCATTCATAGCCGAGCCCGGCAGACCATGCTGATTTATAGCCTTAATTTCATAAGTATCTCTTTGTTGCCATGACATCTATGTTATATTTGAGTAATATCGCCCGCTTTATTGGAGACGCTGAAAGGGTCAATTCGGGCGCTCTCTACCGATTAGCGTATACCCGTTACACATAGCTCACTATACATAGGACCTGGTTATTGGGGTGTGTGGTTACTGATATTGAAATTAGCAATATGCTCTAGATATGAATAGATCCAGGGATATGTATTGGCCGTTATGTCCGTTATTGAATTTACATCACCCAATAATGCCATATATCACGATACAAGGGATGCGCACAGAGCTTAATACATATAATTATCTTTTTATCTAGATGAATACTTGCGTATTTCGATCATAAATACTTTTCTAAAATAAAAATTATTGTTTCAAATTTCAATATAGGTACCTAAGTTTTTCAATAAAAGTTTCATTTTGATTTTCATTTTCAAGTCTGTTGAGACGGTTCAAATCACTTTCGATTTAGCAGTCGAGTTCACACAAGTCGATTTAATAGTCGCTCATTGACATAAAATCGACTGCGTGAACGCGGCATGACTTAAAGCAATTTAAAGTAAATGTCTCATAGGAAATATGAAAACAAAAGGGACTCTTGTCCAGGCTAAAATAAACACGAATGCAGAAACTGTAACAAGAGCAGTTAAAGAGTTGTATCTCTCGTTTTCTTACTTTCTTTTGATATGTCCTTTTTGCATAATGTGATATTTTCATTGAGGCACATTCGCTTTCATTTCATGTTTGTTTGGCATAAACATCGACTATTGCATGCTGTGCAAAAATCAGTTGTTTTGGTTATAATAAATTGTCAAATTAAATGTCTAGCTTGAATTATATCTAAATGACAGTTAATAAAGTTTTATCATGTTGTAAAGTCGTGGATAATCATAATGATCAAATAGACATGTAACACTTAACTCTATATTTGTCGAGAACTTGCAACCCGAGTCTTAATTCACAGCTGGCTTATAGACGGGGATGATTCATTAACTCAACGCTACGCTTTAATCTTATTATGAAACATAACATGTCTAAAACAAAGTTGATTTTTGTATACAGAATAATGCAAATACAACATTTAAACTTATTAATGTTAACAAGTGTATCAGTGACTCAGTACGCACCTAAGATCATCGTTTCGGTGGTACCTACTTGAATTTGAAATAAAAAATTGGCATCGTTACTAAGGAAACATGGCTAGATGGTATTACCTATAATTTTTGAGTAACATTTCGGAGAATCTTAGAAATAGTAGTTGTAAATAACAAGAATGACTCAACTACTTTCAAATTTTGAAATAGCCAGATCAGTTAGCGTCCAGCAAAAGCTTCACAAATAATTTATTAATGTTCAATTAAAGTTTTTGGGGCGTTTCGATGGTTTTTTTCGCCTCTATTCTTCGTCCTTTTTGTCTTTACCCTTATTTTTTTTTTAATTTTAATGTTGAATGCATGTGCACAAAGGGTGTTCTTTGTAAATAGATAACAACCATAGAAAGACGATGACTAACGATTAGATTAACTCGCGTAGGATAGTAGGGCTACACTACACAAGCATTACATTATACTAGACTTCACAAGAGGAAAGTAAACAATTAAGAGAGTTTATATCTAATGTTATAGCAAGTGGTCGCACTATGATACGAAACGTTTATTTAAACCATGTGCTTCTGTCTTTGATTTTTACGGAAGTAACGTTCTTTTAAGTTCAAAAGTCTGAAGACTGATCGAAAATATCTTATGTGCGAGACTCCTTGTTTTCCTATTTCAAATTGTTAGTAAAAACTATAAATTTTATGATCTCAGGACTAAAATAAAAGTATTGTCAGCTCTGAGATAAATGAAAAATTTGTACGATGAAAGAAATATCTCTTAGAATATTGAAAGGATGAACGATAAACTAATAAAAATAATTCATAACTCACTAAACAAGGAGCGGAGTGCTTCTTGAATAATTAATTTTAGGGGCGACGAAATTAAAATCGACTGTTAGGTTATAGTTATGTTTAATATTCCTCATAAATAGGTCCAGGAACTAGGAGAAATAATACAAAATTAAGTACTTAAATCAGTTTCAAAAAACAAATAAACCTAATTCTTATTGATTCTGTATTATCTATGTAGTATTTTTAAATTTAATTACTTTTAGAACTAAGTATATTTAAATACAGTTACAAAAACAAAACAAAAATGATAATAGCTACTATTTGATAATATCAATTTCTAAACAATTTCAATGCCAGAATTGAATAAAGAAAAGTAAAGAACAAAATACCTACCCCACAATTAATCTATCACACGCTAAAAGGTTCGCAAAATAATGAGCGGTTACAACAGAGTTTTCGATATTGAAAACAAACGAAAACCACACGTTAAGCTGATTTGATATAGCCTGGAGCGAACGGTCAGACCGAAAATTAATTAACATACTTTAGCAACCCCCACACAGGTGGCCGCCCACCCTCGCCATACACCCTCTCTGTCACTAAATGATATTACTGGTCTATTTTTGAAAATGAAATATTGATTGTGCATACATTCTATTAACGCTTGTTTTACAATGTGATTTGATTTGAGTCTGATGCGTTGCTGTGATTTGGTTGCGTTGGAAGGTTTGCGGTTATCGTAGGATAGATTAAAAGATTGAATAAACTGTGGATATTTTTTTACTCTTATCTTGCAGTTAATTATGATGTTTAATAACATCAATAGAACTAGTGTTTTCATCTCTTAATTGTGAAATATATTTTGAAATTCTGTTTTCTGTTTCCAAATGATTTGATAGTTTCCTGTTGATAATGTTTAAAGAGGTAATCTATGTATGTCGTATTTATTCAATTACAAAATTATAGTCGATGATGTCGACTTTTTGTTAAATGTTAGAATTAGCTATAGGTACGTACTTAGCTAAATAAAAAAAAGCTTTAGCTTGTTATGAAAATGGTTTATTAAATTAGAAATAGGTAAATTGAAACAGTTCACATGTCGGTAATAACATGCGAGGTACTTTTATAGATTTAACAAGAAACACGCGATACGGGGGCCACACAGCATTAAATTACCGGAATTTTCCGTTGCTGATGTTAAATGCATTCCTGTTTCAGGGATCGCGTGCAACCCAAGTACAACTTTTGAACCTAAATATCGTTTTCGTATTTGAATCAACGCAATACATAGCATTCAAAAGTTTATTGCATGTCATCAAACATAGTTTTACAAAGCAAGAATATTTTCCAACTTGTTATATTTCCTTGTTGCTCTGATCAGATATACAAATAAAATAAACCCGCCAAAATATTCCAATAATGACAGGGTATAGCTGACGCCAGTAGAAGTGAAGCCGACCGGCCGCGGCCGACCCCATCGTGGGTCCCTTATTGCGGGCACTTGTCATATCAGCACAATGACTGCTCGCATAAAGCGATGCTTTATTATTTTAATTATTGCACGTCCACGTTCGCCCTTTGTCAGGGGACCGCAGAATGTCTGAATCAGACGAGTGCCCCAATTGAAGATTCTACATGTTAATGCTTTGTTTGTGAGAACGGGTTTATGGAATTTATAAAGATCTATTAACAAAGTTCATTTTTAATCGTGTCGTGTAAACAACCCGTTGTAAGCTGATACCTAGTAGTACCTGGTTAGAATTATTTTAACTCAACGGTTAAAGACAAAACCAATTATTAGGCTGAACCTTATTTAACGAATACGCCTCAATAATAACCTCTGGCATAAAGAACGACCTACCTAAGTAGGTAAACACTTGATTACCCAGTTATAAAAAAGCCGCTAGTATTGTGTTGAATATGGAAATTGGAAGCAATTAACATTTTTATTTACCTGGTAGCGGTACAGTAACTCTGCAGGATTCTATAAAGAAGTGCCTACAAGTAGCGATGACAGCGAGTCGTGAAGGCGGGCACATTCTTTCTCTCTTGACTCTCGATCCGATTTTCATAAAGAAATTCTCGTTTTTGATATTATATTTACCTATATTGTAAATGTTCCGTACCTGCATATTTGTAACGGTAAATATGAAAATTTACGGAATGCCTGCAAGTTCGCTTCTCGGATCTTGAGGGAATAAATAACATTTTTGGAATTATGAAATTTTAATTCGACGAGTTTGTTTTTTCTTCGACTTTGTTTAATTTTACCATTCCCACGATGGACTTATTTTAGTTTTAGAATTTAACTCGAAGCCTTTCTCTTTTCGCATGGTCCAGTATTCCAGATGGGTAACATTTTAGGTACTTTAGGAAATAATAACGACGCAGTTTATAGCGTTGTTCGGTGAGATTAAGGTGCCTACGAGTACGTAAGATTGGAAGTTTACAACGCTCGTCACTAAACAAACAAACCGACTGACGTCAAACCATTATTAGACTGTTTTGAACTTGAGATATGCATACACGTTCACCATTTTATGAATAAATATTCATGATATAATGTGGTCAGTAGAATG
Organism: Xanthorhoe spadicearia; assembly: GCA_947086425.1. Lineage (NCBI taxonomy): Eukaryota > Metazoa > Arthropoda > Insecta > Lepidoptera > Geometridae > Xanthorhoe > Xanthorhoe spadicearia. The sequence goes on from OX352199.1 coordinate 7,645,021, forward strand.
TTTAATAATTAACAAATAACATAAAGATGTAAGCAAGTATAAGGATTGATCATTATATAGTATCTAGTCTTTTCAATGTCATTATTTTTGAAAGTAAAAAATTTAGGGAAGTATCAGCACCTGGCCCAACTCTGGTTTAAATTTCTGAAAGTAAGAAGGATTATACTGATCCGATGTCCCCGAAGAGTCCAGGGGGTTTACTCTGCACATTCGGATAATTATAATTATAACCAACATAAGCTGACCTGCGATGATTGTCACTATGCATCGTTTTCGATTGGTAGAGTAGAGGGGCTGAGTCCGTTTCTTATATTTTTATTTGTATGCGTACTTATGCTATGTTTTGTATTGTTACAGCGAGCGGCGCGCTCGCAGCCGGCACCATTGCGTCTCCCTGGAGCACGGCGGCAGGCGCGCCCGACACCAATGGCTCGGGCGCCGACGCCAAGCACTTGGACGTTGGCGACGCTAGTGATGACGAAAAGGTAAGACGTGAAAATGTATATCATCAACCTCACGATAGCTGATTCTACAGACTTGAAACTAGTAAGTAAATGTTAAACCCACGTTGAGCGCCAAATATTAAGATTGTGCTGTGCATTTGGCATCACAAGTTTTATGAGAAGTGATGAAATGACATTAGTTATAAGTAGTTATTTATGCCTTTGAAACTCCACTGTATTAAAAACTTTCCATTGTTTTACTAAATTATTCTGAAAGCTTTATATACTAGCCACTAACATTATGAATTTCTTGAACAACAAAGGGTGTTTGGGTTACTTATATCCTATAATCAAGCAGTATTCTATTGTTATAGGAATATAATAAACGCATCTTGTCATAATAAATAGCGCGCTACGTAATAATAATATTGTTACGACTTGCGAGTGTGCGTATTTATGAGCAGTGAAAGTAAATGTGTTAAACAAAATGAACAATATAACATACTGTTTTCAAGGAATTGTGATTCACGTTGTTTTTGATCATGTTAAAGCAACTGTAACAACTATGAGATTAGCTATATATTTCAAGAATAGAAACGTAGTTAACTGAAATTAATAAGCTTACTAATGATTCACTATTTTACTGGGAAGAGAATCAAACCGTAAATATTTTACAGCATCACTCTACAACGCAGATGTTTACACTTACCCCCTTATGCATAATCGACCAGTAAACCTGTATTAGCTAAAACACATATTAAATCTGTTGCTATCTCTTTTCGTTGGCATATGAGTGACAAGAAAAAAACGTTCTTAAAACCTGTATTAAATTGTCAAGTTTTTATGCATAAGGGGGTTAGTTTTTTCTTCGACTTCATGATGAAGTCGTCATCTTTCATTATTTTGTCATACTTGTTTAAACTGGTTTATATCTAACGATTATTGGGCTGATACCAGATACCTGAGAGAAAATCACAATTTGGAAAACCTGAATATATTTTTGAGTTGGATTTCAGGATTTATCGGCGGCCGATGCGGAAGGAGTTTGGAGCCCCGACATCGAGCAAAGTTTCCAAGAAGCATTGGCCATCTACCCCCCCTGCGGCCGGCGCAAGATCATTCTCTCCGACGAGGGCAAGATGTACGGTGAGTCCGCATATGATAGATGACAACAATCTATTACAACATAATTAACATAAGAACAATAAAAGAAGAAAAGCCTTTATAGAGCCAACAAGAATCAATGCTGCGATTTACACTTTTCTAGAAAAGTTTTTACCGAAGAAACGTCAACGATCTTCAAATAAAATGAAATTAAACAGATATCGATTAAAAAATAACATTTGATAGTAGATGACGAGCAGACTTATGCATAAACGATCCCTTTGTATCACTTAACTGTAATGTAGGTAAAGGAAATAGGAACGTACAATACACGTATTTAAAGGGTAGTGTTAAGTGCGGAACATGATAACTTAAGCTATATCATAAATGTTGTGAGACATCTAAACTGAACACTACATAATTAAACGTAATTTGTAAAAAAAATATAATTCGTTGGAACCTTGTCACGAGTATAACCTTTTCGGGACTTTGACTCGATGCCAGAATATACTGATTACTGTATGGTTAATCTATGATACTTCCGCTTTGAAGTAGCTTTGTCAGAGTCGGTTTGGCCGCAACGTAACCCTTACACAAATAGCAAGTTCTCGATGTAACCTCTACGTACTGTTTAATTGGAGTTCTGTAACATTGTAGTTTCAGTTTGAAACATAGTAGCCAGGGTTACCTAATTGTTTCTCTGGTTCAACATTTAGTGATTTACAGCTCAATATTGTTCCGAGAACAGAAAAATGCCTTGATAATGCAATACTATTGTCACATAATAAGAAGTATGAAATATATAATATGTCAGCATTATTTGTGAATAATAAAGTGGTATCAAGGCCATATCGCCGAAAATGAACAATGGGCATGGCACGAGACAAAAGCCGATGTAGATACGTATTGAAGGCAGCCGACAAAGGCGATTTGCGCAATAGAATTCCACGGAAAGACGTGAACCGACAATTATTATCTCTCGATCACCATGTCGTCAATTCGTAGAAATCAACTGGAAATTAATACTTAATCCACCAAATGCAAATGCACTCATAGGGATCAGTAATATTTTTTTAATAAACAAAAATAAATTAACTGATATTCAAGCTTATAAAATGAAAGCAATTCTTAGGGAAGACGGGCGCCGAGAGCAAATTTTTTCACGTTACATTGTTAACTCGGGAAGCTCGTTAGCGCGTACGTGACGATTGCTACTCAAAGCAACCTTTTTGTGAATTAAATGACTGAACTGATTCTGCGAAAACAACAATAAACACTTTCTTCTGAAAATTGTGTAGAGTAGTTGTCACATCGTGTAATGGAATAGATGTAGAGCAATTATTAGAGGGTAGGACGGCTATTACTGTGCCGGACGCACATTAAGTTTACGTCAAAAGCTCCAACATTATACGTCCCGGTTTTAATTAAAGGACTGTCCGGAGTCCCGTTCCGTGGTGCCAAATGGAATTGCTAAACAAATTTACCACAGACGATATGTCCACCTTAAGTGATTTAATAGGCGTAAAGAAATGCAATTGCTTCTATTCAAAACGGTGTTTTTAAGAGCGGAATATAATGAAAAGGGATTCCCAAAAGCTCAGGCAGTTTAATATAAATTTTATGCCACGACACTGCACACCCAACTTTAAAACTACCCTATCAAAGAGAAGCAATGAAGTTGAGCGTAATAAAACTTACTATGATAAATCCCAACTTCATATTTTTTTGAAACAAACCAAACTCTTACAAAGCAAGAAACTTCTAAGAAGAATGCATTAATATCTTTATTATTTGCATAGTTTCGCAACACCTGTTGCTTGTTCACACATGTTCAAATGTAATGGCACTCCATCTCGTCGCAAAACAGCGATTCTACAATAATTGCGACGGTCCTCGGACAATATATGAGCACATTAGACGCGGACGTGTCCCCTGCACTTAATATAGAAGAGTGTAAGTGCGTCGCCCTTGTCTGTCCACGCTTTTTTCACCCTCCCTTCGCAATCGTAGCACGATTACACACTGTATTCTTTTATTTGACTGTGCTGCGAGTATGATGTTGATGACAAAGAATTGCAACAGTTGAATGATTATTATGATTCTAAAATTTAGTTCAAATTCGATTTAGATTGAATGATAAAATATTGACAACTAATTTGAAATGCATCAAGCACTAACCAGTGTCAGTCTGTTTGGGTTATTTAAGCTGAATCTGAAAGTCTGACCTAGTATCGAAAGATATTATGATGAAAAGCAACTTGGGCGCACTTACTTAATGGCCTTCGCCTACGATATTGCTCTCCCTAATAGTCGTTGAGTCGAGTGCCCTAGCGGCTTTGATATTGCACATGAGCCCTGTCTCGAGCTGGGAAAGCAAAGCTCACACATTGCGGTGTATAGTTTCTAGTTGGGAAGAGTTTAGCAACAAAGCTAGTGCACTGCCACCGGCACGTTCGTGAGTTAAGACATTCAAAACCGCTCAATATCCTGGGAGTAAGTATGAAAGTTTCGTCAGCGCACGGCTTCACGTGGTCCGGGGGAGGCGGGCGAGGGGTTAGCCGGGAGGGCTAAACTATGCGAAGAATGCGCAATTAGTGAGCGAGCGAGCGTGTAAGGGGCCCGGCCGCGCTAGGCGGCGAACGCAGTAAGAAAATATAAAGAAGGGGCGGGCCGCCCGCGCCCGTTGTTTAGCGCCCGCCAGCCCCGCCCGCCTTCGGGCATAACTCCCGATTGTCTCCCGAGAAATCCTCCTTAGACCTGTCGCAACTCAACCCTTTCTGCGAGGATTTGCCTCGCATACCTAGTGTTTGGGTCAGCGTGAAATCCTGCTATCCGAATTACAGTTTAATATCTTTTATAGCACCCAGCAGTTACTTCTTTGTATTCACAAAGAGAATCATTTAGAAATGTCTTTGTGATTACATTATTTTTTCTATAAGTAACAACATTTTGCACAAGAGTTTTGTTACTTATCTTAAAGTCAAAGAAAATAGTCCCACTTGCTATGAAATTGTACAACAATTTACAAAAATAACTCTTGGGCCCCCACAAGACCATATTTGAAATCGCATTAAAATAATAATGCTACAAGAAAAGCCATTAAAGAACAACAAAACAATAAAATTAATATTGAAGAAGCTCCAGTTCCAAATTATAATGGCAAATAAAAGCAGGTACGGACTTTAACCGTTAATGCGATTCTGATCGATATCCAATATTATTACCCGCAGTCGAATAAATTACGGCTGCAAAATACAAACACAGCAAAAAAGAGGAGCAATAAAGCACCAGATCCAAGTAGACGGGACTTACCTTCCCCTGAACGTAGACAAAATATGTGACAGGTTTCTTTTTAAGATACTTATTTACGTTTCAGAATAAAGAAAATATTGATAAACTTACGCAATCTATATTAACAATACAATTGTATCAGAATTTCATTGATAAGTAAGAAAGATGTTAATGAATGTTTGCTGAGGAAAGAACAGAATTAAAATTCATAATGGTGGTGGAGCGTGCACGCACAATTTCATCTGCGCGAAGTGCGCGAGAGCGTGGCGCGCTGGCAATGGACCAAATTAGCCAACTAACGAACTAATAAATAATGATCTTCTTGTTTTTCTATCCACTGTGGAATAGAAACGTTCCGTCGATCCTCTAGCTATTTATAGAGGGATGCACACGACGATTCGGGTGAAAGCACTCTTAATGCTCAATTCGCGGGCACGGATGTCACAGGCAACTTACACTCGTGCAGCGCTTATATTCTCTTCACTAATTCGTGCTAACAGCAATTTGTTAAAGTGGTTGGACTCACTAATTTTAGCTTTACACCCGACGTGAAAACTTTACGACAGTGCCATAATTTCAGAGTCATTTCAAGAATGTTTTACTTTCGGGAGTTTGTTTCTCAACTTCTCGGCTTTTCATCTTTAGTTAGACACAATAAGAGTATCTTTAGCTTCATAAAATAATGTTTAGAAATAGGTATTTAGCAAATTTAGCATTTTCTTTTAAATGCTTTTATTGAGCATTTGACAAAAAACATCTCTGTAAAAGTTATTCCTCTCTATCTCAACTCAAAACTTTGATGACCAGTATTATGGGCTAACACTTTGTAGCGTTTATCCATAAAAATATTCATAGCATCCGTTATATATTTATTTCAAGTTCAGTTATAAATAATTTATACACAATATTGGTTACTTTCTGCTGCGCACCAATATCACGGCTGAATGAGCAGTTCGGCCGGTGCCGTAACACACGTGGCTCGGCAAGCAAGGGGTTAATTAAATTTGCACCCGGCGCCTCTCGTTTCACATTCTGCGTATTCAATCAAAACTCAATTCGGCAACTTACCGAGCCCTCTTCTTTTCATCAATTAATGATACATTTCTGAACATTCATGATGCTATGAGGATAGATAACGTCCAATGGCAACTTGTTGGTTTAACCTGATACAATTACAAACCGTGTTGTGGACAAGATTGATTCTAATTCAATTTAGCACCTACTTGTGAATAAGTTTTTAGGTTAGTGCTCCCACACAAATCCGCGATGCGACGCGATGCGAGCTCGCATCGCAGAAATTCGCATCGCAAGTTTCTGCGATGCGACGCGATGCGACGTCGCGCGAATTTGTGCGACAAGCCGTTTAGTAGGGCGATGTAGGAATGTGCGATGCGAAGCAGATCGCAAATTCTTGCGATGCCATCGTGCGAATTCGCGCGATATCGCAGATTTTGACAATGCGACGCGACGTCGCGGTTTTGTGTGGGAGCCCTTACTAGGATTTTTCCTTTGTTTTAGTTAAAAAAAAGGTACTTTGGTCATTGAACCTTTCAGAAACTAAAGAAATAAATTGTAGTATTGAAAAAGTACATGAAAATAAAAGGAATCTGACCTAAGAAGCCAATGTTTAAGCAAGTCGTTTTAGTAGGCGAGGTGACGTGACGGACAACTACAGAAGATGATTAATTCAATGATCATTACCACAATTGAACGCTCACTAATGTATATAACTTTATTATACCTACGATGTATGAAGACGTTAGAATATAACATTTAAACAGGTCAACTACGAGTCCGTGCAGCAGGTAAATAAGTTGCATCGTCAGAGATTCCTTTAATCGTGTAAAGGAAGATAGAGAAAATAGACTGGAGCTCTAGTGGAGCTATAAAGTAGATGCTCTACTTGACTTATCTGTGTCTGTCACGCATAAAAAGCACACGTTTAATTGAGAACAGCAAATGATTCAACATTCGATTACTGTAATCAATTTGTCTCTATAAATTCGGTGGCAATTCCAACCATGGATTCAAAATAATTAAACAACAGTTGACTGTATTATTTCGGACGATCCACCCCGCATTCCATTCCGCCTGCAGTTTCAATGATTGAAAATAGCTATTCAAAATATTTTGAAAATTGTTTCATAACAGGGGCTGCGCCGCATTGCATTGCGAAACACGCGGCTTTCTGAATCAACTATGCAAAATATTCGCGGGTTATGTTATGTTGCTTTTTGAACACATTTATTTTTTTTGTAAGTAATTGAGCTTACTGATAGAGAGCCGTAATAATCTATCTAAAGCAATGTCATGAAGTTGTAGACATAGTGTCATAGTGTGACCTAGGTACTCGAAAATGGTGATAATGTAATCGACTACCTACTAGTACCTACTGTACTCGTATTAAGAAAGTATCAACGATATTAACAGCCCCTGTTATATTTTTCAGGACGGAACGAGCTAATAGCAAGATATATAAAACTCAGAACAGGGAAGACGAGGACGAGAAAACAAGTTTCATCACATATACAGGTGCTGGCTAGAAGAAAACTACGAGAAATACAGGCCAAACTCAAAGTGGTAAGTTACAAGTATGATGAAATACAACACAAAAGCTGATGTGGTGATACCAACTAAATAAGAGCGAAACATTGTTCAAAATGAATATTGGGAACGTTAGTTCTTTCTACGTACCATTTAGATTACTCTCGTGTTAATCTGACCTTTTTACCCACGTTCTGCCACGCCTGCTGTGTTAACATGAACATTTTTATCCGTGGAAGATTATAATCCAATAAATGAATCATGAATGACATTTAGGACGGTGGGGTGATGAAAGAAAAGGCCATGCAGTCAATGAGCACACTATCTAGCGCACAGATCGTGGCGGGTATACCGCACCCAGCGTACCATCACACGGTACTCAACTTGCAAAAGGCATGCCTTTGGCCTTTACGTGGAAAGCAGGCTGTCAGCGTTTACTTGTGCAAAGACTGTTAAGCTTCTGAGTAATAGATGTTAAGATTATTGCTATTGATTTTATTCATGTATCATTTTCTAGTAGAATTGCGATATATTATAGTGAAAGGTATTATCTATTACCGGAAGTTTCAAAACCACAAAAACTTAATAATACCGAGAGGGTATCGTCGGCAATCAGCTTTCTACGTAATGTGGCCTTTGTGATACTTGTCAAAATGCCATTAAATCATGCTTTTTTGCAGGCATGTTGCCAAATAACACGAACGACAGAGAACTAATCGCGATAACTCTGCTTTACTCACATTGTAAATGATCGCAGATGTTTTATAAATGTTGTTCGTATGTGAATGCGGCCTAAAGTCATCGGAGGCTTACTAAAGCACTCTTTAAATTACGTACTTATAAAACTGGATAATTCCTTCAAAATGTTTCTAATTTAAAACGTATTTAATTTAAGATTACACTAAAAAGCTTCCACGTTAACTGTGTTAGAATCTGTGCGCATAATTTTAACAAATGTATAGCTTATGAATTTATGATGCAAATTGATTGTAAATTCTACTAAATTATTTTTCTTTATTAATTTTCCAGCAATTTTGGCAGCCCGGACTACAAGCTGGTACGTCACAAGAGTAAGTAAATTTTAAGATTGATTACGGGATCATTATAAAAACCTTACATTTGTATATTTTACATTAAGATGAAGTTAATAATAAAAGTACTAAAATGAGATATAAATGAATACAAATATAAGAATTTTGTGGGCTGGTGCTTACCTCGTACTGAAGATAGGTATAGCAATCCAACGAAGTAACGCTGCCAGACTTTTGGGCACCCTACCTGCGGTGACCTGAACTCTGTATTATATATTAGAGTTCATTTTTATTAATTTAGTTGTAAGGTCTATTTTTAGATGTTTTTTTTTTCAAAGAATAAATTGAGAGGAATCTTGCAATAACCCAATTCGAGAACTCAATGAATACACATCTAAAATACATACATATGTCTAAACTCCAAAAATTTACAGTTTCTTGTTGGCTCCACAGTGTTAAACCGTTCCCTGGAACCGGTTACAAGGGCGTCCCCGGCGTCGGTGTGCCCACGGGCACAGACGTCGCACCACCCCCGCCGTGGGAAGGCAGAGCCATCGCCACGCATAAACTGAGGCTCGTCGAGTTCTCGGCCTTCGTAGAACATCCGAGAGACCCGGATACGGTGAGTTAAATAACATAAATCTATACTAATATTATAAAGTGGTAAAGTTGGTTTGTTTGACGGAGGTAATCTCCGAAACTACTCTACCGATTTCAAAATTTCACCGATGTGTAGAATGGACTGTCGGGATGGTTATAGGCTCTATTTTATCCCGGTAGTTTTACTAGTACACCCGTGCAAAGCCGGGATGTGCTGCTAGTGTAAAATAAATTTGCAGGGAAAAAGGCATAACAGTATCAAGATAATTGTAACTTACTTCGATTCAATCTAATACAAGACTCTCTCTACATCATTAAATCCTAATGGCCTGAATATAAAGATAATGTTTATCGCACCTGGGATTTAGTTGTTAGCAAAGAGTATAGAATAAAGGACAGCTAATCCCGTTAGAAATTTTACTTAGTTGGAACATATGAATGAAAAAGACTATCAATCATGATAAATATTTATATAAATGGATATTAAATGAAGTCATTAAGATGATATAATTAAAATGAGTTCAAGGTCTATTACAAAAAATAAAACATCCGCTTCTTTCCAAAACTTCAAAGGAAAAAAGCGCCACACATTATGTACGTAACATTAAATTGAAAGCAAAACACCTTGAACTTTGCATCTGGTGTGACGCTAGAGAGGACAAATAAATATTGTGGTTTGTGAAAACCCACTAGCTACATGTTAATGCGTTAAATTTTAAAAATAAATGAGATTACATAGAATATTTATGATGTCTATCTCTGTGATTTCTCCCACGGATTCTTTATTAATAACAGTGCCACTTTTCATTGATTAAAACGCAGATATTGAGACTACAAACTTTCAAGCCTTTAATAACAAGAAATATATACTCACAATAAATATAATCGAACAACAAATATACCTACGAGTAGTACAAAAACCAAACAAAAGTCGTTACTATAAAATAAGTCTCAAAATTAATTTAAAAAAAAATAAGGGACTGTGTAATAATCTCACTGTTATCATAAAAAATGGGTGTTTATTAACTCTGTAACTCAAAATTTTTTTACCGAAAAAAATACAATTTTATTTATTGATTTACGAAGTGACCAGTTTTTTTTTAATTTCCAGTACCCTCCAAGTGCAGCACAACACCTGTTTGTACATATAGGCGGCACAGTTACTTATGCTGATCCCTTGTTAGAGGTAAGTCTATCTTTAATATAAGAAAACGGGTTCAGAAATAGAAATTACATTAAATGTCCCAAGATTATCTGCAGTTATTGTTAGCTCCCTAAGTGCAAGCACAATAAAATTGTGCGTTCATTTTCAAATCAATTTCTAAGTCAGTAAAACAGTTGGAGCTTTTTCGGGAGTATAACATTATTTGAATCATTTGTTCTCAGAATCTCTCTTTCATAATATATTTTTTGACTATTAAATTAAAGTTGATATCTTCTTTTTCAGTCAGTAGATGTACAGCAAATAAACGACAAATTCCCTGAAAAGAAAGGCGGCCTCAAGGAGCTATACGAGAAGGGACCCAGAAGCGCGTTCTTCCTCGTAAAGTTCTGGGCTGACCTTAATACCAACAACCTGGACGATCCTAATGCCTTCTACGGGGTTACCAGTGTGTGAGTATTCAAAGTTTGTAAGAGTGACGAGAGAACGGTAAGATTGGTTTAGCTGATTCTCTTTATAAACGACTCCAAAATAGGAGAGTTTCGCAATTTGACCGTATCGATATTTTGTTTGTGTGTTGGATAAATTCGACATTTATGAACCGATTTTGATTATTATTATTTTTTGCTCTTCGGATCTTCGGAGTTATGAACAGTAAAGCACCTCGTGAGTTCAGTAAATTGCTTATTTTTGCCACATATAAAATTTTTGTAATAGTCCGAACAAGATTTGAAGTTATCTTGTCGAAGTAGACTTGACTTTCAAAACTATCGTGAGATGTCCTAGACATTATTATAATTACACGGGAAATTACTCACTTAAAAATATCGTCGATTCAGATACCGACAATGTTTCGATTCTTCCGGAGAATCTTCATCTTATGAAACGTTAGTAAACAGCTCAAAATAATTTCCAGATACGAAAGCAACGAGAACATGACGATAACATGCAGTACGAAAGTATGCTCGTTCGGCAAACAAGTCGTGGAGAAGGTAGAGACGGAGTACGCGCACTTTGAAGGGGGCCGGTTCGTATACCGCATCCATCGGTCACCGATGTGCGAATACATGGTCAACTTCATACACAAGCTGAAGCACCTGCCCGAGAAGTATATGATGAACAGCGTCTTAGAAAACTTCACTATACTTCAGGTTAGTAGAATTAGAATTTTAGAATTTTTTTCCAGTGTGTTTATTTTTTATTTTGGAGAAAATTGGGGGAGACCTTTGCCCAGCAGTCGGACAACATAGGTTAGCAAAAAAAAAATGTTTTATCATCTTTACAGAAAACTCATTAGCACTTGTTGCGATTGAAGAGTTTATCCTTCAGCCACAATCAGTTGCGGGTAAATAATGATATTTCTGCATTCGCAATTGGTTACGAAAAGTAGTTGCGGAAACAGCCGTATAGATTTTTTCAGTGTTCGTGTCTTCTAACTGAATTTAAATTATAATAGTGTTAATATAAGTTTTCTTATAATCAGAACTAAGATACATAGAGAAAGACTATCTAAAGTTCTGAATATATTTCTACTGACATATTTGTTTTACTTTGGATATGAATGTAAGGAGTAAATGAGGCGAATGAGGTGTATCAGGATCATAGCAATTGTAGGACTATGGTTTCTGCGTTTTCCATGAAAAACAGGCTTCTTTGTATGCATTGTTCTTTGTACGTACTCTTTGATTCTATGTATGTACGTACTCTTTTAACAAGCAGTTTTTGTCCGCAGGTGGTATCAAACAGAGATACTCAAGAGACACTGTTATGCGCCGCGTTTGTGTTTGAAGTGTCGAACAGTGAGCACGGCGCGCAACACCACATCTATAGGCTAGTTAAAGACTGAACGCGTCCTCAGGCGTACCACACCCGCCTTTGTCTACCATTCCTTAGAACCAAACCAGCGAAAGCATGCCAGTCTTCAAAGCATCGATCCTACATCGTTTTTGTAGAGTGGTGGCAGAATGCTTACAATGCTAGCTCAACCTCACACCCCTTGCAAATCACTTCATTTCTTTTCTTGCAAAGAACTGGATTCTTCTGTACATTTCTTTCTAATTTGACAGTCTCACTTTGTTAAATTAGGATTCTTATTTTTAGGTAATCTTTATCAACGAGATATCAAAATTATTTAATATGGTAGCGTGGAAGCAAAATGTGATCTGAAATTTGCGCTGCTAGTATTTTTGTAAATGAGTCTTTTTATATAGCTCAATTTTCGATCTTAGTAGTGGACACATCTGTTGTTCGATTGTTGGAACATTTTTATTCTTCACTCAGTACATCAACTGAGATTTAGTTTGTCTTAATACACTAGTTTCACAAAATACGTTGATATTAAGAACAGGATACATTTTAACTATACCGACATAAATGTTCCAGAGTTGAATAAATATGTTTGACAAATTCGGAATATTGAATGTTCAATAAATTAGGATATAATTGCGTAGTGCGTGTAAAATATTAATATCAAATAAGCAAATATAAATTTGAATACACACAGTGCCTCTATAATTATGTTACATTAACATAAATTACTTGAGCATGTTTAGTCTTTTTACTGTTCAGCACTGAACAGTGAAAAGATTAGATTTTAGAGTAGTGTACCGTGAAGTATAAGATTATATAAGAATATTATTTTTAAGGAGATTCTAATACTTTATGAATTGTTAAGAGCTCGTGGTACAATTTTATCCGTCGTTTTGTTTTTTTTTTCTTTACCGGTTCAAGCTATTTTATACTTTGTCTAAACTTGACATCTAAGTTTTCTTTAGGGACTTGCTTTGATTTTTGTACTTTGTATTTTAGGTCTTTTTGAGACATAGCATTTCGATTTAATGTAGGTAGTTTTATATACCTTTTGCCAATTAATTTTATGCGGTCTTTGCCACTTCAAAAATACTACTTAGAAAATTATTGTACAGCAAAATGTACATATTAAATGTTTCATAATTCAAAAATATAGCGTCATGTGTTCACATGGTCCAGGTTAAGGGTTTGTTAGTGGTAAAAATTGTATCATAACATAATGAAAGATAAATCATCTAAGCACCTCTTGTACCTAATTATGTACATATCTGATAGCTATAAAAACGTCATTAAAATGTATACATTTTCTATAACTGAGACATTCTCCCACTGCAAAATTAAATCATCTCTATTAGATTTAAATTCTGTCACTCACATTTCTTTGTTTTTTTCCTAAAACTACTGTTACGTAACTAAGTTTCTTCAAGTTTTTTTTGAATTCTCGAAGTACAAATATGTATCGGTATATTTAAACTCCAACGTTTTTACAATAAGTGGTTTATGTGGCAATGATTTGATCTCTCTTTTAGTCAAATATTTTTAGGGTCCTCCCGTCTCGCCGCGTATTATCGTACGCTCATATTAGTTCACACAGTTAAGTTTTTATGTGCATTAAATAGTGCTTAGTTCCAAGACATGAAGTAGGAAAATATTATCTTAGATAATAATAATTTTAAGAGATTTTTTGTATTTATTTGATAGAGTTATATTAGATAATTGTAAAGTGACTAGCTTTAATGTTTTCTTTCAAAATATGGCGATGATCGTCTGATAAAGTGAAGTTGTCGTAGTACTTAAGTGGACGAACTTAATTTTGTTGCGATTACTAATTTTCTAGATCAATATCATGTTGAATTTATATGTAATTTTATTAAAACTACCGATTGTATTCGGCCCTTCAGGAGAATTGGCAATATGACTATTTTGTCTAAAAATATGAAGCAAAAGAGATCTGTCTATGTGATTTTTTTATATAATTATAATTCTTATGTACTCAAACGAGATTAGTTAACTCAACTCGACTCTTTTGCTAGTAAGTTTAAATAAAAAAATAATTGTTTGATGCTTATGAAAATATTTTTAATTAGCCTTGTACATATAATGTTACGTTGCATCTATATCAGTTTTTATGTGATTCGAGCTAATTGCTTTTGTTACAAGTCTTTCATATCGACAATCTGCCATATCAATATGAAAATCAAAAGAAAATGTCGGCCGAGTTGTGAATCATAACGAGCTGCAATATTTCTCAAGCAATATTTTACTTTTCCAAACGAATCAGTGACAAAATGATATTCCGCAACAAAAGCCGACAACATTTGTACAGTATTTTAATTAGAATACTACGTTAAAGATTTGTATGAAAATTTAATTATATTGTCTTCATAATAAATCAGGTGTTATTATTTACTAACGATAGTTGATGTGAAATTTATTTATCAGATATTTCCAAAATAAGAAACCGTTAAAGCAATCCCATAAGCGAAAAAATTTACCTATTCAAAAAACCCAAAAAAACTAATTGATAGTTATTTTTTCTTTAGTTACAAGAGTAAATAGGAATGAACTCATATCCTAAGCCTGTATGATCTTTACTTCATGTCATGCCATGTGTTGTCGTTCTGTGAAAGTTAGGAAAATTAACGTTTATACTTGGGAAGGTGCGCGTTGAAGTCTTTTGTTTGCTACGGCATACACCGTAGCACCCTCTACGCTGAGTTCTACGAAAAAAAATTATAACGATTTTGAAAAGAATGGCAATGGGGTAGGGTAGTGTACTTTACCTACGTTAAAATAGGAAAAAGACACCTAACATGATGTTGAAAATAACATCTGCGTCTAGATTCAAAGTTATCGCTACTTTTGAACATTTTACGCTCAAAATGCTCATAATTATCAGTCCACGCAAATGTAACTTCGCCCAAATAGGATCTCGCGTGAATTTTTATGCGCACAAACGTCTTTTCGAAAAAAAGTCTATCGCGCATGTGATTTTCGAGCAAGTGTTTACCGCGCAAGAGTTCTGATACCTACCTATTCGATATGTTGATTACATTTTTTAGATTAAATAATTATGACATTAGGCATACAATTATCTGAAGTTATGTACATTGCTATCATTAATTAAGTGATAACAAAATTAAAAAACAGTAATTCATTATTCTACGGATAGGGAAAGAAGAGTGGAGAATCTGGTGAGCCACAATGTTATTAAAAATTGGGAGCATAGCGCTTTTAGTGCTGGTTCTTATATCGACTGGATATTGTGGTAAGTACATTTTGCTAGATTTTAACATGGTGATGATGATGATAATGACATAATTATGCAGTGTGTAATTATTTGTTTACGAATAAATAAAAAAAATATTACGTTTTTATTACATCTTCTACAATAAACACATCCGTCAATTAACAGATCTATACATTTATAGAAATAATAAGAGTATTCCCTAGGGAAGACACTCTGTTATGATTCGATTCCAAAATGAACATTATTGTAATTGTTTTTAATTGAAAACGAAGTAAAAATCCTTTAAACAGAAGAGGATCTTCCATGCCGTGGGCGTGAAATAGAAGGCAAATCTAAGGTCTGCGTGTGCGATGCGACCTACTGTGATACTATAACCAGAGAAGACCCAAAACCGAGGACTTTCGTAGCCTACACCAGCAGCAATGTAAGACATGCATTTTATTCTTTTGCTTTGCACGGGTGTACTAATAAATAACATTCTACACATCGATATTAATTTAGAAGATGGAGATTACCGCAGTCAAACAAACAATCCAACATTACCTCTTTACAATATTAGTACCTACAGATAGTATAGATGAGTACTGTCGACACCGATCCCTAGTATGACTATATCTATACCTATGACTATATCTATACCCGTGATCCACCTACACAGTACACCTGGCATACAAGGGGCGTATTTTCTTTCTGTTGTCCCACCTGTCTTTTGTTGATATTTTAAGATGCTATTATATTTTTCGTTTTGAAAAACTTATCAACAACAATCTTTAGGAAGTATCAAGTAGTCTGCACCAGCCTTTAAATGTAACCATCGTGTACCTATACCGATTTCATAGTCACACACACACATTGTAATGTCATAGTAGGTAGAAGGCAAAATATGTTAAGCAATTTGTAACTCTATAGGCTGGACAGCGGTTCGAAAAGAGCTATGGAGTGGTCCAGACCGATACGAATGATTCAGAACTAGATGAACCTGAAGAAGGACCTGAATTATCACCTCCTATCGTTGAAGAGGAACTCCCAGAGTCAGCGTATGAAGATTCAGAAAGTGATCTTGCAGGTACCAAGAAATAAATAAATAATAAATAATAACAGGCCCTTAATGATAACTTCATATAACTTTTAGGCTAATAGCTATACGAGTATGAAATCGCGGGCGGTAGTTAGTAGGCGTGTAATCAGTAAATTCACTAAAATACACTAGGTATTAACCACTTTTTGATAAATGATAACGTGAGACTTGGATTATAAGAACAACATTATATTATTATCATAATAATCCAAACTCTTGAGTTTGATTACTTATTTTGACGTCACGGAATTAGGATTTTCAATGGTTTTGTATGTAGGTAAAATACCTACTGCAACGAAGTGCAAGGCTGCTTTCCTCCAAAGGATCTATGATATAATATGGTATAATATTTTTTATGCCAAGCTATAAATTTTCCTAAAATTGTTAATATAAAATAAAATAAAAATAAATAAATAAAATAATTTTGGTGGCTAGGTCGAAGGAGGCCAAAAAATCGTTAGTATAAAAAATAGCCCCAAACACATAAACGCGATACCTTATTTCAAATCAATCAGACCAAAAATAAATATTCTATAGAGAGAGACTCATGATAATCTGAGTGAGAGTGGAGAAATCTTGTAATAGAGCTAATCTCTTAAATTGGGTTTCAGACGCTTTACTAAACAATGTAGCGATGAGGATTTTCAGCAATGTCAGATACCAGTTTATCGAAGGTTTCGGAGGATCTGTTACTGACGCAGCGTCCATCAACTGGCGCAAATTATCTGACGGCGCACAAACTCAGTTCATCAAGTAAGTTTTAAGCAGTTCTATACGACAGTTGAAGACGCCTTTGGATGTCTCTTTGTAAAACCATGCAGCCTTAGGATTTAACAACAAACGAAGGAATGCTCTCTATATCTTTATCTTGCTTTTACTAAAATGAAATGAAAATCTGTATTTTTTGCCTAGATGCCTCAACGGGAAAATATACAAGTACTACATGTCTTCTTTACAGTACCTACTTCGGAGTCAAAGGATTAGAGTACAACATGATCAGAGTGCCAATCGGAGGTTGCGACTTCTCTGAACATCCATACACATACAACGAGTACCCATGGCACGACGCTAAGCTGTCCAACTTCTCATTGACTGAAGAAGATTTCTTTTTCAAGGTATAATGAGTGTGAATAGTCATGAAAATTGTAAGCAACTATGAGCTTGAAACCCGTCAAGAAAGAAACAAGACGTACCGAGTACACATTTGAAAATACCAAATATGTATTCGGTTATATGTTGACTACTCCTTTAGACATCATAATAGGATAGGATGAATAAAGACCTTAGAAACTCTACCGCGTCATGAGGAAATATTCGTAATCGTATTTAGAATAGAAAAAAAATACATTTGTGACTTAACGTAAACAGAATACCTAATTAAATATGAACACAAAATAGGTCACCTCAGCGTGTGCTACAGTGCTGGTTTTCTATGGCTCCATCTATTCATTTGTAAGCCGTAAGAAGTGGAACGATAAGCAGACTAGGTACCCCAATTTTGAGACACAGTTTTATTTTCTAGCTGCCTATGATCAAAAGGAGTCAAATGCTAGCAACAGATGAGATTAAAATCACAGCCAGTACGTGGTCGCCACCGATATGGATGAAGACTAACGAAGCTATCACCGGATTCGGGCAACTGAGGCCGGAGTATTATCAATCATATGCCGATTACCACCTGAGGTGTGTAATCAAAAAGATTATGATAATCAAATCAACATCGATATCTATTGTTAACCCATTAAAATTTAATAATTTAGAATTCTGTCTTTTTTTATCTTTAACTGATTAACAGATTTCACTACTTCTTTTTGAACTAATTAAAATTAGAGAAAATGTGAATGCGCTAATTCTGAAAATGCAATGCTAATAGATTATAAAAGGCATAGTATATGGTGGGATGCTTTGCCGTTTCTCAAGAGTGCAAAGAAAAAACAGAAGCTATTGATATAAAGATTATGTACCTATGTTTTTAGGTTTATAGAAGAGTATGCAAAAGCAGAGGTCAAAATTTGGGCCCTGACAACAACAAATGAACCACTGAACGGTATCATTCCTGTCGTGACTTTCAACTCACTTGGATGGACTCCTGCGCAGCTGGTATTTAACTTTAGCATTAACTTTTCATATCTTCCATATTATTATATTCTCTTCATTCATTAGGTTAGGTACTTATTGTTTTATTCATTAGGTTAATTATTGCTTTATTCTTTTGAATTAACATATTACATATTTCATAACTAATGAAAATTTTAAGGGTCGCTGGGTGGCCAACAACCTTGGCCCTACAATAAGAAACTCGCGTTTCAACGACACATTGCTCTTGGCTGTTGATGATCAGCGGTATATTTTGCCGTTTTGGATATTGGGGGTAAGTTTTCAACCATTATGAATCATTTAAAGTAACTAACAGAACTTTAATAGACATGAGGTGTGGAATTTTCAGGGATACTTATTTATTTTAAAAGACCTCCGTACGTCCGTTCCCAGATAGATATAAATTCGGAATAAAAAAATACATAGCGCTATTTTCGTACGGTAAATTAGAAATTAGGACCAGGCATAATTGATTTTTAGGTTGTTGAATGCAGATAAAAAAACAGATAAAGTAAGGTGTACTTCAGTAGTAAAACACTATAGGTTTTCGTATGATAATGTGATCCCATTCACAGATGGAAAGAGAAGACCCAAAATCAATTGAATACATCGACGGACTAGCCATCCACTACTATGGCAACTTTTTCCCTGCACAAGTACTAACGCAGCTTCACCAGCGATACCCAAATAAGATTCTCCTGTCTACTGAAGCATGCGAAGGTAAATGATTGGATTCTAGTATTTATGACAGTTACAGTACCTACATCAAAGATCGCATAAAACTTAAAATATACTAACGCAGTTACAATACCGTCTCTTTCGCATAGGGGTAGGTAGGCAGAAACTGATTAATCATACTCTACCTTGGTACTATAAAGTACTTAAGTTTGTTTTTAAACGCTTTTTACAATTTAAGGTCCAATGCCTTGGGACAGGGAACAGGTTGTTATTGGTTCATGGCGAAGAGCACGTAGATACACAACAAGCATTCTACAGGTAATTCTACATCTAAGCAACTACGCTAATAGTCTTAATTAAAACTCCAATTATCTGATAAATAAAATTCTGTTCCTTCACGGTACCTTTTGGTGAGTTTTAGATATAATTACCTAAAGTCACCTTGTATTTTAACCCCCTTATGCATAATCGACCAGTAAACCTGTATTAGCTAAAACACATATTAAATCTGTTGCTATCTCTTTTCGTTGACATATGAGTGACAAGAAAAAAACGTTCTTAAAACCTGTATTAAATTGTCAAGTTTTTATGCATAAGGGGGTAAGACTGTTTAAATGAATCAAGCTTTTCTACTAAATAAATTATTTACTACAAGTAACCGCCACCGTTTCATGTCCATTTTTTGTTTATTGGCAGGATTTGAACAACTACGTAGTAGGTTGGATAGATTGGAACCTCTGCTTAGACCCCACAGGTGGACCGAATTGGGCAGACAATTTCGTCGACGCTCCGATTCTCGTGTACGGAGATAAGGATGAATTTATCAAGCAGCCTATGTTCTACGCAATGGGACATTTCTCTAAGTTTATACCGAGGGGTTCTAGAAGAGTCAGGGTATCGAGAAGAAGCCTGCTTAGTGTTGAAAATGTGGCTATGATCAAGCCGAATGGGAATATCGTTATAGTGCTGCAGAATCGGTATGTATCTATATAATACATTGCAAAGAAGTAGCAAAAATTTGCTTACTGTTGTAGTTTCTCGATTTCAAAAATTCTTTCACCGATGTGCAATGGACTGTCGGGATGGTTATACGCTATATATTATCCCGGTAGTTTTATCAGTACACCCGTGCAAAGCCGGTACGTGCTACTAGTCTGATTATACAGACGAAGAAGAAATTAAGAAATCTGAAGCAGCTAAAAAAAAAACTTAATTGCCGCTTACACCCCAAGTTCAGCTATAAGCCGGCAACGTAATTTCGGCATAATTTTGTGACACAATATTAATACAGTATATTCTTTATGAAATAGCATTAGAGGCGGATTTTTGATTACATATCTTTGGCATGTTTGTTTAGTTTAGATACTTAAAAATACATTTGTTTTGCTCACAGGAGGAAACGGGAGCTCAACATAAAATTGAGACTGACCAGACGAGAATTTGTTGAATTCAATTTGGAACCTGAATCAATTAAAACTGTTGAAATTAATTTAAATTAAATTATTTTGAATTGTATTTGAGTTTGTAATTAACGGTGATTACTTCAATGTAAGTTGTTTATAAGATGTTTAATACAAAGTTAAGTATTAATAGTTTATAAAGTATTGAAACAAGATATTTCATTTCATTTTAATTGCTATAATCATCAACAGTGCATATTTTCCCAAAATGTTTAACATTGTGAAAAAATAAAAAAGTAATATGGCATAATTTAGATAACATCACATAATGCCATTTCATAATTTATTAAAACAAGTAAGTAACATATTAATTACCAATGAGTATAAATAACACAATAGGACAGTATGACTCAATATTCAGTCAGAGTAGAGATTTTATCAAAGGGCCATACTCTACAGACTACTCTACTTCTAATGAGCCCTTCAGGGACAGGACCATAGATCCTTGAATCTGCTGAGTTACTTGAATTATCACCCTCAAGCCAAACATGGCCTCGGGGCACTATATGACTACGACTAGGAAAGTGGCCCCTGACTTTGTCGCCAGGCAAACCTGTTATCCTCTTGCAAATATTCTGCTTGGGATTTGAAGGACTTTTGGCAATGATGATATCGCCTCGGCGAAGTCTATGCAGCCTGGGCGAGATATGCTCTGTCAGCAAAATATTGTTTGATTCCAACGTCGGCTCCATTGATGGACCAGAACACTAGAAAACGGTAAAAATAAAAGTTCAGATCCAGTTTATACCATTAAAACAATAGGTAACCTCACATTTTTGTATTTTATTAACTTATCATTATGTTATTAACTTATTATTATGTTATTATTAACTTACCATTACAAAGTCTCCAATGTACTCAAAAGTACAGTGAGTGACACATGCATATTGGAGAAAGTATCCCACAAAGCCACAGGTTTTACCCAGAAACCTGAAGGTCATTTTCTTATGGAGTAATAATATTATTGCAGTTTCTCAGGGAAGTAGGGTCATAACTTCTTTTAGGTATTGTTATTATATAATGAGTCAGTATATTAAAAAGAGATGTTGCTTTTCTGTCTCTGTTCTCACATTTTTAGTAAAGTTTTCCTTGCGTACTCATCAACTTCTTGAATCAAAACAAACTTCTTTTCTTTCCTTTTCTGCGCCAGCTGAGTTGCTTTTTTTTGACATGCATGACAT
The DNA here is from genome assembly GCA_947086425.1 of Xanthorhoe spadicearia. Lineage (NCBI taxonomy): Eukaryota > Metazoa > Arthropoda > Insecta > Lepidoptera > Geometridae > Xanthorhoe > Xanthorhoe spadicearia. Next base: position 7,666,749 of record OX352199.1, read on the forward strand.
GACAACGACATCAATCGACATTTTTCGTGTTTTGGGCTTGGCTATTCATTAATTTAAATTCTACCAGCTGACGACCTTTAAATTAGTAATCGACTTTTTCGTAGATAAGTGAACATCACTATTGACAGTGACAGTTCCAATGAAGTTCAAGTTTCTATCAAACTCATTAAATTTTCATTCATTCGTCACTTTCGTCAGTCGCGAGATCAAAGTCATCTTACGCATTTGTTTTTCTGGCTGGTGTTCTAATTCCAATCGTAAATTATACATTTTGCCGTGCGCTCAAATAATAGTGAAAGCTACAAATCCACTGAAATTCTTAGTTCAAAATATATTTCATGGTTACCAAAGTACTAAATTTTTTAATCATCAACAACAATTTCTAATCTATTCTTTAGGCTTTGTTAGATTATTTTCTCTGTCGATTTTTTCTCAAAACGTGCCAGTGTTAGATGTTTACCCTATTAACTAATCGTGTTTCTTTAAGTTTGTGCATGGTTCGAGTTGAATCGATATTGTAGAGAAATAACCTATTGTTGTGAAATGAGTGTGCACGAACCACGGACTTGCTAACACAAGGGAGCCCTGATGGATAGCAGTTGCTGACGAAAGAGATCTGTTTTATTGAAAACGAATCAACATGTAAGTACCTACCAGGCGCACGAACATTACCTTGGCGTTGCATGTTTGCAATACCTAACTGTGAAGTTGAATGACCTCAGATTCATGAATGAAGCATTACAATTGAAATCGTCTACTAAAATTGTGGCTTTGTAACAAGTTTGATGATTTTAAATTTATCAATCTTTTAATGAAATTTTCTATACTTTGTAATATGCACCTATCAGGTAAACAAATCAAATAATTTATCAGTATAGGACATGCATACATTCAGCAATTAGTACAGATAAAAAAGTACAAATTATACTTATAAATTGAAGTACTATGTGTCTGCTTGGTAGCAGTTTGTCTCCTAAATTTGAATATGCACATAAACAGAGCTACATTATAATTACTTCCTTGTAAATTTTGCACAATAACCTATTGGCAGAGTGCCATTGTAGCTATAACAACACCATTGTATTAGAACAAAGCTTGTATTCTGTGTTACCAAAATGATTAGTTAGATGATTTTGCATTGTTCCTCATAATAAACTAAAGCTATTTCCACAAAGGAAGTCTTTGACAGCATTTAATGTGTTATGTTCTTATGAGTTAGTAGTCATGTTATATGATTTTTCAGACTTTCAATTCATGACTTAACAACTTTATAACCAGGAAAAACTAAACTAACATCCAAGCATGAAAGGCTCAATTGTTGTATAGACAATGGTAGCCTGTTTCAAGGCGTTAGTATTGTGTTATCCTCTCCTCTCCATTCATCTGGCTACCATAACACAAGCATTAAATTGCTTAACTTGGGGTTGGATGAGGGTGTGTGAAATGTCCAAGAATATTTATTTATTAATTTCTATCCTGATTCAAGAATGTCAATATATTGGCAAAGGTCTCTACAATGTGGACATGGCTTTACATTTTAGTTTACTAACCGCTATCAAGTTTAGTAGAACACAGCAAATTCTCATAACAAAACATTAACTTATTAAGTAGTTCTGTGTTAATAGTATAACAACAGTGGATATAGAATCCTGTTTTATCAAAACCTATTAAATTACTGCTTTAATAAATTCATTTATCAAGTAAATGTATCAATATTTTTTTTTTTCATCTTAAAATTAATTAATGTTGACTAATAGGTAGAGTATCTTATTGGGTTGAAGAAAAGAAAATTGCTGAAAATTGTTGATATACATGCACCTCTCACATCTCAACAATTTTCAGCATTTGTAATAAGTATATTATACTCGTAGTAACTTAAGGTCCATTAATCATGTGATGTTTTTAGCATTTTCATTGATGGTCATGTATACAAATAGGTTAAAAGAATGTAGTTTTACAACCAAAATTTACAAGAACATTCTTATACTATCAAAACCCAAAAAATGTGTATCTGAATCAATAATGTGATGCAAAGAGATTCCATTCACGGTGTTATAGTCTTAGGCCCTCCTCTCACGACGCTACTCAAATGCTACGCGACTGAGATGCAAACCTTGGTTGCCTACTGGTATGCTACTCGTTTCCGCACACGGTGCTATGCAAATGAGACTATTTTTTATCATTTGAAGAACAACATTCGTACGAAGATGTCTAGTGACTCTAGCGATGAAGACAATGTTCTTCTGTATTTATATTACAAAAATAAACGAAAATGTAAAAGAAGATTCTGGGTGAATCCGAACATCGAAAAAAATATCAATTGTAGAGCATTTGAATTTTTTTTCAATCTCAATCCACGCCTTTTCTGTAACATCTTTTCTTACGTACTCTGGCAGCCTATAATAATACAAACATGGATAATTTTCCACCTCCTGGACAAAATTAATATTAAAGATTTGTTCCGCCGCCATTTTTTGATGCAACGCGTATTCGACTCGGGTAGCGTGCGACCAGCAAGTCGGTTGCGTGCGACTGATATCAAACGCGTCGTCGACGCGTCTCGTCGTGTGCGAAACTAGCTGAATATGTATGGCGGCTACTCGCAAGCGACGCGTAGGATACGCGTACGAAACACAAATCGCTTGAGAGTCGCTTCGTGAGAGAAGGGGCTTAATGTTATTTATTGTCAACAGAAATCATGGGGCGCTTCACGGGGAAGAAATGTCGGTTGCTTTCCATGCTATGGCTCACAGGTGGATTCTTCTTTGTGGAGCTCATAGTCGGCTACATAACCAACTCCATGGCATTAGTTGCGGACTCGTTTCATATGCTGAGTGATGTCGCTGCGCTTGTGATCGCATTTTTATCTGTCAAAGTAAGTTTATTTACGTTATTACATTTCTAATCAGTCAGTAGGTACTAAATTTGTAATACTTACATAGGTATAGGCGCCACGTAAAAATAACGCTAAGGGAAATAGCTGCGCAGTAGCGCAGTAGGCGATTTTAAGCAATCTTAGACCCTTAGGTGGAGTGACTCCGAGCACTTCACACATTAATTTAGCGAGTGCTAATGCACTTCGTGAACGAGTGACCGATGCGCATACCCCGTTGCCCTCATCGTTCTTTTTTACGTGGCGCGGCTTATAAATTCCAATTGATACCAAATTAGGCAATAGCCCTGCACGTCTAGTATTAATGCATCGAAATGGGATGTTGATAGTCCAATCAGGCTATTAGCAGAATCCAATAGGATAGTGGTGATCAAGCTGGAGCAAGGACATAACGAAATTTCGCCACTTTCTGATTTCATCGATTATTTCTCGCTAGCCATAGAATTGCTGATCTTTGTCCCATTTTTAAATCTTGTAAGTACGTTTTTAGGAATGTTGATAATCCACATAGACCACAATTTGCTTTGAAAATTAAAACGAAAAAATTGTTAGGCACCTACCTATTAAGTAATAAGTCACCCCCATTAAGCATTGCAGTATATTAACAAGCTGAACGACGTCGCTGCACTTGTTATCACTCCCTTATCATCAGTCATAGTAAGTCTTCCTTTGTTTGTGCTGATTTCGTTAAGGTTGTTATCCAACTAAATATGCATTTGGAGTATGTACAATGATTGTTCTAAATAGGTACGCCTTTAATACTTAAAAAATACGGCTCTTTCTCTCGGAGGTAATCTCCGAAACTACTCAGCCGATTTCACAAATTCTTTCACAGCTGTGTAAAATGGACTGTCGGTATGGTTATAAGCTAGATTTTTATCGCGATAGTTTCATTAGTACACCCGTGCAAAGCCGGGACGCGCTGCTAGTATGTAATAAACCTGCAAATATAACGGTTCTCAGAGGTAGGTAACTACCTGGAAATGACGAAGGTCTATGAGTCAGGTGCCTTGTTGACCTTGTAGTCTAGATGTTAGGTTTTCGTTTCTTGAATAGATAATTAATTTATTCAATGAAACTTATCAACAAATAAAACAGCTGACGAAAGAGACATTCCTCAAAAACTTGAACCAACGAGTTCTCCCGACGCCGACGGCCACATATTATATTACTTTCTTTCTAAGTTTATTTCGGTAGGACCTCAAATACTACTTCGATATAAGTAATCTTACAAGGTAAGTGATTGCCTGTTCCATCGACAAACCCCTCACGCAATTCGATCGCACAATATATCGAATTATTGATTTAAAAATAAGGTAAATTACAGTCTTTGAGCAAGGCAAAAGCTTTCAACTCAAAACATTTTAATTTGTCCACAGATGTCACCAAAGAAATGGTCAAAGAATACATTCGGGTGGGCTCGGGCGGAGGTACTAGGGGCACTAGTTAACGCCGTCTTCCTAGTAGCACTATGCTTCAGTATATCAGTGGAGGCTGTGAAGAGGTTCATTGAAGTGGAAAAAATACACGATGCCAGGTTACTGGTGGCTGTGGGAACACTTGGTCTACTGCTTAATGTCGTCGGCTTGTTTCTATTTCATGGTGAGTATCTATTCATAACTATCAACAAGAAAACATAATCGGCACTGTTAGGTAAACACAGTAGGCACTATACCAGAGTTGGCCACTTGCTCATATCATACGAACGAGCGTGTAGGTACTATTAAGCATCACAGTAACCAATAAGGTTGTTCAACAATTTTTAGGATACGAATGACTATGTTCAGTATTTTATTTATTTATTTGGCTCGGAATTGTTACATTCAAAGTATATAGTGCTCTTGAAGTGATATAAGTAGAATGTTTTATGCTGCATGGTATAGTTCCATTAACTCACATTTGGTTCCAAACTACGCAAAGCATATCAATATCTAAGTCAATAGACCTGTAACAAAACAGTTATTATTTGAAGGTTCGAATAACTAGGTGATTGTGCGTCTATTCTTTCGCGACCAATACCGTTGAAAATCAGGCAACAAACACGGTTTGTGGCCAACATTTCTTGTAAGTTTTTCTGTTAATACATTAACAGAAAAACTGTTATAACAGTGAAATTCTAATGCAATATTCTATGGTAGTACTACATGCGGTCGCCTGACCGCTTATTTACAGTACAAAACGTCTCCTATCTTATTAATAACTTAGTAAGGTAATTTAAGCATCGAGTTTTCAAAAGGGGGTTTTAAGTAAGTCATCGATGACGCGATAGTAATTTTAGGTATGCACTACGTATGTGTCATTGGTATTTCACACGAGACTGCATTCGTATGAGTGACGTCACCCAACTTCCCAATCGAGTATGCTAAATTGAAATGCATAAGTTCTTGTTATCGCATAGGCATAATAGTTCCAAGACATCAGTAGAGTTAATAAAGCGTAGGTTGATTGTTCTAACAAGATGATCAACAAGTGCAAATAGATTAGCGCACAGAGAGGCCTAATTAGTCATCCCACTTCCTACTAATATCATGCGAAAGTTTGTTACTATGAATGGATGTGTCTTTGTTACTCCTTCACGCTGAAACGGTTGAACGGATTTAAATGTTTTTTTTTTACCAGGTTAGCTTATAACCTGAATTTGAATATACCAAAGCTACTTTTGATCCCCATATTCGTAGGAATATGGGGATCAAAAGTAGCCTAGGGAACGAGATCATTTTTCGGGTAACACCGCTGGGCGCAGCTAGTTTGTGGTTGTTGTTGCAGAGATATTAGTTCTTTAATTATAAAAAAACTGTTTTAAAAATGTACCACATTGGCTTTAAGACTTTGTAGAGAGCTTCAAATGATCTTCAAAGGACCTTGGAGATTCAGTTATTGTTTGGACCTAGAACACCTTTATTCTGTGGAACTCTATCATGTTAGAACATCCTCTATTCAGACTAAAGGCTGTTCATTATACTAGTTAGTGGAACTCGTCAGTCAACTTGAAACAGATTCCGATTTTCATATTGAAATTTTATAAGTTGAAAGGGAACATCCCTCGGCCATTGTACTAGGATTAACTCAGAAACAAAGAAGTATGTCAAGATCGTAACAAGTGAAGATCCGTAATCTCTTTACATCCCACTGAGAAACACGCATATTTGTGTCCTACTAATGTATATAAGTAGTATAGGCATATTAGTCATCTGGTTACCTTATCCTTGTTATTTATTTTATATAGTTGCTATGAAGTATTCAATACGAATGTTTGCGAGTATGAATGAAATATTTGTTACTCTTTTACGCAAAGACGGTTTTGATTAAAACTTGGACATATAGTTTATGACCTAAAATAACACAGGATACTTATAACTGGGTTATTACCACAGTAGCCCTTCCATCACTTTTCGGTTTGTAAAGTTAACTATCCTCGCTAACGGGTCAATTTCAATTGATTGAAATTATCAGTTCATGTATAAGTTACCGAGAGTGACGCTGCGCTCGATTCTCATAAGTTTTATGAGACTTGAATCGGTATCGGGGATACTATCAATATACAGTAAACTGGTGCACACAGTCGTTAGGTAATTAAATACTTCAATTATTATCTGAAGTGCTTTATCAATCGTCGGATCTACTTATGAGTTACGTTCTTATTGTTCCGCCATTCTTCAGCCTTAGATATGGGCTAATATCTCAAGTAGGTATTCACATATACGTCCTGACTAGAAAACAGTGTGTTCAGGTAAAAACAATGGCTATAAAGGCTTTTATTTGCAATTAATTTATCGTCAAACTATGATTTTTTAATGTACTGAACTGGATTAAAGACAAGGTATCTAAAGAATACCATTTAATAACATTAAATCAAAGATTTGTATTATAAGTTGAAATTTAAATTATAATGATAACAACGATATTAATGTTTTCCGAAACAAACGATATTCGGTTGTATTATAACTCATAACATGAGTCATAGGTCTGAATGCAGCTTTGCAATTAAAATCGAAATAGGTTTTATTGCACCCACTAATTTAAAGTTTTAGCCAAATGCCTTTGGCACATGCTGACATAATGCGGTATTGTAATTTCATTCATACAAAGTGAACGAATACGTTTAATACCACAATTTCAAACATGTTGTATGCCTGTAGGTATACTTTGTGGACTAAATAACCGGTGAACCGTATGCTCCCGAGACTTGGATCGGGTTTCTATTCAAATAAAGTTACCACTATGTATGACAATAAAAATAGCACTTCACTTGATGCCTACCGCTCTTGATAAAATGAAACAGGCTTTATATGCATTTTGGACCAGTAAACCTATATTAGCTAATACAGTTATTAAATCTTTTGTTAAGTATCTCTTTTCTTTACCATAGGAGTTTCAAGAAAAAATCATTCTTTAAACTTATAGTAAATTGAGATCTTTATTAAGACTGTTTATTCAATTCTTCTTGATTTTGTATTATTATTAGTCTAATCATGTTATTGATGTCTGACTATTGGTCTGGTATCTAGCTTATTATGTCTTAAAACCTTCATCATTTAAAAGACGTGAAACGGTGAAACCCACGACTTTGTAAAAGTACGTGTTAGCCAATATAATCCCAGCATCTGCATACAAAAAGTATGCAAAATTGATTGGTTACACCTAGAGCTCTGAGTCGTATAATACGTTAGTCAGTATTCAATTGAACTGAACATACCTACGTAATTTAGTTGTGTGATGTTAAATTTTAAACTACATTGGCTTGAATCGATACCTAACGCCTTTAGTGTAAGATTTTCAGTCATTATCTGATAATTGTACGTTTGTACCTTTTAAATCTTGTTTTGTACGTTTGTACCTTTTAAATCTTGTTTAAAATAAAGCACACATTCACCTTATGTTCACTTATTATATTTACTTGGATATATACATTCACTCCCACGATTTATCGAACGCGACACTTGGGTTTATATCTGGCACCAGTATTTTGCCTTTTGGCTGTGGTTATGAATTGATATAATACTGGTCAGACTATAGTTCATAGGAGCTAAGTAAGTTCATATGAGCAAGTGGCCAACTCTGGTGACGGAGTTTATTTATAGGTCTCCGTCTTGGCTTAACGACTTTAAAAGTCGGGACTGACAATTTAACGTGTCTTCTGAAGCACGGAAGCGCTCAGTTGTTACTTGCAGCCATACAATACATAAGTAGGAGCTTATTTTTATTACATAATTTCAACAAACACATTTATTTCAGATCACGGAGGAGGGCACGGTCATTCACACGGTGGGGTACCGCCGCCGTCCAACGTCCGTCATCTCACAGAGATTGTGAACAGCAACGCTGAAATGGCACTAGGCCATAACGCCACAGATACGGAGGAAACAGATGAGATGGTGCTCAAGCCTAAAACTAACAAAGTGCCTAAGAACAAACAGCCCTGCCGATCGAGTAATGATCCTGGACATATGAATATGAAGGGCGTGTTTTTACATGTTCTGTCTGATGCTTTAGGTGAGTAAATCTTTGCCCCTTTATGTATAGTGGACCAGTAAACTAACTTAAGCTAAAACGAATTAATTTCTATCTCTCTTCGTTGCCATAGGAGTAACAAGAAAAAACATTCTTTATACCTATATGAAATTAGACCCTGAATCTCAGGACTATAATGTGCTAGCTTCTTCGTCCTTGGAAAATACTCAAAAATACCTAAATTATTAGCCGCAAGCATGTATAAAAAAACGACCACGCCATGGCAGGCTTTCGCCTTTTAATAATTATGAACTACTTCTTGGCAAAGTTCCTTGGAAAGGAGAAGTTAGTCACATAGGAAAATCACCGTACAAATATTTTTACGGTACAAAAATTCTCCATTTGCTTTAGATGCCAGACAACCCGAAAATTTCTAAATGAACCTACGACTAAAAAATACAAAACATAATCTTTTTGGACAAAAGGAAAATACAGAAGAACAATTGAAACCCGAACCTTGAAAAATAAAAGAATCCGCTATCCGACCTTCACGAATACCAAAGAGTTTTTTGACCAGATTAAAAATACATTTCTAAAATTTAAAATAAATTCGACGTTATAATAGCCTGAACATTTTTTTTGTTTTTTTTTGTTATAATAAATTGATCCTAAATGTTCAGCTGTGCGGGAGTGGATTTATAGTTTTATGGTCCAATTCGTAAAGATTTGTCAATTGAATGTAATTTTCAAGTACGTTTTTTCCTTGTTACTCCTATGGCATTGAAAAGAGATAGCAACATATTTAATTTTCTATAAAATAATTTCACAGCTAGATAAGACGCTGATACAGCTCTTTCGCCTTAATCCTCTTAAGGTGTATTCCTCCCGCAATTACTGCATTTATTTCCCTAGAAGTGTATGGTAGTATTAAACTGCAGAAATACTTTCACAGTATGTAAGTATAAATTGACATTGAATTTGGCAATATGTATTATTCTGTAGGCGTATTTCGCAACCCATCCAAACCAGCTAATAAGTATCATTGTCAATAAACCTTGAAACTTTAGCCGATCACCTTGACATTGACTTGCTACTTTCGATACCTTTCTAGGAAATTGTTGAGTCAACGGCATTAATTGTGATAATGACTTAAAAAAGTACTACTGTACGTTTTAGGGACTTATTCGTTGCAGAAATAATAAATTCTTTAGTGAAAGCCACGTGCAACTATCTAATCTAAATTATTAATTAAAGTTTGTACGTTTGTACAAGGTCCACTCCAATCATTGTATCGACTGAACTGATTTTTGTTAGTAATGATTGAATAGAAATTGTTACGTACATGATTTTTTTTTTACGTACTTATTTATTTGACGTAAAGCACGGTACTCACTTAGCCGTGTAGCATGTTATGTATCTTATTTATACCAAGTAAATACGTAGGTGTGAACGAGCTGTCTCCTACGAACCTATGTACTCACTTGATACAGTTTTAGATACATTACAAGCTACACAGCTCAGTGAGTGCCCAGCTTTACACGTTTCTTTATTCAGCTACAAATTAGTTGTTAAATTAGTTTACAAGAAAGACATTAAATGATGGATGAGATACGAGTATAGTCGACCTATTCACGCAAATGTTAGCTACATTTGCGTGAATAAAAGTCCGGCTAACTCGAGAACGCTCTACCACCGACAAACCCCTAATTCATTTTTGTTTTCATCGCACATTACAAACCCTTTGTTTAGCAAGCTGCTGATAAAATTGTGGAGCTATTTGTACTATTGCTTCATTTAGTTAGATAACGCTTTATTGGTGTAATTAATAACGTAGTGCTCAAAACCTAGTACCTATTCGTGCCTTATTGATCGGTTCATTCGCACGAGAACGTAGTTAAGCAGTCAAGTATTATTGCGCATATGTCTGTTTACATGTTTCTTGTCGAATCAGTGCCTTTTCCAAGCAATATTTGTGTCTTCTTTTAGTTATTGTTTATCTTTCTAATATGCGAAACTTTTATAGATTGATGGATGAATGTTTGTTGCTCTTAAAATCTACACTTTAAATTTGGCTGATACTTAGAATATTAATACTTAAACATATTTTATGAACTAAAATAATGCGTGCTACTATTTATTCAGGCCACGAGTGCGAATTCTAGTCATGTATAAACAAAAGAGTGATAAAAATAAAATCTGATAATATTCAGACCTATTTATTATTTCTTTCTCACCATTATCGTAAGAAATTCTGAATCTTAGGCCCCGGTCTCGAATTCTGCGGGCAGCGGGGCGGGAGCGGGCGACGAGCGGGCAATGAGCGGGCAATGAGCGGGCGACGAGCGGGCGACGAGCGGGCGACCAGCGGGAGACGAGCGGGCACTGACAGTCCGCGCGTCATAAATGTGTAGTGTTGTGCGGATAGTTATACCAAATCTCATTTTCTATTCCTGGTTCGATGTTTTTGATAAAGTACTTAAGTACTTAGAAATGTAACTATTATTACTATTATTACTATTAAAAAGAGATAAATTAAAAAGAGATCGAAACTAAAACCATTTTAATTACAACAATTTTGATTTACGTTTTTCATTTGTATGTTTTTCGTGTGAACAATTTGTTTGGTTCATTAAGTATTCACGTACAGATGAACAATAACTCTCACATTTAAACAAAAATAAAAAAATAAATTGTATGGATTCAATTCAGTCTCGCTCGATCCCCTGAACCATGAATAGGTACAACACTACACTGTCCGTCTTGCCAACTGTACCATCATCTTAGTAGCTGTATCTTTTGCAAAAAGTTTCCAGATAACCATATCAATCATCATCATCATCATCATGTCTAGATTTGTTGCATTACTTGTGGTCGGTTATATATTAGGTACTTATGTAAAAAGTGTTTATTTGTTTTTGCAGTTGACTTTAAATATGTTTTTTTTATGATTGTTTTGAAATTTTTTGACATGAATGTTTTTAATAATAAATTAGGTACCTAACACATAGATACGTAACTAAATTGATATAAACTATTTTAACAATATAATATTTGCATGTTATGAAATTATGACAAATACCTGAATATTATGAACTATGTAATAATGAAATTTTAACACCTGTATGTAAATTACCATATTCAAAGCAAATAAATGATTTAGATTTAGATTTTGATTTAGAAATATGTAGGTAGTTTAAATCAACATATAAAAAATCATTGACGTCTTTTTTCAAAATAATTTGCTTGAATGGTTGATTTAGTGGAAAATTGTTATAAAAATTGATCAATCGTCTAGCTACAATTTTATTGAAATAGTTGCTGATGGGGGTATAAAAATTGCTAGAACTAGCTATGAAGATGCATAGTTGGCAATGGTGACTGTCAGTGCCCGCTCCTTGCCCGCTCGTTACCCGCTCGTTACCCGCGCCGCCGCCGCCCCGCGGGCGCGGGTAACGAGCGGGTAACGAGCCCCATCAGCAACTATTTCAATAAATTGTAGCTAGACGATTGATTAATTTTTCTAGCAACTTTCCACTAAATCAACCATTCCAGCAAATTATTTTGAAAAAAGACGTCAATGATTTTTTATATTTTGATTTAAACTACCTACATATTTCTAAATCTAAATCATTTATTTGCTTTGAATATGGTAATTTACATACAGGTGTTAAAATTTCATTAGGTATATAGTTCATAATATTCAGGTATTTGTCATAATTTCATAACATGCAAATATTATATTCTTAAAATAGTTTATATCAATTTAGTTACGTATCTATTGTATCTATTGTATTAGGTACCTAATTTATTATTAAAACATCAATGTCAAAAAAATTCAAAACAATCATAAAAAAACATATTTAAAGTCAACTGCAAAAACAAATAAATACTTTTTACATAAGTACTTACCTAATATATAACCGACCACAAGTACCTACTTATGCAACAAATCTAGACGTGATGATGATGATGATGATTGATACGGTCATCTGGAAACTTTTTGCAAAAGATATAGCTAGTAAGATGATGGTACAGTTGGCAAGACGGACAGATTACGCGGTGTAGTGTTGTACCTATTCATGGTTCAGGGGATCGAGCGAGACTGAATTGAATCCATACAATTTTTTTTTTTATTTTTGTTTAAATGTGAGAGTTATTGTTCATCTGTACGTGAATACTTAATGAACCAAACAAATTGTTCACACGAAAAACATACAAATGAAAAACGTAAATCTAAATTGTTGTAATTAAAATGGTTTTAGTTTCGATCTCTTTTTAATTTATCTCTTTTTAATAGTAATAATAGTTACATTTCTAAGTACTTAGGTATTTTATCAAAAACATCGAACCAGGAATAGAAAATGAGATTTGGTTTATCTATCCGCACAACACTACACAATGATGACGCGCGGACTGTCAGTGCCCGCTCGTCTCCCGCTGGTCGCCCGCTCGTCGCCCGCTCGTCGCCCGCTCACTGCCCGCTCATTGCCCGCTCGTCGCCCGCTCCCGCCCCGCTGCCCGCAGAATTCGAGACCGGGGCCTTAAGCTCTTCTATGTCTGATCGCAAATGAACCTTGAAACGATTACTGAAGCCATCAAGAACGAATGGTTATTCTGTCGTAGCTTCAATTGTCTGTAGCACTGACCTAAATACTGTCAGCGTTGACGTTCAAATATACACCCCCTTTAACACAATCGGTCTTATATATTGGTCTAGTAAACTTACTTTAACTAAAACGGCTATTAAATTTCTTGCTATCCCTTTTTCTTGACATAAGAGTATAAAAAAAATCATTCTTAAAACCCTTACTTAAATCATTATGAATAACGTGATATAAGTAGTCGGGTAGAGCAATAAACAGAAAACAGTATAGTTAATGTAAAATTACAGATAGTATCAGTGTTTATTTTAACGCGACGGTTATTTAATTATTCGAAAATGGAAACCTTTTTCCAAAAAACAGATCGTCGCTTTTCTTCAAGGAAAACTAGTACAAGTACCTATCAATCGATTATACAAAAACGTTTAGTCGATAACCAAATGGTTAAAAGAAATCTTTAAAAATATAGCTACTAAGCTTTAAGCGTAGTACTTTTATGCTTTTTATTGTTAATCCTTTCTGACATAATACTTAACAGTGTCTGCGTCAACAACTTTGTAAAGGTATTAGTAGTATATAAAGAAGAATATTTTTTTGACAAACGTTTACCTAATAAGAGAACTTCACGAAACACACAGTACCTTTACTTATTTATCAATAAAAATTCTCACACCCAAAAACGTAATTCCCTGTCATTGACATTATTTTCATCGAAAACACAACAGTATCGACCTTGAGCCACTTTCATATGAATCTTATCAATTGTCATCAGTTAGTTTAATTCAGTATTGCATTAATCATTTCGTTTTATCTATGTTCAAAGCGTCAAGGTTCGTAACGGTTAGATGATGATGGGCTACTTGTAATTTCTTTAGATTATTATATTGGCATATGTTTGCAATTGTATAGTAGAACTAGTATAAACTAGTTTGAAATGCAGCTGCGCCTTTGCGGAACCAATATGATCTACACACCTTTTTTAAAAGCATGTTGAAAATAAGTGGTTAGTTAATTAAAAGAGTTAGGCGGTAAATAAAAAATTGATAATATTGTTTAAGGCAAACCCAGGCAACTGATAGCAACTTTCGTTATGATTTATTATAAAGAAAGTAAGCACTTAGGATTTTTCTATTTATTCTGACCTAAAATATTGTTTTTAGAGTCAACAAAGATGTATTTACTGTTATTTTAAATAAATTTTAACTGACATTAGCTTTAGATAAGACTACGCTGTGTAGAATGTCCTAGGGTATTTATTTATTAAAATTCACAAGACTTTACGTCAAACTCTACACTGTATGTATGCGCATTCGAGTTACGAGCTTACGAGTATTAGTTAGAGTTTTGCGAGTCTACAGTAACATAACTCATGTTAATGCACATACTCGTACATTTTTCAAAACGGAAAATTAGATTCTAACCCAGGACCTTCGCATCGAAAGTCGATGTACTCCTTGGCTAACACGGCTTTTTGGCATTTTTCTGTAAATATAAAATATTTGTTTCAGGTTCATTAATAGTGGTGGGATCAGCGTTGATCGTCTGGCTCACGGAATGGGAGTATAAGTACTACATCGACCCAGCCCTAAGTATAGTGCTAGTCATACTGATTCTGGCCTCTGTGTGGCCGCTGCTTAGAGAGTCTTCGCTTATTTTACTTCAGACTGTGCCTACGCATATACAGGTGAGATTCTTGAAAAGTTATAATGAATGAATGAACAATCGTATTAAAACATGATGCTGTCTTATAAATCATAATATGCTTTCAAAAAAATTGCTACGATTGGCGGTTTATTAGTTTCTGCCTTCTTCACTCACATGGCCCCAACATAGAATATAGATAAAAAACGCTTTGTAATTTAAAAAGATGGTTAAAAATGTTTAGTTTAAAATATTCTTATAACATTTCCGTTAACATCAACATAAAAACTAACCCCATTATGCATATTCGACCTAAAACCTGTATTAGCTAAAACGTATATTAAATCTGTTGCTATCTCTTTTCGTTGACATATGAGTGACAAGAAAAAAACGTTCTAAAACGTTTCTAAAACCTGTATTAAATTGTCAAGTTTTTATGAATAAACCCCTAAGTTTAACAGTCATATTTTATTCATATGATGTGCTCAACAAAGTTATGATTGTAACGAAGTATGTTTTAACTTGTCCATATAAAGTATATAATGTGATATCTTCATTTACATTGTTGCAATGATAAATATATTTTGCAGTAAGGACATTCTTTAAAAAATAAGTATTGTTATATCTTAATCATGTTACAAATGAAAATGTTTGTTTGTACATTTATCACGACTATTTCATCTTATTAGTGTTGATATTAAAGTTATAGTTTTTCTCACAGCATATCAGAAAATCCCATGAACCATTCATACAAACTATTCAATTTGATCAAGGAAATTCATATTGTCTGTTAGGTATAACACTGTTGACTGTAGTGTAATGTTGATTTGCATTTATTTGTTCAGGTGGACGCGATACAGCGACGGCTGTTGGAAAAAGTAGACGGTGTTCTTGCAGTCCACGAGTTTCATGTGTGGCAGTTGGCGGGCGACAGGATTATTGCCAGTGCGCATATTAGGTAAATATCCTATATGCACCCTTCCTTATGCCCGATTTTAATATCCAACTTACGAATGACCTATGATAATAATGATAAATAGATCATACAATCTTTGTTTACACAACTAAAAATGTAAGAGACTTTTTGACAGATTGAACTCGTTAAAATGATATCATTAGAGATATATAGATTACAACAGAAACAGGCCATTAGTCGTTCTTATTAGATCGTTCGGCAACGAGCTGCCCTAATTTGGAAGACCACACTGTTATTATCCTCAGTTAATACCAGGAACACCAAAACTATGATAAGCGCTCATGCTTATCATAATTTTAACATGAATTTAATTTACCGCTGGAATGTAAACATCCCTGTGCTCATTTCATCAGTTTAGTCACTCAATATCCAAAAGTATAAACTATAAGCTTCCTAATTGTAACTAAAACTGGATCATCAATACTACGTAGATATAACCAGTTATACAATGGAATAACGCAGACCTCTAACTTAACCAGCCGACATTGACACCATGCTTGACATTGTGAATTAACCTCGATAGCAACAATTTATAATTCAGAATGGGGAAACTGTATCGCCCGGAAACTCACAGACCTTAGCTAGTAAAGAAACTTTGATCAAAGATTTTAAAAGCCACGACTACTGCCCAAATACTCAAACGCTATTGAAATATTTAAGTCCGGATTAACCGTTAAGGTTGTTCTTACTAGTCTCAGATTTGTATAGACAAACGTCAAATAATGATAGATAAGCACCACTTAATTTGGCTTATTCCTAAAGGTCCACGGTTCTATTGTTGTCCATTTCCCAGCGGGTATAAGGACAATATAATTATCATTTCATTATTCGGGCATTAGTCAATCAAAATCAAGATAATATAATAACGCATTCTACAATCTAAACATTACATGAAATTGTAAATAAGTAGGTACCATGGAAAATTAAATTTGACTCGCATCTACAATTTCTTTTCCATTTTCCATTATGTTTCCATGTTAATTATGTGCATAAATATTACATGCACATTTACGAAAATTAAAATGTGGTATTGTATGAAAAGGAACTTTAACCTTCGAGTCGAAAGTCGAGAAAATCATCAAACTTTCGTCTCAAGCAAAAATATATCGAAGTTTGAAAATATCAAGGTGAAGTGTGTTGTGTGTAATATAAATTAAATTCTCTTGATAATGTTATCTGTATCAGTTGCTTACGTTGTGTGCCCGTAGAGACAGATGTTTATCTGTGTATATTTATACTTATTTATATTCGTTGTTATGACTGATTGTGACGAATAAGTCGTTTTGGTCAAAAAGCATTGAGACATTACATTTCCATCCGATATCGTCGGTTTGGAAAACTGTTTCGAAACCACGTTATTTGTGCTTCAAATTGTACAGAAATACCTACTAAATATTACCTTGTATTGCACAGTACAATTCTCTTAAGAAAACTTTTTCACACTTATAATTTTAACAATGTCACTTAGTTTTGTATTTCGACTGAAAACATCCATTGCTGAAATTCGTCACAATAATGAGACACATGAATCAGACGTTAACCTGCTTTTTTCACGATAAGCAAAGCTGTTGAATACATCCAGATAGTCACGTATGGTCTAAAATTTGATTGTACTGTAAATATACTGAATCCCTCTGTAACGTTCCAAATTATAAGATAACACGAACGATGAGACGTGCTTCCGAATATAATTCTTTTTGCAAACAGCAATATGCAATTTCTTGATGAATCAGATAAACAATCTTACTTTGAATTTAACTCGAGTTGTCATAATGATAATTCAAAGTATGAATAAGACAAAGAAATTGCCTAATTCTTTTTCTTATTCGACAGTTGTAACTCTACTACTCTTATATAGTGAAGATAACTAAAAGAAATAAGATCTTTCTTATGATTCTTTGTCTTATATTACATAATATCAATGAGACATAATATATACATAATATTTTTAAAAACATACTACATAATACAATTAGTTGGGTGCCACGCCACCAGTAATCACAAGAACCAATGCTTAGTACTCTGTACCACCAAACAGTATTTTTCTTTAAGTGAAAATGTTTGCTACGAAATATAAAAGCGAGCACTTCTTGAAATAAACTGCTTTGAAAAAAACCACAGAAATTGTAAAAAAAATAATGTTTTGAATCAAATTTATGATGTTTTTTTTGTAACTATTCGCGATACTGTTTTTGGCACAGCCCCAACGTTTCTCTTTGTCCCGATCTCATGTCATTGAACTAATGTGAACACCTTTATTTCTCCACGCGTGAGTACCACAATTCCAGTGGCTTTAGGATTTACACAAAGCAAATTAATTTCAAATATCACAATGGCATTAATCAAAAGCAACCGTACAACAAGCAAAACATATTGTGAGTCACAATAGGTAGCTGCAATAAATAGTTTCTGTTACTAAAATAAACATAATTCAGAAGAGTAGGCAAATTTACAAAACAAATACGTTTTAAGTGGGTGATAGACGTATGAACTTAAAGTCTGCGGTTTTTAAGATCGCGAACTTACTTGGCTCGACGTCGGCGATACACGCGCCAACTTACTCATACCGTATCGCGATGTCGTCCACTGAAGAAGCTTTGTGTTATGTTCTTTTCGGAACCCAGCCCTTAATGAATTAATTTTTTTCTTAACGTTCTCAATCGTAGCATCTCTTTCTACCTTCCGTATAATTTCTAATAAATTATTGTATGCTTGAAGCTTCAAATTTTTGTCTTTGTAGTCGTTGTTTCTAATTTTCCAAAGACAAGGGTTATTTCGGAAAGCTTCTATAAATTCGGTTAGCAGTTCATGTGAATAAGTTCGAAAATCACACATTTTGAGAAATTTCTGAATCAAAATTAATTAAGCTCGCGGCTCGCAGTGCTGCCACACATACGAGCCAAGACGAGCTACGAGTAAATTTCAAACCGGTTGGATCGCCGACGAACTTACTCGGCGGTTGTAAAGTACGCGTACTTACGGTGACACACGAGCGAAAAAGGTCGTCGAGCCATAAGTACGCGTACTTGCTCGCCCGTCTATCACACACTTTAGAAAAGGTTGATAAAATCCAATTTTTGCTCAACATCCCGTTTTATAAACAAAAACAATCTTCCAAAGGTGTTTACGTATAGAAAGATAGATTTCAATCTGAGATACGTGAACTAATGTAAAAAGATCGATTCAGTTTGACACATGTTTATTTAAAAGCATTTAATCTTAGGTTGAAGAAAACCAAAATTGTACTGAAACTCGACGTTGCGACAACTTTGTTGTTCTCAAGTGCAACTTTGCTATATATTGCAAAGAAAAAAAGGTTATGATAGTTATAACAAACTAGCTGCGCCACGCGGTTTCACCCACGTAAGTCCCGTTCCCGCGGGAATATCGGGATAAAAAGTAGCCTATGTCACTCGTGGATAATGTAGCTTTCGAATGGTGAAAGAATTTTTAAAATCGGTCCAGTAGTTTTTGAGCCTATTCATTACAACCAAACAAACAAACAAACAAACAAAGTTTTCCTTCCAGTGTAGACTAAGCAATCAATTCTGTGTCAGTTTCTTTGTTCAAAGTTAGTAAGATGAAATAGGTGGCAGTAGTTTGAGTCATATCAAGAAAACGGAACGTCCTCCATAATTATTTTAAATCGATCATGTAACAATACTGACAGTTGTAATAACAATTGCAGATAATTGAACCTTTGTTTAACTCGAGTGTGAGAGTATTGTCCATATATTATCATAATAATCCGTCAACGCTTTCGCAATAACAATACGTTGTAAAGTAAGAAACAACAGGTATCTGAATTGAAATAGATTGATTTGCATTGATCTGGATTCTAGACCTGGAAATTTTATTTATTATAAACACTTAAAACGGGATATTTACTATGATTGGTAGATTAATAAGTTTCCTGATATTCCGACATAGTTGCATGCGCCTTGATCACGGTCAACTAAATAAATTAAGCAATCAAGTATAATGGAATATTTCCCGTTTTTGTTATAATGTTAAAAACCATGTTTCAAAAGTAAAAATGTATTTGTACTTCAAACGTAATATAATCAAAACTGCTTTGAACTCGTGCTAATGTTTCTATTTTTTTGTTTCAGGTGTAGAAACTTATCAGAATACATGAAGATAGCGGAAAAGGTTAAAGAATTCTTTCACAATGAAGGCATCCATTCTACGACGATACAGCCCGAGTTCGTCGAACTACCAATAGGGGGCACTGAGGTACTGATCTACTATCATGAACCTATTATAGTACCTAAACCAAGAGCTAGAGTATGCTTTCGAGAAAAAACAGTCAATTCACAGCTTCATAATACAAAGTGTAAAGCATTATTTGATCCCTATAAGAAACAAGATCGATTGCTATCAAAAAAGGTTTTTGTGTAAAATGATCATTTTCTTGCCGACTACATTTTTTCCAAAATCTGTGAATGCCATTCAAGTTATCCTAAAAATTTATTATTAGTGTCATAAAACAATTTCCCTGTATTTATAACGGTTAAGTTCCCCCATGTTCGTCCCGTCTCAAAAATGCATTATACCTGTATCAGTGGATTAAAAAACAGTCGTTAAGCCATGACGGAGGCCTTTAGGCGGCCTAAAAACTCCGTCACCAGAGTTGGCCACTTGCTCACACGAAAGAAGAAGAAGTGGATTTATCAACCTAATTTCTATTTTTAAATGCGTAGACTTTTTATCTTGGTCCGAATACCTTCTCTTCAGCTAGTAACAAATAGTCATAAAATACCTTGAAATAATCTAATCTACTCTTACATATTGTTCAATACTAGAAAGTGCGTGTATTTACTGTAAAACACTTTGATATGATATCTGTATCGATCTATTCCACAATGTTATCAGAGATGTGATAGTTTAGTCGGCCCAATTGGTTTTATAACAGACTAGCATAGCAGCCCGTCCCGGCTTTGCACGGGTGTATTAATGAAACTACTGGGATAAAATATAGCCTATAACTATGCCGGCAGTCCATTCTACACATCGGTAAAAGAATGTTTGAAATCGTCTCAGCAGTTTCGGAGATTACCTCCGTCAAACAAACAATCCAATCACCATTACCTCTTTATAATATTAGTATAGACTAGCAACCCGTCCCGCCTTTACACGGGTGTATTACTTGTTTTATCGGAATTAATATAGCCTATGCTAATTTGGAAAGGCCATTCTACACATCAGTGAAAGAATTTTTGAAATCGGATGAGTAGTTTCGGAGATTACCCTCTACAAACTAACTTTACCTCTTTGTAATACAATTAATATGTTTCTTCTAAAACATCCTAAAAGGAACGCTGAGGGGAAGTGTTTGCGCACGTTGACGAACCAATAGCGCTAAATCAATGATATGAAGTGCGCTGCGTTACTCCTCTCCACCAATTACCTTTTCCCCTCAGCGTTATTTTTACGTGACGCGCCAACAATCTAACAATATTTTACCTCATCTTCAGTATTATATTAATATCTGTTGTTCAGGTGATAAGCGGTGCCTCAGCCGAAGCGCCCTGCGCGCTACATTGTCCACCGAACGACCTGTGCCACAACGCAACATGCTGCGGTCTCAATCAACAGGTTAGTACTTCATAACAAATTTATTATTGGTCCAATCATCTTTGAACAACGCATGTTGAAAATTATTAAAAAAACGCATTGAAAGGACCAACCCTTATTTTTGATTTGGCAGTACAAAAAAATACACATCACAGAAACGAAACCGTCAATTACTTTGCTCAAAGATGATATAAAGAAACCCCTAGAATTAGAAATTCGTAATATTGTCGCAACATCTAAAAATCTAAGTAATGCTTTTAGTACAGAAACAACAATATTACTTAATTTTAGATAGTGCATCAAAACCGTACACAGACGAAATATTCAAAGTAAGTATATCTTATGCATTCACTCGGGATATTCCAACCTGTAAACTGTTTTGGTTTATTGAAATATTTGGACGAAAACTCGATTAGAGATGTAGATTTATTGTCAAAATATCTCAAATACCTTTATAACATTCAATCGTCAATCCAATCGTCTGTGTGCGGTATTTTGTGAATCATTTGTTTTTGCTTGCATGCTCATACCCGAATACTCAAACAATAATTAAAATTTAAGGCTGTATTAACTGTTATGGAAGTTATTTTTCTGACAGATTTTTATGGACAAATGTCAAATTATGACATATACTTTAGTTGGCGTTTCAGTATTCAGGCGTCTGTGTCTTAAACTTACATAAGGTGCTCTTGCTTTATTTTCTAACTCGCATTTCGTAAGTGGAAAATGAACCAAATTTATGCATATTTTACGAGGTTATTTATGAATTATATTTAAAACAACTATTTTATAACGAACCCATTAGTTAGAACAACATGAATTTCGCGTTTTATATTTTATAACGAAACCCATTAGTTAGAACAACATGAATTTCGTGTCACGATTCGGTGAGTAGTCCATAGCTTGCTTTTCGCTAGGATTTATCCTTCATACTCCATGGTTTTTTTTTGTAAAATCATCATTTTTTCATGTTATAAGTTCAAAGCTTTTCTTTTTTTATTTTGAATTGCAGTTTTACAGTTTAGAGTCGATAAGAGTTCGATAATTCACTTTTCAAGGAGATGAAATGGGTGCCTGAACAACCTGGATGCCAAAATATGAAGTTTAGAGTTTTGAAGATTTTTAACGACAATTAACAAATTAAGTTCTTTTGTAGGTACATTTTATATTTATATCATGTTTAGCATACTTAGAATATTATTATATTTAAAAATGCGTGCCAATTATGTCAAAGGAGGCTGTGTTATGTAAAGTACTTAATAAAAATAGTAAATTTATTTTTATACCTGATACTCTGGTTTGATTTACAAAACCCTTTATCTACAGAAAATATATTAATGGCATAGTTCTTATAGCAGGTATTCAGAATCAAATTAAAAAATATACCTACTTATTAGAAACATGACTTTATGTGGGTATGAGGTACGAGTCTACCAACATCTAACATGCAAAATTAAGTTAGTAGCGTATTAGTTACGCAAATATTTAAATTACCTACATAGTTTAAAAAAGTAGTTCAAAGTACAAAAACTAGCAATTTTAATATTCAAAGATCAATGTCAGTACAATTTCACAATGAATAGAAAATTGCTAGCCCTTTCCATGAAAAGCAATATACAAAGCACCGAGTCAATTTACTAGCAAATGTCAACACTATTCAAGTAAACATGGGCTTATTACCTATTGTTTATTGGTGTTTTATATGCAAGGGTTGCTGTTTTAGTCTCTTTGAGCCACTCCAATTGTGTTGAATTAAGCCTAGAAATTAATTGGTTTGTTTGCATTTTTTCGTTGTCAGTGAAAAAGTCAACACGAATACTTGAAAAAAATAGAATCATCATATTTCTGCAAAAGATAGGAGAATAAAAGTATTCAAGTATTCTTAAAGCTTATAAGTAAGTCATGATCCTAATATTGTAATTTTGGCTGAATCTGTCAAGTTTTGTTGAGGTATACTTAGTAACCGGCAAAAGTGAATCGATACTTGGCAAGACACTGCTTTTCTTAATGAGAACTTCTATAAATCTACTAGAGTTGAGAGATGTGGCATGGCTCTAGGACGCCCTGTATATTCAGTTAGACTGTAGATTATGTAGGAAAATTTAAAGATCTTCATAAAAGTAATAAATTCTAAGTTGGAAGCAAGTTTTCTAATGGAGTCCTGCATCCTGATGAACATTAGTAAAAATATTGGGATCTCTAGGTGAGAAGTTGCACTGACTACATAATGGTTTGGTAGACAAATATAGTTAGATTGTTGATGATTTGTTTTGAAATAGTTGGTAGTCAGTTGAGTATCTTATCTGTAATTAGTCACAAAACTACAGGTAAATACTAATTAGCTAATCTGACTCTCAAGTAGTTACTAATAATCGATGAACTAAATTAGTTAATTTAATAAACTAACAAACACAGTACTGTAGATAACTATGTTTTGGTAAACATGTTTTGCATTTAAATAATGTACCTACTGCAAATAATTATAGTAGTAGAGTATTAGTATACCTACACATACTTGCTTCACATTTGGATATTAAGAAAATTGACAACAATTATGTATATTTAAAAATCACACCTATGGGCGGCTATTATTAGTGACTGAGTTCAATCTTGTTATTGTCCTCCCCAAATAAATAATAAGTATTGACTTTTACATTATCTAACTCTAAATTTAAATGAATCTCTATTTCGGATTCGATGGAGGAACATTGCACAAATACGTTCGTATAAAATACGTATTTGTCTAAACGAATAAAGATCAAATTTGTATACATAGGGTTCTTATTCATAAAGATTTGTGAATTTAATATAGGTTTAAAGAATGATTTTTTTAAAGGGATAGCAACATATTTAATATCCGTATTAGCCAATATAGGTTTACTGGTCCATTATGCATAAGGGGGTTAGTTTGTAAACTTGCAGTTTTAATAATATCCAGGTGCGAAAACCCATTCCCAACTTAACATACCCTTTCTATTACAGGAGCCGTCACCGGCGCAAACTCCATACTGCCGTCAGCGAAGCATGGGCTCGCGATCTGAATCCATGTCCTCCCAGATGAATGGCAACCCTCAGGGCAGGCCAGTCGGATGGAACGTTGGAGTGTTGGAAGCATTAGAGTGCGGGTTAGTAGAGTAGAAAACCTTTTTTTTGCAACTCCACACACTTTTGATCAGCGAGTTCTTACTAGAATGGCTTTTTGCAACTCGATCCCATATTTTTTGGTCAGTGAATAGAAGTTTTAGAACTAGACTGGTATTGGCAAACACTTTTCGATCAGTGCTTTTTTGAACCTGTTTACAAATTTTCTTTGAATGTTTTCATTGATATTATTATAATAACACACGGGACTACGGGAGGCTTTAAGAAATCGATTTTTGGATTTATCTATCAGTTATTGGGTTGTTTTTTAACCTTTGTAAATAAAGAAAATATATCAATATTTTTCATCTAAAAAATCTTGGTCTAAATCACTCTTAACTAAATCGACTATGTATGTTGTCTCGTGTGTTGTTATAATGTATGATTATTAATCTGTGAATTTAGAATATTAGAAACCTTTAATAGGTTAAACTTTTAATGTAACCCAACTTTAGTTTTTAATTTTTGTAGCTTTTTTGCTGCTGGCATGTTTATTCCTAAATTTAGGTAATACTACATTGCACTGGTCATGCATTTCGCCAAAAGGTAAACGCACACATATGCGAGGAAACGCGTCGAATCAATTTGCTCCATCGCACTTTCGTAAGGCTCCCTGCGTTCGGCTCGAATAAGTGTGCGATCTATCTTAAGAGAGACTTCATGAAGTAAAACTGTAAAGAAATGTATTTTATATTAGGTTACATATAGTTTCAATTAGTTAAATTTGTACTTTTGAAGTATATTTATTTAAATTTTCGATTGTTTTGTTGTATGATTTTACCATTTTACATGTAGATGGTCAGTCTTATAACGAAATTAAAATTTATTTTAGCTCAAACAGTTGAAGTTAATATTTATTTTATGAATATAAATTTAAGAAAACAACTTTATATTCGAAAGTTTTTTGTACTCAAATTTTATGAGACGGACCGTTTATGTTTATTTTGACAAAGTTTGGATATTTCGTTCGCTTGGTATTTTTTTCATGTACAATCACTTGCAAAGTGGCTTATAAAATATCAAACGGAAAATAAATAAATACAACCGATCAGAAACAGAAAATATTAACATTTGGAAAATATTTTCCAAATTATGGAACAAAGTTTCCATGCGTTGGAAACTGCGTGAATAATTAATGCACAATAAAACAGATGTAATAAAATATTCTCAGAATTAAAGTCAAGGGCCCTAATAAAGGCTATTGCTCATTTAAACTGAGCAGTTGATATTTCAAGGCCCGTTATATATACCTTTTAAATATTAATTTAAGATCAATCGCGCTTACTGTCTATTGTAATGCGCATTCGCTAAGGCACAGATAAAATAATACTATGTAGCTAAGGTGCCCGTCTAAGGAAAGCGTAGTACAAGTAACATATATGACACTTATGGGCGTGGGCAACACTTAACGGGTTCTTATTTACACAATGAAGCTTTTAAAATCATGATTTACATCAAAATGACTTAATGCACATATTGCACATCAGAAATTACAACAATAATCAGATAAAAGATAATGACTAGCTAGACTATAAATGCTACAAATTCTACCAGTAAATAAACAAAATTCAGTCGATCAATTCTACGATTTTGATAAACAGATATCTAGGCAAATAACAGACCTCTACTAATAATAGAAACGTGAAAGCAAGGCATGATCAAATGAATCAAAACTTGTAGAGTCGACCAAGCCCAATTTTCTTTAAATCTTTGCGCATTCGCGAGTTACTTTCCTACTTTTAATTTAGTTCACCAAACCTAGACACTCATTTAATTTTCATTTGCATTTACTTATACCTAGTTTAAATTTATTCGCTGTTGTATTCACCTGCACAATCAACGAATTTAATTGCAATATTGAATACCTTTAATCGCTAATACAATTCAAGGTATTTGCGCATCAAAGTAGAAACACTCATTATCTCGCTTTTAAGTACTTATTGCTGCAAGATTGCACTTCTGTTGCAATAGAAATTAATTCAATTTTAAGAGTCACTTTACTGCCATAGTCCTATAGTATAGTCCTATAGTGGCTTTTTAGGCCGTCATATATTTATACTTTTTTTCCTTTCTTATCGAAACTTAGTGCTTTATGGTATTTTGGGCCTTAAGTACAAATGGTTCCGATATTAATGAGTGTAATCGAGTATCTTGTTTTAGTTCGCTGCTTCCTTCGCCTATGCAGGACGAAAGATTAGCCGTTTGACAGTCCCCGTTTATCGTCCCTGTTACAATGGACTTAACCACGTTTTCAACGAACATTGAGAACTGTGTCAAGTGATTTAGCTTTCCTTCATAGGGTATCTAATCCTTAATTGTATAACGCTATAGTCATATCAAGAGGAAATCCGCTCTGTGAGCGGACGGATCGAATCGGTCTAATCTATTTCGCTTGGACAATAGCTTTTTCATCTAACAATCAACTTCTAACTTATGTAAATGCTGTCACATAAAAAATATACAAATATGAGTTTTCTAAAATTATGAGCAGGGTTTTCTTATTTAAATTAACTTCATTAAAATCATGAATTGTAAAATTGAACGCTTAATGGTAGTCTGTTTTTTGACAAAACGTTGATGTTGATAATTTTGATTTCTTATGTAGATTTTAGAAGTATAACGAATTTGGTAAGATTTATTCAGATAGTTACTAGTTGCACAATGTTTGGCGTCAGGTTAAAAATAAATAAGTAAATTCATTGAGCACATTAATCAAATGTATTAAAAATTTCATTTTTTCTGATTTCGTTTGTGTATTTTTCCTACAAAATGCACAGGAACGTCACACTAACATATTTGTATAAAGTTGCACATTAGATCAGAATAAAATAGTGATTCCTAGATACTAGGAACTTCCTAGGTACTTATCTAATTTGAGATAATAAGCACTTAGTTTGTTAAACGTTTTCACGTATTAGATAGAACTTATTGAAATATTTTAAAAACTATTCAAAAATATTTATTAGGTCAAATTATTTTCCTTCATGCTGACTTTCTATAGTTAAAAAAACAAAAATTAAATACATTGTCTGCAGGTTTAAAAGTAATATAATGTTTCTATAAGTTATGAAATAAATAAATGAATCGTTGTCTGTATGGATTAAAAAAAATATGGCATTTTGTAACAATTATGAATTACGAAATGCCTACTTATAGGAAAATCACAGAGAAATGAGGTCAATAAACCGATAAGCCATCAGCACGTGGATGACGTAATCAGTAAAACAATCGTATTCTTATCTTCTTAAATAAGTAATTATGTTAAGTACTATCAGATGAAGTACGATTGCCTATTATTGTAAAAGTTATACTATAATCAAATAAAATGTTTGCGATTTATTAGTCTACCTATTCCGATACAAAAATGTTGTAAACGATTACTATAAAGATACTGTCACCAAGTAGGCGTCTTATTTAATATTGACAACGAATTTGACGTATTAATAACACCAAATACCGTTGAGAACTATTATCCTAATACTAATCTTATCGAAGTTTAGGTAAACCTTGTGTAACTCAATGCAACTTTCTAGGCCTTTTGGAAATTAGGCTTTCTGATCAGGAGGCCATAACAAATTAAGCGTACGAAAGGAAAATCCGCTCTTAGCAAATACCTAAATCCTCGTTGTAATTCCTTAGTGCACATTGAGCCTAATACAATGATTATTTACCGCCATTAGCATTATTTAATAAGAATTTAGAATAGATTTACTTAATAAATGTGATCATATTCATTAATTTAAATTAATAAAAAAATAGTTAAAGAGAATGCTAGCATTTTATCGTAAACGATGTTTATTTTATTCATGTTACGACGTGCGGGTAAACTATTGCAATAACCTTTTAGATAGCTAATAAGATTGTATGAGTAAGAAATATATTTACATTTCATTTTACTTTTTATATTCTTGATTAATTATTTATTTAAACCAATGATGTATTTCATAAGAACCTTAAATGTAGTTAATGGAAACAACATAAAACAAAAAATAAGGACCTACATAAAAAAATCATTGTAAAATGGAACTTATTGCTACTGTAATATTTAAGTAGTATCTCGTATTGTTTTCTGCTAAATTAAATGGAGATAAAAAGCCGATGTTTATTTTTCTTTTAAGTTTCAAAATTGGAAGAATTACGGTTACTCCCTTGTCTAAAGTTACTAAAAAATGTTAGTGGCATAATAGACTTCCTTATATCAATACCTAAGTCTTATGAACTAGAAAAGTAATGAGTAGGATAATTATATTTTAAATAGCTTGAATAGTAAAATTAAATCTCTAGTAATAATAGCGTTTGTACTGCCGTAGAAAGTACAAATTAGCCACTGCAATCACAACTTGAAACCTTTTTTATTCCGATGACTTTTTTTAATAATCTCTTACAATTTCTGGTTGTTCAATCAATATTTTTTCACTATCCTAATCGGTAAGAAAATGGAAAAAAATGTTGAGATACTAATACAGTGTAAGCAAATTATACAAACAGTGCATTTGGAGTGTAATTCAGCTTTGTCGAAACTGTGCCTTAATAATTTTAAATTGTATTAGATTTTCGAATCTCATATAAAAGTGTTTGTTAGTGGAGAAATATTGATTGGCATGTCCATCATATTACAGAGGGGTTTATCTTTTCGGAAATGTAGATAGCATAAGTACCAAGTTCTCTTAAATTATTAAATACCTACCTACTTGAATTATGATAACAAAATGCGACTGAGTAATGGCATGGTCTGCTCTATGGCTCAAAAAATCTATATTGTATGTACAAATATAATCAATTTATTTATACCCACTGTAAGAGGGCAGCCTTACTACCCAACTTATGTCATGCATGTGACTGTACTGTTTTACTGCATTTATGTTATTTATGTGTTTCAGTAAAATTTATAAATTAAAACTTTTCCGGTTGCGAAAAGTTTCCTCACACAATAAAATACATTGACGTAGCAAAAGTACCCAAAGTCAAAAACTGTGACAGCCGAATCGTATCGTTTTGTAATTTTAATGCAATGTTGAAAGTAATGTTTGAATTTTAGACGAACGTGGAAATGTATTTTCACGGTAAATAAATGTATTAAAACAACACATGCTTTTTATTTTACTATATTTCTGCTCCAATAAAACAGTGAAAAATGTGAAGTACACGCTACATTTTAACGATTATACCTACAACTACATAGTAATTTACTAAATCCATATTTACTCTACATCTCTCTACTTACTACTCAATCTAAATAAGACTAGATATACGTATTTATTGTTCCGAGGTATTTTTTCATTCACTCACACACAGGTAAGACAGCGGCCTATTGGTTTGACAGCGGACTGGTCTAATTGTCCGCTAAGTATGCATCATCTGAGGCATCAACGGTACAAAAATGCAGATGGTGTCCGAACAGGTATAAGCCTCGTATCACCATTACTAGCATTATACACGTAATATTCCCTACCGTTAATGATCTTGCTTTGAGTAGTTTCATTGATTTTATACTTGGGATTGCCGAAGAGGGATTCATAAGGGGGCGGTTTGCTTTCGTCACGTTTCTTGCGGCTTCGTTTGAACTTTCCTTTCTTAGGTACTGCTGGACTTTCGGACTTTCTGTTCAGGTATCGTTTGATCAGCACCTGTGAAAATTATTTATATTAGTAAAGCCTCCCTTAACCACGAGACACTGAAGATTCGGCAAAGGAGAGCATCTCTGCTTCTTATAAGAACAGACCAACCATACCCAATATCTGTAGACTGGAAGGACGGTAAGTACTTTAGAATGCGAAGGACGATACTTTAAAAGGGCATTATTAAGTACCGTCCTTCGTTTTCAAAGGGAAAACGCGTGGGACAAGAATTTCAGATTTTAGAGATTTATACTAACTTCACCAATAAAAACAGCAGTAGCGGCAGCCAGGCCAACCAACATGATGAGGTAGGTCATCAGCAAGTCGCTGTTTTGTAGCTGACGGTCTTTCGACTGCAAGTCTAGAGGACAGATCTTCGTGCTAGGAAGATTTTGGCGTTTAAGGAAGTTAATAATACCAGCTTGGAGTATGTATATTAACCTGTAATAAACCAATTTATTTATTATAGGTACACTGAGCGTGAAAGTGATGTGGAAGTTAAAATAAATTATCCTCTCGTCAAATCAAGTAATCTCGACACTAAAAACTCGAATTCGTTTGTCAACAAGTGACCTCCAGTGAATTACAGTTCAATTAAGAGAATGACTCTTCCTACAATAAATACTTACACGGAATCGAACAGTATCTGCAATCGGCTTCCATGAGGGTAGGCGAAACCTCTAGACTTTGTCATGAACGGCAAAGGTGCTAAAACGTAAGTACATCTGTCCCCTTCCACTACTCCTTGGTTAGCCTTGTCCATGTAGTCATTGAACATAAGGTGGTTGACTGAGACTGATTCTTTGACCAGAACACCGCCTCCTTCAACAAACGGCAGATAGCCGTGGTCAGAGTCAAAGTTCTTGAACTCAGCGCGACCGTTTAAGACCATTTTGTTTAGATAGTAGAAATTATTGGCGGGCTGTAAAAGATAATTCAAAATTTGAAAACTTTGAAGCTTATTAAGGTACCTAATATGGAAAGTTAATAAGCGTACGGGAATCCCACGTGATTCAATTTGCATGACAATAAAAATTGTATCTTAATCAAAACATGATTTACGCAGCCGGCAGCACCGGTGGGTAGCAAAAATGGCTAACTTCTATGGTTAAGCGTTAATGTAGCGTTTATACGCTCTAGCATAAAAGCTTTCTGATTAAAGAACTTTTAATCTGTGCAACATTTTTTATTTGGTCTGAGTGTGCAACTCTAAGAATTGAGAAAAATAAAACTTACGTTTTTTATCGTATAATGCACTGCACCACCTTCTGACGCCATCCAGCGATAGTTCTTTGTGATCAGATCTTTGGGGTCCTTTATATCAAGCGTGAATTTGGACAAAGTTAGAAAAGCGGTCAAGTTAGCCGTGTAGAAAGCTGACAATAGTATTATGAACAGCCACCATGTTGCGAAGAGAATTCGAGTTGCATCTAAAATAGTTTTCTTTATAAAATATGTATGTAGGTAGGTATAATGTATTTGTAAAGGATGACCTAGAATAAGACGATAAGAATTTAAAATCCAATCTGAGCCAAGTTAACGCTATTGATGCATAGGTAAGTTATTTCACTTTCAAAACTATCGTGAGTTGTACTAGACATTATAAGAGGTAAGTTATCTGAGATTTTATATGAACATTTTAAATGTCAAGTGCCTACACTTATCGGGACATCATTTATTTCGATATTTGAGCTATAAGAATATTTTATAATATCTAGTTATATATCTATATAGTACCCTACAGCCCGATTATTATAACTCTTAAAACAACATTTTAAGGTTGTAGGTATGTTATTTTACCACTATATATCTACTAGGGCCATTATAAAATGTTCAAACATGCGGCATTATGATTATGGAAACTTAATTGCAGTGTGACCGAGTGATAAATCACGTAAACCATTAGCGACGATACCATCGATTGGATTGACCGGGCCGTGATTATGTGACAGTCTCGGTACACAAACAAATTTTCATAATCAATTTACCCTTCGGACGGAGAAAAATGGGTTGTTATATGCCCACGTAAGTAAATATTACATCGTAATAGAAATCCAATGGTAGGTAGGACCCTGAGTGATTATATTCATTAGTTATTTGTTGTGTACTTACTTAAACTAGTCACGATGTTTAATGTTGTAGGATAATGTCCTTGGTTTTAAAACGGAACAACAAAACCGAGTAGGTACCTAATGTAAAAAGAAAATTCACAACCTCATACAAAACTGAAAATGTAATCAGTAAGGTGCAACGAACAAAATATTTTTTATTACATTACCCGGTTCTGTATGAATAACAATTTTTCCTTGTAGTGTTGTCTGTAACTCGGTAATGTACGAGTAACAAGCGGTTTAGGAACCGATTAAAAGACCTGAAAGAAATTTCTACCGCACCCTGGGATACAGTCGTGATCATATTTGATTTCATTTTTCATAAAATAGTAGGTACTTACTTGCTTCAGGAGCTAAGCTAGTTCCCTGTTTGATGAAAGCACTGTACACGAACCAGAAACTAGGAGAGAATGGCAGGTGGTGTTCTTTATCGCGGACTATCTTGGACCTCAAGCGAGTTAGAAATGTGATGCACGGTCCATAGGCTAGCACTGCGCCTAGAGTCAAGTACCTGAAGGAAATTTTAGTGTCTTAAACTATAATGAATCTAAGGATAAAAATGTTTTTGGGTCTTAAGAACACTAATTCGAACTTATGCGGCCGATGTTTGGCATGATGCCTGCAATGTTATTTAACCACCTGATAACGCATTATTCGGTAGATATTATGACGAAAATTAAGTTGCGCAACTTCGGCGCCGAACTCTAACTAAATTTCGACACATAAGTTCAGCGCCTATGGAGTGTCATATCAGCCGAATCAATCGGAAAGTATAATAACCTAAACGTTGGCCACGCACTTTCGGCGTAGTGTGTTTAGAAACAGTATTGAATATACCAATGTTACCATAATCGGTACAATAACATCTCCGTTTAGACAGTTTGAAACCTAGCTATTAAGCATAGAGCTATTAAGTGTTGGCCGAGATTCGTTTAAAATCCTTCTTACCTATAAAAACCATGACATCTGCTACGGCGTAGCACTTGTGCTACGAAATCTTTACTATCACCTACTACGATTCTGAAATTCCTACATATTCATTTCTATATTTAATTCATATGTTCACTCACCATACAAAGCTGTCAAAAGGTGCCATAAGTCCAGATCCGGCGGCGGATGCTTTTGGTCGTTTAAGCATCATCACCCACAGTCCTTCGTCCAAGTCGCTGGAAAATAACATCAACTTCTGGAACCTTCCCAATTTGGGGATAAACGCCGCTGCCATGTCCACTTGCTGTTTTGACAAATGAAAATAAACTTTTGAAAAGTTAATACCTAAGTATAATTTACCGCACAAATTATAGTACCATAGGTAGACTAAAGGCCTATAGGCTATTTTATCCCGGTAGTTTCATTGATACACCCGTGCAAAGCCGAGACGTGCTGCTAGTATAATATTCACTTACACTAGAATTGACAAGTCCAATCACCGAATCCTCAGGCTTCGTTCCACCAGCTATGAAGTTATTTCTCGGAAGCACCACTTCGTAAGTAAAGTTGAACCTCTGTTGCAGTATTTGCAGGATTGTGAAGGCGACTCCAAACCCCTCCAGAGTGCCGTTTGGACCACGCTTTGCATAATTCAGGGGATAATTCTAGCCAAAATATAACAAGAGATAAGATACATAAAAAAGAAAAAAACTGTGAAAAATACCTACGAACTAAAAATCTTAAAAAAACTTTCGATTCCCGCGGGATTTGAACCCGCGATGATAGGTTGCAAGCGATCCTCTTTAACCGAGGTGCCTTTACCACACTGAAATAATGATCTATGGTTCATCCGCCAGATAATTCGTCTGATCATAGACGGCAATATAACAATAGGTATAATATACCTACTTAATCCAAGTTACAGTCCTTAGATAGATTATTTTCTAAGTATTATGTATATTATTTTATAAATAAATAAAAAATAACTTACATTGTACGTGGTTACTTTCAGATGTTTTCCATTGATTTCATTAGATAAATTCAAGAAATCGGCTTTCTTTACGGTCTGGGAATCTGTAATAAAATTTGTTTTCAACTGCGCAGATGGTTTAATAGCAATATTTTTAAAATGGTGAAGTTTAGGTTGCGAAGAAAGCTCACAGTTACAGACAGAATACTTTGTAATATATACGGAAACACAATGTAATAAAATTAATCAAATTGTAATAATGACTAAGGAACATTGCTGGTATGTTCGAATTTTAAAATATATATTTTTTAATCCGAGTTAATTTCTTGCCTGCCAGTCATTGTTGTAGGTATACTTTTTTTTAAACTTACCTATGACAGGGTTTTCGTATAAAACTTCGCACGATGTCTCGTTACAAAGTGACGAGAGTATCAGGTCTATGCCCGCCATGGCATGACCTGCGACACGCCGACAGTCAGCGGTGGACTGCCGGCCGACCACTGCCACCTTCGAATTATTATGATTGGATGAGGATGTGCTATGTATGACATCGAATGATACGCTTAAAAAAGCTGGCTAGTATAATGTGGATAAGCCTCTTTTCAAACTGCTTAATAATATTTTGTATAAAATCTTATTGGATCAATTTTGTCAGATAAATGACTACATCCTTTCCGTAGTAAAAAAAAAAAGACGTGTGGCACTCGGAGACTGCCGCGGTAAAGCTATTGCATGCCACCTAGAGGCGAGTTGCTGAACTAAAGTGACAAGCGTTAGGTTTTTTCGTTACGGAGTTTCTGGATTTGGTCTCCACGCTCAAGGCCCGCGATAGAAGCTATGCAATAGCTTAAAAACTTTTGTGTGCGATGGTATGTTCATCATAAAGTCTATCTACTGCGCAGCTTGACAGCCAGCGTTCTTTTTATATGGCGTGGCTTTAACCGAGTCACACACTAGAGGTTAGCGCAAGGCACAGAACACTATTACCTACTCGCAACGCAAGCAGCCGAACATAGCAAATATGGTAATAAAGCGAACGTAGAAGACGTGCCAATGCCGCCGTGCTAGCTGCAGAGATCGCCAAAGTATAGTTTGTCTATAAAGTCCTGGCGTGAATGTTTGAGGAACTAACATTAAATATAAATAAATAAATAAATATCCTGGGACATTTCACACAGCGTCATCTAGCCCCAAGCTAAGCAACTTAATGCTTGTGTTATGGTAACCAGATGACTGATATAATACTTAAATACAATTTTTTTTTTTTTTTTTTTTGTAAATACATACATATTATAGATAGTAAACACCCAGACACGGAACAAATATCTGCAGAACATACAAACATTTGTCCCGTAGCGGGGATCGAACCCGCGACCTCCGCGTCTCAGCCGGGCGTTCACCCAACTGCGCCACAGTGGTCGTCTAACTACATTATTCGTGTGTCTGGGTAAATGTGGGTTTTCTGTAAATAATTCTTTTGGGCGATTGGTAAATCACTTACCAACTGGTTTTGACCACGACAAATTCTTTTTTTGTGGTCATTTTTTTCGATTTCAAATAAGCCGGGTCATCTCGGTACACCGGATGTAATTTAATTTCCATGTCCTGTTTAGTGCTGTCCTAAAGTTAATTTCTTGAAAATCGACTTTTTTGTTGAACGATCGAATCAAATCGGATCTGTCCATAGATTAGTAAGATGCCATGTCAACAGCACATCACTGTCATGTTATCCGATTTTTTGACTTTTGTTCGACATGACATGACTGACATGTAGTTTGTTTACAATTAAAACTTTATTCACCTGCCCAGCTCAAAATTCTAACCAAAAAACTCAGAAATATTACAAAACGTAGATTAAATTTAAATAAAAATGAGAGATGCAGTATTATCGCTTTGCGAGAAAAACTTTCTACAACAACTAGTAGCTGAAGGACATGTTAGTACTTTTTTTTCGAGATTATAAATTTTACATACCTGCCTAGGTATGTACTAAACATGTTTGAAAAAGTTATAAAGATTACTTTTTTTCACAGCGTTTGGATGGAAGGAGTTTCAATGAGAGCCGAACCCTCCAAATATCATTTGGTTCAAGCTATGGTAGCTGCATTGTAACACTTGGAGAAACAAAGTATAAAATATTGCTCTTTGATTTAAACCTATTCTTAGGACAAGTATTTGTTTGTTTTCATATTTTTATCATGACCTGCTTTCAGAGTATTAGCTCAAGTAAGCTGTGAAGTGACTCAACCTAAACAAATAAGGCCTAATGAAGGAATCCTGCACATTAATGTGGACGTTGGACCGATGGCTTCACCTCAATTTGAAGCTAACAGATCCACAGATCTATCTGTCTACCTAAATAGATTACTCGAAAAATGCTATAAGGATTCCAAGTGTATAGACCTTGAATCTTTATGTATTGTAGTTGAAGAAAAGGTATGTTGGAATAAATCATAAAATGTATGATATAGGTAATAATGATAAGATAATAATGATGTAGCAACCTATGCATTGATATTGTAGTACCAGCCAGGTGAAAGTCATGGACTTCTATAACTTATTCTCAGCTTCATAGTCATAAACATATCATTGTTATTTTCAGGTATGGTCAATAAGAGTGGACATCAAAGTACTGAACCATGATGGCAACATCATAGAATGTGCAAGTATCGCCACTCTCACTTCTCTAGCACACTTCAAAAGGCCAGACATAACCCGCAGTGGCGATGAGATTATTATACACACTCTAGCAGAGAGAGATCCTATTCCGACTGTGCTTTATCACTATCCTGTTTGCTGTACCTTTGCTATATTTGGTAATGAGTAAGTATTATGTGTAAATATACTAACTATAATTATTATGCAATTAGTCCATGCCAATATTTTGCTGTAGTAGTTATCATGACTATAAATTTATTTTTTCCAGCATAATACTATCAGACCCCAGCTACCTTGAGGAATCAGTATGCATGAGCAGTACAGAAGAAAGCACCAACACTGGAGTAAGCTTATTGGTTATTGGGATGAATCAGTACAAAGAACTGTGTCTATTGGACCTCAAAAGCTCGGCTATAGACAGCTCTAATGTAGTACACAAAGCTATGGCCTTTGCAGTGGACAAATGTAAGGCTGTTGTGGATCTGGTAAAGAGTTCAATAACCAGTGATGACACTTTGAGGTAAAGCATAAATTTAAAATACCCACAACACAAATGCAGTACTTACCTTAGGGTGGTATTACACTTATCAAATATCTTTGTCCAATGTACATTTGATCAAAGAAATTGGACGACTTTATCAAGAATTTCATCAAGAAGTCGTCCAATTTCTTTGATCAAATGTACATTGGACAAAGATATTTGATAAGTGTAATACCACCCTTACCTATATATTAAATTGTCATAGATATTAGATGTCAACTTTTAGAAAAGTTACTCATAATAAAATTTCATTTCAGACAAAAGCGGGTTAAAGTGAGCTTCGGGGACATTATAACCCAAGACCATTTGTTGTCGCTTAGTCGAAAAGATTTGAGCATACGCTTGAAGAAATACAATGTGGAAGACTTGACTATAAAGGATGACTCCATGTCTGAAGATGATGATGTCACTTTCAATGAACCTAGCAAATATGATGGTAGGTACAATCTAATTTATATGAAAATTACGGGACTTTATCACGTATTTACCTTGTATTTACCCGCACTCGAAACGTCGGGAAATATAAAATAATAAGGTAAATACGTGATAAAGTCCCGTAATTTTCATATAAATTATGTCTAAAGATCGAGGAAGTTTAAATTGTACTAGGTACAATCTAGACAAATTACACTATCCTCCTTTTGCATATTGGACCGGTAAACCTACATATATTCGCTTATACAGATATTAAGTCTGTTACTGACTCTTTTATTGCCATAGCAGTGACAGGAAAAAACATTCTTCAAACCTATATTAAATTCTCAATCTTTATGAATAACCCCTAAGTAGATAATGCTTAAAACTAGCATTTGTCTTGAAGTGGGTAGGTAGGTAATTGAATTAGGATGTTATTTCATCGAAAGTAGTCTATATACCAAAGGCACAGGCAAGGCGGTTCACCTAGGTGGTCTCATGAGGTAGATGATGGCTAAGAACGAAGAGGCGCGGCGCGCAAGGCGCTTACGGTATTCCAGAATTTGATTGTCACAGATTCATCCAAAGAATCAAACTATAAATGTATCTCGAACTTTTTCATGATAAAATTATCAATAGAATAGAATTCTTGTGTGAATGATTCTACTGCTTCATTTCAAAATGCTAATCTGATATGTGCATTTATTGGTACCTAATTTTATGGTTTTACAAAGAAAAAACTGCAAATAAGTTTCAGAATAATTACATCATATTTAATTTATTAAAATTGCAATTTGGGTTTACAATGTAAACATGATAATTGCACCATACAATGTATTTTGAGAACTACATCACTAGAATCTAATTACAACACATACAGCGCCAATTCCCTTAGGGATAGGCAGAGACCATTATAATGCAAGTAGAGCTTGTTAGGCAGGGTACTCACCTAGCCCTGTAGTATGTAATAATCTGATACTTTATCAAGTGAGGCAGGTGTGGATAAGCTGTACCAAACAAGCCTACATAGTATACACTTGATACTAGTATCAGATACATTACAAGCTATGTCTAGATGAGTACCCTGCTAAATGACGCGCCACCAACGAGCACAGTTTCATATATTATGGGGCTTCATTATTGCGAATTAACGAATTTTCGCTGTCTGTCTGTCTGATGAGGAATATGGTTGCTCCTGTCACACAACGCAAATAATTCGAACTGATAATAAAGCCCCAGTATTTAATGCATTCATGCTGTCTAGTGTTTGATTTTAGGCTAGTGATCACCAACATTGCAACATACATTTTTATTCTAGTATTGATTTTGAAGATAGTTAATGGTGAAGTTTGAAAATCTTTGCATTTATTTAACAGGGTGTTTCGTCTTGTTTGTGTTTTTAAAAATATGTGTTGTCTTGGTTGTATCTTTGTTTTAAATTAACATTGTCATGACAGTAAACATATTTTTTCAGATATTGTAGGCATCTTTGACTAATTTATATACTGTGTTTCGTTCCCATCAAACCTTAGTAATTTTCATCACACTTGTATCTGAGCTTTCACCAACAGTAACGAGACGCCATCTTCATGGTAGTCATGCACCGCCGTATACGTCAAAGTTCA
This sequence comes from Xanthorhoe spadicearia, assembly GCA_947086425.1. NCBI lineage: Eukaryota > Metazoa > Arthropoda > Insecta > Lepidoptera > Geometridae > Xanthorhoe > Xanthorhoe spadicearia. Next base: position 7,705,896 of record OX352199.1, read on the forward strand.
GAGCATTTGACAGCTACTTGACGGACACCGAACGGGACGCACGCGCATCCTCGCGACCCGGCTCAAAAGCAAAATCTAACTGCTTTTGCGTGTGAACTTTTTCTCCTGTGTCTTACGTGAACCCATAGCCTCATCATCAACTCAAGCCTCATCATCAGCTCATCAAGGTGGAATTCATCGAGTGTCAGTTTGCAGTCTGAGGTACGTACGGTGCACATATCTTTACTGTTGGCTGCCTAGAACAAGTGTGAACATCTGATTTTATCTGTGTTATTCGTCAGACCTATAATCCAGGTCTTCCCAGTGTAGTAGAAGGCCACCACGATCTTTCGGCGTGGTGCGAATGCTACATCTTTTTTGGTGCCGAAACCAGGGAATCTCCATCTTTCTTACCGAATACGCGTGGCATTTCTGGTTTATCGCGGGTAGTATATTTGTAGCTTAGAATATTCTATTCAAATAATCATCGGTTCTAAGTTATATCTAACTATTCCATCACCATCAGATTCGCGTAGTATTTTCATTTTGAGGCTTTGGTACCGTTTAATCACCAGTCAGTAGTATAATCGAAAATAAATACTCTCATTATAGTAGGAACGCAAATTAAGCAATCTCATTCAAATTTATCGGTGCTTAATTTATCCATTCGGCTTACTATAATTATCTATCGTTATTTATTTATCTTAACCAATTCATTCTGGTATCGTATTAGCATTAAATTCACTAAAAATCCAATTCAATTCTCGAAAGTTTGAATCAAGAATTCACTTTTATTTTATTGTGAAGGTAGAAGTGAAACACCTCGCTTACGGCTCAAGTTACGCTTGAGAACAAAGGTCAAACTTTAATTCTGATTTTTAATGAATTGCTAAACCTAAATAGGTACAACACACAAACTCATTGTTAATCTTAACGTATTTTATCGGTGTTGTTACATTCTAAATTAATTCATAGCAATATTTCATATTAAGTAACTGTAGTGGAACATTTAATTCGGAACGCGTACTTTTAGTCGTGTTCATCCCGTAGGTACTATCTACTATAAATACTTAAATATCGCCAGTCTACTGCATTTATGTAGTGTATTACATAATTTTACGCTCGTAAACAAATAACAGTTTTTATAAAACCTTTCGAAGAATTCGAGTCAATACCTACACCGCACGTCTATTCAATTCCTTATCAGTAGCTCGCTCATAATAGTGTATTGGCAAAGAGTAGTTAAGGTATTTTGTTGTAGACTGGACATCTGAGGCAAAAACTTATTTATATTTATTTTTTATAAAAATACCTATTTAAGTATCGAGTTTTTATAAACTAAATAACCATGTCGCTTTTAAGTAAGCATTCAATTAGGAAACAAAGTGTTTTCAAGAAGTCTAAATCTAAATCAATGGAAGCTGATTATACTACACAAGATCTATCAGTCCTTCGTAGAAAACGAACAATTGCTTTCAAACGGTTGACTAAAGCATTAGAAATAGGCATGTTAGCTTCAAGTGACGATTCTCAGCGCGACTTATTTCTTTCTTATCATCAAGAAATAAGACATATCGCTGCTGACTTCCAATATTCTCATATCGGCATTTTAGAAGTTTTAGACGATCCCGACTCAGAAGACAACGTGATGCAAGAAGAGTTCGATGAGATGTATTTTAAGTTTTTAGCTATTCATCGTCAATTAACGAAACCCGAAACGTCCCCTCTGCGCACTAACTCTTCTTCATCTAACATACGGTTGCCCAAGATCACACTTCCATCCTTTTCTGGTAATATTAAACAGTGGCCTGAATATTTCGATACGTTTAATGCACTCATACACAACTCCACTTCACTCAGTGAAACAGAGAAGTTTCATTACCTTATTTCTTCTTTAAGCGGTGATGCACTAACGGTGATAAAAACGTTTCCTTTGACTCACGAGCATTATAACGATGCATACCAAGCGCTCGTCACTCGCTATAAGAATAAACGCGAACTAGCGTTTACTTGTTGGAAGGATATTTTAAATGTTGATTTCAACTTGAAAAACCCTTCTCAGTTCCGTAAATCGTTGGACATGTTTGATGAAAATTTATGCATTCTAAAAACCCTCGATTTACCTATCGATAAGTGGGATTTTGTGTTGGTGTATCATATTTTATCTAAATTAGACGCCAGTCGGCGTCGTGATTTCGAAGAGAAGTATTCAGATGTCGAGATACCTACCTACGAAAAGTTACGGTCATTTTTGCACTCAAAATGCGAGGCTTTATTGCGTGATACTCATTTTTTGGATTCAACCAAATCGAGTAAGCCTCCACCACAGAAGTCTGTTCCCGCGACGCAGCCGCATCACTCGAACCGTACTCACGTCACTCACGCGCTTGTTGCCGCCGCGGAGAATACAAACAGTATCGAAGTTAAAGAGCAGAAATGTACATTTTGTGATGGTGCCCATTCTATTGTTAATTGTTCGGATTTTCTTAAAAAATCTATTGATGAACGCGTATCATTCGCTACTGAGAAAACTTGGTGTTATAACTGTCTCAAGCCGTCTCATCAATTGAAAAATTGTAGATCAATCTTTTCGTGCCGTGTCTGCAAAAGGAAGCATCACACACTTCTCCATCCTGATAAGCAAAGTCAATCGCCAACATCGTCGTTAGTTTCGAGATCTTCGTCGAACACAACCGTCTTACTCGCGACGGCGATCGTTCAGGTTCGCGATGCGTCTGGAGATATGCTCTCGTTCCGCGCTTTGTTTGACACAGGCAGTCAAAGCAATTTTATAACCGAATCAGCTCTAAATCGTCTACGCTTGAAATGTTCTACAACTGTCGCCAATGTTAGTGGACTCGGTGAGGCAGTTGCCTCAATCATTGGTGAAGTCACTTGCAGCATCGGCACAAATGATCGGGTATTGTTTAATCTGGACCTGCAGGTACTCTCAAAAATATGCGGTGATCAACCTATCGCTAAACTAAACACATCAGGTTGGTCACATATCAAATCGTTACCACTGGCAGACCCCGGGTTCGACATCCCTGGTCCTATCGATCTTTTACTCGCAGCTGATGTCTTTGCAGAATCAATTCTTAGTCAACACATTAAAGGAAGTGTCAACCAACCTACCGCATTTAACTCAATATTCGGTTGGCTACTTCTTGGTAAAACTCGGTTAGCTTCTAACACTTTGTTAAATTCATCGTCAGACTTTGATAATTCGTTAAATTCATTAGTTCAGCATTTCTGGGAACTTGATACCATTCCTAAAGCATCTTCATTAACTCCAGAGGAGTCACAATGCGAAACAAAATACATAAACGAACATTCTCGTGACGAATCTGGAAGATACATAGTTTCTTTGCCGTTCAAGGACGATTCCGAACCAACGTTCGAAGGTTCACGCGACGTCGCTCTACGACGCTTCCATGCGATTGAACGCCGTTTGTCACGTGATCCTGAGCTTCGTAGTCAATACGCAGACTTCATGACTGACTACATTCAATGCGGTCACATGTCTCCGGTTCCAGCCGAAGATGTGGGAAACGGAAAGTATTACATACCTCACCACTGCGTCCTACGTCCTGACTCCGCTACCACCCGTCTTCGCGTCGTATTCGACGCCTCTGCCAGGGATCTTCATTGTCGTTCTCTGAATGATTCTCAATTCATCGGTCCAAAGTTACAAACGAACATTTTGGATATTCTTCTACGCTTTCGAGAACACAAAGTCGTATTCATGGCAGATGTTCGTCAGATGTACCGACAGATCTTAGTCGAACCCTCACATCGTGACTTTCAGCGTATTCTTTGGAGGGCATCTCCTCAGGAGACTCTTCAAGAGTATCGACTGAACACGGTCACTTATGGCGTATCCTCCTCTCCTTTCCTAGCTTGTCGTACTTTACGACAACTAGCGCTGGATGAAGGACATGCGTATCCTTTAGCCCAACAACTTACGATGACAGACATCTATATCGACGACGTGGTTAGTGGATGTGACACATTTGAAATCGCTTCTGAAACAAAGACCCAACTAATCGATTTATTCAATCTGGGTCATTTTCAGCTCAGAAAGTGGGTATGCAATGATCCGAGACTCTTATCAGATCTTTCTGAAGACGAATGTTTGCTCGGTTCTGTGTCTCTTGACTCTTCAACTCCAACTACGTTAAAGGTTTTAGGTCTTAGGTGGGATCCTTTGAACGATGAGTTTCTTTTCGAGGTCAAGTCTTCCAGTCAACCATGCACGAAACGCTCGATTCTTAGCGAACTCGCAAGAATCTTTGACCCGTTAGGGTTTTTATCTCCAATCACGATACAAGCAAAATGCTTAATCCAAAAACTTTGGACACTCGGTGTCGGTTGGGATGAAACTCCTCCTGATGACGTCATTCACGCATGGAGTAAATACCGTGATCAATTATCGCATCTCACTCAACTTAGAATTCCTCGCAATCTAACTAGTACAACCGCAAAGTCTTATATTCTTCATGGCTTTTGTGATAGCTCCGAACTAGCTTACGGTGCAGTAATCTATTTACAGGTTACAGAGTTCGATGGAACAATCAATGTTTTCCTGATCTGTTCCAAAGCACGTGTGGTACCGTTAAAGCGTACTTCACTCCCTCGACTCGAACTCTGTGCTGCAGTTTTGCTCGCGGACTTGTACAAGTTCGTTCGTGATACCTCTCTCTCTCGTATTCCTATCGAAACGGTTTATTTGTGGTCGGATTCCACAATCGTCCTATCCTGGCTTCGCTCTCATTCATCCCGTTGGGCTACGTTTGTCGCTAATCGTGTCAGCCACATTCAAGACAGTACTCCAGTCGAATGGTGGCATCACGTCTGTTCGCCCGAAAATCCGGCTGACATTTGTTCGCGTGGTCAATACCCTCGAGATATCGTCAGTAACTCCCTATGGTGGGCGGGACCAGAATGGTTATCCAAAGGCGAGAATCCATTACCATGCCATAACATAAACCTCACTCCCAACGACGAGGTATCAGTTCAATTAGAAGCTCGCAAATGCACTGTATTAGTTGCACCTGTAATCGAAAACACTGAACCTTCAATGTATGATCGTTTACTCAGTCGTCATTCATCACTGAACAAGATAGTCAACATCTTGGCTTTCATAAATCGCTTCGTAAACAACTCTCGAGATCATACTCAAACTAATCGTAACACAAACAAGTCTCTGAATAATGTCGAACGCCACTGTGCGTTATTACAGCTCGTTAAAAATGTTCAGACTTGCGTTTTTTCGGAGGAAATTTCTAAGTTGAGATCGAATCAAACTTTATCAAAACAATTTCAGAAACTCAATCCATTCCTGGATGACCAAGGGGTACTCAGGGTGGGCGGCAGAATATCTCGCTCAGGATTGGAATATGAACATAAACATCCTGCGCTCCTACCGTCTGACCATCCACTCACATTCCTTATCATCGACAACATCCATCGTAGCTATTGCCATCCAGGTGTCAATACAACTCAATATCTAGTCTTACAACAATTCTGGATTATATCCGCTAAACGTACAATTCGAAACCGTTTAACAAAATGCCTAAAATGCTATCGTACGAGTCCGAAACCTTTGCAACCTTTTATGAGCGATCTCCCGGCCTATCGTCTCAATCAAGTCAAGCCGTTCTCAGTTGTAGGCGTAGACTTTGGCGGCCCCTTCCGCATTAAACTAGGTCCACATCGCGGTGCTAAGATGGACAAAGCATATCTTTGTCTTTTCGTCTGCCTTACGACTAAAGCTGTCCATTTAGAAGCCGTGTCCACGTTATCGACCGAAGGTTTCATCGCTGCGTTACGACGCTTCGTAGGACGTCGCGGACGTTGTAGCGTCATACATGCGGACTGCGGAACTAATTTCGTAGGTGCGAGCAATCTGCTCAAACAATATACTCAACAGGCTTGTCTTAGCGAAAGTATCGACTTTAAATTCAATCCACCGTCAGCTCCTCACTTTGGAGGAGTTTGGGAGATACAGATAAAGGCTGCTAAATCTCATTTGTATCGCGTCGTTGGTGATCAAGTTCTGACATTCGAAGAGCTCACAACTCTCTTCGTCCAAATCGAATCAGTATTGAACTCGCGGCCTCTGTGTCCTGTTAGTTCTGATCCCAACGATCTCTCAGTTTTGACTCCAGGGCATTTCCTCACTTTAGAACCGTTAACTTCTGTCCCAGATGAAGATCATCTTAACGTCAATATATCTCGGCTTCATCGGTGGCAGTTGATTCAATCGTTTCAACAACACTTTTGGTCCAGATGGAAACACGAATACTTGAACACTTTAACGCAACGCGCCAAATGGACCAAAGATTGTAAACCGTTACCTATAGGTTCCATGGTGATTATTCGGGACGATAATCGAGCTCCATTACACTGGGCCCTTGGTAGGGTTGTATCGTTACTCCCTGGTGCTGATGGAATAGTCCGGATAGCTATAGTTAAAACAACAAAAAATCAACTAATACAACGACCGCTGGTTAAGTTGTGTCCTCTTCCGATAGAGAACTAACTTAAATCGTTATCATATCTCATCTTTTATCGTTATTTCTTTTATCGTACTTAAGTTTATCATATATATCGTATATTATCGTTAGTGTATTTTTATTATTATACATTATTATTCATTTCTTATCGACTAAACCGGAAAATGCCATAGGTATTTTGGTGGGCGGGATGTTTCGTTCCCATCAAACCTTAGTAATTTTCATCACACTTGTATCTGAGCTTTCACCAACAGTAACGAGACGCCATCTTCATGGTAGTCATGCACCGCCGTATACGTCAAAGTTCAGAGCATTTGACAGCTACTTGACGGACACCGAACGGGACGCACGCGCATCCTCGCGACCCGGCTCAAAAGCAAAATCTAACTGCTTTTGCGTGTGAACTTTTTCTCCTGTGTCTTACGTGAACCCATAGCCTCATCATCAACTCAAGCCTCATCATCAGCTCATCAAGGTGGAATTCATCGAGTGTCAGTTTGCAGTCTGAGGTACGTACGGTGCACATATCTTTACTGTTGGCTGCCTAGAACAAGTGTGAACATCTGATTTTATCTGTGTTATTCGTCAGACCTATAATCCAGGTCTTCCCAGTGTAGTAGAAGGCCACCACGATCTTTCGGCGTGGTGCGAATGCTACATACTGCAAAATAGGTCTTTATTTAATTTTATAAACAGCTAGTGTAGAATGTTAGTGATACCACCCACACACCAGACGATTTCTTAAATATAATCACATTCATATCAGTGCTTGGCAAATTAAAGCTCATGAAATCAACTTGTTCTCTCAATGTAGCCCTGCCCTACTTTCAACAGCAAAACATAAATAATTCGGCTTTACAATGCTGACATTAATACCTTTAATTTTATTTCAGTTATATCTTCAGTGCCACAAACAACAGAAGTTGTCGCAAGAAAAGGAACATCAAAGTGGATAGAGATATCGTCGGAATCCGATTCAGACTGATGTTTTTAAATAAATTTCTAACATAACATTTTAATTTTTTATGAATTTTACATAACATAGCAGTGGCATACTTTACATCAATATTTTGTCAGAGAAGTAATTACAAAAGAGCATCTAAATGACTAAAATAAATTACTTTTTGATCTGGACTACAGTTCAAATGAGAATGGATAATTCATACACTAGCATCTACATTTCAACATTCAATTTGGCTTGAATATAAGTACTTCCTTGACAGAATTCTAATTCATAATCTAGTCATAAATGGGTAGAATTAAGACAAAAAGTTCCTTGAAACAAATGGTATTCAAACTACACGCTTTCATGAACTTGATCCATTATTGACAATCATGCTTCAGTCATTGTTTGGTTATCCTCATTGCACAGAAATATTTTAATATGCAGTTTCATTTCCCAGCTTTCAAATGTTGGTTGCCACTTGTCCAAGAGGAAACATGTGGGCCTAACTACACCTATAAATTAAATCAATAATACAACTACACAATTCATAAATTACAATCAATCACTACACTTTATACTGAGTCAGAGTTCATTCCATTCTTCTGATCAAGCTTGTTTCCATTTGTCTTTACCATGTAGATAAAGTATGTCATGATCTCCTTTTCATTGACTGGCAGAGACTTAAAATGCTTTTGTATTGCCTGTGAACAAATATTGTTATTAACTACATATTAAAAGTTCACATCATAAGACTACATAGACAAAAATAAATATTGTAAGCACTCATTTGACTGTAATTTGTATGTCCATGATCTGGTCGCAAACAGCTACGTACAGTTAAACAATTGGTAGTTTACAGATATTATAGAAAAACATTAATTTCTAGGGACATCCAGATGTACATTTGGCACATACCCACATTTGGCAAGTTGTAAGCAGTTACCTACTTTTGGCTATGTTTTGTTACATGAATAATACATTTTTATGCTTAGTTTCTCAACTTGATGCATAGGGATGAGAATAATCTGAATTGAGTGACCACTGAAGGCTCCATAAATACAGCTAAAAATAGGTTTCTTTTTGTATTCTAAATTGTGTAACTTGAATCAAGCCACATCTTTGTGGTTTGATATGACAGACTACATACTTTTTTAGAATGATAAGCAACCAATATACTACATTAATATGTGCTTGAATAAACAAAATTTACTGATAAATCATAAAAAGTAGATGATGAAAACTTACTTCAGCTAATTGAGCTTTGTTCAAGCCTGGTCTAGTCTGCACTTTGTAGTATCTTTTGTATCGCCTGAGGGTGTTCAGTTGCAGCTGGAACCAATCTACTTCTGGTGCGTCCATGTCAGCCTCGTTGCTGTCGTTGTCAGAATCCTTGGGCCGCCTCTGCTTTGTCCTAGCACATTGTATCATAGTCTTGTGGAAGTCACAAATGTACGTATGTCGCGCCTGAAAATGCACACGTAAACGTTAAGTCATCGTCCATGTAAGGAAAATATTGTATTTGTGAATGTCATTGTTAGTGAAAACTGTGTTATGTGCATACCTGAGCGTCGATGTTCAGTTTGAGCCTCCTCAAGGCCACGGTTTTCTGGATTCGCTTGCTGTACGATGCGTTTCCTGCGGGTCGTCTGCAGCGGTCGCCGTCATCCACAAGGCAACATATTTGATCCGAATTACCCCGAGAATCTTCTTCTCCTGTGCTAAACCCGTTGTTCATTTGATACTCCCGTTGAATCATATATAATCAATGAACAAAACCCCTTTTCAGTCCTCGCACCGGGCGACAAAGGAGAAATAGTACGACGTATTCACAAACTTGCACGATATAGGTTATGATACGAAATAACACAGATCTTTTTCACTGCATAAATCAAAGACATGTCAATGAATGTCCAGATATCTTGTAAAAGCACCACTCAATAGTGAGGGAGCGTATTTCTTTATTCACGGCACATATTTCTGAATTGGTCCATTGCTAATGCATAGTAAGAAATCCGCAAAGGAATAATACAAATTATGTGATTAACTTCTACGCAACAGAAAATTTAGAAGTGTTTCGAAATTACCAAAAACTTTAAAAAGCAGCTTATCAAAGGAGAACCTCAAAATACCGAATAAATAAACAACAAAATTCAATTCTTTGCACCGACGACGACGACTAATCCGACGATCGACCGAAATCAACGCCAATCGCCATCACAAAAAATAAAAAATGTTTTTCTATGTTGTCATTCATTCACTCACTCAGCTAAGTAAAACTTCCTTGTAAAACGAACATTATGCTGCTAAGGAATAGTGCACAATTTTGATGAGCACTTGGGGTGGTTGTGAAACGAAAACAATCATTAAGGTGAATGTGTGCATTGGCAACGTAGCTGTATTGAAACGTAAACAAAAAATAAAGCTGTGTTAAGGTTCATGATTGGCCTAGAAAGAGCGGGTAATTCAACTTGAGCCAATCATAGCTACTCTTTACCTATGCGAACCGCTCATTGCATTCAGTGGAGCGAGCGCGAAGTTCCCTACGTAATAAGCGCTGAAATCGTGTGCTCTTTTGTTGTTGTTACTCGGTGAGTTTCATTTACAATAAAATAGATTTTCCTTTTCCGTAAACGGATATCTGGTGTTAATTATTTAATTATCACATATTTAGCCATTCTTTTATGATAATTTTCTGTTCATTGTAGTATATTTTTGTAATTTTGTTTAACATTCTAATTCTGTTAGCAAATGGCTGCCGAGTGTCGTAGTATGGTGACAAACTATATTTATAGCTAGCTAGATATAGATTATACCTACCTACGAATAACTACAGTAGTGTGAGAGAACATTTGACACCAGCGCGCATGTGTGCGTGATATGTTACGAGATTCGGACGAGAAGTAGGTACCTATCTATCTGTAGCTACCTATTCCGTATCCGTACCGCAGTTTATGTCTAGATTTTATGAAATATTATTAATTAATTGTAGCAAATTTCAGATAGGTACCTACTCACATCTTGTTTATGTCCTAAATATGCATTAAACCAGTAATTTTACCTGAAAAATTAAAATCAAATAAAAAAACTATTGGGGGAACCTTTGCCCAGGAGTGAGTGGGACAACAATAAGTAAATAAAAAAAAATTAGAAATACTTAGGTAAGTACCTTACAACGATAAAAATTGGTACCGTCACGTAGGTACCGTCAATGACGTGACTTACAATTTAATTATGAAATAATATTTGAGGCTACATAGATAGGTAGGAAGGTACTATGTAGACTAGATAGTTACTACATCTACCTACCTAGGTACCTAGGGTTAGTTTTCCTTTGCAGCGGCACTCACAGACCTAAGGGAAGGGTTGAACATTAAAGAACCAACCAACTCAAACGGATGAATCACATGATTCACAGTTTCTAAGAGAGCTGTCATAAATACTTAAGCGAAGACTTAAGTCTGAATACAGACTCTTAATATGAGCCTACGTGTCTCTGATTGAGTGTGAGTAGGTACGAAGTTGCTATTGCTAGGTAGGTCCACATTAGATTTGTAAGTTTACGATCTAGTACATTCATTGCAAACTAGTACCTAATTAGGTTAATCTATAAATTATTTCTCTATCAATTTTTTACATTAGATATGAAGTAGGTAAGTAAGTAGGTAATCAATTCCATTTTTTTTTGACTAATTAAAAACATTAATTTGACACTGACGTACGCCTATATCCTACCTACACTACAACGGATCAAAATCGATTAGGTTGGTGAAGGAAACGTTGAAAATAAAAAACGATTAGGTAGATATAGGTACTTAGGTACCTACTTACCTAAATAATATAACATTATCAACCTTTCGTTTAAAAAATAATAATAACGATAAATCATGAACAAGGGATCTGGAACTGCGGTCATAATTAATACCTAGGCAAGGCACTCAGGTAGGTACGTATATTTTAATAAAAACAACATTCTCTGCTCTGGAATAATGCTTGAATGAAAAGATACATTTTCTATGACAGAAAATAAACTAATAAGTGTAGGTAATAGAAGAAAATAATATTCCTTCCTATACAATACAAAATATTTAGTACAGGTAGGTAAAGCAACCAGCACTAAAATAAATAAAATGAAACCATATTCGTGAAGGTAAGGGCAATGTTCGTTAAAAATTGCCACAAAAAGATGAAATTAAGTGTATTTGGCAGAGTACATGAACAAAAGAATTTTAGTTAACGTGGAGAGGATAGCTGCGCAAATCAACTTATTGACCGGTTGGTGGACGAGGTTGTTGCCAGTTCGTGCAATATCGGGCTGGGTTCGGATGTATTCGGATATTTTCGAAGTAGCCGCTGCGCGTTGAGGGCGCTAGTGTGCACATGTTTGGCGTCTAGTTATGCGGCGTTGCCAACTTTATTGACTTAAAGTACAAACCAAGACAAAACGTACGCGTGTTGTGTAAAACTTACAGCCGGTGGCTTTTAGACGAAAGAACACGTAAAGTTTATAAATACATTGTGATAAAGTTAAAATAATAAAGTGAAAAAAATATGAGGATAACGTAGAAACACTAAGTCTTTGTCATGAAATACGATTTCATCAATACTTTGTGGTGATTTCGGTGAATGTGTAAAAACTATTGATTGGTTATTGTTCAAAAGCTGTGTTTAATACATTATGATTCCAACATCTCGTATAACTCAAGGTTTATTTTAAAAAAGAAAAGTGATTAAAAACTGGTTCGACATAGACACCAGATAAAACATGGGAGAGCGGGGCGCGACGGGGGGCGCTTGGGGTGCGCGCGACGATGCCTCATGGTGGTCGGGTGGCGCAGGTGAAATGCAGCACCAACAACAAATAAATGAGGAGATTGCAAGAAGTACAGCAGCTCCAACTCAGCAGTTATATTCATACAAGATGACTGGGGGATTTTCAAACAATACCGGGGAAACAACAAACGCTGGTTTCGATTATCGTCTCATGTCAAATTCCAATAATTCAAGAGAAGAATCTCCGCAACAGCCATGGTGGTTTGGATCTGGTTCAGTTGAATCCCAGCAAACGTCTCCGACGGTACGATTTAGAAAAAAATATTGATTTTGTATTGCACGCTTGCATGATTAGTAGAGATGCCAGTTAGGTACAATAATAATAAAGTTGTTTAATAAAACATTAAACTGCTCTTAGCCTACCAAAACAAACTTTCTTACTGATCATCCAATATAAAATTAAAGAAACTTTTCAAAAACATAAGGAAATTAGGTAGAACGTTTTAAAAAAATACCTACAAAAAATATATTTACCTACCTACTTAACATCATTATCATCATCAGCATGTGCAGCCCGTCTCATCCCACTGCTGGGCATAGGCCTCTCTTCGCTTGTGCCAGTCTGACTCATGTAGGTCCGACCTGCTGTTTTGACTATGTCGTCGACCCATCGAGCAGGCGAACGACCCACTTGTCTATAGCCCTCCCGGGGTACTTACTCATTACATTAACGACCCTGTTCCACCTGTCATCACCGCGTCTGGCCAAGTGTCCTGCCTAGCTCCACTTGAGTCTCGAGAACTCAATCTAAAAGGGTGATGCCGAGCACCTAGGTAGGTACCTACTTAACAAGTTGTTTGAAAATATGATAAATTATTTCTAAAAGGTCTTTTAAATAAAGAGGAAATTCGTAGGTCACTCAAGCAATGTTTTTTCTGACTATTTAGAGAATTTTCGGTCGGTATAGGTACTTACCCATGTCTCGGAAAAGATTTCATCACCTATACTTCATTTATTGAAACGAGCTAATAGGAAGAGAAATAAACACACGTGATTGGTCGTCGAAAATAATTATCTTTGTAAATATTTTAAGAAGGTACCTACCTATTTATTTCATTAGGTGGTCATTGATTCAAAATATACGATTTTTTACTCTACGGTAATATAATCATTTTCCGAGTTGGGAACCTCATTCTTCGTATTACCTTATTGCGAGAAACATAGGTTGGTGAGCAGAGCATACCTACCTTCTCTTATCTATTTCAATTTGTAGAAAATTGCAATATTTATACTTATAACTTCACAATTAATTTAATGCTATAGCAATACCTACTAACCTACAATACACACATTGCATGCAGGGGAAGATAGGACTTCTGTCAGGTACCTACCTATTTAAGCTAGAATATATGGAACACATGAATATATGCAAAGTCGCGGGCAAAAGATGGATCGGATTGGCACAGGACCGTGGTGGATGGCACAAACTGAGGGAGGCCTATACCCAGCAGTGGGTGAAGTCGGGCTGTGGATGATGATGATGATGATGATATGGAACACAAAAATAAGTATCAGTATTTAAGTAGGTAAGTAATTTCGAAATACAATAGGTATTAATTAGTGCATCATTACATTACCAATTACCGGTGCCTATTTCTAAAATTTGTCACATTTTATTTTCCCAAACATAGGTAGGTACCTACCTGTACTTACCTATTTAACCCCTCCATGACAAGAGAGAGAATAGTGGATATTTCCACAAGTGGCAAAATAAATATTAAACCGGCTTCAGTTTCGCAAAAAGAGACGAAATTTTGGCACTTTCGAGGTTCTTAAAGGAATTTTCATTTTTTTATAAGGTTTTTTTATAACTATTGTACGTTGGTGCAATTACTTCATACCTACTATGTAATTATATTCGCAAACTTGTTCATGCCCTTAAAATGAATGAATGTATTCTGTTGAGTGAATGAAACGATACCATTGAATTTGATAGTCGGTCGGACTTGAAATGTGATTTTTAGTTTTGTTTTAAATTGCCCACATAGGTGCGTTCACGAACACTCGACAGTTAATGGTAATCCACCATTGATACAAATGAATAAATTCGATAAAATACAAGTTCTAAAAAATGGGTAAAATAAAAAAGACACAATCCTGGGAGGACTGTCAAATCCCTGCCAAAAAACAGAACCTCGGACGAACCACACGTTATTGAGGAGTTCGTTCGTTCGTAACAATGAGGACATTATGTTCTGTGATGAGGACAGAGGAAGCAGTTAAAGTAGTCACAGACGATCGAACTTGGTGCGGAGCGCACCACGAACCGCACGGTGCGATCTATACAACAGACGATCGCACCAGACTTCGAACCGTCCAGTCGTATCGTGCTAGCGTTGCGTGAACACGTCTCCTCGAAATGCCGCCCATTCTATCAAAACAAGCCAAAATTGCTTTAGTTGCGGCAGCTATCGTTACTATATCGCCGTTATATACCCAACGAAAAAGAAGAAAAGAATGGGCAAAATTTTATCTCAGAAACAGACAACGGTACAGTCATATGAATCTCATCAAAGATCTCGATGATAAAGATTTTCGTATATATCTTCGAATGAGTTCCGAAGCATTTATTGAATTGTTGGATCTTGTGAAATCGCATATATAGTGTTGCGCGTACGATAGCACAATAGCGACTAAACCGACATGTGGTTCGGTGCGCCGTCCACACGATCGAATCGGTGCGGTACGCACCGCGTTCGATGTGCAAGCGCTCCGAACCAGCCGTACCGATATTAATAATAATAATGTCCGCCGGACCGTGCGCCACACGATCGTATTTGGTGCGGAGCACACCATGTTCGTGGTGCGCTCCGCACCAAGTTCGATCGTCTGTGACTACTTTAAGTAAGGTTCTTAGTGATGAGGAAGTGGCCAACTCTGGCGACGGAGTTTTAAGCCGCGGCCAATAAGGCAACAAATACCTACCTACTTTAAACAAATTAGGAAATTTAGGACTAGTTACCTACCTACCTAATACAAAATTAAATTATGAAATGCACGATAAAACAATGACTGTTTGATTGAAACAATATTTTTAACAAAGCTATAGGTGGCACGGCAACACTTCTCAAATATAGCATTCCTTTCTGAAATCTAGATCTGTCACTGTCATGTCAATAAGTTACGTCCTCGTCCTCCCTCTGCACAGAGTACTTGTCTAAACTGAAACCTCCCTCCCTGTGTTGTCCCTCTGTCACGGTGTCACCTCTGTCTGTGCTGTGGTTTAAAAAGTTCGATTCGATCTTCGATCGTTTGTTTGTTTCTCTGTAATAATTTATTTTATTAGTTTGTTTGACTGAGAAACTTGTATAGGTAGGACGTAGGTACATAGCCTAGCTCACAGGCCTAGCTTTCTCGCACAGAGTACTGCTTTCTCGGCCTCGGCTTCGTTAAACCCTGAGATAGGTAGGTTAGGTAGGTAGGTAGGTAAGTTTCCAGTCTTCCATCATGTTTATTCTAAGTTTAGTTGTTTTTGCGTGAAAGAGCAATATCAGAAATCCAACCTAGTGTATCTAAATGAACTTATGATGGTAGGTACCTATCTATTTAAGTTAAAAGTACCTACCACTACCCCTACCTCTCAACTCTTATCAGTTATAAACCTTGTTACAGTCTCAGAATCAAGAGAGTCCCGACCCTGAACAGAACAGCCAGCAGTCAAACGGCAATCAGAACCAGCAGTTACATCAGAATAATCAAGAACTACTGCAACAGAACTTACAGCAGCAGGCGTTGCAACAGAATCAGCAGCAGACGTTGCAGCAGATGTTACAGCAACACCAGCAGCAACAACAGCAACAACAGCAACAAGCTTTGCAACAGAGTCTGCAACAGACTTTGCAAGTGAGCCAGGCTCAAGCACAGGCTATAGTGCAGGTAACTCTTCCAATAAATATTTTGAAGTACCTACCTACTCAATACAGATTTTTTTTTCTTAGTAAGTAAAAAAAAAAGCATACTTTTAATGCGGAACATCCTGGCTTTGCACTGGTGTACTAATAAAACTACCGGGATAAAATATAGCCTATAACCATCCAGTCAGTCCATTACACATATAATGTTTTATGAATGAAGTTACAGTTACATTATAAACAACTTAACTTAAAACAATTGGAAATTATTCACATGATGACATGTCTATACTTCATTTCTTGAAGCGAGCTAACAGGAAGAAAAATAACCTCACATGATTGGTAGTAGATAATTATTTTCTATCTCGTGATTGGCTAGATTGTCATATCATTTGTCAATTGTCAAATCTAGCTAATCTGAGAATATACAATTATTTTTGACAACCAATCACGTGAGTTTATTTTATCTTCCTATTAGCTTGCTTCAAGAAAGGAAGTATGGTACAAGTACAACCCACAACTCACAATGTTTTGTAAAGTGAAAAAGAAGGTACTAACATTATCATTGATTGTCAGGCCCAAGCAGCACTGCAACAGCAGGTAGCGCAGACACTGCAGCAGCAGCAACAATCACTGCAGGCGAGTCTGCAAGCGGTGCAGCAGCAACAGATACATGCAGCTTTGCAACGACAATCTGCTACTCTACAGGTTAGTTATTGAACTTAGTACCTATGTGTTGTCAGCGAGTGTATTAATACTCAAAAATACCCCCACTACCTTCTCTCATCTTTTTACGTCACACGTGTTACCTACTTACTCTGTTCACCGAGTCAGCCCGACATGTTTTTCGTCCTTTCATCTACATTTGCCAACTCTAAATTCACTCTCATTTAATTTCTTTCACACAATCAATCCATTATAAACTCATTACTATTTCAGGAGCTACAACAACAGCAATCTCAGTCATTAATAGCTCAAGCTAGCAAGGGCAGAATGCCTCGCGCTAAAGGGTGCAACAAGCCTCGCGGCCGGATCACAGCCTACGCATTCTTCGTGCAAACATGCCGTGAGGAACACAAGAAGAAACATCCAGATGAGAATGTTGTCTTCGGGATATTCTCTAAGAAGTGCGCGGCGAGGTGGAATGTAAGTTTCTATTACACGTCCCGGCTTTGTATGAGTGTGTTTGTACTAACGAATCTACCGGGATATAATATAGCCTATAACCATCCTAGCAGTCCATTCTACACATTGGTGATAGAATTTTTAAAATCGGCTGAGTTTCGAAGATAACCCCGTCAAACAAACAAACCAACATTACCTCTTTATAATATTAGCATAGATAGGTAATAGCCGGTTTCTCGAACGATCATCTCCGAAATTGACTTATCAATGGTCAAATCTCGTGAGAAATGTGAAATTAAGAACAAATTTGATACTAGTCTCGTGATTTAATGCGTAAATAATCCAGAAATGGCGTAAGGCGAAGGTGCCGCTTGAAAACATTTCAATACAAAATGTGGGTAGGTCACACATTATGAACTTTACTGAAGCGTGGGGCAGGCACGTCGCACGGTGAGAAAACATGGTGGCAAGATGCCTGCACCGCGCCCTCATTGTATGCCGTTTCTGTATAATTCAGGCCTTAAAGTTGGTTAGCTTTGGAGCATTACTTTTGGAGATGGTCTGCATTCTAGAAACCCTATGTAGGTCTAGGATAACTTAAAATCTACTCACTAGTGTTTGCCACTTGCTCGAACATTTACATAGCACCATAGACATCTACTTTGTCTATGGTAGCACTGTAAAATTTATAAATATATATTCATTCATAATAATGATTCTAGACGATGACAGAAGAAGAGAAGCAACGCTTCCACGACTTGGCTGACCAAGACAAGAAGCGCTACGATCTCGAGATGCAAAGCTACGTGCCTCCGAAGGATGTGAAAGTGCGCGGACGCAAGCGGCACACTATAAAGGATCCGAACGCGCCTAAGCGCTCGCTGTGAGTTACGGTCATTAACATTCTTTTCATTAACTTAGGCTCGTATTCAGAGACTTCACTCAAACTTGAGTCTACGTTTTAGCATTGATTTTTGTCAGTTCTCTATGAAAACTGAGTTATTATTCATAGTTTGAGACACGATTTACGCTTGAGTATAGTCTCTGAATGCTGGCCTTAGGGTCATAAGCAAAGACAAGTTGCGGGCAATTCCTGGCTTGGCGTAGCACAGGACAGAGAGAGTATTGTGGCGTTTACGAAGGGAGTTCTACACCCAGCAGTGGGTACCTATGGGCTGTGGATGATGATGATGATGAGGGTCATATGCACGCCGAATTACTTTTATAGTACGTAAAAAGAATGCTGAGGAAAAGCTGCATATTAGTCGGTCCGATTGGTGGATAAGTAATCGGCGCACTTCATTCATACCATTGATTATCGCAGAGTCATCTCCACAACCAAAAGTAATATTTAAACATTTACCCCTATAAGCATATTGGATATATTAGAAAATATGGATATTAAATCGGTTGCAAAAAAAAACAAAAACTTTCTTGAAACCTAAATTTAATTCTCAAGTTTTTATGAATTCTTATTCGCTAACATTCTTTTAAATTCCACAATCTTAGTATCCACCTTGCGTAATGTAGGAAGCTCTTGACCAACATCTCATTAATTTACTGCACTGCAGATCTGAGTTCTTAATATTTATATCTTACAGATCTGCATTCTTCATGTTCTGCAATGATGAACGCTCCAAGGTGAAAGCTGAGAATCCCGAGTACACGATGGGAGATATCGCGAAGGAGCTCGGCCGCCGCTGGGCCGCCGCCGATCCGCCCACTAAAGCTATATACGACTCTAAGTCGGAGCAAGACAAGGCTAGATATGACAGAGTGAGTACCACACTATAGTGTAGGGAGTTGCCTTGGAACAGGCAATAGAGTCACCTAGCATATAACTGTACTTAAGTGATCCCTGAGGTCCTACATAAATTAACTCCTTTTTCTTTCTTTCTAAAAAAATACACACAGCTCAAAAAATTGATCTAAAAATGACCAAAAGACCTGAAATAATTATGTGTACTGCACCTTGGAATCAAGTCGTGCTCATATTTCATTTCAAGTACACAATCTTAAAAACGTTTATAGAAATAGCTACACTTACTATGACGCAATAAAATGCATTTCGGTCCCCTTATTATTTTTGATTCGCAACAATTTGATAAGTACAAGTTAGACAATCCCCGTACAGATCTCACGAAAGCTTCGTTCCTGGCTCTATAACCGCCTAAACTTGTGATTTCATTATTAGTATTATGCGATAGCTAAACCGTCAAATCATATTATTAAATGTTGTAATTTTTCCAGGAAATGACAGCCTACAAAAAAGGACCGCTGGCGTTAGTAAAAACACCCATAGCGCTCGCAGAAGTGGACGAAGACGTCGTAGAATACGAGGGAGAAGACGATTACAAGTGAATCCATCTCCCTCTAACACCCCTGGCTAGGCCAATTTCGGACTAACAAACTGTTGAAAAGTGAAAATATTTTTTTTAAATGTTACCATATTTGATACATGCTGTAGAAAATTTTGATACAGTTTTGAAAGTGTTTTTCTGTGTGGTTTAAAATGCCAGTTGAACTAATATTTCTAAAGTTCACGGTGATTAGAATTGAGCAGACTCCGAATATGGCATACTAATGTATGTGTTATTGAAGTAGGATTATTGGATAGGTTCTTTATAAGTGTATGGTTGTGGCCACTTGTTTACGTCATTATTACCAAGGTCTTGAACACTACTCATGAAAACCATTGATTTTTTCGTTTTATACATTCTGTAAAATCGGTCGCAATTTTCAACACAAAAGTTTTAATAAGAATGATAAAGAAAAAAAAATGTTTTAATAAAGTTGTGATTTTGTTTTGTTATGTATTGATTTACTTAGCTATTGTGTTGTGATTGTTACGCAGAATTCCTTAACGCACGCTTGATTAATTTTAATAGTCAGTTGAATCTGTCATATTCATAACGTAGCATGTAATTGAGTTTAATTATAAAAATAATGCAAGAATTTTCTTTCTCAATGTTAATTGATCTTACTGTGTGGCCTTGTTACGAAACAACATTAGAAGCAATAGACTCGTCTGAAAAGGTTTTAGTATTAAAAAGATTTAATTAAATCGATTAGTATTGATGGAGATAGAATAAGATTAGAACTTGAAGTGAGTGAAATTTTGTTATTTTCTAATGGAAAATGTATAGTTAAATTATATTCCTTTATTTTGATTAGATATATTTTTCTTGTTTTTATTCGTTTTGGAACGAAAAAGTTACATTGTAACAGAGAAAATTATTGTAAAAGATGACATTGCCCTACAGTTTTGTTTAGCTTAACTTACTGTTGTTAATAAGACGACTGGTTAATCGTGATAGTACTTAAGTAAGTTCATGCAATAATTAAATTTACTGACTGCATAGAATGTGCTAGAAGTTAGCTTGTTCCGTTTTCTGACCAGTTGACTCAAAATACTTCAAACTACCGAATACTTATTTGTAAGATAAAAGTTTGTTTCACCATCTCCAAGTAAAGTTTTGACTAAAGTCTCTCCTCGGTAAGCCTTGACAAGTAAACTAACCAATAATTTCTACAAATTACTGTAGATATTGAGCCCCTACTTGTAACAAACGAAATCGATTTTTTATATTCAAGGTCAGCCGATATTGGAAAGGTCGTAAAGTCGTAACAGGATGTCGATTCTTGACGACTTTTAAAACATGACGCGGTAGGAGATTGTACTTTAGTTCTATTATTAAAAAAAAAAACAACGCCGTGTCGTGCCAAGTCAAGACATGGTTATTTGGAGAATAAGGTGGCAGTTCACCATCAACTCGAATATTGGCACGGAATCTCGTTTTCGTTTGTTCCAAATAAGGCTCTTGTTGTGTTGTTGTAAAGTCTTTTGAATTAGAAATAGATGAACGAAATTAAACTGTTGTTTACTAGCCTATTACTACTTATTAGTAGACTTTACTTGTGGATATGAAATGAGCCTTAACTTTAAGATTTTTGACTCGAATAACGTAAACATAAAACTTGGTTGCAGCTTTTTAAATAATTTTACGATTGTTAAAATTCGTGCCATTTCTTAAGATATTTTACCGGGGGTTGATTGGTCATTTTGTTTTGTTTATTATAAATTGAATGAAAAATGTACCGTATTCTGTAAGGTTCGCCTTCCGGTACGATTCCGGATTAGGCCTGTGTAATTGGGGCAATATTGTTTTGAAATTATGTGATCGTTGTACAAAACAATATAGTGAATCTTTTACACAAAACATGGTTTAATTTTATAATAACGACCATTAAATTTTAAGTTTCGAATTATTCAGATGTCGTAAAAACAAAAACTAAGCTAATTAAAGAAGTTGCCGTCCCATTTCCAACAATCAAATTAAAACGGATAGCATCATCTTTAGTTAGTTTAGCTTTCGTTTTGGCGACATTGATTCGATACAATTTCGAAACACGTAGACAATGGGGGGCTGAATCGCCACTATTATTGTCTTTACTTTGAAGTTGTACATGTAGGAATCAAGGGGGTCATAAGAAACAAAAAAATCCTTCGAAACATCATTTTTATTTTATAAAAATAAACGTTTTGACGACAAATAGTTATAAACGGGGTCCTTCCGAATCATCGACTCGACCGAGTCACGCCAGAAATGTTTCAAGATTCAAGACATTGTAAAAAATTCCCTTTTTACAAAAATTACTTCTTTATCTTAAAACATTAACAACATTACATTTTCACATCTAAATCTATTAACGGTCAATCACTTTTTACGTAATTACATAGCGTTAAGAAAATAATTTATTACATACTCTTAGCACACAGTCGGACCTGAAAATAGCAGATTTATTTCTGAAAATACTATTTGAAAAGATGAATGGGAAATGGCTTGGCAAGCAAAATACAAATGTAAATAAATTTTGTAAAGATTTTAAATGTACGGATAGAAGTTTCATGTCACGACTGGATGATAATTTTCATACACTTATCTAATGACTAAAAGAAAATCAAATATTAACCTAACGTATTGATCAATGTCAATGTTAGTAGGTAAATTTTATTGAATCACTTTATTCGGCATTCCGTTGTTGACTTAAGTTTTAAGGTTAAGCGATATATTTGTATGCTTCAGCACTGGGCTGAGTGCGTGTTCCATATGGAGTGTGGTAACGATAGATTCTATGATGACACTCCATTTAAAACACACTGCTTTACATGCACGATGCTGAAACATATGACATTGGTGACATTTTTTCGGGGCTTATGCTTTTTTTTCTACCTATCGCTCAAATTAGACAATAATTATTATTTATCTGTAGGGTAAGTTTTTTTTTCCAATATTAAATGGAAATTCTCAGTGTAGGTAATTCTGATAACATAGCAGTAAATACTGTGTAAGTACCTACAGTTACTTACCTACTGCATAATTTTTACAGAACGTAATTTTATGGTTTAGTCCGTTTTCGCAATTGCCCTTTTGCGCTGAGTAGTTCTAAGCATTTTATTTATAGTACTGTGTAGTCTTATCAGTTAAATAGGGGGACATGGTCATGCATACTTCATATATTTCAAAGCTTGGGGTTGAGTTATATTTCTCTAACAATGCAACTTTATGACTAAATTCTTAAAATAACGTTCATACAAACTCAACATAGCTTGTTACTAGGCTTACGTCCTCTAGTCGCTATTTCCATACACTTTACAAATTATTTCAGTACATTCCGTATACCAGGCTAAGACGAAAGCTCGTTCAAACATATTCTACACCTAATATGGCATACACGTATAAAATAAACTAAATTATGACGAGTAAATGCATAGAGATCGAATGCGTCGACTGTCCGCGCAAAAACAAAATGGCGTCGAAACTTACCCTGATGTTAAAACAACTGGCCGTTTGAAAATACTATATTTACAGGTCACGGCGGAAGTTGAGACATGGATCTACAAAATGTCCTTTTTCTTTCTCTTATTTTTTAAGTTTTCATTACGTCATGTCTCAACTTTACACCGCGTATCATACAGGTTCAATCGAATCGTTATGACAAATCCGATTCGTTGGGATCAGGGGGTTGTTGCGGAATGTAGTTCCATCTCGCTCTGACTTCAGTGGCCTCTGTGGGTTCTGAAGGGGGAGGGGTCGTTGTGGAGGCAGATGCTTGTCTCGCTCTGACGACGGCTAGATGCCTCTGGATGTAGTGTTCGTGGGGGGCTAAGGCGGCGGCGCGGGCGAGGCATTGCTCCGCGACGGCGAGCTTCCCGCGCTCCACCGCGACCACGCACAGATTGTGGAGGGCTTGCACATTATCTGGTTCCAATTCTAGGATGCGGAGGTAGCACTGAAATTGAAACAATGTTGTTAAAAAAGAGCCAGAGTAACTTATGCTTGGTGTTCATCCGTCGACAATATTTAATTTCTTTATTGCATCGAGATTTGGAACTTGAACCTGAACTTTGGTACAAAACAAATGTTAAATGTGGCAACGAAGAAGTCTTTTACCTCGATTAAGTAGAATTGGTTAATCATTAAACTTTTACAGTGACCCAGAGAAGGACAATTACCAAGATCTCTTCAGGAACAGACTATTGATACTCACACTCTCAGCCGCATCCAAATCCTTGACTGAATTGATATAAATATCTCCAAGAAGAACCAACGCCTTCACATGATCTGGATGATGTCTGACTAGTTGTTTCAAGAACGGCGCAGCCTCCAATGGCCGGCGTCTGTCAGCCAGTAATAAGGCTAGGTTGAAGAGTGCTGATCTGAAGTCTGGTTTCAGATGCACTGCAGCTCTGAACCATCGTTCTGCGCATTCAGCGTCGCCTTCGTCCATGCACACCATGCCTAGGTTGAAGTGGACGCGCTCGTTTGTGGCTGTAAGATAAAGTGATGGTGAGATTGATGCCTATAATGAAGATAGATATGGACTTGACACAAAGTCTGTCAAAGACTGTCGAAAGATATCTACATTTGATAGATAAAAGCCCCATTGTAGAGCACGTTGTAGGTTTACAAAATACGGATTTTCTTTAGTGGATTCCTGTTCATAACTCCAAAGATTTTCATGAGATCTTTAAAATTTTACTATGGTACCTAACTTTAAACAAAAAATAATTTTGGAAATCCTATATCCTATAATCGGTGAACAAACATAAACTCAGTGAAACATAGAACTCCTTTTTTGAAGTAGATTATAAATATAACTCACAGTCCTTATCCAGTAGTTTCAGCAGCCGCTGCCTCGCGAGATGCCTCAAGTCAGCCGCGCCCAACTCCTGCAGAAGTATCGCTGAGTTCAGCAGCGCTTGCTCGTGTTCCGGCTCAAGCTCCAACGCCTTGTCCAGGTAAGCGAGCGCTTGGGACGCCTTGCCTTGCTCTAAGAGGACTACTCCCAGCTGAAATATAAAGGCGTGATCGAATTTAGCATGTATCTATGAATACCACTTCTTGATATGGGATTAAAAGTGCTGCTTTAATGTGGCTTATCATCTGTCTTCACTCTTCTTTTATTACAAAGCGACAAAAAAGTTTTTCTATTTTACCTACCCATCGGTAATAATCATCACGTCTTCCACTCTTTCCTACTTAGGTCCCTAATATAAATTATACTCACATTGTAATAAATATCCGGATTCCCGCTATCATACAGCAGCGCCCTCTCATACACCTCCTGCGCCTCCTTCGTTCTATTCAGCTTTATCAGTATATCCCCTCTATTTATATACGCCTGTGTATAATCAGATCTCATACTGATCGCCTGTCGATACAGCATGTCTGCTTCTTCCAGTCTTGTCGCATTTTTAGATATTAAGTTCGCAAGGTTTAGGAAGACGTTTAGATGATTGGGTGCTATTCTAGCTTGGTATGACTCTCCAGGTTTTGCTTTGGGGAGTAGAGACTTTGCTTTAACGTAAGCGTCTTCAGCTTCCTGTAGTTGTCCCAAGTGGTTGTATGTTCGGCCGACATTGATGTGTGCGCCGACATCGTCTGGTTGGACGCTGACCGCTGTGTTGAAGAATTGTAATGCTTCATCGTATTTGCCATCCGCTTCTAAAGCGTGACCGACGTTGTTGTAGAGTTTTGCGTTGTTTCTGTTCACCTGGAATTATATATTTTTTTAATTAACAGATTTGTAGTTTGATTCTCTGATAAGTAGGTAATCTAATTAATAGAAATCTTGGTTTGTAAGAGTTATACCTAGTGATATTCTTGGTCACAAATTAGACAGACGATGTACAAAACCTATGTCAGATAAGACAAGATAACTACCTACCAACAGCATTTTCGAGAGGGACTTTTTTATCTTAAATTAAAAGTAGCCAGTGTGATGGATAGAAGTAACTTTGTATTTTACTTGTGACTGCGTCCATTGAAATTTAAATTCCTGAAGGAAATAGTTTGCGCAGGTCAGCATTTGATTTATGTAACACTGTATTCAGAACCACTAGCCACATCATTTGTAAACTGTCCGCCGAGGAACCATTTATATCAGTGGTCTGAGGTTTACCTAATTATCTCAACAGATCTTATCTGTGACACATTTAGGTTGCGGATATCCACCCACTCAAGCACTCGAAATGATTAACATGGCGAGCAGGGGCTCGGAGGATACAAATACGAATGCGGTAATATCTGTCTACCTGGTTCAAAGGCAGAGTCGTGTTGGTAATTGGTTTATTACTGTCACTCTTTGTTGATTTCTTTATGAAAATATGAAATGTGTGTAGCTACGTAAATTTGCAAAAAAAAATATGCTTAGGTATCCAATTAATCCAATGTTGTAGGTAGGTAAACATACAACATGCCTATAGCAACCTACCTAGCAATTTTTTACTGAAATTTGGGATTTTATATTTTACAATTAAAAATTACAAAAGCTTATTATGGGACCGCATCTACCAACATTTGATAAAGTGCGAATCGGTTAAGTTTACATCTACCTACTTTGTCAAAATTAATTTATTAGTCAGAGAAATCTCACCTTCAATCCAGAAGCAAAAATTGAGTATTCAGTCTTCCAATCCCAATTCCTCACGTAGGTTTTCGCGCTGAAGGCTAAAAGAAGGAAGGTAATCAGTGCTGCTGCCAGTTTTGCCCGACGTTTGGCCAGAAGTCGCCAACCGTGGGCCACGAGTAGACACCAGCCCATTGAAGGCATGTATAGCACCCTTTCGGCTACCACAAATCCGACAGGAAAGAAGAGATTGGATGCCGGTAGGAAGGGCAGGACCAGTAGTGCTAGACCCTGAAAAAGTAAGAAATAGTAGAAACAGTACTTACCTAGGTTTATTTATTAGACCTTGAACTTTATTTCATTGTAAAAATGACTTCTTTCAACTTACATACTTACTTTTAAACAATTTGAATGTTATTATAGGTGTAGGTGGCCACCTTGTACAAACAACACAGTTTATGTCATTCACGAATCATAATTTACTCATATTATAAAACATCATCATTAATTAACTCACCATTGTCAAAGCAGAAGACCTTGTCCTTAGGGCATGAATAGCAGCAGCTACCAGGGTGGCAGCCAGCGCGAAGGTTGCCAGGTTACGAGGGTCCTTCCAAGACTTCAGCAGGGCTACTGTACCCATGGTCCAATCACAGCATAGAGCTTCAGGTAGAGTGAGAAGCCAGGCGTTAAGCGCTGGCAGGTAGGCGAAAGTGAGATGTCTGAAATATGATCATTTATTTATTTAGGTATTTATTTACACACACATAGAGTAGGTAGTACACCTTACAGTTGGGCACCAAGTCGTTGTGTCTTTTTTGCAATAAATTTATGAAAGTAGTTATTAATTATGTTTACTTTATTTAGTTCATGTTGACGTTGGAAAGAATTTGGCTAGCGCACCTTGGGATTAACTACAGTCGTCGGTATATTTTAGTTACCTAGTTGTAGGAATTGTACAGTGTACATTGTACGCAGTGGTGTGAGCGTCATTGATGACTGTCTATACCGTTAAATAAATTTGCCGGAATTCAAATACATAACAATATTCACAACCTAATCCCCATGATTTGGTAAAAAAATACATCAAATGCCGCGGCAATATCGATGTCTTTGTAAATTGTATTTCAGTGTAAATAATTTTCATTTTAGATTTTATTAAAACTTTATTCACAACTCTTGTGAGATCACTTCAACACACAACTTGTTTTTGAAATAAATTACACAGTTACTTAGTTAGGTACATCTTAAAACTTTGGATAAGTCTGATCCAAGTTTCAAGTGATACTTACTTGGGATCCAAAAACTTGCTAGACAAAGGGTACTATAAGTAATGTACTAGTTCTCGTCTATCAAAAGTTCACTACATACTTATATGTGAACTCATACTTATGAGTTCATTGTATCATCTTGTATAAGGACGTCATGTAAGTAGGTAAAGTAGTGAAAAAAAAAAGAATTAAAAGTACCTACCTACTAATAAGAAAGTTTTTTTAAATAAGTTGTCATTGCACAGGGGAATATACGAAAGCGCTCAAATGTTTATCTAAGCCGTTGATTGCCGATGCTTAAGCCCACTGTAGGAAAAATATTAAACAAGTTTAGTTATTCAAAACGGTACTGTACCAAATATATTTGTGCAAAATAGATGTCGTGCCTCAGTGGGTATTTCATTAATCACAAACTAACCTAGAGTTGTTCCCTTTGTTAGTCCGATAGGTGTCCGGACTGTAATATGTTTTGACAGTATAATTTGAATTGCACATGAGTTGATGCTAGTTTAGCCATGGATTAAGTTAGGATGCATGCAGATTAAGTTCACCTACTATCCAGCTGTTCTACTGTTTAGAAACTCTCTTTGATAGATGCTTCTAAGTTTTAAAATATAGTAGAGAATCATGATAACGTAGCACAGAAACGCTCTTTGTTTTTACTACTTCAAGAAGAGCATACGTACTCGTAATTTTGTTTATTTTGTCGCTTGAAAATCAATGTTCCCAAAAAAGTCCAAGTTCAAAATATTACAAGTGACTGAGCACAGTTTTCAAATTTCCAGCAGGATTTTTCATTCAACTTCCAAAGGCAGGTCACAAAGAATTCTTCGCTCAATCTCGCCTTTCTGTTCACAGTTGACTGCCGAATATCAATTTCGTCGGGCGGTGTATCAATATCGTGGAGCACGCGTGTGCAGCAGGTATTTTCACGACTGAGGAGTTTTATAAAAAAAGCTAACAGGGGGTAGCATGTCTGACCGAATGTACGAGCTTATAAAAATAAATCAAGCTGCTGTTTTGTTCCGGCGGGGGAGCTATTGTTTTGATAGCGTTTATGGTTTCGGATGAAAAAGGTTATTGGAGAGAGAACTAGCTCGGAAATTGTAAAATGTAAAGGTAAAGTGCCGAGTGGAAGGTTAATGGTCTGTTTGAATTATTTTTTCTGTTGAACGAGTAAAACCTGGTAGAAAAGATTTACGAAATAATGAAGTAGATAAGTGTGGTGCTTAAATGACGACATGCTACGAGAGCGAGACCACTTCTCTCAAAATGACCACTTCTGGATGAGCAAGGTATCAAAAATTTAGGCACTCTGTCCAATCTTTGTCCAATTATTATAAATTTAATTTGTAGTTACCTAGCTGGTGGTGGCGCAGCTCCAGCAGGGTTGTCGAACCTCGTGAACACAGGCAGTTGTGCGCCCATCACATGAAGTCTCGCTGCCAACAACGCCAGCGTAGCGCAGCAGACAGTGGCAACCCTGCGTGCCGCCTCGCCGCACGCGCTGCCCCAACCGGAGCCTTTGCCCCATGCGTCTACCCATGACCAGCGGCTGAGACCGCCGGCTGAGCTGCGACGCTGTGGAAGAACATAAGGTTAGATTATTATTACCCATCTATTAGCTAGATCACTTCTTTCTTCTACAGGTAGGTAGGTACTGATATATTCGTGAAGAATCACAATAAGCAAAAGGGAATAGCTTTATTTTTGATGATTACCTAGCTTTCTTACTACTCAAACCTAGTTTAACTTTAGTTTAACCGTGATCATGGCGCATGCAGCTGTGCTAAAATATCGGAAAACTCATAAATCTACAAATCATAGTAAATATCCCGTTTTAGATGTTTATAATACTTAAACCTAACCTTTTATTTACTGTGAAATAACAATAAAAATAAAAGTTATCTCTACTTTACCTATTTATTTTATTTAAAAAAATCTTCAAAGAAGGGAATTACTAAAACATTTTTATAAATGTTACGTACCTACCTAAGTATTTTTCTAGAGCAGTGTCTACGTTACTATTTTTTCTACACATGCATATAGCATAAACAATTTATCATGTTCACATTGAACATAAAAATGTTTATTACAATAAAATGTTCGTAATTTTACTGAGAAATCGGAGAAAAAGAAAAGATTTTTCTTCTTCAAATGTAAATAAGAAAATATGAAACCCAATAACATCGCTGTTCGTTGGCAACTGTGAACAGATGAAATAAAGCAGCATAATTTTGTTTGAATGGAAAAAAATGTACAAAAGGGAGTTCTAAAGGAATCCGTCTTTTTGTCTTTTGTACCAACGTCCTGTAAGAATCTAGGGAGGGAATAACAAAGTGAAATGAATTTGGCGCGTGTACTCTTTGAGGTAGAAATGTTCGTTTGGTGTCGTAACTAATGAATTAAAAGTAAGGCACAAAGATCTCATATTATTTTAAAGGTTTCTCATTCTGTTTTCTTTTGTGATTGATGTAAAATAAGTGTGCCTAGATAATAATAATAAATATCCTTGGACATTCCATTATAGATAAAAATGTATGGTTAATTAATACTAGTAATTAGTCCCACGTATACCCAGTTAGGTACTTACCTACCTACCTAAAATACAATTGCAGCCTGTTTTTGGTACACCATAACATGGATTCTTTGTTACCCATCTCCTCATGTAATGGGTCGTGGTTCGTGCGGAAGGCATCGACCGTTACATAATTAGGGCGTTTTCCGTGTTTTATATCACAGCCTTACCCTTGCGTACACTCGCCGGGGTAATTAATTAGACGTGCGTATGCGTGTGTACAGTTCACGACGACTGTTCAGTGTTCATAGTGTGTTTTATCTTGACCTGGTTTCGTGGCTACATTTGTTTTATACCAACTTGCGTTCGTAAGCGGTATTTTCTTGAAGTGCAAATACTTTAAATAAAATATATTTCTAGTCACCTACATTCATACCTTCAGAGTTTTAATATTAGTAGGACATGCCTTAAATAAACTTGGTAATAAAAGCATATTACTATCCTAGCTTTTTTAGTTTAGTCTATGTTGAAAGAGTAACACACATTTTAGGCACACAATTCCACTAATAGATGATAACTTATTATTGTGGTTTGTAGACCTCATTGTTAAAATGATTATAGAATTGTTGCTCATTTATTTTAAAACAAATGTGGGTTTGGTTAACCAAGATGGCTGATTGACATCATGTCCTACCCGCATTGGCAATAATATCGATTCCATTTAAATTAATACTTTATCAAAAAGAGATTCGACAATTATTTTAAATATTACCGGCGAAATATGTTTGCACTAAAATAAATATTTATTTAATCAAGGAATAATTACAGCTTTCGTTGTGTTTCAGGAACGAGGCAATTATGAGTCCATTAAGTATGTTATTTAACATCGCGATGGCAAACGGTTGCCAAGTTGCTGATCTGTATTGCCGCCATTTTATTGTACCGTTAATTAATTATACGTTTGCAAATATTTTCTTCACAATGCAATTAATGTTGGGGATTGCTCCGATTCATTTGTAACACTCACATGTTCAAACACAATTTATTAACAGCTTAAATGCCCCTCAGCTTTCGTAATGGCCAGGCTACATGTGTCGTGTAAAAAAGTTTATAATTACAAGCACGTGTAGCTTTTTGTGAACCGAGTTCGCAAACCATGTTATTTATTATTTAGGAAAAAATACTTTATCTTCAATCCGGACTGAAACTGTTGCGTTGCACTACTGGTAAAAGTTTTGAAATTGGTCCAGTAATTTTTGAGTTTATTCGTTACATACAAAAACAAGGAAAAAACATTCTCAAATCCCATATTAAAGACAAAACTTTATGAAAAACGGGGTTAAACAGTGATTTAAATACCTTCTGTGCCACGAAGAGCTCATAGACCACACAGACTCCGGTGACGGTGATGCCTTGCTCCTTGCAAAGCATGGCGATGCCAACGCAAGCGGTGCACGCCGCTACATACCTCCAGTCTAGAAAAATAGTTTGAAATTATAAAAGGCCGTGTGTATTTTTGTATTTGTATTTGTGTAAATAAAAAATCTGAAAGTGTTGGCCAAGTGGATTAGTACTTCGACTTTCGATCAGGTCGTGGTGGGCTTAAATCCGCCCGTGAAACAATGGACTTTTCGTTTCGCAAAATTTATATGGGCGTACACAAGTTGACGGTGAAGGAAAATATCATAAGGAAACCAGCTTTCTAATAACATAGATGCTTGCCGTATAGAATGGCTTCTACAAAATATGGATTTTTACCAAACATGTATTTGGTCATACCTCTGAGTACCCTTTAGACATCTTCTAAGGATATGATCAAAAAAGTCTGAAGAATTTGTCTACTGCACCTTAGGGATAGACAGTAAGCAGTAGAGATTACATGTTTTTTTATTGTAATATTCCATGTAAAGATAATTTTATCAGAGTAACATGACAACTACTTATATCATAATGTAGGCCTAATGTTTGTACAAGTATCTACTATAAAATACCTGTCTGTCTTCGTCGGCTAGATGCTCGGGCGTAGCAGAGTAAAGCTCCAAGGAAGAACAGGGATGACAGCATCTCAGCTCTTCCAACAACACCTGTCACCTGTATGAGAAAGCAACAACAAAATAAAATATCTGTAGCAGTATCACTATCATAAAATTATTCTGTGGTAGGTAGGTATTTTAAGATTTGAAACATATTACGCTCATAATGGGACATGTGTCCGCTAGTCTTCCAACTTCCGAAGTCACTTAAATTTCGGATCTCTGTTATAACGTTTTTATCATACTCATGTGACTGAAAAGGCTAGTTTATTCTAACTTTCTCGCCGGCTTTTATTTACTCTGTAGGCTTTACCTCAATTTACACGGTCCTGTGCTCGTACATCAGTCTAAGTTATTTACTATTCTGCTACCACAGTCACAGACATTTGGGGCATCCTCACGACTTCATTACAAACATGTCCCGGAGATTTCCGTAGCTCTCGCCGGAATACGAGGTCATTGTATCTATTTGCTATTCTTTATTCAATCAGACTAGCGGCGACCGGAATACAATCAGATAGATGTGGTTGTAACGAATCAGAACTGTAATAGAATAGAGATGTACCTAGTGGATTGCTTTGGAATATACCTACGGCAATTCGGTAAAAATGGGACAAGGATTTAGAACCTAGCGTCAAACAGTTTTTCATATTACATTGCTGTAAGTAGGTAACTAATTTTTGGCTCAATAACTTGAATCGTCTCAATTAGTTTTACCTACCACCAGTAAAACCAAACATAATAAGGAGAGTTACACTTTCTTGATAGATCAGCAAATTAAACAATCCTTCTAAATTGCCGGAGACGACATTATTGTCGTCTTTTGCCCCTCACTTAGGCCTTAACTAGATGATTTGTACAGTGACAAGAGATATTTTCCTACACAAGGAGGACCTTAGTACTCGTACCTATCGTGGAGATTGTTGAGAGGGAAGGTTAACCTAGTACCTAAACAGTCCTCTTAGCTTAACAGGCGAAACCCACAGGAATGACAATGGCCAATACGTGTGGGGCTGACTAAGCAGCAGGTTTAGGTGCAGGACACATCTAAATGGCGTCAGGCGTGGACATGTTACGGGTGGCATTCAAATTTCATACAAAATACATGGAAATAAAGCACAATTTCATACGGCCGTTGCTCGGACGCCTTAGTGAGTCCGCTTGCCAATAGCTCATACAAAAACACATCAATTGTAAAAATCATAACCCGTTTTTCCTATGGAGTGGGTAAAAAGGGGTGCGCGTAACGTGACGTACAGCATGTCTAATGATTTACGTGGCCATAAATCAACCACCGCTTAGAGAAAGGTTTCGAGGAAGTCGGCTACAAAAACATTGCCATTCATTTCCGACATTCAGTGTGCTCTTAGTTGAGAGTAGAAGCATTGTTTTCTAGCAGTTTAATGTCGTTGAATTTCGAGTGTGTCTAGAGTTTTAAAACAAACTTCAACTAATGAGTAATGAGAGAAATAAGAAACAAAATTGTTAGCTCTGGCTTTAATTTTTTTTGTGTTAAGCTTTTTCATTACACTCTCACATAGATAATTCTAATGTTCACAGTGTCCAGCTAAGATTTCTTTCGGAACTGCTCTATAGTAGTTAAGGGTCAAGTTTTTTTATACTAATGATTAATTGCATAATGCAATAATACGTATAGACTATCTACAAACAATTAATTTGACCCTATAGTCTGCAAAACGAATTTCAAATTTGAATCAAGAAAACGAGATGCGAGAATTTAATACCGGTCAATATTTGGCATCATTTTCAGGCCACTCGCGGTATGCGCATAAGCGAATAACCACGAGTACCGATTTATGGAATATAGGTCGCACGGAGATAAAGAGACAGTGAAAAATAAATATTTTAGTCTGATTTATATATTTTGCTTTAGGTTTATCAATTGTTGTCACTAGGATTAGTACAACAGTATTAACGGGAAGTCCGTGTCGTGAACGCAGCCCTTAGCAGAATACCAGCACTGCAGTATGGCAACATGCTGCAGAACCACGCTGAGCTAAGGGCTATTTCATCACCACACAGACTCTTTTTTATTTTATTTTATTATAATGTTTTGTTAGTTCATAAGTGGTGATCTGAAATAAATGTAATTCTATTCTATTCTAACATGTAGGTCCTTATTCTTCTTCCATTTTATATACCCACGTGCCAATTTTTTTTCAATCAGCCGTTGTCTTTCTCACTCCTTTTTACTCCTTTTATTATCTATTTGAAAATAATAAGGAGCACAAGAAACTTATGAGCCAATACTCAGAGAGGAGACGTAGGAGACGTCGTCTCAAGTAGATAATATAGGCTCTTAAAAGTAAAGTTCTAAAAAGATCAACATGAGTTTATAACTAATATCTCATATCTATAAGCATGTTTGATGAAGCTAAGCCTGTGAATTCGTGCAACTTACTAACATAGAGTTAGTACTACTTAGGCAACAATTTGGTGAGCTTATGCCTCGCACGAGCTAAATAGGCGCTAACTGCTACGCGAACTTCATTGTCTATTATAATATTGTGTTTTAAAAATATATTTAGTAAATAGGTATGCCATACAATGTTCGTATAGTAAGAGGAAGAGTTTGATTTTTTGTTTGTTTGAGCGCGCTAATGTGAGGAATTATTAGTCAGATTTGTAAAATAATTTAGGCATCTGATCCTTTTGATCAAAGATTTGATCTCTTAATGCTTGGCGCCCTTAGCACTCTGTTTCGGAACTAGTTATTTCGCCATCTCTTGTCAAATATATAAAAAGCAGATCTAGCAAAACAGCCTGTATGCTATGGTATGTCCTGTCGAAATAATGCAAATCGGTCTTCTGTTCAGTCAAAACATTGATCCGACAAAATAAGTTTATTCAAAGGCTTGTTGTAATGTTGAAACTCAGAGGTACCAACAGTCAAAATCGAATGATACAACAAGCAGTTTTGCTGGTGTTGCGCTTCTCCTAAAAACTGACAGCACGATTCCCCGGCGTAGATGTGCGACGGGCGAAGCGATTCTTTTCATCCATCTCATCATCTACGAGTCTCACGCGGGTATCAATATTTACTCGCTTCTATCATACTCTTTCCTATCTTCTCATCCTACTTGACCTTATAAGAGAATTACAAGATAGGAAACACGCCTACTCAATCTAAACATTGTCCCAGGCACTACTGCGTCGCGTTTATTGTTAGCATAGGTTGCTTACCGAAGTTGTACAAATAATAAAAGATATTAGTTTCAGTTTACATCATAATGGGAACTAATGTATCATCAAAATACCAGTAGTCCTTCTTTACGTCTTCTTTACAAATAAAACACTGAAAATAAAATAAAGTAAAAATATTGAAAAGTAAAAGTCAGGAACTATCTCCGAGTTAGCAAATAATCCGAACGTACCAATTTAAAGACCAAACTAAGCCTTTCGAATGAACTTTCACATTTCGTTTTATATTCCCACGAGCAAGTTATTTGCGTTGTTCCAGAAAGCAATAAAATTTACCTAAGTAGTGCTGAAGGCTTGTCGCATCGCATACAAGTAGCTGAAAGCGGTTTCCTTTCAGCTTGTTACAGCGTGGGAAACAGAACAGCTGATGAATTCTGCGTTTTTACCCGGGAATGAGCAGATTTGAATACATTTCAGAGTACGAGGTTTTATACCCTACAATCCCTACATAAATTATTTTAAAACCGCACACAGATCGCATTTGAAACTATACTGCACTAATTAAAATATTAATAAACAGCAAAACCAATCAAAATGATCACAACCGCAATAACAAATGAAAAAGCAAACTTGAACTGATCTGTACTTTGATTGGAAATAAAACGTTTAATTCCCAAACGAATATTAACCGCATACCGAGCAGCATACATTTGACCGAATGAGAGTTAAGGTAAGGCTTAACCAGTTAAATCCCTCAATCCATAGCGGAAATGAAAACGAGTTCAGTCCAATCGACCATTGCACAGTTTCACATAAAATCCGTTTTACTGGGATTCATTCTAACCCCGCAGCAGAGGGTTATAAGTTTGAAGCGTTTGTTTCGTGTTAGCATGTTTGGTTTTGGTATTCATGAGGGCTGCGCGGATTTCGTTTACATTTAAAGTGATATAACAGTAATGTATTAAAAGTTTGAGTGTTCCTTACTCAATCTTGTCGTAACGACTAAAATTTCGACGGATAATGGGCTGGATTGGAACAGACACTTTTCATCCCGAACAAACATTACCAACCGTACCTAAGTACTTAGTGGAACGCCTTCGATATCGTAAGATAATATTAGTATGCTGAAAGTGGACGAAAAAGTAGGTGTATTGTCATACTTAAACAAGCTGTGTACACTTACCCCCTTATGCATAATCGACCAGTAAACCTGTATTAGCTAAAACACATATTAAATCTGTTGCTATCTCTTTTCGTTGACATATGAGTGACAAGAAAAAAACGTTCTTAAAACCTGTATTAAATTGTCAAGTTTTTATGCATAAGGGGGTTAGTATATTTTAAGATGTTGAAGAAAATTATGTTATCGTTTTCAAGATCATTGTTTTCATTACAAATACGTGAAAAACAATTTTTACTTGGATAGAAACAGACAGTGATTAATTCGTACATTATAGTAGAACACAAGAATATTTTTAGTTGAACTAGACATAATTTTATAGCAAATTTGTCACGTAATATAATGATGCACCTAAGTGGGCTTCGATTCGTTATTGGGTACAGTCATTACAGATTTATTTAATTCGAGTGTATATTTATAATTTTAATTGAGCTACCCATAAATCGTTTACAACGGTCCTTAGGTGGTTCAACTGGTTGTAATTGTATTTTGTAAACAGTTATGTAAATATGTAAGTATTAGTTTAGTTTTTGTAAAAAAATGTATTTCATACTACATACTATTATGTATTTGGTTTTTCGAAACAACCTCTCAACCTGTATAGATATTTTACGTGAGTTAGGGCTCCCACACAAAACCGCGACGTCGCGTCGCATTGTCAAAATCTGCGATATCGCGCGAATTCGCACGATGGCATCGCAAGAATTTGCGATCTGCTTCGCATCGCACATTCCTACATCGCCCTACTAAACGGCTTGTCGCACAAATTCGCGCGACGTCGCATCGCGTCGCATCGCAGAAACTTGCGATGCGAATTTCTGCGATGCGAGCTCGCATCGCGTCGCATCGCGGATTTGTGTGGGAGCACTAAGTCCCATATCACTCCTCTACACCTCCAACATTTTGTAAGTGAAATTGGCACTGTTTTGTTAGTATTATAAAGTTTGACAGAATCAATACATGTAACTTACCGCTTCAGTGTGTATCGGATGCACTGCAAACAGAATAGCAGCGACGAAACTTGCAAACTCAGGCAGGAACATTGCGCACACCCTGCAACGAACAATACGCTTTATACATTTACACCACATTCGGTCTTACACTAAACTTAAACTTAAACATACAAAAAAACTGATTTCTCAAAACCATGGTCTAGATATTCTTCTAGATATTCTAGATATTCTAGATATTCTATCTATTATTTCTGAACTAGGGAAAAACCTATAGGAATTCATCATCATCGCCAGCACAATCACTTCGATAGAATCGGAAACCGAATGAATATTTACTTTCATTTCTATTTGTTAAATAT
This sequence comes from Xanthorhoe spadicearia, assembly GCA_947086425.1. Classification (NCBI taxonomy): domain Eukaryota; kingdom Metazoa; phylum Arthropoda; class Insecta; order Lepidoptera; family Geometridae; genus Xanthorhoe; species Xanthorhoe spadicearia. Next base: position 7,743,534 of record OX352199.1, read on the forward strand.
TAGATTACAAAATCTATCCGAATTGTGGGGTCTTAAAACCAATAACCTAAGTTACAATAAAGAATGTGTCGCTACGAGTATTACCTAGTCAAGATAAAATACTTCTACCTCACCATGTTTGTTCGATAAATTCAGCCACTAGCTCCTACATTTTTAAGTTGCAAGTCCAACTGCGCAATATCTCAGGTCAACACAAAGTTTCCGCTACGTCGCAGTGGCATCGAATGACAATAATTGAGCAAGTTTGCCGCAGATGTGGGAACTGCCAACGGAGGGCAGGGATGAACCGACAATTTAGGGGACAAAACGAAAAGGCAGAAAGTTCATAATTATGCTATCCTCTAGTAAGTATGGTTTGTCATTATTATAATCACACTGAAAATTACTCACGTAAACGTTGTCGATTTAGATACCGACAATGTTTCGATTCTTCCAGAGAATCTTCATGTGGGTGAGTATGGTCACTCCTTGCGGGCTAATATAGATTTACTGATCCAATATGCATAAGGGGTAGATTATAAACGTAACTAGGCTAGGGCTGGTTAGAAATATCAAATCAAAAGATAAGCGATGGGAAAAAAAAAAATTATACAAAGCGTTTGTAAGTTGGCTACGTGCTTTGTGATAGAAAAGTTTCATTGTGTGAGTTTTTTCGAGTTTCAGTTTGCTTAAAATGAAGTGTCATTAATAGAATGTAAGAAAACTATTTTCTAAACAACTTTGTTACTTGTTTAAAATCTGTTTATAACGGATATACCTATCTTTAAAACAAAATATAAGAAATATGAAGGTATACGCCTGCTATTATAAAATACAGTGAATAGTAGACGTAAAGTCATCAAGTATTCTAAAACAAATAAGAAACAACTGTTAAAATTCTCAGAATTCCTCCAATCCTCCCAACATTAAACAAAATTTTCTATAAAGCGATACCTATATATTACTCATAAACAAAGAGGCACCCCTATCAAATAACACGTCAAGGTTATAGAGGTTACCTTCTCATCCCATTGTCTCCCTTCAACCCTAGTGGCCCTAGTTCCGTCCCTGCCGGGGTTAAAACTACGTCTAATTGAGACTAACGCCGGGAAGGTGCTTCCAACTTCCCCCAGACGGGATTAAGCCACTCGTTAACGACTTTTTGCAAAAACGACGCAATCTCGCTAAGCAAAAACAAGGTGTATTTGCTATTTTTTGATGTGGTTTATAATATTTTTAGACATTATGTTTTTAAAGTGTATACTTATAGTCATAAGTAACTATTGCATTATTGAATATGATAATGTTGATCACTTTGACATGTCTAATGCGATTCTTCTTGTTTTTTTTGCGACCAAAATCCGTAAAGAATCGGGTCAATATACACTAGATTAACTAATTTCATTTTTTTAAATTTTATAATAAAAGCAACATTATCAATTCTGTATTCTCTATATCCCCTTCTTACTGCTTAAGCGATCACAAAATTCAAAGTTAAACTTTACACAACATTGGCAAAGTGCAACTAACTGTAAACTTGTTGGTACTTAAACGATACTTATCGTAGGGGCTTCTTTAAGCTTAAATTATTTTATTAACGGGTAATATCGCACTTATAGGGTTCAATATGGAAGTGGGTGTTTGTATAGTTAGTAGGTATCACTTTTTAAAAGGTAATGCTTTAATTATATACCTAGTGCAGCCGCTAGTGCGTTCTAGGCCTAATATTAACTGTTATAAAACATTTGTAAGATCTGGACAAATATTATCACATAGTCACATAGACACAAAGTCGAATGTCTTCCATGTTAAATCGTATAAATCTGTCCTGCCTGTCTTCGAACAACCGAACTTATTAGTAGGTAATTTCGGCTATTATTTAGTGCTGTAATAACTTGAGAATTCTGATCAGGTGCCAAGTTATTATAAGATTGTGCCAGCTAATTGAGACGAAAGCAAAGAAACGTGACCTATCAAACTCCACCAAGTTTTATCCTTTAGACTAGTTGGCGAAAATGTTATCCGAATCGCAATAAGTTAGCTCGTTTTTCTAGTTTTATTATGCCGATAGAAATATTATACGATAACATACGTTAATATAAATGGGTGTATAACTCAAAGAACTAAATCAAAATATACGCCCCCCCATGATTAATGTTTGACCAAATAGGTAGAGTATAAAAATAGAGTACATTTAAATCTGTGCTAAATCGAGAAAAGTCTGTGAATTTAATGCTATGTTACACAATAAATTGCGAGTGATACGATGATAGTGAATTCCAAAACTTGATTATGAAATGTATTAAAAGATTTTTTCGCTTCGAAAAATAATTATGTGGGTACATTTAACACAAGTGGGTTAAGGGGTATCTCACAGCTCAGTAAGCTCTACGAGAAACACTGACATCTAAACAGCAATGTATTTCTTTTGGCTGTGAGGCTGAGAGGAAGGTTTAGGTGCTGTATAAGTACTACATTGTCTCAACAATGTCCTGGGCACTTCAGCGCCTCTTTAAGTGTAGGCATGGGGTGTCTTTTAACGCTGTCAGCTGCTATGCAAAGTTATATTATATACATATTATACACTTTATCAAGCATTTTTAAAGCTAGGGTGCTATTTTTGTTACATACTTCAGCAAATCTTTAAAGATACATTTTGCAAGTCCATTGAATGACTCCTAGCTTTAAATGAGTAGCAAAGCAATACTAAAAAATAATGAGGCAAACCAATTAAGTATATACTACCAGTGTTAGCTCATGCCTGAAATACACCAGGATGCCAATTTTCCACGACTTTTAAAACATGACGTGGTTAGAGATTGTACGCTATCTAGCTTTTGTTTTCTGAAATCCATAGCATTATTAAAAAAAACCACGCCTTGTCGCCAAGTCAAGACATGGTTATTTGGAGAATAAGGCGGCACATCACAACTTTAAACACAGATTTCTAGACATTTATCACGAGATAAATGTCTAGAAATTTGTGTTTGCAGCTCGTGCTGTTACTGTCGCCGCCGGCAAACTCATATTCATAATGCTTTTGGATGCAAAAGTATTTTTAGCAAGCTCTCTCTGAGTTCTCTGAGTTGTCTGTAATAATTGACCTAAGTATTGGGCACAAAGACTACACAAATAAGAATCTCAACTTCCGAACAAAGCGGGCATCCTGGGGAAATTGTCAAGCGAGCTCGACAGAAATATGTTTTTTGTCCATTCATAAAGTAATGAAGCGGAAGTAGGGATGCCTTTTTGGTAGAGATAATAAATAAAAAGCCGGAACAGACTTTGAAAACCGGTACACGAGTTGATTGGTTTATTTGGGTATTTGTTTATAAAAATGTAATTGTAACGTATTGTAAATTTTTATCCATAATATCCATACTTCATATTATAAATGGGAATGTGTGTGTGTGTCTGCCTGTTTTTCCGTTTTTCACGGCAAACGGAACGACGATTTGACGTATTTTTTTACTGGTATAGTTGAAGAAATGTATTTTTATCCCGATATTCCTGCGGGAACGGCACTTACGCGGGTGAAACCGCGGGGTGCAGCTAGTTAATAAATGTATCTGGTTTTGTTAATAAAAACATAATGGAATAGTGGGGGAAAGTCAAAATGTATGTAAATAGCCTCGGCTTTCTTCACTATCCAACTCTATAAAAGATCGACTTAATACAAGGAGTTTTTGCCAGAGTTTAAATTAGTTTTTCATGGCTTGCCTTCGTAATAACCTTAATTACGACCCTTTGTCTTACGTCCCTTATCATATGAGTTATTAATTATAATTACATTTTGTAATAAATTCGTTCATAATGGCGGAGTATCGCTGTAGAAATAATTAAGCCATTTGTTGATTAAAGGTCGACCGACGACCATACGGTAAGGTTAACCCTTAATTTGGTAATATTATTATTCACTTGTAGATATTTAAGTTTCAATGTGAACCTTTAATGTAATTTAATGTCTTACTGAAATAAATGATCTTTCTTTTCTATTTTTTATATCTAGATGTCATAATAGTCATAGTAGTTTTTTATATCTAGATGTCATAGAAACGAACGACCTTATAAATTCACTAAACTATGTAGTACTCGTTAGGAAACCTTACACGTAAAAATAGTGGGGTAGTGTACTCGAAAAAGTTAGTGCTAAAAGCAGACTTTCTAAAAGGCCTAAAACCAAAAAGCTGAAACTCCTCGGCGGTAGTTCAGGTAACTATGTACAACCCCCACTGATCTGTAAAACCATAGGCATAAGTAATCAGGGCGACTTGTCGCCGCGACAAGACGCTGCATTGTCGTTTGCATTTGGCGTTTTGTCGCCCCAACTAGACGCGGAGTTTTATCTGAGATTTGATACAACAAGACAATCATCACGCTGTCGCGCGACTATCATCATGCGTGTGCCTAAGTATAAACATAAGTTTTATTTTCGTGTTTACTTTCTAAAACAACGATTCAATTGTCAAAGCTCCCAAAATTTTGTTACAAACCGGGAAAAAGCAATGAATTTAAAAGTTACTCCATTATAATTTCTCCTTCGTAAATGTTACCGGTCGAAAATAATGTAGGCCCAAAACTTTTCCCTGATACACTAATGTGATTGGCCACTAAGTAAATTCACAACTTTTGAGTGGCGTAAACAAGTTGTCCGTTGACAGTAATCTGAATATATTATTGGGGAACGTAGTTACTTTATAAGGGTTTGGGTACTGTAGCCTTCTCTAGGTAGGTCAACCACAACCGCTAAAAGTTCATGAACATGATCACACCATACACTTTATCTTTTTCACCGAAAGGGACTTTAATTAAACCATTTCTTGTATATATTTCACTATAACATTAAATATGTGTTTACAAATAAATATCTTTTTCTAAATAAAAAACAAAGGATGCTTTCTTAAATCCCGGTTTGGAGAAATAAACATTTGTATGAACTTAACGAGGTTTGACTTTGGCATCTTGTAATGGAGCGCAAACTCTGGGAAAGCGATGAGTTGTTGGTTTTAAACTTGCAAGATGAGGTATTATTGTTAGGCAAAGTTTCGCTTTACAGTTTTATCGAAATTTATCTTACCGCGTTTCTTAACGGGCTGATATTGCTTAACGGGTTCAATGCCCATGACGCACGTGGTAGATGCGAGGTGCCTGGGATCAAACCCGCAACCTCTGCCTCTAAAACAGGCTTGACCCACTACACCATAGAGGTCGTCATACAAGCTTTAGGGCAAAAACTAATACTATTTCGTTCACAAAGATTTATATTAAACTTCGGATGAGAGGCAACAAAATTGCCTGGTAGATGTTAAAGAATAGTAGGGCATATAGCACTTGTATCATTCGTTCGTTTGTATGAGCAGTGGCCAACACTGGTGATGGAGTTTTCAGGCCGCCTAATGGCACCCATCATGGCTTAACGACTTTAAAAGCAAAAGCATGCAAAGCATTTGCATGATCTAAAGATACCCGACACAGAATTCTAATGTGGATCCAAGACGAAACTCAATCAAGACGAAGTTATTTATTTATGCATAGATAAGGGGTATGAAGTATGTATTCAATAATTCAAAGCATAGTTAAACGTTGCTTTAATTAATACGCAGTTTCCGTCTTTACGAGGGTGAACCTCAAGGAAATTTTCACGTCATTAAATAGATATAGTCGGACTTTAATGGGTAAGAAGTCAAGCAGTAGATATAAATTTTAGCACCCATTAGTGAGGATGAAAATTGTAGCTAAATAAAACGGGGAACGTGGTCGGCAACTTAGTTTTCAACGGAGTCTGTACTGGAACTATATAAACTAGGTTAGTTAAATAGTTCTTATCTACCTAGATATTATATTTCTCGTATCTACCTCGTTAGTAGAAATATTGTTTGTTTTTAACTTTCTTTTTAGCCGGATACAAGTCAGCGACCACTTTTTGATTTTGGAGCTATATGCTCCAAATTCTGGCTGAAAAGAAAGTTAACAACAAACATTTCTATACTAAAATAGTAATTAATAATGCTGTTTGGCATCCATTGTAACTTCAGAATATTTACTTTTTCATTCTGTTGGCTAATTTGAAGGTAAATTAAACAACAATTTACAACTTAAATATTGGATTGCAACAACCAATCTGATGTATAAAAGTTGCCTTTTAGCAATGATCGGTTCTTTGTCAGAGTTGAAAAGTATATTCAATAATGTGTATTGAATATCAAAGTCTTCAAAGTTTCATGAAAAATTCGCAAGTTTGTGCCTCACTTGGGCGAGTTTGTTCAAAGTTCGACGCAAGGTGGTTGTCGCAATATTGATACTATTCATAGCTCTTACCAATTGTGTCGTTCACATTAACTTTTCTTGAAACATGACAACTTTACAAGCAAGCTTATTTGAATCTGTATGTACATTATTAACGTAAAACAGTTTCACCGTTTCCAGTTAATGTTTTGTTCAGTACTTCCTATAAAACGTTATTTAAAAGTTACCTGTCAATAAATGCTAGTTAATTCACTTCCAATCTACTGTTTGTATTTGTAAATAACTATAAAAACTTTACAATTACTACAATATTATTATGATATGAGCATTATAGCGCGGACCTATTAAACAAATAGGCAACGTCATAACATAACAATTTCAAATTCCATAAACATTTTAATTTGGAACTATCTAGTTTAGTCACCAACTGCACACGAAAATTAAAATGATAATGCGAGCTCAAATAGGTATCGTTAATGGGATTACAGAGGCAAATTGGATATTGAACATAAACCCGGATAAGGTAGTGGACACACCAAGTATAATTAGCAGTAACTAAGGGGATCGGGTGGCTGATTAAAACAGGCTTAACTGAAATGTTTCGCTTGCAAGCTGGCACCCGCCCGGACGACCCAAATTCAAACCTACTAGTGATGGGACGAGAGTCGAGACGAAGCCGAAAGAACGGTTATCTTTTCGTTCATCTAAGGTCTGTTAACTCTCATTTATAAACAAATGGTTGCAGGCTAAAGTGATATTTGATTTTCCTCTCATTTACGACAGATAGCCGTTCCAAGAAAAAAATTAAATACACATAAAACGACTACTCCTGCAATAATTTCTAGTAATTTTACTTATAGATACCATTTTACACGCCAAAGCAATGACATTAAAACGTGTCTTTATGAAAATGAAAATTTGCTATAATTTGCCATGTGACAGATATTAATTTCGTTCATTGTCCAAAGACCCGCTTGAGGTGTCAATGTCAGTATCATTTATGTATTCGTTCTTTTTACTTATTATTTGAAGCACATCCCTAGTTCACTAGGGTAACATCTCTGGTTATTGCACTTCTAGCTGAACCAATTTAGAAGGTATAATTTCGTTTTGTTCTAAACGAACGGGAGGGTTCCTTTAATTTGAAATCGATCAGGCCCTTCAAATTAGATGGGTAATAGTTTTCTTCTGAATATTTATTGTGGAGTACTTATTTTGATTGATGAGAGAAGATAACTGTTAATTTGGCTTCGGTTCTTCTTTAATTAATAAAAAAATTGTAATCTGACAGAAATCAGCGCGTAGTTAGAAATATTTTTGTTTTTTTTTTGCAAGTTTTGACAATTTTTTTCAAAAACTTAACGTTATATAGACAGGTAATGGTAAAGTCGGTTTTGTATGTAATTATCAACACTATAATTATTGCATACCGCTCAAACAGTTGCGCTCACCCATTATTACAAGTTTAAAATAATTATCAAATCATCAGCTAAATATGTTTGTTTGGAAATTATTCAGCCTCCTTATTACCTAAATAAAGAACTAATTATTCGAAATTGTCAATCACTTTAGAGACAAAAAACCTGCCAAGTGCGAGTCAGACTCGAGCACGTTGGGTTCATAAATCACGTTTGTTGTGTGGAAGCCCACATAGTGTAGGTATGTGTTTTTTTAATAGGTATTTGTTGTCATAACAGAAACACATCATATAGTTGGAAAATATCAATTGTCTAGCTATCACGGTTTATGAGATAGGTAGGGTAGTCGAAAAAGGCGACGGTAGAAATATATTCGATCCGACGAGATTCTAATATGGCGACAAGTACTGCTTTTAGAATCGTTTGTTTTTTTAATTAAGAACATGAACTATTTATAGCTACAAGCGACACTCGATCCCTTTAATAAGAGCTTTTACTTTGCATAGTTTTAAAAACAAATTAAAGCTCAACGTAAACATTCTAAAGACGCGATCACGCTGGAGAGATCTGACGCTCAAAAAAGAAAAAGTACTGGAGCAAGTAATGCATTTTTACTACTATCGTTCAGATGTTTTAATATTTTGTTCAGCAGGTCGGAGAAATTTCAGTCAGTAAAAAAATTGGTAAGTACTTACATCGTGTTTTGAGTTTTAACGGAGTAACTAAAATGTTTACTTTTTCACATCTGTCGGGGTAAGGATATTTCAGTAAGATTGCGGATCAGATGCTTTATTTATAGGTTTCATGTTCATAAACGGGGCTAGGTATAAATAAGAAGGCGGTAATTATTTTGTAAAAAGTACTTAACGCGGTCTGTGCTCATGTCGCACGTGACCAAGTTACATGACCATATTTTTTTCCTCCCGAAAGCACCGCACGCATAATAGCTGGTCCGGGAATCGGTTACAAAATAGTATTTTGCCACTTGTTATAACCCTGACGCCAATATGCATGCTGCCTTACGGCCGATATAAACACTCAAAAGGAATGATTGGGTTCTGATTGTTCCAAATAATTAAACGTCAGCTACCAATGATCCATTGAGAACCGGATAAAAGAGTTTACGTTTATAGTTCATTTGCTTTATATTCAATTCATTGAATGGTAATTACATTACTGTTGGGAATTGGTTTTTGAGAATTAAATATTACTGGACTCATACAAATAATTAACTAATGTTTTAAACTTAATTTTGGAAATTCGTGGGTGTGTTTATTTATTATTTATTGTTTTTAGGTAGTTTTTTACAAATTTTGACCGTATGTACGGTTAAAATAAAAAGAAACTTTAGATGGCTTTTTATAGTTCGAACAGCTTGAGAAAACCATAAAATTGGTAGTTTATCCAAAATAAACAACACGTAACCTGTCGTTCGGGACTTATCTGATTATAATCATATCCATTAGCTTCCCGGAACACCAATTTCATATTATCGAGTCGCCGTCGGTAAGCTTGGGGATTCTCATAAATTACAGTGCAGCATAGCATTCTACATCAAGTTTTAACGGTTTGTATCCGAAATTAACAACTTTATAATACACTAACTAAAGTTAAAAGATCTAAAAGAATACGTCTACCGCCTCTTGGGAATACAGTCGTGATCATATTTCATTTTTCATTTCATACTAAGCCTGGTGGCTTTACCCGTCATCTTAATTTTTGATAGACTTCGTAGGAGCCATATTGTTAAATAGCCTAAGTATACCTAACCTTTATCAAGAAATGAATCTTCATAAAAGATTTTTTTTGAAACCGAATAAGATAAAGGTGAATGAGTAACTTCCTGTTTGCATATTATGTTTTATAAGAAAAGAAAAACATTATTTTCTTGTCAATGTCCGCGGGTCTCGCACCACTCAGGCACTCGTATTTTGCGAGACGGCAAAAACGAAAACAAATTTTCCCCGAAAATGGGGTTGCTAAATAAAATCATGTCTATATTCCGAAGTATCTTAGTTTGATCTTAAAACCATTAGATAAGATACTCACGTTTCTAATCCAATTAATGCTTTTTCGTGCTAGACCTTTCCCCTTAGATTTTGTTCCTTATCTCGTTTGGAGAAGTTTTAACTAAGCTGTGCCCACAACGGCAGGTTGCCTCTGGCTGTAGGCGTACAGCGTTTCATTGTGAATAGAGAAAGTTGAAACTTATCGCCTGCTTGCGTTTTATTTTTCATTCAATGGTTTAAAGTGTATTAAAGAGTTTGTAAAGATTGTAAAAAAAATTAAAATATGAGCACGTCGACTGATGATTATTGTTTCCAAGATGCGGCATACATTTTTTCCAATATTGTGTTACTATAAATCCTTCACAAATTCATTTAGGCCTAAAACTTACAAAACCTATATTTTCACCCTACTACGGGTTACTACTTGGCACTGAAATTGTAATTGTTTGAATGTTTATAGTAAGCGTCGTTATTGTAAGGTCTGTTAGACCGCAAATATCTGTTATCTATGTAAATACAGCCTACCTAAAGTTATATGTACCTAAGTGCCTCACCGGGGACTAAGAGGTATTCTGCGAGTTTATATCACTGATAAAGCGAGGAAATCGGTAAAGTTCTCGGAACCCGCTCGTGATCGGTAACTACATTACTCTTTTCATAGAATAAAGTAAATGTCATGTTACTTTAGATAAGTGTAAGTAGCATAATAAGAAAATAGCGCAGTAGTAATTTATCTACAGAGACTTTAACTAAGTACTAAATATTTAACTTAAAGTTGAGTCATTTAGAGTAGCTCAACTGATCTAAGCTACTCAGATGAAAGCGAGCTCAAGATACTGGGAGCATTGCACGCTAATTGACACTACTGATCACTAGTATAATTTAATTTTACGACTCTTTCCAATGAGGGTAGGCAGAGACCACAGATTTAATAAATAGAAGTCAGTTTTAAAAACGAGTAATAGTCGTCTATCTATGTGATAGTTGAACATCACTAGTTTATTATGTTGCTATATCGAAACACAAAACGCAATGAAAATGATTGGGCATTCAACAATATTAAATTCTAACATACATTTTCATGCGGAATGGGCTAAATCTAATTTGAATCAGCGAAATATTGAAGCTACACAGGTAGATGTGGAGTGTGTTTCGCGGCAAACTGCTACGCAAATTGAGCAATTTTCCTTCTATTGTGAAAGTTGAATCGGAAAATTTGCCGCGTAAATTACTTTAGTTTGAACTTCGCTACCTATCGTAACTAATAGGAAAGTGAGGGTGTTTCCACTTTCAGGCTTGAGCAGAAACTATTAAGCACCGTATCCACCTAAGTTTTTCCCTTATCTGCAGTTCAGCGATTGATACGACGGCTTCGTAATGATGTTTTGTGAGATATTTGTTTTGATTTTTATATCCTTTAAAGAACTGTGTTGATCGAGAGAGAGCATTTAGAATATCGTGTTCTATTTTCTTATATGGTATCTTAATAGTCCAAAGTCTTCTCCTATTGTTTCTGATATAGTATACTTATAGTCAGGTTTAGGTTAGTGTGTATAATTTATTATTATAGATGATGTCATGTTTAAATACCTGTAATAGAGGAGTGAGACCAAGGCATGTAATAGAAGGTTGACGAGGTGGTAGCCCGCCGGCTGTAGTCCATGCACCGCGTAGTTCCACCGGAAGGTGAGCACTGTCAGCGGGCGGTAGGACTTGTGGGACTGCTCCTGAGGACAATACATACATCTTTGAGATATTGTTGACTAGATATTGTTAACATTGAAAATAACCTCGTATGAGCAAGCGGCTTTGGAGTTTTAAGGACCGACAATAGCCCTCTATCCGAAAATTGGAAGCCCTCAGCTGTTAATACATTAATAACACATAACGTTGGCATAAAAAAAAATTTAGATAGTTGCGATAAATACCCGTAAATATTATGTTTTATATAAGTTTGCAAAAACACTTATCATATTTATCATTATTATTATAATATTAATAAACCTCGATAACCATGAAATAGGCTTATTTTTATAAATAGTTATCTATTAAATAAATATAATAAATAAATAAACTAAAAATAGTGTAGTAGATAGAATGCTAATCGGTACAAAAATAAAATTAAGTTCAGTGTTCCATTGATAAAACCAATCGTATTTAATCTCATCAGCTTAGCTATTCATTCCTATATTGACTAGTTAGATGACGATTGCTTAATACATGAATATACCCAATCAGTTTGAGAGGAATAATTAATAACCTTCATATTCACAGCTGATATTTGATTGATCAATCACAAATTGGAATTGGAGACTGTTCCAATGCCGACGTGTTTGTTTGATTTATTCCAGAAATGTTAACTAACCTATCCCAATACATAATCGGACCTCGACGTTGTTAGAAAAGCAACTTGCTGCACTCTCTAAAAATATTTTCGTTAGTAAATTTCCTTTGCAAAACTTAAACAAACATTTCAATGTTTATGTTCACTATCTGCAATATAGGCATGTACCAAATATGTATTTGAACATACCTCTGACTACTCTAAATCTCTCTATCTCCAAAGGATCTAAAAATTACATAAAGATCCAAATGAAATGTCCACTGCACTCAGGGATACAGACTCACGTCTGTATCAAAAAAAATCTTTTATACCCCTCTTGTTTAGTGCAAGACAGAAAAAAACATCAACAATAAACTTACAGAAGCTAAATACCAACACGTGATAGAAATAAGTCAGCTCTACAACAGTGTTTGTCTGCACGCACAAAAATGCTGCTGTCCCATAAATATGATTCATATGTAATTAGGAAGAGGTTCGTTTGTTAAGTGGTACCATTATTTAAAAAAAGCATTTTCAGTCTTGATTGATGTTGTTAAGAAATAAAATAATAAGGGACTTCATTACGTACTTACACGTAATAAGTCCCGTAATTTCATTTAAATTATGTCTAAAGGTCGCGAAAGTTTAAATTGTACTGAATTGTATCGTATGAGGTACTAACTCTGGTTACAGAGTTTCTAGGCCGCCTAAAGACCTTCATAACTTAACGACTGACAAGACCGCTACTGGCAATAACAAATACATTAATAGAATCATAAAAAAGAGAGAGAAATCATGAGGTCGAATCACGTGGCCCGAGGCATTTTTCCTGAGGGTATGTTTAGTTTATTTGGTCCTTAACTAGCCTGAAAACTCCGTCACTAGTATTGAGTTTAAACTAACTAACTTGTTCAAACAAATCTTGTCAAGTGAATGGTAGTATCGTCATAGGACTGTTTTTATTAAAAACGTAAATTTGGCGGTATTTTTGTAAATTAATGTTTTGATTAATTATTACAACACGAAATCTCTCTAGATTTAATAATAGATTTAGCTCAAGTTCACTGGTAATACAATTAAATCACACCATTATCTAAACGGTAGAGGCGTTGTCTGAATGATCGCTTTCACCTCAATACCCGGTTTCCCCAAACCGCATCGTATTCCTAGTCGTAATACCCGCGCATATATCACGAACAACAATACGGCAGCGCTAATAAATATCAGTTGTCACAACTTCCCAAATCCTATTAAAAGGTCTCCCTACGTGCGGTGGAGTCGGGTGAACGGATGAAAGTGATTTTTCAAATGCTTAATTCTGACGTTTTGCGCTACCAATAATTAGGGTACGCAAGGTTAGGACGCAAAAACTGTTCGTAGCTTTACTCTCTTGAATTTATCAAGGTTGTTAAACCCGACAGAGTTAGACCCAGTTTAGACCTAGAATAATTTGTCTTTACTCCCTTCCTACTCGTATTTATCAAGGGATTTGAGACCGCCGGGTTCAGAAGTGTCATGTTTGACCTACTATAACTTTTTATAATTAAAAAGGGTTTCAACAACTTATCACTCGTAAACTTTGGCTATTCATAGTCCGTATTTGCACATAGTCAACAACGACCTCAGAACAGATGACGCAAATAACTTTGCGTAGGAACTACCTTCTCGTTTCCCTCCATTCATCAGTCACCCTTTACAAATTGATGGGTTTTATATGATAAATAATAGAGACCCAGAGACCCTGTCGTAGTTTCTAGCGAATTTGCTGTCTTGTGACGTTACAAAATACCTTAGCAAATACCCATATTCGAATGTAATGATTGTTCTCATTGTGGTAAGGTGCAATTACGAATGAAAACATTCGATGCCAGTTAACTATTTTTTTGTATTGTAGCTTTGTTGTGCTTTAATGGAGGCTGTTATGCAAGTTAAAGCGAGCATGAAAACCACAGTAAGCCTCGATGTGGGGCTATCGGGCGGCAAGATTTAACGGTTCACCACAGGGAGCTTAGATTTTTCTGGAGTCACTTATTTGGTGCGCTTTTGGTATTAAACGTTTAATTAAAATTAAGCGATGGCCTAGAAAGATTTAATAAAGCTTCCTAATAAGTTAAGGGTAATGGCGTAGGTAAGAAGTGGGCGTTGCCGAGTTTATGTGAATTTAATTTAGGAATAGCTTTTCTGGTTCGCTCTCAGTAAAGTTTACTAACTCTGTTTCGGTTGAGAGTTTTGGCACGAATGACACTTGACCTCGATCATTTAAATAATGAGCTCATCGATAATCTCAGGAAGCCAAAATCTAATTGACAATTATTCTGCGCAATAATTAGATTTTGTAGAGGAAAGGTCGAAAATTTTGTTACGCTAAGGTAAAATTGCGACAAAGAAATCCCCAGTCACGTCATTAACAAAGATAATCTGTTCAAATTTGACACAGAAAAGACACATTTACCTCCTCCATCAATTAGTTGCCTCCTCGGGGAACACGTGCATAGGTAAGTAGTATGAGATTATATTACTGAATAATTCACTCCTACATTTGGCCACATTACAAAATTATATTTCAAACTTACAGACCGTGTAAACTCTAACCCCAATATTAATGGTAATTGACAAACTAAAACGGCTTTAGATAATCATCTTTCCTAGTCATTCTTATGTTATTAAAGGGAAAAATAGATCTCCCTAATGAATAATAGGAACAAAAAAAATATTTGATAAAGACACCGCTGTGTCTGATTCACTATGATTAAATGTTTGTTATGCCAAATACACTTCAAGTTTAGGATAACATTATTTGATTCCTAAAAGGAATTGCATTGCGGTCACTGTACCCTGGAGACGGGGAGCTTGGTTGAGCAATTGCCACACTGTATTTCAACCAAACTTCGTATAAAATGCTGCAAAGTTTTGAATATTATAATGAATTTAGAGACTAGTATATTATAATTGTGTTTCTGTTTTAACAGCATTTTATAACGTCGTATGAGCGTGGTTAACTCAACAATTTGGAGTTAATAAGTTAATAATAGTTACAATCGAGAAAAATCACACTTAATTTTAGGAATTGCTTATTTCTTATCCAAGACCAAAAAGCCTAAACTATTACAAAAATTAAAATATATTGTGACCATGTTTAAAATATAAATTTTTTATCTTTTACTATGTATCTCCCTAAATAAACATTTACTTTATTTTTAATCCCAAAAATGGGCATAAAATGTGAACAAAGTCGCGGACGTTACAATACTCAATAGTTACTGAACCTACTAAAATTGAGAAAAGTTTCACATTTATGTTTCTTTTTACGATATACATAGCCATTACCGCAGATTTATTTCTGAAAGCTATTCAAATCGACTATTGAATTGCTCACTGAAGCCAATTCCAAGTTACCGCACTGCCGTAGCACTGTGTGGGAATAATGTCTATTGTTGTCCTTATTGTAGTTTTTAAACTTAAACCGATACAAACAAGATTACGTGAATACGCAAACTTTGTATCGACAGCTACATTTCATGAGCTCTGTCTATGGCACATTTAGCGATAGAAACATACTACATACATACATACTAGCTCATACTTATTTAATTGTACAGCGAAATTGAAATGTAGTTATAATAAGCTTTCCACAGTTTAGCTCTCGTAGGTCTAGAAAAAATAAACGTATACATGTGCTATTCTAGATCATCTGTGTAGATTCAAAGCTCCAGCCAAATGCGCTCAGTAGTTTTGGCGTGAAAGAGTAACAAACATCCATCATATTCGTACATCCATTTAAACTTACACGACTATAATATCAGTTTTATGAAATTACAATTATAAAAGAATTTCAAACGCACGCACAAAATAATATACATAAAGATTACAGTAAGTGTAAAGTAAGTCAGCTCGCTACAGCGCAGGCTTATTTATTTTAGCAAATTCGTCTTTATAAATCGGCAGATGGTTACCGCTCCTTATGTTTACCGCGAAGATTAATGTCTGCCGTTATTATCGCGCGCCAACAATCCCATATTTTGAAACGAAAGGCTGTTTTCCGAGTTTATGTTGGATTAGAAATGCTAAATTCATAAGGATAATGAATGTGAATGTGGCTCTGCGGCTTTGAGATAGTTTGAATTGTTTAAATGTGTTTGAGAAGTTTTCTGAGGATCTAATTCTTGTCATATTGTTTGAAATAAAAGCTTTTATACGAAACGTCTTTCTAAAATAACGCTTCGTCAAAATTTCATGTCAGATCTGTAATTTGTTGGTGTTTGTGTATAATAAATTGTTTCTATTCTATTCTATTCTATCTATATCTATACTTTTTATATTATAAAGAGGTAATGGTGGTTTGTTTGTTGGTTCCGGTAGTTTTATTAGTACACCCGTGCAAAGCCGATACGCGTTGCTAGTTCTATACATAAAGATAACTAGGTATATATATACGATACAGTTAAGACATCTTCATGGTACTACAAACATTTATTTTATGAACTAACATTTAATTAAAAAAGGTAATTTATTTCCATTAAGTTACATTATTGTTCATAACCAACTTTTATTTCCTTCAATTCAGTAAAGTGGAAAACGAAATAACTTTTCTGCATAAAATATCCAACAAAACTAGAACAGCAAAAATATTGAATAAAAATTAATTAGTTTCCATTCTCCCGGCAAAAGTGCATGAGTACAGTCGAGTACACAAACAAAAGCGCTCACCACTTTTTTATTCGCAAAGGGAGAAAAACGTCGGGAACTAAAGAGGCGAGTATCGCCTGAAGCTAAAGGTCGCCTTTGCGTAATCTCAACCTGGATTGCACTGTTCGTGAAAAAGCAATTTGTGCTGTAGAGGGTGCTACGGCGTAGGCGCCTACGAGATGCATGGTAAGAAAATGGTTTTTCGTCACAGAGAATTTAGAAACACTTTTTACTTAGCACATTTTACCTCTATAAGAGGTTGTAATTCTCTTATTTCTAACTCTGTCTCTTTTAAACGATTAGTACCAGAGTAACTGTAGTAGACGAAATATAAATCAAAATTTAATTTGATTTTAAATGTTTTATCATAATCCATACTGCCTTTGCTGTTGATTAAATTTAAGTCTTATTATTCAAAAATAGCCTCATGTTACATTAAATAAACTCTACATAGAATTAAACTTTTCATGTAACCCAGAAGCTAACAGGCGATACACAAACCATTTTAGTGAAATTACGCTTTCGAGTGGAAACGATTTATTATGGGATATGGGTTGAGATACACTTTATTTTCGCGGAAATATCGCCTTGAGGTTATAACATCCTGCTTTTATAAGAAACAATGTTATCTTAAATCGATTGGTTTCGGAGCACTCCCCAAGACTTACGTTGTCATTACATAATTAAGTTCATCAAATGAAGTAAAATCTGCTGTTATTTTATTTTATATGATCTTAGGACAACATAATATAGACAAAGGCGACTGGAAGGTGATCTTAGAAGCCAAGACATTTCGATCACTTGTTCACTTAACACAATACAGTAAAATCAATCTAAGAATACAATATGAAAATGGACAAAATAAAAACAAAAGAGGCATAATTTTCTTATACAGACCGAGAAAACAACTTTATCTGATAGGATTCATCCAAGAGAAAATACGAATCGAAAGTTCGAATTTAGGTAACAGAATAAATAACAAGACAAATGCGGCTGTTTCACTTTATGACTTCACTGTACTCGTTATCTTCGATGTCTTTTTATTTGTGCATTCGATAGTCGATCGATTTCGATGTGCAGCATGAAGTGAAGGCATTTATCAATTTTAAGCATAGGTTTTATAAGTATTTTCCCATAGTTTGCTAAATATTACAAAACCTAAAATAATGAAATAATATTTGGATATGAGACAATATCCTTAATTATTTCGGCGCTAGTAGGTTCCATAATATTGTTACCATTGTGGAATCTACAATCAGTAGGTTAGAGCTCAATTTACATTGAATTACAATTTGAAGTGGTATACTCCATTTCGATTTAACGCCTAAAATAATCGTAGCTGCAAAGCTGACGGAAATCCATTATCAAGTTTCCGAAGGCGGAAATTGTTCCAGTTTTAACTTAAATTCTATTATCGCAGAAAAATCAATCAAATAATTTTATCGAGCTTGGGTGATAAATTATTGGAATAGACGAAACTTAATAAATCAAGTAATTCTTGGTTATTACCAATAGTCAAGTAACATAATACAAAACTACTTCAAGTAAGTACAACATAAGGAGTGATGTAATTAATAAGTAGAAAAAATGTATTAAATAATGCGAGTTATCACAAGAACAGGCTTTCAATAGAAAGCCTAAATATTTAACTGTATAGAAAAAGATTTTGAATGAATAATTCTACCGTCAAGTAATGATTTTGCTCATAAATTACTTAGTAACAAGGGCCTACTTCTTTATAAAATTAAATATTTGTCTATCACAACTTTATAAAACCCACGAATAAACAGATGCTAAAAATCAAGCGTAGTTAACAGTCGATTTATTTTTAATAATAAAGTCCGGGAACATTATAATTTATAAAGAAATAAAATGAGGAAAAAATCCTTTGATATCTTCCATCCGCTATCAATGAGGGATCCAATTTTGCGAGAATCGGTTGCCGTCGACCCTGACAGAAAACTGACACATCATTACGTGATTGTACCTTTTGACACCTCCGATATTATAATATCAAGAACCGGCAGAAGGTATTTTTGACTCTCTGGTATTTTCTGTAAAAGGTACCTATACCTACTAGAGTTTATTAGAAAACGCTAAAGAACATCTAGCATTACAGTGTGTCTAAAAATGTCTACTCTTAGCATAGTGCTACTTAAAAGTACAAGGCGACATCTGTAAGCATGTACATTGTACGTGTACCTAATTACATCAACAAAAAAGTATTAACAAAATAGTCATTTAGGTATCACTTTAATAAAGATAATTAGTTGTTTAATTTGGGACTAGATTATAGTGAATGTTAGATATTTATTTATAATAGCTTAAGCATTTGTTGCTTACACGTGTGCTGGATACGAAGGCTCAGATGTTTTCACCGAAATGAAAAAAGTTTCATTGCGTAGCCCGAGCCATTGAGAACTTTGTTAGTCACATTCTGGATTTGTTTACAGAAGCATATCTAATACTTTTTATTTGTCTTATTTGGACATTCTTGTATCTTAAGTATTTATTGTTTTGAAATTTTTAACTGTTTTTGTACAGAATTTATTAAATTATTATGTTTTTTCTATTATTTTCTTGGATTACAATTTCTTTCATGTTCAATTGGTATTCGTATTCAATTGGTGAAGTTGTTATACCAAAACTACGAGAATTGTTCGTTAAGCATTTTGCTGTAGATACTCGTATCATTATACTCTATTCAGATATTCCAATTAGTATCTTTTATGTCATTTTCAGGCTTTCGTCAATAATTAATATTGAAATCAGTTTCTAGATTGAATATTGACTTTTATCAAATATAGAGCCGTTATTTACTGGTCGTAAAATATTGCTACGTACAAGTTACGGCTGGTTCCTATAACCAACTTACGTATGGCCGTAGGACTTTCGCCATAGCAACGTTGTTATCTGTCAAAAAGTATCATACATTTTATGTTGTTAAAACAAAGTTGGAAAAAATAATAATAATAAGGATGGCACAAACTAAGGGAGGCCTATGCCCAGCAGTGGGTAAAGTCGGGCTGTGGATGATGATGATGATGATGAAAACAAAGTTGCTATGGTGTTGGACTTACGGACATCCGTAGGTTGGTTATAGAAATCGAGCATTAAGTAAACATAACGGGCAGTATAGTATATCACTGTATCATTATCACTGTGTAAATGTCATTTTGTAAGCAACGCACAGATACTTGGAATAAAAAGGAAATTAAATTAGTATGAGATTTTTCGGGTTCAGCTTATGTTGGTAGATACTGAATTTCTAACAGATAACCAACATAAACTGACTACTAACTATTTCAAGTAGATCTTACTTTGATATTTTACAATTAAACGAATATGGTGCCGTGTAGTTCTTTAACAGATAATGTATGAAAACTTATCTCAGTGCCTCTAGTAAGTACTGAGTTACTAAGGATTATAATTGTACATACTTGTTTGTACATTACTAACTTTTATTTAGCCTACATTAGCGAGTAGATTATCAAGTCATGGTAATGACAGAGAAGGACTGAGACAAGCCAAAAAGGATGAATAACGATAATAAGGACATTAATTAAATAAACGTTAAACAGCAGTGATATAACGGTGCCTGTATTTAATAAAACCAAAGCTTTCGAGCCGCCAGTAACATTTGGACGGAGTGACAGCCTGATTGATAGCCGTACAATAGTTAAGTTTAAACTGAAACGAAGCGTTTCCGTTTAAAACTCCATCAATAACTGCTCTGTTAAAAAAACCTGCTACAAATGCATGTTGAAATTGATTGCAATGAAATTGCATAGTATTGTAAGTTATTTACATATTCAAAGCACTTCAAATTTACAGATAATATTAATAAAAATATATGCATAGTTTACGACGGAAAATCAATTTCTAATACTTAACTGGTATGGCCAAGTCAAAAACCGGCGAGCGTGAAAGAATGTAAGCACGACTTTATAACTACGTAGTTAATTAAAAATTAAATGAAATACACTAACTTATTATTTCTGGAAAGCCATAATACTGAATATACCTGTGGGCGTTTTTCGTTGTTCATTTTATTGCGGTAAATATAGCTCAGAGCTACGCTTTGCGGGATGGTAACCGAATAATAATATTTCCGTAGGATTCCACAGGGAAATAAATAAGTCATCTGTGTTTATGACAGCCCGAGGACAGCCTATCACGGAAGAAAATAGTTTCAACTGATGTGGTTTTATTGGAGGGTATCATAACATTTTTTCAAACGTATTTATATCCTACTAAATATAAACAGTTTGGAAGGATGTGTGGATGGTTTTTGTTCTTTCACGGTAACTACTAAACGGATTTGGCTGAAACTTTAAATAGACATAGTTTTTGAAATGCAATAACAACATGAGTTTTTTTTATCTAGGTAGGCACCACGGCGCAGTCACGATTGAGTAGGCTAGTTAATTATTATGTACTTCTTGGTTCCACATATCCAAATAGAGTACCTACTCGTAAATATGAACATTTGCTAGTCAAAATATTGAGGAAAGAACGAACAAATACTGGGCCTTGACGAAGGCTTTCGGGCTTCGAGGGCTTAAAACTCCGTAACCTTTACGTAATGACTTTTGTGCTCTGATGACCTAATTCACAAACTCACAGGTTATAATCATTGTAAATAAAAATTGCTCTTATACACAAAATACTCACAGCGTCCTACTACTTTAATAAACGTGAAAGTTTGTATGCTTCTCAACGGGATGAAACGTGCAATAAATAAACTTTAGGATAACACATAGGCTACTTAAAATCCAGGTAGATACAACGCGAGCAAGGACGCAGTTAAGTAAACTAGTTCTAATATAATCATTGAGATTAGCAATACGCACAAGCACGCTTCATTCTAGAGTTGATTTGGATCATTTGAGCTCTCTATAGATCGTTTATTGGATTCTAATTTATTTTGTAAGATTATGTGAATCCTGTACCTAAATAATAAACTCCAAAAAATATGAGTGATTTTATATAAAATACGATATAACAATCGAAATATTCACTACGTTTCTAGGTATACTCCAATACCACGTTGAATGAAAACAGATACTCAAACTAATACGTGGGGGAGGTGAAACGAGACTGTGTTGCCACAAGTAAGAAAACAAACCCCCGCCGAGCCGGCTCACACTGATAAAATAATGTTGTTTTCTAGGAGAGAATAAGAGTAATGTGTTTAGAATACAAGCAGGGCTCCCCGTGTTATTTCTATTTGTATAAATCATTCAGCCCCTGTACTTTTGTTCTAGGGTGGATATTATTTTACCTGTTCTAAAGAAGCATTTTCTGTTGCTATTATGAATTGGGGTAGGTACTCTTTATTACAACGTTTTGAACACTTCTAGATTCTAGACTATTTCGTAGTCTCTTCGGAAGTATAGATTACCATAAATGTACTTTTGGCTCTAAATCATCATCAGGGTCCCTGCCTTCATTCCACTAAGTGGGGTCGGAACAACATGTTTCTTTTTTTCATTTTCCTCTATCGCTACTTTTGGCTCTAAATGTTTGAAACATTTAAACCTAGTCATGAGCATGAAACTTAAGATTGTAAAATTCAAATAATATAGGTACTCTAACTCTTAAAATACTGCACTTAACACCATATCTAAGTAATGATACGATTGGCAATTGAACGCGGCAAGAAACGTGAGCAATCTTGCAATGTAGGATTCCACCACACCATTTGTGAGATTGTCTTCACACGAGACAAAGCCTGACTGAAGAACAACGGGAGGCGTGCGTCTCACTCGTTTTTTTCGGAGGGCACAGCGCGTACTCTAAATAACGTCATAGATACTGGCATTTATATTAGTACCAGCTATATGAGCATTGAGCAAGTGTATAACACCGCTAACGGACTTTTTAGAGCGCCTTAAGGTCTTTGTCATGTTTTAACCGGAACCGACTATTTTTTGTGTTTTCCGCAGTAATGTAGCGCTGTACTGGTAATGCTGCTTTGCAGTCACCAAAATTATGCCCGCTAAGAATATTCCTTTGTTTGAACGAACTATCAAGGACACCTGAGCATGTAGGTTGCAATGAAAATGTAATGTGTATAATATTTTTATACACCTTTAAACATGGGGTATGAACATTTTAAATATCAGACCGTCAGTTGTTGAAGAATGTGGGCCGGTCGGAAATGATTCTAAACGTCACAGTAAACACAAACTATACTGCATACTTTACAATTTTAGACAAATATTACACACAAGTAACAATACCCTCTTAAATGTGACTTCATAGGGTAAGTAGGTGGGCAAAAGCCATTTAAATATCCCATTTTAATGAGGTACTTATACTGCACTTCTTTGCCATGCCGAATACAGTATTCGCTTTTTACCATCAAAGAACAGTCACTTCTCACTTCAACAAAACAAGCGAAATGAAAGGACACAATTCGGATAATTTGCTTCGTTGGCTAGAGGGTAAAATGGGGGTGTATTTCCAGAAATTGCCCTTTACAATGAAGAATTATAAGTGGTCGTGTAAGCATGCGAGTTGCTTTCCTAATACATAAAATTATTTCTGACCTCACTAAGTAAAACTCAACGATAAAATCTGACCCTTTAGATAAAACATGCAAAGTGAAAGTGAAACGAAAATCTTTGGATCTGTATAGATAAATTTAAATGTCTAGACTTGTGAATAAACTTTTTTGGTATGAAACCTTCTTGTGCCTTTGATTATATTTCATGAAAATAAGTTTGTGAGGAACATCAACGCAAATTCATCAGTCTACCCGTAAGCAATTTCTGATAATTCCACACTTGTTCTCTACATATTATCATTTAACCTTATGCTGCTTACTAAGCAAGTTACGCTCATAATGCTCATACGAAAATAAGTTATACACACAGAAACAATGATAAACAGTCAGAGACAGTTTTGATCGGAAAGATACTTGGACATTAATGCTCTAAGGCTTACATTTCTACAATAGCTTTAGAATAGAAACAAAAAAGTTTTCGTCATCACATGATTTCTGCACTTAAGAATCTATTGGTGAACTGTTAAGTATTAAGTATCCACCAACATAAGCTGAACCCGAATAAAATATTGCGATAGTCACTTGTCGTCACATGGCCGAGGTCAATTCGTTTCCGAAATTGCTACTTAACAATAACATGTTCGTAATTTAATAGAAAAGGTCGACTGTTGTTCAAGTGACAGGGTTGTTTTCATTACTTAGGTCAAGCGACTGCCCAGAGGACTTCGTTTTAATGGGGTGTGTTTTCGAAATTATAGGATTGAATGTGATTATTCGGGCTTTGTTTTTATATAGAATTGAATAAAAGGTGTACGTGATTTTCATTTTTATTTTGAGCAATCGTATTGTTGGTACATCGAGTCCATGTTCGTCCAACGCAGATTGTCTAAAAAATGATTTTGTGATTTTACCTTTCCTTATGTGCACTTTTTCTGCAAAAACGGCGTTTATGCATAAAGATGTAAAATTAAACAACTGGACTAGATAAGAAAAAAGTAAAAATAAATAAAATATCAAAATATGGAATGTACCCTAGTCAAGTTTAATAAAGAGTAGATTCATAAATAACTGATTACCTGTTCCTAAGCATGATGTCTATCTACTAGAGAGTGAAAATAAAACAACTCAAAATATTTGAAAAACTAAAAACTTTGTTGGAAAAGCGCTTCATACATTTAAATCCAAAACATTTTATTTGAACAAAACTAAATCTTCATAAGCATAACTGTGTTGAACAAAACAGTTACAAAAGACGTGTTTATCATTTCAGCCGTAAGTCGAGGGCTCTGCCTTGCCCTGGGTCGTCGCACTTCGCCATATTTACATGCAAATTAATTCAACTTACAGTCCGGGCACGATATAACTCTCATTTGACATAAGGGGTTTCTGCTGTGTTGAACTGTTATTTTTATGTATTTTGAGTGCCAATGATGTGCCAATGAGTGCCAAATCTTTTATAAAATAACAAAGCGGAGGAACAACATAAATCTATGAAACTACCAATCATTTAAAAATACTTCAGCTGTAAATAGCTTATTTCATGGGTCAAGTAACATGCCGCTTTTTAAATGAGGACAAAACCAATGGGCATGTCAACTTAATTATGAATGTTAGTTTATTTATTTATTGGTACGCTTTCAACTCTTCAATACTCGTCTAACCATCATCGTGGAGACTGTCAGAGGTGCATAAAATGGCGTAATATAATTTTTGATTGGGTACCATAAAATACGCATTAAATTGCTTAGCTTGGGTCTAGCTGATTGCTTGAAAGACATGAATTACAGTTTCATTAAGTTTCAATTATATTAAACACTTTATGCTTCAGTATCATAAAAATGATTGTCTACTCGACTATCAACAAATACTAGTGCTATAAGTACAGAACCGTCCACGATTAGATTTCATAAAAGTAAAACACAGCAAATTTATGCATTGTTGACCTTACGCATAAGGCGGAAGTTTGCGTGCAAACAATGAGTAGCATAATTATATAATTCGAGTTACAAAGAAGATTGTGTTAACTGGAAAATAGTATAAACATGAGATTTCAGAATTTAGAGACGATTGTATGCACAAGATGTGGTAAACATACTTTTCTGGTGTTGAATGCATTTTAAGATCTTTTGAAGAAGTCTGAGTCAGAGTTCAGTATATTTTAAGAAATGCATAGTTGATACCTACTTGCCAACAGTGCTGATACCTAAAGATTAAAGGCAAGTAATTTTATGTGAAACATGTTAATTGGTATGCGGTGGCACCTTAAAAGCCATTCATCAAAGTGATGACACTTTACCATCCACGTGTAAGAGTTGTTTTTAACTGCTTTCGTTTATAATCTACCAAGTAATAAAGAAAAGTTGTTTTTTATTCTTTGCTGGTAATTTATTAAACCTTTTTTTAGGAAGATCAGAGATCTTCCTAAAGATTATGATAAAGCATTGTCCGAAAAAATAGATAAAAACTTTAAATCCATTCTAACATTACAACCAAAAATGGTGACTTCTGCAAAATGTTTTTCGAGGTCATGACCTTCCTCTTTGTGACTACGAGTCCCACACGGCCCGTATAGTTACTTAGGTTACAAGTAAGAGCGAGGCCCCATTAGTGCGTTGCGCTGCGTTGCGTCGTAAAAAATATATGGAAACCGTCGCAGCGACGACGACGCTGCGACGGTTTCCATACATTTTTTACGACGCAACGCAGCGCAACGCACTAATGGGGCCTCGCTCTAACAAGGACAAACATAATGACAGGTAACGTCCTAACAAACCTGAGTTAGTTAAAACGAATGACGGCCTCGTGAGATATCTATAGACAAAGAAATTGTTACTTTACAAACGCTTATAAAGGTTCGAATAAAACAGGTTGTCAACGAGTCCCTTTTAAAAATAAACGCAGCATGCGTGAATGGTTTGCAAGATTTTATCTGTGTATAAACCAGTATATTAATTACTGCGGCTATTTTTAATATTATGACTAAACCAGAACTGTTCTCACAATACTATTTTTATACAACCACATGCAGTTTTATAGCAAACTAGTTTGCGACCCGTCTTAACTTACCTTACTGTACTCGGCTAGTAGGACTCATCATCATCATCCACAGCCCGACTTTACCCACTGCTGGGCATAGGCTACCCTTAGTTTGTGCCATCCACTACGATCCTGCGCCAGTCGCATCCATTATCGCCCCGCGACGTGAACTATGTCGTCGTCCCACCTCGCCACCGGACTAGTAGGACTAGTAGGACTACAACCGAATAATACGAAAATATTAAATATTAATATAGAGTAACAGAACTTTGAAAGTGAATTACAAATTCACTTCCTTAACCTTGCACAGCGGGCACGGAAGTCAAAATGTTTAATTAAAGTTAGTTAAGCCTGGTGATGGAGTTTTTAGGCCGTTTAAACCCTCCACAATGACTTTAAAGACTATTGAACAATGAAAGCCGTACCTTTCGTCCTGCCTTTCTGTAGCTACAAAAGAACTTATAAGTCTGATAAAAACAGCCTACATGCCAACAGGCTGGTTTTTTAAATAGTCAATTAAGAGCCGTCGCACACTGGGCGACAAGTCGCCGCGTCTAGTCGCTTACCTGCAACTGTCGCCTATTGCCTAAAATGTGCGCTGCGCTGCTGTAATAGAGTTGAGATTTGGATATGTCGTGGCCGTAACAGAATTTTCATATATATTTACAACACGTTCTCATATAGACGGCCAGACAGATGATGACATTTTGTATACAAAAGTAGGAAAGTCATAAAGAATAATAGTCGCATTGAGGCGATACCTCGTTCCTAAAGAATAACGGCACATAAAAAGTTTATGATAAAACTAACCACTTTATTGTAGCTATTTCACTGAAAGTGGAAACATGTCTGTGCCGACTCAAATGAATTCTATCGGTGAATACTAGCTACCGACTATATGTGCATATTGTGCATCCATGCTTGCTTTTGCAATACCTCATACCGATCAAAAATTTAAAGTAAGTATTGTTGGTATTATGTTTGTCTTAATCTTTGCTATTTTAAACTTAGCTATTTTAATTTGCTTACTCGTATGAAACAAAAAAGCTCTGAAAATCTTGCATTTGGATAATGTTTTGAACCAACTAATGGTTTACAGTACCGCGCCCTAGCGGACTTCTGCTGAAGCTCGCAAAATGCGATTGTATACGTGAAAATAAGGTTACGGCTTTTCCGATCTCGTATTAAGTGCAGTCGTAAATCTACGAATTGATTGCAGAGTGAGGTTTGATTGGGCTGGGGGACGTACCAATACAGTTTTATGAAGTCGACGAAACGGCTATTTTAATACTCAGGAGCTTTAATTTAAACTTTATTTTTAACAAGAATTCTACGCTGTTTCGGTACAAGCCAAAAATTTCAAGTTACTTCAAGACAAGCGGTAGAATTTAAGACAATTATATAAAATATATATAAAACCAACAACAGAAGCAACAATTTAACTAATAACACAGAAACATGCATAACTTGGCAAGGGATGTAAACAACAAAAATAAGATGGATTTAAAAAACAATTAGTTAAACAAAAAACAATGCGTTTTAAAACCGTGAACATGTAAATTCAACAATATGGAAAAGACAAAACAACTGCAGGAAAATATGTTAAATAGAATATAATAAACAATTCCATTTGCAAACCTTTTGAAACGCACTCCGTGCAAATTTAATTATTTGTGTGATGCACAAAAATGTTCGTTGAAAATTTATAAAGTTGCCTGTATTGAAAGATGGTAGTTTTGATTATTTAAAAGAAAAACATGTGTGTTACGTATTTTAAGAAGTGAATTGTAATTTAAATTGATAGATGATTACAATAATTTAAACATGTCATGTTTATAGGCATGAACGAATAAGCTTTTTCGTTCATGAGGTAATAGTTAGGAATAAAAAAGAAATAGAACTTCGATTAGAAGTGAAACTAGGATGTACCTATCTGCGTCTCATAACTATTGGCATATTTCCTTTGAGCAGGTCGAAAGTGTTCCAACAATTTCAATAAGAGACACGGCTGTGCCACGCCAGCCAATCGACTTGATTAGTTGCATCTACTTTCAACAGTTTCTGAAGTATTATAGTACTTATTTGTAAAGTATTTTATCACTTATCTCTTAAGTATTTGATCACGACACGTATTTAAGCCTTGTTATATTATGAAGTTCTTGGTGTTGTCATTTTTGATAGATTGACATGTTCGTGCGATGTAAATTTTGCTATATCACCAATTCAAGTTAGCAACAAACTTAT
Organism: Xanthorhoe spadicearia; assembly: GCA_947086425.1. NCBI lineage: Eukaryota > Metazoa > Arthropoda > Insecta > Lepidoptera > Geometridae > Xanthorhoe > Xanthorhoe spadicearia. Next base: position 7,771,986 of record OX352199.1, read on the forward strand.
GAAATATCTTTAATGGTCTAACTGTTATTCACATTTACGAGTATAATGCAGACACAATTTTTGAATTGTATATCGGGCATTTGGGACACAAACTGCTGCAAAGTCCTACAGCTGGGCTCCTTCCATTCTTCCCAGATGTTCCGATCTTGTGCTAGAATCTCCCAGATGGATGTAAATCATTATATAACACAATTTGCGACAAAATTATTACGGTATTTATTTTTTATTTATTATAGTGTAATTCCAAAATTATTAATATAATGTATCTATGTATGCTATGTATGTTTAGACATACAATTGGGACTAGCAACCAGATTTTATTGTAGATATCGGTGCATATATGCGTGAACTTTGTGTAGGTCATAGAGACGATAAGAAGGTTGCAAAAGACATCGTGACCTCTGCGAATGAGTTATTGATAGATTGTTCTAACTAATTTGTTTATTTATAGTTTCAAAGAGCCACTTTAACAAATTTTACTTATTTGATTACTTATTATTGTTTCTACAATCATAAAACTTGTGAATTTTCATTGGATATTAGAAAATGAATAATAATTTGTAATGAATTTAGATTTATCTTAGTTATGTTGCTTTTATTGTTTTATATTTAAATAATGTTAATACTAGTAGCTACTCGCGTATTTGTCGCTCTTTATTCCAGGTCATAAACTTTGTATATTCTAAGTTTCATCCGTTCAGAATTTAGCGTGAAAGAGAAACAAAAACACAAAATGTCTATACCTAAATGTACAAAAACTTTCGCATTCCTAATATTATTACTGTTAAATTTTCTCCTAATAAAACTACATGAGGTTTATATTCCCCTGCATGCAAATGATTCAATCCGAGTAATGTCTCCGGGCGATGCGAGCATCCGACAACTTTATCGAGTACGTATTCGAAAGCTCGATGTTTAGGAGTTGTTTGAACCGCAGGGTAACTTGAGAGCTGTAATTACAAACTAGTCGCTTTGAATAGCATGGCTAATAGTGACCGATGTAGTCGTCAATTGGAAAAGTGTATCAAGAATTTGTAAAAATAACAACTAATCTAAAAAAAATTTAATTTAAATTTGAATTAAGTACTAGACTACGTATTATATAGTAATTACTATTTAGTAAATAATAAAATAATTACATTAAATATTGACAGATTCCAAAACATCGCACAGTTACAAAACAAAGCTATAAAAATCTATATGGCATCCAAATACGAGTAGCATATTCGACAACTACCTTTACGTCGCACCCACGTACTTTGCCGGTATTACTTGTAGAACGATTTAAAGCCATATAATATATACATCCATACACTCGACATACAGCTCGACGCAGTTAACAAGAGTTCAAAATTCTCTAGAAATGAAACATAGTTTTAGTTTTGAATTAAATATGAATAGTAACTTTTATTAACGCTTTTTCCATGTAGGCGTATTTAAACAAAAACGCCTACATGGAACTGTTAGGCTCAACTCACAGCGAGATGAAAAAACGTGGCGCGCAGTTTTATGTCATATCATCACCATAGTTCATAGTATCGCTTGAGAAACTTCAAAGCGACCACGAGAGCTTCTTCAAGGCGCTTGAATACTATGCATAATAGTTATTTTCATAAAGTTTAAAATAACATGACACAAATACTGCATCGCTTCGCATCCATCTCGGTGTGAATAAACTCGTGTCAGTTAGAACATGTAGAATTAAAGTCCTTACTAGGAATTGGAGTTTTCGGTGGATGTTTGACTTGGGTAACGGTAGCGGCATTTTACTGTATATTTTTATCTGAACATAGTAGTCAAATTTAGTTTAAAAATAAAATATTTCCGCCTCGAAAACAATTCTACGTTCAGAAAGTTCAAGCTTTGAGTTCAAATATTTTGTTACAAGCCACTTACACAACACCACTCATCATTCAGACCGTTACGAAAAGCGTGGGATTCCTTACATACGTACGTCTACTTCCAAGTTAGTTAGCATGATACTTTCTGATAATGCCAAGTCCATCGACGGTTATTTTAGAAATACACCTATAATTTTTCTAATAAAACTAGGTAGGTACTACTCTACTCATGCAACACTTCAATATTATAAAGTCATCAATCCATTACAGACGCATAAATACTAAAACGCTACTTAATGTAAGTGTTGCTTATCTTTGACATCATATTTGACGTGTGTCCAAGCAAATCTGACAAGTGAGTCTAACAGTTAATCGCGTTTCAAATCGTGGTTCCAATTATAATAAGAAGCGTTCAGTATTAAAGCCAGACACTCCAATAAACGTATATCCAGAATTTAAAACAATTTCGTACGTTTAGCTATATTTATCACAAACAGTCGTCATACAGTGGCACGCTTATCTGAAAAATATTTTACTACCAAATAAAAGTTATCATACTTTATCGCCGAGGAGAGTACTATTCCCCCATTCCCTGCTGCATAACGAAACTCAAAGATTCTATCTCGCAAAAACAAAGTCGATGTAAAAGAAAGTAGAAACATTAAAAACTCATAACATTCCGGCAAGTTCGCGAAATGTAATTTTATCGCTCCTTGCCTAAGGCTAAGGAAGGGAGTTCTGGTATGCACGCCTAGTTTCTTTCTGGAGCCCCCGGGCACACTATGTATTGCTAAATATAATTTAAATAATTGGACCCTGTTTTATGAGTCATGCTACCCTTCCTTGTATGAAATGTTTTATCAATAGGTATTAAATATCTATTGCAGATACATAAATTGTAAGAAAGAGCGCGTAGTTACTAGTCTGATAAATTGTGTAGTAGTATTATAAACTTTAAGCGATCATCATCCGTGTTTCCAAAACAAATAAATGCTAAAAAGAAATCGCATAAGGAAGCGCTAAAATTTATCGCATTAGCTTTTTATGTCCCAATATTGCAACTGTTACAGCAAAAAAAAAATAATGCGATATTTTTATATATTAATTTTAAACAAGAATAATAAACGTGTATTAATAACGGAACTTAATTCGAAATCAAAAAGACTTAACCAGTACAGTTTACATCGTAGCACATGCTACGAAGTTCGTAGACATCCGTAGCACTTCCAATGTATATATAGTCGACAAAGAAATTGGTTTACCACTCTAAGGCTGAATATCATTTGCATGTACAAAACATCAAGGTCTATTTTCGCTTGACAGATTAATAACTGCTACGTCAGAATCTGTCATTCCTGTTTATTTAAACTCAGAACTGTTGGCTTGCAATTTAACCTCCTGCTACTTTATGTGCAATAAAACGTTTTGTTTGGTTTCGACGTAAAATAATTGAATTTTGAATCTAGGGAATTGAACTTTATTATATATGTTTTTAATAGATTTAAAAACGTCCCATTTCCTGCTAGTAGCGTAAAGGGTTTTAGGATTCATAATAAACAATGATTTATCATTTAAAAATAACTTTATTGTCCTTCATAAAACGTAACAGTATCATTTAATTGTAAAAAAAAATTAAAGGGAAATATCAGCCTAATAACGCGTGTTTCCACCATTAGCTTCGATGACTGCTAACAAGCGACTTCTCATAGAGCCAACGAGGCGTGAACAAATGTCTGTCCCGCGCAAAGCCTCCCAAACTTCATGGCAATGACTATCGATGGCATCTCGAGTTCTCTCATTGCGGTAATGCCATCGCTGCACCATAAGTCCCCAAAGGTTTTCGATCGGGTTAAGATCTGGACTTTTAGACGGCCATGGAATCAAGTTAATGAATGAATGTTGATCAAACCAGGTACGAGTCACTCTAGCTGTGTGTAATCTGCAGTTGTCTTGTAGAAAATTAAATTGAGGCAGATCGCTTTCCGGGTAGACATTCCGGACGGTTGGCAACATAGCATTTTCTAAATTATCCACATAATCTAAAGCGTTGGCTTTCGGAGGTAGTCTGCTTAATTCTCCGACTCCATCTGCCGACATCCAGCCCCAAATATTTACACTGATTCTACCAGACTCCGTGGTCGGCACAACATGTTCTTGAGTGTATCTAGTATTACTGTAACGCCAGAGAGTCATTCGACCATGTTGGCTAGATTTGAACGTTTTTTCGTCCGTAAATATCGTAGTAGACCAATCGAAATTCAAGTACTCCTTTGGGCAAAATTTAAACGAGCCGCTTTGTTAGCGTCGGTCAAATAAACTTTTTTAGCGTAACGTCTGTAATGCAATCCCATACTATGCAAATGCTGCCGAATGGTCTCTTTCGTAACATCGAATTCTTCTGCAAAATCGCTGGTAGAAGTGAATCTGTTCTCTTCGTACTGACGTCTCATTGTTTCTCTTTGCTCGCTGGACAGTGCAGGCGGCCGACCACTTCGCCTATGATCTTGAAGATTACCTTCTTCCCCTTCACGTCTTATCCAAAAACGTGCCGTATATCGCGATATGTTCAGTTCTCTAGAAATATCACTTATGTTGTATCCTAACCGATGTAATGATAGAATTTCGGCTCTTTCCTGTAAGTTTAAATTACGCGACATTTTCTTGAATCAATAACTGACACTTTGACAGATCATAAGTCAAAAGCGATTCGAAAATGAATAAGTTTTTTTTAAGTATGGTAGGTATCTAGCATAAACCTCCTTGATTTTTATGGACAAGTTGGTTTGTGTTTACAAAAAATATTCTCTATTGCGTTCACATCACAGTTCAAGTTGCATGTTCTTTTAACCATTGCTCTGTGATTGGCTCACAGTTAACCAATTACGTTAATGTAATACAGTAATCCTTATTGAATAATTATGTTACTGGGAGATGTCATCAAAAGTGGTAAACCAATTTCTTTGTCGACTATACATCTCTGACCAAATGCCTAAGCTGCATTGTTCGGTACCAGATTCCACAACACGACATATGCATTAGTCAATTTGTCGCTCTAAGTCGCAGAAATCAGGGTGTGCCACATTACCTTGTTCATAAAGCTCTTGTGTGTTAATGACATTGTTAATTAGTAAAGAATTAATCACGAAATATTTTAATGATAGATTTATAAATCTACCAAAATAATACAGCTTGATTTCGATGACAAACTAGCAGCTGATTTGAAGTATACTTTAGATGGATAGATCTTAGACTTTACCTCGTTACTTATATCGAAACTTGAGAATAATCAAGTTTAAAAAATATTTGTACGTTTCAAAACCATTATAAGAAAGACGTAGAAAATCAAAAGAAAACCAATTTTACCGTATTTCGACTAAAAGGGCGAAAATAACCGAATGTACCTCTTTTAAGTTCCCTAAAATAACAACCAGATTAATTAAGGCATCTCAACAGCCCCGAGTTTCTAGAAAAGCAATTGCGACGGAAAAAGTACCTAAACTTTCTCAAATCATTTGTCATAAAAATGTTACGTAAATGTAAAAGAATATTTCCTCAGGGTATTTGCGTAGTAATTCCTCAGGAATTGTTTTTGTGAAATCACTTAATAATGCTACGGGTGTACGGTCGGAGTAGGTAAATTCACAGGGGTCGGCCGGGTGTCCCTTCACGGCTTAATTCAGAAAAACCGTGAGATTGCCGGATCTTTATGTACTGTTTGTGAATCCGACCGTCTATGTTTCAACCCTTCAAGATTCAGCACCTATAATATAAAAAGTTATTTTGGTGACGGTGGGACGACATTTTTTACGCTTACGGCCAGAATGACTCGAAATGGCTACTTCCATTTTCGCCGTAAGCAAAACATTAAGCTGGAAAATTCTCGTAAAACTTACTTCTAAGTTCGACTTGTTACAGTTTCCTGAAACGAAGAACTTGTTTTTTAAAATCATTACTTTGAAGAGGCACTTTTCAAGGTTTATTTACTTTCAGTATTGCATCGTATACTGAATAAATACGAGAACTATAAACATTGCCGTAGTTTCTCTGAAATTTAAATGAACACACACACGGGACTTGCATGGGGAACATTGCAATAAAAACAGAGCTGTTATTTGTTATTTGTAGTTAATCTTAAAAGTACTTTGAAGAAAATCATCGCTTTAGTCATGACTTTTTCTAGGTTTGTTAGAATCAAACTTGTCTTACTGGTTGCTCTACTTGTCAACACCATGTCTTACCGTGCAATGTGATTAGATAAACGAAATATATATAACGATATAGCTTATATAGATAAAACCATAATATATACCAATTGCGGTTTAGAGTTGAAGAAAAACAAAAAAATATTTTGCTCCGTCACCACTCGCTATGGACTAGCTGGAATAGTTTAACCTTTAGGTTGATAGTGCCACCTAGTGTGGTAAAGTAGGTACTACAATAGTATACTACACGCAATCTACCTGACGCAGAAGTAGGTGCTGTGTGGAGGTGTGCTAAAGAGGTTAAGGGTTTTACACATAATGTAATCCACGCACGCAGCACGCCTACGCCTTATTATTTTAACACGTCAACACACCCAAATTTTAATATTTTAACATCAGCAAGTAGATTAAAACTTCGACGCGAACTAGACAGAAGTTGAAAATGCTCTTTCGAGATTGTTCAAATTAAGGCAGCGGAAAAAATCCATTTGCAGTTGGTAAAGTCTCAAATTCGCTGACGCGAGTACCACTCCGATGGGTCCGGTCCCTGACAGCCTGATTACAAAGTTTCAACAGTATAGATGCCGAGAAAGATTTTTAAATGAATATTAATTCCATCGGAGTGAAACAAAGTTTGGGTTCGAGTAGAATCAGTAATTGCTTCGTTTTGCGAGAATCTTAATCCTCTCAAAGATTGTCGAATGGTAATACAGCTGACTCGTGCAGACGCGCCCTTTGTGTAAATGGATGAAATCTATACTCGCGCTATCTTTTCTGACAATAGGTTAAATGGTCGCTGACCTCGTATTGGGTGAAAGTCTCGAGCAGCTACGGAGAAAATGAGATCTAATAAGGCTGTCATTTTTATTCCTTTCTATTATTTCGAGTTATCTCTATCTTGGTTTATCAGTATATCGGTCGATGCGTAGCTCTTACACATTATGTGTAAAATTATAGCCTGTTTAGATAAATACTGTACGAAAATCGTATTGGTTTCCCAAAATATTGCGGAAAGAAGGAAGGTCTTTTAGAATAAATCATGCTGTTATGATAACACATGGGACCTAAATCTATATTTGATACTCCCAAACGAAGAGTCACAATTTTTGATGTCTTTTATATTTTTATTTTGTTTCATTGTATTTTTTCTCTTTTCCTGTGCTGCATTGTAATTTAGATTGAACTAAATTATTCCTCATATACTTCTTTTATTAATTATACACTCAATTAGTACACACTATCCGTTTAATATTTAAAGATGAACCACTATTTAAATATGGTTTATGTTAGATACAGCCTGGACTAGTTTTATTAAAGTTTATAATCATAACTAAAAACATGGTCTGACACTACGACTAAGTTATGAACAAAACTGTCGAAGTTCGAAGTAAAAGTAACGATAAAACTTCATAATCTTCTTCTTCTTTTGTATGAGCAAGTGGCCAACTCAACTTCATAATAGTAGTAACCTATAGTTGAAGCTAGACACTTCTAGTGTGAGCTACTTCCTGTGCAAAGTAACACCAGAGTCGATCAACTTGATAATCCTATTAAAACTTGCGATGAGTTCGCCTTCTAGACTAGGTACAGTACAGACAAGGAGCCCCTATCTTGACTATCAAATGTTGCATGTGGATCAAAATCGTAATCGGTTACTTGTATTTAGTTTTCCAAGATTCGGAAGAAAATAGTTGAACTGTTGACTTAGAATAGAATAGATTCATTTATTGGCACGGACTTAATATGTTGTGCTAGTACAAGTAGATACACAAATAGATATTGTATGTTTTATACATTTTGTTTGTCACAATGTACAGACTCAGTAATAAGTTATGTGTGAAATGTCTAATATCTGTACAGTTACTTACAATTACAATTTTAAATAGGAATGCGAAATGTAGGTATATAGTCTACGTCTATATTTAAAACATACGAAGTGGCTAAAAAAATACATTCGATATTAAACTCTTAGTACACGCGCGGCAACACTATGAGATGTAACTTACAAGAACGCGTTGTACATAGTTGCCAGTAAATGGACAGAAGCGGTTTAGAAGTGGGCTCTATACCGATAAGTAGCAACTTCATTCTACAATGTGTGTTGTCGCAGCTGCTCCAATGCTATCCACAGACATATCATTAAAGCTCTACATAAATCTACTAGCAGCACGTCACGGCTTTGCACGGGTGTACTAATGAAACTACCGGGATAAAACAAAGCCTATAACCATTTGACAGGTGAAAGAATTTGTAAATTGACTGAGTAGTTTGCTGATCATCCCCGTCGAACAAACAAAACAGCACAACCTCTTTATAATATTAGTATAGATTAAATTTCCTTGTTGTTTTTATACGCTGGAAGTATTCCAAGCTTATAACGATATATCGGGCCAATAACCGTAGTTCAGCTAATATTGGCGAAATGTTTTAAGTTTACTTTACAATAATAATAGTATGCAAAGACGTGACGATCGTCATAATAAATGATTGTAACTAAACAAACAGAAATTAAGGATAAATTCATTTTATTTCTGTTTTTTTCTGAGGATATAAAAAGAAAATAAAACAATGTTTATACTTTTACCTTTTTCAAGACTATTATTACATTTAAACAAACCGTCGTCCGTTAGATAAGATGGCCATTGTGATAGATAGCACGTCACAATGGCCGGCAATGCACAATGCTCCACATCTCTCCCATTCCAGAAAACAAAGGCCCAACACTTTTATTGTCCGCTAAATTGGAACAGATGGTAATGGAAGCTTTAATAACGATGTTTTCCAAAGTTTGGCTTTGTTTTCAATCTAGCCGGACGTCAAGCGAATTTATCTTTTTGATTGTAATATAATCAGCAAATGCACTTGTAATGAGCAATAAAAAATTACTCGTTTTGTGTACTGTGTTTTAGAGATACTATTATCAAGTTCTACGATAGCTAAAGAGGAATGTTGTACGTCTAATATTTATTATTTCCTTACCTTGTGACCTAGATCATTTTTAAAAAACCTGAAATTGTACTCGTACAGTTGAACTCTTTTTAACTTTTTATTCATAACGAAATAACACGAGTTTTCACATCTATTATTAATTAACAGTTATCTAGTTTGTCACTTGTAGGTGGAATTTATCGATGAGTTTTGTTTGCTGTCCGTCAGAACTTTTAAACAAATTGCTATGAAATTTCTTTGTTAATTGAATATAATCGGTGTTTGTATTCAAGAGCTCATAAGCGTCTATCGATTTTTAAAGCACAAGTAAAAGTTCCAAGGAACAATTATTGGAGTTATTAATATTGTTATGTTATTAGGAGTACATGTATTTTTAATGATTCACTTCAAATTTGGGTTCGCTTAGTGTTAGAAACAATTTTGGTTGAGGTGACTACTTAGGAATAGACGGCTCGTAGAAAAGGAAAATCACTAAATACAAACTAAAAAAAGTATAAATAAATAAATATCCTTGGACATTCCACACATTTATAAAAAGCATTGTTCAGTATTATGCTAAACAGTCTTATTACTTTATCGCCAGGGTACCTTGGAGTCTCTTTTTTATCAAAAAATCCGTAGCATTATTGTGTATCGTATTGTAAACACTACATACTAAATAATTATTTCTTATATATTTTTCAGGTTTCCTTCCTCGGACGGGTGAGTAGCCCGTACAATGAAAATATCAATGACGGTATTGTGATGTTCATCGGGCCCCAGTCGTATACCTACTTATCAGTATAATACGTATGAGAATATATAACCCTGACAAGAGGGTGGTATACACGAGGGGAGAATACGATTACAGAATGTATAACAAGCTAAGCACGTCGCGTGCTTCAAATATTAATAAAAGATTACCAGAAAAGTAATTACCTTATAAACTAGCGGTGGTAATGTCTTCAACGTTTCAGGGAAATTAGCTTATCAGTGGGTCTAAAAAGCGCTGCTTGGAAAACAATACATTCTAGTTTCCCGAAGTGGATTTTAAAATAACGAATTATTGTGATGCTAAAACTTTATCTCTGTTATTTACAAAGACTTAAGCACTTCCTGGAGGTGAAATGACTACTGATTCTATTTGAAATTTGAGTATGTGTGACAAGATTTTTTTTTTTTTTTTTTAATTCCTTATTTGAAGTATCCATAAGAAAAAAAAAGGAAAGGAAAAAAGTGAAAGGAGTGAGTACTGAGATGACGAGCGATAGAGGGAAATGGAAGAGGGAAACGTGTTGTGCCGACCCCACCTAGTGGGATAAGGGCAGGGAGATGATGATTTGAAGTATCCATAAATTATAAGTTGATATTTTCAGTCATCTGGTTACACAATCATAGTTGCTTAGCTTGAGACTAGATGACGCTGTGTGAAATGTCCAAGGACATTTATTATTAAGTAATGATCGTTATAATATTATATATGTGAGCCATAATGACAATTAAGGGGGGTTAAAACCTCAATACTATTGATTACATTCCGTATAATAACTAAACATTCTAAAGGAACCTACATTTATATGCTCGATACACAGTAAACTATTCAAATTATATTCATATTTGATGAGGATAAGACGGCTAACTAATTGTTCGGCGAAACTACTACTTTCGATTGAATTAATAAGCAGAAGAGTAGCTATTGATCAAGCACATTTGTACTTTCTTGCAAAAAAAAATAAGTAAGTTTGAATATGCGTAGCCGACTAAAGACCACCGTCATGGCGTAACAACGTTAAAAGTCGAGACTACTCTATAAACACACAAATAAACAATCTTATATCTGTAAACGCATCTGTAAAAAATATAATAATTGGAGATAAAGTAAAAATTTAGTACCGACATTCCAAAAATCCGCTGAACCGCTAGCGAAATATCTTTATTTTTCAAACGTGGTGAGGATCGAATTTGTGAAATGCCGGAAAGCGGACCCCATTCGGATATTTTTTGAAAAAGGTTTGCTTGAAAAGGTGTTGAGTTTTCTACCGATATAGGTGAAACTTTACTGGGGGTGTGTCTAAAGTTCATGGCACGATTTCAAAAAGCGTCTAAATAAAATATCTAGTTTTAATGAAGGTGGCGGTACGCCCCTGAATAATCTAAAATATTTCCTTGGAATGGTGACAAACAAGGTTTTGAAAATGAAATCAATAGGGTCGTTGGATACATGACTTTGAGCAAAAAGTCGAAGAAAGAACAATAAATACAATATGCAAGATTTTAGTTCTTTTTAATTATTATTGTAGAACAATCACACGGGGTGGTTTACTCGTAGCACAAGGATACATAGTCGTTGTTGCTACACGAAGAATATGTGGCAAGTAATTTAAATATCAAGTTATCACTTCCAACCTAACGTTCGTTCGTATGAATAAGTGGCCAACTCTGGTAACGGAGTTTTTAGGCCGCCTAAATGCCTCCGTCATGGCTTAATGACTACAAGCCGGGACCGACAATTTAACGTGCCCTTAGAAGTACGGAAACTCTCAGATAATAATACCACTTGCGGCCACCCATCCAAGTAGTGACCGCTCAGAATGTTGCTTAACTTCGACGATCTTTCAAAACCTTCAGTAAGCTTCGCTACGAGCACTTCTAACTATGATAATTCATAACGTTATTCTCCGTACCGCAAGTTATACTTTCCAGATAAAAGCTTGCTGTATGAATCCAAACATTGTCGGAATCTAAATCAACGGTATTTTGATATGTGTATCACAAGTAAATCTCCAGAATGTGTTATAAGTGTAATAGTTTCCACGTTACTGTGAGTTTCTTCTCACTGCTAGGTCACCCTCGAGGGTTTGGTTCTAATTCGCAGGTTCAACTCATGAAAATTGTAGCTTGCAGTGGATTCCGACTGCGGCGAGGAGTGGTGAAATGCTGAAAATGTTAAAGATTTCCTAGTCGCATCCTAACTCCATTTCGGTTGAATGGCCCACGTTCCAGCGACACTGGAACGATTTAGAGAGATTTGTACGATACGTGAAACTATATGGAATATATGGAAGTGTTCGCGCTCGTTTGCCACTGGTTTCTTCTTGGGCCTCGTTTGGCCGGCAGCCAGTTTCTCGAAGGAGAGTGAAACAACTTTTTATCTAGGTTACTTAGGTAAGAACTTATCTATGTATGTGACATTATGAATGTGACATACATTCACAATATTATGACTTAAAAAAATCACCAAAGCTTTTAGTGAACATTAATACCCAATTGCAAAATATTGGTAAATCATTAAAGTACATTTGAAAAGTTATTTGCTTAGTTTTATGCAAATATTTTCCGTTGCATTCAGAGCGACATACTTTGTGACAGAGCATTTAACTACGCAGATATTAAATGTATCTTTAGCAAATTACAAAATTTAATCAAACTCGCTTATTATAGCACAGGAGATCGATTCTTGAACACATTTAAAACATGACGCGATAAGAGATTGCACGTTATCTAGCTTTTGTTTTCTGAAATCCATAGAATTTTTCAAAATAAGAACGCCGAGACGTGCCGCGTTAAGACATGGTTATTTGGAGAATAAGGGGGCTGAGCTACTTCAATAAAGGAATCTAAACGGGCCTAAACAACCTCTTAGACATTTTCAAAATATTTGGAATGTATAAAGATCTAAGAGAATGTCAAGCCTCTTGGATAAAGTCTGGCCATGTTTCGTTCTCTCTTTTTCTAAAACTTTTATGTGAGAAACCTATATGTTCCTTAAGAACCCAGAAATAAACAATGTAGAGTACTTTGTGCTTTGAATGAGTACCTTCTTCCACCTAGCCAGCTTTTATCGTGAAAATGCTTTTGAGGAAATAGGGATAAATAGGTAATTAGTGACGTAATAAAATGGCGGGTGGATTAATTGCGGTCCTTCACAGTTCGTATTCGATGGTTTCTACTACTTACTTTTATGGGACGTTAAGAAACGAAGAAATAGTATTTTAGTTATAGAATTTTTTGAGAGCTATGTGGAAAGCAAGCTGAAGAGCCTGAAGAGTCATGAAATGGTATGATAAATTCTAATATTATTTTTCGAAGTCTTAAAACCTTGTTTTGAAGTCGATTAAAAATTCTGCTAAATATCAGTTTTGAGCAAGAACCCTCCTCTTTTATTTACCACATGCCCACTACATATACAAAGGCCTGTTTGAAAAGTGAGTGGGCTGTTCCTGAGACATTTCCCAAGCACCCTAAGAGGCGATTTATATCGTCCAGGATCATTACACCCGTAATTATGTTTATGAGAGTTTTTACCGCGATTCTGGCAATTAAACCGATTTGAGGGGACGTCAACAACAGTACCTTATTGACTGAAAAATTCTTGAAAGATATTTAGAAAAATGTTAATAATAACTTGATGATGCCCTTCGTCAAACCTCGGTGTTAGTCAGGAATGTTACCTGTAACAAAAAAGAGCATTGGTTAGTTAATTTAAACAGAAATAAAAAAAACAATTGAACAGGAACTGTTTTCTACACTAATACTATAAAGAGGAAAACTTTGTTTGTTTGTTTGTTTGTTTGTTTGTTTGTTTGGTTGTAATGAATAGGCTCAAAAACTACTGGACCGATTTTAAAAATTCTTTCAATATTCGAAAGCTACATTATCCACGAGTAACATAGGCTACTTTTTATCCCGATATTCCCGCGGGAACGGGACTTACGCGGGTGAAACCGCGGGGAGCAGCTAGTGACTAATAAAGAAAATATATAGAATTTTACTGTGAGAATACCCGTATGACTAAGGTATTTAATAATGGTTAAAATCGAATGGGAGCACCTATTTCCCAATCAAAAACAAAGTAGTTACAATAAATCTAAGGGCTTATCGGTAGCGCGCCCTCATCCGAGCTATTACGTGGTTGTCTGTAAGTCTGCACGCACCTTTAGCCACAGAAAATAAACAGTAAGTCGACTGTAAATCGACCGACATAATCTATTCAGTTAATTCAACTATCCACTTACATTATAAACCCTTAAAACGGGATATAAAACGCAAACAAAGCCGAAGACGATAGACAGAGTGATAAAGCATACATGATTATTGAGTTGAGGCAAAAGAAAAAATTATAGAACAACATTAAAAATAACTAACAAAATTACAGTTATTAAAACTTTCTAGTCAAATTTGTCTCATATTTAAACTAAAACTCTTCTAGAGACTGTATCCAATGTCCACTTACGAGTTTATCTAAAAAAAGCCACTCGACACTTTGGTAAACCATAAATATTCACAAACCAATTGTTTCCACTAAAACTGTCGTCCAAATCGGGTGTGTATCAAGTAGAGTTACTGGTACCTATTTGTTTCCTGTGCCTACGACCTGCCTAAGATTTATGCGCCACGAACCTGCCCAAAAATAATTGGACGAGCGAAAAATAAATCGCCGACCGACTTTGGCAGAGGCTGACCACAAGCCTAACAATTTGTTATGCCGGTATTACTTGCAAAAATGAAGTTTCTGCTTGCGGGAGTAGGTAGAAAATGTGTTGAATAACGTCTAGGATAAAAACGGGAATTTATGGACGTTTTATCAATAAATTAGGAACAGTTTTATTCGGATTTTGATAAAAAGTTTGTGATCAAATCTAAAATTATTACATAACTCGGCACTATTTATCAAATCAAATAAATGTGTTACTATAAAACTATAAAATTTTACTCTGAAAAGAAATTCTTTAAAGAAACTTCCATCAATTTATTTTTAGTTCAAGCTCAAAGCTATCAGAGTTTCTTTACAGTTCTTGTGAACTAGAATCGAGTTGGCAAAGGCAACGTTTAGATTCGTTTTCCGTAATTACGTGAAAAAGCAGCCACATTACCTAGCGCTTCATTAGCTCTAGCTTTGCTGAAACTACTAAAATACATTTGGAAGTCAGAGTAGGTATTTTCGAATCCTATCAGGATAAAGTGACCTAAAAATTTGAAGCTCTGGGCGTATTATTAAACAAAAGTTTCTTCCCATGACGTATTATTAAACAATAGTTTTATGTTCTAACTGTCAAAACTTTACGTCAGCGCCTTAGTTTACGTCAAAAGCAGTTCAAAATATGACCTAAACTGAATTAAATTGTTTTTAACGGTCATAGTAAACCTACAGTTCAATTGTCACATAACATCGTTGTGATTGAAATATATCTATCCAGATTAAGCTTATCAAAATATGTCTAAATCTGACTTTTCTGAAAGCGGATTGCGTGGTAGAAGGTTATAAATCATATTTATGCGTTTCATACACGACATAGTGTGGTAAACACATTTGTAGTTTCATCTTAACAGAATGATTACAAACTGTATTAGTTACGGACATTACGACCTCTGTGGCGCAGTGAGCTAAAGCCGGAGGTTGCGCGTTTGATTCCCGCCGTGAGGAAATTATTTATTTATCTGTAGTTATTTGTTGCTGTATTTACAAAAACAGTACCTATATTAAATAGTAATAAAACGAAAATAAAAGATTTTATCTTCATCAACGCTCACTTTCTCCGCAATCTTAGATGGACACTCGATTCTCAGAAACAATTAACATTAAATATTTCAAATATTTACTCATCCAAAATTGGTGGAAATTTTGCGGATATGACTTATTATATCCATCATTATGATCTGTCGAAATTTGTTTTTGAAATAAACAACAGTGAGTTTCTATAGAAATTGCCAAATCGACGAAAACCTAAGGTTTTGTTACCCTTTACACATGTTAGCCTCTCATTACAAAGGGTTTTTCCAAGAAAAGGTCAAAGGAATAACAACCGTTAGCGGCTTATTCTGAGAAATTAAAGCAAGTTTTCTTAGCTTCAATGTTATTCCTTTTCCTCAAAGGCAAGCGACGAATCCCAGACATCAAAGTAAACCGGAGGAATATACGACAAGCATAATGAAGAAGGATGTAAGGAACAGAGCCTAATATCAATACTCATACACATTTTATAATATTTTTCATATCTTTTCATAGAAAATTTATATAAAATTACGGAACTTTATCACGTATCTACCCCGTGGTCACCACGAAAGCTGTAACGCACTCGAAACGTTAGGAAATAAAGTAATTCGTGATAAAGTCCTCTAATTTCATATGAATTTCAGAGAGTTAAAGTGTTAATCTACTATTTAACGCGTTCAGCATCTGCCCATGACGCACGTCGGGCAGCGGTGCGCCACGGTTCTCTACTGCGGAGGTGATCGTGGGGAATGAGTTAATAGTTTAGTTGATTTGTAACTAATGGGTGTATTTTCACAGTAAGTACACAGTTCGACCGAGGACGATGCAACATTTTGTGTTACGGTTTTAAAATTAAGATGTGATATATGAAATCTTTTATAATGACATAGTTTTTAATGAACCACTTAAGTTTTTGGTATAATCAACACAAAGCATGTTTGAGTTGCAACGCTTTCGTATTTGTTGTATTGGGTTTTGTAAATATCTGCCGATAAGACCTCGCATGTCTATCGTGTTGTCTCTCTCATGAGATAGGTACACTTGTAAATTCACTATTCCGCTTGGAATTCCGGTGCCTGGTGCTTAAAAGTGTTTTAGGCTTTAAAACAGCAGCATGAATGTAAAACGTATGTAGCGAGAGCCAGTAGCGGACAGTAAATATATCAGACTGACAAGGGCATTCATCTTGAGGAACGCCCAGCCTTTAAACGATTTACGAGGGGCATTGGGCTCTTCTGGTAAACACGACTTAACCAACATAAATAACCGTTTCGGATGTGCCTACTTTATATCAAAAAACAATAAAACATGTTTGTTGACTTGTTTTTTTTTTTTTTTTTTTTTTTTAATTTTACTCAATATTTATTGATATAAGGAACAAATTTACAAAACAGACAGAAACAAAAAATACCTACACTACTTAAAAACTAATATAATGACTTGATAATTTTATTTGCGAAAGTGAGAGTTCAAATTTTTATAAAATAAATAATAATATAAATAAAGTTTTTATGAAATAACATTCAGTTTGAAAATCTGGCGGCATACTTTTATTAGACGTGTATTTTTTTTTCTTATTGTTATTTGTAATACGTTATATACAGTCCATTCAATCTATCAAATTATATATTGCAATAGAGTTGTTATATACGTCTATACCTACATGAGTCTAATATGGTACGGCTGAGATTGGTCCTTTTTAGCTACACACAACACTACGGCTGGTAGTCCCAGGAAGGGCTAGGTTAGTGGGTACATTTCTACTTGTGTTTCTGATTATTTCTTTTTTTGTACTTAACTACTTACTTGCTCTGTCCGTCTAGTCCTTTTTATGTATTTCTTCCTAATTGTGTGTGTCTAAATAAATTATTTTCTTTCTTTCTTTCTTTTTCTTTATGGCGGTCTGAAATCAACAGTAAAGTTTTAATTACTTTTTGTGAAAAGTTGCATTATTTTCAGAATTCTCTACAGCAAAATGATTTGTGATTTGAATGGTTGATTACTAAAACAAAGTTAATGAATGCAACAGCCCTGGAGAATGCAAATGCGCAGTCTGAAGCATCAGTTACAAAATGTAAATTGAATGGTCACACTCAGCAAAGATTCATGAATTAAGCATTCCCCTTTAAATTTCACATTTAAGGACGACACAAACAGGGCCAGTCCGATGTTCTAATTTAATTTGCAATCTGACGGACCTTTGTTACCGACTGACGAACGGATAACGATGTTCGGACCGCACTGTGGGTTACGAGCTTTTTGTCTAAACGTTCTAAAGAGGTTATTAACGACGGCATAGAAAGGTTTCTTGTGTCACTTCGGGTAAACAATAAATATTTAGAGACGAAACGGCGCACGAGCTGGCATGCATAATGAAATAGACAGTCTCGCATATGTTATGCGGATTTCGCAACGTAATTCATTTTTATTGGCAGCTGCCCATTAATACGGCTACGGATATTGGGTATTGTTATTTTTACGTCAAATATTCGATAGGAAAGAGAGGTCATTGTTGTATGAATGAAATATGAGTGAGTAGCCTGTTTGGGGTATTGTCTGAGGGATGAAAGGCGCCGTCGAAGCGGGCGAACTTCTTTCGAGATACAAAATTTAATTTCTATGAACTCGCCGTCGCTTTCACAAATACGGGTGCTTTTGTCGTCGATGCCCTTTATATGCCTCGAGTTGGATTCCAGTCAATAGAGACGCAATATTACGAAGCATTTGTACGAAATGACTAGCACATCTGCAGTGTCTCTGAACGTCCCGGCCTCGAGATATAAAGCGAGTTTGTGGAGCTGCGCAATATCGTGAAAGTTTCATTTTTCTGTTCGTGTCCCAAACATATTGTAGGCTGAGTGCTCCAAGTAAATCAAGCTTTTGTATTCGATTGTTGTTATTGCAGACAAATCTTTATTATTTTACCTACTTAGTTTGTTTTTATTTGACAAGGTGAGACCGAAACAAGGATGGATTGGACAACTTTCAAGTAGGTACAGCTCCCGGAGAGCAAAATAACTTTGTCCACTTGTGTGTAAATCGTTCAGTGGAGGAAAATCTCCAGTCGGCTAATGTTTTCAATGGCCTTTCAAAGAGAACAATGGCTATTCGGGGCTACAATAGGCGTATATTTAGGCTCGAATCCTGTTTCTGGAAGTACATAATGATGCCTATAAAATAGGTTACAACATGATTTATTTTAGCCTAAAGCAGTAACGGGCCAGTCATTTACTAAAGCTAACAAACGTTATAATTTATGACTGTGCAGCAAATATTTTGTTCAATAATTTATTTATAGACTTTATGGCTTCACGCCCGCAGATTCTCTCACGCGGTGTAACCTATAACACTTGTTTAAGAATACTTCAGCTTTCTAACTAAATAAAGCTTTCTTAAACTTTAACACAAAAGTCAAATAATTTTAACAATACAGTCGAACACATAAAGCAAATTGAAATATATTGGCACACACTTTTCGAGAAACAGGTAAAGTTGTTTAGAGAAGTGCTATTTCCTATTGAAGCAATCTTTCTCGTGTTTACACATCTCGGATATTTTCCTTGGACTGTGAATTGAACTCAGTCAGCGTGGTATTGGATGCATGAAATTTATTGTTGCAGTGGCGATTTCAAATGATGTTGTTCAGGTGCAGACATTACGGTTCGTATTGAATCGTTTCGAAAATGGTTTTGATACCATAATTTTGATCACTTTTCAACTGAACAGTACTTTTTATTATCTTGTTTATGGATTATATTTATATTATGTTTGACGAATTATAAATTATAAAATTATAATTATATTAATTATAAATAATATCAATTGACGAATGATAGAGATAAATGGAAGAAGAAAATATGTTGTGCCGACCCCACCTAGTGTGGGACAAGGGCAGGGGAATGATGAATGATGATTTATATTATGTTTATTGATATTAGGTAATGTAGGTACGTCATCATTATCATCCGCAGCTTGAATAGCTAGCATACAGACTTTTTATAAGTTTATCATATTAATTAGTGTTAGTGGGATAGTTCAAACCGAGAAGATAAAAAGAGATGATTTTGAAAATTCAGCACATGAAGTTAATTCGAGCAAATGACACTTGAACCACAGACTAAATAATAGTCACAAGCCTTGAAACAGAGGCTTTTTGGTTCAACTTTACGCATTAGCTTGGAAGTTAGAGCTATTAACATCTACTTAATTGCTGTAAACTAATGTTTATACTCGCTTGGATCGCACAAAAAGCTATATTTTAGCTTAATCGTGGAGGTTACTTAACCATCATTTTCGGTAGAATGAGGCCATATTACTCAGCTTCATTAGTATGCCACTATTACTTTAAATATGTACTTATTTTACCAACCTCATTACAAAATTCCTTATCAAAGCCGTTTTAAATTATCTTCCTATTTTAAAATTAAGCTACCGCTTTGAAAATGCAGAGAAAAATCACAGTTCTTCTCTACAAAAACGTTTCGACACCTAAAAAGCAGAGTGGACTTTCCGTATTTAATAAAAACTTGTACGAATTCAACGAGATATATCTTTACAAAAACAGAATTTAATTTAGGACGACTTATTCCAGGGAATGCGTTTTAATTTGCAGAAAGTCATGGGCGGGTGCCGTGTTCCTAAATGTTTTCCACGTCCCAGCCTATTTACAAGGCCCTATTTACCAAGGGTTAGCGAGCTCTCTACAGGCTATAGAGGGCTTATTGTTGAACTTCTGCTGTAATGGAAAAGGTCTTCATTAGAAACAATTACTACCTTTAATATTAAAAACGAGACTTGTTACATCTACTCAGATCTTGGGGCTTTTAAAATCTTTTTTATATTTAAGGTGGAAAGAAACACGAACGTCTAAAACATTTGGGATGTGTTCTTGTTACTATTTAGGTTAAAATAGCAAATGACGACAGATTGTGAGCCTAAAATCTACGAATAGTGATAGGGTAAATACATAACTAAAACCACACGAAGTGTTCTTTTAAAAACATCTTATGAATACCTATGTCTTAATTTCTAAATGGCGAACGGTTCGGATCCAATTATCATCCATTAAAAATCTAAACTTAAAAATCTTACTAAAAAGTGTAGCTGCTTGGTCACCTTGAATGATGAATACATAGTTAGATACTCAACAAATAAAGACAACGATGTATAACAATCAATACCATTTTCAAGCGGCTTTCGTACTAAAACAGATCCAATCCTATTTTTTACTTTTACAGGAAAACATTGAAAAAAGTTGCACGACTGCTCAAAGTGATTGGATTCGTATTGCGTTGGATAAATTTTGTATTTCCAAAACAGAAACCCACCAATTCCTAAAGCTGGAGTCGAGTTTTTGCCGTCAGTTTCGATTACGATTACCATTGAACATTGGACGGTAACCCAGCGGATGCCAATTCAATTTACCTTCGGAATGGACGTAAGGGATCATTTTGTAGTTCCCATATCGGAGAATAGTTGTCGGGCCCACATGTTTATGCAATGAGGTAGACAATTGGCATGTAGAACGGAACTTGCTGTGCTATCTAGCTAGGGACACTTGGCCTGGCCAGCTATGTAGATTTATAGCTTGAAAACACTGCAGTATATATTCCAGAATAACTTTTTTCAAAGCAATGAATTGGCACCTATTTCTATTCACTTAGTTTTCCGAACATTTTGCAATTCTTTATTTTGTATTGTCCATACTCGTACTGCAGCTATTTCAAACAATAAAGCTGTTGATCAAAATGCAAACTGATTTTATTTTTTATAATATTTTTGGTATGCTAAGTCTGCACTGCATGTTTTGAAACAAAACTCAATCGTCATTATTAGTTTCAGAAATAGGATGCGTCTCTATACAAGCGTTGATTCCAATTTTTCGACATTAAAAACCAGAAATGTCCAGAAACATATATCTGTGAAAACTAGGTGGATAATTGAACTCGTAAGTAACTCGTAGGTCAGTTTGTGTTGGCGCGGCGCCTGCATCGTGTTTGTCGACCGAAACCTGATTGTCGAAGGATTGTACGACTGTAAATTGTTCCTCATTGCTTTCAAACTAACCGAGTAAGTAAAGTATTATACAAGCTTCTCGAACCCAAAAATACTGTTAATGTAAGTTAACTACAATAATAAATTCAGGTTTTATTCCAAAGTAAAAACATTTTGTATGGCTTTTCTGAGAAGTTGGGTAATTTATCGCAAATTATTTCGCTCGTTCAAAGCGCTTTTACGTGTACATGTGCCGCATTTATTAAAATTAATGCCACCCAAAGAGTCCCGGGTTACGGAGCGTAACCGACAGCGTAGTCTGTTGAGTGTCGAAAATGTGCCTTACAATTTCGACAGGTGAAAGCGAAATTCCCTCCAACACATTAGAGCAAGTAATACTCCCCGCGTTAGGATATGTAGATAAAACATTAATATGTATGAATCGTAGCTTGTTTGTGGGGAGCTAAGATTTGGAGCCCCTCTTGAGCTCGATGAATAAAGAACGTGATGTCCCGGTCAAGGAATCCACTCATATCCGCTCCGGTCGTGCGGTCTCATTGACGTGTCAGGTCCGTGTTTGGTCAGGAGCGCGTAAAAGTGCCAATGTTCGATCACCACAGTGTCGCTCACTTACATGAATGACAAGAAACTGACGAGGACCCATCAAAGTGACGGGCGGACGCGAACTGGTGTTCCTAGAACCATGTCGCTGTCATGTCAACTAGATCTGCACGCGTGTCAAGGTGTCATCGAGAGAACGATTGGACAAACTCAATCGATATTCTCTGTTCGAGATCAACTTCAATCGAATATGGAAGAGCGAACTCAATCGATTCTATTCGAGTGAGCGCATACGAAATTAGAGTACCTCACACTTGACTTTATCCATGTAGCCTTTTATCAAAATTAAAATCTAGGTATCATTCTCAAACGTGCCACTTAGTTGATTGCTTATTGCGTCACTACAGTGCTTATTTTTTATAATCAAGGACGTGAAACATTATGTCCACGAGGTCGGCTACCACGTCCCTGAACGGATGCGTGGGGCTCAAGAAGGCGACGTTCCAGTTAGGGATCGCGTGACTTGAAGCGATGCTATCAACTGATACCCGCCCTGTTATCAGCCCGCCAGGAAATAAAACATTCAGCCAGTAGTGATTACTGAATGTTAAAGACTACGGCCCTGTTTAAGAAATTATGAACGCCACGAAAATTTCAGTGGTTTTTGAAGGTGTGGAATAACAAAAGTAAAAATGTTTTGACATGGCAATTTATTAGAAGAATATTTACAGTTCTGATTTAATATTTTATCCCAAAACGAAAGAAAAGTATCATCGCGGGTTCGAGTCCTGCCGTAACAGAAACTTTTAGTAAAATTTTTCAATATGTTAAAAAGAAAGAGTTGTTACCGTGTTTAAAATTTTATCTAATAGTCGAAGTTTTTTCGTCAGAAGTATCACTTCGGCTTCGTCATGTCGGTCAATTATGTTTCGTTCCGATACATTGTACATAGTTTATATTATTTCGTCCAAGTTCGTTTCATTAGTTATGATTGAAACACAAACATAATTATACAAGTCTATTTGTATTATCTATTTGTTTCATACCAAACTTTTGTAATCAAGCTAGAATTCAGAATCTAAAATAAAACAAACCAAAGTTCTATTTCAACGTAAAGCCAAGTCTGCAATCGAGAACAGATCCGCAGCAGAAGCAAAGTTAATGTATTGCCAGGCTTCAGCTTGGTCCGAAACTGTCTACTGCGACCTAGTTAAGCTTGTCAACTGGCCAGTAGGTCTGCAAAACAAATAAAAAAGGTTTGTAGTTTTTCGCCAATTATTTTGAACGATACGCAGTCCGTGGGATGGGTACGTACGGCAACGGTATTTATTGAAACTTAGCACTTTCTAACTTGACAAAAAAATATTTTAAATTAAATATATCATTATTTTTACTTTATAAATAGGTACAGTAGGATCACATTAAAGAGCTTGGTGATGCTACTCATTTTCCAAGGTGATGAGGCCTAGCTTTATTTAAGGCGATTCGCTTAAATCTAGTTAATGTCCAGTCCAGTCTGTCGAAAAGTTATCTTGTTGACGTTATTTTTTCGGTCAAATTTTAAATAAAAGCTTTCGTGAAAAAGAAAACATTAATCTGCTGTTTTTATTCTCATGAGAAAAGGTGTTGAAGATAATCTGCTATTCAGAAAGTAACTGCACTGCGGTTTTCTGAGATAATCTGGTCCGCAGCCATTTTTCAGCGTGAAGTCAGGTTTAGGAAAATACATGGGCTTCTAGAGTTTTCTTATTTGTAAAGTGCCAATACTGTAAGTATACGGCGTTAAATGTGTTGTGAATGCTAGTATTGGTGACACTCACTAGTTTAGTCACTAATGTGTAAGGGATTTATATTTTTTACAAAACAATAAATTGTGTTAGTAGTATTTCAGTTACCTGATTACCATAACACAAGGCTAAATGATTCTGTGTAAAACGTTCAATTATATTTTTTTTATTTAACAATCTAGCAAAGTTTTTTTATATTTTTTTAGTCACTGGTGTTTTTTTCTTAGTTGACTAATATCAAAGAACATTTATTTACAAAAACCAAACAAAATGTAACTGTCTGGGGCCTAATCGTTTGTAAAGATTCCTTCTAATTACCGAAGTTTCAATGAAAGTTTGATAAATATTTTGTTTTATATTGCTTGTTATTTATTTAATAAACATTGGTTTACTAATGTTGGCAATGAATAGACAAAAATGTAAAGAACCATCTGTTTTAATGTTTTTTATCTGTATTAATAAAGCCATGACGGAGGCCTTAGGCGGTCTTAAAACTCCGTTACCAGAGTTGACCACTTGCTCATACCAAATGACTTGTACTGTTTAAGTACCATATACCTACATGATGCCATTTCCTGACAGTTGCATTAAATTCAATTGAAGCACTATTTACCATCTATGGTTTAAACAATGTCTAGACCGTGCGAGTCATGATGATAATCATTTTATTTGTAGGTATGCAACAGGCAAGAAAATGGCATCATGTAAAACTTACTTTATGCTTAGAAAATGTTTGAACATTTCACTCAAAGTACGTTGTTATGTTGCCAGCTCAAGTGCCATATAATTACAAACCATCTCGTCTCCAAAACTAAACAAAAGACTAGCTTCCCCAATTAGAACAATGAAAATAACAGCGAAAGAAGCATCGTGCAATAATAGGGGACCTTCCATTAATACGAAAACTAATAGCCTACTTAAATGGTGAGTGTTTTCTAGCACAATAGCATATACTTAGGAGTAATGAATAAAAAGGCATATCTGTAGTAACGAGAACAACAATTTCTCGGAACATTTACTCGTATACTCTAGATTGTAAGGCTAAATAAAATATATGAATAAACTAAATCAATATTGAAGACATTTCAAGACAGGTTTAGATTATTGTCTTTTCAGTATAAAACTATTTAGGATACAATCTTAGTAGATTTCGCGTCAAATTCTAACAAATTTTAACATTTACCTCCTCATGCATATTGTACCAGTAAACCTATATTTAAATCATAAAGATTTATGAATAAGACCTGGAATATACATGATGTTTCTGTCCTATGTTTAGCACACAGATTTTACCTATAATGGCAATCCAACAAAACCTAGCGCATACAGCAAAACTACCGAGCGGTGATGCCGGTAAAATCTAATAGGGAACTCTAGCAGAAGTTGTACGAGCTCATTTATCTACGTGGATGCTCTATCAGAAAATTGGGTCGCGACCTCCGTTGCGAACCCACAGAAAGTTGGCTTTCCTTTGTCGGTGGATATGACAGATTCATGGCACCACCATTGTACGAAAAAACTTATATCAGCTTAGATTGGAAAGGATTCACGCAATTCTATAAAGATTTCACGAAATTGTACGAGTTCAGGGTATACTTTAACTCGGGATAATAACATATTATTATGATCACTATTTTATTCCCAAGGTAAGGTGAACATATTGTGTGTAATCTATATACTTTTAGATATTTTTAGTCTTAAGAGGGTGGTTTCCTTTCGAGCTTTTCCTGTACCGTTTAGAGCGTTAATTAGCAGTAAATTTTATGGATCGAAAATCCGTTAATGCAAGCACGGTCGGAATTTGAACCCCGACCATAAAGAAGGTAGAATTTACCTTTTTTTATTGCGAAGGTCGTTGTTCCAATTCTGGTCAACACGGCTCTATATTATGTAAATACAGAAGGAAATAAAACATTGACCTCATATTTCACAATAGGTACCTCCGCTGAAGTTTGCACTGATTCATAGGGTGGGTTTAATCTACACTAAAGTTCGTATTGGCGACCCAGGTCGATATCAAAGGAACTTGAATTCGAGTGGAATTGTGTTCTTAGAATTGAAACTAAACCCATAAATTTTCCATAGCGCGCCAGACGTCTCCGGGGTCTAATTGTAGTTCACGAAGTAAGGAACACTTAGTTTAGTTTGACACGACGAACTGAAATCGGTTTGTTAGACTTCATAGATTCGATGACTTTATAGTGCTTCATAGCATAATATATGGGAAAGGGCAGGCACTGGTAGACACATTTCTTAGAATACATTTTTACATTCGCTTATACCATAGAGGCTATCTAGAGCTATCAAACATGACTTCCATAGACACAAGGATACGAGCTAGTTTACTTTACCTTACTTTTGTCTCGTTTCTCCGTAATAAGGTAGAAAGAGACGACAAAGTTGAGATCTTAAGTCCGGCCGTGGATCGACTTTACATAAACAACTCTGCTATTTTAAAATAATGCAATAACTAACAAAGTAGAAGAGAAAAAAAAGGATTTGTTGTCAGCTGGCAGTTGGCAGTCTCTGTTAGCGAAGTTTAATTGAAGTTTAATGAAACCCGAGATCTTTTTGTCGTAGTACTGTGGAGTTCTAATCTAATTACGTACAGCCGTCGCAGTTTGCTATTGTTATGGTGCTCCCACACTGCTGTTACAAAATGTTTGTAAACATTTTTGAACACTAAAACATTTACTAACAAATGTTGTCAATTGTTACATTTTGTTAGGAACTGTTATATGTTATAAGTGCTCCTACACTGATGGAAAGTGTTTACTACTGTTTACTACCCCGCCGTCACCTGTATAAAATGTTTACAAACAAAATTTTGTTCAAAAATGTTAATTAACATTTACTAACATGAAAACATTTTTTAACTTTTGTGATTAAATGTTAGCTAACAAATGTTTACTAACGTTACTTAACATTATATAACAGCAGTGTGGGAGCACCATTAGGACTCCGTAAGGCCTTGGACACACTTTTGCCACAATTTTGCTTTACTAAAAAAAACACAACACGATCAAGACGCGGTAGACACCTCCTTAGATGAAGAGATATCAAGGCCCCCTTGCATAAGTGTAATATTATATTTGGTATTTGTTTTCATGCCAACGTTTTCAAGAGTTCGTTTTTCGACGAGAGTTAAGACTCACTAAAACCTCGGATGCACACAAGTCAACTTTGCAAACAGAGAAAGAAAAGCGGACACAAGTAAGCCAATTTCATAAACAGTGAA
This sequence comes from Xanthorhoe spadicearia, assembly GCA_947086425.1. Taxonomy (NCBI): domain Eukaryota; kingdom Metazoa; phylum Arthropoda; class Insecta; order Lepidoptera; family Geometridae; genus Xanthorhoe; species Xanthorhoe spadicearia. The sequence goes on from OX352199.1 coordinate 7,799,030, forward strand.
AGAAACACGGCCGAAGTCACAGGGAAACAGTGGCGCGAACTGAACTCACGAATTATTTTTGCACTCACAAAACTGGGTCATTCACACGACATACCGCAAAGTTCTCTCGAAAACATCCCCCTTCCATCGGAGATAAAAACAATGCTACAGACGTTTGGTATAAATAATTGAATACGTACATCTGATATACGATGTATTGAGACTTAAAATATTGGATATTACAGTTTTGAAGCTTCATATTGAAAGCAGTGTTGTTAATGTTTTATGTTTCTCCGAATTTCATTTTGTTTTACTGAAAATGGGACATGGTAGTTTTATAGATCGATGAATAGCATATTGTTGTGCGGAAATCGATGAATTGAGTATTTAATGATCACGGAAATCTTTTATTCTAAATTCTTAATAAGAATGATTAGTCTAAAAGCTACATTGCGTTCGCCTCAGACTTCACCGTGGCCACTATTCGTCGGTATGACTAAAGCTTTATATTTTCCTTCTGTATTACATTATTTCTATTTTATCTCCGTAAGTTAGTGTGGCGTTTTGTATTGCTTTTATAACGTAAGAGCATTAATATGTAGCAGGGCTGGCTTTGTGCATGTAATCAAAAGAACCGAGAGATTATTCCAGCTATTCCGACCGTGCATTTTGAGTGGTCAGCAATTTGTGTTGGAATTTTGCAAGATGCATTTCTATTTAGCACTTGTATTATCATAATTTATAAAGCCTTTGTGTCTCATGCTTTGGTGTGTTTTATGAATAAACAATAATGCGCTACGCAGCAAGTGAGTTTAAAGCGATATCACCGCATGTGTTGCTAGAACAATGATGTGTAGTGTGATCGCCAGAGGTAAGTGAAGGTAAGTGACATCAAAAATACAGTATTTTCATGATTTTATGAAGGTAGACAAGCTAACAACTATTACTAAGTAAGTAAGTTTGTATGAATGAGGTAAGGGCTAACTTTTGTGACTGTTTATTAAATAATATTGTCAAATAAACCTAATTACAAAAATAATTAAATGCATCCAAATAGGTAATATATCTGTCATCTGATTACCATAACATAAGCATCAAGTTCTTGCTTAGCTTGGAACTAGAATAGATGACGCCGTGAAAAATGACCATGGATATTTGTATTTATGTATTATAAGCTATGAATCTGAGGCATATTTAGACCTCAGACCTCTTATCGATTTTCGATAGTTCTCTTTCGAAATTGATTGGATACACCGCTAGATATACGATTAGGAGTAACTCTAAATATGAGATTTAGATAGCGGTCTAAAAACTATGTTATCATAGTTGATCAGTATCTCATATGAACCTAATTAGAAGGGCTCAGTTGTTACACAGAGATTGTCTTATACGTCGTTATGCAGACTATGATGAGCAAAGTTATAGAAATAAGCTCTATATACGTAACCCACATAAAGCACCCAGATAAAATGATGAGCATTGACCCCCGCGTGCAAACTAACCAACACCGCAAATCCGGACGGATGTTAATACATATTCAAAACAAACAATATGGACGATTTGCATGGGCAAAATTGCTTTCGTGTCGGCTGTGACGTCACGCTTAGCTGGTTATTGTCGCAGTAAATTTTCAGTGTCACTGATGGAAAAAGTTTCGCACCGGATAGGACTTTGTTATAAATTAATCTGACACTTTAAACTGGGTGCTTTAAACGGTTGTTTTTATGATTTGGGCTGAGATTTCTTTCGGTCCCTTCTTTCATTTTATCGGTCGTATCAACTTTGATTAGTAAACTAACATATCAACTCCCATGTGCTGCCTGATTCATTAGATCCTTGGTTGGGCTTGCATCAGGTCGGAAAGCGTCCGGCATAGTCTGTGTAGAGGCTCGCACTGCTAAGCTTCTATATTCACTTTACTATTTAGTACGTGTGATAGTGGTAAACAAGAGTAAATAAAAGGGCATCAGTCGTTGTATCTTTTGGACGTTTATTCAATACATTTGGTAGTGGTAATTTTATAAATTTAAAAATAAACGTTAGTAGTCATATTTTTTGGCCGTTGTAATAAAGCAAAAACACTTAAAAGTAAGTCCAAACATGACGACCGGTGAATTTAGTGGGTTAGTACCGCTAAGCTTTTTGATCAACTTTATGTAGTTCGCTCAATCGGCGGAAGGTGTAGCCCGCATACTAAATTATTGAAGCTCGAGGGATTCGACACATCCCAGCTGATATTTCGTGCAAATTTAATGTATCATTCCAGTATGCGGTTTTTACTGACCTTGATACGAGCAATACGCTTAGTCTATTTGGAACTGAGATTATTTGTAAAATATGTTTTTTTTTTTAATAAAACATTATTGTATTTAGTTTCTATGAATATTGAAAGATAACAGTATATTATAGTGGTGTGGCCGTAGTTTTAGACTCTAAAACTAGTTTTTCAGGCAAGTTAGCGGATCTCTCTAAAATTAGAGCTCTACTTTGAATAAGCGAAAAGTACAAAGATGAAAACAAGGAATATCAGAAAATATATTTTTTTAGACATTGTTCACGGTGACGTCACTACGTGAAACGAAAAAACGACGATGAAACGACCCTATGAAAAAAATTCAAGCGCGCTTTTCAAAAGTTCTTAATAAATTAAAACATAACATCAAAACTGCTCGCAAACTATACCATAAATACAAACCTGGCACAATTTATATGCTGATAACGTTAACTTCGTAATATTTTGAGAATAATGCAACACTGAATCATAGGAAATGTAAGATAATAGGAAAACTTTTGTGTAATGTCAAACTGCCGTGGACTGTTCATAAATGAATCGTAAAAGTGGTCAGGCGATTTAAATTGAAGAGGCAAATTAAACAATAAACATGATATAATTTCACTTTCAAAACTATCGTGAGTTGTACTAGACATTATATTAACACAACGGGACATTACTCACGTAAAAATTACTGTCAGTGTACGTCGCGCCCGCGAGGAGTGACCACACTCATACCCAGATGAAGATTCTCCGGAAGAATCGAAACATTGTCGGTATCTAAATCGACAGTAATTTTTACGTGAGTAATGTCCCGTTGTGTTAATATAATGATATAATTTAGTGGAAGGATTTATAGCCAAGATAAATATGTATAACGCTACGAAAACGATAAGTTACTTTACTAGGCTTCTATAAATAATTCTTAGAAAAGAAGATTTACTATCGAATACTGAAGCCCTACATAAATATTTAAGACAGTATTAAGCATTGGAGATGTTCTTACTTTTTAGATTTGTAACCTACGAGTATCATCAATAATACATAGTTAGTTATTCTTCATACATACTTCTCGACTATATTACCAGGAATATAAAATTTATAATAAATTCGTCGTAACAGAATGGAGTTGCTTAAAGTTGCCGGTATGCAATTTTAAGCGGGTTCATTGTCTATGGTTGGCTGAGTCAGATAAATTTATGCCTTTGTCAGATGTATACGGATAATCGCTGAGTATTGCGGGCATATCGCATGAAATTGTTATGAGCGCTACTCTCATATATGATTTTTAAGGTTGAAAAAAATGTACAGACAAGCAATAATGGCATAAGTTTCCACAGTTTTTCAATTGCTATGAACTGAAGAATCTTTAACCTTACTCTCATAACATTCTTTATATTTATAAGTTCATGTTAGGGGCATTTTAACTTAGTAACTCTTACATCGATTCGGACACTTGCTACTTATCACGTTAACTTCTGCAAAACATAGGCACATACCAAATAAATGTTTCGAAATTAAAACTTACTTGAATATTTTATTTAAACTACCCTTAGCTACCTTCATATGATTTAATAAATACTTAAAAACAAAACAGGACTTTATCGCGTAATAACCTTATTTATAAACATCTAAAACTTAGTCTAAAACTAGAAAATAATGTACTTATGTTAACCGCTCCTTGAGAATACAGTTGTGATTCTATTTTTTCTTTGAAATACAATTTTGCAACGATTTAGGTTATTGACAAGCAGATGCAGACCACAATTAAAATAAAAATGTTTAACACGCTCGGTCGACGTGTGGCATCGCCTTATGACCGACTATCAACTTTATTGTTGGTTTACGTTTATAGCATTTAATAACCTTTTGAATTATGTTTGATGTCGTAAACAGATGTCGCATTTCATTTTATTGTCTCTCATAATAAACCTATTACCTGTATCAAGTTCTACTACCGTTTAATAGTGTCATAGAGATTGTGATAACCCAGCTGATTTTCATTCATTTTATGTTAATACATTAACGGTTACTGTAATCACAATAATAGAATAATTATCTGGAATTTTGATCTAAAATCCCATTTAAGACCTAGCTAGAAAGGATGTAATTTATAATTAGTATTGTGATTTTCGATAAGATTATGTTATTAGTTTTAGGGATAAGTTCCCAGATTGTTTTTTCTTATTTTATTCAGTAATTTTTTTCTTTGAAAAGATATATTTTTAGTGGAAAAACTGTATTAACCTTACAGTTGCTTCTACCTCATCGTCGTATCCAACCTTTTGGATGGTATCGAAGTCTTTACAACACACAATTATAATCTTTGAATAGCTTTATATATTTTTTATAGTGCTAAACCACACGTAGGTGTTTCATTATAAATGAAAAAACTTACCAAAATTTTCGGCGAGATGGGAACCCGCGATTATACAAGCGATTGTCCTTAAACCAGACGGCCTTACTACTCAGCCACGGAATCCCAAATACCGCCGAAACCGAAGACTTTGGTAATATTTTCATTTATAAATTCATTGTAGTTATTTATATTAAATCTAAAGAGCACAAAACCAGCGAGTGCAATCGAAACACAATTTTCAATTTTCAGCTCAGCGACTTTGAGCTTTATGTGGCACGTTCTATGGCCGAACAAAACACGGTCGTTTGGCACGTACACACAGCCACCGTCTGCCAAACCGTCAACTACAATAGAAGGTACCTTATAAATTCACATGTCGAAAAATTCGATACTATGTCTACAAACTACAGACTATTTACTCGTTTGAATCCGTTGTTATATTCTTACATACCGTAATGGTTACCTTTTTTAGTTATTTTTAGTCCATATTGTCCCACTGCAGGACAAAGACCTCCCTTCTCCCTTCTTTCCCGCTTTTTCTGTCCTTCTGTCCGGTCTGCGAAGCGGACGTCTTGCGTTGGACACCACAAGTTCATTTTACTTTTACTTTATTGCATCGAACTATACATTTATAAAAGGGTCGGTTATGGCAAAGGCGTTGGTTTGATTTTGGAAACATAATCAAGAATCGATGCTGTAAACATTTTCTAATCAATCTTAAGATTGAGCATTTAAGATCATAACAAAGATATAATTATTAATAATGCATCCTTGCTAATCTTTAGTGGAAATGCAGCCGGCATTTCCACTAAAGATTAGCAAGGATGCATTTCGAAGAATATGTTTGAATATAAACTATAGAAGAGCTACATTTACATAATCTCGATGAGAACGATGCTATTGGTTCCCAACTGACGCGTTGTCTGAAAAAGATCGAATCTCTCAGCGATAATACCTCTTTTTATATTGAGATAAAGTTATTTCCACTTTAACTGCGTTTGATGATGTAATCAAGAATTCATTCAATCATTCATAGTTTCCTTACGCTAGGACCTATTACCATAGCTTTTAGACATTGTATCTAACAAAGAGACAAGGAATATTGATTCCCAACATCACATTTCACCCAGCTTTGGAAATATAGACAGGCTATAGATAACCCACAAGGCCGGAATAGGATTACTTGCTAAATTTGAGGGCTTTATGTCTACCAAAATGACCAGTAAAAGTGAAAATTCGCGTATCAAAGACTAACCAAATTAGTGACCGAGGACACACTAGCACGGGGCATTTAAAAATTACGCTCATGGGCATTGCCATTAAAGCCTAGCGGTATCAGTGATATTATTCCGGGATTAAGGTCGGGCTCGAATGGATATTTGTAGCTTTCTGTTTATTAATATTTACTGGTTAATATCAAATTAAGAGTGAAATCATGGCGTTGCGTTTTCTATATTTTGTTTTGTATGTTATTTCCGTTTTGGTTGATGTTTCTTATGTTCTGATGATTATAATATAATTATAGAAGATTTTATATTACGACATTTCAAAAATGTGTTTAGTTATCATTACAAGAACAAAAGCAGTAAACTTGAAAAAAAGAAATTTAATCTTTGAAGAAAATAAGATTTTGAAATACATTTCTTTAGAAGTTACTTCGTAATAATGTAAACAGTTCTGATTTTTATTTTATTCATACATGCAAAAATAAAATACAAAATGCATACTCTTTGTGCATGCATAATTGAAAGGAAAGCAAGACAAGAACAATTTCAACACCATCATAAGAGTATAACCGCAGATCAACAAAAGCACTGGTCAAAAACAAAAAATAAAAAACAGTGAGTTATTCTCAGCTACCACACAATCTACTCATTGTCCAAACGAATGACAAAAAGAATCACTCCTGCCAACGAAAAATAAGCGCAGAATAAAGGTCGTCGCTCTTTTTATCTCCACTGCATTACATTGTATTCGTTTTGCTATCCGATGCATCCATGTCTCAACATCTCGCGAACCGATATATGGGACAACCAGTCGTAATGTTTTAAGTATTTTTTGTGCTTTATTCGTTTAGCTTCAGTTTTATTGAAAGTACATGAATTGATTTGTGAGTAAATGTTGATATGTAGATACCTATCTTAAATCATAAATTGTTTTGGGAGATCAAAACAAAGCCCATTTCATATCGCTAGTAAGGTGTTCCGGACAATTTTATTTGTATTTTTACGGGCATCTATAAACTTTAAATCCCAAATTTGGTAAACTTCCATGGCATTAGGTAAACTTCCATGACTCAGTACAACGTTAGCGGGATCAGTTAGCGTAGATATATAAAAGTACCAAACACTCTAATTCCCTCCTCCTTGACATAAGATCTGGCTGGTGATAAGTATCGCGTGTGCCCTCCCAATCAATCTCCTTTAGCACAGGAAGTCGATATTATGTAACACATCACTCCATCTCACTGCCGTTAAAGGCAGTCTGTTTTTCTCTTTTTGCGAGAGTGAAGACTTTTTGCAAACACATTTTTAAATATTCAGTTATTCAGAACACTCGTGATGTAGCTTGCGTCAATGTACTGGATCGACGAGTGTGGTCAAGAATAGGTGACTGTGTTTCAGACGATAAACTCAGTCACCAGAGTTTACCACTTGCTTGAACGAACGAACGAGAAGACAAAGAAAAAACAAGCTAGGCATTTGAGTGTCCTTCAAATGTATTATTAGGCTTTGATCTGAAGTTAACGCCTGTACTCTAACTAGCTTTAGCTGATACAAATTTAATAGTTTCCTCGTAACGATGTTTTCTTTCGATGTTGTAATTATTTCGAAAAATCCTTTGATGAACGGATGGATCTGATACTAAGACTTTCAGCACGAAAACCGTGACACTAAACCACTCGGCTCAGATTAAGCACATTTCTAAGTATACCAATGTTCATTACAATAATGTATGACATAATCAATGCTATTGTATACACACTTACCTACTTCGATCACATAGATGCTTTGTAACCAGAGGTTCTTTGATAAAGTGTCATCTCAGTTTGTATACGATACAGGGTGTCATATCGACGCAGATCCCGTTTTTGTGTCAATGATTGATGGTATCAGTTCTTGCCTCTCCAATATCAGCTCCGTCGCGACCTCTATATCCGAGACCTTTAGGTATTTGGGTAGGAAATTTCTCTAAGATATTTGAACCAGAATGATAATGAAAATTATAATCGGCTTTGATGTAATAGGTGTCTTACGTGTAGGCGAACATTGTCGGTCGTGACTGCTAATAGATTCACTTTTGAAATATCAGCAGATGTACTATTTTCTACACCAATATAGTAGATAGTGATATCTAGAAAAGGCTCGTGCCTCAAGTGATAAACAGCTGACATTCTGTACATACGTCACGAGGGCGATGCTATTCGATCATAGCGGGTCCGAGGGGCGGCGGCTTGGAATTCACAGGCTTCATAGAGGCGTATACTGAAGACTTACAAATAGCCGGATTATCCATTGATATTCGAGATTTATAAATGAAAATCTTCTTAATTATGGCTTCGACGGGATGTTTGCAAGTTGGAAACTCGGCCTATATTATGTAGGTCATGTCAAAAAAATATTATGAACACAAGTTTTTAACTACTTGCAATCATACGAGTATATCTTGCTTGAGCAAAATACTCATGTAATACAGGCATAAAGGCGCGGCCCCACCGCGGTGCATGCTGTGCACGGGCACGCGGCGCATTTTAGCTGCGTGTATTCATTTGTTTGACAACGTGGGTCTACGTTTCCACTGGAGTACCTACACGAAGACCCACGACTATGTTAAGCGTGGCACGGCGCACGGAGAGTGACAACGTGTATGACTGAAAACTGCTCTGCGATAACCGAGCTGTACATAGTCGTGGGTCTTATTCGTGTACTCCAGTGGAAACGTAGACCCACGTTGACAGCGTTGAGCTATGTAACCGCCTATTCGAGCAAGCCACGCGTGTATCAATGACGTCAATTCATGCGTAGCCTCTCCGTGGGTTGCAGTGGACACGACCACATACATTTTCTTACAAAGCGAAGCTTAATACACGTGCGTAGCCTCTCCGTGCACCGCGGTGTGCCCGCGCCTTAAAACGCCTAGTTTGAGTCTCGATGTCAAAAACCTAGTGTGTATCTGCTCTGTACAATTTAGGATAATTCTTTGGTAATAAAATATTAAAAAATATTAAAAATAAAACAGTATCATAGCTTTAAAATACCTTAGTTTCTATCATGTAACTTAGTTATATTTTACGTTCTAAAACAACTCAATTTCTATCGGATTGAGCTTCTACATCACATCCCTATTCCCAACTATGCCCCATTTATTTTAGTTCTTCGATTTGTTATGGACGAGGTATATCTGTGGACGTGGAATACTTGCGGAGTCTCGTAATAAAAATATGGTTTGTTTTGTTTAGAAATGATGATTTTTTTTTAACAGAAAAATATTAAGTATCTATCAATATCAGGCCTTTGCCCTGCAGCGGGACAATATGGGCTAAAATAAAGTCAAAATAGAAACCACGTCTAAATATTAGCATGCACCACAAACAGAGCAAGACAAAGCGCACGTTATTTTACAAGAAACAAAAGATTGGGATGGAGAGATGGAGTGGACGATTCCTTGTTTTAGAGCTTTGAAAGCTGTATTGTATGCTTTGTTAATGTTCAGGTACTGCATATGGGCGAGGGGAATATGGCGATAGCTATAGGTTTTAAATATTATTTATGAGAGTGTTAAGGATTTTGTTATCATTAAAAACAGTAGTTTACTTAATGGTTTATTTCTTATATTCAACGAAACCCGACTTTGTTTTTTAAAGAGATTTATTTTACTCACCACAGCTATATATCGCTTGAAACGATCCTCACGCAAATGTTGAATTACACCTAACAGTTGAACTATCTTTAGTTAGTCTAGAGTTAATTTACACTGAATCAAATCCATCTGGGACTACTGAACTGCCCGATTGACCTAGGTGTAGTTACTGTAGTTTGTATTCATCTGTTTTATGCAAGGGTTTTCGGAATAAAAGGTTGAATGGTTCACATTTCTGTTGTTAAACATTAAAATGCTAACAATCTGCGCAAGAAAAGACCCACCATTGTGGTCTTGAATTACATTAAGGCGAAGAAACGAAGAATGAGCAACAATGTATACGAATTCACCTAAGCCTTGAGCCCTAGCTCAATATATTTTAAGTAAAAAACACAGTGTTTTCTGATACATTGTATCTGTGTTTACTAAAAAGAAGTAGCATGTCAATTATGTGGTAACCATATTACAAACATTAATAAGTTTCTTAGCTTGGGACTACAAGACAATGAATTAAATATCTAAAAATAAAAAAAGAGGATGTAAACCGAGAAAGAATGAAACAGGCTAAACTGACAGTCTCTAACATACAGACATATTTTTAGCTTCTCTCAAAACATATTCAAATACATCTCCATTTGAATAATAAGTTCCTTTAATGAAATTAAATTCGCACGCGCAGATATGCACATACAAAGAGACGAATTCCTTAAAATTAGTCGCGTGGTACGGAACGTAATCCAAGGAAAGCATGTCGCCGCCATTAGCCTCGCAGTTTTTGCATCGCCATACAACGGAGCCATTGTGCCGTGGAATAAATTTACATTTTCACATTCCTCTCTGGATGAAATCTTTTTGCTTTCAGACGAAAGCTTCAAAGATCGCAATTGCTTTGTATAAGTCGCACGAACTCCGCATGCCCTGCATTCCTTCTTTGTCTTGGAGTAAGAAATCTAAAGTTTTAAGATACTAAGCGATACTTAACGGGAATATTTTTATTACCTACTATCTAAAGCTCGTTATGCAAACTGCTAGCACAGGTGATATGATTTTGGACGTTAGCAGAGTAAAATACAATTGTACCTAAAAATAATGACCTAACGAAACCAGACTGTCGGCTTTGTCTCCAGTGAACCATCACGTTTACGTTTTTATTACGTAGTTCGAGTTTCTTTTATGTTTATTTATTATCTCCAAAAAAACATTTTAATACTATCATGAGAATGTCAATTTACTTGAAAAGCCTTGGAAAAGTCTTGTCTGAACGGAAAAAGAGGGACGGCTTATAAATATTCATGTCAATTTTGTCGCCGAAAAGTCATTGTTAAGTCAATTTCCAATAAAGGCTAAGATGGGGAACTAGTGGGGCATTTACCTGGTTTAATGGTACCTTCTGAGAAGTATAGTCAGCAGCGTATTTAATGGCTTCTACTGCCGTAAGCCAAATTACAAGGGCTTCGTATTGTATTTATTTCTATTTTCATAACTATCCTTTGTACTGTCATTTATTTCGTAGTTAAAAGACGCCCCCTAACACCATGTGAATAAATGAATAAACAGCCTTGGACATAGGACATGTCATGTAATCCCAAGCTAAGCAACTTAATACTTTAAACATAGTGTAACCAGATGACTAATATGACTTCTTAGAATATAATAATGAGGGGGAAAGTCCACCACGTTCACTCCCTATAAAAATCTGTGGCCTACGAATTGTGTGTAGGTAGGTATTATATTCGTTGAAAATCGTGATAAAGTTATAACAGATGAGTTATATCACATTGTGTTTTTCTGAATTGTATAAAATTCACATCAAATATATCTTTCACAAATCCAACAAAAGCCTACACGAATAAAATTGTGAATGGTTGTTAGAATGATGAGTACTGATGAGATGCGGAAACAATGCGGAAACACAAAGGAGTAAACATCTAGGTCAACACAAGACGGTGTCAATAATGTGGAAGTATCGTTTTGATGTGTAATAACAACTCTCGTCTTATTTGTGAAGGGAACATGAAGCTATTTAAACATTCTGCCTGCAATATTACCATGGTAATATTACCATGAATACAAATGTTTGAAGGCATTTTACACAGCTATAGCCCCTCGTTCTGATATCATCATCATTCACAGCCTCACTTCGACAACTTTTAGAAAAAAGCCTTCCTAAGTATCTACCAGCCAATTGCCAATTGAAGGGCACGTCGTCGCGAAGCTTGCTAAGACGTTCAATTAATAGATCGTCGATGTTAAGTAACGTTTTGAGCGGTCACTACTTGGATGGGTGACAAGTGGCATCATCATCTGAGCGTTTCCGTAATTTTGGAGGGCAAAAAATTGTCGGTCCCGGCTTTTAAGACTTGAAAAACTCCGTCACCAGAGTTGGCCACTTGCTCATAAAAACGAACGAACGAAATCAGTCGCGCCAGTTCGATCCATCGTTTGCCCGTGACTTTAATAATTATTATTATTGTCACATTATCATTACAAATCCTGCACGTATATTGTTTTATCACATTGAAGTTTATTTTTGGAGGAAAACCAAAATTAGTTTGTCCAACTAACCGTTCACGATGTTTTACATCACCGTATAAAAACATCAGCAAATGCGTAAAGACAGATTACTGCGCAGATCGGCATCTAAATTCAGCCGCCACAAGCATCTGTGTCACGTAATCCCAAGACGAAGTATTCGGTTCCTCAGCTCAGCACTAGTGACGCAGAACACACTTATCCGAACGCGTCGAATGAAGTTAATGAAACAATTTTTAGTATTCTTTACATATATTAGATATCTATCTATCTTCTTCTTATATTATAAAGAGGTAAATTTTGTTTGTTTGACGGAGGTTATCTCCGAAACTACTTAGCTGATTTTAAAAATGATTTCACCGATGTGTAATATGGACTCTCGGGATGGTTGTAGGCTATATTTTATCCTACGCTAGGTTTTGTAGTTCTTTTGTGAAAGAGAAACATACATACATACTCACAAACTTTCGCATTTATAATATTAGTTTAGTAGGATAGTAGGATGGTGTGCGAAGTTTCTTTGACTTCGATCCGCATTCGGCTCGGATAAGTGAGCGCACACCTTAAGGCAACGTTGTTGATAGATAGTGAGATAAGGTTTTAGACGGTAGAACAATTACTCATTGTAACCCCAGATTTGGGTAGTTCGCTCGGAAAATATAAACCGGTGTTTACTTTGTATAGTGCGCTCATTTTGTTCGGTGACTGTGCCAATATACACAAGCTAATGGTATCGTTTGATAAAATCATGGCAGTCTGTAAAACCGCCATTGTTTTGTTTAAAACCGCCAAGGATTTCCGAGTCTATATTCCACTTACTTACCTACTTTTCTATCATTTGGAAACATTTTATACCTACTGAAAAAAGTAGGAATATTTGAGAGAATGTCTTCCTCGATGTCGTATTGACTTAGGATAATTATGTCAATGTTTTATTATGTATTTATTTAATATATTGAAAATAAAATGCCCTTAACATTGATTACAAAATTATTTTAATGCGACTGTATTTGCCTACTAAATTATCAAAAAGTTCCTAAAGTGTAAGGTCGCGGAAGATCTGTAATTGCTTGCTAGGTTTGATAACCATTTGACACAACACTCTTGTTTTGTAGGTACGCAGTTTAAAAGGTAACATGTGCATGCAACGCGTCCAACGAATCGAATTTGGTCAACCTTTTCGTTCTGCGGCTGTACGACGCAAGCAAAGCTCGAAGAGAATATGTCAAGTTGCATATAAATCATGATGTTAGAAACCTCTAACAAGTACAACAATATCAGTCGTCTTATTTAGTCCAAAAGCCTACGAGTAGTCAATACACAGAGTTCAAATTACCTGTGACTACAATATATTCTGTGGTCTCTGAATAGCTAAAGCTATTGATTGAGGCCGATAATATTCGGATCATCGTCGGCTCCCTTTCACCACATTCATGTTATCTGAAGATTACAATAGATTGATTGATATGCCTCGATTATTGAAATTACCAGTAGTCCACACGCTTCGGGTTGATATGTGAAATTGAATTGTTGTATATAGTTATGTGGTTGTGAAGGTATTGTCCTTGTGGAATTGACTTTCTATCTAAAAGTTCGACTATCTATGATGAACTATTTAAGAATATTTTTACTACGTCTTCAACACAATGAGGAAAAATATGGAAATCAAAGGCTAAGTATGCCCAACACGTATGGCTTTCCTATGGATATGGCCGTTTAGTTTGAGGGGATGATAATTATGTACTGGGCATGCCTACTCATGCAAACATTATCCCAAGCACTATAGGCTCCCATTAAGGGTAGGTTGCGTTAGCTTCCTGATGCCGTGCGTATAATTGACTACAGACTATAATAATAATAATTATTATAATATGAATTTATAAGACTACTAAAGGTCTTAGCACAATGCATAATTTTTATTTATTTAATAAAAACAAGAATATTTCTATGAACTTTCCTAAGGCTATGCGTAGACTTTCTCATAAAACATATCGACTAAAATTTCGTGTTTGTCAACAAAACTCAATTAACAATTCGTAGTACCAACTTAATCCACAATTTGGCTTTAAAGCCACGGTTCCTTTAAACCGACACATATTACTTTCCGAGGAACTATCAGCTCCATTATCTAGCGTTTACTCGTCCTCTAATACTGGGATTATGTGGTTACTCCGGGGCTCAGGGACGCAATCAATAAGGCGGTGCACTCGGGATCATCCAAGTAAATGAGGTACATCTTTCAACTCCGTCCTCATTTTGGAATTCATTTCTGCGTTGCAATAACGGCTTAAGAGATTCTGTGATGTATAGAGTAAACCCGTTATTCATAGAGTTTATCTCTCAATTTAATACGGCTTTCTTGCATCACATTTACTGCTGTGTTCAAAAACTCGTAGTTGTAATTACATAGTATAAATACATAGGATGATCCGATATCACTTTACTTTTGAACTTTCACGTTGTATTTAGTGAGGAACTTTATTTCATGTTAATAACATTGCTATTTCTACCTTCTCAAATAATTATTTCAATTCCGAGCATATAAACATTATTTTAAAACATTATTACCGAAAACGACAATTTTCATAATAAAATAAAATATGATTTGACTGCAAAACTGTTTAGGAAAAGAACGTAATTTTAAAGAGAAATGTTTTTTGCCACCTCACCCTAAAAATCTTTATTCGTCAACCATTTTCCCCCATCTCTTTGCACCCCAATATTATACATTCTAATTTCTCCTGTAGAAGGGATTACGACATTCATTATGCGAACTGCGAAGGATTTGAAATCTTTGACGTCATCTTTGAATCGATACTAAATAGGAGTCAAGTGAACCGGCGTAGGTCCGTATCAGTTCGGTGACGTCGGTCAGTAGAAAATTATTATTTTTGTAAATGAATCTTTTTATATACTTAAAAGTTCTAAAATGAATGTTTTTTCTTAAACTTTCGCGATCACAATTCATATTTTTGAAATATATAAACACAGGTTTTTATTTTTTTTCTGTCTTTAAATTTCAAAAATATGAATAGAATAATATGTAATATAAAAAACTTTATTTACAGAAACTAAACTATATATAATATTACTTTACTATACACTATAAAATAAACACAAACCAACTTAGATAAACAAACAAAAAAAAAGTGTAATAATGGGCGACCTTATTTATTGAGAGTTTATTTTCGTGTAAATGTCACGTTTTAGCGAATAATGCAGCATTCAAAAAGCAGGTGACCACAATTTGTTCCGCATCACCTATTTAAACTCGGACTTATAAATCAGCCTTTAATTCTGAAATCCTGAGATATATTATGACAACTAATTGAAATAGTGAAGCAACAAAATAACTCTATGACCCAAGAAAAATAATAATTTATCTTTACAGGTTCACTACGTTAAACATGGGCTCAACTTAGAACACAAATCAATTAAGCCACTACGTGTTGGTTTACACGTTAAAAATCTACCGAATAGACTTGTTTACATCGAGACCTGTTTAAAGTATGGCGTTGTTTTAACAAATATTGACCGAGCGTCTTCCAGAAGGTCCAACATACAACTTAAACAGAAAACAGGCACAGGCAGAGAGATTAAGTCATCAATAAAACTTAAAAAGGTGTAAATACCAACATTTAACAATTTTTTTCTTGTCTACCCAGTAAAAGTTAAAGACTTGACCCCATTTATTCAAAAAGATTTGTCAATTTACGAAAGCTTTAAAAATGTTTTATTGTTGGTACAATGACATAAATGACGATGAAACAGATAGCAACAGAAATAATAGCCGCTTTATATTATATAGCCGTTAGCAAACATAAACAGATCTTAAAGTGGTTAACCTTTTCATTTTTTCAATCCGCGACTGTAGGTAAAGTAGTACAGTCTTAAAGTATTTCTAACTCCGTGTTGAACCGATACATGTGTTAAGAGTACACTCATTCATTTACTTAATGTTATTTTTATCAAATTTACTTTGCTTTTAGTGTGAATGTATCCAAAGTTACATTGCATTTGACAGCACTGCAACTTCGTTCCATACCATTAGCACTACTCTAAAACTGCCTCGGATTCCATTATGGAATAGGCATTTAAAATAAAAAAATATAAAATCCATTTTAGAATTAAATCATGGTATTAAATGGACCTAAGTGTGGTATTTTATTATATATACATACATACATACATATAATCACGCCTCTTTCCCATGGGGGTAGGCAGAGACCATGGATCTCCACATGCTACGATCCTGACATACCTCTTTCGCCTCACTCACTCTCATTACATTCTTCATACATGCTCGCCGGTTTAGGGTACTTCTGACCTTTATTATATATAGACATGATTATAACTATACTTCATTTATTGAATCGAGCAAATAGGAAGAGAAATAAACACACGTGATTGGTCGTCGAAAATAATTGGATTGGCTAGATTTGACAATTGACAATTGATTTGACAATCTAGCCAATAACGAGAAAGATAATTATTTTCGACGACTAATCACGTGTGTTTATTTCTCTTCCTATTTGCTCGTTTCAATAAATCAAGTACTTATAGATGATTTATTTTGATAAATCTTACCAATTAGATCTTAGCCCGAATCTAGAACTGCCAGTAGTGAAGAACCTCAAATCAGACCTCTTCATGGAAGTATCTTTTTACGTTAAGTCAGTGCAAGCAGTTGCAGACTAAACAGCCGTATTTGTAAGACTACTAGCCAAGGATTGACCCAGTAATAAGATCAAAAACATGTGCTCACAGTCTACTAAGACCGCAACAAACATTGCCGTGCGCGGCAAACTTTGTTGACAATGACTGATGCGGTCCATCCCCCTTCTTGCCTCGAACGTGCCATTGAAAGAAACTTGTCTAAACTCAATTCCAAGACAGAATACACAACCCACTTCAACTTTGGCCATGTATTTTGATATCAAGTTTGTAGTTTGGGACATGTGCTTTCAACTAATAATGGCAGAGCTTTAGTTTCATAAGCTGTGTTCTCATTAGATACACGTGCCGCTTTGGCAAGGAAGCAATTTCACATAACAGTTTACGTCTATTGTAATTTTGACAATAGTGATCTATCTGTATGATCATAAAAATCCAGGATCGACGTGACGGTTCTCTGATCAATTGAGTTTAACAAATACATCCGGGATAAATGTTTTATAGTGCATTAAACATCTTAATAAGAATACAAAAAAAGTTAACTTTAACTTCTATACTTAATATAACCACAAATATACATGGTCTTGTCAAGTTTACAATTCCTCTTCTCAACTAAACTACTCGTACCACTAAAGATACTCCATCTGACCACGTGAACCTGCTTTAAAGTTTAGTGGAACATACGTCCAATCTTTACAAGCACTTACTGACATCCCTTTCGTATAAGTTGTAGAGGGAGGTAAGTACTTATCTGTCGAATGGGTATAGAGGAATATTCATTGTGACGTCAATTCAAGGTGACATAATGGTACTAGGGTGAGCATACCTGGAACAAGAGAAGAGTACCTGGTTAGGAAGCTATAAGCAGATATGTCGCTTTCAAAAGTATCGTGCGTACGTTGTGTACTGGAATAAACAGTACAAAAAAAGTTATTGGGCAAATTGGGCCTTTAGGACCATCAGGTTGATTTCGCATAAAGTGGAAATCTCAAGATGTATAATTTCTTGGGGTAGGTACCTATTGGTTTTAAATTAACAACTAAATTGTGTTAGTGAGTGAAGCGATAGTTATGTACTCGTATTACGCTAAAACGATGGTGTCCATCAAACCCTTTGAGAAAGATATATGTTATGTTGACATGTAGGTGTGTATTTTTGTTAGATATTCGACATGTTTTATGATCTACGTTGTAACAGCATAATCTGAGCTGAATTTTTAAATACGTTTTCGGAATATAAAAGTTTTCCATTGCCTTTTATTTTTATGGACTGTTGATTTTGGAGTAAACAAGCATGGCATAAGCTGATTTACTCCTACTTAATCCGCTTTTAGGATTAAACGGTTTAATATCTTGCCTGTCTCTACAACATCTCTAGTGTCGATTCTACAAAATAATACCAGTTTTGCTTCTGTTTTGTTTAATAAAAAAACCATAAATATTGTTAAAGAAAAGTTGTGCCAGTCGTCTTTCTTTGAATGATACTTTTGTCATTTAGCTATTCTAAAAGTAATTAAGATTCATGTTTTTGGTTTCTTTTATTCGTTTTGTTTTTGGACTATAAAAGTCGAAAACATTATTTTACTATTCATTTTTTTTCCTTATTTGACACAATGTCACGTGATTTGTCCATTGATTCGTTAATTTTGGAGATGATTTGCGTTTGAGAAAACGGTTGTACCTTACTATTTCTTAAGCCAAATTTCTTTTCCAAAACGCTTTGAAGCGACAAGTAATTGCTTAAAACATGTTGGTTGAAAGGTTGCGCCGCTATCCTAATTTTATAGTAAAACGACGTACTTAGGATAAACATTACGAGAAACGTTGCAAATGCTCAAAATCCAAAGGTAGATTTTAATGTGCATAGTTCCAGCACATTAGTGTTGCTACTTATTATTCTGTGGCGTTAGGAGGCATCTCCGCTCATTAAAGCGGTCACGCCAACTTGAAGGAAGCGATAAAAGCCCAGACAGAATGGCTTGTTGGAGCTTTCAGTAGAATATCATTGCCTTGCTTACGCCACCATATAATTATAATAACCTACTTACTTGCATGAGATGGAATTGAAGCTGAATAGATATCGCCTTCTTGGTGTTAAACCAATGGGATGTTAGAATAAGGCAAAACAAGGTGAATGTAATCATACTGTTTTAGTTCATTTTCATTATGAGCAACGCGATAATGTTGCATTTTTTTTTTCAAAAAAGTCTGCGTATTGCCATCATTAGAATTGCATTCCGCCCTAAGAAATCAATCTTATTGACGTCCTACTTTTTCTCTCGACACCCATTTTTTGCAGTCATAATAAAAATGAGCATCTGGAGGAACCCTAATCACATGAGGTTATTACTAACTGATGGAGTTTTGGTCCATTTGTCAAACAATTTTGACCAACCTCCTTTCGATTCACATTTTATTACAAAATTATATCTACGTAAAATCACAAAACTCAAACCTCTCGACTTTAATGAGGACCTTTTAAGCCGTCTTGATACCTTCATTAAGTAACACAAAAAAACAAAACGGTCTTTATTATAATCCAAAGGAATAGGATCAATGTAAATTATCCAGAACCGGGTGTACGTCAGCCATCCTTATCGGGCGTTGAATGTTAGAAAGAGAAGGAGCAAAACTTGCTTGGCATGGCGCCTTGGCACAACAGTATGTTTGAAACTGGCGCCAACAAGCAGGAGATTTACCCATCCGAAATGGCGTGGCTCCTTTATTAATACCTACGATGTTGGTAATGTTTTCGGCGAGTAATGGGCGTAACATGATTTTGATTAATAATAACTTCTTCTGGAACAAATACAATCGTTTCTAGGAATCTCGATCAGACGACGGTGCAAGACAAGTGACTTGGTTTTGTTAGACATTACATTTTAGATTGTAAATCTGATTTATATGATTTTATTTTAAGGATTCTTTTTTTTAATATGAAAAATGTATCGTCAATAGAGTTAACATTATGATACAACACAATTTAAATGTTTTAATATGAGATTCATTTCGAAAGACAAAAATAAAACTTGTAACTTTGTTATCTTGAGCTCCCTTTAACACAATTTTATAACACTTCGTTTACAATTTATTGAATCCATAAACACTTGTCTACGACGCCGAGCCACGAATGGCAGGATATTATTTACTTATTGGAGGGATATGGAAATAAACAACGTTAATGGAAGCGTATTAATTCTTCGGTAATGGATACGAGAGAAAAAGGAATATTGGAAGAATTCTAAATACAATGAATTCTAAATAAAAATGTATATTACCTACAAGGGTGATGACAGACCCATCAAAAGCTACAATTTCCAAAAACAGTGCGGAATAGATTGTGATTGTGAGTAAAAAGCAAAAATACTTTGTTTACAAATGGAAAGGACAGATTTACTGTCCGTTTATATCACACCGAAATGACAAGGTATAATAATGTTTGAGGAATGGTACCTAAACAGAGCTCTCCAAAATTAGAGCGTTCAATATTTTCAATCAAGAATAGAAAAATCAAAAGAAATTTCTATTGGTTAACTTTAAACCATTTGTAAAATTCTGAAATATTCGAGTGAAATTTCAATCAACCCTGATATCAATTTAGCAACGCCGCAGCGGATTTACATGATTCCAATTTACCCACCTGCCTCATCAAATTCCAAATCAGTATTCCGTCCTTGAAAGCTCCAATAAAGCTATGCAGACCTGAATTACACCACTAGGACCGAACAACCTAAGCCCTCTTCGAGTAAAGTCTTCGTTTTATTGCAACCTTGTAGACCGTGAGCCGTTGGAAATATTGTCAAGTAGAAGCATCCAGCGTTAATTTTTGCGACGAAAATGCTCAAGTAGACGAGGAAACTGAGTAGACCAGTTTTTTCTTTTAACTAAATGCTTTGAAATGAACGTGTAACACTAAATTCTACGCCTTTATGAAAATTTTCTAGGACTTCACAAAAGTACGTATTACTATTTAAATTTATTTGTAACAATAAATTGAACCGACTGCTAGTTGGTTTGGCTTATCTGATTTCACAATGAAACGCAAGCTTATTTACATAGCTTATTTTATACAACGTAACCCCGCAACATTATTTAGAATTAACCCTTCCGCTCCGGGTCATTCATCGAACAGGGTCAGAGGTATGTCAGTGAGAACTCTGCTTAGAAGTTACGATTATTTTATGAGGCGATTTGCGAAGTAGACGGGGTCGGTCCATAACTGAAGGCTGTGAGAGGTTGGCATCGTCGTCCTTAGAGACCTATGTAAGGTTGTGGACTGGTATACGCAGAACGTTTAGCGGAGTGCTAAAGCGAGAAACTCGATGTATCGCATAATATATTGTTGTATCTATTTTACTTATAAAGTCACTAAAAAACCGTTCAATATTTCGCTGTAAAAACACGCGTGGTAATAGTAGGTAGGTTATGTAGTAACACTTAAAAACCTACTCTCATTTTCAAACTCAAGAAATCTGTGTAAATGCTAAATATATCAAACTGAACTTTGGTTTTGAATCATTGACTCTTGTTTGACCACCATAATTAAAAAATTTATATCTTGAGGCTATATTGCACGAAACCCAGCATATTTCTAAGATTACACGCAAAATAGTTTGTGAAACAGTTGCTCTGTCTTCGTCTGCAGAAGTGTAAACATCCGCTCCGCTCAGGCACTACGAGAGGCGTCACTCTATATTGTATGCGGCAAGTTACCAACACCTCTAGTTTGTAGCGGTTATTGTGTTTGAAATTCTGATTTATGAGGTGAGGGTTACTATCGAGATCCTAATACGATGCTGTAAAATGGCTGCGGGGGTTATTTCGGTTGATATTGCTTTGTTGCTATTGGATCGTTCGTTCCTTCGTGAGCAAGTGACCAACTCTGGTGCCGGAGTTTTTAGGCCGCATAAAGGCCTCCGTCATGAAAAGAAAGACTTTAAGCTAGGACCGACAATTTAACATGCCCTCCGAAGCACGGAAGCGCTGAGTTATTAATACCACTTGCGGTCACCTTTTTTTTGTCATATACCTTTTTTGTTTTGTTTAAGAAAGACTATTATATTTTGCTATTGAATTTTCTAAAAATTAAAAATATCATCGTATCAACTTGAATAGTAATTTTTAATTTGCATTGTATTCCAATTAGTAATTTACTCTAGGAGTTAATTTAAAATCTTCATTTGTTTACCATCAGCCTCTGCTCGTAGAATACTCTTGACATTAATTATATGAAAGCCAATTACCTACTTACTTCTCTTTTGAAACATCTATTTCACTGCTGCTTCAAAGAAAACAAAATCAGTAATTATATTGTACCAATTAGTAAGAGTCCGTGTACTTTGTGTATTCCCCACAAATTTCTTCGCGTAGGCTACCAATTATGCTAAATTTTGTTTAAATTATTGTCTGTTGGAACGAGAGCTTCGCTCGCAGTGGCTGGTACAACCATTACTAAGTTGGTCTCTAGAATAATGCTGCTATTAATGTTGATGTAGTTTTATGACCTTTACTTCGTTACTTACAAAATAACACTCATCTTCTATCATTTCCTTAATCAGTAAGGAATGTCTGAATGTGAAACCGAATACCTAACTCAAGATGAAGTGATTTGACGAAACAGAGGTCCTCAAAATCTATTGTACTTGCCATTCTGCGAATTACCGTTTATACAAACTAATCAAGAAGTAATCGTCTTCACGTCAATCTCCCTGAAGACTCCTTGAAACCAGTTCAACTAGAAGATTTAATTAGAAAGTAGTTTCTGAAACCGCAGGACAATACAATCTAAAATATACTGTAGATGAACGACGTTATGATACATTTTGGAGCAAACAAATGAAGAAGCTAGAGTTTAGCCGTTGGCCGTCTATGAATAAATTGTCGCCCCAAGGACGTTGCTGAGCTTAGACTGCAAACTTCAGTTTTAAAAATTAAACCGTTAACAGCATTAAAGTTGGAAACTCTTTCGTTTAAGTTCTTCAGAATAAATACATTATATTCTTCTCTTAAATTACGCCAATTTTGTATCTTCTAATACTTCAATTCTTATTTATTATTTTTAACCATCTTAAAAATAAAAATAAATTATAAATTTAAGAAAATATACCTATATTAGTTATAGTAGCTTTCACTTTTTTCTAACATGATAATTGGACTAAAAAAAATACGCAAGGGGACTTCGGGGGAAACCTATCAAAACTTCCCACTTTTGTTTTAAAAATTGCTATCTGCATCAAACTTGGAAACTCTTTCCTGTAGATTCTGGAGAACAAACACATTAGGGATCTCGCGTCTAGGGGAGCTGCGATAAACTTGTGCTGACGTTGATTTATGTCTCCGTTTGTTTGTCCCCGGGACAGCCGGCTCCCACTCCCGGTTCATCCGGAATACCGGTTAAGATAAGGCGTCTCTAATGCATGCTACAAATTACTGGACGAAATTGCTGTTTACGCATACATGGGGGACGACAGGTGGAGCACGAGTTATCCAGCTGGGACACTTTTGTTACGGGAGGAGTGCACGAGGCATATTTTTTTACGTGCAGATCCATTTTTCCAAATTTTGGTACAATGGAGTGGTCACAATTTCGAAGGATGATCACAAGTGGTATAAACAGCTGTGCTAAGCTTCGTTTATAGAAGCCTTACGGCCATAGGTTATTTTATCGACCACAACGCGGTGTTATATTGCTTTTAATAGTTTCTTACATAAAATAGGTTAATGAAACACTGCAATGCGGCGGAGTTGTTTGATGTATATAATTAACTAGTTTTATTTGCAATAAATATAACTATTAATTGCCACTAGCAAAAAAAATACTCAAAGTGGTTGGAGGCCGTTATAGTTATGATTTTGCTTGCTGTAAAGGGTAGTTGTTTACATGTTCCAGCTGTTTTAGCTCTGACTGTGATGTACCGGTAAATTGTCTGGGGATACGAGACTACCCTAGGCTGAGATGTTAGGTATAGAACCGTAGTTATGTCAGTTAATGTTATTTCGTTACAGGCTGTTGAGTGCCTACTGAAGATGTTATCGCATAGCCCAAACTAAATGCGATCGTATTATCAATCGTGGCATAATTATGTAGCGAATGCTGTGAACAGGATGGGTATACATACGATTTGGTCGCCATTGAATATTATAACCAACAGGCATTGCCAAATGATACTACACCTTAGGGCCTTTGCCATCTTTTTGAAGTTTAATTTCTAAGAAACAGGTCAAATGAAAGATTATTCGTAGTTTGATATCAAATAGTATGCAGAGGCACATGGTAGACGATATTAATGTCAAAAAATACAAATGTGTGTCTTGTAGACATCCACAGTCGAAATTCTTAAATTCTAATATTATTTTCTTCAATAGAATAAAACATTGATTGTCTAATAAGATCAAAACTTTCTAACTACAAACCAAATGGGGACTCAAAATTTTGACCAGCCTGTAGTTAATTCTTGTCTAATTTTCAGCAAGAACATTATTTTGTAATCTATTAAAGAGGCATACTTACGTACGTAGAAAAGAGTGAATGCCCACGATACACGTCCAGAAACGTTTTCTTTGTTCTTACAAACACAATTACTGTAAATAAATTAAAACCTTTCAGTCTGATACGCTAACCTACCGATAGGCGACTAGTGGGCCACGCGATCTCATAAATAAACCGCGTATCTAACTACCTAGGATCTACTACTTACATTTGGGGATGCCCAATGATCAAAAAAGCCGGACTTGCTATCCGGCTATTTACATACTGTTTTAAACAGAAAATCAAGCCTCATTCCTACGGGGATTGGCAGAGACCACGGATCTCCGCGGACGGACTTGCTCGGCTTGGATTCACTCTAATTACATTCTTTGTATTAGGCCTTTCTCCAAAATGTCACCAATTTCAAGCAAAAACGGCTTTAATACACAAAACTTAAAATAAATATTTATCTTTATAAGGTCTTTGTTGACTATGCATCTAGCTTTTGAGTTCTGTGCTAAAGGGGTAAAATTTCCAAGAATTTAATAACATTCCTCCGAGCTGGGTTCGAATGATATAATAAGCTAAATATTTAAAAAGACGGAAAATATAGAGTTTAAACAAGACGTCTCTATCCCCAAATGAATTTCATGAAAAGGTCGTAGAAATTAGAAGTTTACGTGAGTGTCCGGTAACGCAAGCCCGAAACGGCCGAAACCCTTTGTACATACATATTTACCTGTTCTATTATTTAGGCTGGCTACCGCAAACATAGTTCATGACATGTAATTTAAAAGTATATACCAAACTCTCATTGTATTTAATTTCCAATTCGGTTGTTTTCTTATTCACTTCCTTCGAAACTAGTACATACATGTTTATGTAAATAGGTAAATTAAGGTAGTGTTTTCTAATGAAATATTTTTAATATTTATTTGTATAATAGTTCCTAATATCCTGTCCTGAATTATCGAGTACTATCATCTCCATAAATGGGACGTGACTGAAATAATAAATCAAACTACGCCACAATGTTCCGAAAACAAAGTTACCAGAATAAAACACTGTTACGACAGCTTTTGCATTTCAGACGAACAAAAACTCTTGAAAATTAAAATTGCCTTTCGAGTGCCTTTTACACAGCAGCCTGAGTGATGGGACATGCATGTTAATGCTCGTTCAATTAATGTAAAGTACACGTGCGCAAATGTCATGCTTGACTTGACATTCGTAAATTACTCGCCCGACGCCGACGACCCGGAAATGAGAATCGAGTTGGGCGTCAAAAAACAACCGACAAATGTGGACCTGTCATAAATCGTCATCTGGATAATCGAGTGAGCGTATTCGAAGTGGTACCGTCCCCGATATTTTCATGAATAACCGATATAAAATGTACTCTGCCACGGTGAATAATTTATTCCCCAATTGTCACCCCTGATCCGACCAAAGTTTGTTCACCAGGTGTTCGATCAAACAATTACCTACACCCGAGGATCATGTCGCGATATGATTGGATGTCGGGCTACATAAACTATTCATTCTTTCCTCTTAAAAAAATAAAAGCTGCGAGCGAGAATACCATTTTATCGCGGTTAAACACTACTTTTTGTGGTGAGCGCTGTCGCTGGTCCAGATAACTATGAAGTTACATTCAGTATATTTTTTGCTCAATCATAACCAGAATCGTCGTTAAAAATATTTATAATATGTATACTAAAAGACATCCAAGCAATACGTTTTATTTCAACGCTAAGAAACAACGGCCACTACAGAATTTAAGTTATGAGAACAACGTGAATAATCGTCTCGAATTCTGCTCGCTTAGTCCACGGCTCGAAGTATTAATCAAAGCAAGAGAGCTAATACTTTAAGTGACACTGGCTGAAAGTTTGTAAACAAAAACAGAGAGCGAAGGCTTCGACGGAACCTACGGAACCCAGGGAAAAACTTGTTCTACTGACATTGATGGATGCGAACGGCAAACGCGCTAACGCGGACCGTTTTGCTAAAAGGTAAACCCAAAAAATTGGTAGGCACGTTTGCCTATTTGTTATTCTGTAACAGTGCTTTGTGCGTTGTTATAATTGAAACGAAAGCTTTGTTTCATCACTTGAAAAACCGAATTTCGTTTTGCCGTGAAGTTTGTTGAGGACGTTTTAATAGTACCAATGTCCGAAAAATATTCACGGCTGAGTGGATGGAACAAATTGAAATGACTGTCACTGACTCTTTGGAAGACGTTGACATAGGTCTGGATGTACGACAGCGACAGAATCGCGCAAGAAAATGTGCTGACTTGAGAAAACGTATAATAGTCAGTAAGCCAGTTTGATAATAAAACAGAACAGTTGTTTATGAAAACATACTAAAAGAAGAAACAGAATGGTTTCGTAGGCAAAAAAAAAAACAAAAGCTATATTATGCAAATGCGCAACTGTTGATCGTAAACATTGAGATGGTTCTATGGAATATAATTAAAATGCATTGCTTTGTTCGTTCAAATTCATACGTAATAATGTCGCTTTATTTGCACGTGGAACATTAGTCTGGATTCTGTAAAGCCGACATGTGAAATGACGGTAATCTCGTATCGACCCCGCGGTGCACAAACACGGCACGGGGTCACACCTTGGATTATTATAATGATGATTAATTTAAATATAATTAATTCCATTTGGGTGAAACTTGGAAAAAGATACTAATATTATAAACAGGAAAAGATTTTTTGTTTGACGGAGGTAATCTCGGAAACTACTCAGCCGATTTCAAAAAATTCTTTCACCGATGTGTAGAATGTACTGTCAGGATGGTTAAAAGATATTTTATCCCGGTAGATACATTAGTACACCCGTGCAAAGCCGGGACGTGCGGCTAGTAGTTTATAAACCTAGAATAATAGTTTATTTTTATCCAAGTAGGCAGCACGTGAGTGATGCCACGGCGAATGCTTTTCCAGATATATAATTTAGAATCAGTACCTACTTACTTATAAACCTTTTTAAAAGTAAAAATATCTAAGTAGTACTAGCCCATTGCAAAAATTAGTCCATTCATTAGGAAATAAAATAGCACTGACAAGCTGAGTATTAATCGCCTTCGAGTAAAGTCTCCCAGTGCGGAGCCAGAGACGTCGAAGTTTTAAAAGAAGTTAAGTAAGTAGATACTTTATGAACAGAAACTTCAGAGGAAAAGAAACCAATAAGAATTGAACATCTTCAAATAAATTACGGTGCAAAATGTTTTTTATACATACCTAGTCCGTTTTTTAGGGCTAGGTACAGGCTAAGTGTGAAACCGAGAGTGTTATCGAAAAGTTCTGTTAGGACCTTACCTAAGTGTTCAATTTCGAATTAGGTAGATAAAATATAGAAATTGATATTGTACGGAATGCTTGATTGGGTCGAACTGTGAATTGACTTTTAATGGCTTCATAATTTGGTACAGAATTATAATACTCGTATAAATGTTTATTTAAGTCCAATGAAAATGAAGAAGCAGTGCAATTATTGTGCTACCCCAGCTAGAGTACCGTAGCTCATTACGGCACAACTCTGTTGTGGAACATTTCACACTGCGATCTTCAAGTGGATTATACCGAGCTAGCTCACAAT
Source organism: Xanthorhoe spadicearia (assembly GCA_947086425.1). Classification (NCBI taxonomy): domain Eukaryota; kingdom Metazoa; phylum Arthropoda; class Insecta; order Lepidoptera; family Geometridae; genus Xanthorhoe; species Xanthorhoe spadicearia. The sequence continues at coordinate 7,826,787 of OX352199.1, forward strand.
TAATTTACTGAAAGATTAATTGAAGTTTATGAATAAATTAATTGACTACTTTATTTACAGAAACTAAACTAATACATAACTGTACAAAATACAAATAGAACCAGTTGAGCCATCTAAGGACCGTTGCAAACGGTCTATAGGTAGCTCAACTGATCCAAACCACTGCTAATTTAAATTAATTGTGACCGAATGCAAAAACGGTGCAAAATACTCCAAATTATTATACAGACATCACGTATCGTCGCCATTCACTTGCTAATGACCATAAGGGTTTGTGTGCGGCGATACAAAAACTTTCTCTCAATTCATTATTTGACTTGGAATAGGAATGAGTTCATTCAGAAGAAGGCCAATAAAGAGAGGGAGGAGGTCAGTAAGCTCGTTGACATTAAGAATATTTCATTATGTGACAACGCTCCTCAACATTATAATATTTACGGAACTTTGTATGAGAATCAACAAATGGAATAATTGCCGATCAAATAATATGTCATAATCCATTAAACTGTCGAATGTGCAAAGTTCTCCAATAGTGCTTAATTGACGTAATGGATTAAATTTTCAGTTTTAAAGCCGACAGAAAGATTTATTAACAAGTCACGATAATGGATGAATGCAAACGAATCGAACTCTGCGATTAAAGTCATAAATCTGCATGCGAGCAATTCGTTGATTTATGTGGCGGTAGAGGATCTGTAGTTGTTTAATCGTACCTTGTACATGTTATTTCATCATCATTATTTTGATAAATAAAATAACATCATTATAAAATTGTCACAGTTCATAGAATAAACCGGTACTGACGTTGATGTCTATTTCTAGACTCTAGAAATACCGATACAATTTGACGAAATTTGCTCCCTTCGTGATATTTAAAATTATCATGGTTATTGTAATAGACTACTAATAACTAATAGGTAAATCTTCTTAAATTTTAAGGTGAAATGCTTGCAGATTTTTTTCTATCCATAGTCACCAGGTTTTTGGGTTTTTGAGTCGGTATATTAGGCATATTAGACGATTCCAAAACACAATAACAATATATCAGCCAACCTCCAAGTAATTGTCAATAGCCTGACTGTGTACTGTTGACCGAAGACGAGAATAACTTTTCCAATTTCGGGATTAGGGATCCCTTTTCTAACAACTGTCTTATAAGGAAATTCTACAAAGACTCCCGGTGGGTACCTAACTCATAGGCAATCATCTCTCGACAGAGACACGACTTCAAAGGCAAATTTAACTTGCTTATAATGTACCTAGATATATTTTAGTGGTTCGTTATTTTGAGGATATTTTTTTCATCTGGTTTATTTTCTCTTGCTTTAAACCAATATTGACGGGCGGATGACAGCTAAGGAATTAGGTACCTAGTTATTGGGTTTCTTGGGTGGTGATTCTGCGGTTCTTATCTTTCTTTTATCGTTCTTACCTTGTGAATAGGGGTTCCCCAGAAATCATTGAGGAAGATGTTTGAAATAGGCGTTTGTGGTCTCAAATCTCTGTTATCTTTTATGGCACTGATATCGTCAAATACAAATCCGCAATAGAGGCAGTTGTGGTAAACAAGCACACATGTGAGAACCAGAATTGCTCCAAGGCCTCTCCTCGGTGCTTCTGGCACATCTTCAGTCACATTGTTCTGGCCAGGAAGACGTCTCCTACTCCGGCCAGTCCTAGTTCTCACTGCAGACACCATTCCACCAAATCTGCACACACCACTCACGCGGTCCATCGTTGATCACTAAACTAGAAAATCAACACGTAGCACTAAGTATCAAAATATCATCAAAATAGTCAATCATCCATTCAAAACGCCACCGTGAACCGAACCGCTAAGAACACCGAAGTGGCGAAAACACAATCACCAAGAACTGGGGCTATAAATTTTGCTACACAAACTCAAGGCATAGTAAACTGTAAATAACGAGCGTTTCATTGAAGGAGTATAAAAACGGAACGTTTAGTGTTGGGTGTAGGTTACTTTTGATCACATGTCACTTTATTTTGTTTCGGAATAATCGCATTTGACATTTGGGTGTAATTCGTGTTAGACACGCGCGGACACGCCCGATCGCCGGGCCGTCTCGCCGATCACTGCCGAAGTTCGCCGAGCGAATGCCGTGTCGGGTCACGTGACCAGTCGTTTTACTGCGGGTCGTTCTGAGACGACGCATGCGTGCAGCGCGCGTTGAAGGGGCAGTGGCGGTAAAATATTTTCTTGCACACTATTAATTGGTTCCCCGAATAGGTTGGCGTGACGTAAGTAAAGATCCACACCTGTGCGATGTTTGGATCTTAGAAATTTACTAAGTTAGGTAGGTATCATATTTTTTACGAAATTATTTTTAAAGCAGGAATGTAGGTATTTAGTATCTATTTAGGCATATAATAATTTTCTGTTAGGTTTTATTGAACACTTTTACTGTCTGTCAGTGCTTATTTAAGAATTTACATAGTAAAAATACCTATAGTTAAGTACACAATTATAAGAATAGATAGATAGGGAAGGTCTCTAACCCAAAAATGATAATTATATAAAAAATATTTAGCTTTGGATCTCAACATTCAACTTATTGCACTTCCAATAAGAATAATCCGACCTAAATAATTTCCAACATTTTAATTAAGCCAGTAAATGAACTTCCACAAATTTCTAGAACCTTAAAATTCTAATACGAATTTCAGAAACTAAACGTCCACTTTGAGCTTATTTTATTGTTAAACTGGTCAAGTGATTACTACACGTTTTAGGTTCCGTACATTTTTGTGTTAACTTAAAGCACATGTAAAATATGCCATTCTTTATAGTTTACCTACACTTATATAAATGCATACATGAAGTTTCGTTTGGTAGAAGACTTACAATGAAGAGAGGGGTGTACGAAGCACGCATTATAAGAGTCGAACCCATAAGCTAACAAAAATTTTAAAATATGATTTGTTTATTATATAAATTACATAGGTAACATCTGTTCGTCTGAATTAGCTTTTTGTTGATTTTATTTTATATTTATTGTCTAGTAAATTATAACACGTAAGACTTTAGGGGAAACCTTTGCAAAGCAGAGGGATGAAATCAGAGACCAGTTTATATCAAGAAGACTGACAATCCCGTACAAAAAATCGTGACCCAAAAAAGCTCAAATTTACGGCTATTCCTAGATGGCGCTGCTGCGTAAGAGACGACCCGGCTAAGATTTTTATTTAGAAATTGGTATATTAGAAATTAGATATTATGTACATACATACGTAAGTACCTACCTACCTGTGGACCTTGATATAAACTGGTCTCTGGATGAAATAGATAAAAAAAACACGTTATAGAGTTGGATCCAAAAATGATAATTTTTCACAATTTTCAAATCTAAAAGTGTTAGTCAAGCACAGAAGTTTATGCCTCTGATTAAAAAAAATGCATAGGTCTGATCCTCAGGTCTTTTTATCATTCAATCAATCGATCATTAGTAATTATTATATTATACGTTTACGTAGTTATATCCGATCCATACCGACCCTAGGCAAAGGGTTACTTGCCAACTGGTCTCATAAGCCTATAGTCCATTCAATTCTGTACTACCCAAAGCAAAGGGTTCCTTGCCAGACTGCGGAACCCTAATGACCCGTCCACAAACTTCAGAAGCGGTCGTCTCGCGCATGCGGTGCCCAGTTTACCAAATCGCTTCTGATTACGTAAACACTGTAATTTACCTCTCAAACATTCGAGTTTCAACGTTTTAGCTTTTTAACTTCTGTTGTACCATCGGCAATATGTAAAAACCTTTTTGGTTCGGGTACTTAAATATTTTTTTAACTAAACGATTCAAGAACGTAGCATTTGAAGACTGAATTGCACACTAAATGACTGTGAAACTGAACATAAACAATGATGAAACGAAGTATAATAGGCGTACCTACATGCAATCTTCGTGCAACCTTGAGGAAGAAATAAAAAAAATGATTGGGTTCTTAAAACACAAAAAACATTAACTGTATTGGGATTTGATCTACTGTACAGATGCAATATCCCATTTTAGAGGCTATCTTCAACCTTGTCTACAATTTAGGCTGGTTCGCCGACGGGCTTAGGGCTCTTTTGTAACGACTTCAACCATAAGTGTGGCCGCCAGGAAAGCCAAAGTTTGGACTGGTCAAGTTACTACTTACTACTTGCTTATAACTTGTTAATACAATGATACAAATTAGCCGTTATGGATTAACCTTGGCTCATGGTCGTGTTAGAGGACACTCCCTGATTACGTAAACCCCGTAATTTACCTCCGGTACGATTCGTTCTCTTAGGTTTTTAAATAACAGAGTCTAATCCCATGGGTTCCGGACATTTTTCAGTGCTAACTCCCAAGAGCTCAGAGTGCTGTCCGATTTACGATTTTCGGAAATGGTTAGCAGGCGTAAATTCGAGACTTGAAATTGCCACAATTAAACTCTTCAATGGTTTGTTTATGTGTATTTACCGTTCTTCATTCATTCGGTGCGATGTGTGTAGATTTGTTTGTATCGAAATACTTTTTTAAACACAATGTACCTATTTCTGACCTTAAAATATTTTGTCTCTTTTGATCGTTTTTGGGTTGCATTTGGTAAAAACGATCACATAGTACGTACGTGACGTATCACTTTACTTATTAAGTACCTATTCCAGTATCAAATACGTTACAAAGTACATACAACACGGCTAGGTGAGTACCCTGGTTTGGTTTGTTTTAAAAGTGTTGCTCGAGGCACTGAACCCTCAAGGGCTGTCGCCTGCAACTCGTGCCCATTGGGACATGAAGCGGTAACCCTGAAAAAACTGTCTGAGTGATTGATGGAGATGTGGCTCCGAATAAACAGGCCCTCACGTATCACGATGGCCCTCAGGTGGCCCCAGATTTTTTGTTAAGTCCATCCTGTCACAAAAATAAGCTCGTGGACAATCGCATGTGTTTTTGAGAAAAAAGAAATGAAATCATAAAAAATAGAGTCTGCAGTCATTAGGCATCTGGTAACCATAACACAAGCATTTAGTTAATTAGCTTGGGATTAGATGACGCTATGTGGAACATTCCACATAGCGTCATCTAGTCCCAAGCTAATTGTTATATTTATATTACAAGCGCTTCGTATCCTATGATTTAACACTTTTAGTTCTGACGATGCCTCAGACCTAAGGCATGGTTAGTACCTGTACTTTCTCGCATGCCAATTCTTATATAATTAACGAGTAAATCCCAAAATGTAATATAATTAACGGGTTTGTATTTATTTAGTGGGATTGTCAATATACACAATAATGTAAAGCTAAATTCATAATACATAACACTCCCTATGTTTACACTTTGAAGGCAAACACAGCTACTCGTGGCAGTATACTTAAGGGTAATGGGCTTGTCCTGTCGTGTGGAACGCGATTTACTTACAAAATGTAGACATGTACCGGACGAAACTATATATGCCTACTACACTCTAGAATCTATTTATTATTTTTAATTCATTCAACACTTTACAAACTTATAGTAAAAACCAAAATATTTGTTAATAAGCCACTTAAAACATAACATAATGAAGAAAAAAATATAAACAAATTCACTCAATTCACTCTTTACTTTTTAAGTATGAAACCACATCTAGTTGCTGCTAATATTATTTACCTTATCATGACCTGATGTCATGAGATTGTTGATTAAAGCAATCCAGCTTGAAAATCAATGCGGCTTTAAATTCTGTTGTTTGATTTCAACACACCTTATATTTACCTTGAGATATAGGTGTTCAAAATTATAATGATATTACGCCAGTGTTTGTCGGTTTTCGTCGCTGATGTGAATTACATTTTGATGGATCGTGTTCGCATAATTATGTTTCAGAAGTTACGGAAGAAGAACTGATGGAAATGTTGTCAACATTTTACAAGGAAATTGTAACTGACGTGCCTGGAACAGAACATCAATATTGTAAAGCTGTTAAGGAAAGATTATGGTCGATTAACTATATTATATCTTGTAAGTATAACAGTATAACAGTAAAAATTGTATAAAATTACAGATTACCCTGAAACTTGAGGTTTTGAGATTATATATCAGTTTTCATAACCAGACTTGCTACCGTAGATTATGTAAGGCCTCTCCATCATATTTCAATTTAAGCGCCTAGCTTACCGCTCACCACACGTTACATAAACGAAGCCAGGCTGTACACTATGCTTTGTAATTATTCCAGAAATCATTAATAACAAACATATTGCACTACGTTCGTCTAGCAAGATCTTGTAAACATGCTGCACCATGCTTGATGAAATGTTAGTTTAGGTTATATCGCCGCCCCCACCGAATATCATTGTAACCGACCATTACGATAGAAGTGCTTTTATTCGAAATAATTATTGTAGAGGCCCAATTACACCTTGTAAATTTTTTTCAGCTCATTCGTACGAGTACTTTAGGATTTAGACAATATGTAATGGTTATTAAAGTATTATTCGCCGGAAACTATGAACACCTTTTCCCCCGAATAACATCGTAACAGGTTAATACCGACACCAAACTGTCTTACTTTATATAGTAAGCTGTCATTACGATCTTATTCGGGTGTAAAAAAACATTTTAATTTTGGCACTATCCATTACCATATTATTCGGGTAAAAACTATGAGTTGTTGTGTATTGTAAAAGTATTTACGATTTATCTAACCAGATAATTTGAATTGTAATGTTGAATACTGTGTCCTTCTTGGACAACAAAAAATTGCAATCAAGATAACGATGATAGGGTCGCGATGGTTTGAAAATTAATGACAGGTTGCGATAGGTACACTGATATAATATTTGGTGTTTGACAATAACATAGATATTTTTTTAATTAAAAAGGTTTATTAGAGACGAGTGGAGACGAGAGAGAGAGAGAGGACTAGCTCTTAATAGAGACGAGTGGAGAAAAGGAAGCGTGGCCTTTAGGGCCCCCGCAGACGGCCGACTTTTTGTAGGTGGAAAAGTAGGTCGCTTTTTCGACCGATTTTGTCACCTACTTTGTCACCGACTCCAACGCACACGACCGTCACTTTGTAGGTGACTAGTGAGGGGACAGCACGTCGCGTCGGTCCTCATGGACATAAATACGGTGGATTTTCGGAGAAAGATTAAATTTGTGTTTGGCTGTTAACTTGAACTGTTAACTCGTTGACTTGAAATTACAATAGGTAAGTACTTAGGTACTTCATAAATTACATGGTTAGGTATTATTAATTCAATAAGTAACAATAAATTATAATATAAATTATTGAACTTACTTATCTACCAGAAGAGTACCTAGGTACCTACCTATGCAAATAAAAGTCGGAGTACATGCGAATTAGTCCACTTGCGGAGTAAACTCTAATCACTTATTCCGAAAAGCGCATCACTAAACGACCTACACTTTCGGAGTCGGTGTCGGGTCGGTCGGAATGCCACCTACTTTTTTCTCACCTACTTTTTGTAGGTCGTGTGCGTTGCGCTATTGTTGTCAGTACGTTCTATTTTTCGACCGATTTTTCCACCTACAAAAAGTCGGCCGTCTGCGGGGGCCCTTACCCTGCGGTGGAACGCTACAGGCTCGTAATAATAATAATAAATCGGTTTATTAATCCTCGATTTTTAACTATTTTTAAAATTAAATATCGAATAATTTATTAGAACACTGTGCAGGTCCTTAGGTAAGTAGGTAATTAAAATAACAAAAACTTTCACTATTTTAGCTCAATAACTCAAATAAATAGATACTTAGGTACTTACCCAATAAGTACCTAAAGTGTGTGGTGTAAAGGAACTGTGTCACTCACTTAACCTCTTTTTTTCACTTAAATATTTCTCTGTTTAACTAGTAATTAGTTATTCACATTTTACTCGTGGCCACAAAAACGTATTGGTTTTCGCCTTATATTACACCCGGTTCACCAACGCTCTACCACTCGCACTGTAACACAACCGTCCGGTATGACGGCGCGGGTATGACTGACTCTTGACATAAGCGCCTGATACGGTAGTTATACACTACAGTGTGATAGTTAAGTTTCAAGATCCTCGTCAGATCCTCAAATTGTTTTTAAGTGGATGCTCCCATCATCATCTTTCTGCCCTTATACCACTATGTGGGGTCGGCACAACATGTATTCTTCTTCCACTTCCCTCTTTCAGACGTCATCTCTCAGCAGTCAGCACTCACACCTTTCTTACTCATGTCATCCTTCACAAAATCCATCCATCTTTTCTTGGGTCTACCTCTATACCTATATTCATCCACATTCATATTAAGTACCCACTCTCCTCAGGGATGCTCCCATATTATGCACAAACATCATCAAGAGTACAAAGATGTTCATAACTCAAAAGATCATTAACATAGTATTCCAGCTCAAGTTTTGCCACTATCCTTAAAAGTTAAAACGTGTGCATTCGTATACATGTATAACGGCTTGATATTAAAACCAACCATTTTGCACTAGATGGTTTATTTTAAACAACATTCATTAGGCACGCTCAACTGGTCATTGCAGTAGGTACTTTACTCACCTACCTGAAACATTTCTACGATGGAATATTAATGTCCACCTAAACTTCAAGTAGACAATAGCTTAGTATGGAAGGTCAGAATTAAATAATAGTAGGGAAATGGATAGATTGATGTAGTAAGTAGATACTTAAATAGAAGATTGCATTTTCCTTTCAAAACAATGTTTTTTTTAACTAGACCGAATGATTATGATCGTAGGTACTTTTCAAAGCTGGGCACCGTTAATCAAATAGTTAACTTCGTTAATCGTTAATCCGCTACAAAAAAGTTAGCTTTGTTAAACGTTAAAGCGTTACATTTCGGAAGAATTAACGCAAGTTAACGTTAATCGTTAATCCGTTAATATGTGTAAAATTACATTTTTATATCGTTGCGTTAGTGAACTTAAAAAGTTAACATAAAAGTTAATCCGTTAATCAAAATGTTAACTTCGTTAATTAACAATTAACTGATTAACGAGTTAATGCCCAGCTATGGTACTCTTTACGTAATATTTCTACTGATCATTAATATCAAAAATGCATCAATTTGTGAAAATACATGAATAAATAGATAGATGGATGGAAAAATAGATATTAGGATGTTTGTTACTCTTTCACGCAAAAACTACTTAAAGAATTTGGCAGAAACTTGGAATATATCTAGTTAATGACCTGGAATAACATAAAAACTACTTTTTATACAGGTAGGTACCACGTAGATTTAGCTGCGGGCAACTAAGCAATATATTGCTGTAGTAAGTTAGTACTGAACTAAACGATTTTATTTTCGTTCCAAAACAATGATTATTTTTATACTAGACCAAATAATTATGAATCTAGATACTCTTTACTTCATAATGTACTATTTTACTAATTAACAATATTAAAAATGCTACAATTAAAAAAAATACATGCATAAATAGATAGATGGGTGAAAAAGTGGATGTGTGGATGTTTGTTACTCTTTCACGTGAAAACCACTGAACGAATTTGGCTTAAACTTGGAATAAATATAGTTTATGACCTATAATAACATATAGGCTACTTTTTATACAGGTAGGTATAACGTAGTCTCAGCTGCAGGCTATTAAGCTTATTTTTTAATACAATTGCGACGAAATATACATTAGGATTTTAAACGGTATTCGTTATTACAATAATCAAACTTCATTCACTTGCCATGGAAAAACATCGTAATCCAGTTTTACTATATTTGACATTATTTGTTATTACACCGAATACTATGGTAACATCACAATACAGATGCAGACAGATACAGTCGATACCACATTTTTGCAGTCAATACTATCGCGTTTGACTATTACTGTACAGATCATGTCAACGTTTTACACGAATAATATGGTATTGTTAGTTTACAATAGTAAATAAAATTATTGATTTATGGTAATATTTATTCTTTAAATATCTGGGTTGTGGTAAATTGTAGATTTGTTTTAGTAACATTATATTATTTGTTATATTTTAAGCCATGTTTTGGCATATAAACGATCTTCCTAGGTAAACTAACAGAAAAGTTATAGACCAAAAACCGTTTTTTAATTCTCTTGAACAATTTGGATTTTACGATTACGATTTTATTCGGTGGGGGCGGCGATATATCTTTGATACTCAAACACTCCATTAACTTCCCACTTTCAATCTTTCTTATTTGATAATAGCAAGGACGATGTAGTAATAGTCGTTGTTGGTGCTGAGTTTTGTTTTCAACGAAATCTGAGTAAATGGTGGATTCAGGTCGCGTCAAAATAATTGGCAGTTAAGGCATATTATAATGCACTTTCAATGGGTAATGGTAAATGGTAACTATCGCACTCAAAAGTTGTAAACATACCCCATCCGCTTTCTTCCAGAGTTCTATTCACGTGACGCGTACTAGAGTTACAACTGTGTTAAGTCACAAAGATGAGTTTCTTTTACCTTCATAAACTAAACAAATTAAGTAGGCAATTCAAATAAAACCGCGCAGATTGGGATACACGCTCTGACTACTTCAAACAAAGCAACTTTCAAACTCCATGATTAAAAGCTTTTGAGGAATTGTGACCACGAGCTCAGTGGGGGCGATAATTCAAAACTTCGCCATTACCAAACGCCCGCGACACATCGGGATCAACTGTCCAAGTACAGAGTTCACTTCTTGAACTAAGAACCGGGCGCCTAGATTCCTATATAATCCTACTAATATTATCCCACTTCCTACTTTATCTTATGAACGCGAAAGTTTCAATGAATTTGTTTGGATGTGTGTGATTGGATGTTACTCTTTCACGCAAAAACTACTGAACGGAATTGGCTGAAACTTGGAATAGTTTATGACCTGGAATAACACATAGGCTACTTTTTTTTCATTATTTCTGTATTTTACACATGAAACATACTACAAATAACATAACGTAAAACAACCAACTTACAAAAATAAATTGGTTGGTTGTTGTAAGGAGATTTTTTGTTTTAAATTTACCTACACTTGATCAACTTGGTGTTGCTTTTTTTTTTTTTTATTACCTACTGCATACGATTTTAAAATTTAAATTAAGTACATGTTATTTGTCTAAATAACAATTACAATACATACCTAATTATCAGAAAAAAAATCAACAACTTCATTTGAGCTGTTATGTCCGAGCCATTTTGAAGTTTATTGCCTAAGTTTCACCACTTCCAACCCTTACTTGAGTTACCTAGATGACCTTGACCCTTATTTTTCGAATGAAATGTTTGTGTCGGAATTAAAGCTTACTGTGAAAATAAATCTTTGTGAACCTAATATTCTTTCTTACTCATGTCATCCCTCACACAATCTATCTATCTTTTCTTTGGTCTCACTACAAAACTGTACTAGATTAAATAGACAGGTACTTATAGAGTTTTAGAATCAAGTGTTCGGAATAGCTTTAAGTTTGATGTATTTGCACCGACTCCTCTGAGATAAATTTGTTCGAAAACTTGGTGAATGCGAAAAGTTTGAAGCTCAATTCAATCCATTACACGAGTGAAATATTTCTTTGTTTTCTGGCTTCGCGGGAGACTTTACGAATCCCGTGTTTAGCATTTACGTCTTGGAGACTGGGAAGTACAATGATTAAATACTAAACAAAGCGGGTTCAAGGGGATTTATTGTTTGGATACCTTTGTAAAAGTACAAAGGCCAAAAAAGGAGGTGATGAAAAACGGAGAGTTTTTGTAATTTTAATACAATTAAATTAATGTCAAAATTGATCCAATCATTAGTGAAGAGTTTATTGATAAATTTTTACTTCTTCGTGCTATACTCGTAGTACTTATAAATTGGAAACCAAGTTAAAATGGTTTAGTCATTTGTCAATTCACTTCAGCGACATTCAGCCAACACACACAAAGAAAGAGTAATTGGTTACAAGCATAACAAATCACACGCAATGAATGTGTAGCTATTTATCCTACTAGATCAAATAAGGTCACGAGACATAAATATACGTTTTATTCTAAGAGTAACTTGAATGTATTTTTTCATTCTACATTCAATAAAAAAATGGTTTTGCGATGATTTGGACGCATTCCAACACCCAGAGGTGAATAAAAATATAAAGTTAGGCAACTAGGGCGTGTTGTTCAACATCATCATCATCCGCAGCCTTGAACTATACAGCGCCAGTGTATCCTCGCCGGTATTTGTGACTGGTTTTTTCATATTAAGATTCAACTTAATCTTGTAAGGCATAAAAAAATTGCATTCATGGCAACTACCTCACTTTACCATAGATTGTGTAGATGTTAATAACATTTGAAATTTAACAAATTGCTCTCCGTAAAAAAAGTAGAAGTTAATCAAATTCAAACGTAAATCTTGACATTTAAGTGTACCATGATTCTAAGCTTCCCACGCGTCGGCCATTAGTAGTAGCACAGATAAAATAATACTATGTAGGTACAGATACACCATCTAGAACATCAATTTCACTCCGGTTTTTCTTCGGGCTATTTTTAAGTGTTTGATTTTATTATTACTTTATTTCTAGATAAAATAGGGTCTCTAAATACAGGTTCAGCTATCTTGTCCTTTCAAAATACGAGCACATTTTTTATACATCGATCAATCTTCTGTAATAGAAAGCAATGTATTTGAAACGTAATATCGGGTGGTTTATTTAATATACCGTCCATCAATCACAGGCAGACGTAATACTGCGGTGGTGACAGATCGCTCAGCAACATGTGATGTGGTTCTGAAGATTTGAGGCAAATAGTTGTCTTTTACATCCGTGTACGATAGAGGGGAATAGGGTTCTTGACTCATTTCGATTAATCGTTCACTGATTCCCTTTTAAAATAGAATAAATAAATATCCTTGAATTTAGATGACGGTGTGTGGAATCTTTTCCCAAGCTAAGCAACTTCATGCTTGTGTTATAGTAACCAGATAACTGATATAATACGTAGATACATTTAGCTAACTGGTTTCCTAACGATGATAACTCAGTTCTTCACAGTTAATAAAAACTAAAACTTAAGGTGCAACTTTAATTCAAACCCATTACTTTCAAATCATTAAATCGTCAAACAATTTAAAATTGGAGTACCTAAGTACTATTCCATTCGTCCAACACGGCTTTTGTACGAACACAGCACGATACACGTAACGATAAGTTTGACATTGACTTTTCCACTACTATCAATGTTATTATTACCTAACAATGAACTTTTGTCGAACTTCCGCATGTCATTTGATATGACATTATAATGATACCTCCCCTATATGTCAAGTAGGCTCAGTAATGATAATGACTCGTGACCCAGTTAAGCGAATGGAACAGATTTAATTTGAGTTGTTAACCGACTTCATAAAAGGAGGAGGTTCTACGTCCAACTGTTTGTATTTGTTTTCTAATACTAATATTATTAGATCCTCTGACCGGGATCTATCGGGACCAGCCTATGCGATAATCAGAGATAAATAGTATTTATGTACTTACTTATAATAAAAGTTTCAGCCGAATCCTTCCAGTAGTTTGTGCGTGAAAGGGAGAACAAACATACATCCTCAAAACATTCGTGTTTGTAAATTAGTATAGTATTATTATTTGTAAGAAATTGTAGTGAAAAACCTTAGTTTTATCATTGTCTTACTAATCCATTTTCATGCCTTTTCTTTTTTCCACATATTGGCTTCGATAACAATCTCAATAGATGTGGCCATACTTTCCTCAATGATTTCATCTGTGATATCACTGAGGATATCCTCAGAAATATCCCGATAACAATCATTCTGTCAAAATTCCCCAAACCATTTCCCTCACGGTGTTTGTATGGAAAGCCGACCGTTACCCCATCGTAGGTATTCACTTGAAATAGTCAAGCGCCGAACCTCCGGCAAAGTTTTGATTTAGTGCTTATAGCTGTCCCCGTCGGTACCCTCTTTAAAGTTTTAGCTGAGTAATAGAATAAAACGAGTTGAACAATGCTAGGGTATTCATACGCGCGCTTTGGTGCAAGTTTCGATTGACTACGAGTATTCCGATGTAATGGGTTCGCTTTTGTAGCTCTAACTTGAAATCTGACTTTAATTGTCTAATATTATAAAGAGGTAATGTTGGTTTGTTTGTTTGACGGAGGTAATCTCCGAAACTACTAAGCCGATTTCAAAAGTTTTTTCACCGATGATCACCGATAGGCTAAATTTTATCCTGGTTTCATAATTACATGTGCGGTCAAGTAAAAAGTAGCTCATTTGTAAGTCGCAAAACAGCACTGCAATACGTGTACCTAAGTGAACACTTTGAAACAAATATTATAATGAAATTCCAAACGGCACATAGTTATAATTGGAAAGATCAGAGGAATTTTTTACCCAGCAGTAAAACACAATGGACTAATTATAATGTACTAAAGCACAAAATAATATAAACGTATCGGTATAAATGCTGTACAAATAAATGTTTCATTACTATAAAACATTAATTTACTAAATTGAAATGTTATTTGTAAGAGCGATACAAAAGCAAACAATTAGGTCACCGTTCAACATCAGTAAGTACATTGATTTAAACGTTAGTGAAATCAAAACGTCCCCAGTGAATACTAGCCATTACAGAAAATGTACGAACTCATTGCTGGCAGCGTTCTGGGACATAAAATCTAATGTTACTTCATCGAATGAATATTCTAAACTTGGTTGAGCTGAACCGACGATTTGGATCGCTCAGTGAGCGTCCCGGGAGAGCGGGTGAGGATTTTTGAATTTCCTCAAAGCGCGGTAACTTTTGCACGTAAAACAGGTTGATGAACTTTAGCTAATCATTACTTGTGGCTTTGATGAATGTTGTTCTAATTTTTAAGGAAGTTGAGATTGATATTTTTTATGTATTGTCGAAACAACGAGCAATTCCTAAAAAAACTGTCGCGAGAATTAATTTCGCACGTAACCGTGCAGACTAGCTGTACCTAGGAAGATCCAAATAATTACTAAATATTTTTATTATTATTTTTAAATAGCGCCCTTGTACAGAGTTTCCTATAAGGGTAATTCGGCGAATTATTGGTAGCTCATGACATTATAATATTCAATATAGTGATTGAAGGGAAATAATTATAATTGAGGAAGAAGTAAACTGAATGTCCAGAAAAATCTACTTTCTTTCTAAATTCAGCCAAAGGTAGAGGTTTCGAAATTACCGACCTTATTGACCACAGATGCGGGACAGTGCAGTTATTACGTTATGGTTTTAATAACAGTCGGTCCCTTACATCCATATTATAGGGCAATATCGCAGCAAACCGAATACTATCGGACCTAATCGATATGCGCGATATTGAGGAGCCAAAGTTAGTGAAATAGTTTTCTTTTACTAGCCTAGTAGGTATTACTTGGATGGTATGTGAGAATGGTATACCTAAATGAAAAATTATTGAGTTAGAGTAGAGCTACGGCGATTCATTAGGCTTCATGGCAAACCACCTGCCAGAAGGGTGGACAATCTTGATGCAAAAAGCTCTTAGTAGAGCTTTAAAATTCGGGAAATAATGCAAAAATTATGAGTTGTTCATGATATAAGCTAGAAAATCAAGTAACGGAGCTATTAATACCAGTGACAACTTATCTAGAAATAATTTATTCTTCGATGTTTGTAGATCTGAACAGACACCTATCGTCTGTATTTTGTAAAACTTGTATTTGTAGACTTAAGCTAGAAATTGTTCCTTATGATATTTCTTTGGCATCTCAATATTTTCGATAAATAACAAATAATGACAGGTCACAAAATTTTAGTCAGTACTTACTGACTAAAGCTTTATTTCAAAATTATGATTTCAACAAATTCCTCTGTACTAATATAGCACCTTCGTTTCATTATAACGCGGCCCATCATTTTTAAGTCACTAAAAAAATCTAATCATTATAAAGCTTGGTTTACGACTGCCAGCCTAAATTATATAATGGTTTTATTGCGTAAGAATTTTGCACATCCTGTAACGATAAAAATATTACTTTTATTTAAATGAATGCTGAGTTTCTTACGTTTTTATTTTTAGAAACGTTCAAGATGCTCGTGACATTCTAACTCAAAAATTTGTCCCGATAAATAGCTATAACTGAAAAACTTACTTATAAAAAAATACTACAAATGCGACTGTTTTCATGTTTTAGATGGAACATAATATTATGTTTTTGAGAGCAGGATAATATTATTATCTTGCTTTAAAATACAAAATATAATTTCTGAAAAGACTGTACCTGTGTCTGCTGCCGAAAATTGATGATAATAGTCGTAAATCATTACAATCTACACTAGAGTCTACTTTTTGTCGAGTGTGTCCCTTTCGACTTTGGCCCGTAAAATCTAGTGTAGAACCGTTCTGTACTTATGCTTCCATTTAGCTTAAGAATACTGAACCTAACGTAAGGTTTTATGAATTATCTGTGAAAAGTAGCAGTAGTCGGATTCTCAAGTTAGTTACAGAATAAAAAATGTAGGGTTAGAAAACAACGCGCAGACCGCAGAGTACGGATTATGTGACACGCCATATATTTTTCAAGAGAATATAAAATGTAACTCGCAAAGTCGCGTAATAGTTTTGTGTTGCTCTCCCGGTCTATTACAAAGTTTCTTACTAGCAAAGCTCACAAAGAACAAGAACAAATGGGATCAGCTTGAAAAATGTGTAACAATAACGGAATGGAGAAACTTGAAAGTGACATCGGGCCATTAGGTAGGCACCGCACTGACAGGAGGTGGACGGAGACCTATCAACTCCTGGATGTCGATTCTCGACGACTTTCATAACATGACGCGGTAAGAGATTGCACGTTATCTAGCTTTTGTTTTCTGAAATCCATCGCATTATTCAAAAAACCACAAAGTCGTGCCAGGTCAAGGCGGTATTCCAGCATCTGAGTTTACATATAATTGAGTCAATGTTGAAATGTAAAATAACTTTATTTTAACGTAACATAATAAGTTATTTGAAATATTATCGGGACATAATCGCGTATTGAAATCTGTTTATTACCCTTTTTGTGTGGTTAGTATTCAAATAAAGTAAAACAGCTTATTTTAGAATCCAGGGATAACGTTCAATGTCGTAGAGCAACGTCGCAGGTTTGGGCCTAATGAATCAAAAGTTTCGAATCAAATGGAATAGGCACTCCCGAGTTTTCAACTTTGAAGATGAATTTCTGATGTTCGGTGTAAGTGTTTGTTTTTCTGTCTTTGTATGTATCCATATGAGGCAATTCTGAAACTTGCGGCAAACAGTTTCTTTTTGAATTTATCGGTTTATTTAACTTTTTTGTCGCAAAGTAGGTATTATTTATTTGATCATTTATCTGTTAGAACAAGGACCATGGGAACAGAAAAGAATTGGCAGACCCCAGATGAGATGGAAAGACGACATCATAGAGATAGCGGACAAAAACTGACCTCCACATGTTGGCCTACATGGTTGAAAATAGCTTGGTATGATGATGATGATTAATTTGTTCACCGCTGTAGTCAATATAAAACACAAGGTTTTAAATTTTCAAGAAAATAAGTTAATGAGCTTATGATTTGCTATCACAATAACAGGCGTAGGTGTGTTCTTAAAGTAACAAAGAGAAATATAGACATTCAACAATACTTAAGAGTTTTGAGTGAATAAAATAGGATATTTTTATAATGTACTTACATAAATATGTTTTTTTTTGTTTTTTGTGTGGGAAATGGATTATTATATATTTTTTTTCATTTTCCCCTTATTAGCCATGTTGCCCGGACCCCTTATAACTAGGGCCAAAGATTATATGGCGGACTGTTCACTTACCGCAGTTACCGCCTATCAGCATAGTTAAAAAGACTTTTATGCTATTGCATAGCTTCTATCGCAGGCCTTGAGCGGGTAGACGGAATCCAGAAATTCCGTAACGAAATCACCTTACGCTGTCACTTTAGTTCAGCAACTCGCCTCTAGGTGGCATGCAATAGCTTTACCGCGGCTGTCCCCGAGTGCCACACGTCTTTTTTTTTAATTTAAAGTCAATCTCTGACGGCCATTCTCAATAACCGTTTTAGGTTTGCTTACTTACTTAGCTATTTGACATTTTTATATGTAAGAAATGTAAAATACCAAATAAGTAAACAAAACTAAATATAGGTTATTGGGACTGATCGTTAGACTTTAAATTCAAAAGTCTCTCTGAATTATGCTGATGTATTTGTGAGAACTAAAAAATGTTTTTTTTTAATCGCTGAAAAAAGCTAGTCTTCAATTGCAAACTGCCTTTAAGTGAGAGTTACTTGGAAGGCTTTTTGTGAATGACTTGTGAAGTGGGGTGCTAGGTTTAATAAACTAGTAGCTCACGTTTGGTTCGTAAGTTTTCGACACATTTCAGCAAAAACAAGTTTTAAGTGAAATTCGCCAAGTTTTGAAGTAAACTTTTTCTTAGTTATTTTAAGAGCTTTGTTTGTCGCATTGTATTAGGAATAAGGTATCGCCTACGGCTTTACTCGCTTGACTTTTTTAAAATATATATTTATATCATACCTTAGTTAGGTATTATTCTTAATATTCATACAATAGGTAATTCTGAATAGAACTTTGTTTTGCTGTACAGCAGCAGATACCACTTTAAGCGTGGGTAGGTTACCTACTTACTATTATAGTAAAAACACTTTACTTCCAAGAAAACTGTCTGATACCTTGTTTTCTTTCTAAAAGGATTAAAAACATGGAATAAGAGGATAAAACTGAATAAAAATACGATTTGCAAATAAAAAATAGAACGATTAGCAATATACAAACTAGTAATTTTCTAAAATACTAATTTAGTGTACGAATATTAAACTACGAAACGAATTCACTTATTTTTAATGTCCTTATAAAAATGTTGTTTTGAATCATTCACTTATAAGTTTTACCCGTAGAATTAATATCTACAAAGGTAACTTTACAACTTGTATTAGATGTTTGACATGTCCATCAAACATTTTCTCAATTTTACTCAGACAAGTCACTTTAAATTAATTTTGTAATCATTTCGTCGCACCCTACCTTAATAAAACTTAAGTGTAACCTAAATACAAGTTGATAAATAACGGCATCGCGTTATTCACATCACGTCACCCATGCCCCTCTTCCTGCCAATTTATTAAATGTTTTTGAAAACAACCCCCGCACGTGTCTCAAATGAGCACCAATTGAAAATGAAGGAAGCTTTTGTAAGGGGATCTATGTCAGAATTAAACAATAGAATAGGGTCATTCTATTGTTAATTCTGACATCTGATGGAGAGTCATGAAGATATTTCAAAAGCTCTGTCAAATTCTGACTTAAGGGGCCCGACCTTGCGAAACTAGCGCTACTGTCTTATTTATTTCATTACTCCGTTGAACAAATTAATTCTCCATTTTAAGGCCACCCAAGAATTTTTGAAATCGGTTGAGTAGTTTCGGATTATCTCTTTCAAACAAACAAACGAACAAACATCACCTCTTTATAATATTAATACTTATAGATTATATTGGTTTCCATTTATAAGTCTCCATGATCTCCATTTAAAGATTACGTATGACTTTCACAAAATTATGCACGAAGCATAATGAACTAGTAACACAACTTTCATTTTAGTCAATAATCCCTGGAGAAGAACAAACTAATTCCACACGAGCGAAGCCGCCGGCAACATTTCCGTAGATAATAAACCTGCAAGTCCAAAGTTATTCTCCTCATATTTTGCAGCTAAGGGCATTTTCCTAGTCCACGTGCTCAAAAGTATCTAAGTATTATTCGGTTTGATTTAGTAAGATGTAGATGGATTCAGAAGGGTCGGTAGGGTAGAAATGGGTCAGCGGTTTTTGTAAATTATTGTCAGTTGACTCAGCTAAAGGACACCACACACAGCAGCTATAATATGAAGATATATCTTATAGCACGATATATCTCAATACATCTTTCTATAGAAATCGTCAGGAGACCACACACAGCAGCTATAATATATATTTTCATATCTTCGTATCTTAAGATACTGAGCTATACGAAAATATATATCTCAGTATATCTCAATGTCAATATATTTCAGTATATTTCACTTCGTACAGGATGTTCAAAAATTTGATGATTATTTTATACTTTTATTTCATTCTTACCTAAAGCACAAAGCAAGTCGTTCTTCGGAAGAACATGTGGGAATTATTGCTTACACTGCTGTCCCCATCCAGAGCCTCCGAAGAGCGGACGTGTCGTGAAATCATGGATAATTAATATAAGTAATTAATACTTGCACATGGAAAGTTAATCCTCTTAAGACTTAAGCTATAGTTCTGGGCAGTTCCCGTACAATATCTAAAATTAACTGGCTATCATTACCTAAAATAGAATTTGATAATGTTGTTGTTCCTTTTTCTAACAATGTTAGAAACTTAGGAGTGGTTATGGACAGCTGTATGTCCTGGAAGCCGCAGCTTGGTTCAGTGAGAAGAAGGTTGTTTGCTTCTTTTAGTTCACTTCGAAGGTTGCGTAACTTTCTCCCGACTGCCACTAAGATTACGCTCGCACAAACGCTCTTGCTCCCTATCCTTGACTATGCAGACTCTTCCTATCTTGACATTACTGAGGATCAACTCAACAAACTTGAGCGTCTTCAGAATGTATGCATTCGCTTTATTTTCGGGCTTCGTAAATATGATCACGTTTCAGAATTTCGTACCAAGCTCAAGTGGCTGCCAATCCGTCTCCGTCGTAATTCCCATATTCTCTCTCTTCTTTTCAACATCCTTCGTAATCCCACTACCCCCTAATAATACTAATACTAATATAATAATACTACTACTTTTCCCTAGGGACGGATAATGTTGCTTTGAACCCATGATCCGGCAACTTCGTGCGTACTTTCCGTGTATGAGTATGAATAAATAAGAACACCTTTTATAACACTTTAGCTGGAGAGCGCGTCAATCGTGGGTGCATTTCTGTTTTTACCCACAGTTTCTTCCCAAAAGCACAAAGTCATAATAATTTTTGCCGTTTATACCCACTGCTATTTTTCATTTTCGTTCATTTTCACTCAGAACAAAAATGACTTAAGTAACAAAATACGGCAAAAATGTTCAGTTGAAATAAAAAATGATGGCATTTTGTTTTAATCAAATAACAACATAAATAATTATACAGTAAAATATACACATAAATATTGTATACATATATATATCACAAAAACTAATGAAAAATATTATAGATGTTTTATAAAAATGTGTATATAAATATTATAATTTTGTTTTAATTATAGTTAAAACATACTAGGAAAAGCTTGTATCTTAGCCATAATAATAATTTCTTAGGTAGGTATGTTGTTCAAAACTGGTAGCCGTAGGCAGGTAAGTAAGTAATTTTAAACAGTTAACTGTCAAAGTTTTGTAATTTTATCTACAAATTGTTTGTCTGACTGTATAAAATCAATTATTTTAATTGCGGGTAGAAAATAAAACACATTTTGGGTATAAACGACAAAAAAAATCATATTTTTTGAAGTTGGTTGAAGAACCGACATAATTTGGGGAGAAAAAAAAAAAGGTGAGTGGGTAGAACATGTGGGTAAAAACAGAAATATACCCAATCAAATGGCGTATGTCAATGTAATGAACTGGACGTATCTAGGGGGGGGGTCCAGGGGGACCGAACTACTACTTTTAACTAAAAAACATTTGCTCGCTTTGCTCTTGTCGTTTTTACCAGAATAAAAACCGGCCCTCAATAAAACAAAGTGACACAATGCTTTTATCTTCCAAAAATTATGTTTATAAGTCAAAAGAAAATTTGCTCGCTCTGCTCGCGTTTTGTTTTGCAGAATAAGAACCGAATGAATACGCTGCTTTTAACTAAAAATATTTTGCTCGCTCCGCTCGCGCCATTTCTACAAGTAATAGAAGAAAAAAGAGGCGAGAGGGGGGGGACTTTGATGCCTCGGACCCCCCCCTTAGGAAAGCTATAGCTACGTCCGTGCAAAAGATATATTACAGCAGATATCTGTTCTGTGTGTGATAGCTTACGATAATATACAGCTATATATCCCGGGATGTAATATACCGTAATATATATTATAGCTGCTGTGTGTGAAGTCCTGTCGTGTCTATGACAATGATCTGAAGGGCTTGGATATCTGTACTAGTAAATTTATAACTAGTTTATTCCATAATATTAAAATAAATATTCTTGGACATTTTATAGTCTATTCAATAATTTTGGACTGTTACAGTAATACAGATAAGTACCTATATTTCGAAATAAGTACTTTAATTATGTATTATATCCTATTGGTGGTCTTATTCATAAAAAAATGACAATCATTTAATAAAGGTTGCCAGAATGTTTTTGTTTTCTTGTTACTCATAACGGTGTTACTCATAAAATAAATAGCAACAGATTTAATATCCTATCTTAATAATGGGGTTAATCTTTAATAATTATCATAAGGTCATTTCACACGGCGTCAACTAGTTCCAAACTAAGCAGCGTAATGCCCATTTCTCCTCACTGTAAATACCGTTTTTTGCTGTTTTAAAATTATTTTTGTAGCACCGTGTGCTCAAACCTTTACCGTTTCACCGTGCGACTCCACCTACTAATATAAACGCTGAATTTATTGAGGCTCCATAGCAGAATATGATAGTGTGTACTATTTTACTTGACATTATTACGTTCCTGACTTCCCTGCACTTTATTACTATTCAAACAGACACTTCCTTGCATCGTAAAATTTGTAAGTGATGTCGTTTTGATGCTTTCTGACGTGGATTGGTTTGTTTCATAGGTTATTTCGTGGAAACGGTTCTATTACTTCGCATGAATTCATTTTCTGAGATGAATTAAGTATCATAAAAGCAAACAGAATTTTTACGATGCCTTTTTTCATACCAGGAGTAACAGACTTCCATACAAACTTTCGCGTTAGTGATATTAGTGGGATTCAACATTTTTGATAGTTTCACATTTTACAAATAAGTTCTACATAAGTTTTGAATAGGTACGCTATTTTACATATTCGTAGGATAAACTACTGGTCTATAATTTATGGTTTGTATGACACAATGGCACTATTACACACACACACTATTACATACTAGTGGTGAAAAGTAACATAAAAATTAATTAAGTTCGACACTTAGGTGCTACAACTAAGTTAATTTTTGATGTTGATAACCTGTGGGTAAAGTTACCAAACCGTTATTCAAACTAAACAAAGAAGCAACATCACTTTCAAAATAATCAAAAACTCGAGGTAAACACAGGCTATATACAGAGTGTAGTATAAAAGCAAGAAACAGTTCATTCAAAATCATCATTTGACGGCTTTGTACGGATACAAAATCGTTTTCTGACAGAGTATAATTTTTTTTTGTTTTGTTATATTCAAAAGTCCTTAGCTGGAATTTTGTTTACAATTATTTATTGAAAAA
Source organism: Xanthorhoe spadicearia (assembly GCA_947086425.1). NCBI lineage: Eukaryota > Metazoa > Arthropoda > Insecta > Lepidoptera > Geometridae > Xanthorhoe > Xanthorhoe spadicearia. The sequence continues at coordinate 7,850,241 of OX352199.1, forward strand.
TAAGTTATTTTTGCATAAAAACTATAAATGAATTTTTAACTTTCCTTCCTGTATATCTCTACTTCAAAATAAAACAAACGATTTGACACAAACCGCCGTTGTTTCGATGATTTTCTGAAAAAGAATCAATTTTTTAGAAATAAACTTTGTATTTTGGTCGTGGATTTTTCTTTGGGTATATATTAGCGAAGAACATCAGAACCGTGGTTTGATTTTTTTTTGTGAAAACGATACGAAGTGGTAGATAAAGCTTGTACAAAATGTTTGGAAACTTATGCATGTTTTTAGAATAAAGTTATAAAAATAGACCAAAAAACATCGTCTTGAGCTCTGTCTAGTTTTATAACACACTGTATAACCTGCTTTGTTTATCAGTTAAATTAAACGCAAAATAAAACTTGATGTTTATCATGAAAACTTTACCCAACTTAATATACAAAACCTAAGTTGAAACAACATAAAAGATAACAGACTCGTTGTTTAGAATATAAATATTTTTAAATTTCAATCCCTAGTTTTAATAAAACCTATAAAGTAGGTAACCGAATATGAAGCGATATTTTACGAAATGGGATATAATTTTTCGATTTTTTTTGAACTTTGAGTTTAAATAGAATACTGTTTATTATTCTAAAATAATTTGTTATTAAAAATGCCGATTTTAAAAACATGGCGCAATCACCTTCTTAACTGCTTTACTTTTATTTCTAGTTATGAAATTTAATAACCCTTTTCAACTAATAACACCAAATCTTCTTTCTTCCATGAAGGCGTAACAATGTCCTATGTTTATTCAGGAAAATAAATTTGAATACATAGAGATAACCAAAAATGTTATTTTGTTTGTCATCTACAGACGCTTCCAGAAGCTTCAGTTTTTCCTTATGACAATACACACATCACCCACTCCGCACCGCCTCGCCTCGTGCGGTTAGTATTCTTTATAATTATGAACTTGTATTTGTATGCGCTTACTACATCAACTCCGTAGCGTCACCGCATTGCCCCGGTCGCAAGGACACGGTGTGACTAGGCGGTGCAAGGTGGCTCTAATGAACTGTGACCCTAAGACTATACGCACACTACGATTTTTCCTCGTAAAAGTGAAAAAAAATCAAGTAAAAAGTAATTAGGCAATGTTTTCCTCCGAAGTGTGTGTTTTTTAAAAGACTCCAAAAATTTACTGCTTTTGAGTATACCCCCGAGGTGGTACCATAACACAACTTTTGAGAATATAATGAGGATATTCGGAGTTATGACCAGAAATGTACCTAATTTGAAAGTGTGGATTTTTTTTGAAAATTTAAAATCGCCTCAATCGTGAAATCGTAACATGCGCGGAGACAACCATAGTAACCGTGTTTCTGTTTAATCAAACAATAAAACAAGATACTCCTGCAGAAGGTTATCTAAATTTAATCTCTGGTACATTGTAAACTGCGCAAAGTGGCCGTCGAACAATTTAATAACATTAAAATGAACGGTGTGAATGTTCAGATGTATTTTAATTAACTCGCTTGCCCTTTTGGTACAGTCCTTACTGTGGCTACAGGGAAATAAATCGCAGTAGTATTGATACACAAATACTCACAGGGGATGTTTAATGATAATGGCTGTTTAGTTTTGTTAGGGCACCGTGATTAAGTGGAATGTATGGTTATGGTTTTTCTCTTCGTGGTATACCTCAGTGGTGCGATGGGCAAAGAAAGACTCGCCTTAGACGTAGGAGAATGTGGGTTCGATCCTCGCCACGGAACATAATCTAACAAACATTTGTTCCATGACGGAGATCGAACCCGCTGGTTTTGCAGATATTTGGGTGTCAGTTGTTTTCTATGTTTAGTTATGTAGGTATATAATAACAAAAAAGAATGTACTTAGTTATGTCATTTGGTTAATTTAATTTTTGTTATGATCAATTCGTCTTTTTATTTTGGTGATCAATTATGGCCTTAAAATGACCTGAAATACATATATATAATATTGTCATAATATTAGTTGCTGGTATTGTTTACGCTGAACTAAATGACACAACTTTAGTAAGTGGGAGTAAAACAGAGTATTGTGTAATTCTGTATCTTCCTACACTGGACAGATGTTATTTAAGGAGAGGTTTTATAACATTATTATTTTCCCAAATTGTTTCGATGGAGGATTAGGGTTGCCTGTTTATGGCATCCTAGATTGGACACCGCCATTTGTTTTATTTCAAAACGGAGCTTTAACCTACATATATTTTCAAACGCTGGCACTGTCATAAAGTAAAATAAAATGTTATTTAGTACAGCACAGATTTTTTAACTGTAAAACGTATCTGAATTATATTTAAGTTTTTATTACTATTTTAGTGCTCACAACAAGTAATTTAACATAGGTGTTAAAAATTTTGGTTGGATATTAGACTTTCGTGATTTGGATAGTTCTAAAACTTTGGATAATTCATTATGTTTTTCTATAATGTACTTAAAGCAATTAATGTATGTTTACATGAAACAGTGAATTATTTAGGTAACCGTGCTTTAGAATCAAGTCTACACAAAATTCAGACTAAGTAATTTGAAGCATTATGTTTGTTATAAACAAGATTCAAAGCGGAGGAGATTAAATACCAAGGGAAAGAAGAGAAAATACAATTGCTTTCAATTTATTGCACATGAATTTTTTGGCATACATTGAATCAAAATATATTTTAGCGTGCGACGCGTGCCGTACCGACTATCGAGAGAGCACGTTCACACAATTTGTGGTTCCATTTTTGTGCAGACTTCTTGTATTTTATGAAGAAATGCAAATTTCGTTGCACAAATTTTCATATGACATGTTCCTTCATGTTATGATTCATAGCAACCAGGAATTACAAGCTACAAACAAAAAAGGCGCTCTATTCATGCGCTCGGTTAAAATAAACTTCGTAGATGCTACAGAGCTACGGCGTAGTACCCACCTACCCTCTACGACATTCAACCCACGGTTCGATCCTTGGACATCAATTACAAGATCAAAGACATGGCCGCTTTTCTCTTATAAACATGAATTCGGAATATTCACAAGCTATTCATAAACCCCGTCCCCTTGGAGACAAAAAGAACCGTCGAAAGCTCTCAATATCGGACCACCTCAAAGATTTTAACTTTATCTTTAGTTCCAGTTTTCCGGGCCAAAGGGTTTCGGGTTTCTAAGGCTCTCATCGCTTTCAATTTGAATACATTAATTAGTTATCCCAATTTTAGTGTTTGAATTGAAGCGACTATATCAATAACTTTAGAGGTGAGTTACAGACTTTACCTTGTTTCGAATGGATAAACAAAATTATCTATAGTAAATTGGATCTTCAGAAATTGTAATTGTGATAACCCCTGGGATAATTTGGTTGTGCTCCAAAATTATATGGAGTGAATTTAGTATTTTGATAAATGTCAAGATTTCGATAGATGTACAAAGGTTCCTCGTGTAGGTGAAAGGTATAGATTTCCGATGAGATGAGTGAGGAAGGTAAGATGGAAATTACAAAATTACGGTTCATCGGTTTGAGCGTGAGCATTTGTTTTGATTTGTGTTTTACTTATACACACCTCAAACTTATAACATTTACCCCTATTCTTAATCAGGGTTAAAAAGAAAAGTAAATAAAACAGTACTTAATTATAAAATAAAGTAAGCCTGTTTGTTACTATATCAATTTGCCTTCATTCTTACTATATTTTTATCTGCCTGCAAACATCAGCTTTAAGTTTTTTTGAGTTTATCCTAACAAATAATCTAAAATAAGGTTGTACGTATGTAGTATTGCATTACTTGATGTGGTCGCGAAGAGACGACGGGTGCAATCCAGTCAAAAGGTTTGTTTGTGTACTTTACCGATTTCAAATTTTTTTTACCAAAGTGTAGAATGGACTGACCCGGTAGTTTCATTAGTACACCCGTGCAAAGCCGGGATATGCTGCTATTCAAATATAAAATAGACAAAGTTTTGATGGCGGTCATCGCGTAAACAACTTATAACCAGAAACTACTTTACCGGTCGATAGTATATTGAATAACGGCCCCTAATTCGCGTTTGGACGGCATGTTGAGAATTGAGGGGAATGCAATTATTGTTGGCATGCCCTCGGGCACCCTAAAATATTTGGAAACTAGTATACTACTCTTGTATACGACATAAGATCAGGGACTGTAGCCAAGTGACAAACGATTTGCATTTTATTTCTTTCCAATAATTTAACCTTTCTGTAAATGCACAAGATTACAAATAATATTGTTTTATTTTTAATATTGGTTACACGGCCGGAATTTGAACCCTAACCTTCTGAACGTGACCGAAGTACGTGTTTGACTTGTTCAACTCTGCCGAAGTTAACATTGCTTACTTGACAGGCTGCAAGCCCATCGACGGTGTTAGAAAGCTAATGGGTTTTTCAATAAGTTTTTTCTTAGCTTTAAACCACGACACTCGGATCGAAAATCAAGGCACAAATTCGTCCAACATAGTCGAGAATCTAACACAGCGCTGTATGAAACATCTCAAACTATTTATATTATTAGATGTAGTTTATCTAAAACTTCGTTTCGCTCCATTATTGGGACTTCCGATCGATAAGTTTGGCTTGTTGGATTAGGGTAGAGCCCTCGACAAATATTATGTTGGTATGGCTGTTTACAATACATAAACTGTAGCTTTGATACCTCACTTCCGAGAATGAGTTATGATCCGGCGAGCTTTAAGATAACATTCAGAGAAATATAAACTTTTATCCCAATGTTAATTAAAATAAAATAACCACGCAAATTTATCCTTTTTTTCTCAGCCTGCTAACCAACAGTATTAAACTTATACTGTAGTAAAAGTATTGTTATTTCAAAAACAATCTCATAAATAATAATAATAATGTAAAACATAAAGATACCTTATAGGGAAATACGGTTTTCAAAGTCAAATATTTATATAAAAAATGCGACGTTGTTACTGATTGGGGAAATTATCATACAGAGGTTATAAAGTTTAATTTAATTTAAATATCTTTTACAAGCATACATTTTAATTTTATTTAAAATAATGAATATCAATAAAGTCTACTAGCTGAAGGTAAGGTTATTGGTTGACCCATTTACGTTTATTTTGGTTGGTTATTGTCCAGCCTGAGGTTCTTATTCTAATTGGGTTAAACCGTCGAAAAGCAATATTTTATGTTTTCATCCACAAATACTTCTGTGTTATTAAGTTATTAGCATTGTTAGCACAGTTTGTAATAGTTTTAGCATTTTGGTGGAAGCTGGAATCCAGCTGAACTGAAATTAGTTCGTTCCAATCATTTGTTAAATAAGATGATTTTAAGCAATTACGGGACTTTTTGAGTAGTTACTTTATTTTGGCTTACTGCTGCAGCTTTCGTGGTCACGGATAGACCTGCATGTAACGTCAGGAAATAAAAAAAGGAGGTAACTGCGCGACAAAATCCGGTAATTTCGTTAACCAAACCTGTGACAAAATAAATGTTAGACAATGAAGCATCAGTTAGAAGCCATTTGTAAGCCCAAGTTGTGGTACAAACGTCAAGATGGATTAAGATAACGCACCGGTAATGCATTAATTATAGATCTCATTGCATTACCGTGCCTGTGAGCAACTGATAACAATATACACGTACTGGCCAATTTCAGTTTATCGGTAATTATGATGGCCTGAGGTTGAAACATGACAGACGTTCAATAATTATTTATATTCCAAAATTGAAGCATAAACCAAAACTTAATTAAATATTCAAATGAAAACATTGGGTAAAATATAATTAAAATTTTCGGATTTTGACGCTAACATGTTTTAATTAAAGTACCGCACAGGTTAGCCATATAATTAAAGTAGGTAAGTATAGTAGTATTTACAGTTCAAATCTGAAAAGTAAATATTTTTTTCTGTATTATTTTCTTCTTTTTCTTAAAGGCGTAAAAGGACGCCGTCGTATCTATCACAAAACACTGTGTATAAATAAAAACTTTCAAATAAACATAAACATAAGAGCAAATACATAGTTAAACTGCAATAGGTACCTATTGCATCTTGGCCAAGTGTATTGTGCACAGAGGTGACATCAGATAGGAATGGATTCGGACATAGAAGATTACACACAAGGGGAATATGAAACAATAGAACCCGATAATCCAAAGTCCACTCCGTGAACTTGCAATAAAGGGGTATTGGGAAAACATTCCCAGAACTAGAGATACTAGAGGAACTAAATGACATTCACCTGGACATTATACTACGGTCATTATGATCACATTCAACGTATCTGCAAACAGCTCGAAACAGTTGCGGTCGGTTTTATACAACATCAACGAAATTACATCGGATATTGTACAATTTCCTTCGTTCTAGCACCTGGGTAATTGCTTTAATTCCTACGAGTGTAGTTGAGTAATCAACACAGGAGTTGCCAAGCTTGGGAATCTCGTATGAAATGACCTTTGTAATGCTGTCTCCATTAAACCTTGAGTGAAATTTTGAGTGCACGGTGAAGCTATTAACAATTTTTGCTGTGTATGTGTATTAAGGTAAACATTATGTTTAATCTTTTTATGGGTAAATTCCAGTTTTTATAAAAGTAAAAATTATGCGCTTTCAGATCTGATAATTTAATATTCTTTTGTTGTATGGGGTCAACTGGACTTTGTAGGTGATAAAATTCCATAGTATTTTGTGTGCAATGTTTGGCACATGACGTGACGTGTGATTTGTTTACTTAGGAGATGATCATCGAGAAACCTAAGCTTCGCGTTAATATTGCCATATCCATTTGTTGTTATCTCCATGTGTAAAATGTAAGTCAAAGCGGAGGTAATGTTACCTCTGAACTGTAAATGTACACTTAGTCTTTGCTAATGACTTCAATTTAAACCGATGCAGATCGAATCGGAAGAGCCCTGTAATCCAGAGTTTGAAGAAACGAATTAAACTCGGTATTTGCAAGTACCATAAGATATTAAAGCTTCCTTTGTTCCTAATAATTGTGAGTCTTATTCCACCGTCCACTAAAGTCCAATGTGCGTTAATTGTTAGTTAAAGCTACTGTTTCTTCTGTGAGTCACAACACAGTCTTTCATCTTATTTTAACAAAAATAAACAGCTGTTATTCGGAGGCCTTTAGGTGGCCTCAAAGCTCCGTCAAAAGAACTGGCCAAATACTCAAATAACAGATGTCATTTAAATGAGTTTTTGATTCAGTCATAGTTTTTATTACTTACTGACAGCACATAACACAAAGTTTATAACACTCGAGAGCATTGAAGTATTTGATCCGATAAAAAATCTAATACATGATTTAACGAAATCTATATAATTACCTGACTAACCATTGCACTCCTTGTAGTAAATTGTAATTTGTTGCAATTTCTATGATAGCCTATCCTTACTCACCCGCGGAATGCGCGCGAAGCCGTGAACAACCCGTGACACAGGAGTGTAGATTGCATTCGTATAATATTCGCCTCGTTTCCGTTCTTGACAGTGATTTGACAATACTGCAAAATTCGAATTGATTTTTGATTTTGAAATTGGACGACAGTTCCGATAACTTGATCTGATTGTATCGTTGCTAATTAATATTACTAAGAAACGTGGACACCTTGTTAAACCAATTATACAATCCACTTTCAATATTTTGTTATACAATTTGCTAGAAGTGTTGTCGATTTAATTGTTTACTGAGCAAACTAAAGGAAGGTAAGACGTACCTTATTCTAAAATTAGTTTAATTGTAAATAAGCGTGTCTGACAACAATGCGGTCTTAACTTTGTACCCACGCCATTTTAAATGTCATGTTTTGATCTCATAGGAAACCACATTTTAGAGTTCGGTTTCTATATTTATTCTCGGTTTGTTGTATTTCCTCATCAACTTAATTTGATAAGGAAAAAAGGAAATGTAAATTCCCTGAGGTATATTTTTAGGACGAGAATACCTAAAATAGTACTATTAAAATGATAGTATTGTAAATTGAACCAAAATCTAATAAGGTTTGAAGTTGAAGATGTGATTTTTATGTTTTGTATGTAATTTTATCATGATATTATTTTATTCTTAAAATAATAATAACACTACCTACTTTGAGTCAATTTAACTGTCAGAAATATCCTGTGATTTTTGAACGAAAAATGTGCTGTTTCGTTGTTTTCGCGAACGCCTACATCACAGCACATATACTGTGAGTACAGATTCTACGTGGTCGTAGATAGGTGAGTGTGTTTTCCGTAGTTTTAAGTATGTAACATAATTAGTTTCCTGAAATAATGATTGTATTCTTTCAAAAGGACAAAATCCCAACAGACAATAACAAACAATAGACTAAGTAAAATAAACATGTTAACAGACAAAGCTGAGTCAAGAAACGAACGTTGATCCTAATTCTTTATTGAAGCGATGGTCTTACATTGAGATTTATCGCTAGCCTTTTGTACTAACGAAGTTCTATTGGTATCCTACTTTCCGCCTTAATAGAAACCATAAACAACAATCTAGCTGTTCAACCAGTCAATACCTTTGATTTTAGTCTTGATATACGGAAAAATAAACCGATTTCTATCTTTCGAATGAGGATTCTTGATTCCACTAAGACCCTACTAAGATTTGTTTTTTTCGGAAGAAGGTTAAAAATGACAACTATTAAAATAACTATTAAAAAAATTGGTTTTCAGATATAATAGTGATATGTCACAAAAGATATTACAACATGTCATTTAATAATATAGACTATTGTTCTATATTTAATGAAACCTAATCCAAAATCTTTTACATAATGTGGACATGGCAAAAACTTGGACATAATACATAATCCTACCTTGCGGGACGTTCGCAGTGTGTTCGGCTGGATGACTCTTACTCAGAGTGGTGTGACATCACTGCGGGGGTCCCTCAAGGCGGTGTTCTCTCTCCTCTTCTTTTTTCGGTTTTCATCAACTCAATAACCAAAGTTATTGCGTCTCACTATCACATGTATGCGGATGATTTACAGATATACCGCCACTTTAAAGCCGAGAACTTATTAGAAGGTGTTAATTCGATTAACGCGGACCTTAATCGTATCTGTATTTGGGCTAAAACTTATGGCCTTGTTGTTAACCCTTTGAAGTCTCAGGCTTTGGTTGTAGGTAGCCCTTACATGCTTAACGTTATTAGTGATAGTACTATTCCTGCTGTTTCATATGATTGTGTGCCGATTCCATATTCTGTTAAGGCCAAAAACCTTGGCGTTTTATTTGATAACCAACTTTCATGGGTCAGCCACATCAATTTGATCAGTAAAAAAGTCCACTTCTCTTTTCAATCTCTCAAGCGACTCCAGAAGTTTCTACCCATTGAAACCAAAATAACTCTCGCTCAGGCCCTGATGTTGCCTCATCTGGACTATGCTGATGTCTGTTTTCCAGATGCTACGGAAGTTCTTCTGAACAAACTAGAGCGTCTTCAAAACTTGTGCATCCGGTTTATTTTTGGACTGCGCAAGTTTGATCATGTCTCCGAGTTCAGATCGCAACTAAAGTGGCTTCCTATACGTCGCCGTCGTGACCTTCATGTAGTGACTCTCCTATACAACATTCTTCACAATCCACTATCTCCTTCGTACCTGCGTGAACGATTTGAATTTCTGGTTCCACGCGGGCAACCTTGTAGGACCTCTATATCCTTACGTCTTAAAACTCCTTCTCATTCCTCGAGTTGCTACGGCGACTCTTTCACTGTTCAGGCGGTAAAGCTTTGGAATGCTATCCCTCACACCATACGTGACTCTAAATCAATTTATATATTCAAGAGCAAAGTTAAAGAGCACTACCTTTCTCAATAAATATTTGCTTGTCAGTAGGGTTTATTTAGGTTTTGTTTTATTTTGGTGAATATATATAAGTAAGTTTAAGTAAATATATATAATATATAATGTTTGTATGAATGGTATTTGTGTAGGTATTTTATACAAAGTATATAAGTAGGTATATACGGATATATATTTTATTTTAAAATCTGCTTTAGTTTTTAAATTTGTTTTTGTTTTAGTTAAAAATTTTTAGTTGCTAAATTTGTTTTAATTAATCTAATATAAGTAGCTAATGTAGTTCTTTTTTGTGTACACAGCGACCCTTAGCGTTTAATCTTCTCTCTCTAGCCTCAAAGGTTTGCTGGAAGAGAACTCTCTTTAGGGTTAAGCTCGCCTTTGTACATGTCTTTACAAATTATATTTTTCTGTATCTATTTATTTGTGTACAATAAAGAATAAAGAATAAAGGACATACGTTTTTCATGGCTTTGAACCATAACCAAAATTTGCTTAACAATTTCCAAAATCCATAACATCCAGACTACTATTATTCTATTTTAATTGGAGAGCTGCTGATGTTGATTAAACAAATACGCCTACAATTTCCAATTAATTGTTAGAATTTATGAAATAATTGAGATATTTGAATCCTGAAATTACCAGGTTTCAGTTACCAGTCTTGAGTTAATATTAAAGTTAAATAGAGGGCACAATGGATCATGTAATGAGTGCTTTGTTTAAAACCAAAAGGTCAAGTTTACACATAACGCATATTAAAAATCGAAAACTTGTTATTTATTTGTTTATGCATTTGTTTGTCTTCAAAGTCATTGAATCGAATACGGATTTTTCTTCGGAAAAAAATTGAGCATTAATTATGTGAGGTTAAAGATCAGCAGGTAGCGATGGGCTTGTAATCAGTCACGTGTGGAATGACATTTAACTTCTGAAAAATATAGGCATGTACCAAAAAATATTTGGACAAATTGTTAAGTCTATGACTTCTCTGCCTGTTCAAGAATTTCTTGGCAAAACGAATTCAAAAAGTATTAATTTCAGTCGAAGCTACAGCGAATTACTTTTTCTTCAGAATTTGCAGAATTGTAAGCCGATTAAACAAAATCTGCAAGTTCTAAGATTTCTCTGTAATGTATTCGAAAACTTTGCACCCCTTTTTGCTTCGTTACAGACATTAAGCAAAATAATTGGAATCCTCTTCAGGATATGCAGTTCGGGGATCGACGTCTTCTGTAAAGATGAAATGTGATCACGACTGTATCCCAAGGAGCAAAAGACATAATTTAACTGACTCTAAAACAGAACACTGTAGGGATAGTTAAAGGTTAGATTTTATTCCGGTAGTTTCATTAGTACTCCCGTGCAATGCCGGGGCGTGCTGCTAGTCTCCTATATTGGTGGGAATGTTTATAGCAATGTATAAAGATTATATTATTTTATTATTATTTTAGCGTTTCTTTGATTTTCACATCAGTGTTTACTCTCTGTTTATGTTTTTTTCTGTGGGTAAATTTGTAATTTTATTCAAATGATTTTGACTTTAGGTAGGTAGGTATCACGCGACCGAAGCCTCAGGCGAATAAAACATGATTTATTTACTCATACAGGGGCAATTTCCTATTTTGTCTAGAAATGCCTTTACATTAAATTTCTATTTCTTTAAGACCTTTATTAAGAGCCTTTGTAGAAAACAGGCTATATTTGCGAACCAACATTCTTTCCGGATATTAGTTCTTGTCCGGATGTGTACAGAATGTAGCTCACTTTAGCCTCTTTGTTTGCGAAGGTCCTCGCACATAAGGTTCTGGATTAGTAAGTACTAGCTGCGCCCGGCGGTGCTACCCGCAGTCAATAATTCCCGTTTCAGTATCAATACCAGATATAAAAGTATTTTACGTGTTAATTCAGGATGTAATCTATTCTGACACCAAATATTATTGAAATCCGTATAACCCTTTGAGTGTGAAGGTGTAATAAACAATCACACTTACACACAACATTTTACTTTTAATATTAGTCTGATTAACTGATAATTACTTAGGGTTGTGTAAAGCAAAATATAACAACTAATTTATTGACAATAACCGTATTCATAAACAAAGCAAACTTGACTGAGCGAGCATTACTCACGATATCGGATCGTCATTTATTATTTCTCGTGCAATCATTTCCATTTCCGTCAATAAGTAACAATTCTAACATTTTATCAAGACTTATCACTTACTGAAGCAAATGAACCGACAAGAACAGTATTCCTCGACTAGTATACCAAGAGCTATCTGTCTAACTGAGATTGTGATATTCTGAAGGCTGAAGGGATCTATGTTAATTGGTCTTAGGGGCTTAAGTCTTGATTTCAAGAGCAGCGACAAACAAGCAACTGTAAATAAAGACAGCATTGAAAAGGAATGTTATGAAATATGTGGTGATGCTTATAAAATAAATACATAATAAATAATAAATAATATAAAAGTGCCTGCGCGTTCCAAAACCGTAGTGTCGCCCCATCACTGACGTCAGTTACTGACTCAATGTAAAACGGCCTTTATATTTCAATCTACGTTTGGCACAGGTAATAGGGTGATTTATTTTCTAGAGCAAACATTTCTAACAAACTAAATCTAACTTAAAAATGTTTTGTCCCAAGTACCCTTGATGGTCTGCGAAAAATATGGCGAAATCGTAACATCACAAAAGCGACGAAAACTCGGCTCGTTAGATCGCTTGTATTTCCCATATTTCTCTACGCCGCTGAGACGTGGACTCTACGGGAGAGTGAGAAAAAGAGGATAGATGCTCTGGAAATGTGGTGCTGGAGAAGAATGCTCGGTGTATCGTGGACTGAACACCGCACAAATGTTTCCGTACTCCGAGAACTCGGCATCAAACAGCGTCTATCTTCTATCGTCCAAGCCCGAATTCTCACCTTCTTCGGGCATGTTTCTCGGCGTGGAGATGAATCCATAGAGCGTCTGGTGGTACAAGGAAGAGTTGAGGGTACTCGAGCGCGAGGCAGATCGCCCATGAGGTGGACGGACCAGATAAGGGCAGTGATGGACGGACCCTTACATGAGTGTGCAAGGAGGGCAGCTATCAGAGAGGAGTGGAAGCGCGCTGTCAAACTTGTCACAAAGGGAGGACCAGATTGATGACCACGACCACTCTGTCAAGAGTGTACCGAGCAAGAAGGGTCCCAAGTACGGTACTAAATTATTTTCTGTTTAAGCATGGGATTATTGGTGTCGCGTCTCTGGTTGAAAGTACGCCTTAACCTACGATGTTGTCTTCCGTCGGCATTGTGACTTCTCTTCGAGGAAATAGACCTAGAATGTTGAAGACATGTTGTCGGATGCAGTGCTAATGACGAATCAATTTGTCGCGTGCAAATAAGTAGGAAGACGTTTTCTTTATTGTGAAGGAATTTCCTTGAAATATTTTACTCGAGAATATTATGAAGGTAAGTAAGTTCTCATGTTTCGTACTTCCCCGTTAAAGTAACCTATGTGGCTTATTGTTTATTTGAAGTACTTATAAGCCAAATCCTTTCTGGGATTTTCGCGTTAAAGAACAACAAACATCCATACAAATATTAATTTTACTGTAGGAAGGGTTTTAATAATATAGTAGGTACAGTATATATTACATTCTACAGAAACAAATCGACTATCAGACCGATTCCTCTGTAAAATGATTCCATTGTGAATTTCCAGTTCACTTATACAATCAAATCTACCGATAATTTAATTGCAGCGTGTTCAATATTGAAAACAATAAAAACAAACATTTTATCCGTGTTTCCGGGTATAAACACATTTGCGATTGATTGTTTTGGCCGAGTAAATACGGCTATGACATTGTACAAACAGACAGATGTACATTAACTTTGGCTCCCCTATAACCACAGTTTAGGTGACAATACACTCTGTTGAGGTCTCACTAAGTCCTATGAGTGTATGTTCGTTTGAGGTTGTAGCAAATTCTGATTTTAGCGTGGTTACGTTAACTTCAAAGATCTATCAAGACCCCGTGGCCGAGTGGTGAGGCATCCCGCGTTTAAGGAGATTGCTTGTATCGACGCAGGTTCGAATCCTACCGGTGTCATAACTTTTTATGAATATAAAAACTGATTCAAAGATCTATTTGTTGCCTGAAAGATCGTTTTTTAGCGACAAGGCCGTCCATGGTACGTTGTTTTATTACTATTATATTTAAATCAGTTTGGTATCTCCGTCAATTTAAAAACTAAACAAATCTTGGTTACATTTTCTATTAAGCCACAAAGAGCACAGTGTAACCGTAATAAGGTTCATTTCACACGATATGTCTACTTGAAGTGGCATAACCCAACACATAAAACACAAAAAACAAATTAACTGTAGGAAAACACAGCTAATGTGTTTCTGACGGAGGTGGCATCAAATTTCCACTCCTTGAACTCTGTCACTGTGGCTAGACTTTTTGACTTTGTTCAAAACTTTTAAGGTTTTTCAACGTTAATTATGCTCGGATTAATCCATTAAAAATTAAGTGGAGTTTCTGTGTTTAAATTAATCGATACTAGGTACTTTTAACACAATATTCTCATTTGGAATTTAGAAGAGAAGCTGCGTGTTAACTTGGAAAAAGGTTTGCAATGTAGTCAAGGTTGCTTGCTGTTTAAAAAAAAAAGTAAATTGCTAAGTTCGGAGTTTAATTATTTAATGGTAACGAACATTATTTCAAGATTTTATAACTAAAGTAATAAAACTAAGTTTGTTTAAAAACATACTTTTATTGAACTAATATAACATTATGTTATAAAATACGGTGGTAGTGATTATTGTTTAAAAATAAAACTCATCTTAATATTTAGCGTATTTTAAAAACACCCTAATAGCGGTGTAGAAGATAATTAATTTTTATAAACTGATGCTTCTTCTTCTTCTTTTTTTACTGCTTGAATGAGGATTAATGACATGACAGCATTCACCACCTGTTTAGAATAATATTATTATAGTTACCTATTAAAAAGTTGTATTATTTTAATCTTTCGTGATCAGTATAAATATTAAATGATTTCGGACGAGACTTTTTCTCGTAATTACCGATAAAGTCCAATTTGAAATCATTTAATATGTATTTTGATGAAGTAGTATTATGATTATGAAATCAAAAAAATATTTAATGATACTAGTTTGATTTCTAACAAGTCTAGAATACTCAAGGTACATAAATTTCTGAAAAACAAAAACAACGTAATCTAAGAAGTTGTACCGCCGTGAGAATCGAACTCGTACCTATCTCTTGCGGGCCAGGCACTCGCCCGCTGAAGTCAAGGTTATTTGACATTACTTCCATACTGAAAGCCATTTTAAGCCACAACAGTAAGCCAAATCACGATAAGCCATTGAGACTGGACGTTAGTTTCAAGAGTTTGCAATCTCTATAGAGTTAAAAAAAACTTACAGAAATCATGCAAGATGCAAGCACGATGCCTGCCAACCAGGTGGTCTTTCCTTCTAAGTACCAGGTCAGCTCATCGATGCACCCGTGGAAGTAAGCGTTGCCGGTCACAGAGTCTCTACATTCAGATGGCAGTGGCTTGTTCAACTGCAAGTAGTCCATTGGACCTTCAGCACCGCAGCAGCCGATCTGGTAAATTAAACAGTTCATAAGACATTACATTGCTTACAGTCTGGTAAGGATTAGACGTTGTCTAAATAAAAAACTATATTCAACTTTACTATGAATTTGGTTTTAATAACATAATTATGGCTTTTTTTTAAATGTCTGGAAAATTAAACAAATTATAAGACAAAACATTATACGGTCTGGTAAAGATTAGATGCAGTCTACATAAAAAACTGTTTAAATTTAATGTTTCAACTTTACTATGAATATGGTTTTAATAAAGTATGGCTTTTAAAAAAATTAATAGTTGATAAAGCTTATTTTGTTTGTCAGCAGGAGATTCATCAACCATCTTTTCTTTTAGCTTCCAATAATTTGGTTTTGAACAGCATTTATTTTTCCAAGCAGTTTGTATGGATATACTCGGGTTTGAGAAAATCTGGATTGATTAAATGCATGCAATTTTAATAAATATCCAACCCAATTAGTGGTAGAAGTGATTAGTTTGTGCCTTCGGTAGCGAATTGCAAATACGTCGTTAGGTTTTTCTTCTTATTGAATCAGTCTTATCTGGTTATTTTCTATTATGGTCCCTGGTTGGTCTTATTTGATCAGTTGTTTTTCATTTTTTATAGTTCCCACTTTTTTAGCTGTTCTTTGTCGCAAGCCCTGTTGTCACTAGCCACCATCAACCGACCCAATATTCGCCAAACGCCTGTGTTTGCTTCGTTAGGTGTTACAATTTGTTCCCCGTTTTTAAAACGCGGTTCGACGGTAAAATCATATTCTCTTTCAACTTCGACGCTCTGTACCACGTGATAGGGACTTTTTCAGAAATAAAATTTGGCTTCATGTAAATTGAACGAGGTCAAAAATGCAGGTACATTTTTCGACGCTATAAATATTTTTTTATGTCAATGAATAGCTAGTACCTACTAGATAACGATCAAATTTGGAGCCTTAGATAAAATAGGTTTTCGTAAGGAAAGTTTACTCATTAATTGTCTTTTTGTCTAAATAAATTAACCCATAAATCCCTTATAATTTTATTATTCCTTTTAATTTTTTATGTTTAATGAAACTGATTTCAAACAATAACCAGAAATAGTAATTGTTTTGTATTTTTGTATATTTAATTAATATAAAACATGAAACTGAAAATTATCATATCCTATTTTAATGAATAAATGCATTTAAATATTCGTTGGGAAGCATAGTACAAAAGCTAATTAAATCTAAAACCAATCAGGTAATAATTATTTTCAAATAATATTCGAATTAAAATCAGTGCCATTAACTCGTACAATTCGTACTTTACTATTAACTTCTATTCAACTATATTTGATTTGAATATTACTTTAAATGCCTTAGGGAGTTATTTTGATTAGATATTATAATGAATGTTTAACACCATAAAATAATTATAAGCTATAGCTTATAAACGACGATTAACGTAATTACACGTTATCCTGAATTAACACTAAGGCTACTTTTGATCCCGGTATTCCTACAGGAACGGGGAGTAATCACTGCGGGTAACATCGCAGAGCGCAACTAATAATATAACATTCGAAATAAATAATTATACTTACGCCTTCTTGCACCATTCTCAATATCTCCCGACTGCCCTCATGTTGTGGGTTGTTCATCAGACGAACGATGACGTCACGGATCAGAGGCTGAATGCTCGAGTCGTAGGTGGAGAAATCCAGAACCACGCAGGCACCGACCAAACCGAATACAAATACACCGATTTGCGACGCTATGTACTGGAAATAAAAGTTGTGTTTGAATAAAAAAATGTCAATTTAAATGTGTTAGGGAGCTGTGTCGGTTTCCATTCCAAGTATTGCAACTCAAAATATACTTTTTGTCACAGTAAATTCCTTCGGTTGTTATTCTTCTGAAGGATAGCTCGATTGTTTATAATTAAATCAATCATTCATTAATTCATTCACCTTTAAACCTACTTAAGTATAAAAATAAACTTACGCCATAAAGCAGCAACACATTTTCCATCAATGCAGAACCGCAACCAAGGAAAGCGACGACCATAACGCCCAGTGATCCTATGAGGATGATGTAGATCCCGATGAAGTACTTCTGCAGCTCCAGTATACGCATCCACTCGTTGAAGCCCGGCTCTATGCAAATCCATAGACAAAGAGCGAATATCGACACGCCGAATAACTGAAAAAGAGATTTATTTTAATTAGAATATGAGTAAATGTATCTTGTAAATCTTTCTTCAGTTATTGCTCTGTGAAATGGAATAAAAATGATTCTGTATATCAGAGACATGTATCAAAATAATATGTACTTGGTACTCTAATGCCACACATTAAGATTAAAAAAATACATAATTATTTGAAATAAATGTCTACCACTCCTTGGGAATGTCGTGATCATATTATTATTTCTTTTGCCTTCTGATATTAACCAGGTTTGTTATCAATTTTAAGTTTAATGCGTTTAACTTTAGCTTGCGCCAGCCAAACTGCATTACCGTTGCCATAAACAATCACGTAACTTTAAAACTATAAAAATACTTCCAAGTCAGAATAAGAGAGAAACACAAGTAATTAAACTGAGCTTGGCGCTCTTTTAAGTTCGTAATGTCATTTTATGGGCGCTACCGAAAACTATTTGATGACTCGCCAACTTATAGGAAACATGAAGTGTGATTTGGAATTAAGTGACAGGGTTCTACCATTATCGATATTATTTTTTTAGCTCGATGCTTGATTGCATAAAATGTATTTAATCGTCTGGGATCAATCTCGATCAATCTCGTATGTTTCGTATTTTTTTTTATAAATACTAGAAATTATCGTAATTTGTCGTACTTTGTAAATAATTATATTCTTAATATTTAAATATTATTTTTTCTCTTTAAATATAAATTCGTCAATGAATTAAGTCATTAAATAAACAATGAGTAGGTACTTGAGTCTGGAATAATTTTTATGAAACTCATTATATATGTATTAGGCATTACTCAGTATCACCTTTCTTACAACTTCATTTTATTTATTTATTTGCCTGGTTTTATTTTATGTACGGGGCGTCAATTGGCCAATTGAAAATCATCGAATCAGAAATAATATCGACAAAATAAATCAACCCACCTAAAATATCATAAAATAATACGACAGTCATTCCTTTCGAAAGCTTTTGTTTTATCGACGAAGGTAAACAAGAGGCAAACGATTGGTGGAATCCTAAAACCGATAAAGTTAGCAGTAAGATAAAAACACGAACTATAGTTTCGTAGAAGTAAAAGTTTTACAATCTCATTAATGCCGTGAGTGCTGTCAAGTTTTATTCGGCGGCAGAATAACTCTTCACGGAGTAATATTGAGTCAACTAAGCGCATTATTGTATACTTTAGTGAAAAAAAAAGGATCAAAGTTTGTATCCTCGTAAACATTTTTTGAACGAGTACCTGCTATCAGTGGATGATATTTCGTTTGCTTGACACGTCTGTTTACTGAACCTCTACTAGTCATTGAGAGTCAGAATAGATGTTTTGTCATAATATGCTAATATGCGTATTGTTGGTCATTCTGAGAATTGTACATATCGCGTTTATGAGTTTTCAAAATAAGAATTCTAGTAATTATGTGTCAGCACAACCTTAAGCAACCTTAAGCTAACCTTAAGTTTGCGTGCTACATTGCTCTTAGGGCTCGATCACGGTATCTCCTTTAATAGTCTTGTTTTTGTCTCGCAAGCAGACGAGATGAAACGTAGCCGTTCTTCGTAATTTACAGAATCTGTATTTTGCCGTGGCTTAAGATGTAATACTTGTTTTGTTCGCGCACATTGTGACTTCTCACGGAAACTCACTCGTTCACTATTTCGTGAACTATATGGGATATTAAACGGCTGATGTTTATCTTTGGATATTAAAGGCCAGATTAAGTGTGTACGCATCTCGTCTCATTTATTTAATTTTGTTTTCATAGTATTAGGTATTTTTCAGCCAAACAGATTATTGATACTACAGGATAGTTTTACTCAAAAATATAATATTTTACAAAAATATATAAATTCTCGATCGAATAGTAGTCAACGTTAAAAAGAAAAGCAAATTATTAGTGTTTATATCAAAAAAGATTTTCGCCTTTTCTTAAGATAAAATAATATAGAAAAGATGATTATTTTATACGTTCTTGTTGAGATGGAATAACCCTGCTCAGCATTTTAAACTTTCCCTTATCTTAGCTGGCTTGATAAATAAATTGAAAATCTACCTTTGCAGGCGTTTAGCATAACTGAACATTTTTACTATATATACCTATGTGAGGAATAAAACTGACAAAACTCTTTAAAAAGTGGCTTTTAAATAAAAGTTGGAATGATCTAGATAACATATTTCAGTATTTATTACATAGCAAATAGGTTTACAGTACCAAAACATAATGCGGGTTTTGTCTTGCCAACTTATATCTTGTTTATTTTCACCCACAGAGATTTATATTAATCTGTCAGGTCGGGCGAATGGATTTTAAGAAACGTTGGCCGTAACTGTTTTGCAGATAAATAACCAAAGACGGAAAACTTTAGGGCTTATTAAAAATGCTCTGAGTAAATAATACATTCTTTTGAATCCCACAGTCGGTTCCTCGAACGAAGATCATCACCAAAATCAACTATTCAATGATTTACTAACGTGACAAGTGTCAAATTAGGAACATATTAGGACCTTGTCACGTAATTTTAAGATTAATATTAGTTAGTTTTGATAATGATGTGTGTTTGTGAAACTTGCTTTAAGTAGGTAAATGCATTTTTCAAAGTTATGTTTTTCCTGTAACTTTATAACAATAAAGCGTAATAAAGTTCATACCAAATTCGCTATCCACAAATTTTTTTTTTTAAATTACTTAAAAATCACATGACGGTAAGAGTTTTTCGAAAACTTAAGCCAGTGTCACACATTTGTCATTCTATTATTCTGTTTGTTCACTATAAAATACAACCCAAGCGATTTACCTCAACAATGTATATTATTTTCATGTGTCGGTGTTGCAATATGAGTCTTATGACGTCATAGCCAGTAGGTATAATGGGTGAACTAGAATTTATTCTGAAAACTCAAAACGAGCTTTTCAGAGACCAATTGATCAGTTGTAAAAATAAATGGACAATATTTCGAATGATTAATTACAATAAGTTTCTGTAACAACTATTTTCTGATTGATTGTTACCGTTGTACATGTGTAAAAATTAACCCCCTTATGCATATTGGACCAGTAAACCTTAGCTAAAACCGATATAAAATCTGTTGCTATCTCTTTTCATTGCCGTAGGAATAATAAGAAAAACCATATTTAAAACCTATATTAAATTGACAAATCTTTATGAATAAGACCACTATTTAGTAAATAACGGGCTTTTTCTAACGTCAGTTCAAAGTTTATAAATTTTAAATTTCTCGTCACCTAATCTTAAAATTACCTAATGTGTGTATTTCACTTTTTTATGAAACTATTAGTTGTAGATGTCAAATTGTATATTGTAATGTTCTAATGTTCTAATGAAACTACCTAGTAGTCTGCCTTTGAGGGTACTCTTATTGCACCTTGTATTAAGTCGTGTTATTGGCCAGTGAGTAAATAGTGCGCGATAAAAGTGAGTATTTTCAAAGCAACGTTTATAAATTCTAAGTTTGCCGTGTGGCAGGAGCTTTCTGTGTCAGTTCAATGACTCAAATAGGTCAGGTTAGTTATGAACTATACCGTATACTTAAAAGATATACCTATCTACTGGGGTATTCATTTAGTATGACGTTATCAATCAAGTATTGTAATTGATCAACAGTATAATTAATTCTCATTATTCGAGTTTGGATATTATTTATAAGTAACAAACATTAAATGATAAGTTAGGGTAATTGTCTAAAATTTGTTTGAGTTTTAAGAAGTTGATTTTTACCCCCAGTATGATTTACTTACAACAAACTTTTGTGTAATAACTCAGTAATTGAAAATAATTTACAATAATGTTTGTCAAACCTAGAACTAAATCAATACCTATAACCATAATTACGAGTACAATACTATAACTGATTTTTGCGACAAAATGAATAAATCTTGTCGAATCAAACAACAAACACATCATACATTTCACATGGTTCACATCCCTAAATGGTTCTAAGTAGGTCGTAACAAGAAAAAGCATTGTACACAAATTCGGTACAAAATAAGCGAAACTAAGGAACTGGGCCGTATCATCATTATACTTTGTCTGCAAAAAGTGCTATTGAGACAATAGCTCTCTCGCAATCCATTAAGGTTCCCGCCAAATGATGCGGAAAGTTGACTATAAGTACTGAGGAAATAACTACTAGGTAGTTTCATTTGTAATGAGGATTGAACACAAGATTGTTTCCTGTTACCGTAATACGGCCACTTTTAGTTTTTCTTAAGCCCTAAAGACTAGAAGTTAAAGTTGAGTTAGAGAGAAAATAGACTGTTTTTTTGTTTTTAATCACCATTCGCCAATTGAAAAGAAAGAGGGATCTTCTCGTTATATATCTACATAATATTAGGTCTATGTCTTTGTCATTAAATGCTAAGGATCTCAATGGTGACACTTTTACAGTTTCATTTTCATGTTTATAGATCACCTTTAGTCGTAGAACGAAAAGGTTGTCCAGTTTTGAAATCAATGTCCAAGGATATTTATTTATTTATTTATTTATTTAAATTATATTATGAAACACTACCTACTAAACAATAACGAAAGTATCACTTTATGTCAACGATAAAAATGCAAAACCTCTTGTACACTTTTTTTAATAAATAATAGTTTTTCGTATTTCCTTACCTATCTACATAAATCAGAGTAATCATTCACATTTTTAAAGAGGAATTTCTACGTGCTCTAAATAAATTGGTGGTGGCGAGCGAGCGATATAAGCGTGTTGATAAGGTGTGATTGCACGAGCACACCCAATTTGTAGAGTCAGCGTTGAAAATGTTTCACCCCTTTACGGCTTCTAAAATAAGTTTATCCCTTTAGCGTCAAATATTTTTAAATCTTCCACAACATAAATACAATTTTAGATTACAAAGCTTTTACGGCAAAATGAACCTAGCGTGGGGCACTGTATATACACTTGATTCAATGTGACTCGGCGAGTGTTGAACTCCAAACTCCTACCACCTTCCTATCAGCTGTTTTACTGTGGAAAATTCGATTTCAGCTACGATTAGGTCCAACTCAAATTGTCTCCTTGCCCGATATTTATATATTTCGTAGCGAGGGTATTTTATTGAAATTGAATTTAACAAAACACTGATAAAATTGAGGGTTTAGAGTTCTTTGTCTTGAAATCCACGAGCTTATATTGCTGTTTCTAGGATAATCTGGCTTTCTTGGCTGTGTTTTTTGAATTTATTTGTCTACAATTTGCAAAAGTGACTTTGACTGCGAGTGACTGTTTATTTCTTTTATTATCTTATCGATAAAACAAAGTGAGATTAAGACAAACTGCAATATAGACTATCAACTGTCTCGAGCGTGCGATCGTTATTATCAAACCAAAGACAGTAGGTACATACTAAAGGTTAATGTCTTTTAGTACTCATTAGATCATACAAGACTCATGAACCTGACATCAGTTAACCTTAATTTCTGCATATCAAGCGACGGAAATTACCGACAGATCTCATCAATCCGCCTTACAAATAGCATGTAAACAATTTAACGTCCACAATAAAATCTGTAAAGTGAGTAGTTAGTCAACATCGCTCACAGACGGGGCATTAATCACGAACGAGTATCAGTGTTTATCCGACCATTCATCTGGCGGTTGTTGGATGCTGTATGATTTTTACAACGAGAGTGTAATGATTTGTATAAAACAGTTCGTGTATTTAGTTATTCGTATGAGCAAGTGGCCAACTCTCACGTGGTGACGGTTTTTTTTTTTGAATAATGGAGTTAAGTACGTTGAATGAATCGACCAGTTTTTGCCGGACTGGAGGGTAGCGGTCCAGGATCGTGAGGTGTGGAAGGAGAGGGGGAGGCCTTTGCATAGCGGTTTATAAACAAAATACCACAAAGTACCGTTGTTATCGAATAAAAACCGAACAATCGATAAAAAATAATCGCAATCAATCGACTTTATCCCTTAAACCGATCCTAAACCGTTACTGTACCGTGACTAAATTTACGAGTTCACTGCACCACATCTATTAGGTATTCGCATCAGAAAAACGTCTACGTAACTACGTTTTGCTCTTTTTCGGTTGCGAAAGAGGTACTTTTTTGAGACGTTAAAAATTTATGGGGTCGTAAAAACTCACATGAAGCTCGTTTGCCACCCCGAGTACTATACGAATATGATGTTACATTGTAAGGAATAACGTAATGCGGGAATAATAATATCAAAACTGCGATGATCATAGATTGCATGATTTATGAATGCATTTTTGACGATGTGTTGTTTGTATATTTTAGGTAAAGTCTGCTTCTTGACTTCCTATACAGTATTTCTATAATTACCACTGTGGTGTAGATCAGTAGATCAAATCTCGACTGATACATAAAAGGTTACGGTATGAATGTAGAGAAGACTATTTGTTTATATAATAAAAATAATACTTAAAGACTTAAATAAGAACCATAGCATTGCAGTTTCTTAAGTACTTAAGTGTCAAATAAGGCACTGTAGTTAGAGAATAGCAGTGAACACGTTTACTTGATCATTTATTCCCAAGTTGTAGAAAGCCATGCTAAACGCTGTAGCATACGAGAAGATTCAGAACGTCCAATGCAAGTTAGAAATTCAAACTTCTGCTCAAACATCGTTCAAGATGGTTTAGCATGGTCTTACCATGTTGTGAGCCACATAAATAAGGAGTGAAGTAAGTAAGCAAGTAACAGGCATTAGCGACACGCGGCGTCCGCAGTAAATCGCACTCGGAACTTTCCACCCGCAGAATGTTAGGTTATTGAGCTCGGTTAAGTAATTACTTCGAACAATGTTTGCTTAGCATAAAAGTTTGGATGGGATGTTATTATGCTTTGTTGTGTGAATTTTAATTGAAAATTGTAACTTGCTTTCCGGTTGTAATGCTAGAGTGACTAGGCAAAACCAAAAATGAAAGTTAACAAGAGACTAAAAGGTTTCAATCGGCACTTTCCAAAAAACTATTACAAAATAATATACCCCATAAATCAAATTACCAGTAATTCGAAAAAAGGTAGAAAGAAACCCTCCGAACTAACCCCTGCAAACATTGGGGTTCAACAATCGACTTCAGAAAACTCCGCAATTCAACTCAAAACTTAAATCACCCGAGTCGTTATAAATTGGAGTGCGGGGCGCGCGCCAAAAACTCGCGCCATGACGTCAAGTGTCATTCAAACCGCACCTGAATTCTCGTTAAGGTGTTTCTGCACAAATGAGAAATAATTGCTGAAGTTGCCAGCTATCGATAATTGACATTGGATCCGTGCCAAGCCCAATTGTGCAAGACGAATGCTTTTAATACGGAACTTACCGCGGTTAGGCTTTGTGTAATGGTGAAAATAGACCAGCACTAACAAATGGAGCATTCTGTTATACTCATTCTCATTTTGCACGTATAGATATGTCAATAAGTAATTAATATAAACTAGTGAACAGGCATACACAATAACTAAAATAGTGTGTATTGTAACTTGTCGCAAAATCGAAATTTGTCGCAATCACGAATTAACGGTGAAGTATGATTGAAAAACTGATTTGACAGTACTGAGTAGACTGGTTAATCTGACAGTTATTTTTGCTATTTACTGTTTCCTATGGCAGCGACGAATTTCACTTAACGATAAAATAGGCTAGCAGAGCAACAAATTCTGTATCGTCTAGTTATTTTTTAAATATGTAGTTTTGAAACCTAAACTAGAATTTCGTTTGTCATAGAAATCAGAAACAACTAATAAAACTACAAAACCATAATATCCAGTTAGGAATAAAAATACCGTGATGGAAACATAAAATCGGCTGCCAGATTCAAGCACGCGTCATTCTATTGTTATTTTAGGCAGTATTCAGTTCTATCAAGCACCAAGCTAACGAGGTAGAGAAGAGAATAGTCATTCTTAAAATGTCATCGAAGACTTTGGTTGCTAACAAAACAACTAAACTCCGTTCAGAATAGAGTGAACAGAGTATAGATTAAATTATTTGATTGTTACGATTCCGTGGACCCATTTACAGTTAAAAAAAAAATGTCATTAGCATACTCATAACTACAGGTAGCTTAAAAATACTATCGACATAGGAAGATCTTTGCCAATGGTCATTTACATTTTTGACAGAAAATAAATTAAACCTTTGTTACAAGACCATGCTTAGGTGTAATAGCACCTTAAACATATTATGTAAGATCAATCAAGCGTGATTTAGCTCTAATAAGGAGAGGTAATGCTCTTGCATCCTTAACCCATTATTCATATTCGTGTCCATTTAGAAATCCTAAGACAATGTCTTTGTTCATTCACTGTCTGTTTTTTGAAAATTGAACTATACTCTGTTCACCTAGGCGATACAATATAGGCCGCTCTTACACATTTGTACACCATTACAGAAGAATATATTACATAAGGCAATGTAGACTCGCCCTAGGCGCATATTCGACGTCAACAATAACTTACATTTATTTTCTCCCTATTAGCTCGATTTGGTGAACAGAGTATAGGTCCATATTATATGTAGGACAGACTAAGTGCATCAAGGAAATCCAAGAAGCAAGTAGGTACAAAAAAGCCCGATTTAAGTAGAAAAAAAATCCAAAACTTTGTTAAATTAAGAGGTGAATGTACATAATAGGGTAAACCCTCAACAGAGGAAGTCATTATGCAGCTTGGTTCAACGTAAACCAAATCTAAAGACGTCTATAATTAAAAGGGCGTAGAGAAAAACAACATCAAAAGAAATAAGGTAAGAGCTTTGAGCACCCATCTTGTCATCTAAAGCCTCATTCTATTTACAAAATGTATTTTATACAATATTTTTTGTAATATGAAATTTGGAAACAGAAAATGAAGAAGTACCAAATTCGTGACCTCTTGGAGAAAGGCCAGGTCAAAAGTACTCTACTCCAGCGAAGTATGAAGAATGTAATGAGAGTGAATGAGGCGAAAGAGGTGTGTCAGGATCGTAGCAAGTATCCATGGGAAAGAGGCATGCTTTTATATGTAGTAAATCAGTTTGTCAATAAATTGACCGATACGAGTATGTATTCTAAGCGGGCTAAAGACATCTCATTTATAGCTGGTATTAGATCCGGTTTAACGACCGTGTCATTCTAACACAGAAGCCCTCAACTGTGAATGCAAGTAGTAGTCTTCAGTTAATTAAGTGACGGAGAAGACCTTTTGAATTTCATAAATATATTATAAAACATGTTGAATAGCAAAGAATATTAAGCGTAATAATATAAAGGTACCTACATTACTAAATATAATTTAATGTTATTTGAAAATAAGGCTTAAATTATAAATCTCTATGTAATTTAGGTAAGTTTGAGATGTGAGTAAAGCAAACGTTAGCTTTCAATGTATTTCAATAAAACAAAATTGAAAGGCCCCTTAGGAAAAGCTAAACATACGAGTATATCCGTTGTTGTACCAAATTTTACACATTTAGTGATTGCGCAATCCTCTATCTCATGTGCGCGTTAAGGGAACTGTTAAGGTAAAACGCTGAGACGAATTCCTTCCACCGAATAGATAAAACCAACCGTAAGATATTCAAATCCCTTAAGTGCACGATGCGGTTGAGATGCGGGAAAAAGTTTCATTTTGAAACGGCGTAAAACCCTATTATTCCAGCAGGTGTCTCGCAGGAGACAATAGGAAAGTGACGAGTTCGGTCCAGGAAGTAGCCGGCCCATAAAAATGTTAAAGCTTCGTTTTGTTGTTTGAGCATTCTATAGCTTTCTTAACCTAGGCGCACACTATAGGCGACAACGACAGCTTGGCCAATAAATGCGAAAACAGGCTGCGCTGCGACTTATTTTCAGTTGTTTCAGAAGTTCATGTTTGAAGAATCGTAGTAGCAAATATCAAAAATGTTGCTGACATTCTTTTGGGTATTTAATGTTGTGAAAGTCGGAACCTTTAATAAATAAATACACTATTTTCAATGAATCACATTTAAGCTAATTTTCTTGCTAAAGCGGACACAACACTTTGAGACAATGACGTTAGCTCACTGAATGTGATTCAGACTGTATTAGAGTTCTCGGAAAACAGGACAAGTGGCTTATCATTCTGATAACGATGCGTAGCCCTTTATTCTACGTTGTACTGTATCTAAAAATATTTAATCGATCGTTTAATAAAATGCTATGACTTTAGTAAATTAATAAGCATGTTTGCAGTGATCAAAAATATTTCAAGTTATTGTGTTATAATATGCTTAGGTACTAAAAAATGTGCTGGCTATGAATAAAAAAATCTTGGTTATGTATGAAGAACGTATACCTATTCTTCAATGAATATAGTCAGTACAGCAGTAACAGTTATTTACACTTCCAATCCAAGGTTTGTTCCATTTTCCAAATTAATAAACCGTCGAAAAGAAGACCTTTTCTAATTTCGCTGATGTTTTATATAGTAGCTTTCAGCATTGTCACATTTATTAGCACATCTTAACATATAAATACGTAGGTATCTTAGCCAGTAAAAATAACAATTGAACCCACGCTTCAATGAATAAGAATGGCGAAGCTACAAAACCTTTCCGAAAGAAGCCAATCGTCGCTTTCTTACCAACTGTAAACAACGCTTGTAAATTTTTAGAGACTCAGTTTCTACGGGCTAAAGTGATTGGGCTTTCCATTGGGATATTAAAAAACCAAACCTTTCACGAATCGTAAAAACTGAGTGTTGTCTTTGTGGAATTGAAGAAATTTATTTTCATTTGCTTAGATACAATTTATTTACAAAAGTAATATCGCTTTAAATATGAAAGTGTATAGAATCGTTTGGTTGAATAAGTTTTTAAAACTTAGAGCGCAAATACGAGTAGAATTGATAATGTAGATAAAAAGGAAAAATATGTGTTTGTTATTTCTATAGATTCTTTATTCCATATAGCCTTGGAAAATCTTACAAAAAGGATTGTTGTCTGTACGTTGTATTCTTTTATATGCGCAGACAGAAGCTAAAAACTTATTTACAAAAGTAAAATTTGTGTCTCAGCAAGGATTTTCAAGTATTGATGGACGGCCGAGATTTAAACTCACGACCATATGAACAAAATTAAATGAGCACGGCCAACACGATTATAAGTGTTCGCGTTATGAACTGAGTCGTAGGCCATAAATTTCACAAACATAGAGATGTGTGAATTCTGCAATTATTATTTTGTATCTTCTCTCAAACCTATCTAAATTTTATAGATATAGACTACCTGCTGTTAGGCACATCATTATGACGCTCCACAAGCTGAATGTGTTCGAGCGAGACAGACTAATAACAGTCATGTATGGTCTAAAGACTGAGCTATTAACGCGGGCAGTTGAGGTACATAATAATAATGTAGTTAAACCATGAGAAACAGAGAATAACCCTGTACTACATTGTCAGAGACGCTATGAATGCATTTACTATGCAACTCCCTTGAACATTGCAAATTGTCTGCAATTCTGTTTATCTAGTGCTGAGTGCGCGGTTTGAATGGAAGTTGCGATTGAGGTCGTTCAGGTATGTACGAGTATTGGTGATTACCGTGATAAAACCACGTTTTGTATAACTGACTTTAGATTACGCTCATATTCAAACGCGTTTAGCTTTTACTATCGAATCCGAACTACTAACAAAAGACGCCATTGTTAGTATTTGGAGAAACAAACGAAATTACGTTATCAAACAAGTGATGATAAGAAGCATATTTTACAGCAGCTAACAATTTGTTCCCCAAATAGTACATATTTTATTTCAACAGTGGTTTAGTAAATTTATAATTTCAAAAAGGAATTTAAATTACAATGGTTTAATAGATTCTTGAAACTATTTAATTATGATTCACCATACTTCTCAATAACAATGGTGTGACTCATTGTTTGAACTAAAGGCACTTCTGTACTCACCCACATAACCACATTGAAACAGAACAATGTGTACTTGATACAGTAAATTTGGGACTCCAATTTGCCCACCGCTGGGCCTAGCCCTTCACCTCTTCCACCTGCCATTTCACTTTCACCGCACTTTAAGTGTCACTTTAAGTTTAAAAGTGGTAAATACAGGTTTATTCACGTTCCCGACCGAGTTGTAACTACGGTCTATAGATAAGGCGTTACACATAGCCCAGTTATCGTTGTTTGTTGAGATAAAGTAGGAAAAGATAAGGCGGTATATGAGGCATTGCCACACCTGAAATGTTTGCTATTCTTGAACTATCACAGTTTAATTTTGGTGACGTCACCGAAATTCATAAATCTAATTTTTTTAGAATACGTTTAATAACTTCAAAAATAAAAGTCTGTCTTATTTTTTGTTGGAATTACTTTCATTGTTATTTTATATCGAAGTATGACGATGTGTATTATGGTTGGTTGTAAGAAAATATTTGTTTATCTCTATATTTTCGGAACATGATAATCAGAGATAACATTTCCGTATCGTTAAAAAAATTCTGTCTGTTTACAACCGGGCATTGGGCAATGTAACATAAAATAACGAATGATTGATTTCGTGGAATCATTCAATAGGGTAGCTGTATAATTCTGGAAGAACCAATATTATTTTACCATCTGCTACAATTTCAGTTCATTTTCTTCATCATTATGCTCCGATACAAAAACATTCGTTCCGGAGATAATCCTCTATTATTACATTCGAGAAATGTTCACGTTTTAAATGAGAAATTCGACCTCAATCTCCAAAACGTAAGTAATAAATATGAGTACAATGATACAACATCTGAAATAAACGGACTCTCTTTTCTATATTCATGTAGCAATCTTGGAAATTTGAATATCCTTTTTATCCTCATTGGATTTGGTATCATTGCGATTCTTTTTCTTGGCAGTAATTTCGTGTGGGTATCGAACCGCGCTTGTATATCAAGTCCGTATAGGTTCCGACCAGAACGTGTTCGAAATCCGATAAACGGATTCAAACTATATACGAACGGATGCGGCCGGTATAAGCTGTAAACATAAATAAAGAAGATGTACGACGTTTTAGAAAGCCCCACGCACCAACCGTGCCCCATAAATCTTACACTACCAATATTATAAATTTAAGAATTCGCTTCTTCTGCAAGAATGGCAGATTAAATAAAAGTCTAGTGCTTTGTGCGATTTAAGAATGTTTTTGGAAAATAAACAATAGGTTGTTCAAAATATACTCTCGGAGTACTTCTATCGATGGTTAGTAATTTAGAACTGTTTACGGACTTTGTCTAGACTTCGATGGCTTTTCTAGCTTTTGTCTGAGCTGTTAGATGTATAACAACTTTTATTTTAATAAATCTGCACTCTCAATTAACTTGATTTAAGTTTTAAATATGTTAAAAATAATTGATGTTTAGTTAACAAGAATATCTACCTACTTGTTAGTAAAATGAGATGTTAGTAAAAAGTTAAATCATTCAGAACTAATGTTAAAAAGTAACGACATCTAGAGCATATTGCAATTTATTACTTGGTTAGGCAGTTTTTATTGAATTATAACAGTAACTACACTACAAACACTGTCAATTAAGTTATTGTGTTTATTTTTATGACGTGGGCAAACTCGCCCAACTGATAAATTCGTTTACACTGTTGTTTATGCTGTTTTCATCGAAAACCGCGTGCAATGTGGTAAAAAAATAAACCAGTGTTTTGTAATACAGATTTTCGGAATTTATATGAGACTATGATGAATATGGGCCAATTATATTTGTTTTCAAAAAACGGCAACAGGCAACAAAATAATTTACAAATATTGTTATCCTATTTATTTTTAATACAGTTTACTGTATGTTTCTATAGCGTATCATATTTACAATAATGATTAGCGTATCACATTCCTAATACATATCCATCACAATGGTGTTTAAAACTTTTTCACAAAATGTTATTGAATGAGTTGAATGAGAACTATTAAGTTCATATTCAGCTTCGTGCATAAATTAAACTTTACCAGCAAACTTACCTATGTCATTAGACTGCATCTTGGAATCGTTACGGGAAATCAATTTGCTTCGACGACGCGGTGAAACGACGAGAAACTGCAAGGCCCTGTTTAAAGAACAACGGCATATGCAATTCATTACTATTTACTATTTTCAATATCTAATTTAAATCTACGCAGCTTCTGTTTTCTAAATTACTTAATCTCTCTTCTATTAAGCTAAATCCAACTTTAAAAAAATATTATAAAATTCCTTTTAATTGTCGAGAAACAGAAAACTATCTAATGTGCAATTTATGGAGCAATTTTAATAATAGGTACATTATAAATAAAAATTATGATTTAAAATGCCTAGATACAGATATCGTCGTCTTTCTGCGAATGGGGGTTCAGGCGACTGCCATTGTTAGGTAGAGTCGAGTTTTTAATATTTTGTCGAGTGAGACGAGGTCGGCCCCAGACTTTTACGTTGCGCGAAGACGGGGCACGGTAATCAGGAAAATTATTTACTCATGTCTACGGCGCTCGTCTGAGTACCAATAGGGCTGTTGCGTATTTAAAACGACCAATAAAAACTTGGAGAAACTATTTGTCATTTTTGTATAGAAAAAATTAATCTCCCATAGTAAGCAAAACTAAGGATAGGTTATTGAGACTGTCTGTAAGAAAATGGATGGGCAAGTTATAATAATTTTATTGTTACAGTGAAAATTTACACATTACACAATACATTATATATTCACTTTTACTACCTTCATCATACAAGATAGTTTTGCCTTCAATACTCGTATAGTTGATAAAGTACACGACTCGCTGGCGTGTTTCAGTTGATTACTTCGATGTGATCAACAGAAATGAGTAGTTATGCTACTATCATAACGATCTAGACGTAGAACAATTAACGGTTGTTGACATCCAAATTATACCTTCGAAGTAACGAGGTCTATAGAATAATGGGCAATATGGGCAACTCAATTATTATTTACCGTTGACGAAAAACTTCTACGGGGATTGCAGTTTGGCGACCAGACACAACGACAAGCTGGGGGTGACAATTTTTATATATCCCGTTCAAAACACCACTTCAGAGTTGCACAGTTAGCCGCCAGTCTCAATAACCTATCTATCTTTAATTTTGCTTAATGCTGGTAGATATTTGACATTTCTTCCATACAAAATGTGTCAAATACCTACCGAAAGTAAGCAAAACCAGAGATAGATCGGATATTGAGACTGGCTGTAAGTAACTTAACCTAGGCGCGTGTTGTTACATTTCAATTTTAGAAATGGCTATTACAAACATATTGTGTGCTTCATGTTTCCATAATAATTTATAAAACAATTATTCCATCTGTTTAATTAATTCTAAAAACCAAGTTAGGTTTTATCATTCGTCTTAAACTTATCTCTTCTATGTTTCACTACATCAACTCTTTGCCATGCCACTAAGTAATATTTTAATACGAACACAGCAAATTCTCCTAAAAAGAAACACACCACACTCTCTTAAATAATTTAAAAGTTTCCGCTGAAGTGGCAACCCTTAAGTATTTTGCACAGAATGAAGAGCCAAGGGGAAATTCGCTCGGAGCACGTTTGTAAATAGTCACCGGAGTGGTTTCTTGCAAATTATTTTCAAGTGATAGTAGGTACCTGAATTAAAACTGTAAGAAAGCTAAGAAAGAATTTTAGATTTAGATGAACAGAAACACAATTTAAATAGTACTTTGTATGAAAAATTATTAGGCATGAGACCAAAGTAAATAAATAAAGTGAAAAAAAAAAACAACGTAAAAAGAGTGATGTTACCTACTAGATACATTTATAAAATTAAAATATTGATGATCTTGCTAATATTGCAGATTTATTGAAATTCGATAAGAAATCTTTATCAGTTCTTTATGTGCTTCTTACCTTTATAATATTATCTTATAAAACAAATACATTAAACGGTAAATTTTACATTACAAGATTTGTGTAAAGTACCAGGAGCGCAGAGTCGGTAAGCAGATACACTCACCGCGCTTTGTAAATAGTCACCACAGTCGCATCTTGGAGATTAGTTTTCAGGAAAATACATGCTGTACTTGCTATGGAAATGGAAGTGCTCTAAGAACATGGTTTTCTAAGTGCCAGTTGCAAATAGTAGTTTTAGGGCCTATGGAATTAATTTGTTACTACATGATACCATGTTGTTAAGTGTTCTTCAACAAAATTTAGTTTTTCATAATATGATGTGCAACAAAATCTTTTTCTATTCTAAAAGTTACATGTGGTGCAAAATAAACACCAAGCTATTCACAAAATGTGTTGAAGCGTCCACAAATCTACACAATTTTAAAAAAGTTATTTATTTTACGAAAAAATAGTTTAAAATTCCAACGAAACTTTGATTGCCGTCTCGACAATGAGTAATTTCAAATTAAAACTTCGTTTTATTAAACTTAAAGTAAGCGCTCTCAAATCGAAGTTTAGAAAGGTCAAGTATTTATCAAGAACAGTTTAAAACAGTTTTGTCAAATTACTTTCTTACTCCTCATGTGTTTCATATTCTGAAGACGTTTAAATAGAAATGGAGCAAGTATTTTGAAGACTGCTTTGTACAACGTTCAGGTGGCGCTACAATTAGATTTGAGAGACTGTCCCCCTGAAATGTAATAAACGAGTCATCCTCGATCCTCTAAAATGCAAGACAGACAACACCAAAGGCAATGCAATACGAGTCGTATAATATTATGTTTGTACCTAGATAAGTGTTACAGCTACTTGTATTTTAGGTGGACGTGGTAAAGGTATTTTACCTATAAATTACTAAATTTGAACATTTAGATACCAAGTTTTTTTTTCATCTGCAATCAGTCTTACGAACAAGCGGATACGTGACACGAGTGAATAGTGGAATTTTTAGGCCGTGTGTTAATAGGCCGGCCTAAATAAATATCTCCGTCAGGGTTTATCGACTTTAAAAGCAGGAACCGCCAGTTTAACGGATTAACCACTGCTCAAAACTCTCTATCAAGTAATTGATAGAGATTTTATGTTTTTCAAGCTAAGGTTTACTACAATCTGTTCTGAGACAACGTTTTAGAGAACTGATACTTTCTTAAGTGACATTTTAAAATTCCAGCCACCTTAGTGTGAAGTTTTGCGCAATCTTTGCACATTTGTATGTATAGCCGGTCTCCGAAGCAGCATCATAACAATCGTACAGTTTTATGATTCAAAATCGTTTGTTTTTCGTAAATGACGATATAATAAAACAATACCTCCGAATCGGGAGATATGTATGTGGAAATTGGTATGTTCGAAGCATCGTGTTCGATCAGCCAGCAGATTAGAGACCGTCCAATTTCTATATAAAAAGCTAGCAGCACGACTCGGCTCTGCATGAGTGTATTAATGAAGTTACCGAGATAAAATATAGCTTTAAAATATCCTGACACTCTATTCTACACATCGGTGAAAGATTTTTTGAAATCGGCTGAAATTGCCTCCGTCAAACAAACAAATAAACAAACAAGATTTCGTTTTAAAAGGCGACATGCAACATTATTTTATTTACATCATAACTCTAAAATCACATTTTATTCAAGCAGATGAATTGAAATGCCACAAATGACTTAAATTTTATAATCCAAAAAAATTTAATAATTCTAGAATAACTTTAAAAGCTTGTTGTATCCTAGAATATTTTTCTATGTTACTAAACCTCTTAATTTGAATAAAATAATTGACTGTCAACAAGGAAACTAAAAATTATTAACAGCCGAATCTGGCAGGCGTTAAACTAGTTAGCTCGGATTTCGGATCGAACTCCATACATTTTACATTAGCAAACGGAAAATCCTTACCCGAAAGGGTGTTGTCTTCAAGATTGAACTGTTTTGACTGCTCGTGTACGAGTATCTGTTTACCAAAAATGTGTAGAAAGAATAAATTACACCTTTTAGAGAGAATCTACGTGAAATTAATTCTATTCTACTCTCGGATCGAATCCGGCCGTGCATCAACGGATTTTTCGTTGCGAAAAATGTATATGCGAATTATCACGATTTCTAAATAACGGCGGACTGATTTGGTAATGGATTCAGATTTCAGCAGTCCTTAGGATAAAGTTAAGAAAGAAGCTGTTATATAGTTTCTCTACCAACGTTCATAGTAAATACAAGAGTTCAGTTACTATTAACTAATGGAAAAGTGAAGTTCATGCTTCAAAATGACTTCTGCATTTATGAAATTACGAAGCCCTCGTAGCCGGTTATTTCGAGAAACATCACAGAGATGCTACGCCGTAGCACCTCTACGACCAAAGTCACTCAGCGCTTGCCCATAAAACACTCACTTACTAAAATATCTAAGTCACGTGCACTCTCTGTTGACGACTTACGGATTAATTTGTTTATTTATTCCACGTTTTATTCATTAAGGTGGTTCGTTTTCCATAGTAAAGTATTTTTCCATTTACGGGCGAATGGAGCATAACCTTAACTCAAATTATATAATTTGGCATTTATTATGATGTTTATTCGCGGCAAATTATATTTACTACATAAAAATAGTATAATAATCGCGTAAATTAGTCACAAATTCAGTTCAATTTTGTTAGTGTATGAGTGTACACCGACAGTATCGTATGCTAAGTTAAAAGTTTAGTTGTGTGTGTGCGGCTACGTTGCCAGCTCGCTATTCTCGTTCCGTACACTGTTGCCGTTCTTCTCGGCGATCACGTGGATCCTCAAATCATCATTGTGAATTCGTGGGGGAGTTTATTTTGTTTCTGCCATTTTTTACAAAGGTGTTGCCAACTTTGCACTTTTGATACTAATCTGACAATATTTTCATATGCGTAGCCCCATTTGATTATATTTATAAATTATAACTTAGCATTATGTCTCGCTTTATATCGTTATTATAAGTAATTTTATTTGAGAAACGTTTCTATTGAGCATGCAAAATATCGCGGATGATGCCGAAATACAAAAACCTTTTAAAAATATATATGTTTAGGTACCTACTTACTTATTTATTTTGCTGTCGAAAAGGTTCTAAATAAAAAAAGTAACCAAAACCCGTAAAAAGCAACTAATTCTTCAAAAAATACTTACTTACTTTGATTTTTCTTCTAATTTCATTCAAATATTTTTTTTGTCCAGTTACAAAATTTTTAATAAGCCCAATAGGTACATAATATTATGATTTTATTTCACAGATTATTTTGTCCTTCGTACTGTAGGTACTTGTTTGTTGCAATAAAGCACTTATCGAGTTGGTAGCCCCGTTCAGCATACCCTACCTAACATACCAGACAAGACAGACATGACATGACATGACTTGTCTGTCAGTGTAAGGCGTCCGTTACATTACAAAAGTTTTCTTTTCTATCGTGGGATACTTTTTTAGGTGATTAGAATTAGTAAAAAATTGCAATAAGTATAAGATTTTAGTGGTTATCTGTTCGTGTTATTGCACCGATAGAAAATGAAGCCACGAACTTCCCGAAAAGACTATAAAAATCACCAATATTCTGGTTCAAGAAAAAGTCGCAAACGAGTTCAAGGACAAATCGAAGAGATCAAGAAATTGAAGATATTGAACACCTGACCATTGGGCAACATGAAAATGATGTGTATAATACACACAGATGTAACAGGCTCACTGCCAGCCAAATGGTAAGTCTTTCAAATGGTTGATTCAATGATACTCCAGTTTTGAAATATACCACAAATTAGCACATTATGCTCAATTTGGCCTCTGTTACAGATATGTAAACGAAAATCGACAACACCCTGCCACAACCATGTCAAAACAATATTATATAAAAACAATATTCTGACCAAAGACATGTCGTATGGTCAACACAATGAGTCGGTGGCAAAGACATTGTTTACAGAAATAATGAACAAAAATGTGCGACCAGCAGGCCTTTTCATTGACAAAGAGTTTGGCTTTTTGGGTGCTAGTCCGGATGGTATGTAGCATAATTCATAAGGTACAAATTATTGTTTTTCAGTCCAGATAATTTGTGAAAATATTATTATTTACTGCAATCAATGAATTTCAGGGGTTATAAAAGAAGAAAAATATATTCTGGAAATTAAATGTTTCCCCTCATTGGCTCGCAACAATCAAGACATGAATGCTGCTGCTAAAGATAAAAAAAACTTCCCATTGTACAGGTTAGTACCAATTACATGCTGTTGTTGCATGCAGTAAACAGTGATCACCTGCTGTCCTTTATTTTACTGTCTGAACATATGTATTTTTACACCTACCTATTCTTGTTACAGATTCAGGGGCAACTACGGGTTTCTCAAATGAAGAAATGTTATTTTGTGGGCTATATCCAGCTCATGATATTACAGTCCTAGAAATCGAGCGTGACGAAAATTTTATTTTGGACGTGTTACCTAAATTGGTATCATTTTATAAAAAATCTGTTTTGCCAGAGGTGGTACTTCGAAAAGTAAAAAATAATCAAAACTGCATAGATGTATCACTGTGGTAGCACATTTATTATTATAATATTACTTCTCGAATAAGACTTCACAAATTATTGTTTTATAAATGTTTATTTTATTGTAAAATGTAATTTTACAAATACTTACCTAATAATGTAATAAATAATAACTGCAATAGTAAAAACCTGATTTTTATTTAGAACTCGCACAAAAATACATAATATATTTCACGACTAAAATATCTATTATGTATTTGTATAAAATTACAAAAATATAACAAATTAAAAGTTCAAAAACAGTATGTCAGTATAGAGATTCGAACCCGATACCATTTGAATACAGGTCAAGACGATGACGCACTCGGCCAGATTAAGCTTTGCAAAGTGAGCGAAATTTACTAACGCTTCCGTTTACGATGAAATCTTTGTATGTGTGTGTGTGAGTCACTTGCGCGAAACGGCGCGGCCGTTTCACCGGAGCTAAATGGACAAATATAGTGATTTTAACACTTAAAATATCGTCTAAGTATTGTTAGTTACATCAAAAATATTACGCTTTTACGGGCAAGCACTTTTACTTCCTAAAAATTTGTTCTATTTTGGTGAAAAAAAATAAAAACGCTTTATCAGGACATTAACGCCATCTAGTGGCGCGGCAGTGCCTAGCTGACCGTAACGTTCCACCTTAAACAAAAGAATTCGTGGAGCAAAATAGCTACTTCACTAATTCTTGAATAACGACTGACAAATTCATTTAAAGTGAAGTCGTACTTATTCAGTCGTTTTAATGTGATCCTTGAAGAAATAGAGTTCATAAATTAAAATACATATTTTAAAATTTCAATGTTACGTCCAACGAAAACGTCTCGAGTTAGGTCTTAGACCGAGTACGCGTACGCGATGGAGAACTTTTAAAATTTTAAGAGTATGAAAAATATTGCACGCCTTCTAAGTAGAAGCAACTTAAAAGTGCTCAGTAGTAATTAAAAACAGAGCTTTACATAAAGTATGGCAATTGCTCAATGTCGACCGGTCGACTTTTAGAGATTTATTTTCCGCAACGCAATAGTTAATTACGCTAAAAATTCTGGTTCGGTCAAGTCACTTCTGAAGTCGGTAAATGTTTGGATTTTTTTTACTTTATTAGTATGTTAATTAGCTTTTACATTTTTAACGACATTTGAAGTTTTCAGGGACTGTAGTGTTCTAAATATACAAATATATTCTTTGGCGCTAATATATTATTACCGCTGGGTAACCAAATTTTAATGGTTTTTTTCGTACTGAAATAACTTCAGTGCTATAAATTGCGACACTTGTATTTCAGATAGATTTTTTTCACAAATAAATTATTTGTTTCAGGATTTTCTTATTAATATATTAATAACTTCTATTTTTGTATAAGATACTATCTGCATGTCCCAGCTTTGCACTGGTGTACTAACGAAACTACGAGGATAAAATATAGCCTATATAACCATCCCGACAGTTCATTCTACACATCATTGAAATAATTTTTGATATCGGCTGAGTAGTTTTGGAAATTTTCTCCGT
Organism: Xanthorhoe spadicearia; assembly: GCA_947086425.1. Taxonomy (NCBI): domain Eukaryota; kingdom Metazoa; phylum Arthropoda; class Insecta; order Lepidoptera; family Geometridae; genus Xanthorhoe; species Xanthorhoe spadicearia. Next base: position 7,889,818 of record OX352199.1, read on the forward strand.
CAAATAAATAAACAAACCAACACGAATTATCTTAATTAGAGATTTTGAAATTATATCCGTATTATTTATCCCCTGGGTTTCTATTTCAGTATCGTATTGAAAAGCTTATCTACGCAAAACAAATTGGCGGCCGCCTAGTCGAAAACAAGTTTTTCATTAATATTCTATTCATATTCAAATCTGATTCGACAGGCATTATCGCAAGCTTTGTCGTAAAATAATAACATGTTTGAATAGAACTGAATTTCGATGAAATACGCTTTCAATCCAAAGGAGATCATTCAAGTTGGACCAAAAAACTAAAGTGCCGGCCAGAAAAAAAAATGTGGTTTCCTGTTAGAGCATATTATTCCTGAGATTTTTTACTATGACACCTAACCCGTACAAATAATAGTTGAGTCGTAATATCTATTACAAAAATAATAATTTGTTCTAAAATGATTCTTGGTATTGATAGTTTAGTAGTAAAATATGTAGTAAAATATTGACAGTTTAGTAATAAAAATGTTTTACAGCCAATCTGTTATTGTTCTCTTCTTCTTTTTCCTAGCCACATTCAACCCTATGGTTGTAGGCCTCCTTCATTCATTTCCATTTTCCTCTGCCATTCTTTTCGATTTGTGCAGTTTCCATCCATTTCACTCCAGCTGTTCTTTTGTCATCATACCAACGCATTTTCGGCCTGCCTCTTGGGCGAGTTTCATCCCATAGTCTCCATTCGGCTAGTGTTTTGCACCACGAGTCTTGTTTCCTGGCGACGTGACCAGCCAAGTTCATTTCTAAACGTCCAGAGGCTTCACTAAGTTCCTGTATCATGGCCTCAAGGTCGTGAGGGTTGTCCAAGAATTAAAAGATATCGTCGGCGAATCTCAGGTTACTCAGTCTAGTTCCCGCTATATTAAGACCGAGATTTTCCGAGTCTAAGTTTTTAAAAATGTCTTCCAGTACTAGTGTAAATAGTTTTGGTGACAGCTTATCACCCTGCCTTACTCCTCTTCCTATTTTTACTGGATTTGTTTCTGAAGGTGTATTATGTAGTGTTAGACGAGTATTTTGGTATATGTTTTTTATCTAGTTTCAATAGCGATGATATACTCTGGCATTCAGCAAAGACTGAATAACTACCCAGGTCTCAACACTATCAAAGGCTTTCTTATAGTCAATAAATGCGAGCCATAACGGTAGTTGATATTCTGTAGCCTTTTCGTTGACGATTCTCATAGCGAGTAAGTGGTGCATGGTGTTACAACTCCTAAACCCAGCTTGCTCAACTGACTGATAAAAATCAAGTAACTGTTATTGTTATTTCTGTTGGGTTCGATCCCCGCTACGGGACAAAATGTTTGTATGTTCTGCAGATATTTGTTTTGTGTGGTGGGTGTTTTTTATCTACAATATTTACCAATGTATTTACTAGAAAAATGTATCTATCAGTCATCTGGTTGCCATAACACTAGCATTGGGTTGCTTAGCTTGGGACTAGAATGACGCTGTGTGGAATGTCCAAGGATATTTAGGTAGGTATTTATTTATTGTTTATTGTTGATGTGCGTGTAGTAGATGTTGAGTGCATGTGAATGAGATGCGGATGTTGAGATGGATATATGGAGTGACAATAATAGTTAAGATAAGGAAGATTCCTTCCTACCGAGTACGAGTATAACAGGAGCAATTATTATTGATAAGTTGAGGAGTGCAATGTTGGCATGGTATGGCCGCGATGAATATGAATGTGGATGGATACACTGGAAGAGATAGGCCTAAGTAAAGATAGAGGAAAATGGAAGAAAGAAACGTGTTGTGCCGACCCCGCTTAGTGGGATAAGGGCAGGGAGATGATGATGATGATGAGCAACACCCAATCGCCTTTTTTTCAGTAATACAGGTGCCATAATAGCGCAATTCACTTAAGTATTAGTAGTGTTATTGCAATTCGAAACGGTCAAAATATACTTTTTTTATAGTAAATAAAAACCATACCGTTAGGCGTACAGGTTTGCTTACATAATAAAAAATGTTAGTTTTGACATGCTCTACCTAGAAATAACATTTTTTTTTATTGGCCGGCACTTTTGATTTTTGGTCCAAAAATGTATAGAGCGTGAATGATGTCCTTTCACTACCATTAAAACAGTACGGCGGGAACGTGAACATCGCAAGGCACAGCTAGTATAGTAATGTCTAGTATAGTGCCAGTTCTATGCGCTGAATTCATTTGTTTTTTGAATTTGTGGATTTGTAGTGGATTCTGATCACGCGCTCAGAGTCTATCTCTGCCGCCTCTGATGTACACTGAGACTCATGATTGCTTACATTATCAAAGTTAAATATACCGATATTAACATCACTTGTTTTGACGCGAGACTTAAATGATTTAGCTGCGATGAAAAGGGTAAATTGCGCGTCTCCCCGAGTTAGGATTGAGCGACAGTAATTAAATGAGATAAAATTGAGATTGGGCGCGCGAAACACAATCAAGTATTGTGTAGATACGGTACACTTGAAGGGCTTTGTTCGTGCTTAAGAGTTATCAACGGTAATGAACATCATTAAAAAGAAACCGACAACAAAATACATTTTACAGAATGTGTTAATGGAGCTTGTTATATAAATAGGTAAGTATTCAAACATAATTCTCCCACGATAGACGCTTGCCAAGGCAATCTGATGGGCTCCGTACAAGTACGGAGGCCGTCAGAAACTATAGTAATATTTTCCTTTGGAAACTGCCGGACTTGTTTATTGTTTTTTATTGTATTTTACAACATGATCAATATCCTTGAACTATATTATTATTGAAATTCAAAATAACAATTGGAAATAGAGACAAAAATCCAGCAAACCAGACAAACCCTAGGGAACTGTTGTAATAAATACCTAGTGCTAAAGTAACTTTTATTTGCTAATACACTAGCTGCTAAAACGTGACAAAATAATCTCCCGGGAATACAAGTTGGCTAAGATAAATAAAATGTATTACTCTTTAGGGACCAAGCTTGACGCGGTAAAATTATTGCAATGCTAATTTTGAAACATGAACCAAAAGGCTTTTGGCAAGATACTTTAAAAATTGTCAATTTTTAAAAGCTTTCTCTCAATCTAGCGCTTATTTTAACTTACAATCTTAAACTGGTGGGACGCTTTTGACTGGACTTTTTAATGCCAGTAACATAATGCTAGACCATAACTTTTCTACATTATATTTTTATTACCAATGTCTCCATTGTGATAATCAGGTTTTTATACCTTCCTCACAACCCGTTCACAATATGAATACACAGTAAAATATTTTACAACCTTCTAAAATCCAATGTTATCATGAGACTGAGCTCCACAAGGCTTTGACAAGCTCTCTATAAAATTTTGCATGAATTCCAGTCGTTTAAGATAAGGCAATACCGTCAATCTATCTGGCATATAACGTTTGACGATTAGAAAATAAGCAAGCTAAGATGAAACGCGATCCTCCTTTATGAGCCGGAGTAAGCTGAAGGTAGCTATAACATTATAAAGGTGCTTTTATGGGCAATGTACCTATACTATAGCATCATATGCAACTATGTCGCATCAATTTGTTTGAGTAGGAAACCAAACATTTATTTTAAGGGTCTGTTTCACAATTTACGAATGAGTTCTACATAAGTTTCGAGTACGCTATATATATCATAGTAGGATAAACACTACGGGTCTATAATTTATGGTGGACTTTATGTCACAACACATAGCGCTATTTGATAGTAAATTTCCAACTGTTTTTCAGAAACGAATTTATTTTCATCATTTATATTTAAATGCTTTCTTGAAATATAAGTTAATTTTGAAATACAGATATTTAATTCAAAATTTAAGTGCCCTTTATATAAGTGTATACCTAGTATTGCTCGTTTAGATTATGTTTACTCTGTATTAACTATTACTTTATCCTTCAGTTTCAACCCCTGTTGTGTACATAATTATCGGAGGGTACGTAACATGATCATTTTGATATAAGGTGCTTAAGCTCTTGTGTCTAAACAACATATTGTGTACAACAAATACCTTACCGAAATATATCATGTGAGTTAATTAGATAAATGGTAATACTGTGTAAAATGTTGATTTATGTTGTTCTAAATGTGTTCAAATTAGTGGAATTATTAATTAATTTAGGTATTTATTTTATTTTATTCGGAAGACAGACTGTTATCTATACTATTTAATATGTATACTAATATTATAAAGAGGTAAAATTTGTAAATTCAACGTTTCAGTATTCAGGCGTTTTTAAAATCTGATTCAGATAAACAATAATACTTAAAATAAAACTAAGTAATTTATTTGAATTCTGTTATTTTCTAAAGAGCGGTTGCAACGATGGGTTGTGGTTATCGATTAAACTTTCCTACTTCGTTCACTATTAATTACTACTTCGTATCACGATTCTAGTAGCATAAATCTAGTAAAACCAATAAATATAAAAGAAATATTATAGTCATGTTTCTCAGCCATAAAAAAATAAACATTATTAGCGTTGAATGTTTTCTTGGAAAGGCATATTGATAAACAAGCTTAAAGAGCAACACGCATACAAATATTGTTGGAAATAAATCAAGTTTAGCGTTTGTATAGCTCAATCGAGATTCAGCTTGATATATCTTGATTCAACTTTTCTTCATATTTTGATATTATTTTTAGTGCTTGTAAAGTATCAGTCAACTTCTGCAAAATGTGGGCATGTACCAAAATACATATTTGGACATGCCTCTCACTACCGCATTAGACATCTTCAAAGGAACTAAAGAAATACACAAAGATCTGAGATAAATGTTTGCCGCTCCTGGGAAATAGTAGTAATCATATTTATTTCTTTCTTTTAAAGTATACCATGTATATAATAGGTATCTATTTATATCCACACAATATATTCAAAAAATAGGGAAACCGCACAATATTTGAGCTTAATTAAAAAAAATATCCTAACAAATCATTACTATTTATTATTTAAAGATTGCGTTTGGTTTCCTCCAAATATACAAAAAAACTAAAAATACTCAACAAATAGAAACCAAAACAATGCTGAAACTCGGAATTAATTCTGTATTCCAGCACAAGATGAATACCAGTGAAGCAAAATCATAATAATGAGCACAACATAATGCCACTGAAAAACATCTATTGTTATATTATACTAAATCATTCGGCAGCAAACTTGAAATTGTTGAGTGCGAATCCTTCGACCCTCGTCGCTTACCTGATTGCGGAATGCAAATTGCTCCCAGAGGACCCTAAGATATGGAAGGAATAAAGCCGTTTATCGCTTGCCACGACCGCCAGCCCAGTAACAGACACGTAAATGGTTGAAATGGTTTTGAATAGTTTATTTTGCTTTATTTCGATGGTTGTTTATTATTTACCCGGCGGGCACGTACCAAATTAGATACTTTCAATTTTGCTTTTATTTTCCACTATTCCCGTGGACATTCATATAAAAAAGTGCTGTGTATTGCATATTAATGTGGACCTATTTCAGACCAAAATATATTCGAAATGCATACCTAGTCTGACTAGAAAATTTAATTTAATTTGATTTTATCTACAGCATTCTGGTTTTTATTTTGCATGACTATTCTAATTCGCCACAAATGTTTTTCGCTTTTAGGCAAATACAAAAGGGAAAATTTAATTCTCAAATTCGCAAAAAGATGAGCATCACACTGTCTATGTGTTTCGTTTCAGATCCCAATACTACACTTTTATGCGATTGCACACACAAATTGTCGCAGTACATATTTGTTTAGCAGAACGTGACGTCATCGCAGGTAATATAGTGATTTCAGGCGAGCTATAAACAGACAACTCAATTTCATCTGGCGCGAACATAATTGAATCCAAGGCTCCCCAGGCTGGGCGGGGAAACTGTTTTTGACGATACTACACTGTAATTATGCCTTGCCTTTCTACTTTAGTTGAATAAAGTGAACATAAAAGCGTTTAAATAAAGATTTTATTAAAACAGTTTAAGCGTTGGAATATAATTATATTGAGATAATGTTTTTGGAAGCTGCTATATGTGAGTCAATGGAACGTTAGATAGGTAACTTATGAAATGTTCCAGAGCATAATATGGAAAAATCTAATAGGATTTTTGAATAGCATTTACGGTGGAAACAGTAGATAGTTATAATGTTGCAAAACTGTTTTAACTTAAAATATCATTCCGAATTTGTGTTTTATCCGGCTGATTTATTATTATACATTTTATCAACCACAAATTTAATAGTTAAAAATTGTATTATTAACTATTGTGAATAATTTTGTTTTTGAACATAAATCACAAAGAGTCTCTCACAAGCACTACAAAAGTCACAACTGAAAAGGATTCATGTGCCCAAGCAGCTGTTTCCTAAAAGCTATACGGCTAAGCCGATAATGTGGATGTGGTTAAACTCAAGCAACTCAACCATTTTGGCAAACCTTTCACTGTCACTTAACGTCATGTTTAAGAGGATTTTCCTGGTATATTGTAATTTTGTATAGTAACTTGTAGTGGGAAAAGTTTTGGTTACATAGGCTTAGTTATTAGTTAGGAATATTGTGTTCGAGGATAGGCTTGCTTATAAAGGTAAGATAAAGAGTAAATTATGCTAATAAGATTAAATAATATGTATGTATTAGCTCATTTTTAATAATTATCAATATAATCACCAGCTTATAAGACTGTTCAGTTTTAAGTAATGCTTCAGGTCCTACAGAAATAAACGCTCTTTCTTTCTTTCAAGTTTACGTATAAGGTTGCAATTTCACCTCTGCCATAGAATTTGATGTTTCCCAACGATGCCCTCCGTCACCGTTAATCTAAAAATCAAAAGTCTGTATCTCCTGATGCACGGCTTTCATTAAGCTAATTACATCATCCCAATCCCCAAAATCCTTATCTATCGGGCGGCCTTTGTCCAACCCAATTATACTAACACGATCCAAAGGCGTTATGTCACTGGAAATCATTTGAATGTTTAAATTGAGCCTTATTGCAACATTTTGAAGTTGATTATGGCTGGTCAGTGATAAAATATGGGCTCAGTAGTACTTTATATGTTTTATAACTTTGGATTAACTGAAGTAGTAGTATTCGACGATATTTTCAAATGCAACTGAGAAAAGATAAGCAAAAAGCCACCCAAAGGAAAACAAGTATTATGACGCATGAAGATTTTAGATACTTTTTGACAAAATGTTTATGAGAATATTGTTTTTTTTATTAAAGTTTTCCTAAAGTGAACCAAATTTTAAGTACCTACTAATATAATCCATTAAAATGTCATAAATATTTGTTATTTGCCATCTTAAATTCTTTTATTTTGAAATCTATCTTAAATTGATACCTACTAAGAAAAAAAGATGATTTTACACTAAGCTGGTAATGTAGAGTGAAGTTTTAAAGCAACAGTGTTTTGTTTCCTATGGCCTAAGCTCCTGTTTCCAAATAAAACAATGACCGCCATACAACGGACAATTTATTATCTATATAGATCTCTTTAAGTTCAAATAATAATTTGTTTATTCTAAACACCATTGCCGTTTAGTTAACTTGCTGATTTGTACATTTCCAAACTGAAAATCCTGGCTGAAGGCTGTCCCTTCGCCCTTCCCAGTGACTGCTGAGCTGTGAAGGAGAATCAACAAAAACAGGACAGAACAGTGGCGGTTCTAAGAGTGGCTAAGGGGCTCAAATCCCGCCTAAATGTATCCGAATCCTCTGAGAGAAATTTAAATACTTACTATGCTAAATATTTTGTACTAAAATAATATTAATCGAAAAAATAAATGTATATAAAATATTTTTCTTTATTAATGATATTTATTACTTCAGGTGCAGACATAAAACCTTTTGGCACGTGCCGTGCGATAAGTGAATACTGTTTTTTTTAATTCTCTTACCCTCCCCCCCTCCCCCTTCCTATAACCAACTCACGGACCGTAGGACTTTCGCCGTGGCAACGTTGCTATCTGTCAAAAAGTTTCATACCTTTTATGTTGCAAAACAAAGTTGCTATCACCAGATAGGCCTACAAATATCCGTACGTTGGTTATAGGAAACGGGGGATAGCCATCATGTTTCCTTGTTTTCTTTAACCAATCCTCAACGAGGTGACGCCCCTCAGAATGTATCCTTGGATCCGCTACTAGAACAGATTGTAGCGACTAACACGGAGAGACAAGTCGCCAAATCTCATCTACTTACTTTGATAGTGATTCGCGATGCCTATCTTCTTTTTCATCATTGGACCTTTGACGTGAAACAAAAGAGATTTTTACGAGTACTAAGTAATGAAATTCACTGTTTTAAAGTTCTTAATGAAACTATGATTAATTAATCTAGTTTCATCATTAATTTTCTCGTGGTTTTATAATAATACCAAAAATTATTTAATTAAGTACTATAAGTAAGTGATAGTAATGCAAAGGACCGAGGATCTAGTAACCTATGGAATAGTCAACCCCATTATGCATATTCGACCTAAAACCTGTATTAGCTAAAACGTATATTAAATCAGTTGATAACTCTTTTCGTTGACATATGAGTGACAAGAAAAAAACGTTCTAAAACGTTCCTAAAACCTGTATTAAATTGTCAAGTTTTTATGAATAAACCCCTAAGTATTTTTATTAGCATGATAGGTAGCAGAAGTTATGTTCATTTCTAAGTAATGTCTGTTATAATTACGAAACATGTATCTGTAGGTATATGACACTCTATTTATCACATTGACACCTACAGACGAACTCAGTAGCACAGTTGGGTTGCAGGGTCAATCTCCCGCTACAGGACAAATGTTGTTTTTATTTAGTTTGAATTTTTATTGAATTTGAAACAAAGAAAATACACACAAGCAAAAATGCCTTACAATTTTTAACCTAAACAACAAAAAAATATTTAGTTATGTACCTATTCAAAAACTATGAAAGCATAAATGCAAATGTACATATTATTTAATTTTGATTTGCAACTTACTCGGATGTAAAAAACACAAAATACTCGTAGAAGCTCAGAGAGTACGTTATTATTTTTTGAATCCATTTGAAATAAAGCTCTAACAATCCGGAAACTTCCTCATTTGCGATGTCATCTTATAACAAGCTTCCATAAAAACAAAGGTCTCACCCCAATACTTATTATCCGCATCGTAAAAATGTAGGTGACAACATCCCTAAGCATAAAGTACCGAATTTATTCCCAATACACGGAGAGGGTGGCAATGGCGAATATCTTTATGAAAACGACATTGTCCAGCTTTTGGGAATGGAGACCCTTAAATTTGTCATAGCGGTCGGATTGTGCCATCTCTAGTTGGATTTCTGAGGAAGTACTTGCCTTATTAAGTAACTTACTTTCTATGGTAGATAACTTATACAATGTAAGAGCATAGCCTGTTACGATTGCGGTATAAAAGCCTGTATCTATATTACAATCGCTGCGTATTGATCGTTCTATCAATCAATAAGCAGTTGTTTGGATAGACTGTAATATAATAATAATAGGTGACTTTTCGTCGTATTTTACAAGCAGTCCCGGTAAACTTTGTTACGCTAAAATCTGGAATTATTTAATTGAAACCAGTCAATTTGACAGTTGTTGTAAATTAAGATAGTATGAATATTTTGTATGGGAAAACGTTTTGCTTTAATTTTTTTTTTGTTATTCTTCTATTTATGCAAAACGCACCAACTCCCAACAACCCTTCACAAAGAAATTGTTCTAACTATTAAAAATCCTTATCAACTATTATGAGATTGAAAATCCAGTGCCGGATCAACTATCGGCGGAAGTAATTCCGAAAACACAATCCTGGAGATTTGGCCGATATTCGAGCAAAGTCAACTTCGCCGCGAGATTTGTGTTACGAAATGGATTGGAGTCGTCCTATTGTTGCCCGAAGCCGTCGACTAGAGCTGAAATCCAATACAGTCACATGAGTAACTTGGGCACAGAGAATGAGCTTTGAAAATCGGAACTGAAGCGATACACCAAATTACATGATGTAAGAATAAAAATAAACGTCATATAAATTGTTATTAAAATAATATTAGTGAAATATCTACTAAGTACTAAACACGGAAAAACTACATTACCAAAACCTGAGTGTAACCATTTATCAGAATTTTCAATTATGTTGAACTAATATAATCAACAAAAAATGAAACATGTCATTACTTTATTAAAGTTGAAAAGAGTTTATTATTTTAAAGTGTGATTTTACTTTAGATAATTTTCATGGTTATTATAAGCATGAAGGAGTTTATCATACCATGACCGTGATATGACGTAAGTAATGTACGAGTATCAAACACTTTAATGTTGGATTAAGTAAGTTTTTATTTGCACCACTTTAAAACCCCTGTCTTGTTGTGTATCAGTTCGTATTTGCAGTAGTGCAGGTCTAAGTCGGGAAGCGGTCGAACGTGCATTGTTTGTGTAGTGATTAATCGTACTTGGGCCTTTTGTTCTCTTGTCGTATGAAGTTGTTTGTGGCACGTTTGGACAAGCCATGAAGATGTGTGAATCAAATAATTTAAAGATGTAGTAATGACTGGAAGTATGAATGTTCGTTTAACAGACTAGTTGGAAGATTAGAAGGCAAGAAAGAAAAATGTGTTTATTTCTGTAGGACTTTAAGGATCACTGAAAAATGTACAGTCTTATAAGCTAGTTGACTCTATAGCCTGTTCCAATGCAACTTTCTACCACAGGGCGGATCTTTTTTAAAGCAATTCTTTACAATCTAAATAGTCAAGAACTCAGTACTCCCACAGGAACGGAAATTATTGACTGCGAGTAAAACCGCGGGGCGCGATCTCTCTGAATTTGTAATAAAGTTTTCACAAACGCGGCCATCCTAGTAACATGGCTTGCAGTAAAATAATATTGAATTATTTTGTCACAATGTTTTAGGATCTTTAGGTGTAATGTAACCTAACATTCCTATGCATTTTCCACACCTCTGCACTTCGATAGAGATCGGTAGGGGTTTTCTAAAATCAGATCTGGAAACCCAGTGGGATTGTACAGGCGACAACAGAAGGTGACAATTTAAAAGAGCAGTAAAACGGACTCAATATAGGCTTCAAATATTGACGATTTCTTTGGTGCAGTGGGTGAAGGGTAAGAGACGCAAGAGGTTATGGGTTCTATTTTGCTTTCTGCAGTGTTTATTAGTAAAATTATATGTTTACAAGTCTATACTTTATCAGGTAACCTTTAAATAAACACCAGGTTAAATTGATAAGCTTAGGAGTAGATGACGCTGTTTGAATTATCCAAAAAAATTATTCATTTTTATTTCACTTTGGCCTTTATCATGGCTTTAATAACATTCGACAACACACATTTAACATTAAAATTTATGTGTAAAATTGTTATCGTGTACCTTCAAAATTTTTACGATGGAATTTACGTGTTTGACAAATTTCACGAATGTTTGATAGTGGCATAGAGTTTCGTGGCTGACTGTACAGTGCAAAGAGTAAAATTGTACATTGTTTGCCGGCTTTGTGGACTTGGCAGGTGCAGATTATTTGACTTCGAAAATATTCTGTATTTTGAAACTGGGATGAGACGTTGGAATTTACAGCTCATAGGTTACTGTCATGTTTGCTTTGTCACATTAAAAGGCAACACACGTGGAGATGCTTTAATATTTTCGCTTGCCATACAATCATTTATTATTACGATTATTTATATTTTATATTTATTATTTATACTTTACGTACGTTAAATAATGATTATTACGATTCATAGTTTCGTCTCATCTCTATTGAGAGCTAGTGTGGTCTAATAAGGGCAAAATGAGGCGAGTTCATCTCTCCACCTTACTATACATTCAGGACTTAGCTCTTAAAACATAACCTCTCTACGTTTTATTTCCGCCAGTCTCACTTTAATAAATTTTATGAATCTTTAAGCCATTTTTAATTGAAATAGAGTTATTGCTATAAACTCTTTTCAGAGTAAAGCAATCCTCGCATATTGCGAAAGCTTTAGAGTCCCAATTTTAAACAGCGAGAAGGTATGAACCTACTGACTGGGTTATAAAAATTTTCACGTGGTGTAGGAAATCGTGAAGGGATATATGGTTAGTAAAACTTATTCTACGAGTATACGCCTCGTTATTGCTCAGGCTATGTTTCTGACTTTTCTGTGTTTGTGTTATGGTTTCTATCTATATTATTTACAAAAAATGTACCTAACTAATTATTATATCAATCATCTGGTTACCATAACAAAAGAATTAAGTTGCTTAGCTTGGGACTAAGGATATTTATTAAATAAACTCTGGGTAGATTCTAGTTTCCGTTACTCTGTGCAAAAACCCCATCAATCCAGGCTTGATTTCAATGAAGCGTTTCTTATTCAGTTTGGTATTAACGATGTCTATTACTTACCGCGAATACTATTGGGGTCGTAGCTTTGAGACTAATTTATAGATTCAAATGCGGTTTCGTAAAGGCAGAACATAATTTACCAGAATGACTGATATAAATTTGCGTATCGATTTCTAAGCTGAGATTTACACTGATTTTTAGGAGTTGAGATCAGATGTAGATTACTTTTTGTATTATTTTGATAAAGTCTTTGCCGTTTAGAGCTCGTATTATAGTGAATACTCATTTACACTCCGCCAACACTGCTCCATTATCCGACTTTTTACGTGCAGATGGTTCTATGTTCTTGTATGGATTTTTTTAATTTCTCTTTATTCTTAGTTAGGTTAGGTACATCGAGAGGAAATAATGATGCTAAACTTTGATAAAGGTACAATAATTGTCGTATAAGACTTGTAAACTGACGTCACAATAAATTAGCACGTTAGTCCTCGACATGCGATTTCTGTACAAATCCAACTTGTCTAATTGGAACGCAGTAATGACCACATTTACACGGAAAACAGATTTTAATTTAATTAACTACTAGAGAGCGATAGATTTATTTTCAAATTTTCAGACTTTTCAGAGTAGAAAAAAAAAACACTGGGAAATGATAAGAAGAAATCGGTTTATTGTACACATGTCACTAACACATTCCCTGCCCTAGAACCGTGGTGCTGCGCAAAGAAAGGTCGCGGCTCAGCTTAGGTACCTACTCTGTTAAGGTATCTGCATCTTTTATATTTTTTACTAAATCTTTTCACAGACGAAAAATCCGACAAAAATTATTCGTAAGATAATTCCAATGTACGTGATCTTTCTAGAGTCAATACTATAAATATTATGGTTCTATAATAAAAACATGTCTAGACTTGTTACTCAATGGGTAGAGCTTTATCGGCGTAAATGCGGCTCAGTACGTTCCTAGTGGAAGTAATCGGAAAGACGGGTGATGCCAACCGAAACTGTTCGTTTCACAGCTTTAATACCTTAATAGTGTACACTGTATGTCTATTTACCTATTTACAGTGACCTATGAGACTACGGATAAGTACAAGTAAACTGTAAAGTACAAGGTGAACAATAATAACATGATAAAACGATCAAACTGAAAAAGTTGAAAACTGTGAAGCACTCTCAACTCTCGAAGCACAATGAAAAATATACATTTTCATTCCTCGAATAACTCATAAAACTCGTAGCAAAATAAACACCATTCTTCGTAAAATAGTAAAAGCAAACATATAAATCTTTTATCTAGGAAGTGGCATTGTGTACGCCGTTTTCCAATAGATTTGCACTAACAAGACAAATAGACTCGGCGTGGACCAAACCCGATCATATTTTGCTTTTGTCTGATAAACAGGAAACACACAATCACTTATATACTTACTCATACTAGCTGAAGCTTGACCTGTGCCTGTAGGCATATAACAAACACTTTTTTGTACTATTCCACTATAACACCATAAAGTTAAATCATAGTCCATTGATCACATTCTCTATGATCGATCAATATGAGAAGAATGTTTAATATTACAAAGTGTAACTACAGCTTCACTGTTGAAAAAATAAAGATAAGTGTTTCTATCATCTAGTAAAGATTAGAAAATAAGTACTTACTTAAACTTATAAACACGTCACCGCTCGTTTAATATTGTGACAAAGGATCACAATGAACATCATACGAAATAACTTAATAGCTTGTAAAAACAACTTTAAAGTCTGTCTTTGAAACTCAATTTACTCTCGCACTGAAACGAGATACGGTCCAACGTATTGCAACAAAATATGAGTTAATCTCGCTAAACAAGAATGCTCCTGACATTTCAATTACAGTTTATCTCTGAACTTCGCCCGGAACGCAGCCAGCTAACCAGGACCAGATCTGGTCCGCACTAAGGCGGAACTTACAAGCCAAGATTGAAAAAATGTTTGCCTTGTATGAGAAGCCGTTTTAATTAATCATTTTGATACTGATAATCCTTATATAGGTACGCTCGTGATATAAAAGTCGATGAGTTCACAAATCAGTATATCCCGCTCGCACTCATTAGAAGTATTTGCACTAAAATGTTTTTTTTTCTGATCGACCAAAAGTTCCGCCGGTTAAAATATTGGTGCAAGCTGTGTGTCTGTTCGTATAGTGTGCTAATAAATGTCCATTATAGATTTCAAAATCTTCTGGTTAAAGGCTTATGCAAAAATCCATTCTGAAACCGGAGTGGTTTCCTAATGTTGGTAGGTATAGGTATGATAATTCCATGGCGAATAGTAAATAAATTACTAACGGAATTCACAAAAATTGCATATATTTTTATTAAGACCAGTGTCCCCTATGAACGCTCCCTAACCAGTGATAGCAATCTCTGATATACGTGTAAAACTTCCATTCGTTTAAGCAACAAGAAAACTTTGATTAAGAAAAACAATGGGATGGGCCTTTGGAAAACATTCCGATTTTAGTATCAACAAAAAGTTTTTATTTCGCATTGAAGCTAGATAAAAACGTGGGGTTTGGAGTTCAAGCTGACTCTCTGAATTTCTGTGGACAAAAAGTTCTTTTTTCAAATTTAAAGTTTGAGAACTTTTTAAATGAAAGCAATAAGTTTTTCATAATTTCAAAGGTTCATTAATAAAAATAGGTATAAACTAGTAGAAAAATAAAATTTCACTTAAGCATTTTACCACTTTAGGTTATTTCATTAATGGCCACAAATAACTTTCAATGCTTAAATTTATGGTGCGTAAACGTTTTACGTACATTTTTTATAGTACCTTTCAAGAAAATAACAGGCATTTGAAGATAAAGCGCTTTTCTTATACTTCCTGGTCCAATACGGCGAATGTGTTTGGAAGACCCGGGACGGGTTGTGTTCTAGGGTTGAAAAATAGGCTACATTTGCATTGAGTGATATCAATTTTATTTTAGTATCAATCAATCATTGGCAGCTACCACGGATTTTCAATAAAATTACTATCCTAACACCCCTCTTACAACTATTGTGTTTCAAAAACCCCAGTGCTGTTTATAAAGTAATCTATTTATCTTATCGAATAAATAAATTTTGGCTTCTGAATGCAAAACATGAAAAAAACTGTCATAATGCTTGATTTAGATGAATAGTTTTGCCCGCTGATAAGTAAAAATACTTATAAAATATGTACCTTAAGGAAAAAATTGGGTTAAAACACGTAAGAAGGAGGGTAATTCAAACCCAAATTTTCAAAAAGTTACAAGTTAGACAACCCTACGGGTGTAAAAAGCCTTTCCAATCTGAGCATCTAAAAGAATAGAATAAACAATAGTACCTTCGCGAAACTTTTCTTATTATTTAAGAGGCTCTGAATGTTTAATGCATGAGCTACGATTTATTCCAGACCAAATAAGGCAGGGTAAAATTTCTGTGATTGCGTTTTTGCACTCAGCTTTATTTGTTTTTATGTATTTAATTATATCGAGTGTGAAATATATAAATAGATCATTGTCTTGGGATAGTCAACAGCTCGTTATCCAGTCTAGAAATCATAGAAATTCTTCTAAATTAACGTTATTTTTTATATGACCAGTGATGTGGAAGTATTTAGAGTGTATCTAATGTACCGACTCAAATTAACTCAGTTAGTTTAAAGAAGCCAATTTTAGAGATAATAAAAAAACTCAGCAATTTGAAACCAAAACAAAATGCCTCATAAATAAAATTCTACCAAATATATCGCGTCCCTAAGCCAATAAATTAAGCTTGTTACTGGTGTATAACAAATGTGGAGAACTAGAATTAGATCTGTGCTACTTCTCATCCACTTGCAGCAGAAAATACGCTTTATTGCAATGACCATAAACTTCATAACATTGTGGCGTAGTTAAGCTGTATAGTTCCTGATGGTATTCAGTCCCTAAACTGTCGAACCACTCAGTAAACTGTCTAACACAGTCATTGTTTACACGCGCGGCTAAATGATTGTAATCTAGAATCCGAACAAAAATAGAGGTTTTAAAATAAATAAATATCCTTGGACATTTTACTCAACGTCATCTAGTACCAGGGAAGTTGCTTACTAGTGGTGTATCATACAATAGTGAACAGAACCACAGGTACCTAGATAAGTTATTTGAACTCGACATGACAGTGTGTATTAGAATACAAGTTTTAGTATGGTAAAAAAAATAAGTACCAACCCACTATACTATGGTTATTATTTTGCTTCACTGGTCAGTTTTCTATCAAATTTCGAGTGAAACATCGAACCGTACTTTTGTTTATTCCCCGCTAGAAGTCGGCGACTAATAATATATCACAGTGCGATAACAGAGACTCGGGATTTATGTTGTCCGATTTTTATGCGACACCGGATATTGTGGACTGCCCTTAACTTAGCCAATGGTCACGTCAATAAACAAAGCTTGAAGAAAGTGAGTAATAAAACCTTAACCTTAACAGCCATCCACGATCAAGTTCACCATCAAGTTTGCAGCAGGCTTGATGCGGCATCCAGTAAACTTGACGGTGTATTGGCATGGATGTGCATGACAAGTGCTGCATCAAGCACGCTGCAAACTTGACAGAACAACTTGATCGTGGATGGCTGGCATTATTAACATTGAGTGACTGTTTAAAAATGCCTTAAAAATAAATTCATGGATCTTACCCATTAACACGATCACGGACTTGTGTTATTGCAATCGATGACTAATACTAACATCGTAAGGAAAATTACGTAAAGTGAGCTCGAAGCCCTAGTGTAAATAAAATTTATCTAGGTGAGAATGACATCATTTATACGCATAAACATATATGAGGAACATAAATCTACACACCACACGATATTTTTCGTAATAAATATCATAACAAATAGATTAATTAAAAATAAATGATTAATGCCATTTTAATTGAATTGGATTTTATGTTCCCTGCCTTCGTTAATGGAACTTCTAATTAATTTGACTTTGATTTATGATTGCAATATTGTTTTTAATTTGACGTTTTAAACTGTCGTGGGCTTTGGTCATAAATCTGTTCCTGTCACATGTTACTGTCAGTATGATGAAGTGCACGGTTTAATTCAAACATAGAGCAGAAAAAAGTTAGAAGTTGCAATTGCTTGTAGTCTAACAGTCATAATCAAAGATAAAGATAAAGATAAATCATAAAGATTTGTCAATTTAATTTAGGTTTCAAATATGTTTTATTTTGTTAAGTACTCCTATGTCAATGAAAAGAGATAGCAACAGATTTAATATTGATGTAAGCTTGTATAGGTTTACTGGTCCAATATGCATAAGGTATGTTATGTATATTGTCAAGTGTAGGTCAAGTAAGTACTTTAAATTATTTAGTACTTTCAAAATTACCAAATTTGTTTTTGAACATGGTATGGTTAAGGATCTTGGTAAGTAATGTTTCATTTAAAAAAAAACTTCTATATAAATGTTATTATTATGTAAATGATTTGTTTGTTAGCCTTTGTGTAAATAATGTTGGTAACGCTAGTTTTGTTAAAAAAGGATCATGTTACCTCTTCGTTACTCTGTTCTATAATGTCAAGCACAAGTATGGTAAATTATGACCGATGACCACCATCAATCATGGCGAATTTCTTTTCACATGTTCAGTGAACTATTTCAAGTTCCAACAAATTAGCTAAAATGTTTTTTTCATAATTTACGAATTATTTACTTCTGCAATTTTATTTACTGTTGTAACATAAATAAGAGTATTGCGGTTTGAGCTTATGGTGCTCCCACACTGCTGTTACAAAATGTTTATAAACATTTTTGAACACTAAAACATTTACTAACAAATGTTGTCAATTGTTACATTTTGTTAGGAACTGTTAAATGTTATAAGTGCTCCTACACTGATAAACCCCCCCCCCTGTCCCGCCGTCACCTGTATAAAATGTTTACAAACAAAATTTTGTTCAAAAATGTTAATTAACATTTACTAACATGAAAACATTTTTTAACTTTTGTGATTAAATGTTAGCTAACAAATGTTTACTAACGTTACTTAACATTATATAACAGCAGTGTGGGAGCACCATTACTAATAAAATTTGTTTATAACCTTTTAAAGTAAATTATTAAGATTTTTAAGGTGTCGAAAGACTCTTATGTAAAAAAAAAACTACTTAAGTACTTACCTAAAACGAAATCCTCTTAATCCTTACACAAACAACGTTCTTACATTTAAAATTCAAAAATATTCTTAAACTCACATCATAGTAAGTGCCTGAACTTATAACTAGCTCGATATCTTTCGTATAAAAGTGAATAACTCCATAAACTTCGTAACGTGCTATCAATAAGCTCGTTCGATACATATTTTATAGATTTTCACTACACGACCTGCGATGTAACCGTGTTGACATAAAGATAAGTTTAACTTTGATGTTACTTTTAATATCGTCTTGAGTTGTATTAAAAACGTAGAGATTATGATTCTCCTTATCGATTATTTGAAATTGAATATAGAATTGGATATTTTACATGGCGTCATCTAGTTCCAAGATAAGCAACTTTTTGTGTTGTTGTATCCAGATGATTAATTTACCTACTACTTACATACAAATATAAAAAATACAAAGGCCCAGAGTAAATATCTGTACAATATACAAACATTTTTCCCTTAACGGGGAAAGAATCCGCAACCTCCGCGTCTCAGGCGGGTCTTCATCCACTGCCACAGAGGGGAAGATACAAAGCAACTTACTCTCTAAGGGAAAGTTCATAATGTTGAAAAAGTCAAACTTAATAATCAATGTCAATGACCTGAGTAGTTTCAGCCTTTATGCAAAAATCTACCTATATGAAAAGTTTCGTGTTCCGAGATAGTAAATTTTTGTAAAACTATGTAAACGCATTTGATAAAGAAATAATTTTGCCGTGCTCAGCGTAAGTTTCAAGTCACGTATACTACGGGTTACTAAGTTATAGGGTGTGGTACAATTTAATGAAATAAGTCACGCAATACTCAGTTGCTACAACTAATCAAAATGAAACAAAAATTAAATAAACAGAAATTATTCTTTTACAAATTAATATTGATTTTTTTTGATATTCATTTAAAGTTTGAAAATATTTGAATATCACTAGATTTTACAAATGCAACAAGCTCAATAGAGTTAAAATCAGAATAAATCCTTTAATTGTCCTTTCCAAAAAACTACTATGTCTTTTATAAAAATAAAATCTCGGAAACATATTATTAAGACTATGTAACTATTATACTATTATTTGTGTAAAGTGTAGTAAAAACAAAATTTTCCAATTTACTATTTAATGTAAAGTAGAGCCCATCCTATATTAAGGCTTGCAAGGCCCTCAATAACCAAAAGCTTTTACATCCATTCATCAACTATGAGGAAGAAAGCCAGGGCTTACACGGAGTACGTAATTTACCGGACGTTATCTTGAAAACTTTATTATAAAGTCCCTGAAACAGGAAACTATACGAGAGACCATTTGACTTAACAGAGGTTCCATGGCTGAGTTGGTTAAAGGCACTACGGCTTGAGAGCGAGAGCTTGTACGAGTATAAGTTTGAATCCCGTTGGAATCGAAAATTTTAACAAGGGTTCAATAAATCTATATATGAGTTAACGTTTATTTCTTGAAGAAGGTTACTGTTTTTAAAAAAAATACTTGTTACCTTGTTATTTACAGAAATTTTGCTTGACATGCTGCTTGATAGCACAAACCACAAATGTGTTTTCTGATAGAAAAATGTATCCCTATACTGTATTAACCGCCTACCCTATAATGTTGTATTATTATTTATTTAGTAACGGTACTTCTACCGTTACTACACGTCGACCGTTTTGTACAGAATTCCTAGATATGGTCCCGTATAAATAAGTATAAAAATGAAGGTGCCGCACGTCATAGAATAAAGATGAGAGCATTGAGAGCTCATTGGCTGGATATTGTTGGCTAGACGAATATTGAGCGGCTGGGAGTCGATGGCTTATCTCGAAATTGGCTCTTTCGATTTAGGCTCTATTTTACATAACGGACGTTTGTGGAGTGTCACTTATGACGGAAAGGTTTCTTAAAATGTTGAGGTTTGTTTACGCTTGGTCAGAAATGTTTTTGAGTATACCTACAGTGTGTAGGTTAAGATTGCTTCCTGACGCAGCTGTATAAAATATCCAGTACCTAGATAAGCCTGGGTTTATACCTAACGATCAAAACATTATCAGCTCTCCGCTATCAATTTCTAGTTTCAGAATGTTAAGATTCTCAGGCTCTAATTCAAAGTTTGCACTCAAGCGTGAGTCTTCGCGCAAGTATTCATTTTTTGACAATTCTCTATGGAAACTGATTGATAAATAACCGCTTGAGACTCAATTTACGCTTGTCTAAATACGAGCCTTATACATTCAAGACATTTTAAAAGGATCTGGAAATGTTTAAGATCTCACAAAATGATTAACCGTTCTAATGATTGGGTTAAAAGACCCTCATTATGTTTTTAAGTGACATCAAAAATAATGTTTGATTCGACTGAAACATGATCGAAAAAAGGCATGAAAATGAGAAGGCTTTTGGCTCAGCGTGGGTAGTTGTTTGCTGATTAAGTAGAAAATAGAATAGGTATATAATCTAAAGGGCAAACAGGGGCCTAATAAAAAGGTAAGTAAGTAATTAAAACTCGCCAAAGCAACGCCCATATTTGCCTTCTGGCGTCATACCCACTTCTCCAAAAGGTAAACAGTATAATCATAATTGTTCATAAATAGAACTATTATTTTAGTTTTATGAAAAAATACACTTATATTTAGTCGTCTAGACAAAATAGTTAGGTAAACAGACAAGCTTTTACCAAAATTATCTTGTGTTGCGACTGTCTTCATGTGGAAAATTTTATGGAGAAATCATTTATGTCCAGCCACAAGAAAACCTTATCCTTTTGTTACGTGTGCGATGTTAAGAACTGGACTCATTGTGTTGACGTAGATACAGCTCCAGAAAATAGAATATTTTTTTAAATTAAAATACTTACTCGCGTGAAAGAGTAACGTCCTATTTACACGATGCAAAGTACTTGCCTGTTGTATAGAAATCAGTTGAAGCAATATTACTAGATTTTAAGACCTACATTAATATAATAAATAATAATAAATATCTTTGGACATACTTTATACCATTACATTCACACATACAAATAATAAACTTTGATGTTTGTTATTAGTAAAATTAAATTAAGATTAAAAACTGATGAATTTAATTCTTAGATTTCAAACACAAACAAAACACAAAAATTAAATTCGTTAGTATTAAAACGTGAGGAGATACGTATTTTCACATTTTTACGTCCCCCTCCATTGTAAAGGATGTGTTATTTATACATGTATTCATGGAGTGCTTTTATTTTTGCCGCAAACTTCTTGCTTTTCACTGATGATATTGGATTGGATCCTAGTGGAACCCGTGGGGCTGACGGCAGTTCATAGTAATATCATGGATGAAACATTTCATGGTTTTTGGATCAAATTCTAGAGAAATGTATGCAAAAACAATTTGTTGGTTTCAAACAAGGCGTGTTTATTTTAGGAATTTTTTATTACAAATAATAAAATAAATATAAATAAAATGCAATGTAAATATCAAGTTCAATTAAAATTTCTTAGAATCTATACAGTGGTTCCTAAAACAATTATTGAAACAAAATAATTATATACCTAGGAATTACATTATGAATACTATACGCTAAAACTTTCATTTCTGCGTCAGATTAAATTTTAGCCTAAAAAACATGTTGTGCCGACCCCACCTAGTGTGGAATAAGGGCAGGGAAATGATGATTGAATTTTAGCATATCTTATTGCGAAAGCACCAATACTACTATCTACTTACTGTGAAATACAACACTGATCTTCCTCGACCTAAGCCATTTAAGGTATTTAATGTACCCTAGAATTTTACGACATAGATGGTATAATCTAAATGTTAATTAAATGATACCTACATGAAAATTACGATAAACTTTATACCAATTTATAAACGCTAAAAGCTCAGGTATTTAGATAAATATTGAGTGGCGATCTCATTGAATCTAAGTGTATCGTGTAAGGCAAATACAATGTACTTTCATCAGCACAGTTTACTAAATGAATTCCACGTAGGCTTCTATTATGTCGAAGCGGTACTTATTCTATGGTCTTGTGAAAATCTATGGCCGTTCTTTACAGGCCGTTTTGGAATAAAATAGTTTTTCTTATTGAGTTTGAAGTTGAATAAATATAGGTACGTGATTTAAAGTTAGTAATTGTGATTCTGTCTGTGACAATGTCAAATACTAAAAAGATACAATAACGACTAACACACTAACTTTTATTTTCCCAGAAAATAAAAGAAAACTAGAAGGATTTTTAGGTTTCTTATTTCAAAACAATATTATTTGTTTTAAATCTAAGATCGAAGTTTAAGTTTTTTTTAAATTAAAGTCGATTTTCAAAATTATTTATTAACATTTTAAGCGATGGTTTTTACGACTGTCTATTGACGGTTAGTATTTTTAAGAAACCCCTGCCTATACTGGTAACGATTATGGGATCCATTGAGCCAAGAAAGCTAAAGTTGGTGAAGTTAATTGGATTGCTACCATTGATTTTGTTATTGTAACCTTTACCCTTTTAGATTAACAACTTTGTTATTGTATTCTTCGTCTTATGTTTTTGTTGACTCTTCAGAATTTTCCAACTCATAAAAGTAGATATTACATATTAAGTATCAAAACCTAGTAAAACTACTAGTAGGTAATTTGATATCCCTATTAAAAAGAACTTTACATAATATTTTTTCAAACTATCATGACTTGGAAACATATATACATAGTAGATTTGAGTTCAATGATTGAGGGTAGTCTAAAACCTCGTCAGTCGAAGATGTGAGCCGGCCTTCAGGCCACTGTGACCACGTCATCGAAACGTCGAGGTAAATAAAATGATTTCAATAAGCGATTAAAACCCGATAATATTTATAAATAATTATTTTTACACAATAGCATCATAAAACTGTTTATTTCACAATTTATTTCGACACGTAACCAAATCTTTATAAACATGTTTATTATGATGGGGACCCAAATTAGCTTATTAGGTTAGCTAGCCTGTCTTACATCCATAAATTAGATAATGGTAATCTCAAGGAAATGGGAATTATTCACCGTGGGTAACACCGCGGGGCGCAGTTAGTTAATAATTCAGACAAAATAAGATCATAAGCTTGCATCGCCAACTCACTCAAAGCAAATGCCTTTGAAGTTGTCAAGCTAAATCTTTTCGATTTATATGTTAATTTAACAATTTGAATTTCCCACGTTTCGTATTTGGCTGTTTGTGCGTTACTGGCTAATCCATCTGGCTCAAATATGTATTATGAAACATTTTATTGAGTTGAAAACCTAATCATTAAATATAAGAGTTTTCAAGAAAATTTTATGGTAAGTTTCAGTTTACGGTCTTTTTGATAAAAATAAGACATCAGGAATTTTTAAGTTATAAGTTAAATTAAATAATTGAATTTTAATAATAAAGCGGGCATTATCAATGTAATTTCAATTTATTATTTTTCAAAAATTCAATCAAATGTTTTAGAATTTGAAGCTAATCTTATATGTCCTGTGATTACAAATGCGAATAAATGTAAACCAATCATCAAAATTGTCGGAATGTTGACAGCCCGAGAAAGCGCAAAAATCATTTCCAAGATAGATACGAGGTATGCAAACAAGTGGTTCACTGCCTTGAATATCTTTGCGTGCGCAAAATTTTATCGAAGACGTAATTCCTTTGATCCCTCATCTATATTCAATGATCTGAAGGACCGAAACGCTTCGCCAGCGCTTTCATTATATCTGTATGAAGTCGCACGCATACTCAGGTATTTGTGTGATGCCATCGAACGTTAAAGGATTTTGAATTACTGTATAATCAACTCTTTTATTTTCTAGTTGGGCTAAGGCTAGGGTTTCATTGGCACTTTCATGTTCCATGTGGGTGATATTTTAGTTATATCGGAAATATCATAATATGTAAAATAGGAACACAAAACTAGGACAGCAAATATAGGACACAAATGTCTGAAATAGTAGAGTCTAGATAGGCGCGTTCTACGTGTCTCCTCGGGTAGTAACTTAGGCACGTTTATGTTTATCGATAAAAACATGGACATAGAAAGATAAGTGTGACCATTTTTTTCTGATAGTTACAATCAACGTAAATAGTGTGTCTGACTTTTGATCACGCGCTGGCTTGAACTATTTATTTATTGATTTTTTTATGTTATACTGTCATTATAATATATACCATCATATAAATTTTTTAGAAACCCATTTCCTTCATTTTATTTTATCACTTGTCATAGCAGTAGATTTTAATCAGCTTTCTAATAGGTACATTTGATCATTTAAACCATCCATAAATATTTTCTCTAGCAGTAGCATCACTGTTGGTGTATCCATCCACATGGAAATCGATCGTATAACTTGACTCTAATCACTCTTCATGACTTGCATATTCCAAGCTTATACTGATCAATTTATCAGTCACTGGTTTATTTAATTAATGCATCGTGTTTGAATGATTAATGTTCCAAAAACTCCAAGCATGTTAGCAAAATCTACGAGTGTTCATTCGCAGTACAAATGTGCAAAGGAAGAACCCTAAGGACCGTCATAACGATGTTTATGTTGCCATCTTGTTACGATTAAGGATGTCTACAAATCCGTGTGATCAAAGAAGGGTGCGTCGAAGCGTTCTGTCTTATAACGTACGCTTTTCAAAAGAAGTTTTTTGGGTACAGTCATCAAAAAATGTGAATATCTCTTTAAAATTTTCGCGGTAAGAAATATTATGAGAGATTTTGGTATCAAAGAAGTACAGTTTTTGAGAAATGTATGGAATAGAATATGATTTTGCAAATGCCCGTCACTTCTAAAAACCAAAAACATCTTTAAAGAAATATAATTTTCCGAGCTTTGAAGATTCCGCCGTTTCGATTTTTTTTATTATAGATCTTATTCAGGTCAAAGCATGGACTCCAAGTGCCTGCTCATTTGACAATACATTTGACAAATCAGGTATTCATACAGAAGTTGCCTTTTTTTAGAGCCTCCCTCAAGTTTACCGTCAACTTTTCTACTACCTCGGCCTCGACTTTTTACCGTCCATTTTCACTGTCAACTGTCATTGGCAAAATTGTGACAACTCCCGTCACAGAAGCCAGAAATTAAAAAAGAAGAAAAGTTAGCTTTTTGAGTATATGAGTGTCGACTGTATCAACAAAACAATCATTATTTTTGTTTAAAATGTAGAAACATTGTGAACGGATTCGAATATTTTGCTTATATATTTTTATACCGGCGTATTCTTTTGTTCGCCACACAATGATAATAAATAAATAATAAATAAATATCCTTGGACATTCCACACAGCGTCATCTAGTCCCAAGCTAAGCAACTTAATGCTTGTGTTATGGTATCCAGATGACTGATATAATACTTAGATACGATTTTTTTTTGTAAATACATACATGTTATAGATAGAAAACACCCAAACACGGAACAAATATCTGCAGAACATACAAACATTTGTCCCGTAGCGGGGATCGAACCCGCAACCTCTTGCGTCTCAGCCGGGCGTTCACCCAACTGCGCCACAGAGGTCGTCAATGGTCGTCAATGGCACAGAGGTCGGATGCTTGATAAAATCAAAAGTGAAAATAATACCCCGAGAACCGTTTCAATGTAATATTTTGGCCCAGGTTTCATTTCTTAAAATAAATGAGTACTCGTAACCCACACCCTTATGATTTGTAAGGCGTGGGTCGTTCGAATACGAATGAAAAAATATATTATTATTCTGTGCAAAAGTTTGAATCAAAGCCACGAAAAGCTGACTACACAAAGAATTAAAAACAGAAATAAACCAAAAAAATAAAAATGTATGAAAAACGTTATGTAATTTTATGTCCACAAAAAACTCTATATCGTTCTACGAAACGTTTTTGTGAAAACAACGGGAGCTATAAAGGGTCTTACTGTTATCCTTTGAATTTATACTCAGATATTATCGCTCTCATAAATTGCTACCACGTACCAAATCGGATGCTTGAAAAAAGTGACCAGTGGCTTTAGACAAGTGTCAAAAGCGTACAACATCGTCCCTTTGATATTCTTCCAGTTTTTAAATACTTTTTTCGCTTTTACATTACAAACTCAGACCAAATAAAAAATTATTTTTTATTTGGTCTGAGATTACAAATAGCAAATTTCTGATGTTGTATACCTATAGATGTAGATTTTTAAAGATATTATTTTATTTAAGCGATATTCTTCTGGTCACAAAATAAATAGGTTTATCACACATGCAACTTGCATGTTTACATTTTCATCTAAAGTTACGTGGAACTTGCGCCCCTTGCTAGCAGACTGCACAATTAGTGGCAGAATTACCGAAAAACAAGTGAGTAATTATCAAAACATTAATATTAGCATCATTTTGTTTGTCTTTTGTTAAACGCTATGTTTGTAGAGCCGCTTATCTAGGAACATGGGGCAGTCGAAGCTAGCTCTTTATCTACGACCGCCGATAAACCTAATACACCCTGGATTTCAAATATTGCCTTCCCCCTTTCGAATATTTCACAGTGTAATTAGAGAGCGCGAATAAAAACGCATCAATTTTCGATTAGGGGAACATCTGGGTTTTCAGCACCAGTTTTTGAGCTACGTTGGAGTACTGGCTGTAGTCTTTTCATTTTAAATACTTAGACAATTTGTTCAGAGTCCACATAGGTACCTACTCCCTGGAAAAATTATTGTGACGATTTGAATGTTTTCGAACTTTAATAGAGAAAAAAAGTTTGCAAATGTTTGCATGAACTGCAGATAATAAGCAGCTATTTCATCCTGTGTGTTTTAATACTTATGTCTTCTATAATATTATTGTATGATTTTCAATAATAAATATTGCTTACGACTAGATGGCACTTTGTGGATATCTACAGAGTAGGTATAGTTTTCTGTTTCTGTAGTAATTAAACTTAGAAACCATTGAGTTGATTGATTTCATAACATAATTAAAAATATATTTTGGCATTCGTCTTTAACTAATGCTAACCTATCCACTGATTTGCAAATTGCACAACCTAACAAAAAACTGAATTCACATTCCATGCATTCAGTAGGTAATGCTTTCAAAACTTGAAATACTTTATAAATTACTATGATTCGGTTGGGATGAATTTCATGGAAAGCGAATTAATTATGCTTATGTTGATCAATAATAAAATCAACCTATAATTATGTACTGTTAAAGTTTATTTTAATTGCTTTTGCACAAAATTGGAGACACAATAAATAAACTTGCGTTCGATATGATTATTTACTTACTATGTAAGTATACTCACTATGTAATGATCGTAACTACACTAACTTAGTAAGTATACTCACGATTTTTGAACAATCTGAAACGTGGGTTTTTATTGTTAAACCAAATTATCAAAAAATATAGTTTTATGCAGCACCACCATACCATCTACGAGTATGTTCATCATTACAAAGACGTTTGTTATTGATGCCAAATCCATCACCCACAGCGCAATGGCACAGATCTAAGAGGCTAGTCCAAAAAAACCACACCCCAATGTTGAAGCAACTGTCGATTACGGATAGCTGGGCAGCCGTAACATCTGTTTTCTAATTGAGGCATTAGCCGCGGATCGAGTGAATGGATCGCCTTTAATAACCAACATACATAAGTGATGGCTTGGATGGTTGGTCTGGGTTCACTAAAACATGGTCCGATATGACGGCAGGAACATATTCTGTAAGATATCTTTTGTCAAGAGCCATCTGTAACTTATACTAGCTCTTCTATATAATTATTTTTTCACTTTTATTTTATTATTAAAATGTAATTACCATGAGTACTGAGGAAAATGGAGGAACGAAACATATTGTGCCGACGGTAGTGGGACAGGGCCCTGCCCACCACATAAGCAAAGAGATGCCTAATACTCAGCAGCCTTTATTCATCAGTGGGTGAACTCGCGCTCATGATGATCAAAACCTGGAGGATTACCATGACGTATTATTAAATAATTCAGTTTAGGTTCTAACTGTTATAACTTTACGTCAACGCCTTAGCTTACGTCAAACGCAGTTCATAATAGGACCTAAACTGAATCGCTGTTAACAGTCATAGTGAGCCGCTTGGTCTATACGGTAAAAGAACATGGTGATATCACAGTCAACGTTTCTCAAAAACCCCTGACATTACAGAAACGACCGGCTGGGTAAATGATGGCCATTGGCCGCAATCGTTGTCCGGGTAAACTCCGGATAATTGACACGAATGCTGCGAAACGACCTCTGAAATACGATACCCGGTTTCGTGTTTTGGTCTTTTCTGGAAGAAGATAAAAGTTTTTTGACTCTGTACAACAAAATCCCATGTAAATGAAGTTGTTGAAGACTGCCATGTTCTCATAAAGTCCGAGAAGTCCAATCAACGTCACGTTTTGCGAATACCCTTTTGTTCGTAATTGGCAGAAGTAAACTGCAAACAGTAAAGTTTTGAGACCAACTAGACTTAATATCATCTAAGCGTGCGTCGGGCTCTCATAGGAATGGTTCCGTTTCTGTAAATATTTTAAACATGTGTAATTTTTATTTTCAGTGAAAAATTATGTTAGTTGTATGTCATATTTAAAAGTACGATGATAAATTTATAGTGCACTCGGAAGCGCATAAGCACTGTAATTGTAAATGCAGCTAGCGGCCACAATTACACAATTTAAGTACATAAACCTGAATTTAATAGTTAATTTACTTTAACATTCATTTAATTCAATTTGTGTCCATAAAGAACCACCGTGGTGAATGCAGTTACCGTTAAAATAGTAAATGTAGGAGTACTCTGCAACGTGCTACCCTCTACTTTTAAACATTTGTAGAGCAACGAACTCACAATGTTCTGAGCACAGTGAAATTCTTATGCTGCTTTCTGGAATGATGTTGCCTTGGATGGAATGACAGAACATGTTAGCTGTGATGTTTTTATTTATTACTTTATTCCAGCAATAGTAGGATTAGACTTAGTATAAACACTGTCAGTTAAACTAGGATTACCCTTTGTTATAAATGCCAGACACGACCATTTACACCTAACTGGAGACTGTGACTGACTGAATAAAGTATGATAATAATAATTTTTTTGACTCATTCCATAAGAAAATCAGGTTCGTCACACACAATGGTGATTAATGATCAAATTTAAATAAAACTAATTTTGTTTCGAGATTGTATAATATAGAAGCGATCATACATTGAATAACGAGGAATTCTGTAGGAAGAAACTAATTGAACTGTTTAAATGCATAATTTTTCTAAAACATAACTTTCAAAATACTAGTCTATTAATATAGCGCTCATCGTTATTCGAAAACCATAAATTTTACAAAAATATTTTCTCGTAATCCTGTCCTCGGGTTTATAAGCTTGAGCTTCAGGTCGGGTGTATTGTGATAAAGCTATTTATTCCACTCAAATTAGTGTCAATGCACTTTGTTTTGTATAAAATCACTTACAAGATACAGCTACTCAAAAAAGAATTTAACATTAGGTAAATAAATAACCTTGGCCAACTGAACATTTCACACAGACTCATCTAAGCTAAGCAACTTGACGCTTGTGTTGTGATAACCAGATGTTTGTTTAAAACTTATTATAAGTACAGTGGTTTTTTAATTACAAACATATTTTATACAAGAAAACCATGCGAACAGATGCTGACGATTTAAGACTCTAAAACTCATCAAAAAAGGGAAAAAATGGATTAAAATATACGATTCAAAATTTACTCACGTAGGATCAGAACGCTGTGTATCGTCTAGCGTGGAGATCGCAGAAAACGAATTTTTATTTATAAACTAATTTATTAGTGTTAGTATTCCCATATGTCGCAATTGGATATCTGAAATGCTAAGGCAAAGCGCAGAAATGCAGGCGCAGGAATGCATAGTTGGAATAGCACAGATTAATATTCGATCAGCGATGTTCAAAATTATTCAAAATATTATGACAATTGGTAGCCTGAGCATTATTATTTTTCAAGTGACTAAATTTAGATTATGAACACAATATTACAATGAGAGATGATTACATTTACTGAAATTAAAGTAATCATAATTTACATAACTGTACAAAGTACAATTGGAGCTATCTAAAGATCGCAAACGATCTATAGGTAGCTCAACTGATCTTAATATCAGATGAGATGTAATAAACCTTTTAATTATTTACGAATAACAGCGTATGTTTATACTTAGTCTGCTAGAAAAGGTGGAATGTACTAAGGCCATATCTCTTATTCGTAAGACGTTTTATGAAGTAGACTTTATAGGAAAATGGTGTTATCTGTTTTCATAAGCTCGTAAAAATTGAGCTTAAAAAGCTTTTTACTTGAGAAAAGTTTTGTGTTTCGGCAAAGAGGATGTTTCATGGACAAGATTGGTGACTAGTCTATATTTTATAGATGTATTGGAAAAACTAATTTTGAAAACAGTCGAAATTTCACTATTGATACGATATTTTAAAATTTTATTAAATATTATACATAAAACTGTATATACTAATATCATAGTAAAGGCCAGCTATCCTGACGTCTCTTACAAAAAGGGTAATACCAAAGTTCTTTATCAGACAGGTCATTATTCACGCGTTTGTCAAATATGTCCGGAAATACGAAGGCTAAGGGCGCTGTCCTATTGAAGCACACGTTATGCACGGGTATCCAGTACATCTGTGTAGACTGTATTAGCTGTGTGGGTTCCAGTACTTCCAGTACGTCTTGCACGAACATGCAGTTCATTTTAGTTCCGTGAGGCACACGGTTGCACGGGCACGGTAGTGTCAGCGTGGCTGTAAAACATCAATGTAATATTGGCAGATGAACATTCTGATTGGGTACCAACAGACTCTAGGCGCCACACCCGCGCCACATCCACGCCACAAACGCGCCAAACCCTCGTCGTTTTTATTTGTCCGGTGGTAGAAGGTCTAAGGACTACGGTCTGATACTTGACTATTGTGTATCGTGATCATGGTTTAATTATAATTTTCGTTTGAACAACAACTCTGTAACAGAAGCAATAAGTTTCCAAATGGGTTCCAAAGCAATCTGAGTCTGATATTTATAGCGTTCTGTCAGAATGCGACTTTACATTTTATTTTCTCTTAGCCGCAGCGTGTTGTATGATAAATCGCTTCTAGCTCCTGACTCAAGTGCAGGGCAAAAACATTTGATTCTGTCTAGCTCAACAAAAAGGTGCGGTGGAACCGATGTTCGCTTTATCAAAAATAACAAATGTCTTTCGTTTGTATATATTCAGACTTGCATTTTGTTCTGTTATCTTACAAACAGTCGCGTCGACTGCATCATTGCCGACTGCATCGTTGCTATTTAGATATTCAAACTGCTTTGAAGCATCAAGAAACTCTTATCAAGATCATATTTTGCTTCTAAAACTATTTTACCGTATTTATAATAGTGTTTCAAAAACAAAAACGTAATGTTTGATTGATAAGGAATCAATCAAACAATACGTTTTTGTTGTACGTTTGAGCTAGAATAGCATTTTGATATCTAAACTGAATAGCTGCAAACTGAATTTCTGAATGGATAATCATAAAAAAGCACTTACGTTTAGAAATAACTAAATCATTACATGTTAAGAAATACAAATGTTTTGCCGTTACCACCCAACCTATCGAAAACCAACCTAATAAACAGTGTCCTTAAAATTGGGGAACCTAATTTTACCGTCTCAAAATACATATTTTAAGGGAATAAAATTCTATCTTTATAACATCCCTGTCCATGAAAAAGACATAACAGAACGTTGAATTTATTGTGGACGAGAGAGACCCAGATGGCTTGTCTCGTAAAATACGAGACCATTGGCAACACCATGGAATATGAAAAAATGTAATCATATTTTTAGAACCTTCAATTTTTTTGATGACTTAACTTTGAAGATTAGATTATTATTTTAATTGTTGTTACTTAGAAACACTAAAAGTGTCGAATGTTTTTCATATAAGTACATTAACATAGACACATTATACATCTGAAAGTATACTTTATTCCGACCGACGACCTTCAAGTAAGCAGTTTGCCAAGAAAGTGGCTCAACTTCAATCACACCTTAAGATTGTTATGATCAAAACCAGACGGTTTGGTGACCAGGGACATCATACATTTCTGTGTAAACTCACTTCAAAAATCAGTAACTCCGTATAGATTTTTAATAAAATAACAAAAAGCTAGACTAAACGAGATAAAAATCTCCCTTGACCCTTCCTTCCCCTTCTCGTTTTTCCCTATTCCATGGCAACACTTAAAGATAATCACAATTTACTGAAGGCTCTCCGAAAATGCTTCTTTTAGTACGTGTGAGCAATTAGAGAGGTTCTAATGATGGACTGCCTTCAAGGAAAGTCCAGTATTCAACGTAATGGCGTGCCTAGTGATTTTATTGGCACTTACAGTTGTAACTTCCCTTCTTGTAATGGCAGTTTGAATTACGTTAATTGCTTGATGGTCGAGATATTTCGTAGCTAATTTGAAGATAAAAAAAAAAGATAAATAAATTTTTAGATCAAAAATAGTGATTATGATTGTGTTTATTTTGAATTTGGAAGCTTATGCTGTTTTTTATACAACAGTTTTGCAAATAAATGTTTCAGGTTCTAAATAGAGTGTTCGATTGCTTTTGAAAACGGAAACATAACACTATGATTCCACAATGTTTAAGCGAAGGCAAAACTCTTATATTAAAAAATATATCAACTTTTGATTGTTTCACTGTAGGAAAATTGAATTTCACAAAGTAATTTATTTCAAATTTGAAAGATACCGCTGTTTGTTTTTTTTACATTTTATTAAAGCAATTACCATCTATCTATTTATGAGCAAACTATATCAAACATATCAGGTACAGGCAAGCCTATTCCATCTCAACAATATACCAGGCACTACTGTGTCCCGTTACGTGTAGGTAAAATCCTGTCCTGACGCTGTATAAATCATCTAGTATATATATAAAGGCCTGAGTACTAGTAGTAGTATATCGAACAAAACAAGATCGAAGATACAACAGTATTACTTGAAATGAAAACCATAAAAGTCGTCACACCTGGACTACTCGTAGTATAGGTTATATTTTCACAAAAATAAAGTGGAGTGGGTATAACGTTGGGCAAATTCGTTTTCACAAACGTTTGCGTCGATAAAGAACACCCTTCTCGTAAACTTACCACCGATCCTTCTTAATTCCAAGGCCCAGTCTAGTACAGTGGACACAAAAAATAACATGTATGAAAAGAAACTTATAATAATAACTTAATAATTATTCTTACTTTGCCACGACGGAGGCCTTAGGAGGCCTAAAAACTCCATCATCAGAGTTGGAAACTTACCCATTACGAACAAACGCACGAATCGAAATTACGACACATGGCTCACTGCTCGTATTATTTCAAATAGCATATTATGTACCATGGGCACTGAACGCAATAAGTAAAATACTTTGAATATCGTAGCTCTTTGTAGTTGTCTGTACTTACATAGTGTTTCGCAACAAAGTTTCACCTAGATCCCGTGAAAACATGAACTTTTACTTTATTTACATCAGCCGGCGCCGTAAGATTTTTATTATTATACTTACCCTTTTTGTTGTAACGTCTAACAGTGAGTGTGAAATACGCACACATTTCGGCTCCCGAGAAATGGTATGCACCTGCCTCCTTACCTTTTATGAGAAGTTTCCTCACCTTCTCACGACACTCAGCGGGGCTCCCAATATCGTCCCTCCGTGACCCTTTCATACTAGTAAGACTTCTTGAGAGGGTATTGAACGTGGGACTGTCGCCGAGGCCCGTAATTTTACGACGGTTGACTAGCCACTCCAGTTTGTTCTGTTGATGTTATAACAATGT
The DNA here is from genome assembly GCA_947086425.1 of Xanthorhoe spadicearia. Classification (NCBI taxonomy): domain Eukaryota; kingdom Metazoa; phylum Arthropoda; class Insecta; order Lepidoptera; family Geometridae; genus Xanthorhoe; species Xanthorhoe spadicearia. The sequence goes on from OX352199.1 coordinate 7,924,227, forward strand.
TTGATATTAACATTTTTATGGTCGACAAACTGCTTCGGGAGTCAGGGTTTGTGGTTGACGTTTATTAGTGTAATAATAGTATTTTAGGAGCGGTTGGGTTTTCAACTTAATCTATTTTGGGATTATTGGCGTTCTTACTGCGAACACCTTTTGGCACATTTATTTTTTAGATCTTTGTTATTGGTCGAGCAATTGTAGAAAAATACTATTCAGATGAAAACACATTATAAAAGTATATAGGCAGATAAATCAATGATAAATCAAAACAACAGTGAGAACCAGGAAAATAATTTTGTTTTGTTTTATAAAAGACTTGGCACCCTAAAACAACCCTCAAAAAAGTAACGTTTTTTATCACGGAATTATGAATCACTGCGATAAGGCATTCAACGCGTCCTCATTAAAAATCGTGAAAAAATACGAAAAATACAGCGAAAACCCAGTCTCATTTGTCAACTTCCTAGCATTGCATGCGACCTAACACAGAAAAATAAAACAAACAGTACATCCACAAACAGTATACCAAAACTCAACCTTGCCAAGATACGTATCGCTCGTCCTATACAATTATTGTTTTACCATTTGCTCGTAGCGTGTTTCACTTAGGACATATTCTAGCTATGTTACTGCTCGAACAATAATATCATTACTGTGGCCTCGTCGACGAGTGGCCGAGTTTATTCCATACCCGTAGCACGTCCCACGCAAGTTTAATATTCGAAATTAACATACACATTGTATAGTTACGTTTCTATTGAGTTGCTTCGTGTAGGGGGTTATTCAGTTAATGAAGATAAGGAAAATGACGACAGACTAACTAAGCGTACTTAATATTAATTTCGTTTCCTAGGTGCAGTTTAAACTTTTACGTCTAAAAATTTCGTCACTTTTGTTCGCAACTAGCTCATACGAATAAACAAAAATAGAAACAAGAACAAAATAATATTTATTTTGGGTGGAGTAAAACTATGTTATCTCGCTCTGTCGCGCTCTAAAGCGCTATGCGAGGCTGAAACGGAACGCGCCTCTGTTTTACATTGCGGTCCCTTTCTGCCTATCGCCTTTATATGTAGGTAGATGTAAGTGTTAACTGATTTTTTTTGTTATCTCATTTAAAACCATGTCAGTTTATATTGTTGCTAAGATTACCTTAGCTACCTAGTATTAAATAGATACTTTGTTTGTATACGTACGTAATTAAGACGAATGTGAGTGTTTAGACAAACCTGTTAAGGTTTTTAGACACTTAATTAAGCTGAATATGTATTTTCTATTTTAAGTGAATAAATAAAAAAAATAAAAAAAAAATGAAAGGATGAATAGTTTAGGCGTTTATTATTCCGGTGGGTATATCCTTTACTTAAATTTAACTGAACCTAGACTTAGGATAAACCTAGTTTTCATATCTATAATTTCACTGAGTTTCCAGACAGAGTGATTTCTAAGTTTCTCAGTCAGTTTTATTAAGTAATGAATGCAAATAATCCAATTGAGTCTGTGTTCTCAATTATTTACAAGTCCAAGTATTCAAAATAAACACAAGTCATTCAGTTAATTCAACAGCAGTGTTTTGTCCAGATGAATTGTACACGAATAACACAAAACTGAAATAAACTAGCAGTCCAGTTTACAATGTTGAATTGAAAACTTGCTTGAATTATGACCCTAAACAGTACATAAAGCACGCAAAGGACCACTTTTATAATTCAGTGTCATAATTGGCTAACACATTAATTCCTAGCGACGGCGTCACTGCCTAAAACATTATTTAAATTAGAAGTAGTCACGATTTTTGGATCAAAATTGAACGCGTGTTTTGAGAAATGATACAATTAATTTTGTTTGTTGCATGTTAATGGATAAGAGAAAGTAAATATACAGCCAAAGTTTTCTAAAACAATGTTTTTGTGGTAATGAAACTATTGTTATTTGTGTAGCCGTATTCATTATTATCGGCTTCAAATAAATTCATCTGATTCTGTAAAAAAAACCTTCGTGATAAAACATAGTTGGATTGTATTTATTTTTCTTATTACTTTACATAATTAGATATAGGTTTTTTTGATATTTCAATGAGAACTTAAAACAAATAAATATCTTTATTTACAGAAACTAAACTAATACATAACTGTACAAAATACAAATAGAACCAGTTGAGCCATCTAAGGACCGTTGCAAACGGTCTATAGGTAGCTCAACTGATCCAAACCACTGCCAGACGGAAGCGTGCCCAAGACATTAGCCGCATTGCCACGCTGAATAGCAATGCTGATTCGTTGAGCCAAATAAGAGCCAGCCCTTAAAACATATCAAAAATCAGCCATAATGTTTCAAAAGTCCATTACCTATAAATTTCTCTATCAAACATCCTATGTGGTTCTTTTATAAGGTAATTTACTTTTCCACAACCCTTTGTAAAATCGAACCTTCATAAAACTTTGACACAAGAAAAACAGTGAGATGACGCTTCTAAAGCGTTGAGGTTGATTTTAAAAAGGCCTTTGTTTGTGTAAAGGACTTCACACACAGCAGCTATAATATATATTACGGTATATTACATCCCGGGATATATAGCTGTATATTATCGTAAGCTATCACACACAGAACAGATATCTGCTGTAATATATCTTTTGCACGGACGTAGCTATAGCTTTCCTAAGGGGGGGGTTCCGAGGCATCAAAGTCCCCCCCCCCCCCTCTCGCCTCTTTTTTCTTCTATTACTTGTAGAAATGGCGCGAGCGGAGCGAGCAAAATATTTTTAGTTAAAAGCAGCGTATTCATTCGGTTCTTATTCTGCAAAAAAAGACGCGAGCAGAGCGAGCAAATTTTCTTTTGACTTATAAACATAATTTTTGGAAGATAAAAGCATTGTGTCACTTTGTTTTATTGAGGGCCGGTTTTTATTCTGGTAAAAATGTTTTTTTAGTTAAAAGTAGTAGTTCGGTCCCCCTGGACCCCCCCCCTAGATACGTCCAGTTCATTTCATTGACATACGCCATTTGATTGGGTATATTTCTGTTTTTACCCACATGTTCTACCCACTCACCTTTTTTTTGTTTCTCCCCAAATTATGTCGGTTTTTCAACCAACTTCAAAAAATATGATTTTTTTTTGTCGTTTATACCCAAAATGTGTTTTATTTTCTACCCGCAATCAAAATAATTGATTTTATACAGTCAGACAAACAATTTGTAGATAAAATTACAAAACTTTGACAGTTAACTGTTTAAAATTACTTACTCACCTGCCTACGGCTACCAGTTTTGAACAACATACCTACCTAAGAAATTATTATTATGGCTAAGATACAAGCTTTTCCTAGTATGTTTTAACTATAATTCAAACAAAATTATAATATTTATATACACATTTTTATAAAACATCTATAATATTTTTCGTTAGTTTTGTGATATATATATATGTATATATAATATTTATGTGTACCTATATTTTACTGTATAATTATTTATGTTGTTATTTGATTAAAACATTTTAAAATGCCATCATTTTTTATTTCAACTGAACATTTTTGCCGTATTTTGTTACTTAAGTCATTTTTGTTCTGAGTGAAAATGAACGAAAATGAAAAATAGCAGTGGGTATAAACGGCAAAAATTATGATTACTTTGTGCTTTTGGGAAGAAACTGTGGGTAAAAACAGAAATGCACCCACGATTGACGCGCTCTCCAGCTAAAGTGTTATAAAAGGTGTTCTTATTTATTCATACTCATACACGGAAAGTACGCACGAAGTTGCCGGATCATGGGTTCAAAGCAACATTATCCATCCCTAGGGAAAATAAATAATACTTTCCTGCCCTAAGAATAGTAGATTACTATCATCATCATCTCATCATCTCCCTGCCCTTATCCCACTACGTGGGGTCGGCACTACACGATAACTGTTAAACGGTAGAAAGGCAAGTTTTCGATATACAAGATGATTTATGCGATAATAGTTCAAGTGCATATGGCTTCCAGGACATACAGCTGTTCATAACCACTCCTAAGTTTCTAACATTGTTAGAAAAAGGAACAACAACATTATCAAATTCTATTTTAGGTAATGATAGCCAGTTAATTTTAGATATTGTACGGGAACTGCCCAGAACTATAGCTTGAGTCTTAAGAGGATTAACTTTCTATGTGCAAGTATTAATTACTTATATTAATTATCCATGATTTCACGACACGTCCGCTCTTCGAAAGCTCTGGATGGGGACAGCAGTGTAAGCAATAGTTCCCACATGTTCTTCCGAAGAACGACTTGCTTTGTGCTTTAGTAAGAATGAAATAAAAGTATAAAATAATCATCAAATTTTTGAACATCCTGTACAAAGTGAAATATACTGAAATATATTGAGATATACTGAGATATATATTTTCGTATAGCTCAGTATCTTAAGATACGAAGATATGAAAATATATATTATAGCTGCTGTGTGTGGTCTCCTGACGATTTCTATAGAAAGATGTATTGAGATATATCGTGCTATAAGATATATCTTCATATTATAGCTGCTGTGTGTGGTGTCCTTAAGCCGTGCCGCCACCCTCGTTGATTTAAAGTGTGCTTTTGTATCAACGGGATGTGACCGGACCGGGACTAAAGAAAACTGAAAGATTTTTTGATTTAGGAACTTATTACTCTGCCAAGGCTTAATTTGTTGACTAGCTCTCCACTGGGGCTTGACAGTCACTTAAACTGCAGGAGGCTATGGGTTCCTAGAGCAAATATCTGCAAAACAATGTAAACATTTGCACTGAAACAGGGATCGAACTTGCAACCTCTTGCGTCTCGAGTGACCGCACCACTAACGTTTAATCTAAAGCTTATTTTCAATGTCTTTTAAAAAACAGAGGGGAGAACTTTCAATACAATGTTTTGTTTTTGTTTTAACCCCTCGTGTTATTATCAGCTTCATCTCGTTGCAATATCGGTATCCTTTAGCACAATAGAACTCCACATCTCGACAATGCTTCGATAGCTTAGAAAACGTTCACAATAAAAATATAAAAGACAATGAAATTGAATGGAAATGAAGATATCGTTTCACTTCCGACGGCTATTGTTACCTATCTCATTTAATTTTGAACTCGATGGAAATATTCTGAATGAAGATGGTGGAGCGAATTAATTTGTTGAAGGAATTTTAATGAATGTTTCTTGACGTGCCTCTGTTAAATTTTAATATTGATTTTTATGCGTCACTGGACCGTTTTGAGTGCAAAAGTAAAATTTTGACCATCTCTATCAGTGTTTATTTTGCCGTGATTTTGTTTAAGTTAGTTGCTTAGTAAAAAATATTCAGTTAGTAAATAATAATGCATATTCTTTTCTATTTACAATAGAACCCGTTTGTACACAATCATCTTGAACTTACGATTTGTCCTAATTCAATCTGTCTGCTTAAGACTAGTCAAAAGATGAGCTCGAAATTGCCTTTCAGACACTCTTTGATCTTTCAAAGATTTTAATTTTGTATCTTTGAAAAATGTTATCTAAATAAATCAGAACACATTCTAAAAAATCTCATGGAAATCTTTTTAAAGACTCACTTTTGTAAATTCAATTTGTCATTTTTTATAAGTATCTGAGAATCTGAGCCCGTGTATGATTAAAAAGTACTGTTTCTTAGAAAACTGTATAAAATTTTAGGACAATTTCAAAAATCGCTTTCTCAAATGTACTGTCTTATAAACTAGGTACTCTATTGCCTGTAAACTCATAACCATTACTTTTTGGTGAAGTCTTTTATACCTTTTCAATATCTAATCATTATAGGTATAAGTAGTATGTGTTGGTAGTGATTAATAATCTAAAAATACTTTCTGGATTAAAAAACTCATTATGAATCTAATTCCCAAGTAACAAAGCTCATAAATTTCACCTGTTCTTTGATTCTAATAAAGCTGGTCTTTTATGGGTTCTTACTGCTGGCATGCTCCATCAATGTTATTTATGGGAAGGTAAAGGAGAGTGATTCTGCTTATTAATTTTCCGCGGCCGACTAGGAGCGATTGCTTACACGATTGCTGTCTTTTATCACTCTTCGCTCCTTGAAAAGCAATTTTACATTTACATTATTAGCGCCTTGTAAGTTTGTTTCGTAAGTTTCAAACCCTATGAAAGTATGTGTGTCTGTTCATATAGCACGTGGTCTACTGGTAAAAAGTAAAAAAAAAATATGAAAGTCATCACCATCATCATTTTAAGACTGTGTCAATCCACTCCTGGATGTAGGCCTCCTCTAATCTCTGCCACTCCTTCAGTTGTTGGGCCGATCACATCCAGGTCTTGTTGGCGATTGTAATAATATCATCTACCCATCTAGCAGGTTGTCTGCCATCTCTACGTTATGAAACTTCTGCAAAATGTGGGTATGAACCAAAAATGTATTTGAATTTGGAAATGTATTTCTTTTAAAATCTTCAAAGGACCTCATAATGTTTAAATATTTGTTAGAAGGTCTACCGCTTCTTAGATACCAGCCATTATAACATTTCAATAATAAAAATTTGATTCTCATCTGGTATTGAAAAATTTATACTTGTTTTAATGTAGATTTGCTTTTCAACATGTTTCTTTAATTTCAAAATCAAGTTATCGCCTATTCTACACTAATAAACCTTTCTACCGCCTTTTTACGTTATCGCTGTAGAGCAATAAATTAATTTAATCTTTATTTAAATAGCCATTTACTTGTTTTCTTTCTTTTTCGCTGGTATTTTTGTGCGGCCATTAGATTCGGCTTTAGAAAATCCTTAGCGTAGTACATTAACAGTGGAATGGGCCATTGAGACGAACCCTTATCGTATTATTCTTTCCCCTTTAGTGAAAGCACAAGTTTAGTATCGTTTACCGTTGACGGAATGGCGGCTCTTTTGTTTCTATTATGTGAGAGCTTACCAAGTTTTTAGACTCAAAACATAACTCCTTAGAGATTGTTGAAATAAACAACATAAAGTTTAATTTAAATTGCAGTTTTTATTTCTTGTCATTGCTACTGATTTCTACTTAACACAATGAGCAAAAAATCTTTTGGAGTTAAAAATAACTTCAGTTAAAACTTAAAGTAAGTTTACTTTAAAATACGTGGGTAACTGTTCAAACAATAGGTTTCTGAAACACTTCGTGCCACAGCTCTTGTGCAAAGGATAGATTTCAGCAATAAATACGTGGCAATTACGATGAAACTTTACGGTCAATCGAAAACCATTGGCCGTTCACTACACTACATTGTACATGAGACGATGATCGAGTTGGATTCAGCTTACACGAGTTACTCGTAAAATGTTAACAACCGAATGCAATTGTTCTGTATTGCAGACATTGCAATATACAGTGTCATGTCTATCACTTTCAGAAAGTTATATCTGTATTCTATAAAAGCAATTTGATTTCATGAAATTTGGTAAGAAAGGGGTTTCAGAAGCTATACATCTATCTAGCTAGGATTCATTTTTAGGAAATGTTGGTTTATTTGTAAATATGGTGTGCAATAAAGTATTTTCTATCTATCTATCTACCATTATCCAAGTACTTATTCGAATGCTAAACATCGTCAACATTCTTGCCCCAAAGCAAGCAGAGTTAATGTGACAGAAACAACTTGACTGACTACTAAAAAAAATAAAGTTTATTTTAAATGATCCTAAAAACTTCAGTTCGCAAAGTACATAAGGAACATACGTAGATACGTGTATAAAATGGTCTTGCATAAGTGGCTACTGATGATACCCTACAAATTGAACACCACATTTGTTGCGTAATGTCGTATGAACTCCATCTGATGACACCAATGAGAATCCTCAAGCAATCGAGATATTTCAAATATATTGGGAACGGTTGCTTTATCCTAAAATTATTCAGTAGGTATTACAATATTTATATGCGTAACACTAGTTTTTGAACATGCAGAAAGACCGTGAAGAAACTAGTTTGCTTTCTAGCAGCGTCGATGGGTGCGACCGTGCAAAAGTTAACTTCTGCTAATTATGAGTATGTGCCAAATATGTATTTGGACATACCTTTGACTACCCCCTTGGATGAAGAATTTAAAAGGATTTACATTAGGATGCGAAAGAATTATCTATCGATACCTGGGATACAGTCGTGATCATATTGAATTTTCTCTTTATTTTTTCGATTACGATTAAATCTCAACATCAATTCGAAATATCTCTTCACACTACATTGCCTGATGCTATTGTTTTAAAATAGGTACACCATTGTTTTCCAGTCGATTCGATTACGCTGTATTACTTTGTGCGGTTGTAAAATAATGTTCTATTGACAAGATTTTATTTACACTAGTTTAGATAAAGCACTCATTGTTAGAAATAAAACCCGCATGCGATAGCTGGAAAATCTGGATACCTATACAAAAAATTACATTATTTTAATTTTTTTTATTTGCAATACGATTTTGAGACACATTTTGTGGGATAGTATAATTAACCAAATTAAATTGTGAATACATTTTAAATAATCGATTACATTCTCGAATGATTTGAAATGTTTATTTAATTTTTACTTGTTGTGTAAAGAACGTAACCGTCTTAGTAAGCTTCGTTACGAGCGCTTTGTGTTCAGTCGACATAAGGCAGAAAAAATGTAAAATGCTTTATAAACAGGTCAGGGAAATTACAGACCTATTTATAATTATGTTGATTATATTAAAGTTCTATTTACATGAATTAAATTACTATTTATAAAATAAAAAACTATTTAAGCCATTAATGGATTTGATTTCCACCGCTTAAAAGCGTTAGCTCCTACGATTATTACCAATAGTTTCGAATAATTATATCAAACGAGCTGTAATTTGACAGACACGTCCAATCAACCAACATTAACGCTGTCTAAGTAATGGACTAGGGTGCATTGATAACGAACGTCTAGAGCAATTATTCTGACACGCGATTGCTTTTATATCCGCGGCGATGGTAATTAACCTTGTTATCGCAGAAGAAATTATAGTTTAGAATAGCAATTTCCCCTAATTACAAAGCTTGGATATTAGATTTTATAGCGAATAATATTGCTTTATACAGGGTCTCCTCATACTTTCATAGAATGTGTATGCTTTTTTTGATTATTATTTAAAACTTGCAATTGAGTTTGGAATTTTGAGAAAGTTGTGCTTGGTGAAAATTCGATTTTTACGCCATTTCCTTGGCTTTTGTATGGTTTTAAATGTTACACTGCAGCTTTTCTTTTGATGACATCTTACCAACGCATTTGCAACTTGCCTTTTGAATGTGTTGGGCCCATGGTTCCAGCGTTTTTTAAAACTACTTTTAATAGTTAATTTCGTGTGGTATTTGAAATAATTTTAGGTAGAAAAGTCTATCAAAGAAAATATGTAATCAACACAGATTATGTTTAGTCAGAATCATCTTATACAATATGTACATAGATATGTAAAGAATTTTCATCAATAATTTTTTTACGGTAACTGTATTTATACTATTGTCATTGCAACAAAGCATACCAATCATTTAGAAATTAAATCTCGATTGGATTTAAACTGATTTCAGTCACATTTTACACAAGACCGACGACAAGGAATTTATTTTACCATTTTAATAGGGTAGGAATTTCACACCTGAAATCCTTTTGGAATTCCGAAGGGACGTCCGTTTATCGGATTATATTTTTTTAGTAGATTATTGTCATTCGGAAAAAAGAAAAGCATCTCTTGAATATTAAATGAACGAAATAAACGTGTCTAATTCTTGAGTAATTGAGTTTTCTTTTAGCGAGTACTGTTTCAAGGACAAATTCTTTTATAACATGAATCTATTAACAAGAAGTATTTGTGTACAGTTAAAAATACATATTGTCGAAATGAAGTATGTGAGTGATGAAGTTTTTAGACTGCCTCCTTCGTCGCTAAGGACTTATAACCGGGTAATCAACACATTTTATTCTGTCAACAGAAGCTGCTACTCGCGGTGTTACTCGCAGTGTTACTTTTCCCGTGGTTATACCGGGATCAGAGGTAGCCTATGTGTAATTTTGATGTACAAGCTATATTACTGTAAAGTTTTATAAAAATCCATTCAGTAGTTTTTGCGTGAAAGAGTAACAAACATCCACAAATCCAAACTTTCGCATTTATTATATTAAGTAGGATTTAGTGGTTAGCTACAAAGTGAAGTGTATTGTTAATAAAAAGAACATTGTGTCCCTTTTCCTTGATATTCTTTGTTACTGAAACAAAATAATACTACTACGTTACGTACTGTCAACAAATGTAAACTGAAACTAAGCGTGCAGACATGTAACATCATAAATTACAGTGTACATTTTGCGGCGAACTTTTAATTAGTAGGATTTTGGTACACCATGGATCATGATAAGGGATCACGCAACGCGGCCTTTTGTTTAATTTTGTTATTTTATTTTCCTTTGGTCGAGGGTCGAAGACAAAGAAAATAAAACAAAGTATACGTATGGACTTCCTTCATCATTACTTATTAACGTAAATTTGAGTTTAAACATGTTAGATATCATTATAAAGTAGATAAAAAATAGTCTATGTTAGTCCAGGTTAAGTAAGTTTAAGTTAAGTTTTCCAGTTTATTCTAAGTTTTAGTAACATATTGTTGATGATTATAACTTCTAATTTCCCTATTAAGCACAAGACCACTAAGCTTCACATCTCTCATTAGTATTCCATGACAGCAAGAAGGTTAGCCTCGAATAAACTGAAATTAGTCCAAGACGGAAGGCAATATGTAAAATCCTTCAGATTATGTTGGGTAGGACATTGCCCTTGTTATCTCTAAGGCACGACCTTTAAATGGATCATTTTAGTTTCAGATTAATGTTGTGTATTTATAGTGTAATAGTGGGTAATAATTAAAATAGCTAAAACTTTTTTAATCATTAATTTCGTTTTGTTATACGAATATCTCAAAAAAAAAAACAGTTTAAAAAAAGCATTCGGCACGCCATAGATCTATCTTGCGAACAAAACCGTGGCAAATAACACATAGGCTACATTGTATCCAGATAAGTATGCCTGGATATAAATTAGACAGTGTGTTATTTGCCAAGGGTTATAACCCTAAGTTAAATCCGTTCAGTAGCTTTTGCGTTTACTACACTAGATTTTTAATGACACAAAGCGATTTCGACGGTGGAAATTCTTTCAAAAAATAGCGAATAACAGTCAACAGAATCAATAGACTATTCAATCTCTCCGTTAATCACTATAGAGACCGTAAGTGACTCGTAAGCAAAATCATCAATACTGTTATAATTAATAACTTAATGGTTGTGCGAGACAAAGGCCCGATATCAATCTATCGGATATCTGCCAGCAGCCAGAGTATTGTTCGCCTAACTATCCGCGCCAGGAGCGTTGTATCCTATAGAAAGGTACTGTTGGGGGATCGATAAGGGACGCCAAATATATAACTTTTTAGACTGGACATGTTTTTATTTTGTTATTGATGGATGGCAGTCAAAACAACTGGGATTGTATTTTAAGCATAGATATAGCAAAATAAATGGCACAAATATTAGAAACCAGTATTGAAAATTTAATGATAACACGGCGATAGGTTCTGGACTCATAATAAGTACAATCTAGGTGAACCAACGTAAATTAACAGAGTTTTAATTTCACCTATTTCGTGGGTTTTATATGAAGTACCAAATAGGTACTTCTCCCTTACAGTACCATACAATCTGTATTTCAAGCCTGGTCAATAAGGAATCACAAGGCGATGATGTGTTCGTGACAGTATATGCCTGTACAGAATGTACTCACTATATCTCAATGTATGCATCTCTATAGAAGCTAGAGAGACCATATTCTATTTGTTTCAAACCAATAGCAATTTCAATAAAACAAAACTCTTATTTGATGTATCACAAAGTTAGCTAGGCTAGCTAGGTACTTAACCATACCTGATGTGGGTATAAATAAATAATAAATAAATATCCTTGGACATTCCACACAGGATTATGCATTAAAATTCCTTGTTGGTTAGTATTATGTGACGTGTAAAGGTGTTTACCAAATAAATGACTATTATTAACTATAACTATTGTAATATCAGAATGAGTATAAAAACTCAGGACATCATCTTAATGTTTTATACAGTGTCAAAAGAAAGTCTTTGCCTACTCTTAAAAAGACAGTGTAGTAGTGCCTACCAACACCTAAACCATCCTATGTTAGATACTGGCTGTATTCATTCCAATACGATCACAATTGCCTCAGAATACGTCTGTCGGCATGTTGACCGGATTAATTTAGTGCCGAAGACGTGACGGCTTGTCTGCATTATGTTCACTTTACAGTGAGCAAGTGTTTAGGGAAGTTATGGATGTCATACCTTAGCCAATTGAGCAGAAAGCAAGTTAAAATAAAAAATGGTATAGGTTATTTTATTTGGTACATGTATTTTTGCATTTTTTTGTATATTACGGGTACTTACTGTCTATAAAATTAGCTTTAATTTGGTTTTTTCATTAAGTTTTCAATAATTATTGTCCCCACACACTTTTGCATTTTGCGCTTTCTTCATGAACATTGAATTAGTTGGTTGTATAATAATTTTATTATTTATGATTATAAAACTAAAAATACCTATAAAAATCTCAAACAACTCACATCGCAAGAACGTAGGTACTATGCAGTATACAGCAATGCTTCTCAACTTTACAGAACGAGAAAGTGCAACTCACATTTACCTAAAGAAAGTAAATGAGCCCGCGACGAAAGCAATAAAACCAACATTGTGTTGCAGTTTATTTACACGACAAACTACGAAACTCACTGACATTTATTGAGGGCGATTGTGTATTTATGGACTTTTAATGTCGCAGAACATTACGAGCGACATTAGTATAGAAAATGTGGTATTGTTGTGAGATGTTACGGACATTTCTGTGGAGTTTTGTGAACGTAAAGATAAAAGTGTTAAGAACCTTAATGGTAGGGATAGGTGGAATAAATACATAAGACATCAGCCTGTAAAAAAACGTTGACCTAGAGTTTTACAATTTCTCAATGATACAGCATAAAACAGTATTTTTTAATGTCGTACAAAAGATGATTATTATTTACATAAAAACTCTTATTCGCGTAAGTTAAACTCCCTCAAAGTTAGTCGTTATGCAACAATGTTAAAACAACAATATTGCATTCGTCATAGCCATGAAACAAATCTCGTAGCTACGTTGTCTACGATAAATCGTAGCACGTCTACGGCGTAGACTTTATGTTTATTGCCCATACATTGCCTAGAACTGGATATAAACAAAGCAGTTATTTTTGTTTTATTGTTGATGAAGCAATAAACTGAGAATAACTATTCACCTATTAAGTTTTGCATTAAACAAAATTGTCAGTACGATTTTACTTCTTCTATCTCTTTTACCTTAATTATTATATTGGACCTTTATTTTTGTAGAATAACTACAATGTTTGTATTATAAACGTACTCCTTTATTTGCCCGTAAAAAGGTTTCATCCCATGTCATAAAAACACTTAAAAAATTCATGAATTTAAGGTCACCCATAAAGGCCGTAAAAGCAGGTTGACGGGGTTTCCAACAAAGGCTTATTTATGTTAGGTCAAACGTTGTTTCTAAACACTTCTAATATTATAAAAATAAAAGGTGTATGTATACAAATAAAGCGTATATTTTTGAAATACACAGTTTTTTATTGCGTTTTTTACCTTATATTTGTATTTACCTGTGTATTTCAAAAATAATTATGAATTGTGATCGCGAAAGTTTTAGTAGTTATAAATAATTATGTTTACACGATTAACCTAAAAATATAGTGTTATTCTAAATGAAAATTTTTTTACAGGCTAAACTATTTCTTATCCTAAATTCACGAAAAATCAAACAACACATTTCAAGTTGGCAATACTACCCATAGAAATATTTCCTCTCAAATACGAAGATACTTTTGCGTTTTTACCGTGTAATCAGCGCAAGTAAGTAGTGATTCTGGGATTAAGCGCGACGAAATTACCCTAAGCCAGGTGTGGGGTCCGACCCGGCCCGGGCAAATTGAATTTTTTAATAAAATGGAAGCAGTCGCGCTTGGAAAGCTGGTGTATTTGATTATCTTTTTTTAAGTCGGTTTACTGGAAATGCTAAATTTTTTAAACTATCATGGTTTTGAACATTATAAACTCTTAAAACGGGATATATACCATGATTCGTAGGTTTATAAGTTACCCGATAATTCGGCACAGTTTCCCGATATCTCAGCAACTGTGCCAAAATATCGTAATAAACTCATAAATCTACGAATTATGGTAAATATCTCGTTTTAAGTGTTTATATTTACTACAAAATGTGTTACGGTCCTGGGTCGCAAAATACAATTCGTTAACGCGGTGACGAGTCGCGTTTTGTCGAATTAATGCAATTCTATAAAACGCGATATAATTTCTATCGTTGTGTCGCATCTGTCATTGTGTCTGTATGATTTTCTGGGATGAAATACTATAGCATCTTCACCGTCTGTGATGCGCAATAAATTAAAAAAGCAACCGACATTTAAATCTAAAATCAATGTAACGCAAATTAAAATGTAAAGAACGCTGCTAATTATTAATTTAGTCTTTGCAATTTTGAAATTCCTTTACTAATCTGTCTTTCACGAGTATCACACAATTTTTAAGTATCCCAGCTGCACTTCAGTGTCTAGGGCAGCATACCACGTTTTCGTATTAATTTTCAGTGGAAAGTCTTTGGCGGAGATACCGATTAGCGACCGAAACCATGCAATAACGTAGAGTAAAGCTAGATTAATTAGTCTGCGATATTAAACTGGATATTACAACGTGAGGTTTTTGCTTCTCTTCTCTTCTGCCTAAAGGTGATAAGTATTCAGTAGGCAACATTTGTTTACAAAAAAATGTTTGACAACTAATTTGGGTGTCATAGGTAGTTACTGCAACATTTTGCTAATAAGCAGAGCTTATAAAAATAGTGTGAATCTTGCCTAATGTATAGCGTAAACCCGACTTACGATTAAAGTTTTGGTAATTGATCGGATATTGTGAAATAGTACTTGTAACGGGTATTTTTTATAATTGTGTTTTTTGGAAATAATAATTTCAGAACCATATAATAATGAAATTGGATAGTTGTTTTCGAATATTGTTTCTCGCTTTATCAGATGAGGTGAAATGACGATTGGTATTTTGGGATTGTCCAAGAGTTTATTCGAACGAACGAAGGATTATGTATTTCGAAATCTAAAAATTGTCTATCTAATATAATAGTAATATTTGTAATAAGTGCAAACTACAAGCTAAAGGTAAGTTAGATAAGGTTTGCTGGATGAAAACTCTTATAGGGTTAAGCTCGCCTTTGTACATGTCATTTTGTATCTGGTTTTTATGTATTTTTATTTCGTGTGTACAATAAAGAATAAAGAAGGTATGTCTTTCCTAATAAAAATTGGAAAATAATATATTTGTTAAAATTGTTTTACGAAAATAGCTTTCGTATGAAAATATTTTTATTACAGAGTGCCATCAACATAAGCCGAGTCAAAGTAATCTTGAAATATGTTTAAATTTAATCTGCAGATGGAGACAGCCCCTCGATTCCAATACGAGAAAGCACCATCACCCATTTTTTTAAGAAAATGCCTGCTTACGTCTCCCTTTTTATGATTGTTCTTCTTTTATTAGAGTACTTTTGTTTCTTAAGTGAAATTTCTTAAGTTGGAAAGGCTGGGTTTACGCTGCAAATCCGTACTTACTCTTTGCGTCGTAAAAGTTCGCCGATTGAAAAAATTGTTTTCCTTTGTAAGTTGCCTATTAAAGATGCCGTTTGATTTACCTCAGGTTCGGGTTCAATTGTTTGTTCTTTGTTTTTATGGCGTTTTTGGGTTTTATAAGTAATTTTACAGTATTTAAAAGCGAGTTTTGCTTTGTATACTGATGCTTTCGCTTTAAATGATTGTTTTAATAAACTTCATTTGAACGTGATGGCAATCCTAGTGTTGTAATTTTTTTTTGTTGTTCCATTATACTCATATTATTTTATAATATTTTTTTATTTAAAACACAACATACGAACAATGAGTTAAGAATGTTACCGAAGCTTAAGTTCTGCCACCGAACTTCAGTATGAGTAGGTACTGACTAACCAAACAGATTGCCGATGTCGAAAAAAAACTCGAACATTTTCATCAACCTTTCAGGCCACTATTCTTTTTCGTTTGCATTTTTGAAGCAAGCAATCAAACTCATCCATGCAAACACTCGAATACAGAACGCAGGTCTCCTATGACAATATGTGGAAAAATACGCTTTCGGCTTTACCTACGAGTATTTTCCTTTCAATACCACCAAAACAATATCCAGTATATTGGATAGTGAACAAACTGACTGGCTACGATACAAAACGTGGTTTCTCTTATTGAATATTTACTCTGTGGGAAACCGTCCTGCATCGTGTATTGGATTTTAAACTTTTATACTGAGTGTCCGAGAAGCTGTGAATGGGCTAAGACAGTTGATGTTCCAATAGCTTAATCTAGGACGATTTTGAACGTAGCCTAGGCTTAAAGTATATATTGTCAGAACAAAACAAAACGAGTTTGACAAGAACTCGATAGGTTATAGTGACGTTAAAGTTGCTACAACGATAAATTTCGCTTGCCATATGCTCAATGTGACAAACTTTTATTCATATTTTTTTTATTTTTTTTAATAAATTGATTCCCTTTAAATAATCTGTAAAGAAATAATCAATTTGTGAAGAAATTCACAAAACATAAATTTGCAAGAACTTTAATATAAATTATTTTATACTCTGGATATTTTTAAACACTGATAATTATTAACAGCTGCATGATAATGTACGTTTAACGGCGACAATTTATTCCTTAACCAGTAAACCACGACGTTATAATGAGTGAGCTTTTAAGCCAAATTTTCCATTAAACCTGTTTTGTCAGTTTGAAAAATCATTATTTTGTCCATACATCAAGAATACTTACAGTTTCTTATTATGAAAACATAGCAGAATCAACTTAGTAGTCCGTTTTGCATTTATTTTCCTCTGTTCATAATTATTATATTCCAAATGAATAAATCCTAAATTTCAAGAATTCCTGAATGTTTTTACAAAGTTCAAAGCTATAAATGAATAGCGGTTAAAATAAAACTGCAACGCATTCGCAACGGTTGCTAATTATGAAAAGCTATGGGTTGGCGTGCATTTACCCGATGCAATTATGCTAATCTTATTAGTATATCCACTTTGCTTGCGCAGGTTTTGTTGGAACTAAATTGTTCTGAGTTTCATACTTTATGTTTCCGAGTGGCGTGTGTAATGTGCAATCACTATGGGTTTGGCTTTCAGAAATTATAGTGAGAGTCAGCCGGTCGCGTGAGGCATTTTTATCTATTGATCAAGCTAATGAATATTTTTTTAACTAACCTATGTTTTTCTACTTCTAAGCAATGGTATACCCCAATTTTTTTTCTCTCTTTGTCAGTCTTTTACCACCAACTCTCCAGCAAGGTGTAGAGGTCATCCCTAAAGCGAGAAGTTTACAGAAGCTGAGACTTGTTGATAATAACCAGATAATAGGCTGAACTGATGACGATATAGATGCTTTATATTTTTGTATACGGTTAACATATTGCTGATTAGGCATTTGTAAGCGGGTTGCTTTTATTCACCAAAAAGGGTTTTTAATGAAATTAAAACACTGTCAAACCTAACATATTAAGGGTACCCCAGCAATTCCGGGAGGTAGTTGAATTTTATGGACGGACCAGATGGAAATGTCAGGACGGTCTCGACGGTATAACATTTGGATTTATTCAGTCGTGAAATGAAACAAGTCCCGGAGCCCCTCTCTATCACAATTTATGTTCACACTAGATCGTAGGCGTAGCATTGCAGTGGTACCTTCATTAGTCACAGGATATTAGATGTGATTGGCATCGGTATTGATCAACTATCCATGAACTGGGGCTTTGATAATGATGTAACTATTCACAGTCTGTTGGATATTTAAATAGAAATATAAAATATTCGTTTTAAAATTTAAATCCATAAAAAAAATCGTTACTGACTTTATCAAGATAAGGTTTTTTGCATCTTAATAATACCCTTATCAGTATTCTTCCTTGTTATAAACTGCATTCTCTTGTTTTTTCTTTTTTTCCTTTTAATGTTGTTTAACAGTCAAATAGGTTCAAATGATCCAAGATAAAATTTGTCTGTCTACAGAAGCGTGCAGAAGACACTAGCAGTGAAAATTAACAAATGTGATACAAAACATAATTATATTTCTACAGTTAAAAAAGAACTAAATAAACCAAAATATCATGCATACAAGTCTAGAGTACATACTCGTAGAACTGAAGTTAATAAATCACTCCTCATAAAAACACAGTGGTATATCGGTCTTGCCCGCACATTGTCAGCGTCCGCCATCTTCTGACAAATGAAATAAGAGGATTGCCCTGACAACTCGTACGAAGAATATGCTCCATGTGACTGTGATTTCATTTTTACGGCTTCCTTTTCTTAGTGAAAAGTTCAGATGGGAAAAGTGTGATTACGTTTCTATGTCTAGTTTCTATTTTGTGCGTACAATAAGATGGTTTGTGTTATATGGTAAGTAAGTTTCAAAAAAATTAATAAATCCGTTATCAAATTTGACTAGGTACAGTTACCTACACACCTTTATTTTTCAACTGTAATGAGGATGAAAAGAGGTATTAATCAGTTTACACATCTTTATCTTTCTACTAAATTGTGAGTCTATAAATTTACATTATTTCTAATTAGAATCTGTTAAAATGTTCATACCACTTCTTAAGGTTGTATGCGTCAAACCACCTACCGATGATAAACATAAAACCTTAACTTGAAAATACAAGCTGCAGAAAAACAGAGTTATAAAAACATGAGGTTTTTAAAACATCAGGTTACAAATTGTGCGAGGTTCCTGTTCCCAATTATCTGAAGATACTGCGTAACCCGAATGCGGAAATAATTTCATTACTTTTGAGGCGTTTAGTAAATCATAATCATCATGTAGCACAATTTTTTAAGCTCAATTTTAAGCGACATTGAAACAAAAAAATATGGGTTGTTTTAGACAGTTAAAGTGACAAGTTAATCTTTTTATCAAGAACATTTACACTCATAGTTTTAGAAAACGATACAATGCAAGATTGTAGAAAAAATGGTGATACTGAAGATCAAAGAAATATAAATAAAACATTTCCTGTAAGTGCTTTTATTCAATTAAATCTTCAACCATAAAGCAGCAGAGTTAATTAATTCTTCCATTAATTGAATCCGTGTAAACCCAATACATTTGAATTTAAATTAAGGATAACATGTTAATGCTGCAATTACGTTAAATAATTGTCATCTACACAGAATAAAAAAGAGTATGTACGTACGGTTGCGTTTATTAAGGCCCATAGATTTTGCGGGACGGTCGGGTGAAATTACACAGGCGTTATCCTTAAATTATTACTGTTAATATGTCGGTGAGTTTCCTTTACTCCTGTGTCTGAGGCATAGGCGATATCAAATAGCAAGTATTAGGTAAATGTATAAATTCATTTATCCCCGAATTCTATGAAATATCTTTGAATCCTTCTCCGATTTCTATAAAAAATATTAAACGTACGAATGACCATTCCATAGCAACTTTGTTTTTACAACATAAAATAAATAAAACTTTCTGACAGATAACAACGTCGCTATGGCAAAAGTCCTACGGTCATTCGTAAGTTTTTTGCAACAAGTCGCCGCAACCTAATCACCGACCTATCGCTGTTACCTATTGCTAGTGTGCGTCTACGTTGACTTGTCGTTGTGACTGGGCGACTCTGACGTCAAGGGACAAAATATATGAAAATTGTCGGCCTTAGCCTAGTAGCGTCTAGTCGCTGAGTTACTTCTGTCGCCTATCGCCTAGTTGCTTTAAATTAAATCATGCAGGTCACTTTGACAAGTCTTAATACTGAGGAAACTACCTACTGTCACTACTAACGTATACTATGTGCAAACGAGGCCAACACTACTAACGTATGTGCAAATGAGGCCAAAAATATACAAGTGAACTATCTATTTTATTTAAAGCTGTGACTGAAAGCAAGAAAGTTATGTGAAAGATCTACGCTTCCTTTTTTAGCGAAATGAAACTTGAAGGTATTGCTTGAGGGGCAATTGTGATTGATGTTTTTCAATTTAACGTTTAAATACTCTTTCTTTACGTGGAGAATTGGAGATCTCTTGTCTGGCTGGGTTGGGGTCTAGCATCTACCTAACTACAGTTATGTTTGGATAGGATTTGGCTTATTTCAATGTTTATCTCAGTAGAAAAGTAGTATACTTAATTTACTTTTTGTGGGATCCCTTACGGTTTAAAACAGGCATTAGAGTCACCTAGCTTGTAAGACTGTACATTTTTAAGTGAGCCTTGAGGTCCTACAAAAATAAATACAGTTTTTTTCTTTCTTTCTTATACTAAATTAACGTAGGAATATTAACATAGGCTTTGTCTAGTCATTGAGTTGATTTTCAAAATCAAAGCATATTTAGTTGCCCCTGAGTGATTTCACTTTTAAATATTGTTATTAACCTACAAGTAAAGGAATGCAATGTTAGGAGAATTTACATAATGATTTAGTTAATGTCCTAACATCCTATTAACTCGTACATGTTTTAAACATTAGCTCTAACTCTACATCGATTTTAGCTAAAACAAAAGTCGCTCGTTAGACATACAGCTGTTTAGTAACTCGAACTGAGTCGCCGCGGTCACCAAACACGAATAAGCACTCGGAACTTTGTTTGCAGATGGCGCTAAACTACATTTGAGTGCGACACCATTTTTTGGGATGAGACAGCCAAGCGTGAATGATTAGCTTTGACGTTTTACTCTATGTACCTACTTAGCATGGCATGTCCCAATATGCTAGATCATTAGATTTTCGTTTTTTTATTACTTTTACATAAATTTCTAAGTGATCTAGATGTCAGATGCGCAACATTATGGGAGCACATGTGCGACATGAACACTAAACGTGTTAAAATGAGGTACTAGGTTTCACTAACGTTGAAATCACTGTCTTATGTTTTTTATTTAATGGAAATACGAGTAACTTCATAAACTATGAAACTACAAAACACTATTTCAATTATGTCCCGATAATAAGTATCTATAAAATATGAAACTACAGTAAAGAATCTAAATGATTGTAATTTTTGGGTCTGAGAATCTATTTATTTGGCGGTTTGTAGTAATTATGTAGATCTGAGAATAATCATTAATCATTCAAAAACAGTCCTGTCTTCGCTCATTAATAAAATTTCTATGATATCTTCTTAGTATGGTATTACCACAGATAACATAAAAGTAGTATTACTCAGAATTGTTTGCTTCTCCGAAAATTGAGACGTAATAATAATAATAAGCACGCCTTCCAGTCTAAAGAAAGTTCAAAGACTTTCGCTTGGTTGGAAACATTCCTACACATTATTGTGAGGACAGCTGGCTCAACATTTCAGATTTTTAATTATGTATTTGTAAATACTGAATTCAAAAATACGAAAATTGTTCAAAAAGCAGATCAAAATCCGATTTTTAGGTTTCTGTTCTCTAAATTATTCAATTTTAATATTTTTTCTACAACGAGTATCTAGTTCAACACACTAATCTGTCATCATTTAATTCGTTTCAAAACTTTTAATCAACATGAATAAAATAAACAAAAACAATTAACAGTTCTGAAATGTTCGATTCAGCTGGAGATTCATCTTGTCAAGGCGGTGAGTTATATTAAATAATTATCTTTGTTTTAGAAAAACATCTCGGAAGAATTTTCTTTCAAATAAACTACATTTCAAAATCTGTTCTTTTCTTTTTAAGCTAGGTTAGAAAGTAACTAGCTACCCTGAAACAGCTTCATATTTACAAATATCAAGGAAACGTTTCGTATCAACACAAGTAGATTCAAATGGGTAGCACGCACCCTTTGTAAATTAAATCGTACAAGTGTTAGAAACTTTTCCGATCATATGCAGTGAGGTTCGCTTGAATTTGTATCAGGTAAGTGGTTAAAACTTATGTGTAATTTAGAAAAACCTTTTTGTGGCTTTTGTATTTAAGAAATGGCTACCGTTATTTTATTGCCATTAGGAGAAGATAATGAAGAACTCTAAATGAAAATTATGGCTTTAGGAGAAATAACTTTGGATGAAAGTGACCATCCAAAGTGTTATGTTTTCGTATGGGTACACTCGCACACGGTGGTTTATTGGTTTATTTTTAAACCAGCATTTTGTCTAATAACAGAAGTAAACTAATAAAACATCATAATATTTCGTACTTGATATTATAAATGGGAAAGTGTGTGTGTTTGTCTGTTTGTCTGTCTTTCACAGAGTGAGGTTGACTTAGGCTACTTTTATCCCGATATTTCCGCAGGAATAGGACTCTGCGGGGCGCAGCTGGTATATAAAAGTGGCAGCGCTATTAGAGGTTTAATTACCTTAAAAACCAAATTGTTTATAAACAGTTTGCGTTCACTATTTCTCTGAAAACACGGTATTTTCTTTTCACAACTAGAGTTACTTTGAATTTAGTATCAGCGGATCAAACGCTTTGAAAAACATTTTCTTTTGATACAAAAGTTAGGCAACCGTGAACATTTCTGAATTGATATCACGATTTGGCTGAATTAGTTACCAACTTATAAATTACTTATACTGTTCGTAATAAAAAGCCTGTCCGATCTGTAAGGGCGTATTGAGGCCAAGTTTTATTTATATCATCACAAGCTTGTGTGTGTTGCATTTAATCGGTTAAAAAGTAGTCAATGTTTCTTTCAGGTTGGTATTATTGTATCTCTCACGTTTCAGTCAAAAAGAGTTTTTGAAAAAGGAACAATAATTTTATACTACCTATCGTAAAAACTTTCGCGAGTATTACGGATGGCAATTATTATTATCATTGTGTAGAGAGATGTAAGAGATGTAAATTCAAGTAACAAAAATAAGCTTTCTCAAACAAGCTTTTAAAGAAACAAATAGGATGAGTCTATTTTTGTTGGATAACAAGGAAACTCTTAAAATATCCTTGACTCTATGCAAAGTTGCTCATGGCAAAGCTTTTTAAGACGTTCTTTATAGACCTTGAGTTACACCAGTCACACCTTGGATGGGTGACCGCAATTATTAGCACCAAAAGTAGAGCGTTTTTAGGCTTCGGAGGGCACGTTTAACACGTTTCGCGTTATTAAAAGTTAAGCCATGACGCCTTTAGGCGGCCTAAAAACTCCTTCACCTGAGCTAGCCACTTGCTCTTAAGAGCTTACTTATTTGACTTTATACATAACTCTACTAAATAGGTACTTAAGTAAAATACATTGGTACCTACGGATAATTTGTATTTATTCCGGTCAGTAGTACCAGTTTAATTAAGTCTGACTCGTTTATTTTAATGTTCAAACCATTTAACGTCTTAACTTCTATAATTTGAGCTCAAATTAAGTTGCAGACTCATTGTTAATATTAATGTTGGTCATAATGACACGATTTAGGTACTTTGGAACGTTCAATTACTATTTTAGTAGAATATTAAAACCACATTTTAACTGTAGATTATTTTAAAACTTCCTATAGTTCTTATAATAATATTTTCTCTAAAATGAATGCATGAGTTTAAATCTCTCTGTATTTGGATTATTTTATAAAAAACTTGATAAATCTGTAAATATTTTAATATTACAGATTATTTATGTTTAGGGTCTTAGTTTATGTTTTGGAAGTACGACCTTGGTAGCAACGGCCAACTTGCCACAAGACATCCACAAAAACTGAGCTCAGTTTATCAGGGCGGAAAATTTGTTTTGTTTAGCTCCTAATCCACTTACTTCTAACTCCTTAGCACTGATTTCTCGGCGAAAAAACAAAGAAGCGAGTAAAACACTTTATATGTAAACAAGCTCACTTCATTGTAATGTAAATAAAATGAAATGCGGTATAAACGAACATTATTTTATACAGATTCAAACAGTTACTCTGAAGTACCTAGACGTAAAATCAAAACTGTATGAATAAAGTTGATACAATTTATTAGTTACGAATCAGCATCAAATAGAGCTTTTCCATTGATTTATTGTAGTTTTCGTTAACGCGATCGATTACGTAAATGTGCTAGTTATAATATCAAGGTGCATATATTTATGATAATTCGTTTACCTCACATTACGAATATAAAGAGTCTTGATAATATTTACTTTCAGAAATTCCAAATTTTGAATAAAAAAAGGCACTTAATCGAAGAAATCTGATGCCGTCAAAACACCATGCTAAAGGTCACAGAAACGGATTTTTTGCCTGCTCCCAACTTTGTGATTTATCAGGGCACCATAACTCACTGTGGTAACCATCAGATAGGATTCCTGATTCCAGAACAGTAAGCCCCAATTAGCCTCCAGAAACCGCTTATAACTAATGATTCTATAAATCAGCCTTATGGCCTTTATTACACATCTTACATCTCTGTAACTAAGGCGTAGACGCAGCGAGAGATAAATTTCAGCACTGGTACATCACTTTCAATATGCTCGCATTCGAAACCCACCTTTAAAGCAATGAGCTTAAGTAATAGATTCTGATACGCGTGGTTGGGGCTTAAAATGATTCAATTTCACTTTTTGGAGTTTGTGAAAATTTGACAAATTAAACTGATCTGTCAGTTTCGGTTTTAAGATTTAATATCAATTATGTGAAATCGTGAGTTTAAGGGATTTTGGGGCCAGTATTGAAGTGAACATGGTTTATAGTAATATGTATTCTGTGTCTTACGAGTAAGTAAGTAGCTTAAAATAATTCGTCTGCCTTGTTTAAATATAACATTACTTGGGAATTACGCATGTCATTAATTATTACCAAACGTTTTATAAATCAAAGAGATTACTATTTACATTACTAGTTGCACCTTATATTTTCTTAAGCCTACCTACAGTTTAGGTAGGTAGATTATTAAATAGGAGTTAATTGCTGTACATCAGAATATAATTTGAAAATGACGTAACAGATTTGGCTGCTTTTTTCAGTTCATATTGGTCAAGATAAGGTTGTGTGCAATAAAAAAAACATAATGAGCAATCTCAGTCATGAACAGATAATACAAAATAGTAAGGTTTAAAGAACTTTATTCTCATAGAAACACAATTGTTCACTTATAATGAGATACAATGCAATTATTCTAAATAAGGTTTAAAATAGCCTCTGGTACCTATCTAATTAACATAACCACTTATATTATGTGTACAAAAGTAACATTATCTACACTATGATAATGAAGGTTTTTTTTTTTTGTAATTATTATTATTATTATTATTTTTTTTTTTTTTTTTTTTGTTTTTTGTTAGGTATCTAATATTACAAAATTAAACATTACACTAAGGTGATGACAGGTATTTTTTTGTTTTTGTTTTTTTTGTTTGAATTTTTTTTTTTTTTTTTTTTTTCCATCTCCGTTCTAGCTAACTCAATTTTTGTATTTTTGATCCATTTATGATTTTCTTTTTATGTTTTTTTATTTTGACATTTTTGTTATGTTGTTCTTGAATTTTATCTAGTTCCTCTATATATGCTTTGAGTTTATGTTTATACTTACTTAAATTTACGCATTCTTTGACGTTGTTGGGCAAAGTGTTGAATAGGTGAGCTCCCTCTAACAGGATTGTTTTTTTTCCATAATTTGTTCGTGTCTTTGCTAATTGTAGTTTTATTCTGTTTCTTAGATTATGTTTATTTTCTTTTATATGTAACTTTATATTGGTTTGGATAGAGTGCGAAATTATTCTTTTTATTAATATATTTTTTTATTTTATTTTGAGTTCTTTGTAAGGGAGCAATATTTGTAGTGGCCGCGGTTCCCCATATTAAAAAACAAACAAGTGGAAAAGTTTACAGCGGCTGACCTCATAATATCGAATTTCATAGAGATGGAAAAAGGGCGAATGAAAACAGACGGCCCGCAATAATACCCACTAAACAGCGCTATAAAAGGCTGAATACAATTGCCTCGTCATATTATTGTGTATAATACGAAGGTAGGAATGAAACGCAAGGTTTCTTCAGCCGTCCGCACCGGTAAAACAGTGATTTATTATATTAAAAAGCCTGTGTTATCCAAGAGATGGGACACAATGCTGACGTAGTGCTCGTAAACTGTTCCCGGATTTAATAAAATTTATTCAGCACCATTCTACGGGGACCGACAAATCATAATATTCTTTGAATGCGTACTTATTTAGTTGGGTCGGAAGTTTTAGAGCCAGTAAAGTTTATTTGTGACGATGAAGAAAATTTGAGCGGCCGGATAAATTTCACTGTTTTACGCTTCAAGCTCCGCGACCGATAATGCCGCTTAGTCGGGCTCTGTTTATAAATTTGGCTTTTAGATGAAAACATCAATGTTTAAACAGACAAACTCTTTGAAAGCTGTTACGAAGTTGCGTGAATTTTCGCACTTTGTAATTCAGAAACTTTGTGATCTTATTTTGTTCTATGTTTAGAAATCTGTAGAACTAAAAGTTTTAGGGATCCCTCGGCCTACACATTGTAAAGGGACAATATATTTAGAACTTACCACTTAAGTAATTTTACTTTAAAATGCTTCTTGAAATTGTACCTTTCCATCTATTTTTCGAGTCGTGCGTCTCTACGCATACAGAGAGAAACATAGCGAGATAACAGATTTTAGAAAAATGGAATAAGCTAAGTAAGCACCTCAACTTTCAACTTGTGACAGTCAATAGTGTAAATATCAATCAACTATGATTTTTTTCGTTTTGTAGGTAGCATATTGTAAGTAGCGTGGCAACATTATTTGGAGTTTGTTTATAAGAATGTGACATTCAGTTCTAAATAATTTAAGTATCATTTAAGTATTCAGGGGTAAATATCACACAAAATGTCTACTTTGCAAGTACAGCAGTAAGCTTGAAGTGTTAAAAAAATGTTAAGTTTTCATATTAAGTGCAATATTAAGCGCTCGTACCATAACACAATGATTGATGCTGTGGTTGCTTAGACGGAAACCATTTTCCATTCACTTGGTGCAACCCCGGTGTGCACTAATGAGTGAAATGACTTATGTGCACATTTATCACTACGTAACACGGTGAGGAACTAATGGAACTTCCAGACGTGCTTTGTGGTATGGTAATAAACAACTGAAGTAATAAGTGAAAATTTAAAACAAGTTATTGAAGTGATTTGTGTAAGTCAAATAACCTATCTATCTATGGCTTAGGTTACTATGGATAGTTTATTATTATCTGGCTTAGGTTACTATGAATAGTTTAATTGACACATTTTGGATGGAAGTGATGTCAAATATCTACTGTCAGTAAGCAAAACCAGAGATAAGTAGGTTATTAAGACTAGCAGTAAGACATTTTGGTAAATGCATAAGAAGTACATTGAGGGTCTATTTTAGAGGCGCGAAAAATTATTGTATGTTCTGCAGATATTTATCACAAGTTTTTTTTTTATAATAATTTATTTATAAAAAAACAGAGTATTTATGTAGTATAACAGATTTCTGTAACACAAACATTAAGTTGGTCAGTTTGGGACTAGATATGGTGTGTAAACGAACCAAGGTAAGAAGATGTCACTAATTTTGAAAATGAATGTGTTAATAAATTAGTTTTAGTAAATTTAGTCTACAGTTTGTGTGTAGTTTGTGAGGTCTACGCTGTTTGGATGGTCATAATATGATATGCAAGCAGCTACAAGCAATCTTAGCTTTGGACGGCACGTTACATTTTTGTTCCCTGCTTTAAGTTGCAGTGTTCAGGCTACCTATAAAACTCACGTCATCAGAGTTAGCCTCAGGCTCAGACAAACAAACAAACTGTCCAAATATTCACTAAAATAAATAGAATAGAATAGAATAGAATATTTTTATTTCAGAGAACACACAGCACAGACGAACACAATTACAGAAGGTAGGTACACAAAGAATACAGTGGTAGAAAAGAGAAAACTAAAACTAGAATTAAAAACAAAAAGACAAAAATAATACAAAACAAAAAACATACATTTTTGACGGGCAGCGTCTGTACAGGTGTGGCCCTAAAAAAGGATCGGTCTCAGCTTTGGGTCGCCCTGCACCAAATAGGTACAGAGCAACGCTGGTTTTCAGACCGATCCTGGTTATGGGTGACATCA
The DNA here is from genome assembly GCA_947086425.1 of Xanthorhoe spadicearia. NCBI lineage: Eukaryota > Metazoa > Arthropoda > Insecta > Lepidoptera > Geometridae > Xanthorhoe > Xanthorhoe spadicearia. The sequence goes on from OX352199.1 coordinate 7,952,471, forward strand.
CTACTAATATTATCATACCTATGGCATGAAGAAAGATAGCAATAGAAAAAAAAAAATATATATATACATGGAGGGGTAATAAAGTATTTAATAATAATATATATCAATGTACGTATATACTTAAGAGATGATTACGTAAATAATTGTGTTTGATATCGGAATAGAAGCTACATAATTATACTATCAATTAATACATATTAATACAGATAATATAAAACCATACATTATTATATATAAATAAACCTCGTCAAATGCCGAAATGATTTTCAAAAAGTAGCGGGCGTGATTTTTCATTTAATTTCAAAGCCCATAAAAGATTCGATATTTTAACATTGGATATACATGCTAGCTTTCATTCATAAAACGCTTTTGAAACCTTTTTCAATCACTGTTGATTGTACATCACATTGGAGTTGTTTCAGCTGTCATGATTGAGCCACGAATATTATAAAAGCAAATTTGATTCATGGGAAAATAAATTATTGAACTTCATCTTTAAAATGTAAGCATGTTATATCTATAATATCACATGGTACAGGTGCTCTTTTCAACATATTAACATACCTACTTTTACGTAGCTACGAGTATGTTGTTGTTATAACAAAAATATAAAAGGTACATTAGGTAAAGGACCTTCCATCAACAAAATTAATGATATATTAGTTAAATAATACTACCAACCAACCAATAACGTTAAGTAGTTCTTTTTCCCTATATTTGATTTGTTCCTGTCCCTTCCTTTTGTTTATCACAGTTACGTTAAGACAGTATGTGAAGATCATTAAGTATAGAAATTATAGAGGATTTTAATTTATCTCACCTACATTTTTATATCGCTTAATTTTTCTTTTGGTTTAACGAGTTTTGCTTCTTCCAGATTGTCCCAATACGGTCAAGGACGTCGGCCTGTATTTCTAGAGGAGCTAATATCATTGATTATGTCGTTCTTTTTTAGATTTGTGGGACGCTGTGGAAATCTATCATGATACGACAAACAGAAAAGAAAAAAGAAAAAAGTGTTTTTATCTGTCTATCTCAAGGATTACTTAAAAATGTACCAACAGTCTTATAAGCTAGGTGATTCTATTGCCTGTTCCAACACATCACCCTTCTCCAAGTCATCCGAAGAGATCCATCTCGCCAATCTCATATTTTTTTGGACGACGTTACTGTCACTGTAGACACGAGTAGACTGAATCCAAACGAAAAGTATTGAACTGGTGAAAAAAGGAAACAAAAACAAAAATAGGTCGATGTCCAGTAAGTATAATACTTTATACCCTGTCTTACTTTAGTAAGTCCACGGCCAATAAAAGTTCTCGTTGTTTGGCCTCCGAATGATTTGTGATCTGTGTGCGGCGACAGACGGCGACAAGGAGAATGGATGTCATGGAATTATTTTCGCCCGAGGTTCAACGTCCTTTGATTTAGGTAATTGCTTTTTTCAGTTTCATGTAAGTAATTTATTTGTCGGGTTACCCAAGGCTAATTGATGACCTGTCGGGGGACTAACAGATGACTGCTTGATCAGCACGTATTTGGAAAACATACATAATCCATACGCATTGTTATAAATGAGAAAGTGTGTGTGTATCTGTCTGTCTGTCTGTTTGTCCGTCTTTCAAGGCAAAACTTGACGTGATTTAAGTGGTGAAAGTTTTAAGGATGGAAAGCGACATAGGCTACAGTTTATCCCGATAATCTCGCGGGAACGGAACTTACGCGGGTAAAACCGTAAAACTCAAATGATATTTAAATAAATACAATATTCCAAATGAGTCAGTGGGTATGTTCACCTACAAAATACAATGTGTATTTGGACTCTGACCATCCTTAGATCTCTTAAAATAATTAAGAGTTCAAATAATAACAGAATCTCTATTCGGACATTTTATCTAAGCATAATAGTCAGAGCAAAAACAAGGTTTATAATGGGTTTGCCAGAGTCTACATTCGGCCCGATCATGTTAAGTTGCGCTTACTGTATAATATACTAGCTGCTCCACGCGGTTTCACCCACGTAAGTCCCGTTCCCGCGGGAATATCGGGATAAAAAGTAGCCTATGTCACTCGTGGATAATGTAGCTTTCGAATGGTGAAAGAATTTTTAAAATCGGTCCAGTAGTTTTTGAGCCTATTCATTACAACCAAACAAACAAACAAACAAAGTTTTCCTCTTTATAATAATAGTGTAGAAGTGTAGATAGTGTAGATAGTGTAGATTAGTGTAGATGTAGACAAACCCGTGTTCATGTATTTCTAAATAAGTAGATATCTGTTGCTATAGAACAAAAATATCACCGTCTTTATTCGAGAACTTTCCAACAAGATTATTAACCTCTCGTATTATTTAAGAAAAGGAAAATATTTCTAGTCCCTAGTTTGGGAGCAAATTTATTTTTATTATTATCTAGATATTTACGAGCATACGAATTTTCTAGAGATATGATAGTAGAAGTAATTTTAGTTCTAAGAAGGTGTGAGATAGAGTGGTTTTCCTATACACGTATTAGTATTGGCTGCCTGGACAACATCTTAACTTATTTTTTTGGGTAAGATAATTATAATTTAAAATAAATACCTAATTATTTGCTTATTAGCTTTTTATTTTTAAATTAGGTAAACTTGAATTTTTGGATTTTTATTATCTTGAATTTATAGTAATAAAAAAGCACCTAGCCAACCTAATGGGTAAGCAAATAAAATTTTCTAGTACTCTCTAAACAATACAAAACTCTTTCTAGTCTATTGAAAAAGGACGATACGAAAGAACAAAGAGTCCAGCAAAATGAGAAAAGAGGCCAACATACCGATTAATCCGGTTCACATAAAAAGGATCAATGGTTATAATATGACAGCAAAACAGGGTAACAGAGAGGCGCCGGCTGGTCTCTCAGAACCGCAATTCACGTCTAAATTCGCATTCCTACGAATTTTTGCAGCATTATTTTTAAATTACCAGCACCGGGCTTGATGGCGATTTTATTTCCTGGCGTCGTTGCAGGAAATGAGGAAAACAAGGCTCTATGGGTATTTGGGTGTGGCACGTACCCACTGCCTTTTTTGTGTTGACTGAAAAAATTACACTACATTATTCTTAATATTTAGGGATCAAAATAATAATATTGATTTACATTTACGTATTTCAGTAGCACTGAAGTTAAGACTCAAATAGTAGTAAAATTATAAAATATAAATGCGTTTAGTAAAATCTACTAACAAAATATAATAAGAATTGCTTTTTCTGATGTATCTTCAAATTGCACGTGATCAAAACCAAGTATGAAAGCTCCATCATTTTCCACCAATATTCGTGGCAAGTTGTGCATTTTGTGTTTGAAAACGGTCATCCATTATGGATGGCTTTCATAATTTATCTGTTCAATGCTCACAGCTTGAAGTTCGTGCTAACTAGTTAATAATTCTTGATGTCGATTCTCGAGTTAGATACTTTTAAGGAATAAGGCAACGTCTTTTTCAGACCGTAAATTTCTGAAATCATTTTGTAAAATAAATATAGTATTAGTAGTAGTATGTAGTAGTCTATAGTTTCAGAGAAAACGGCCAGGCTGAATAACTTGAAGTAAATATTTGTAATTTTTTGTCTATACAACAACACGGAGTGTTGGCGAACTAATCTACCCAAAGTAAGCAAAACCAAAGATACTTATAGATAATTATTATACCTACAGATATACAGACAAAAATAACGAATATTTAGTAACACAGTTAACCAAACTACCGATAGATAGGAAATATTTAAAAATCTTAATAAAATTGATTCGTAAAAACATAGAATTTTGAAAACTACGTTCTGTTTCTATATTAGAAACCAAGACTGTAGCTGCAACAATTAATGATTAAGTAGACTTGGCTAAGGCTGCCCAAGAAATTGTGAAGTGTCTATCATCTATTTGTGGCAGTGGCATCGATCACTGTATATATAGCCTGAAGAATTTGATTTCAAGGTATTTGTGGAATCGGATTGAGTCGAGTCAAATAATAAATGATCGTAGCGAATTCCGCTCCAATTGGCATTGGGAAATGAATCTTGGGTAGGCTAGTTGTTTGCAAAATTTGTAACAATACCAATATAATTCTATCTTTACAATATAGGTTAATACATTTTCAATTTACAAGTCTATTGAAATAACTCATTTTGTTATTCATCAACTTGGAATAACTTGGTCAGCAAATATCTTTAAGGAACAGTTTGTATTATACGATGGGTATTAAAAATAAAACAATAGTCCGGCTAACAATTTATTTGGTTGGAATTGATTTATTACTAGACAAATTTGCTACTAATTTTATGCTAGTCGGTCAAGAGGTTTACGGGGTTTTTTTAAGTTGAAAAGGAACTAAAAAAACAAATGAAAAACTATGCGTATGACTATCGACGAAACCACCAATCGTTCAAATGATTTTTTAACGAAATGTGCCATTAATAATAATTAAGTATCATTTAGTAGGTACCTACCTTAAATGCCTTCTTAGTTTCCTCTCCCGCTGCTGCCCATCTTCTTAGTTTATTCGTATTTCTATACTTCAATAAATGCCAATAAATAGGTATATAGTTTGGGATAACAAGTAATTTTTAGCAATCGATCCCTTTCACATCGTATTAGTTCGATTTGGGTTACATTTTTACGATGTTATCATTTTCTTTATTAGTTTTCCTAGTTGTAAATAGAGGTTGTTTATTCATAAACAAAGAAGTTTAGCATTTTTTCATGGCTCAAATATTTTTCTTCTTTCATAACCGTAAAGTAAAAGTGTTCTTGTGTATATCTTGTTAAATTGTGCTATAAAGTAAAACGTACGTTTTATGAATACTTGTTATAAAGTTTTGTTTATAACAAAATGCAAATACCAATTATGTGTGATAATAACAATACTTAAAATAATACTTTTAGGTCAATCGGACACTGCATTTTTAAGGGCCTATAGTTTGTTTCCGCTTAACCAGAAGGTATGTAATGTTGATACTATAAATAAAAATAATAGGTACACATATTGTACTATATTTAGACATAATTTTTGGCTACCTCATTCGACATCATTAAAATATCTAATACAAATATAGAATTAAGACGTGATCATACACCATTTATTTAACATCTCAAAACATACCTTTGTTGAGAACTCGTAAATACTAATTAAATTCACAATCATCATTAAGACAAATAATCTCGTTAATTCCGATTGATTTACTTGGATTACTATAGAATTCAATTAGTATTTTGCTTAATTAAAATGTACAAATAATAGAGTAATCAGAAGTATTAGAATGAACGATGCTAGTTATATTCTATGAAATCACTTGTGTATTGAATTTAAATGTTATTAGTACGTATAAGTACGCTAAAGGGGTGCGTATTCAAACTGCGCCGGGTTTACCGAGTGGATTTTCTTCTTTTTTTAAACGTTTATTTTTAATACAAAGGTCGTATATGCCCTTGCCGATGATCAATAGATTTTTAACTATCTCGTGCTCTAAACGGTGAAGGAAATTACTAAAAACTTGCGAAGATTTTCTAAAACCTTAAACACTTTAAACAGTCAGACAAACAGAACGTCATGCTCTGATGAATGTAGAGAAGATTTTCATTTTCATTATAACTTTATCGGAGGAGAAATTACTTGTGGCTGACTGCAAATGAAAAGATCACAATCAGATTCATTACAAGGGCTGATGAGTCAGCATTTTGTGGACTAAAGAATTGCGAATTGTTTTTTATATCGGTTTTATTAAAAAGTCACAGATAAATAGGTATTACGCCTACTAAATGAATCAAATTAATGGAAGTGTGTTAAAGTGGCTTTCGCTCGCGGCTTCGTCTGCATGATAACTACGTGGTGAAGAGTGTGGTGTTGAGGTTAGAAAACGTTTTCCTGTCTTTAGTACTAGTATTCAGTGGATGAATTTGTGTTCCTTACCATCACACCAGTGTGACAGAGCGGTGTGTGTCCATATGCATTTCCAGCTACATTCCACACCTACTCGTATTCCTAAATATCGTTAAAATTGAACTACTAGTTTAGGCGTGATTGAAACACATCCAAAATATTTAAGCTTACTTTAAGATTTGTAATATTAGAACCAATTAGGTAGATCCAACTTCGAGAAGGAGGTAAAAACCAACTCGGATGGGCGTATTCTGGAAATTTCGCAACGTCTTTTTGTCCAAAATAACTCGGTGCAGGTGGGAGCATGCCGATTTCAACCTAAATAAAACTCTTATAGGGTTAAGCTCGCCTTTGTACATGTCATTTTGTATCTGTTTTTTTATGTATTTTTATTTCGTGTGTGTACAATAAAGAATAAAGAATAAAGAATAAATAACTAAAGATGTTAGGGTCATCGGTCACTTTTCCTTTGACTTATCTGAAGATGATTCAAATAATGAAAGTATGTAGTATTTTAATGCAATTAAATCGTGCAAAATACTAATAATAAAAGATACCTATTCAAAATTACTTGCTGTGGTAAGTGTTATACTGAGGTAGATATTTAATTATTCCTCAGACATTAGGTAAGTAAGTATAGAAGTAAGTAAGGATAAATGTGTTTTTATTATTTAAAACGCACTTATCAAGCTACTAAATATGCGTCAGACAAAAGTTACGTCAGAAAAAGTGACTAAAACAAATTGAGTTTTGTTCTTCACTGTACCTTAAAAGGTCATTACCAAATAACATGCCTCGCCATCATAACCTTATTTTTATTCTCAAAGAAACTAAATATGTTTATCATAAATTTACGAAAAATGTATTATGCGTAAGACATAACTAACATTTCAGACATGTATAAAGAGATTTTTCAGGGTATATCTTAAGTAATAAAAATAGGGCTTTCCCAATATTAACTAAAAAGCTTTATACGAGAAAACCCTGACTGTTTTTACAAGTCTTACCGTAAAAAAGGGATGATGAAAGTTATGAGGGTAGGGTGAGTCTCGTAAATACGGGGGAGAATGGGGATAAAGGAATAATATATCAATACGAATCTTTAATATGCGCGCCGGTACCGTAAATCAACGCGAATGAAGCCAGATCATAAATCAAGATATGATTATTGTGATAAAGATATTTTTTTTTAATTTTGAATCTTGATTCTTGAAAGGAATATTAAGTATGAAATAATATTTTGTTTCGGTATTGTTTGTCTTTGATAATGTCTGTGTGAGATGTTGCAAATATTATACAATTTTGAATTTTCTAATATTCCAAAAGATTTTCAACAACGACAGTTCATAAGCACATCCACGCAATCCAACATTATCATTGAAACGAGACATTCCAGCTACTTTTGAACCCGATATTTTCTCAAATGTCCCATTTGCTTAAAATTTCAATACAGAGTTGGAGAAAGAGTCCCACACACTTTCGTTGCTACTACTATGAGAATTACCCATGGTGATTTTAAACGAAGTAAGTAAGTGTGAGTTTTCTATACTAATAATATTATAAAGAGGTAATGTTTGTTCGTTGCTAGTAAAAAAAATAATGTGTGATATTTTGTTTAATGAAACCGATATATTTTTTTGATAAAAATACTTAGGTTTTTTATTTGAAAGCTTCTCATGAAGAATTTTTTAGGCTCTCCGAAACAAACGCTCAGCTGTTAATGATACTTGCGGTCACCCATCCTTATTGGAAACGCTTAGAGCTTTGCATAACTTCAAAAATTAGTCACAAACGTAGCATGCTTCGTCTTGAGCGCTTCACAAACATCCGCCCGGCCCTTGGTAGGGGTTTGAAGTCGATATGTGACTTGTATGCAGCTCTAGGCGACGGGATATTTCAAATCGAATTTGCATTCAATCCATGAAAATGTCTTATGAAGTCGATCTATAAAATTTGGATACTAAAATTCTACAGCTATTAGATACGACGTCGTTTTATTAAAGGTACCTTAGATATTGCCGACGGTTTGAAATTATGGTACCATCTTCGTGATTTCGATTTAAAACGCGTCGCGCTGGCGTCTTTGAAAAGCCTTTTGTTTTTAGTGTTCTAAGTAAATTGGAGTTTTGCTTCTTATCTTTTTGTCTATTAAGATGTAGACCTGAAATGATATTAGTTATTCTTGATCTATTTTCTAATTGAATAAGATAATAACTTTGGACTAAGAATTAAACATGCTCTCGTTGTTGTGTTATCTATTTAGATTTGATACAAAGACTTTGGAACAAAGTATTGTACGTTAGCACAAGTTGTTCTAATAGATGTTTCAGATGGACGCATGGTACAAGTATAATACAATTTGATTTGAAACGTCAAAGGATTCTTTATTCTTTATTCTTTATTGTACACACACGAAATAAAAATACATAAAAAACAGATACAAAATGACATGTACAAAGGCGAGCTTAACCCTATAAGAGTTTTCTTCCAGCAAACCTTTGAGGATAGGAAAAGCTCATTGATTATGTGGGCATATGATTGGTACAACAGTACAATAATTAAAAAAAGTAATAATAATAAAAAATCAAATAAGAAGGTAAAGATACACACAATACATAGATAGGATAAAAAATACATAATTAAATAAGTAAAAATAAATAAATAAATACATACATAAACCTGTACATATACCTGTACATATACTAAGTGATATGATAGCAAGTGGGATTATAAGGATAGATAATGTTCTTTAACTTTCTTTTTAAAAGTGCTAATAGTCTGACTTTCACGAATGGAGTGTGGAAGACTATTCACTAGCTTCACCGCTCCAACCGTGAAGGAGTCACCGTAACGGGAAGTAGAGTGACAGGGAGTTTTAAGGAGAAGTGATGTTGTAGACCTACATGGTACTCCCCGTGGAACAAGAAATTCGAAACGCTCACGAAGGTAAGAAGGAGAAAGAGGATTATGAAGAGTGTTGAATAGGAAAGAAACGACATGAAGATCACGTCGACGACGAATAGGGAGCCACTTTAATTGGGATCTGAAACTGGAGACATGATCAAACTTGCGCAAACCAAAGATAAAACGGATGCACAAGTTCTGCAAACGCTCCAGTTTGTCCAGAAGCTCTTCCGTGGCGTCCAGGAAACAAACATCGGCGTAGTCAATAATGGGGAGAAGGAGAGTTTGGGCAAGGGTAATTTTAGTTTCAAAAGGCAGAAACTTTTGGAGACGCTTGAGTGATTGAAATGAGTAGTTAACTCGCTTGCTAATTACATTAACATGACTTACCCATGACAGCTGGCTGTCAAATGTAACCCCCAGGTTCACGGCTTTGTCAGCAAAGTCAATAGGTATGTCAGCATATAGAACTTTGGGAAGGACAGACTGACGAACAATCAACAAAACATCGACTTTCCATGTTCCATGTAGATCAAGTAGACTATCGGGGTTTATATAAACCCCGATAGTCTACTTATAAGTTGTGTAAAAGTGATATGAAAGTGTAAAAGAAGCATTCTCTGTTTTAAACTTTAATGAGCAGAACACATTTTATGATAAAACATTTTATATAAAAGGGTCTTTATTGTGAATACCTTTATTTTTATTCTTGTTGACTGGAATGGTGGTCGCGGGAAGACTGAAGTACTTTATACTTTCCGGAATATCTACTAACAAAAATGAGCTCTATGTACCAGGAAAAAGTACTAGTTATTGTTCATAGTAACGGGATGAAAAAATAAAAAGTAAAACTGTACAATACCCCGGAAAGTAAACATGTACTGCTAAGCGTCGTCTATAAAATTTGCTTAACAAAACACTTTCGCATGTGCAAGAAATTTACGACTTAATTAGAGCGTGTTTATGGTTGAAACTGTGGGGAATATTGAGCAGTAGGTATACGAACATTTTACATCTATCTCATAATAGAACGAATAACAAAGAACTTGAAAACAAGGGGATGAAATTGCAAGGTGAATTCCACCACAAGATAATATGCGCACTTTATCTTGGTAAATCAGTTTTTTATTTATCAGTGACGTAAATACAACAAGAAATTTTTTTCTTTAAACTATTTTACTATTAATATCGTGACCAAAATTTCTTAGATCGGGACGATCTTGATCAAAATATTGAAACAATAAAAAACAACGAGTTATTATTATTATTAAGTTCCTTAATAAACTCTGACCAGGAACTTAGGATAAACACAAAATACTAATCTATAAGCAGATATTAAAGTTAGCTTTCTAATGATGACAATGGCCTTCCGACCTGTCAAGTTAAGTTAACTTCTGCAGAATGAGCGTGGTCCTAATTTTTTTTACAGCTGTATACATTCCTTAAGGATCTAAAGCCTAAAAGATCTGAAAATAAATTTCTACCTCTCCCTGGGAATACTGTCTTAATTTTCAACTTCATAAACAGATTGAGGCTGTTTACCTTCAGGTAATATTTGAGGAAAAACTCAGAAGACCGAATTAAGACAATGTATTTTTTTGTTATTATGTTATCAAAAAGACCATTTAGTAATCAAAAAACCCTTAATAACACCGTCAGTTACTTGGTCCTTTGTTAGAATGAACGCATTTCTATCGACTTATTGCCTAGTACCGCTTCCAATTCATCAATGCTCGACCGGCGACCTCCCCTCACCAATACCTATTCCCCAATAAATTTTGTTCAATCTCATTGAGAGCCTGGTTTATTTCTTGATGGCAGCCAAAGAATAAATTTTCCACTTCGAATATTAGGGAAGTTTCATCAAGTTTCACAATAGTCCCCTCGGAAACTCCCTACCGAATGCCGTTATTCAAATTTCACTTTTGATAAGAAATTGAATGGGTATCTGAATCAGTTTGTTGGTAACTTTAATGGTTGCAATGACAAAATGTTTTTACAAATCTGCGAAAGTACTGAAACTTTAAAATAGAAACTGCTGCTAGACTAATTTACACTATGTAAGGTTCTTGCCAGTTGCATACAATTACATTGAAGTAAGTAATATATTTTGACATCAAAATTTTGAACACAGAACACAATTTTGACAGTTAATTTAATTTTGTATGCAAAAATTAGCACGTCCCTTTGCTCTAACAGTCGATTCTACACATTGGTGTCAGTGCTGTCATTGGCGTCAAACAAAAACATTACCTTTTATAATATTAGTATTAACAAACATACAAGTTTTACTTAAGGTGTAAATAGGATATAATAGTATTACAATGTGGAGTAGCTAAAGAACAAATGCAAATGTGTTTCAAAGTAATGTAACAAATAAAGTAATTTAATTTTAAGTAGTATAATTTTAAAACCGATTTGTTCCAGCCTGCGGCTTAACTTGCTCGATGCTTTCTAATTTTATGTAAATCGAGATAATAGAACTTTTTGCCCATTAATTAATTTTCACAATCAGTATCCCTAACTGACTTTTTTGTTCACAATCAATATTGTGCTGCATTCCATTGTGTGGATATTATTTAATACACATTTTAATAAAAAAAATTAACATACTTACTTTATATTAGACCAAGCAATCAAAGAATCAAATTATAAAAAGTTACAAGATGTACTTAAATTTACAAAAACTAATTTTAACAAAAGAAGTTTTTACTTTTATTATATTCAAAAATTTACGAAACAAATGTTTTAACTTCAAAACATTCGAAAACAGTGCTTCTGTAAAATTAGTTCACAGTAACTTTTGCTTCGTTTCCTTGTTATTTAAATCAGATGATAATTTGCTGCAAATGACGACAAGGGTCAAATTGGTACGATTGCAATTACTTTTCAATTTGAAATTATGTGAATGGGCAGAAAAAGTTGAAAAAGTTTAAAGGGACAAAAATTGGAAAACTTCAAATAGTTTTTGGATCCTTTTACAAAAGTCGCTCCCGTGGGATAGCGAAACACATCTGTAAATTGAAACAGAGAAGGGTCAAGTCTCGTGAAGGCAATAACTGTAAGTTTTTGATAGTCGGTGTCGCGTAATATTTCGAAATATTATGCCTACAAAGGTAATCATGTCTACCTATATTTAATGTTGTTATTGAAATATTATTCATTGTAATTACCTTGATGTTTCAGATGACGTGACAGTTACTGTTGGCACGAATGAATCAGCTTCGTTTAAAATGTGAAAAATTAAAATAACATCCAACTAATACAACACGAAAATGTATATCAACTACAGTAGAGAATATTAAAATTAAAACCTATAATTTAAATTTAAACATTTTGGTAGTTACTCAGTTTTGATTATTCATGTAGCTCTGCACATAAAACGGTAAAAATCAATATGAATATTGACATGAACAAGCAAACGTGTAGCAGAAAGCAGTGTGTTTCATACAAGCATTTCAATTTATGATCGTAACGAATCGAATGATAAACATCAGCCTCGGACCATTCAACATTGGACTCGAAAATATTATTAAAACAATATTTTTATATTTTTATTTTACCTAATCAATAACTAAAAAAATCAAAATGGGTTATTTTTCAATAAATACCGATGCGGAATATTTTGGATTATAATATTTTGCTTAATTAGCATGTTGTAATCTTCTATGATATAGGAACACCTGATCCACCTTACAAAAATTGAGACATTAACGATTGTAAAATTGACAAACCAAACTGTGATAGATACTAATATCAAATGATAAGTGGAAATGTAGTTGTATGAATGTTTGTTTCATCACGCGTGAACTGTTGAACTGATTTGTATGAAATTTGGTTATCTTAAAACCTGAATAAAGCCAGACTACTTTTTAACCCAGTATATCCACAGCAACGGAAATTATTTTTATACTGGAAACACCGCAGTGAGGAGATAGTAAAACAATATAGAGAAGATGAAATATTATATAACATCTTTGATGTCTGTTAGTGCTTACGAGTACTAGCAACATGTCGAGTCCAGTACTTAAATATTTGAGGTTTGAGCGGAACTGACGCTTCTGAAACCCGATTCAGTTGAACTGTATCGCGTCAATTGCTCTTGCTTGATTGGACATTCATTCGAGACACAAAATACCTACATTATTGAGTATGAAAAGAGATTTTACGAGTCGTATTCATACTTGTCAATTCTCGATCTAGAAAACTTCTATGCGCGAATGATAGAGCCATTGATATGACAGTTTTTTTATTCAACTAAAAAAATTTGAAAGAGACAGGTTTGTTAAATATTGTCATATATTCCAATTTGAATTAAGTTATCTTTAATTGTAAAAGTCAAGTAAAAAAAAAAGAAATAGGTATGTTTACCCCAGAGACAAATTTTTATTTCACTTATAAAACTATCATAATATCGACATTTCATAGCACACTGTAAATTGTAAATATTTAAAACTTTTGTTTCTTGTGTAGATACAATAAAGAATCAAGAAACATGTATGAACCAATAGACATTACTTTTATATACTCTGATTTCAAGAAACCATTTATAAAATATAACTTTTCTTGTAAAAATAACATAAAACACAAACCAGTTAAATTACTAAGCCTTAGTAAGACAGGCATAACTGGACATTTAAGATATTTCCGAGGTGTTTAAAAGTATTACAAAAACTTGCCACCGCAGTCAGCTCGGATGCAATTTGCTTAGCTCTAACCTCTTTACCAGTGAGCGGTGGAGACAAATTTTTCTCAGGGATTCTCATTTCAAGCTCAATTTAAAAATATACTTTGCTGAAAAATTCTGACACGCAAATTAAAGTTAACGTCGGTACACTGCACTGAAGTTTTAGGTTATTTTAGGGTAAAAGTGAGTTTACAAAAAGTGTATCTGGAATTTTGTGATCATATTATTATCACCAATAAGTGTGTATCTACTAGATCTTTTTAAAATGGATCTTAAAGGTTAATTTTTTTTAACTATTATATACTTCCAAAATAATATAATACCGTCATTTATAAGATAAACAGTGTAGAATAAAACACTGCAAAATATCAAGCACTACCGACGGTCGCCCTATTTCAAAATATCTCGACCAATTTAAGAACCTGTACCAAGCTATTATGCGAGCTTGTGTATAAGTTCATACATCCCTAATAGGCACTTTAACTTATTTTTACGAATACGAAATCCACTCAAGAGCTTTCCCTCGTGTAATCGTTGAGTACCATTAGCCCTACCATCAGCTTTTGAGTTGTTTATTCGACTATCCTCACTAAGTCAAGTATTTTAAATGTCTAAAATTATTGGTACATACAAGTTACTGAGGCGGCGTTCCGCTAGGTTCTCTCTGTGATACTTGACTGGGTTTCGAGGATAGTATCAGGCCCTACCACCAGTTTACTGCCGCCCCCAGTAACTTCCATGAACTAATAATTTCATACATTTGAAAGTTAGCGATGATATTAACTACAAGTATGTAACTTAAAAAATAATGGTAAGGCTACTGGTGGTAGGGCCATTGATTGGCCATGCCTGTTACCGAACAATATCCTACCTCGTATTCTAGTGATCCGTAAAAACGAACAGCGATAACCTTTCATTGTCGCACAAAGGGCCCAGTCAGCCGCGAATGGACAAAATTGATTTTGCTCATATTGTACTGAAGGCCAAGAGTGACATGCCTTCACGGCATCTGAAAACAAACTATAAACGACAGTACAAATTCCAGCAAGATATGAAATTCCCAAGTTTTAGTTTCTTGAACCATGATGGCGAATCAATGAGAAACGGCTTTGTTTTGTTGTAGGAAAGTTCATAGTAAAAATAAATAAAAAATAAAGTGTAAAGAAACTAGTGGCAAATTCTGTTGTAAGTAAAAATGTACTACTAGTGCTGAGCTGTGTCTAAACTTGACGAGAAAATATTTTTGATTTGCCATATTTTTCTCTCAATATTGTCTTTTAACCTACAATAATGTACGCTAGTTAATTAACCTTTGAGAATGTTTTTTGATTGACGTCAAAGAATAAATAAATAAATAAATAAATAAATAAATATCCTTGGACATTCCACAAAAAGAAAATTCAGTTGCTTCTAAAATTGTATTGTAGTCCTTTGTTTCGCGTTAAAACTTTTCTTTTTGACGTCTAGATATTTTGTGTTGCACGTTTATCTGTAGCACGAGTTTCTGACTTTGATTTTGTTCGCGTTTTTGACAAAAAAAGTTTCTCAACCTCAGATCACTTCAAAATTACCTAAACCAGTGTCATATAATAAACAAGGATAACACTTGTCACGTGTTTTGATCATTAATTAGCAACTTTTGATCTACTTTCAAGAAACCGGCTGTCAGTAGGTAGGTAATTAAAAAAAATAAGATGACTGACAGCGTCTTTTAACGTTATTAGAGCTGCATTTGTGTGCTGTAATAAATTTTACCCACAACTCGGAATCAAATCCACAGCTTTTTGCGTCTCACGAGGGCTTTCACCCACTGCGTCACAAAAGTATATTTAGAAAATAGATCCTCAAAAATCCGTCACCGGAGTTACCGGAGTTGCTCAAATAAACTTACTTTAAATAAGTTGAGAAAAGTATGATAATAATTTTACTAGTGTTTTATACGATGAAAATTAATAAGAAATGCTAAGTGTACCGCACATTTCGTTCTTTGGAGCAATTCCCCCGTTGCAGTTTCATTAAAATACCTCTTTTTCGAAATGTTGAAAAATTCACGGAATAGTAATAATTGCAACAAGCAAATAACAGTGGTGCATCCGGCTCTTTAATCAAAGTTGCAATAACGAAATATTCTTTGTTACGAGTTTCATAAGAGTCTTCTTTGAAAAATATGATCGCGTTCGCTCTAACCAATTAAGAGCAAAGCGGGAATGCTACACGGAATCTATTAACAAACCTGTGCTTGATATATTCTGTTCCTTTGTTAACTCAGGTGTTCCTGGAAATTATGTTGTTTTAATGTCTGCGCTGAACCATCGAAAAATCGTTGTAAACGATCAATAGGTAGCTCAAGTGCATGCTTCTGAGTAGTGTAAGTAAACCCCACCCCAGCCTAAACATGAATGTACTTCTGAACTAAAGAAATCTATCTGCTAAGCAGTTACTCTAATCTAATCGTCTAAATAATATTCCTAAAGTTGTGTGAAAGTCGAGGAGGTGAAATAAAAACATAATTTAAGAGCACATACATTTAATCTGAATTCTAAAGGAATGTTACATGAAAGGTCTTTACTTTGAAATACTTAAATTACGTTACAAAACAAGGCAAGTCCTAAAGGTATTTAAAATCGACATTTAAAGAATATAAAATAAGGAACTTAGTCTAAGTCTTCTTGTAGCACGGCATAGCTGAAAGGGAAACAAATTGTTTGCATTAGTGAATTATCAAGGTAATACATGCATGCGATTCACTTAAAATCAGTCAGTATCAACCAACAATGATCATCATTGTAATGGCTATATATCATCATGATTAGGCTAGATTAGTCTCTAACCAAAACTGGCGCGACCCAGTGTTACGCCTACCGCAGGCTCTGAAAAGGAAGGAAAGGGAAAGGCATGCCTAGGCCCTACTTCACAACTCTGTTTGGATTCCTAAATGGTCCAAACTACATTGTTTAAAATCCAAATGATTTTAAACGGATTAAACTACTCTAGATACTATAATAATGTTCAATAACTCCGCTATGCGCATATAAGAGCAGCCACTCTTCTACACCCATAGCTAGTCATTGAACACCATCAGAATACCTTAAAATCCTCTTCGGTCCCCATAAAAAATCATGTCCGGAATTTCTCAACGCGCGAGGCGAGGGTCAACCGTGTCTCGATTTCTAGTATTTGGTTTCCGAACAGTATAACACAAACTTTAATATAGGTAATTACAAGTCATAAAAATAGAGTTGTGGATAACATTAAGTGTTTGTTAAGTCTATTTGTTACACATAAAGTCATCTTAATTCGCTCAAATGCAATACAAGAATGCCCTAATTTACTGACGTTTATCGAATCATGTTGTTACGTCAATTTTGTTAGAGGTCAGATATGCAAGGATGGTAAGGGGGTAAAGACAAAGCTAACTCGTACTCAGCTTCTCTGTGGATGATTACAGAAAATAACATGCACATGCACTAACTAAACTTGATAGTGTCTGGACCACTGCAACCACTTAATTTACGCGGAATCTAAAATTACACACATGCACACAGATCTGGAAATAATAGGTATTAAAACAACATACAAAACGAAGAATAACCAATACAATTTCATCTGTGAGGTTCTACTCTTCATTCGTAAAGTAAAATAATTACATTATATAAAATATCCCTAACAGTCTTATTTCTAAAATACGTTACCAAAGCAGCACACTGAATTTAACTTAATTAGATAGAATAAGGATTAACTCCAGATAATGAATATGATCAATAACACTGACTCTAAATTAGCTACTTTCACTACTAACTGGCTCAATTCGTCAACTCTCTCACTGTCTAAAATCTAGCTAAACTCTCCCTTCAGAACTCTCTAACTCCGCCTCTCTGCCCTGACTGTCTGTCCTATCCCGTCTCCCCGACTAGCCCCGAATTTTCTGTGTCATCTCGTTTTGTTGCCTTCATCCCTTCCTCTTAATGAGGTGTGGTTAATAACAAACTGTGTAGGTTTAAGCCAATCACGTTAAAGTATTGAGAGTTGTAAAAAATATAGGTTTATACCCGAGTTCATTCCTTTCGTTCCAGACGTACAAAAAATAACTACCCCATAAATTATGTGAATTTGTTAAAAGAAATCGTCGCCTAGCAGCACTCCAATACTAATAAATATGGTAATTTATTAGCATGTGAAATCTTAAAACTTTTCAAGAGCTCTTTCTCAAGTACACTCAATAATCAATGTTTCTAAAGGAGAAGTGATGAAAAAAATAAATTCCTGTAGCTAAAATTTAAGGTCTCAAAATAGAAATCGTTACAGTCGCCCCTTGAATTTATTGATATTTTTAAGGTGCAAACCGAGAAAATGGAAAGAAATTCACATTACAGAAATAAAACACTGAATTATGAAACGATTTCAGAAATAGATTAAAGATAAAAAAAATTTTAGCCTATTGGATTGTGTTTACCTCCACATCAACATTGTTCTATTATCTTATTTATTTTAAATACATAATTGGGAATCGAACCCAAATAACGTTTTATGAAATGAACTCAACCACCTCCAAAATAGTATGTATCATGCTATGATAATAACACAGGAATCGACCTAAACGTTTATCATTGAATGTTCTATCTGGGAATCGAACCCAGATTAAATTGCTAACTAACGAATAACTATTAATGATAAGTGTCTAGGAATCGAACCCAGATCAACTGTTAATTAATGAATACTCATAAATGATATCTATCTACGATGCCTTAAAATAGTAGTACCTAAGTTTAATAATAAATAAAAAAATAAATAAATCTGGGAATCGAACCCAGATCACATTGCTAACTAATGTATAACTATTCATGATATGTATCTAGGAATCGAACCCAGATCAACTGTTAACTAATGAATACTTATAAATGATATCTAGCTACGATGCCTTAAAATAATAAGTTAATAATAAATAAATAAATTAAATTAATTAATCTTGGAATCGAACCCAGATCAAATTGCCATTTGTCCTTTTATTACTTTACATCTAAGCATAAAATACAACCTATGTAAACTTAATAAAACTCTATTACTACTCGAGAATCAAACTCAGATCAGAATACTTTAGTTTTAAATTGATATTAGGAATCGAACCTAATGTTCGCTAATAAATAATACTTCCTCTATTCTTCGGAAGTCGAAGTCGCTCTCAAATACTGATAAATAAAGTAGAACCTAGGAGTAAAACCAAAATGTTAGCATTATATTTACTAGAATCAATTTCAGTTTGAAATAATGACTAGCATGATATACCTTTCCTAAACATTCGCCTTTCAATGGTATATTTACTAAATTGGTAATAATAGTTAATATTTAAGACAACGCCTTTATCTAGAACTGCAAACTCTAACTGAAAAAATAACTTACTTATCTCTAAAGCAATAACTAAGTTCATTCATGAATCGTAATTGTTAATAATAAACTACTTAGCTCAGGATATTTCTTGATGCTGATCCACTCTAGCTCCACCCACGATGCTCAACGCGCCCTAAGACAACCTGATGTCCTGACTCTACCGACCGATGTTTTACAGGAAATGCACGATGCCTCTACGGTCCTCGCGATGTTCGTACGGTCCCCACGTTGTTTCCGTATTTTGGATCAGATAACAAAGCTCTGAAATTGATAAATTTACGAGTCAATATAAATAATAACAAAATCTAGAAAACAGTAATGTACTAAATACTAAATCTATCAATACTTCCGAACTTCCTTGAATAACTCTCTCTTAAAATAATTTGTGATTATAATGATGTAGATCTACACAGATATCGACACAATAATATTAAAATCATTACGTAATAAATTTGTTTGTAAACTTAGATAAAGTTGTATTATGATCTTAGGATGTCTGTGCACTTCGAGTAACTAAATGTTCATGTTAATTATCACCAAAATTTAAAGGACGTAAATATATCTAAATGTTTAAGTAAATCTAAACATTTTCAAATGCTGTTAAACTAACAACCTTTGTAATTTTTATCTAAAATCTGCCTCCAAAGTTTTATAAAATTATGTACCTAGATCAACACAGATAACATACAAACAAGTAATTTGAAAATTAGCTTTGTAAAATAGTAAATACAAATCTACTTAGCTCAGAACATTGTTTCGGAGTAGCTTTGCTCAGCTGTACTCGCACCACACGGTAGACAACATGGACCCTTGAAACGAGACGGCTCTCACGATGCTTTCACCAACGGTTCCTCACGATGCTTTCACCGACGGATCCTCACGATGTTCTCAAGCAGGCGGCCCTCACGATGATCTCAGCATTTTCGCCTTAAGTGCTGAAATTGAAAATGTCCGGATGTGAATATCCATGAAGCATAGAGCTGTAGTACCTAACAACATACGCCCCTACGACTTTAGTTAAGTTTAAAACAACTTGAGTCTCTTCTTCGGTTACAAACACCTACATAAATACGCCCCTAGGACTTTAAGTTACATTTAATAAAATTAAAATCTCAACCTTTTAACAACCTGGAAGATAAACACGCCCCTATGACTTCTAGTCAAGCATAAATTAAAAATGAGTAGAAACGCTATCAGAAATCTTGATTATAAGCCATTGGCTCTTAACTTCACAGTTAAACTATTTAGTATTTTACCAAAGTAAATAACAACAAAACTACGACCATAAACCGAAATAAACATTTGTAACAACAATCTTCAATGAAGACAACTACATATTAAGTACGAGTACCTACCGTATTTAAAAACAAAACAACCAAACCCAAAACCTTTACTTCGCTTGCAATAATAACTTTTTATTGCATCTCTGGCAAGTCTCTATTCTTCTACAATAAACTATCGTTTCCCAAATTTGCACGTGTGGCGCATTTGCTTTTAAAACCATACGACCCAACCTATTGTAAAATTTGCCTGACTTTGTTTTAAGAAAACAAAAAAAAAGAACATCTGCAGATAATGCAGTTAACAAAAAATATCCCAACGCTAACGCAATAGTTTTTATGGCTTGCCCTGTCCTGTTGTTTTTATTTCACCCTCTTGACTTTCACACTTTAAGTTTGGCACATGATTTCGTCTATTAATACTCTACGTTGTGTTTTAAAATTGTAGTAACTCAGATTCTTTAATATAGGTTATTGAATTAAGCAAATAATTCAATATTTAATGACCTATATCCTGGTCACGGCACCACTGTAAGTTAACTCGTACCAGCTTAAACATGAATGTACTTCTGAACTAAAGAAATCTATCTGCTAAGCAGTTACTCTAATCTAATCGTCTAAATAATATTCCTAAAGTTGTGTGAAAGTCGAGGAGGTGAAATAAAAACATAATTTAAGAGCACATACATTTAATCTGAATTCTAAAGGAATGTTACATGAAAGGTCTTTACTTTGAAATACTTAAATTACGTTACAAAACAAGGCAAGTCCTAAAGGTATTTAAAATCGACATTTAAAGAATATAAAATAAGGAACTTAGTCTAAGTCTTCTTGTAGCACGGCATAGCTGAAAGGGAAACAAATTGTTTGCATTAGTGAATTATCAAGGTAATACATGCATGCGATTCACTTAAAATCAGTCAGTATCAACCAACAATGATCATCATTGTAATGGCTATATATCATCATGATTAGGCTAGATTAGTCTCTAACCAAAACTGGCGCGACCCAGTGTTACGCCTACCGCAGGCTCTGAAAAGGAAGGAAAGGGAAAGGCATGCCTAGGCCCTACTTCACAACTCTGTTTGGATTCCTAAATGGTCCAAACTACATTGTTTAAAATCCAAATGATTTTAAACGGATTAAACTACTCTAGATACTATAATAATGTTCAATAACTCCGCTATGCGCATATAAGAGCAGCCACTCTTCTACACCCATAGCTAGTCATTGAACACCATCAGAATACCTTAAAATCCTCTTCGGTCCCCATAAAAAATCATGTCCGGAATTTCTCAACGCGCGAGGCGAGGGTCAACCGTGTCTCGATTTCTAGTATTTGGTTTCCGAACAGTATAACACAAACTTTAATATAGGTAATTACAAGTCATAAAAATAGAGTTGTGGATAACATTAAGTGTTTGTTAAGTCTATTTGTTACACATAAAGTCATCTTAATTCGCTCAAATGCAATACAAGAATGCCCTAATTTACTGACGTTTATCGAATCATGTTGTTACGTCAATTTTGTTAGAGGTCAGATATGCAAGGATGGTAAGGGGGTAAAGACAAAGCTAACTCGTACTCAGCTTCTCTGTGGATGATTACAGAAAATAACATGCACATGCACTAACTAAACTTGATAGTGTCTGGACCACTGCAACCACTTAATTTACGCGGAATCTAAAATTACACACATGCACACAGATCTGGAAATAATAGGTATTAAAACAACATACAAAACGAAGAATAACCAATACAATTTCATCTGTGAGGTTCTACTCTTCATTCGTAAAGTAAAATAATTACATTATATAAAATATCCCTAACAGTCTTATTTCTAAAATACGTTACCAAAGCAGCACACTGAATTTAACTTAATTAGATAGAATAAGGATTAACTCCAGATAATGAATATGATCAATAACACTGACTCTAAATTAGCTACTTTCACTACTAACTGGCTCAATTCGTCAACTCTCTCACTGTCTAAAATCTAGCTAAACTCTCCCTTCAGAACTCTCTAACTCCGCCTCTCTGCCCTGACTGTCTGTCCTATCCCGTCTCCCCGACTAGCCCCGAATTTTCTGTGTCATCTCGTTTTGTTGCCTTCATCCCTTCCTCTTAATGAGGTGTGGTTAATAACAAACTGTGTAGGTTTAAGCCAATCACGTTAAAGTATTGAGAGTTGTAAAAAATATAGGTTTATACCCGAGTTCATTCCTTTCGTTCCAGACGTACAAAAAATAACTACCCCATAAATTATGTGAATTTGTTAAAAGAAATCGTCGCCTAGCAGCACTCCAATACTAATAAATATGGTAATTTATTAGCATGTGAAATCTTAAAACTTTTCAAGAGCTCTTTCTCAAGTACACTCAATAATCAATGTTTCTAAAGGAGAAGTGATGAAAAAAATAAATTCCTGTAGCTAAAATTTAAGGTCTCAAAATAGAAATCGTTACAGTAGCAGTGGATTAGATATCGTGAACTAATTAGAAATTAAAATAACATAACAAGTGGCAAAGTTCAAAGTTTTATCAAACCGACTTATATTTCGCAAGAAGATAATTGATTTCCAGCACTTTCGAGGTACATTTCTAATAAAAAAATATTTCAAAAAAAAGTTAGTACTTAATGATAAAAAAACACACAGTCAATCATAAAACCTCCTCCTTTTTTAAGTCGGTTAAATTAAGTTACTGCCACAATATTAAAATAAATAAATTTACCTATAACGATGTTAAAAAAATAAATTATATTTTTATGATATTTCTAAAACATAGAAACCACTATTTAGATCAAATAATCGTTAAAAACTTTGTTTCAGCAGTGACTCAGATATGTTTGAAATAAGTTGAATAAAATTATTCTCGTATTCTCCGGTTACAAATAAGCGGTTCCAATTTATCATGTCCAAGAAGTTGTACGTTAGTTTATTTTCGTTTTCTAAAAACCGACGACCGTAATAAAATTATTAGGAATAGTTTAAGCTTTAATCAAATAATTCAAAAGGTAATCACTTCACAGGTTAAATTGTTAAACATTAAATGACTTCTGATGAAAGATAATGAAATATGATCACTGTATTCCTAGGCGCGGTAGGAATAATTATATTCTTTTAGAATATCAGTTTTTTTTTTATTCTATGAAACTGTTGAATGTATATTGCGAACTTAAATAAATATAAGTTACAAATAGATGACATGAATGACGATTTTCTTACTTGACTTCAAAGACGAGATAATGATGAGTGAAAACATTAAATATTTCGGAGATTTTGTTCCGAAAAACCTGCGTGGTTGACTCAATCGAGTTGAGTACGCCTTTTTTCTTAAAGTTCAAATGTAACTCTTGTCTTCTCCAAGTTAAACTGAACGTATTTATTCGAAGCATCAGTCTTCTTGCAGCCATCGCTGTTTAGAACACCAAGGCTGTATGAATAATAGTGCACTCTACGTAACATAGGGATTTGAAGAGAAATGTGTGAATAGCATTGTGGTAAAGACTAGCGGCTTTGTCCAAGACGCTTATCCCGAGAAAGGTTGGGTACAGAGAAACTTGTGACGAGGGTGTTAACATCGTAAATTAATATGTATGACCGCGTACGTAATAATTCAAAAGTGTATGGTACACTGTCAGGATATTTATGACAATAGTCATGTTTTGATATCCTTTGCGTTCTCTAAACTCATCGAAATCCACGTAACTGTTGTGAGCAGCTTTACTACTATGCCATCTATAAAATATCGTTTTAAATTTTGTTGATACATTAACAAAATTGTTAGAGGTATAAATGGTAAGGGTCATTCGAAAATTAAATGTCATACTTACATAAATCTGTCATAGATCTACTGATTTACTAAATGATCTTGGATCATCAGGTCGGAGTATCTTATCTACAAAGCTATGGTATAAGATCGCGAAAGTTTAAATTGTACTATGGTATAGACCTTAAAAGCTGGTCGTACCTACTATATATCAAGCTATGCTACGACTATCACGGTAACAACGTCACAGTTATCATACAGATGAGTGAACACCAGTATCGGTATACCTGGCTTTCGACCTTAGATGAAACATTTAGCTTTCAGTGATAACCAAACACGTAAATCCTTCTCACCAAAGTTCGGTACTTACCACTTCATCCAAACTTCTAGTGTATAGTCATAAAAATAGTAGTTGACTGACTAATTAGTATCCAGACCTTAAGATAATAAAAGACTTTTAAGAAGTCTCATCTTATTTCATTGGAAATTCAATTTTATCATATTTCGTATAAGACACATCTTAAATAGAGAATCGCAAGTTATCGCACACAAAAATTGAATTGCTGTCAGCATACAACCGTTCCCAATCCAATTTATTTCTGTACTATCTGTGAACGTGAAAATTCAAGTTTCGTATCGATTTTACTCTCAATTCCACACATATTTGGTCTGCTGCACCTTTTAGCGCAATAAAAATAATCTTCTTTGTTCGACGGTCCATGGCACACATGGCACAGTATATTTTCGAATAGACGAGCACTCTGAGAATATTAATAGACAATTTTGCTAAAACTTTCTGGTAAAAAAATTACTCAACGTAACTTTTTCCGTCAATCACACATTTTCGAGCCGTATTTTCGTATGCGGACGTTTGATACGACAAAGGCATCAATTGCACGTTACCGAACCTGTGGTACCCGATAGTTGAAGCTCTGACAAGCTTACTGCGGGAATACGACAGTATTTAGCACGAACAACGCTATGTGGATGCAAAGTGATACAAGAGAAAGATTTCCCCAAATAGGCAAATACGAGTACCAAGACGAGCAAGACTAGAAACGGGTTTTTGTATGCTCTTAGGCAAGTTGAAAATTGTCATAATAAAAGAGTTAGATCAGCCAGATTTCGTAAAACCAAAATAATTCTACCATATTACGTCTGCAAAATCTTGTGTATTTTTATTTTTTTCTCCCGCACACTTCACTATCACCTTTTTACAATCGCTTCATCTTGCCCGCACTTATAATTTTCTTCCACCAGAGTTGGCTACTTGGTCATACGAACGAACGAACGAACTGTAAAATAGAAATATAGGTAGTTAAGATATTATTATGTCAACTATGCTACTGGATTCCACATACTGTTCACAGCGATCCATAACAAAGCGGCCTTTGCAAACAGGAATTGTTGTTCCAGTCCCAAATTGATATATTCAGAGCCTTACATATTTTAATTGAGTTAAAAAACATCAATGCTGTTATTGAAGAGAGAGAATTGCGCCTGATAAATACACAAATATTATCCGTAAAGAGTCTTGCTATGATCTTAAATTGTGCGTTTTTACGCAAATGTAGGAATATAGATAAGATAATTATTATTATAACCTACGTAAATATCAGCGGGATAGTGAACTTGACTGACATCGACGTGACTTCCTTCTCATTCTTCAAAGATCGTCAATTAAAGCGACGCTCTGCGCAATAATCAATTGGTCGGTTTACAGCTAGAAGAGTATTGAGGGCTTCCGTCCAGCATGTTAAACTGTTGGTCTTGGCTATTAGTAGTCGTAAAAACTCTAGTATCAGAATATTATCTTAACTAATATTTTTATTTGGCAAATGTTTGTATACACTTCAGAAGCGTCTGATGTGAAAAGATACAAGTTTAGATTTTTTATAAAAAAGAAGCTATTACGTCCTTATAGAATCTTAACCATCACGTGTCGTGTTTATGAGCACTAAAATGTCGTAAAGTCCATGGGTATTAGTGTTAATTTGTTGAACAAACTTTCACATTTATGTACTTCGAAACTTTGCCTCGAACTAGGTCATTAAATGCAAGTCCAAAGCAATTTGTAAAGAGAGCGCCTTGTTAGCATGCAAATACAATCCTAAAGATTCCAGCAATATTCAAGTCATTAGTGTTTGTGTGGACTGCAGAGTAAAAAGGAAACCGCTTACTGTGGATGACAATTTAATAATAGTGCCACTTTTTGCAGCAAGCAGCTTTTTACGCGATACTAATTTCTTTTTTATCGAGGAATTTTATAAGCAACATTATAACTTTTTAGTAGAAAAATATTAAATGAATAAAAATTGTTTGAAAGGTGTGCTGAGATGACTAGTAATGGAAATTAATATACAAGGAAATAATGCTGTGTCGACCACCGGGTAATTTTTTTCATTACAATTATTTCTTAGTTTTCTATATTATATATAATATATTATATAATATAATATATTATATAATATTTTATTATATAATATATTATATTATATATTATATATACCTTTGTATATTTTTCTGCGATATTTCAGGTGTATTTTTAGAATAAAACTCAAAAATTCTCGGAAAAGAGTCTTAAAATGGAATATTTTCATTTTCAGTGTTATTTTGTTAGAGCGATTTAACGATCTATTTCCAAATTAGGTAGGTACAAGGTAAGTGAAGAGACGAAAATAGTCAGTATAGTCCAACTCAGTCAATAGTACTCAAAAATCAGGCTTTCGTGAAACTAGCTGACAAGCAAATGTGTGATTGGAGACTCAAAACGACTCTCCACAGACGAATGTAACACAAAGGGATGTAAAGGGATAATTCAAAAAAGGACATCCTTGAAACGCCCAATTCTTCGCTTCATTTCACAATCCCCTGAATCCGCGTTAAAAAGGACGATTCGCTTCGCCCAGTCAATTTGTTCCTTCACGGCAAAATCTGACTCAATCATGATTTAAATGTCATTAATCAATAGGCGTGGATCTTATTATGGTGCCTAATGGAGTCTTTTGTTTCTGTCACTTGACGATTTAAAATGACTTTGGAACAAGTAAATAATGAGAGTAATTATTTGAAAAACTATCACAAGTATCTACTTATTTTATTTAACTACGAAAAGTTAGTTACTTTGAAATACTATTAAATGTTCACAAGTTCACTTCAAAGGTTTTGCAGAGGTTTTTTAAAAATATTATTCAAACTAATCATAAACCATCATGAATAAAAACAAGTCAACCTTATTTATTTTTTATACCCTTTAATTTCATCTATATATGTATGAACTGTGTAAATCTGCTGACATGTCCTAATGTTGTGCATCATCTTCAGCAAGTGAAAAATGAAACAGGTAAGTGGTGATCAATTGACTTCGTGGAAACAAAATACTTAATTGAATTCCACATATATTCCATTGCATTATCTGATTCTTACCAGCCAGCAATACCTTTCTCCACACACAAAATAATTTTTATAAATATATAGATGTTAATTAAAAATAAATTAAGATAGAGATGGTCTGAGTTTAGTTGTACGTTTACATAAAGCTAGTTTCAATAACCAACTTTGGTTTAGCTTACTGTGAGTAGATATTTACATTACTTCTATACAAATATCAACCGATAGTAAGCAATGACAGATATGATAGGTTATTAAGACTGGGTATTAGTCAATTCAACTGAATAATATCAATAGTAAGTCCAGTTTATACGTTACCATAAATTAGTAAAGATAATAGCTTTTCTCTTAAATGTATTTTTAAGCGAAACAAAATATGTTGCAGCCCTAAGCTTAAAATGGCGAACTATAAAAGCACATAAATGGAGATTACATTTAAGCTGCGGTTAGTGTTGTATTAATCGTCGTGGTATTGTGATTTTCATTAAAGCGAGCAAGTGGGCTATTCATTGTGCTAAATAAAAATGTAATTCGTTTAACATCTTAATTGTAATCAAGAAGAATTTTTAGATTGAACTGTTGTGCCAAATTTCTGACAGTTACCTTAGATAAGTAAAGAATTAATATTTTAATAGAATTACAAATCCAGTTCTTTTTACAAAATCAAATTTTTTAAATGTATTTTTTATGAATATCTTAATGTATTACCGAGACTCAAAATGTGATAACTCCATCAAACGCAAACTAATCTTTTAATCATGAGAAACTCAGTTTGAAACAAATAAGGAAGGCTTAAAAGCTAAACTTGAATTAATTTTCAAGGTAGCTGCAAAATTATTAGCAAGAATTTGGAGCCCAAGAGATTGGGTTAAACTGATTTTACTTGGATAAGGTAATTTTAATATTGTTTGGTTAATTGTTGTTATAGTGGAATTGACTAGGAAGTGTTTCCTGACACATTATTATTTAAAAACATGTAAATATTTACAATCACTTTAAATGTCGTATTTCTGTCGTTTCTGTAAAAGTATAAATGGACATACCTCTGAGTAGCCTGCAAAACACATAAATCATTCTAAATAACTTGTTTATCTCCCCGAAAACACGTAATGTTTTTTTTGTATTTGATTACAAGGTTTGTCATTGAAAGCCAATTCTCAGTACGAACTTTCCATATTAATACCATCAGAATAATTCATTTTTTATCACCCGAGAAGTATTTACGCATAAATGTTATCGCATAGATTCTGATGAAGCTAAATGGTGATGACAATGGCAATAGTAGCGGTCATAGTTCGAGTGCATTGATGGCACAGAATAAAGAGGGAAGGGCCCTTTCTTTCGGGGTAAGCACTCTGCTTTTCTTGCGAATATGAGGAAATTATCAAAAATTTACTTGAAAATTTAAATTTAACGACCTCTGTGGCGCAGTTGGGTGAACGCCCGGCTGAGACGCAAGAGGTTGCGGGTTCGATCCCCGCTACGGGACAAATGTTTGTATGTTCTGCAGATATTTGTTCCGTGTTTGGGTGTTTCCTATCTATAACATGTATGTATTTACAAAAAAAAAAATCGTATCTAAGTATTATATCAGTCATCTGGTTACCATAACACAAGCATTAAGTTGCTTAGCTTGGGACTAGATGACGCTGTGTGGAATGTCCAAGGATATTTATTTATTTATTTATTTATTTTAAATAAAATTTGAAACATGAAAATTTGCGGTTTTTTTTATGAACTATGTAGCATAATATTGACTTAATAATAGCTGAAAATAGGATAGCTGCTTTCCCGCATAAAAAAAAAACAAAAAGAATAAAAATATTGACGGGTAGAATGCCACGAAAACTAGGAAGCATTCTACCAGTTTTTTTTTTACAATTGAACATTCATGCTAGGATGCACTAATTCATACTAGATAACGAATTACCTCCCTTTTTCAAGTCTTATTGTTTTTAAAACGACAACGAAAAATATGTGTGTCAACAAAAATATCGCACAAAAACATTGCCGCTAAGGTAAAGCAAAACTAGGACATTTCAATAACGTAACATAAAAATCCCATTTGGTCCATCGCCAAATACTTCTTCTGATTTAATTTCGTAGAGTAAAACAAAGTAAACGAATAAAACCTATAGAGTTCAGTATTAATGTGTCTAGATTTTTATAGAGCTTGATCCCTAAGACCTATAAATCTAGATTTATTGCCACGGAGTTTCTTTACTGCGGACGGGATTGGTCGCTGAAAAAAATGAATGAGTTGCTACTGAATATTAAAATCGAGAAATACCGTAGTTTTCGTTAAGATTAATTTCAAGTTTCGTTCTGTTCGATTTTTAAGCGTGGATTAAACTTTGTACAATATTGCTTGCCAGTGTTTTTCTTAGTAATGTCTTTCACTTTGCTCTTAAGTAGAAATTATTTTTATCTTTGGTCTCTTAAGAATAAAATAACTGTGGGCACAGTTTCTAAGAAAACTTAATCTAATATTAAATTTTATGTCAAGTTAATGCTTTAGGTATTGATTGTGGATTAAACCCTAATTTACCAGGTGACTAAAATATATTGACAATGGCCGGTAAAGCTGTGAGGGTGGTTTAGGTGCTGGGCAAGCCCTATTCCATCTCAATGACCTGGACACTACAGTGTCTCGTTAAGTGTAGGCAAAGATTGCCTTCTGACGCTGTCTAAAAAGTACATAAAGACCTGAAAGAAATGTTTACCGCTCCCTGGGATACACACAGTTTTTCATATTTTTTATAAAACTTATATCTCCATGTTTAGTAACTGAAATTTACCAAGCCGTAAACAAAGATAAAACTATACTAAGTGCATACATTACAATAGGATGTTGCTGTATCGAACGAATCGGAAAACGATAAAGTACGATACTACTAAATTAGTTACAACTGCGCTCTGTGTAAAAACCGTGAACGTTGCTAAATATTGCTATACTATATTGTAAAGTTCGTTTTATTTTACATTGTGAAACCCTAAGAATAGTTTTTCTTACCATGTTTTTGAAAGTCGCTTTTAGATAGAAATTAAATGTCCTTCCTCATTTTAGGTAAATTTTAATTGGCGTTAACATTTTCGAAAAATAAAAATCCACTACACACGGTTTCAGTGAATAAAAAAAGTTACATTTACCTATTCAAACTTTCAATTTTATAATATGAGTAGAAAAATTATATCAAATGAATCACTTTACCAACTTGATTCTATTTAATGAACAGTGAAGGAAAACATCGAGAGGAAACTTAAGGAAACTAAGTAAGCTTTTATGTTTATATTTATTTATTTATTTCATACAGCGTCGATGGGCTTGCAATCTATTATACACTTATGGAATGTTATCCAAAGCAAAATGTCCATACCGAAAAAATATTTAAAAGTTAAATTTAGAGTCAAACCTTAGGCTCTAAACCTATTTTATATTTAGTATGTCATGTTGTCACTATCCATTTTTCTTCTTATCTGTAGAAATTAAAAATGATGTGTGTCTGAATTGGACTTAACAAAATGGGCATCGAGTCGTTTTTTCCCGCCGTGGTTCGAAACGACCCATTTCAAAAGAATCTTGGGCGATTCGCACCGCCGTAACCACTGTGGTGCGAATGGCCCTATTCAGAAACAGTGCTTGGGGTTTTCGCACCGCGGTTCGAACCGCTCGCGGTCCGAAACGACTAAAGACCCAAATATGTATAGGGACCCACCCTCTTATTTTTTATAGTTATTTGCTGAATTTCAACACTCCCCTGTCAAAACACAATACATTTTGAAGCTTGTAAAAGACTAATTAGTTTTGATAACCGCTATCCTATTACGACTATTACGTAAGTATCATAAATTCGATTCAGCGCAAAATTTACTCATGTTCTTATTTTGACAGGTTTCCAAAGTTACCTATCTCACAAGATTTCCATTCATCGTGAATAAGACGTGTTATCTTAGCTCATCATGTTACCTGAGACCTATTATGTAACAATCTGGAACCATCTGCGTCACTATTGTAGGTATAGAGGTAAACTGACACGTGAAAGCAGTGTACACACCTGTGCTTTACTACGTTATAAGTTTTAACACTGAAGTTATATTTGTAGCTGCCACTAACATCGTTTTTAAGGGGTAGGTGGCGACAAACTTTAAACTTGTCATGTACGAAATTTTTCTTCTTCTTCCTGCTCTTATCCCACTATGTGGGGTCGGCACAACAAGTGTTCTTCTTCCATTTCCCTCTATCAGACGTCATCTCAGCACTCACACCTTTCGTACTCATGTCATCTCTCACTTGAACAAAACACTCTTTGTTTCTTTTAAGAAAAATTAAAAGAAAAACTATGAGAAAATAAAACTATAAGAGCCGTTCTTAAATTGACAGCATATCAAACAGCATTGAAATTGAACGTGTATGAAAAAATGTAGCAAAGGACAATGGACTAAAATGTCTAGAGCTTGTACCAAGAAAAAAACTTCGCATGTGTACACATAGCTTAGAATATACACTTACCTAACAGAGACGACAACGAGCGACATTTTGAAGGGTACTCTATCTATTTGTATGTAAGGGTTTATCTATCAATATGCCATCAGGCGAGTATTCAGGGATGGCTCCGATGTTTTGGTGCGGCACTAAAACTAAACGACTTTCTATAAATAAGCATTCTACTTCTATAAATTATAAATAAATTAACGCCCAAATACGAAATGCTACATAATTATTAGAAACATTTGGGATGGTCTTACTTGTCAGATTTGTATAGACAAACGGCAAATGATGTCATAGATAAGCAGCACTTAATTATGGTAATGTTTCAGAATTCGTGTTAACCGGGACTGATTACTAAATAATTATAGTTTTTTTTAAACATACATTCATAAAAAACTCAGACTCGAGGCAATTTGCAGATCACATTCTATTTGTCAAATTATTAGTTATTTTCATTTCTAGTTTTAATATGCGTCAATAAAGCTTTCTTTCAATCACTACCATTAATTAATTCTATCTGCTACATTAATCACACAATCAACTTATTAACCAACTATTTAAACACCCTTTTGTTATAACCATTTATCAACTACCTAAGTCCTTTATAAAATTATGTACCTTTTCATTTTTATTATATCTTTTGTTTTGTTTGATGAGCTATAAACAGCGGCTCCGAATGTTTGAAACTGTCTACATGATGAATGGGAAGTTTGTATGTAATTGAATGAGGTCAAAGCCAAAGGGACATATAATTCTAAGGATATGACTGATTATTTGGGTGTCGTGTCCACTCCATTAATCAAGATTTAAGACCTGGTTTCTTCAAAAGCAAGCAGCTTCAAAATAGCGGTTATGAAAATATCAATGGGTTGACAAGCGCTCGTTCGAAACTTTGATATGACTTTAGTATCTTCTTTTACTTGTTTTTGTTTTTCAAAAAACAATGTTTTTGGATAGTTGCTTATCCCTCGACTTTCGCAATGATTCATGAATTTGTACTGTGCATCATTGTGTGTTAGTTTGACATTGTTGTCTAAAAATGTTTTACTGTTCCAAAAAATGCCTCGTCTACTACAATGACAGCAAAGGTATTTTAGGATACCGGAGCTTAACTGATCGATTTTGTTACCCAAGTAGCGTTATGTAGGCGAATTTGATCCTAATCTCCGATGTTTTGCACGGAAAAAATACTTTTACTGACATTTATATAGCAGTTCTATTTTTAGGTGAAATGTAGCTCTTTTATTTTAGTGCGACATATTATAGTGTTACTACTATAGAAGTAATAAACCGTATTATAAACAAAAAATACGATTTTCAAGGTTGTCGCCAGAGGGATTAATTTATTGTGTACTTGATTAGGAAGTTAACATTCTTGGGAGGTCAGTCATTCAGTTTGGCATTACATACCTTTTGTATAGCTTTTAAAAGCTGGCAGACAATTATTGTAAACTTTTTGACTTTTCACAAAAAGTAGGTAAGTAGGTAAATAATCTTTATATTTTAGGGTTTTTTATAATGCACGTTGAGAGCAATTACATAACTAAGTGTTTTGAAGCGCGCTGTGGTAACGCTTTTAAATTTGAAAATTGAATGAAGGTTTAAAGAATCTTATTTTCTTGTTATTCCTATGGCAATGAATAATTTAAAATCGGTTTTAGCTAATATAAGTTTACAGGTCCAATATCCATAAAAGGGTTAGTGTGTGCTCACTATAAATGGTCTACCCAAAAATCCCAAATTTTAGTTTAGCCCTACTCGTTTTTTGTGTGGTGTTTATTTTTGACATAATTTCACGTTGCTCCCAAATATTTAAGTAGCGTTTCGGTATTGTAATAATCTTCGTCATAGTGCTGCTGTTGTGCCGACCCCACTTAATGGGATAAGGGCAGGGAGATGATGATGATGATAGTGCTGCTGTGCTCAAATTACTAGGCGTTCAGAACTACGTCAGTGGTTATAAAATCACATCCCACATCCAATCAATGTAATAACGTGTTCACAGACGTGTAATGCTTGTTTAGTCAGCATAGTCTGCTCAACATAATTGATTACCTGTAGCAGTGATTGGACTGGTCTTATTTACCTACTCATATCATTTCGCATGCATGCGTCAAACTGTATCAGCCACGGGAAACTGACCCTTAGTGTTTAGTTAACCTATCTAATTTACTACAATTTACTGTAGTAGTATGCACCACATTAAACACTTACAGTAAAATGTATTATTCTTAATGACATTTTAACTCGGTATCTGGTATTACGGTGTTGGCTTTATATTATAGTACCTACCTACCTTCTTCGGTTCGATTCTAATAATTCAATCAATCAACCATTTATTTCTTTCTTTCAAAAACAATTATAATAAACATAGCTACATATGTATAGGTATATATTTACAGGAATATGAAGTTAAAAATTGTTTTAATTAAAAATAATTCAAAATATTGTTATCAGAGTTATATAAATAATTTAAAAAAATTAGCACAGTTACTGATATAGAAAACAACAACAGTACATGCTAGTACATACAAAATAATACCTACTTTAGTATTAGTAAATCAGGATTCCTTCCACCACAACACCACTTTGGAGTTAAAACATACGAAAGCACTGTAATTTACGCCAGAAAAGAAATAATAAGCCACAACAAAGCAGTAGCCGAACTCATATAAATCTGCCTAAACTACAAGCTCAAGCATTTTCCAATACTACCGTGGGCATTAAGGGTACGTGCTTGGATCTGACCTCTTATTCAGACCAGATCGATTCTGTCGAGTGGATTAACGGTTTACTTTCTTTACTCTCGGTAGGTATTTTACACATTTTGTATGGAAGTAATGTCAAATATCTTATCAGTAAGTAGTAAGCATAACCAAGGATAGATAAGTTATTGCGACTAGGGGTAAGAAACTAAGGTACAAATGATTACAGGTTCCGTTCCGTTCCTTTGTATGTCTGTTCATAATAGATAAAAAAAAACAGGTGACTTAATCGATGTGTCCCTAATCGGTGGCCAAATGGTCTGAAAAGTTCGAAATGAATGTGTCTGCTGTTAAGGTGAACCCTATGAACTTTGTTCGGGTAATTATTTGTAGGGATATATTTGTTGAAAATGGTAAATACTTTCAAATGTTTACTTTCAAATGTTACAGCTTTATAAGTCAAACTGAAAATTAAATACGAAACATGTTATTAGTTAAATAACCATGAACCAGTTCAAAGTTATGTAATGCTTGTGTTTTGTCATTATTTACCTAAATAATTAACTATCTGTATGCTATTTAATGTAATACTTTTACTCTAAAGGTGCACAGCTGAATTGTTTAATAATACGTCATGGTAAGCCGTACCATGATGAGTATTATATTTTTCAAATCACGCTGTCATTTCTACTAAATAGGCTAAATCTAATTGCATAATATATAAGTACCATAGGTACCTGCAATCAAGCACTTACCACGCTCTAATACACACCGCTAAGTATTTCACACTAATCACTGTAATTTCGTCAAATATATTATATTGACAATGTACTATTGGTCAGCGATATTTCATTTCCGAACTCAATTGATAAATTACATAGGTAATTATGCAATAGTATATAATAATCTAACATGCTCACGAATAATGCTCTACTTCAATGAATCACATTTGTTTGACTTATGTTGTAGTAAAAGTGTGAAATATGGTAAACTTGTACTACAATATCCCGTTTTAACTGTTTATTTGTTGACAATCATGACATTTTATAAGTTTTATTTATTTAGCATTGTTGGCTAAACTGAATTGAACTCTAGATTTTAAATAAAAAGAGCGCTCGTTAAGACGTCTTCTAAGAATTTTTAATATAATTCAATTCAGAGATTATCACGAACATCATATTTTTTGCGAGCAGCTTATTTGTCTCAAAATAGCTAGTTGGTGTGATACGTACTATATAATAATTGTACCTATAAACAAAGTTGCTATGAAGATAGATCTACGGTCACTTATAAGTTAATTAGGCGTTAGATTATCTACAAGCCACATTGTGTGATCTGAGACTTTAACCCTTAACTACCTACCTGCGGTCTCACAGACACCAGCGATCATATTTTTGTGAATTACTAAGTGAGGACGCATTGTTACATTTTGTGCTTCCATGTACCTTTTCTCCACTACCCGCAGCACCGCGACTGCGATTTTCGAGGCAATACTTGCGCGAGTTTTCTATTGGTGAGTGAAAAACTTTTGCCAGCGGTCTGAGTGACCGCAGGTAGGTAGTTACGTGACAATTTTTCATGAAGTTATTTTCATTATTTTAGTGCAAAATGGCTTATAACGATTGAATTATTGAGAACTAATTATAGGAAGACCCTTCCGATAAACAAGAACTGCCGGTGATGCGAATATCAACTTTTGAGATGATTTTGATAGAAGTGTTTCGCGGTTCGGATTTTGAAGTTGATGGTGAAGATGAAGTAGTTTTGTCAGCTACTGGAGTTTGTGCAGGTGCAGATAAGTTGGAAAATCGCAAAACCTGCTTTATTTGTAACCCTACGAAGAAACACAAGACCCAATACTTGTGTTTTCATTGCAAGAAACCAAATTGCTTTGGGCGCGCAGACATTCTATATGTGTACAAAAAACCATAAAGTTGATGACTTGCAATTTTGTGAAAATATCAACTTTTTTATTGAAATAAATGTGTAGTTATATAAGTTGGTAACTTAATTTATTGAAATTAGCAAAGAATAGTTTATTATTTATGTTTCTTTTATTGTAGATCTAATTTACTAGATAAGGTACAGTTTTTTGTGTTTTTTCATGTTTTAGAAGAAGTTATTATATTGTTAATAAACAATTTTGATTTTAATGTCTTTTGTATTTAAATATGTTCATAAGACCCATTAAAATATGATTTTAATTTGAAATAATCGCCCACTGCCCCACATTTTTTTTTAGAGCGATATATCGCAGACGTCTCACAGACCGCAGGTAGGTAGTTACGTGACAAAAATAGAGGGTAGGTAGTTAAGGGTTATACAGAGTTCAGTGCAATAGCGTCTAAAGTCCAATATCATTGACAATCAATCACTTAGCTAATCCAAATATTGTAAACATTTACTGGAGAATTGAACAAGCATCAATTTCAAACAATGACGCTGACATGGTAATGTACTATCGAATTTGTATGGCAATATATAATTTGTCATGGTCAAATATTACGCAGTTATTGATACTATCTGTATCAATAAATTGAATCTTTTATATTGGGACTATCAATTATTACTGTTGCCTTGTGTGGTCAATATTTATTGCGCAATAATGCATGCCGGGACATCAAGAATATGGTTCGAATCATACATTTATGACTGTAAAATGAACAGTGTTTTACAATATACAAAATGTGTAAATATTATCAGCAAATAATGGATTAAAAATTCAGGCCATTCCACCTTATTTACTTTAAAACGGTAAAATATTGTTCAGAGTTTCAGGATCATGAGTCTAAAAACCTATTATGGTTTGTGTGCAATTCTGCAGCAAACAGTCAGGTTTGAAAAAAAATTTTAGAACAGTTATTGCGGCTTCCCTTGGATAGTAACTGCATGGATATAAAGAAGCCTTTATGTTATTCCAGGTCTTCGTTCTTATCATTTTCATGAAACAATTCGATAATTTTGCTAAGAACACTTGCACGAATAACCGTTTTCAAAATCAAAAGTCGTTACAAAAAAATTAACAGCGGTACAACAAAGAAATATAAAAATTTGATTGACATCCATCAGAATTTGAATAGGCAAGCCAATGTTTTGCTACAGTCGATTTCAAAAGTGAAAAAATACAAAAAACCGATAGAGATTTAAATTAGATAAGTAATGCAATTGTGTTTCAAGAGTAGCTGCTGTTTATTATCATAATAACAGCTACCCTGTTGTTTATACTGTGTATATAAACGTTATAAAGTTATGAACCTACTACATAACATACTATAAACACATGTACATATCCATCGGTATAATTTATCTATATATAATTATATACCCATCTACCACTAGACCGCGCCTCGCATTTAGGCAAGAGATGTGAGAATTTTCTCGCTGTAGGACACTCCAGCTACCTGTAGTGGTACTCAAATAGGCTTTGAACGTGTCTTTTTAGAAAATGGCAAACTGAGAATTTTAAATGGCGAAGAACATTCACTTTGTAATTGTGCCGCTAAAAATACTAAATGAGGTTTAAAAACTACTATGAAGAACTAAAAAATAATGATAATTTAAGAGACAAGCCGCTGTATAGGTTTGTTTATTGACATTTTAGAAATAATAATTATCATATTTGTCGGAAAATCTTCTCCTTAACGGTTCCCTGTGGTGTGGAATCGATAGCCGTAATTTCCTGTGTAACAGATTGCAAATCGATTTTATAAAAATTGTAAACCTAAAATTAAGTATTATGGTACACAATATTATGGTGTGCGTAATACCACACCCATTTTACTAATTAGACAACATCATAACCACAGCAAACGCCAGCTGGATATGAAATCATTGTCTGATTATGTCATTTGGCAGTAATAGCTGGTTCGAATTAAACTGACAGGCAGTCACGAGTCAAGCTCAAGGTTTCGAATTGAAACCTTAACCCTCGGATTACTGCAGTAATCATACAGAGATAAATATAAACTAGATGTGACAGAGAGAAATGTGACTTACGAATAGTGACTTACGAACGCTACTTAATGTAAGTGGTGCTTTTCTATGACATTAGGTGAAGTTTATTATGACATTATTTACAAATTTTACCTTAGAAGGACCATAATGGGTAATACGGTCTAAGATGTTTAATAAGCTTCCGAGTGCAGCATCAGCATAGAAAAACAAGGTGTTTCTTGAAAATTATAATGTATACTGGAACGTTAAATAGGAGGCATTAAACAGAAGGATTTTTCAAACTGAAAATATTATGAATGTATTTTTGATATGCCCATATAGTTTGACCAAAATATTTTTGAGGATGACAGCCACAATAGAGAGCTGACAAAATAAATCAACCATCTCTGCGTCTTTAAAGCGTCTAAGTATCCTTCAAAGTTATTTTTTGCCGAACATTTTAATGACAATTAATCACCCAGAATTATGATACTATGTTAGTTTTACAAAAAATATAAAATAAAAAATGAGATAGAACCGATCCAGTATTTGTAAATCTTTTGAACAACGACAATGGAAATCGGATTATTCAAATGCATTGCAATAGATAGAGATTGGCTTTAATTAGGTAAACTCACTGTGTATTTGAATAGCTGTTTGCATTCCGTGATATCATAGGTAAGTGTAATCTATGATATTAATATTATGAAATACTATCTATTATAATGTTGATATCATAGATTCTATTATATTAATTCAACGGGAAATTACTCACGTAAAAATATTGTCGATTTAGATACCGACAAAGTTTCGATTAACAATCCGTTTTACCTATTACTATTAAATCGACGATATTTTTACGTGTGTAATTTCTGGATGTCTAGCTCATAAGGTCTACTATAAAAATGATTAATGTTTATTAAAATTATATTATAATGAAAAAGTTTAAAACTGCGTAGTTATTAATGTTGTACCTTGACCGTTTAAGTTATTGTATTTTATAATGCGTCTGCTATCTGCGGTTAGATAACCAATTTTAGCAGGATGGTGTTAAAATAATCTTGAATCTCAATGACAACTCATTTTTGGTTGCAATTTATGCAATTTCCGTTATAACAATTGGTCTTAAAAGTTATTCTCTGAAAGCTATATTGCTTTTGATTCATGATTCGCCCCGTGATCAACTGCTAACTTTTTAAAAGCATAAAAAGAATATTGGCAACATCTTAAAAATTATAATATCAACTGCTTCTTTTGAAATGGCTAATTGTTTCTTTTGAAACTTCTAATCACGACATGAAATTATACTTCACAGGACTTCACTAGATCATTTTGATTCTTGTCTAGTCTTCCTGCTACGATGATACTACATGTTCAGCTGTCAACACTTATTTTATTCAATTCTATTCATATCCATTCTATTGTCATTTCACACTTACCAAAATTGAGTTGTAGGAAGTAGCATTGTGCGTGTAGTGTCATTCAAAATATATCCTGTTTGGGCGGAATTTTAAGTTGACCCATTGTTATTCTGTCAGACCTTATTATTTATGGATAGGTGAATTAGAAATGACGTGGTTAGATATTGGCAAAACATTTACTACTTAAACTTACATTTTTTACTGATACGCTACCCACGCTACAAGCTCGGTAGGCTGAGTTGGAACCTCGAGAACCTCTTCTTTCAATCCGTAGATCGTATTATTAAATCCAACAAAATTCTTTAACAAGTTGTCCTGTACAGTTATTAAAAGCGAACATGATTCGAAAAAGAGATAAGAAGAGGAAAATAATACAAGATTTACATAAGTAAATAAATATCCTTAGACATTCCACACAACGTCATCTTTCCCAACCTACCTTTAGTTACTCGTACAATAACTAAAGATTTTAACGATTCAATATCCAATTTCTAATTTCATCGAAAACTATATAAGTTAATTATAGATATCTATAGCTTGGATATCAAAAATCAACACTCGAAAGGGTTTCCTATCAATAGATACCGAAGTTTCGGAGCTCCCTGAAAACCAAAGGGAAATTAATTAATTTCGCACATTCTGAAACAATCACCACCGCACCAAGTGTAAACGAAGAAGTGCCTGATCCGGAAGTTAAATCCTGAAGTTAAATAACAATCACAATCCAATTGCAATTTCATTTTATTAAAAAAAAAATTATCATAAAATCAACATGACCTTTGCCCAGCAGTGGGACAAAATAGGTTAAAATAAAACAACATCACTTAAACTATCTAAGTTACGTTGATTTTTTAAACAATACTATGACTTATAATGTAGTGACTTATTATTACTACACTGGTTTGGAAAAGCTGCAAACTACTAACTGAGGAAAACTGTTCTATGCTATCTAACTAAAGATAGTAAGATACCATAGAACAGTTTTCCTTTGTTGCTGATTGTGTAATTACTTATTTCATTTTACAATTACTAAGAATATTTGCTTAATGTTAGACAAGGAGGCAACATTTACGAGATTCTGTTAGTGCCTGGGATATTGTTGAAAGAGAATACGCTTGTCTGTCCAGAACCTAAAACATTTTCTCAGCTCAGCCGGTCATATCCACACAACAGGAAAGAGAAATAACAATACAACAGACGAGGAATACTGCTCTACTATCAAGATATTCCCATTTTCGTTTCATTTAAAATATTGCTCCTGAATCAGGATGCGAGCCTTAGCGAAGCCTATGCGTAATTATTATGGTTTCTTAATTAATTGGTTTTTATACCAGTTCGTTTCTAATCGAGTTTGGAAATTTAAACCAAAGTACACCTAACACGAAAGTAAAGTTTTATATAAACAAGCAATATATTTAATTAAAATTAAATCCAAACAAAAAGTAAATAATCCATTGGTGCATGTTAGGACATAGTGTATTCTTCGTAGCGCACCCATCTGGAAGAACACTAATTGAAAAGCACCACACCGTGGTGAATCAACTTCAATAGCAATTACCTACTAACATTTTTTTTTGTCCATAATTATCACTTTAATAAAAATCAAAGATAACATTTTTACCAACTGAATGAAGCGCACCTAAAGAGTGCTATATGTGGAAGATGTTTGGTGCACTTCAATGGATGCGCTACAAGGATAACCTAATTCCGAACAAGTAGACGTTTAGCATAATCATAGTTTATTCTATAGCATTAATTTGCTTAGCTTGGGACAAGATGACGCTGTGTGGAATGTTCAAGGATATTTATTTATTATTGAAATAACACTATTATGATTATTTGTAATACAACTGTTAGTGTTTTGCACTGCCGCCGTTATCTAATACTAGGTAATAATTGGCATCATCAGTCTTATGCCTATAAGTTAACATAATTTATTATTTGCAAACTAATGACACCTAAAGCTAAAGAAGGATTCAGCTAGTATACTCCATCATTACAATATTTTGCACTGTAAAGAATATTGATTATGGAATCATGGTTATAATTATAAAAAATTGCATTCAGGTATTAATTGAAAATTTACCTTTATTTTATCGACTTTTCGACCAGATTGCACCAACTGTGGTCGGGGACTGGTATGATTTTGGTATATCAGTCATCTGGTTACCATAACACAAGCAATTGTTTAACTTAAAACCAGGTTTTTAATCCTCCAGGAGAGTTAAATTCATCACACCTTTTCTTTCCATTAATCTTTTTAGGAAAGGCTGAATTCCTTTGCTTTCAGTACCTAGTGGAAAAATAAGGCTGAAAACAATTAATTAATAAATATCTTTGACATTCCACACAGCGTCATCTGAAGTCAACCAGATGACTGATATAATACTTACATAATTAAAAAAAGTTAATAGAATAATAATACAAAATAAGTGTGATCTAGCTAAACTCTACGCGTGACATCAGACGCCCACACGATACAATAATGAGGTGCCACAGAACGATGAAACCCATGAACTTGTGACCATGACACGCTTCGGAATTCCTGGGAGCTTTTCAAGTAAATTGTATTGATATTCAAATATAAATACAGGCAATGTTTGCTTAAACTATTAGTCACCAAGTGGCCGAAAGTCGACTATAGTAAGAAATAAACGTTTATTTTTTTAATTAAATTATATAGTTGTTCACTACAATTTTATAATCACAGGGAGTGGTAGACATTTTTGTTTATAGTTTTATAGAAAATTTGTAAACAACCCTCACGGTTTAGCCTGGTGATCTAGAGACGAAAAGTCAGACGGAGAGCGGAGTAAAAAATATGTAAGAATTCATAAGTTTAGCGATTCATAGTATTTTAAACCTTAAAATTAGGCATCAAAGCATATTTTTACATATCATACTCTAACAGGTAGTAAAGTATAGTCATGTTACTTGTCAATCATAACTTTTTATAATGATAGGTGTTTAAAGTACTTTGCATAGATAGTATCTATTGTCGAAGAACTTGATCACGTTATCAATGTTCAATAAGTATATAAATATGTCAATATACCATGCAGGTCGTGATTTTGACCACAATGTTCGTTTAAAAACAACTACCGGCCCGCCCTTTACTTTATCCGGGTTAATATAGGTACTATAAGTACTTTAACCAGCCTATGACCAACTTAGAAAAATTCATAACCCCTTAAAACGGATGTTTTTTTGGATTAAGACATTCACGGCTCGCCACACGGTTGTCTCCGAAGGAGAGGACTACGGCCTACCGCTCTCATAATAATATACTCACCCACGTGCATCGTGAGCATTAATTAATTTTGGGTTGAATTGTGCTGTACGGTATGTAGTTAATTCACTAATTTGTTCTGTATCTGCAACATTTGCTTCGTTGAAATGTGAAACTTATTATTACAAAGTTCAGTGCGCTGGTCTTAATTATACAGGTCGTAAAAGTCTACTCTCAAAAATGCAAACCGAGTTCAAATTAAATCAAATCATTTTCAATGTTTCTTTACTGGTAATACATCAATTTTATATTTATTCGAATTAATAATACATAATTAGGAATAAATTGTTTTACCTCGCAAAAACAAAATTTCAACAAGCAGTACAAACCAAATTACATTTGTTACTCTACGCCTATAAATCGCTTTAGAATAGAAACGACAACATGTATAGTAATTGACATTATTGACAACTCAAACTTACGTCATCGAATTTTCTTCGTTTCAGTTCCAATGTGATTATAAAAATGTAACTTTGCTGGAGCGACAGTTGCATCCCTATGCCTCTAAAAATTGATCTTTTGGAATAATTATTGTAGAGTTTTTTTACACCTTGTACGAACTAATGTAAAGGTATTACTAGATGTAGCTTGCAGCTAAACACAAGCAAACAATAAAACAATGGCCTGTAATTAGGAGCGTAAGCTTATTTCCTGCCATAAACTTCCGTATGTTCGTAATTGCATAGATATTATGTTTCTAAAGCACGGAGAGCATTTTGAGTAAAATTGATATGTTTTAGCCAAAACACAGAAGTGATAAATAAACTAAAATGGGTACGCAACTCTTTGTTGTGGCTACTGTACTTCACTTGTCACAATTCTGCAAAACCTTCTAGTCTATTGCATACAATACAATTTTGACCGTCGTCGTCGTTATGACTTGCATGGTCTAAGTGTATTTTAAACTATGGAAGTCCAATCAAAGTTGTTGTTGTTGTTGTTGTTGTTGCTAGCCTGGAGTGTCCCACTGCTGGGCAAAGGCCTCCACTCGAGTTTTCCAATCAAATCAAAGTTAACAGGCAAAAATCCTTCATCCTTCGTGTAAATGGTAGGTAAGCAATGCCTATCCTATTTTTGTTTAATCTAATGCATGGATATAAGTATTGTTCTTGTTATCACAATGACCGTGTAAGCTTATTGCAACATAATTAGTTTTAACCACAAGTTTTTTTTCTTATAAATCATTACTCGATGTTGATCCCATACTATACGATATTATGAGAATTTGACAATGCACTTGTTAAAATGATTGATCGTCAGTTTCAATATTCTGTCTTTTTATTTATCAATAGACTGTCGTCATTTACAATCTTTTCGATTTGACATTCTTCACTCAAGTTTCGTCATCGAATTTAAATTTCTATACATTTTGTTGTTTTTATACCAAAACGATTGTAGGAGATTGCAAATGCAACTTGGCCAGGGGGGCTGATGTGATCCACTTCTACCGAACGTCCATTGTAAGAAGCTAAGCTAAGTACAGAGCCAACGTGTATGCTATTACTGCATGACAC
This sequence comes from Xanthorhoe spadicearia, assembly GCA_947086425.1. Classification (NCBI taxonomy): domain Eukaryota; kingdom Metazoa; phylum Arthropoda; class Insecta; order Lepidoptera; family Geometridae; genus Xanthorhoe; species Xanthorhoe spadicearia. The sequence continues at coordinate 7,997,148 of OX352199.1, forward strand.
AGTCAAAGACGCGTTAATGCATGCCATCTTCCTAAAACCACCAGCCGATATCAACCCCTAACCCAATGTATCTAAGTTCAGAGTGGCATGAAATACAAATGATTTGTGCAGTTGCTGTATTTGACTTGGACCGCTTGAGTTATGTTTGTGGAGCTATTGGCCTTGTTTGTGATATCGCCAAGTGTGATACTCGCTCGGACGTGAGGGCTCTTGGGAGAATGGAAACTGTTTCTATTGACTTGATGCTTATTGGAGAGCGCTTAATTCAAGCTTTTTTCAGCAAATAGAGCTTGTGCGACTTATGCGCCATTTTTTTCTGATATTGAGGTACTTCTACGTTACACAATTTGTTTCAATGAAAATCACATTTTATTTAAAGACAATTTAGCAACACTAGACAATTTAGCATTTCAAATATGATGTTCTTCTAGTTATTACATAAAACTATAACTAGCAACCCGCCCCGGCTTTGCACGGATCCAATAATTATACGTATAAACTTCTTAAATCACTCTATCTATTAAAAAAAACTGCATCAAAATCAGTTGCGTAGTTTTAAAGATCTAAGCATTCGTATGCTTAAATCTTTAAAACTACGCAACGGATTTTGATGCAGTTTACATCAGTGTAGGTACATAGGGGATAGGGACAGAGAAAGCGACTTTGTTTTACTATGTAGTGATAGTGCTGTAGGTACCTACAAAGAAGAAGAATTTAGTATCGAGGCTTATTAAACTATGAGCACATTTCCGAAAAAGAATCATGAAATAAAATTTCACGGAGTAGAGAGTATGACGAAAAATGTGCACACCAGAGATAAAATTTTAGATAGCTTTTTTTATTCCATTTTGGTTCATGCATTTTTATTTATGCAATTTGTGTACCTTGAATATTGAAACGATTTTGTTGTTTGTTAGTTGTTAGGTATATCAGTCATCTGGTTACCAAAACACAAGCATTAATTTGCTTAGCTTGGGCTAGATGACGCTGTGTGAAATGTCCAAGGATTATTGTTATTGTTAACTGAGTTTTGTTATGTACTCCAGGAAACGAAAATACACTATAAGTACTTAGCCCTGACCTTGCAACCGTTTCGTCAAAACATTCAAATATGATTAATTGTGGACTCGTGAACACAGATCACTAAAATAATTATACTATTTCTCCTACTGTGCAATTAAAAAAACGTTGATGAATGGTTTCGTAAAACTGATTGAGTAATAAGAATTATTTGAAACTTCCTGGCCGGATTCGTAAAGATATTTAAAGTAACAATTGATAGTTAAATTCTAGTCAGAATAATACGTGTATTTTTAATTTTTAAACATAATGTTTTTTTAATAAAAAAAAATTTAAACGCATTTCCAGGAGACAGGGTCTCAACTTTAACAGTGTAAATGTATGGTCTAAATAAAGTTAAAATAAATAAATAAATAAATATCCTTGGACATTCCACACAGCGTCATCTGGTCCCAAGCTAAGCAATTTAATGCTTGTGTTATGGTAACCAGATGACTGATTTAATACATAGATACATTTTTTTTTGTAAATACATACATATTATAGATAGAAAACACCCAGACACGGAACAAATATCTGCAGAACATACAAACATTTGTCCCGCAGCGGGGATTGAACCCGCAACCCTAGCGTCTCAGCCGAGCGTTCGCCCAACTGCGCCACAGAGGTCGTCAAATTATATATATATAGTTCATTATTATATTATTATTTTTAATATTTGAAGTATTAATTGACTTAACTAACTAGTAAGTAGAAATCTGTGATGTGCCTTTTTGGTAAATAGTCGTAGTTTTTATATACCTACTTAGAAACATATAAGGTCTAAGGCTTAATTCACACAGAGATGGAAGCGAAGCGGCTGCAGTATTAGTGTCATGTTATTTTAAACTGAATGAGTATTACTACAATTCATAGTATTGAAGCGCTTAAAAGTGCTCTTGGCGCCTTAGTCGCTTGTGGTCGCTTACGTTTTAAATATCTCAAGCGATACTATGTTATATCGTGATAAAGATAAAGTTTAAAATGATTTTACAGTAAAACTGCTCGCCGCTTCCCATCTCGGTGTGAGTTGAGCCTTACTATTTCTTATTACCATGAACTAGAAGCCATCCAGTTATTCGGAATACAACTATCATAAAAAGTTTGTTTACAAATGAATAAGGTAAACTACAAATAACTAAGTTGCTAAGTATTTCTATAGAGTACATTTTCCGAACACTGTATTCAGATATGGTCTTCGTTATGCAATTTGGATGCAGATTAATTTAATTAAATGTGCCCTATCTTGGTAAAGGCATTTTATAGTCTTGTTCGTTGAGACATGCAAATTAATAACATTTAACACATTTAGTTTGTATTTTTTGTCTCCAGTAAATTGTAAACGTTCGTTATTATCTTGCCAGTGTTCCAAATTACCTACTTCCAAAAAGTAGTTTTTTGCATTTTGATAAATTATTCTAGTGCTTACTCTTACAATAAATGGAGCGGTAGACATTTCTTTTCAGATCTTTTTACCAACAATTAATTATAAATAGTGTAATCAACATCAAGTCAATACCATTAATGATCGAATCATATTCTCGTCAACTCACAACAAATTCAAAATAATTTGCATAAAATGATTTGCGAATGCTAATTTTCTGTATGATCAAATTCACTTTAATTAAGATGAAAGGTTAAATCGTGATAACAGCTATTAGTTTGTGTTTGAACATTGTACTAATGACTTGTATTTATAATTTGTGATAATGTTGAACGAAATAGATTTTGAGTTGGCAAGTTTATTTGTAGTAAATTATAATAATGTACTTATTTCAACCAAAATTGACGTGCCATTTTTGAAAACAAAGTATTAGTCATGTTGTTGTTTTTTTTTCCTTTATGAAGTATAAAATTTGTAGTGACTATAATTTCAATCCTAAGATCGTGAGTTCCAATAAATTCATGACCTGGCGGCCGAGATCGTCCTGGCAGCTTGTAACACAAGTTTTAAAATACAAATAAAGTAGAATTAAATACTCGATAATTATAATGACTTTTGTTTTAGTTCAAAGAGCTTTAGAACGTGTACCAAAATGAACTTTAGTTTTTGTATTACAAGACATTGAATATAGAGCCAGCTACCTCGTTAATTAATTGGTATATTATAAATGTATTTTGAAAGCTCGTGTTAATAATACCCACGCAACTACCAAAACGTGCGTTTGTATTAAAAAAGGTTTGTTAATCTAAGTAGAAGTGACAGTATCGTGTTTAGTCAACGATGCGTGTACAACAAACCCAAACATCCGCGTGTACGTTTTGTACTTTTAATAGTTTTAAGTGAGGTACATGACATCGAATTTTATCGATTCAATGAAGATAATATTATAGATTATTTTATAAAATACTTTATAGATTGGCATCTCGGGTCATATTTTATACGTTTTTCATTTATAAATGTTTATAATATAATATCCTATGATTTGAAAGTTAGATTCTCAGTTCTAAATAAATAAGAATAATGACTTAGAACACTTAAAAAAAAATTCGTTTTCTCAACATCTTGAAATCGGTTAAGTATACCTAAGTGCATTTCAAATTGTAGTTAGCATTTATTAATAATAATTAATATCCTTGGACATTTCACACAGCGTCATCTAGTCCCAAGCTAAGCAAAAAGCGAGCTTAAGTGATTAAAATTAAACAATACCTTGAGTAACGTGTAACACAAGCTTAAGGTTTTCTGTTACAACTTAGTTTTTATTCAAAATTTTAAATGTCGCAAGAGTAACTCGCGCATGTTACAAGGTTTAATCAACGAAGATTGATCTAATTAGTCCTACGTTGTAATTAAATTTTGTAAAAAAACGCTCAATCATATTTGATAACATCAGTAACCTTTCAGTTTGACATCCCGTTGCCGATTGTTATCGGTATCCAGGAAATGTTACTTTAAACTCAGTTATATAACGACAATAACCTACTTTAAGTAGGCTTGATAAGGACTAATGAGATAATAAATTTATCTAATGTGTTATTGTGTCACAATTGGGAGTAAAAAGTAAATTAATTCTTATCCGCAAGTGTTTTTCCTACAGGAGTTGTTAGAATATTGTTTTAAATATGGTTATCGCAAAGGTTCTAAAAAAACAATCATATTCAATTTTTCATGAAATTTTGCTTTAAAACTAATCTCTATGAAGTTCTAAAACACCTTTCTGATTTCTTTTGTGTAACTTTTCAATGTCTTTCAAAAGACTAACTTTATGTTCTGAAGCTCGTCTTTTGATACAATATAATAAAGTACTGTCGGCTGCACAAATCACTCACGACATTTAAAACCAAAACCCTGTAATAAAATAATTCAAAATTATGGTTGTGTAGGTATACTCAAGGTAACGTAGTTTTAAAAATAGAAATTAAAAAGTCGTGAAAAACTGGCAATTTTTGGATAGCAACTTTGCCAGTGAGTGTACAGACAACGCGAGGGGAAGTTACAAAGGCTAACTTTAAAAGTGAATCTAAGTAATTGACTAGCGTTTGGCGTACAAGGAGCTTATTAAGTACGTTGAGGCTTTATTGTTTTTCTTCTTAAGAGGGCACTTGGCGCCTCACGTAAGTCTTTCAAGTGTTATAGTGGTTGGTGTTTTCCACCAATTGTATGTTCGAAAAGTGTCGCTAAAGTTAGAAGCTTTTGTTTAAAAGCGTTTTATAAAAATAGAAAAATTGATATACAGTTTGTTTTAATTATTATACCCGTGGTTCATTAAAATAAATTTATGTACATTATGGAGAAAACACATGATTGGCAAACAAAAACTTATCTTTACTAGAAACATCTCACATCTAAATCCATTAAATTATTCAAATCACAATAAATAGGTTACTACTTAATGAATTATCTCTTGTTTATAGGCAAAACTAGTACAACAGGTTGCGAAGAAAATTTCGTAATGCCACATAAACTAGGCGAAAAGTAATTGGTGGTATTTTAATAATAAATTCGAGTTGAATATAATGTGTTCTTGTCTCGGCAACAGACATAAGCCTGTTAGTGTCTGTGTACTAAAATATTGCTTATAAATAACATTGAATTAGATACTGATTTGGTACAACTAGACTTCTAATGAAGGCTTAAATTGATTTGTGGTATAGGTAAAAACTTTAATCTAATACACATACCTGTCTATATATTTATATATTCCATTAAACAAACAAAATTTAATATTAAAATTATATATTGTATAATATTTAATATTTATGTTGAATCTCGGAAATGCCTTCAAATATTTTTATAACATTTAGTATGCCACGGTTTTTGGGGGCAATCAATATAATCTAGCTAGGATTTATTTTTAGAAAATATGATGAAAATGTTTTATCCGTGATTTCAGGAAACGAAAACCAAGTAAAGCTTAGTCATCCAGGTACTATTAGGTGCATAAAAATAAATATAGGTACATATAGTACCTGCTTTCTGTTACAAATACATACTACCAAACTTCCGTATTTTCTATCTCAAGAATATCAGAAAATAAAGGCACCGTAATGAAAGAAAAATGACAATTGTGGTTGTATTTGGAAAGAATGAAATACTGAGATAATGCAAGGATGTGACAGCGGGGGGTGAGGCTCAGCTGTGACGCTGTAATGGAGTGACAGTCTTATTTACTTGAGGGCTTTGACAGGTTTTTTTGCATTTATGGTTTGGGCTTTTGCCAAAAAAACCGTGCCAAACCATTATTATAAATGGGAAAGTGTGTGTGTATGTGTCTGACTGTTTGTCCGTCTTTCACGACAGAACGGAGCAACGAGTTGACGTGATTTTTTAAGTTGTGATAGTTGAAGGGATGGAGAGTGGCATAGGCTACTTTTTATCCCGATATTACCACAGAAACGGGACTTACGCGGCTGTACTTACCCAAACAGAACCGTAGCGTGCCCTTACCGTACCGTCAGTCCAACATGCCATTTTGTGGTACGTATACTCGTACTATCACGTACCTAGTAGTTGGCTTTATCCTTAGTTTGTCACAACTAAATTATCCATAGAACTCGAAATTCATTAATTTTCAAAGATTTTAAAAATAGAAGATTCGTCAGTCAGTTTTTTTAGGCCGGTGGTGGTGAAAAGCCAAATCTAAGGGTTTTGCCTTTCAGAAAATTCATTAATGCAAAAAACTATAATTATTTAGTATTCTGAACCCAGACTAATCAATTTCTATTCGAAAACCAATAGATTTATCAAATCGTTTTAAATAAGTATTGAGCTTTGAGAACGAATAAACCGCAGATAGAAGATTCGAGATAATCTGTTCGAATAAGTCTAATTTAAAACTCAGTAATTGGACTTGTCATCCTTTTATCTGTATTCAATGTGGGATACATTGGATACGGTTGAAAGGATCTGATTCCAATCTAAAGGATTAACGATTTACAAGACCCAGATTATTGATAGAGAACCTAGACTCAAAGGCATTGATTTGTTAGTGATATCCTTTCTATGGGTATTTTGTAGAACTATAGTAATTCAACTGTAGTCATTCCATCTCTATTTTGTGCTGTAGTGGAGAAAATGTTTTCATTACAAAGTGATATTAGGAGAAGACCTTTGAAATAGCATTGACTGACTATTTGTTTCCCTCTGTCTTACAATCCAAATAACATTATAAGGTTTTTTTATAATTTAAACTAAGTCAGTGCTAACGAGTGAGTTAGTGAATGATTTTGGTGAAAAATAATAATTACAAGGTTAAACGTGAAAGCCGAAGATTCTCAGCCAAATTAAACAGTATTAAATACAATATTAAACAGTATTAAACAATATTAAACAGTATTTATTGAAAATAAAAATACACACAGTAGGTAACAAAACATACCTACTGGTGCTCCCACACTGCTGTTACAAAATGTTTATAAACATTTTTGAACACTAAAACATTTACTAACAAATGTTGTCAATTGTTACATTTTGTTAGGAACTGTTATATGTTATAAGTGCTCCTACACTGATGGAAAGTGTTTACTACTGTTTACTACCCCGCCGTCACCTGTATAAAATGTTTACAAACAAAATTTTGTTCAAAAATGTTAATTAACATTTACTAACATGAAAACATTTTTTAACTTTTGTGATTAAATGTTAGCTAACAAATGTTTACTAACGTTACTTAACATTATATAACAGCAGTGTGGGAGCACCATACACTTTACACTTCTTAACCTAAACACTAAACTATCAAAAAAGAAAATTGTTGTTGTTGCCAGCCTGGTGTGTCCCACTGCTGGGCAAAGGCTTTCCCTCGAGTTTTCCAATCATTTCGGTTGCACGCCATTAGCTGCCACTGGTTATCGCTAAAGTCGTTCAGCTCGTCTCGCCATCGCTAGCAAAAATAAACATAAATTAAATAAAAAATTACCTCGAACATATTTTCACGACAAAATATTAGTATCTTATTGATAACAGCTATTAAATCGCAAAAATATGGGTGTCATTATACACTGTTTAAACAATAACTTTGTAAACAACGAATTGTTCATTCCTGGGTTTCCATTGAACCAAATTATAAACAGGCTTTGTCCATTTTATAAACTCATAATTTACACGACAATATTGCAACGAAACTGTTCGAAAGCCAATTTAGCTGAGCACGGTAATGACCATTTGTTTTACTTTCAACACGAATATTGACTTAAAAAAGTTATTTACGTAAGCCATAGGCAGAGTAAGTATTGACACGATAATAATAGGTACAGTAATTCAAAGAAATGTTTTATATTTTAACTATTCTATAAACGTGCCTCTGGCAATGTTTGACCTGGCTAAAAAAATCATTGTTCTTAGTTATTATTTGAACAAAGCTTTTAGTTAAAGCTATATTTTTGAAACTTTCGCGACTACCACTCTTATTTTTACAGCATGACTTACTCTTAAAATATTATTGTCACGTGACATTGACACGTTTTCAACTTGGATTAAACGGAATTTTTTTTTTTCGCCAATGTATCGATGCGAACGCGCGACATCATTGCAGCTGCATCGCAACAAAAAGTTGCTGTGGGCGATGGCCTAAACGCGAGGCGTAGCGGTTTTTAAATTGACTTTATAATGCGATAGATTTCAAAAAAAACAAGCTGGATATCGTGCAAATCTTACTGCATCACGTTTTGAAAGTCGTCGAGAATAAACATCCACTTCTTAATTTAACACTTAGTCAAGAGCTAATAAGCCCACATTTTCCATTCAGCATAAATACCATGCGCTACGACCGCTCAATGTACAGAAGGCACAAAATGTGTCGGCCGATCAGGTAGCACAAATCGTTGACACGTGTTTGGCTACCCAAAGCATCCGGGAAATGCTGACTGACTGCGGCACTCTCGAATCTTCGGAGTGTGCGGCGAATATTGAAATGGGGTTGGCTATTGTCGGTACTGAATCGGCTTTAAATTTTGTAAGGTGTTTATCGTCAGTTTTCTAGACACATTTTTCAGAATTTTGACTCGTGATTTTAGGATGTATAGTGAATTAATATTATGAGCTTTCAAGCGGTTCAATGTAACAGGAATAATTTTGGTGCTGCAACTTTCATGTCGATAAATATTTATTTAAATCTGATGAATAGTTTGAACGTTTTGGTACTTCCTATATCGAAGTCTAACAATTTGATTTTACTTATTGTAATATGGCAATGAATTTATTTATGATAGGTCTGATCAAATACTGCGAGACATGCTTTCAGTGGAAAGTATCTTGTTTAGAAGAGGTAATCACTTGCTCATACGAACGAATAAACGAGTGGAAAACAAATCCATAAATTACTAAATATAGTACTAGGTACTCACCCGGAACTATGTATAAGTATTCTAAGCTTCAGCAAAATCCGTTCAGCAGGTTTTACGTGAAATAGTAAAAACATTCATCAATACATTCGTCCAAATTTTTTGTTCGGAACTTCGGATTTGCATAATCCTATTCATCGAATTAAACTCTTAGATCATTGGACTCGTGACTTCGTGTTATCCATGATTTTCATTAAATTAATATTTCGTGATTCAAACTATTGCAATATTTGATCTAGCGCAACGTTTTAACGCTTATCAAAACACACACAACTTCATCTTAAAACAGCGCACAGCAAACCAAGTTATTGCTTTTGTTCTCTAAAACTGCAGACTTTTCTGGAACACTTAGCAAATGCTTAAGTTCCATTGTTGCTGCCGGTGACGTTTTAAAGTTTCTTTGTTCCGCCTCTCTGTACATTAATGTTCGCTTTTAAAAGAAAAGATCGAGTAGAGACATCGACCCGGTTTTTGATAGCACGTCGGTAAATTATCAGAGATGGTTATGATTTAAAAGTTTCCTCTTCCGATCAAATTAAAAATTCTATTTCTGTCATTACTTTCGCTTCAATGAAACAAACAGAATAATTATGGAAACTGGATATAAAAATATTCTTAGCCAGTTATGAAATCTCGGGTCCGTACGTCGACGAAGGGTCCGTACATTCTTGAAAGAAGTCCAAAAACTATTACCCTCCGCGTAAACGTACAAAACCGAAAAGAAAAGTCGTTCGCATAGCAGACAAAGTTGCTCAGTCAAACAGATAAACTTACGACTTCTTTTATTTAAATAAAAATATGCCTTGTCATCTTTCATTTGAGAATTTTCAAGCAGTAGAATAAAAAAAATATGCCAAGTCATCTTTCATGATAATTTAGTTTAATAAAGAATTGAGAATTGAGAATTGAGAATTCATTTTCAAGCCATCAAGATGCATTCTTAAGAATAGTGCAAGAACATGTCTATTCCACCCCGCGCAAACGTGTAAAATCCAAAGTAAAGTCGCGTTCACATGGCAGACAAATTAGTTGTCCCGTCCGACAGATGAATCGGCTTGCATCGTGCAACTCCGCTCGATTTATGTCACGAAGCTAGAATGTAAGATAGCGCCAACGATTTAACTGCATGGGTAAATAATACTGCAGTGTTGGTGGTGATCAATGATGTCGGGGGGAAAGACTTAACTGTTGTATAAAAAGTCTATTTGTTACTTTTGAAGATATAAGAATAGAGGGTTATGGGGAGCCGTCTCACAACAGCAAAAATCGCCTAGATTGTAAGACATCAATATGTAGTGATCCTTCAGGGCTACTCTTGAAGCACAATCTCAATATCCAATTCAAATCTGAATAGTTTTTTTGCGATTTGGCACTTTTGAAATTAACTATAGCGCCACATTGGTGTTGAATTTTACGGATATTCGGTGAACTAATGTGATTGATTTTGTGATAATTTTCTATGACGATACAATCCTGACATAACCTTTACTTTCTTTCTTTCTTTCATTAGTATCTCGATTACCTACCTGAACGTTCTACTTACATGGTGCAGTTGTTACATCAATATAATTTTCCTTTGAAAACTTGAAAGGTAGCAATTTTTTCTAGCAAAATAGTCGCTGGAAGCAAAGCGGTTTGGAAAAATAAAGAGAGTAGGTTACGAGCTTGTATGAAAGCAGTTTTGCACAAAATGCTATAGTTCTTTACTAAATTAAGTTAGAAACATTTTTTAAAACAGTGCAAGAGCCGATCTACTTGAGACTTTGAAATAATGTCATGTATGATCAATATATTTCATTTTAACTTATTTTCTAAAATAATACGTAACATAAATAATTAAGTGAGTGTATGAAAATTAAGTGTCTACAATCACTAACGTTAGAAAAAAAAAGAAAATGTATGTACCAAGGTCAACAATTAAATATCTAAACAAATAATTAGCGATGATAGTAACAAATTTGATACAAAGCGATTGTAAATGTCTACAAGCTCAAATTATGTACTCGATATCAAGTAATTTATATTTACGGATCGGACTGGGTTTTTACAACATTATAAAATTAGGTATTAACCTAATATTTTACATTATTGCCATCTCATAATTACATAAGTAATTATAAAATGCATAATACCAAGTTTGTATAAAAAAGGTCGAATTCTAACGGATGCAAGCAATAAAAACTAGTAACTAGTTGTAACTAGTACATTCAAATAGGCCATAATCGTGAGAACAACATCGGTATGGCAATATTTTTTCCATGGAATCTTTGAGATCGTGCAGTCTGCATAAACAATTACATTCTAATGAATTGACAGTAACCTTGTAGCATGTATTGGAAGAGACAATCACTGCATAGTTAGCGGACGCACCCAGGGCACAGATTACACCAAAGTTAGTATGTTAGAATGATTTCACTTTGGCTTTTGTGGTAAATTCATGGAACTGTCAGTAAAAAGAATGAAAGAAAAAAAAAGAGAGCAGGAAAGAAAAAAACATTTATTTTAGAAGTACCTCTAGCATCACTTACAAGCTAAATTATTCTATTGCCTGTGTCAATGTGTTTCCTAATTCCCCAGGAATGGAATCAGACAAGAACCCCAGTAGTGTTGGTCTAGCTTTTTTTAACAAACTTGTGAATTATAAACCAACACAACCTCAGAGCAATCATCTCTTCTCTATGAACACAATGAATGAACACATACGTTTTAGTTTTCTTAACGTACGCTAAACGTCTCTCAATAAAATGTGAAGGTAAATACGTGATTAAGTCCCGTAATTTTTACAAAAATTATGTCTAAAGATCGCGAAAGTTTACATTTTACGAATGAGTGTTACAATTTAATACAAGTATTTTAGGTTATTCGGCTTTACGAAAACTTCATAACAATCACTTTTCTTCTTTAATTTTGTTTAAAGTTAACATCAGAAGACATTTCTTCACCCAAAAATCAAAGATGAAAAATCAAAAACTAAAAGGTCATCGCAATAAAGCTCATGTTTGTATAAATTCGAATTTGTATTGGCACAGGCATTCAGGTAACAATGTGAATTATAGCAAGGAGCTGACGTGGAAGGTCGACTCGTCACGTTACGGGTTAAGGACAAAGGGCTGGTAGGCGGCCTTTAGACCTGAAGTAAAAGCTTCCTATGACTAGACTATCTGACCCTACACTGACTTTTTAAACAAACGGCAAAATTATACATTTTATAAACGTAGCTTCATTTCAAGCCCGACTTTTAAGTTAGCTTTAAAACTATAAAAGGTGGCCTACAAATTTAATAAGAAGAGTTGACCACGAGCTTTTGTGAACTTATGAATTTGTTTATTGGGATCTAAACGAATGAATTCCTCTTCAACGATAAAACATCGGCTAAATTGCAGTTTGAAACTCGTCAAGTTTAACTGCAATCATAACTTTGATGTTCCGATTCGATTTCCTCTTAAGAACAATGAATCATGAAATTTTATTACTGACGTGAGAACTAGGAAACTACTTAAAGTTAAACTACCTGAAGATAAAATATTATATTCGTAAAAATGCTCAAGAGCTGGAATAAACAAAATAAAATGAGACTCAAACTTATATCTTCGGGCCGAAAGTACACCAGCAAACAGGGTAGCTACTCATGACGCACAATCAGACGCTTTTCTATACAAATCTGACATGTAAGATTGACAAACGGTTAAAATTATCCTTAGTGTTCCCCTTTTATTTATAAAGATTTGTCAATATAATAAGAGTTTTAAGAATCTTTTTACTCTTATGTCTATATATAGTGTATTTTTTATACCATCTATGTTTGAACTGATATGTCAATCGGCTGTTATCGAACTGCATCCATTCATCTGTCAGAAATGTTGGCGATGTTAGTTTTGCATAGTAATGCCGCTCATTCCATTACGAAAATCAAAGTTTTGTTCGACACGATTAATTTCATAAATAATTTATTAATCTCAGTAGACCTACAGGACATCTCGTGACATTTATTTCATGTTCGTTTCATATGACAGAATCCTAAAATAGCCCTCCATCATGATTTATTTCGAAGAGCAATACATCAAATTTAACGTTTAACTAACTTGTATGAATTTAATTTTATTATTTATCTTGGCTGATTCTTCGATTGACATTTATCATATCCGTGGTTTTATTATGATTTGCAGGTTATTTATAATGACATAAAACAATAACTTTAAACTTAAAGTACCATAGATTCTTAAAACAGGTGCATAAACCCTTTTTCTCCTTTCGATTATATGTATTGAATGCTCAATGTTATTTGTTCGATAAAAGTGTAAAAAAGCTTATTACCTTTTTAAACAAGTAACAATTCAGATCCTTATATGGTCTAACTGGTTCTAATTATTTTTTGTTTTTTATGTAGTTTAGTTTCTGTAAATAAAACCTCATAGTAACAGCAATCGCAAACGCAATTGATCAGTTATTTCATTAACACAATTCAACAGCAACCAAAATACCATTTTAATCAAACTACCAAACTAGATTCCATTGCAGCCTACAGGAACAAAATTGGATATTCCATCACGCTAAACTATGCGCACCCAATTGAAAGCCATCCTGTATGTAAACAGGACATGAATGATTTCACGCAAGCCGTCATAAGGGGTGACGGAACTTACGTGACGGTCCCTCTAGCCCCTGCAGGGGTGTATTTGAGTGCTCAGATAATACTTTCTGCCCCCTTTAAAGCACGGTTGATCACAAAAGAATTAAGTGCTCATCCATAATTCTTTCATGTCAAAAGCTTCTTCACTCACATGAATATCAATCTTGACGTGCAGTAATCAAGTTTTAATAGATAAAAAAACAGATAGGTAAGTAGAGCACTAAAACACGAGTAAATCAATTAAGGAATTCGGGAAAAGTAATTAAGTTTAGTGTTATGATTTGTATTAACTGTAATCTTTCAAGAAAGTTAGAAATGCAGGGGTTAAAAAAATGAAAAGTCTTTATAAAAGTTATGACACTGGCGGGATTCAAAACCTACGTATAAACAAGCGATCTCCCTAAAAGCGGGATGCCTCACCCCTTGGCCACATAGTCTTATTCTACCGGGGTCGAAACTTTCATTAAGATATTTTTATCGGTTAAAGCACCGATTTTTTTTTGATGAAATACTTAAAATATAAAAAACCACAAATGGGGTTTACAATAACAATGTACAAAAAACTAATCAATTATAATTCTAATCTATAAATTACATATTTATTATAATTAACAATCATTTTTGTATGAAGTACATGATTTAGGAGTACAAAGATATAGATATCCTTATTCTCTGAATGCTCCCCAGTTTTCAACAGTACCTGACAGCAAGCCAGACATCGGCCCTATGCCTACAACGTCTCGTCACATCCAACCCCCATACATTTAAGTAATGCCAACAAATTTGTCCGGCCCTACAATCTTAAGATGTCACGTTGACTTATGTTCCCGTTACTCAGGATTCCATATTTTCACGTTATGATGGATGGGTATAATCTTTTGTTTCTTGACCTTGACTTTAGGGTTGTCTTACCTGATAGCTCTGAGTTTGACAGTTTAGGGGTCAAATTATATACTTATTTAAAGTAGTTGCTACCTCATCAACCTCTGCGGCGTAGTGGGTAAAGGCTTACACAGGTGGAGGTGGTAGGGAATAATGTTTATGTGCTCTGACGATATTTGTTAGTTTCTTTTTAAAATGGAACTAGGTCTTACTCATTGATATTTGTAATTTTTGTGATGTCAAATACTACCTACAGAAAGCAAAACCAAAAGTAGACGGCCTAGTACAGGTTATTGAAACTGGCGGTAAGTCGTAAAGACGTTACCTTTTCTTTTGGTTCGAAGATCATCGGCAAAATCTTCGTCAAAATCTAGACTAGACCAGTGTTACATCTCAAAACAATTCCACCATCATCACTATAGGGGATTTTGCGACTTAACCGCCTAAAGCTTAATACAAATACTATTTTATAATACAGGGTAATTCCACGTACACAATGATCCCAAAATAAATTCCACGGATGTTTACCCTCTATGACAACTACATAGTGCCTAATTTCCTGTGAAGCCACACGTTTCAATTCTGAACAATACTTCGGGTGATTTGCACGGTCGCATGTTATTCTCGGCACGCACTTACCTGACAAATTTATCACTTCCTCTATAACAAACGGTGGGTGTAGAGAAGGATAACTGAAACAATACAAATTAGGGTGTGGAATATTATATGTGGGGGGTGACGTGACATTTCTGTTGCAGGTGTGTGCCTTAAAAGTGTTTGTCAAGTTAGGAAGAAAAGTTATTTTAGTTAGTTTCAAGTGAATTTCATTATTGCCGATCGTTCGTTTTTTCGTATGAGCAAGTGGCCAACTCGTGAGATGAACGAACGTTGTTGCCGTAGTTTTTGCCAACCAAATCGTGCCATATTATGATCGTTAATATGACCGCAATAGGAACGTCTCAGACAAAAAAAACATACTGAACCTTTTTGTCAACGGATCGTAAAACGGCTAAATTATTTCAGTGCTTGATACTGTCATGGCACGGTCATGGTACATAATAGACGGGAAAGTCCTAAATGCTTAAAACTTTTAGCTTTAAGTACCAAATCAGAAAGGACTTTCATTTTCAGATGGTCAACGCAAGAATTCACGCTAAGTTTTATAATACTTGTAGAAATGAAGCTTATACACGGACTAATGCTTTGCAAAAACTAGGTTCCTGATTAACATGCAACCTTAAGAATAACCATTTCAAATCTATCTATCTATCTATCTACCCAGCCGGTAACACCCACTGCTGGGTAAAGGCCTCTTCTCTATATGACACACAATTCTATATAATGTTCTATAGATATTTTGCTCGAGTTTGGGTGTTTGCTAAGAACAATAATTTTAAATTTACCAAAACTATGTATCAGTCATTATGTTTCCCTTAACAAAAGCATTAAGTTACTTACCTTGGGACTAGATGACGCTGTGTAAAATGTCCAAGGGTATTTACTAACTCCAGTGTCCAGACCAAAACTCCCTATTTCTTTGTTACCCTTACCTACAAAAATGTGAAACCTTGGCAAGATAATTGCGACTGTATTTGGCTTGCACATATCGACACCGATGCGTTTATTTCCACACCAGTGAGCTTGTCTACCGCAAGCATGAGCCAGGACCACTTCACTATGCATGGTGCGGTCAGCGAGTCTTGCCAAGAGTAACATTGTTACTACGAGGTAGAAGCTTAACAATAAAAGTTGCTTACTACTCAACTTTGATTGTGACTTTGAGATTGTTTTACTGATGTTCAGATGCAAAGTTGCTAGGTTTTTGTCAACAATTCTGCCTATATAAGTAAATTTAAAAACTCACTTCAAATACTATTTTGGGGTTGGCAATATGCATTTTTGGTCTGTATTCTTCTATAAGCCATTAAGTACATATTAAACTTTCCCTATACCTACCTATAATAATCATACCAACTTTTTTATACTCCATCTATTCCAAACATCTTTTATATACATGTTCATAACACAGTAGCTAACTGGAAAGAAACTCCCTTCCAGATAGTTACTGTCATTCTTTCCGCTCACTTGATCAATAGAGTTTCCATTAATAAAAGTGGTCAAACTACATACTTAGACAGGGTAATCATGAGCGTAATAGCGACTCTGAATAGAACCTTGTAAAGATTGCCATCATTTTCTCCCACACTTGCGGAAGCCTCATAAAAATTTTATCGGTCGAATGCACCGCGAATTTTAACACTGAATGGGACTATTCATACGTTTAGCTATCTGTATGGGCGTATGGGCATAGTCATCGAAGTGGACTGGCTGAAGCGATTTGCAGCCACTTACCCCGAACGTTCGAGGCGAGCTATTTACATTTTTCATTTATTTTTGGACTCGGTTCAAATCGTGACTGTATGTGGGCCAGATTTTACATAGAACCTGGTAATTGATTTCACTGGTTTACTTTGTTATGCTTGTTTATGTAACAAAATGCAAGCAGGCTCACGACTGTATCTACCAAAATTTGCTTAGATTTTTGGACATTTCAAATATTTTCAAATTTTGATTCATTCTATCGAGATATGAGTAAAAATATCTTCTCAAACCGAGCACTACCGAGATCGCAAACAGATCACTAACTAACAGATATCTGAATTTACCGCTATGTTTTATTTTCTGAATAAGAGCTTACTCGTATAACACAATTTTAAATAGGTACGGTACGTCTTATGAGGATGTGTTTTGCCACGATGAAAACTTTTAGGTGACCTGAAACAAATATTTTTTATCATGCTAAACATCCTTTTTTTAAAGTCGGTTAATGAGTGTGACTCGAATGGGTAAAGGTGGGCGTACCTGAAGATTTGTCTGATGAACCTAAAACATTGTATGAGTTTAGTATGAGTAATTTCCCGCTTGTTATTATAACGATAAATAAATTTTATCTTAATAAAAGTAGGAACGGGTGAGTAGGAAACCAATTAAGGTGAACTCAATTGCACCAGCTCGTATGGAATTTATTTTTTATTCAGATCAATGAACAGAGCTTTGACTAGGAACTGATGGAACAATTTTCCACTCATTTTCATTAAATTACTAGGAAAAATAATGTTAAGAATATTTTGAGTGAGGAACAAAGAACATTTTTATAACAATGTTAGGTATATGAAGGTGCGTTTCAAAAGTAATATAGGTTGATCCATAAAATAATACATGTCCTTGGATATATCTACACTAATATTATAAAGAGGAAAACTTTGTTTGTTTGTTTGGTTGTAATGAATAGGCTCAAAAACTACTGGACCGATTTTAAAAATTCTTTCACCATTCGAAAGCTACATTATCCACGAGTAACATAGGCTACTTTTTATCCCGATATTCCCGCGGGAACGGGACTTACGCGGGTGAAACTGCGGGGAGCAGCTAGTAAATAATAAAATGAGTTTAATTATAAAATTAAATAATATTTAAACTTTCAAATTAAACTGAGTTAAGTTCAAATAGTTTTATGACATGGTAGTTAAACGCAATATAACTATTTCATACGCCAACCAATTCTGGCTCAAAGCCATTGCTAAGTTGATTACAAAATTTTGCATAGCATTATCCTTGCATCGTCTCTCCTAATATCTCGTTTGTCTGTGAGTTTAAGTGATAGCTCCCAGACTAAGTTTAAGTGGAACATCAAATTATGTATACATTGTTAATGGAAACAAAGTTTTACATAAAACAAGGCCATTTTAATAAGTGGCGCGACGAACACACACACAACTTGAAAACTGATGGTAGAGCTACCAGTTATCTTTTTGTCCACCTTTCTTTGTCCCTTCCTTAGCATTCGTGGAGTAATAGAGTTAAAATAATTGTAGGAATATTCTGGAGTTAAGCGTAAATCTACCTGGATTTCTCATTACTTGTTATTGCCCGTTTTACCGGAGAAAAAGTGGTATTCTGAATACTTTCATTTTTAAGATATCTAAGGTTGTCGAAAAACATTTTAGTCTTTTCGTCGTTTTAAATCAAATGGGCGTAGAGACACAGAAAGCAAGTGTTTTGTTACGATAAATCGATGGATGAATGTAGCGTCTCTACCAATACTTTTACCAAGTCAAAAGGTTAAGGGACTCATTTATTCATCCTTTTTTTAATGTTTAATCTAAAAAAAAATGATCGAATGTTGAAGGTTTTTAGAGCGGATTAAATGAGAAAAACCTGTTGTTCCACAGAATAAAGGCAAGGCGATAACGGTGAATCTGTTTCATAGATTAACATTTTTATACGAGTATAATCAGAATAATACCTAACCCTAATATTTCAAGATTTTGCTCTAGGTTTCTTACAAAGACGACACTGAGTCTGTATCGTTAGCTTCGGAATTATACGAGAAAGTAATAAATACCTCTAAGTAGGCACTTTCATCTTATCAGTGAGTTGGCGGGCACGAGCGAACAATGAAAGGAGTTTGGCCGAACTTCACTCTGATTTCTTTTCATTACTGTTTTTCTGAACGACTTCACTAATTGATAGGGAACTTTGCTATTGTTTTGGGAGCTAAATGGGGCAAATGTATTGGCTGTATCCTTGAAAAAGGAAACCATGTTGAGTGGGATGTAGGTACGTTCATACCTCGATAAGTCAATAGAAACACGCCTCAAACCACAGTAATGTGTGATGATGAAAGTAGCCGTGCAAAAACATTTTTCAATCATAAACGAAAACATTAAATCCTCAAACTATTCCAGGAAGACATTTAACCTCTTTTCTCAATTCCGTCAGCAAATAAACACAAAAAACTCTTTCAAAAATGTCACAAAATTTTACGTGATTTCAAACAAGTTTTTATAAAACAAAATGCTCGTGAAAAAGGAATTTAACGAAGGGACGACTCAACTAATAATATGCTGGGGTACCCTGCTTCTCCTGCTTGTATACTTGATGAAGTTTATAAAGCATATGGCAGATAAAAGAGGAGGTTGTGTGAGGCACGAGGAACCAGCCCCTGCTTGCCATCGTAAAGCCCCAGCCGTGCCCACGTATGAAAATTCGGAAGAAAAGAAATGTAAAAGACAAAGACGTAGGCGCCATCACAAATGCGCCCCGGAACAATGGCTGCCAAAACGAAACCCTTGTCATGCCCAAGACATCGAATATTATGAATAACAACGTAGAATAACGAAAAAGTTGTCATGAAAATGCTCCACGTTATACAGTGTTTGTGTTATTGTGTATCCTTTGAAGGGTATTGGACGTTATATAAATATTGTAATGAAACCTGACCTTAGTTTAAGTTATTAAAAGTTTTCCGAAGAGAAATTGAGAGTAACGAGTTTTCAAGCGTTAAATCTGGAAAGTCATTTTAATTAAAATTTCTTTAGTAGTTTTACAATCTTTACCCAAAGTTGCACAATTATATAGGGAAAGTCATTCATGCACAGTTTAAGTGATTGGTTTTGTTGAAAATCTTGTTTCAATAATTGTTTACTTACGGGAAATTTAATTTGGTTACACACTTCATCCCTTACAAAGTACCTACTTAGGTACATGATTTATCTAACTAAAGCATTAGCTAGCATAGTATGCATAGTTTATAAACTATTATGGCTGATATGGCTCCTTAATTTCATAAATATCCAAGACAATTGAGTGGAATGTATGCATTACCGTATAATTTGTTTCAACGAAATAATGGTTACACCGACGGTAATATTTGGAAATATTTATTTTGTGCGTATTTAAGCTCTCAATCTTTACATTTGCTTAAAAGTGTCATAACATAGTGAATCAAAAAGCACGTCTTTATATTTTTTCATTAATTTATTATTGTCTAATCTCACTTTCAAAATATAGTCTAAAGGAAATACACTTAACTTTACTTCCTAAAAGCAATAAACTGATTGACTTCACGTGTGCAAATAATTGACTGCTCAAAGCTTCAACGTAGGAAATAGACCGAAGTGAAGAATCGTGTAAATGATTAGGGTAGCCAGAAAAGGCATTTATTTTGGATAGCAATAGGTAGAGTGTTTTTATTTAAATCTTTGAATTTGTTCTATTGACTGTATTGCATGTAGTTTTAATAAAATTTATAAGCAATATTAGGTATAAAAAGATCATGGACCTACAATTTTCTTTTCAAGTAAATTTGGGATACAGTCGTGATCATATTTCATTTTATTTTTCATTGTAAATTAGTGCAATCACGAAGGGAGGCCTATGCCCAGCAGTGGGTTAAAAATTGATGATGATGATGATGAAATTAAGTGTAATGTTTTAATATTTCTGCATCATTTGACTAGTTGATTCCATTTAAATTGAAACATGCTAAATAAGTCATATACAGCTAGTTTCCTAAGGAGCTTTCACACACACGTTTCAAACTTGCTAGTTTATCGCCTTATGCTGTTGTCAAACGTCAAACACAACTTGTGGCGAACTTACCGCAGACCGCCTGGGTTTGACACTGAATTGGCCGTAACAAGCAGCTAAGATAATAGCCGTATTTGCACGGATACCATAATAGAAACAATGCTTAAGCATGCGATATTGGCGTATGCGGTATTTGCTGCGCTGTGGGTAAATAGACCTTAAAGAATCAAAACATTGCGCGAATGCACAAAAGAATACAAGAATACAAGCCTGCAATCAAAAATATTAGCACTAGATGAAGTTACTTTTTTTGATTGCAGGCAAGACCTAAACACTGCTAGGGGGGGGCAAAATCAAACACAAAAAATAGCCCGAAGAAAAACAGCAGTTAAAATTATGTTCTATATATGGTATATCGTTGATATGTAACGTTTTTGTAATATGTGTTTCAATGAAGTAATTCGATAAATCATAACAATAATACAGTATGGAGCAACATGTTGAGTCCTAAAGGGACTTAGTTACTTTTTCTTTTTTAATCAGAAAGTTATGATTTTAGATAATAACTGTTTTGCCCCACGATCAATAAACCAGTAGAATGATTTAAATGAATTGAATGGGTAAAGTCAATATTTCATTTATGTATAAGAGCAGTGAAATAATTGAAATAGGAATGTAGTGTAGAACAAGCCTTTAGAGGATACTCTAAAGGTGTTCTACACTACACATTTCACTACTTACCAAGTGCATAACATGCCTAATAATTGTACGCACATTAATTACATCCCAGCGGTCCTATAACCATTCTGTCACGGTGTAATTAGGCAGGTTAATTAAGCACAATTCGATCCAGGTCGACAGTACTGGAATGTGTCTTAGGTTAGGTGTTCATTGAGCAACATGTTGCCATTTTAGAAAGTGATAATATTTTCATGAGATGAAGTTCTTATTTTAAAACCAAAAATAATCTTTCACCTGTTTATAGAATGGTCTTTCAGAATTAACATATCTCTACTCTCTTTTATCATAGTAAAATGTTCGGTTTTATTAGTACACCCGTGCAAAGCCAAGTTTCATCACCGACCAACACCGTAGCGTGCCATCACCGGTTCGCCTACTACTACACGTGCAGTATTATATTGTTATAATAAAACGGTGTAGATGAGTTATATTAGGCAACAATATTATAATCGCACAACTTATGTAACTTTTAAAACACTGTTGGCCATAAAATTACAATAAAACACAAAAACTGGTCTGCTAAATTCACTTTGCAATTTGAGATAGCAAGTGTCAATTGAATGTTACCCAGTGAAACATGGCCTAAAACACGATACAAAAACAGATCAAAGGCTGTTTTTACCTCCTATGCGAGACTCACTCATATTGATTGTCATTTGTTTGAAACAAATGACAATCAATATGAGTGAGTCTCGCATAGGAGGTAAAAACAGCCTTTGATCTGTTTTTGTATCGTGTTTTAGGCATTATATTCACATTACACAATGTGAAACAAATTGTTTCACATTGTGTAATTCACAGTCGTGTTGATGTGTTTATAAATTAAGTTACATTTTAGATTTTCGTTTTAGATTGCTAATTATGAATCAATTTGATCAAAATAGTGTTTGTTTGATTCGTAGTTCTATAGTTGTTAAATTATAGGTTAATTACAACAAATAAATTTTGTATACAATTTAATTATTTTGCACTATGATTGTTTATCTCATTTTAACTTAGTCTTAAGTTGAAAGTTTTTTTTCTAATACTCTTCACTAAAAGCAGCATAATTATTGTACGACTTTTGCCTAAAATCGATACCTTTTTATCATAAATTATTAAAGATTAATCCCCATAATATATATTGGACCAGTAAACCTAAATTAGCTAAAATCGATATTAAATCTGTTTCTATCTCTCTAGCCATAGGAGTAACAAGAAAAAAAATGTATTTAAATATTTTAAATCTTTTGAATGTTTTATTAAATTTCTATTTTTACTTTTCGAAATATATTTGAAAGTTATATAGACCACAATATTTTGATAACGATGCTATAATTCAGAGTTCACAATTTCTTAGTCTCACTTAATAACACATTTTAGGTATGAAAGATGAATAAATAAACAAATACGTATTCAGAATATCAACGATAGAAAGACGAGAACTAAGCCACGGCTGTATCAGAAACCATGTTCATACGATAATTTCTACAACAAGCATAAATCTACCAATTCGGGAGGCTGTCTCGTCGTGTTTACTTACAAACCGTACAGTAATCAGATGATGCCTAACTCACGACATTACGATTCGGCTGATTTATTACGAACGAGATAAATGAAAACGTATAAATGTAATTGGGTACACGAAGACGACATTTAGCAGAAGTTTTCATCAGCATTCATTGAATGTTTTTTAAAGTTAACACTAGTAATAAAAGATATTTAAACATAATAATAATGCAACATGCATTTGATTTTATATTTAAGGTAAGTTTCTTAAAAGATGGATCTCCAGAAGGGCTTAAAAAAACGACGTAGAACATTCTCTAATTTTCTCAACTATCCGAATCTATTGGTTTCGAGTCAAGGTCTGGTGTGAGTTAACCCCTCCTAAATAATGCGCCATCAAACATTACTCGGCCCAGTAACTTATTATTGAGCAAGTTCTCCAGTAAATACAGACCTTCCATACCCCTATGCTTGTATAGAAATTTGAAGCTTTGGAGGGGGTAGTAATGTGTTGGAAGGTCTTGGTTCACTGGTCGGTATTAAAGGCAGTGTTTAGGTTACTAATACGATTAGTAAGCGCTTGCCGTGAAAGACATAAATCTGATTTGAACCAACTCCATTTCGTTTATAACAAGAGATAACAATGTTTTGATTTGTGATGGGTATGGAATAGCGGCTTCTACATAGCATACCGGCCGATTTTAGCGTACACTTACAGGATATAATTGTGACGACAGTCGTCAGTCGTGAAATGAACGAAAATGCAAAAACTGAACGAAATAATGTTGGCTTGGTTGCGGTCGCGGTCAAGACCTTTACAAAAATTCTGAACCATAGACAAAAAAATACCAAGATTCATTGTCAAAGTGTGACTGTTCGTTTAGCACGACCCCTTCATTTATTCCAATTTCAATTCAATAAGTCTGAAGGAATCTAATGTCAAGGAGCAAAATGACAGTTAACAATTTCCCCTTATAAAATACCTGCTTGGATCTAATAACAAGAAGATGTCTCAACATTAAATGTACTGTTACGAATATTGCCGTCATAAATCTCAAAAGGTAAAAGAGCAAGGAAAATATAAATAAAATGAAGGAACATTTTGACATTTCGCGTGCCTAAGCTAGGTGCTCACTTTCACACTTTGAATACCTAAATTAGGAGTAAAAGTTAATAAATGTAAACAAACATGTGACAGAAATTACATTATTAGTTTAGACCTACTCTCGACTGTCTAACTTGATAAACAACAGTCAGCAGTCAGATTTTAGGCTTAATATTATGTAGGTAAGTTAAAGTACCCAAGTAACTTACATACCATCATTTGTTTGAGAGGATTACTGTTATTTTTGATTCGCAACAATTTCATACAAGTTAGACATAGACAATCCCTGTACTAGAATATACAGACTGTCATAGGCGCTGAAAGGGATAACAATGAAGAGATAAGAAAGCCTCTTTTTTTCTTACAAATCTATCTGGAGACCTCAACATCATCTATCATTCGCAATGTTTATCAATTAAAGTTATTTTCTAAGAGCTCTGTCAGACAACTTAATCAGGATAGTTTCGGAACAAAATGTAATTTTGTGAATACACAGCCTTACTTCACAGCTGTTTATATTAAAATGCATGATAAACTTGACTTTCTAATGACCGTGAGATTCAAATCTTGGATGACGCCTCTTAAAATGGAAAAAGTTTTTTGTTTTTCTTTGTCTTGTGTTCGTAATGTTTTGTTTATGATTCAGTGGAGGAAGAATTTTGTTTAGCTGTTATTATAATTCGGAAAGATAACTTTGTTCTGGCGAATCTCAACTTGATAAAAATGAGGAATGCTTCTTACTTTTTTTTTAATCTACCTACCATTAGCTGTTTTGTTGATTTAGATTTCAAAATTCACAGCCATTAATCTACGAGTAGCACACAAAATAATTATCATGTTCACTGTCATTGACAGCTACTTTATAAATTTCAACTCCTCATAATTTTTTTGATTCTAACATTTCTGTCCTTTACAAAACTATAGCGCATCTGCAATCTTGGTCAACGTTAGTCCAAAATCATGTTTGCAACCAGCCAGAAGCTATGTCTACCTACAATCGAACTAAGTAATGAAAGCTATCGACTGCATGTAGCGTATTGCTAATAAATCAACATGTAGCCGACGGCATAGTGCTGTATTGACGGATTGTAGTCGGTCGCATGCATCCCTCGCGTATTTGAATTACGAGTTGCAGACATAGACCTAGGATTAAATAGAATCAGCAAACCGCTGTAAGGGTATTAAAAATATAGTTCTTCAATCTCAAAATAATACATTTTGTCTACTGTAGTAGAGCACTAAAAGAAAAAAAATCACTGATGTTTTTTTGTGTAAGAACAATAAATGAAGAAAACATAAATAGTGACCACTGTATTTATTAGTTCATTCAAAAACATCTTTACTGGATTTTGATAAAATTTTCAGGGCTTTTTCTAAAATATTTGTTATGAAAGCACCTTAAGAGTTTATTTCCGTTTTTATTTACTTATTAAAAAATATTTTTATTCATTGATGGAATAATCGGATAAGGTACTTACATAAAAAGACATTATGTCTGTCCACACAGAACCCCCACCATTTTGGAAGTATGTTAAAAGTAATTTATGTTACTATATCCATCAAAAAACAGGAATTTTGGGTTAATCCAAGAGTAGTGAACAACACTTGTAATGTAAAGCGACCCGGATTAGACAACGCTTGCTGAAGTGCATTTCCTTGCTCTGTGGCAGCCTCTGGCAAGATAAGTACCTACCCTTCTCAATACTGCCATAGTCTGTCAATATCGTGACGTGTTGCGGATTCTTGCTTAAAAATCCTATTCCTACTATTATAAATGCAAAAGTTTTGTGATCATAGATGTGTATGTGTTACTCTTTCACCCGAAAACTATTGAACGGAATGAAATTTGGTACAAGGATACAAGGATGTTTGCAATTAACACATAGGCTACTTTTGATCCTATTTTCACATGGATACGGGAACTATTTACTGCGGGTAAACCACGGGGCGCAGCTAGTATTATTTATATACTTACCACAATTATCTTTATGATTCACGCTAATGATTTACAAATTCAGTTATGTACTTAATATTTCAAAATCCGAAAATCTCGAAGACTTTTATAGCCGATATAAAATTTTCCAATCCGAATGTTGGCACCCACCACTCACGTTCGTAGGTACATAGAACAGATTACAAATCATCTGAAAAGACGGTGAACTTCCATTTCATCTTGGTTTTTCGCAAAATGGAGATCGAAATTTGTAAAGTGTTTTGTTCCAGATTCCAAACCGACCACGATTTTACTATCTTTGAAATAGTGTTCTTTTCGTTATGTAATCTGATTTAATAACTCGTATATTTATAACTAGCTGCGCCACGCGGTTTCACCCACGTAAGTCCCGTTCCCGCGGGAATATCGGGATAAAAAGTAGCCTATGTCACTCGTGGATAATGTGGCTTTCGAATGGTGAAAGAATTTTTAAAATCGGTCCAGTAGTTTTTGAGCCTATTCATTACAACCAAACAAACAAACAAACAAACAAACAAACATTATATATTATAGTGTAGATTAGCTTTCTACGCCTGCTGCTACGTCCTTGTTATCCTACCTGGATAAAAAGTAACCTATAATTATAGTTACCTGCAATAACATAATTAGGTATGTTATTCCAGATAACTATAACTAATCCAAGTTTCAGCCAAATCACATTAAATTACTATTTGGAATTAATAGTTTATATACCTACTATAGGTACAAATACGAAAGTCTGTTATTCATTATACTGTACAAACATTATAACAGACTTTTGTATTTGTACCTATAATATAATGTGTAGGATAGTAAATCAATTCTAAAACAATCGAAGCGTACAATTACAACCAAAATGATGCATTGATATAATTTAACCTACTAATGGCAGATGGGCTCAACATCCAATACATCATTATCTTAATTAATGAACATTGGACAGCTTGGATGAACACGAATAAAACCCTAATTTCATACAAACTGGAGTTCTGATGAATCACTATGTACAGTTTAAATTTATTTCGTGCATAATGCTTTGTGAATATGTAATTACATTACATTGAAGATAAATTTTGAGGGTAGTTCATTTATAACAATTGAATAAAACAGAACTCGTGGCGAGACAGAGTGACGGCAGTTCGACCAAAACGCTGACCGACAAGGACATAGTAATGGGACGTCCACCGGCTCTGTGGGTCGACGACATCCGAAAGATAATGGATTGCACGATTGCACGTGGCTAAGGCCAGTGCGAGATCTACCTTCCCTTTAATAAATAAGTAAATGAATGAAATGAAATATAATCACAACGGGCAAAAAGTGTAATTCAAGGGGAAGACCGCACAGGTCTTCAGTGTGCATAGTGATAGGATAACAAAAAAATATTTATCGCATTGGTACAACTTGACTAGCTGTGGTTAAAAATGTTGTCTATAAGGATTTCAATTCTCGACGACTTTCAAAATAAAACGCGGCAAGAGATTGCACGTTATCTAGTTTTTGTTTATAAAATCCATCGCCCAATTCCAAAAAACCACGTCGTGTCGTGCCAAGTTAAGACACGGTTATTTGGAAAATAAGGTGACAGTTTAAATCTTTTAACTTCTGTTACCGACACAAAAAAAATATCTTCGAAATAAAAACAAAAAAAAATCTACTTACTCTCCACATTCACAAGTCTCCATCACCTTATTGTCACAAATATTAAATAAACGACACCCCATTCAAAGGTGCGTCTCAATTCGCAAATTCCTGAACATTTAATGAAAGAAACTCAAAGAGTCCTCTTTCATTTAAGTCTGGGTGAATCGTGAGGATCAAGTAATTCAACGTCGTGATTTCGACGTCTTATTTCTCTCAAGTGCTAATGTTATTTTGTTTTGTTTGTTGTTGGCTTTGTCTCAGTTGACGATGTGAGGGGATAGGGTATGGCTTGAATATGAAGATTGTGTAATGTTTCAGAATGTACAACAAATTAAATTTTGCACTGAAATACGACAATATCACAACACAACAGAAATTTTTAAAGCTAGGTAACCTCTGGAACCATGGCTTAATATTGACAGCTAACACTATTAAAAATCATTGCCAATTTAATGTTTTCAAAAATTTACCAGTTACTATAAAATAACCTCATTATAAACAAATTTAATACATTTTTACATTAAACCAGGTTTCAGTAAGTGAACCCTCTATAAGCTTATGCGTACGGATTTAGTTTCAACAAACCATGCCTAGTTAGACTCTTATACATAGAAACTTGCGTGATACTGTGCATAGAAGAAATCATTGATCGCATGCATACAAAGAACAAAGGGGAATGCAAGCTCAAGAGTCTTATCAACCGCCGGGAAATACTAGGGCT
Organism: Xanthorhoe spadicearia; assembly: GCA_947086425.1. Classification (NCBI taxonomy): domain Eukaryota; kingdom Metazoa; phylum Arthropoda; class Insecta; order Lepidoptera; family Geometridae; genus Xanthorhoe; species Xanthorhoe spadicearia. The sequence goes on from OX352199.1 coordinate 8,025,547, forward strand.
GGAAATACCACGCTACTTTTGCATGTCTGAAAAAATAAAACAGGTGAGTTTCAAATCTAAGGAATACCTCTGCTGATACATGAATAATGTTGTGTTGTCAATATGGCAACTAATATTTGTAATTTACATTTTATGATTAACATAAAATTATGAAAAGGAAAGGATTATTTAAATAAAATGCTTAAGTACCCAACTAAAATATTTTAATTCAATTCACAACAATCTATCATGACAAAGAAAAGGCATTACAATAAGCGCGTGCTCAGAAAACTAAAACCCTAAAAACGTAGTAAAAGCGAAAAACGAGTATTTGATTCTCCACCCTTAATACTTATAAGCGGGAAACTTATGATCCTATCCGAATAGGATTTTGTCATTCCACAAGAGACCCGTAAACCCTTCATAAATCGAATTTGATATCATATCAGATTCCCGTATGCATATTTCCTTACGCTTAGTCCTTTAGTCGGTCATAAACTTTTTGATTTCATATGTTGTGGTCGTGTGATCATAAAAATTATGCTTCGCTTTGGAATTTCCATAGGGACGCTCTATCAAATCCTATTATATTTTTCATTATTTGAATAAACCATAATATTAGGGTTGATTTAATTCTTTGAATCTTACTTGATCTTATTAAGTAACAAATACAGAAATTTTGTATGATTTAGTTTCTTAATAGTTTTATTCATTTGCAGTGTGACTCCGAAGAATCCGGCTCCGGCTGTACCGGCTCTACTTCATTTCCAGATGAAGATTCTGCAGATTTTACGTGAGTAACCATGTTTTTTATTATGACTAATATAAGTTCAAGATGAATCTGGAAGCACGATTTTCAAAAATGAAATTTAAAATCAATCATAATTATAAATAATATCACAAAGAATCATAATAAAATTTAATTAGTTGAATCACACATCACTACAGAGCAATATGTAATCAATTTCCATTTACATTCATTTCTAGTAAGTACCTTCTCTCATAATAACGTGCCATTCCCGTTGTTCATTAAATATTATATACTCAGTATGTACTCATCAGTTGTAATAAAAACTAGTAATTTATAACGAGTAAAATAACTCTTGTTTCTGAATTGCATACTTACCTTTAGGACATAAAATATAATGATATTTGACTCCGAAATGCTTTGAACAAGTATCAAATATTAGATACGCTTGCAGTAACCTATTCAGGTAGATGGAGTGCGGTCGCGACGGTTCCGCTCAGGAAATGGACTGCTCATTGTTGTTGCTCGCACTGGTGCCTGTAGCCAAACCATCAGTTTTCGAGTTGTATAACTATCCTCGCTAACGGGTCAAGTGCTCTCCAACTTAATTATAAATGCGACAGTTTGTGAGTGTAGATGTATGCGTTTGTTCCTTATTCACGAAAAAACTACATAACCGATTGCGATGGAACATAGGTAGCTAAAGACCTGGAATAACACATAGGCTACTTTTTATCCCTATATTCTCGCGGAAACTGGAATTACGCGGGTAAAATGTATGAAATTAGTTCATGCAAGTTACCGAGGGCGGCACTGTGCTGGATTCTCATTCATTTTGTGATATTTGACATCGAGGATAGTAGGTATCAATACTGTAGTAAACTGATGGTTATGCCTCTGGACTAATGTTTAATCCTTCTCCTTCCATCCAGCATTATTTAGTAGACTAAATGTAGTGTTATGGGTATTGTAGAATTTGGTATTAGATGTGTAAGGTATGCTTTAGTGAAATAGTGGTCAACTCAGCCCGCGGGCTGAAATGTCCACTAGGTACAAAAGTAGGCTGTAGATTCGGCTCTTTTCAATAGCTGGAGGCAGAGACCATGAGTTTCCACTTGCATGAGTACTTTATACAAGAAAAAGAACTTGTGAGGTTCCTACTTTCTGCTTTACAATTTTTCTAAATTATTTAAGTATCTATTTTGTAAACATTTGCTGTTCACCAAATTATACAACTTAGGTTTAGGTTTTTGACCTATCTTCTAGCTTTCCATCGAAACTGCCTCTTTAGTCCCTGAAACGAAGTTTACATCACAAAACTAGAGAATTTTCAAACTTTATATTCGCAAACTAGAGTTTTCTACCTAAAACTATATCCAATGCAACTCGAAGAGTCAGTACTCAGCTCACTCGCCGGTATTATCTAAAGGTAGTTTTTAGATGCAAATAAGAACAACACAGGTTCCATGCAAATTTCTAGCCTAGCGAACCTCGTAGCAAATATTTATTCAAAAACCATGGCGATCTAAAATGTTCTTTAAAAAATAAGGTTTCTATGTTAATCCAGTATGGAATAAGTCCTCGTAAAATGCAGGTAAAAAGAGCCAGTCTCATTGCACTTGGTCACAATGTAACGTTTCTTAAACACGCGACTAAAGGTTTACTCACAATGGAGCTATTATTGAGTAAAGATAACAAATTTAAAATCATATTGTGAGATTATTCACTAAAAGACAAATTAAATGTGCTGCACTAAATTTAAACTAACTATAAACGTTATTTATAACGTTACGTTGCAAGGAGAGGTGATGACAGCTGGACCAAAGCCATTACCGTATGGTGGCCGAGGATGGGTCATAGAAGTATCGGGCGTCCGGTGGCGAGGTGGGTCGACGACATAGTTCAGTGGATGCGACTGGCGCAGGATCGTAGTGGATGGCACAAACTAAGGGAGGCCCATAGGCGTAGTGGGTAAAGTCGGGCTGTGGATGATGATGATGATAAACGTTATAGTTCGTAAATTCAAATTTAGTGTAACTTGGGGAACGGTTTGGTAGTTTATTTATTTATTTATAAAATTACTAGCTGCGCCTTCGGTTTCACCCGCGTTCTACCCGCGATATTCCGGTTGAAATCCCGTTTCCTTTGGATTATCGCGGAATAACACATATTTTCCTATTTTTAATATTAAGTATGGAATATTAACTTGCGCAGTTTTTTTATATTAAGTAAGTTTGTACTCTAGTTTTTATTTTGAAATCTACATCAACACCAACGTTCTTGCTTGACAGGAAAAACAATGTGGTCTTACCTTTACTCTAAGAAAACACGCGACCACTTCGAAACACGATTAATAAATAGGCGGTAACGTAAAAAACTGCTTATAAAACCACCCTTCTGAATAAAGGGGTCACTTTAAACATAATTGGAAGTAGAAAATACCTTGAAACTAGCATAATTCAGTACATGATTTTATGCTAAATAAAATTAAAGTAGCATCAAGAAACCTGAATTTTATTATCAAACGATTAAGGTAGGTACGAGTTTACCATGAAGAGTTTTTGCCCTCTATAAAACTATGTAAATAAAAAAATGAGTTCTTTTACGACATAATATTTGTATTTGTATTTGTATTTATAATACAGTTAGTTATCGCAACTACTTCCATCATAGCATTACACTTTTTCATCATAATATTACATAAAAGTTAAACCCTTCAAACGAACGAAGCCGGGGTATTACCGTTAAACTTTTTCATCCAAGCCAACTCCCGAAAGCTTAGTTCAAAACTGTAATTAATTTTTAATCCCTACATCACTTTGCGGATTCACATAATAAATTAATTTTGCCAGAATTTAGATGACAATCAGTTAATTCGCCTTTTATCTTGTGCTAAATGGGTTTGGGCTTCGGATTATATATTCCGTTTTATTTGAGCTTTCGAGTTATTTACAGATTTAGGTATACGGTAAATAGTACCGGGTTTGTTTTTGAAGTTAATTTTTCATGGTATAATCATAATGTAACTTCAATGCCTCTGAGAAAAAAAACAGTCAAACCAATCGTATAGGTCCGAAAGTAGTAGTCGCTGAACGAAAAGGTTGATTTTTGAAATCAATTCGTTTGACACGTTGCAAGCTCATGTTACCTTTTTAAACTGCGTGCTTACTAGACAAGAGTGTTGTGTCAAATAGGTATCAAAACCTATCAAGCAATAACAGATCTTAAGGTGGTCATCAACCTTGTAATTCCACGAAAGAGTGCCTGTTTTGTTCAGCTCAAAAATAACAAGGCAAGCGTTGGACCGGTGAGACTTTTCCAAATAAGGCGAGGATACCCTGGCGCTGTAGGTATTTCGGCCGCCTCGCCCTCCCCTCGCGTCTCTGCTTCAACACGCGCTCTCGGCCACAGTGTAAACACAACCACAGTGCAATCTACTAATCGCGGTAGGTAATGTAATGATACTACATTACAAAAATAAAATGTAGGTGCCTCATTTATTAGGCTTAGAGCTAGGTAGGTACTTAGTAGATATCATACCTAGCTAGTTTATAGGTACATACATAATTTCGATTTTGTATACCTACCTATAATAATTATTATACCCAGGTAGGTATCACCATAATATTATAGGTAAGTATACCAAAGTAGCTACTTTGGTAGCCATCTAGTTTTTGTTTTTAGATAATTCGCCACGTTACTAAGAACCTACCATTTCCATGATAATAATGTAGGTACCTACCTATCCTGTACTATAATTATTTCTGGTTAAAATATTATTAATTTTATTTAGGTAGGTACAAATAAATTTTTATGCGTAAGAAGGGAAGTACCTACCTATGTCATGGTACCTACTTAGAAAGTAGAAAGGTAGGTATAGTAAAAGTGTACCTAGCAAAGAAGGATCTGCACGGGGATTGTCTAACTTGTATTGTATTACATGGTTGCGAATCAAAAATATCAGTAATCCGCGATAATAATGGTCAGATGTTACGCTAAATATGTAAGTTGGTAGCTAAGCTAATTGCATACTATAATTATTTTACAGTTATTTTACTGATTTTTTTGATTCGCAACATTGTGATTTTTGTTGGACAATCGAGGGGCTGATACACTTGCGCGACGTACACATGCGCAGACGTAGACATTTGCGCGAAAAGACATTTGTGCGAAAACCTTTTTGCTTGCATGGCTTGTAGACAGTTTCATGGAACTCAATCTAGAGGGTGCTTCGAGCTTCCGTAGCAAATACGCGCAAATGTCTTTTCGCGCAAATGTCTTTTCGCGCTAATGTCCATCCCACATGTGTACGTGGCGCTAGTGTTTTCCGCGCAAGTGTCCTGATACCACAGAGAGTAAGTAATAATATGCCCAACTGTTCCATTCTATTGATTGACTCGGTTCAATTTTTTTCCCATATTTAGCGATTGACATGTAGGTACCTATTACGCCGCTTTGCAGATTACATCCGTCAATCAAACAAACAAACATTAGGTACCTCTTTATAATATTAGTAGGTAAGTAGGTAGAATAGCTTACACCAAATAACCCTGAGACCACCAATTTGCAATACTTATACAATACATCCTAAGACCTAATGTACCTACCTAACCTACCAACTTGAAGCAATAAATGAATACCTAAGTAGGTACCTACAGATATAGATAAATGAGACATGTTAGTAAATAACACAAGCAATAAATTGCTTAGCTTGGGACTAAATGACGCTGGTGGAATGTCCAAGAATATTTAAATATACATATTATATTTATTTTAATAAAGTATTATTTACTAACTTATAATTTACACTAAAAGTATTATTAAAAAAGTAAATAATTAACAAGGTAGTGAGTATAATAATCTACTATATATAATGTTCTCCAAAAACAAAAATATTGGTCACCGCAACCGCAAGCGAATAAAACTCACTACCTAAACAGCGCAGCGGAGCGCTCGCGACACAAAGCGACGTGACCGCTCTCTGTGACGCCTCGGCGGGGAGTGAGCGGCAAGAAATCAGACGCAGGGCCGTGAGTTTGTAGGTATTTTGGTAATGTGAAAAATATTTGTATGAAACAAAAAAAAAACATCTCACGTAATTCTTCTTTATAATGTGTAAAACATTTTAGTATGTAATTTTTGTCTGTACATCGATTATTTTCTTGAATATGACTGTTTAAAGTTTTATTTAGAGGTAACTTTGGCATTTTTTTCTATCGAGTAAAAATATGCTAATCGTGTTTTTGCTCTCAGCCAATTCAAGATAATATCCTCAACTTTAATATGTATAAATTTCAGAATCGTAAGTTGTGTACTTATGGAGATACCGATGTCTGAACATAATGAAATCCAGTATACCCTCGCCTTAAACATCCCTAACGTGCATAACTGGGAGAAAATACCTGCGTCCAATGTTTATGGCCATCATAACAACTGTGCCTTTAGCACTAGCAAGTCTCGTAGAGACAGAAATTAAACTATTTACATGGAGTATAAATAAATGTATATATAAATAAATGAGTATATAAATATCTTGACTTTGTTCTGCGCTTTTAACTTAGTCACATTCATCTACAGAAAGAGCCTTATAGAGCTAAATAAGTTTTTCACTATGTTAACTTTATTTTTCCAAAACTGGGAAAAATCTAAAAATGCTATACTTTTTATTATTATTGATCTTTTTTTAAGTCAACAAGTGTTGTCATTCGTCTTTCTCGAAAAGTGTCAAGGTGACTCTACCCTCCTTTTCTCGGTCAACCCTGGCTTTTTACCTCATTCTGTTAAATATACGACCAATTATCATCATTCTCACCTATCATTTCATTTTTTTACCTATGCCATTATTTACAGTTTTAAACCATAATCGGATCACAAAGGATTGAAAGTCGATTGATAAAAATAGTATTTTATTTGTATTTGAGGCACACGAGTGATTTTTGTGAGTAACACGTGCTAAACATTCTAGTGAATGGGGTGAACTGGAAAACTTAGTTTGGAAATTAAAGGTCACGCTACATAATACAACCTGCGACGGTACCCAGTGACTTTTTCATCTTTTTTCGTTATGATAATTATAACTACTGATTGCTATTTTGATGGATTATTCTTAACATGGTCTATCTCCTAAGTTATATGCCAAGTATTCAACGCGACATTTTAACACAAGGCATTTTATGGACACCTCTACGCTTTGCGACTTATGGCCGAAGAAGAGAGGATGCGAGATTGTATAGCAAATATCGCTGCTTAGTGCGAAGTTCTTGGAGTATGATCTGTTTAGTAAGAATAAATAGATAATTGTGTTTTTTTATATTTTTAAATAATACCATGATAAAACATAATCAGGTATATTTACGGGTACTCATCGAAATTACCTTAATTTGTTTAATTCTAACGTTTCGATTGCGATAAATACCCGTAAATATTATTATCAAGAATAGACAAGTAAGCTGAAATGCTGCTTTGGAGTGTAGTTCATCCGCGAGTTTGAAAATTAAATGTTTTCAACTACATACATACAGTTTGGCTTTGTTAAAGTTTGTCTGTGCGTTTGATGTGCGAGCTCGTGGTCAGTTTACACCAGTTTTCACTTGTTTCGTCGAAATAATGTCTGCATGACTTTTGTTTAATTAAAATGGACATCAAAATTTTCGTGTCTAAGTTTTGTTATCATTTTTGTTAATCGAAACTGATGTTTTAACACTATAATACCTACATCATAGTTTCTAATGTTCAGGAGTGCCTGAGGTAGGTATGTTTCTACTTCAGAGTTCATGGAAAAAAACCTTATGATTTGTACTTTAGAAGACAATTTTACCTAACACTATAAATTCGGGGACAATGTTGAAATAGTATTCGATTTTCCCGTACTACTGCTGATTGGCAAAACAGTGATTTTTATTTACAATTAAATCGTTCAAGGGAAATTCTGTACACTAGGTAAGCTGCTGGTATTTCATAGTTTTGTGAATCTAGTCATGGTAAAATTAGAACGATATACTTATATCGTTCTAATTTTACCATGAGATAAAATGAGATAGATTCACAAAAATAAGTCTGTTTAGCTCTAGCTGAGTGCTTTCATAAACAAATTATAAAATAACTTTTAACTGCAACTATCTGTTACGAAAAGCTTTTGACAAAGCTACTTTGTATAGCTTTCAAAACATTAAAAACATAGAGGAAGCAGTAAGGGGAGGAGCCATCAGTTTTATTTTCTATGACGCTAAGAAGGTCATTTTCTGCGGGGGACGTGGAACTGTCTGTCAATAAGTAAATGTCAATTTTTGTGTAAAAATCATAGTGCTTGAAGCTATCGATAGTTTATTATCGATGAAAGAAAGAAAGAAAGAAAAGAAAGAAAGAAAAATATTTATTTTGTCAAAAACGCGTTACACATAAGACACATTAAAATAAGTAGGACATTGACAAAATTGGCAACTACTCAGCGTATTGCTGCAACAGAAACCAGAGAATCTGTCGCAGCGCTGGTCTTCCGTAGCGCCGTAGGTTTATGTGTGTGCTGCGGCCCCGCAAAAAACACACATTTTAAAGTAATTTAAGGTAGGTTGTAAAAATAGAAACAAGAGAAGAGAACGATGAGTGCGGCCAATACGGTAGGTATTGGTTGTATGACAAATTTTAATGTTATTGACAAATTAAATCACAAATTGATTTGATTTTAAGCTATTGCATAGCTTCTATGGCGGGCCTTAGCGGGGTGACCGAATCCAGAAATTCTGTAACGAAAAATTCAAAACTGGCTTTGAACCCTCTTTTTTCTTTTTTTTTTTATACTTAAATCAATATTTAAGCCTTTTCTGTCATCACAGCGTCTTTTGGCGTGGTTTTACGTGGTAGCCAAAGGAAAAAATTATATCTTTGTTTCTTTAATTTTAGCATAATTCGTAAATAATCGAAATACAGGCGAAATTATTTTTTATCTTGTTTTTTGAAGTTATTTATGTAAATGTTGATAATACGATGAAAATTGAGAGGTCCAAAGTTGTATAAAATCACAACAGTTTTGGTTCTCATTCATTTTTGTAAAAATCTAATGTTCTAGTCGGATTGGTTGAGTTTTTCGATTAAGCTATAAACAACACCTATACAATCATTGGCGGAAAAAAAATCGTCCTTTAATCAATTTCAGGTTACCCCTCTACTGGTGAGCTAATCCGACTGGGCTGTAAGTCAATATCGATAAGTTATTTTGAACTGTCCCTTCACTAATTTCGCTGCAGTGACAAGCAGTGTGTCCAACTAAAAATACCTATTTCCGCGATATTGTGAGGATGGTAAATATTTTTTTAATAAAGTTTACCTATGATTTTAACAGAAGTTTAACAGCCAGAAGTTTAACTACCTACTTAACGTTCTGAAAGCTTACGTAGGTATATAATTAGTAAGTTGGAGGTATAGGGGTGGTTGGTATAGATACCTAATTTATTGTGCACCGATAATGATAAATCTAGATAAAAAGTAGTATTTTGTTCTATGCACATTTTTCGATGCACGGGATGATTTGCAAATATTTTTTTTCAAGTGCATTGAAAAGTCTTTCTTCCGAGGTAAGCACTATCTACTAGTTTTGAAGTAGGTAGGTATGTAGGTGTTTTGTGTACCTACCTACCTACCTATTTGTTTGTTTTTTTACTCAATGCAGAAATATAATGCTTTTATCTATTATAACGAGTACGAGGAAATACAAAAAATTCTAGGAACTTTAATTCGTTTAATTAAACCGACTTGCAAATATTGACCAAGCAACAGAAGATAGAACAGCTACTTTTCAAATTAAAAAAAAGAATAAAATATAAATATAATATGCCACTAAGAGTATTATTTTTCATAATTCGGGATTCGTGCTAGATAACAAAATAAATAGGTAGCATGAATATGAGTGATGGAATAGTTCGGATTCAATCCTACGCCTTTCGGATCAAAGTCGAAGTAGCAATCCACTTGGCCAACTCGGCGGCATAGCAAAATACGCTAAAATGGAATCTGTTACGATTTGTTGGCAACATTATATAAATTTTAGTTTTATTCAAATTTAGTGCATAAATTGTTAATATTTAGAGGAATTAATACTTGCAGATGGAAAGTCACATCATCCTTTTGTAACCTGAAAGTTTCCAATATTTTAGGATATGCGAAAACTCTGCAATTTGGCATTTTATACTTATATCCTTCCGCGTGTACCGTGATTGACAAATGACGCGTAACCAGCGGCGCGCGGGGTTTTACATATGGAGAATGATTGTTGGTCCAAGGACCTTGGCTGCGGGGAAAGCATGTCAAAAATTGACAATGTCGTCTCCTTCTGAAGGAAGATAATTGCTCTGAGATTAAAAACCAATATCCGCTACTGGTTTACACGACATCGTGAGTTAATACGAGTTGGTATACTAAAGAGGTCTTCATTCCAATAATATAATAAATATAGTAAATTTACCCGATTTTAATCAAATAAACAAAGTAAAGCGAAGAGCTCATCGACCTTTATTGAAAAGGCGGGTGGTTTTGTAAAAACATTTTTTATTTACATTTAAGAATGAAATTTTATATATTCTTTTTTGTATTAGCATTTAAAAAAGTATCAAGCAATATGAAACTCATTAACCTTAATCAATTTGACACTAGTTAAGGATAAGAAGATTGCAGATTTGATTGTAGATATCTTAAGCATAAAGTAAAATAGACTAAAACAGTGAGCGCATCTGGAAGCTCCATTAAATTGACTTACCCGAGTTTCAATTACAGCCGACATTACTGTTGTAATTGGGGTATGGACCCGAGCGGAAGTCAGAATGGCGAGTGTGGTGTTGCTAAAATATGTATCACTAGATGACCCAATGAACTTCGTATCACCTGTTTGTTTGGAAATTGTAGTTTCTAGTATTTTAATTGTAACTGTTCCATTTTTCTCGCCGTTTGAAGCTTTCCTGGACTTTCACTAATATTTCAAGACCAAAGTTAGCCAAATCGGTTCAGCCGTTTTCAAGTTATAGCTGTAATTAATTTCATTGTATCTCAATGAATCACGAGCAATATTAAAAATAAAGAGAGCCGCAGTTCTGAATGTCTGAATGGCTAATGAATACTGAAATAGATAATCATAGGTGTACCTTAGGTAGGTAGGTACCATTGATTCATAAAGGTACAGTAAAATTAATTATAGTTACTATTAAGTACATTTTTTTCATTCTATAATATATCATTTATATAATTTCAACAACACCACCCGCCATTCTGACAGAACCGAGCGGAAAGCTTTTTGTGCAGTTAAAATTAAACGAACACTGAAATTGTAATTTACAAAAACATTCAGAGCTATGTTTAACCAGTTCTTCAACTTTTGATCCGAATGTTATGAGCTTAAAATTGACCGTTGCACATTTCGTTTACAAAATTGTCAAAACAATATTCCAATCTAACGAGAATAAGTCCTCGAGATTGTAAACTATCTTCAAATTGTGATTCGTAACGCTTATAACTAAAATGTTTCTTTTAAAAATTTAAAACAATAGGAATATTATTTCTATAATATATCAGGGTCCTATCGTGAAAAAAACTTTGTTTGTGATTATAGATGGCGATGTGTGAACTGTGCACAAAATATTTTTCATTTTCATTTATAGTTTATAATAAACTAAAGATTTATAATAACAATCACAAGCGGCGTGATGGATTTTATTAAATAACACCTGCTTTTAGGTGGGTCATTTTGATATTATAGCTATTTTAGTACTTGCCAACTATGCGAGCGCTATTAAACTATAAACTCCGAAATGAAAGTTACTTTGCCATAGCTTAAAAGTATTTTTGACTGGAACCATACTGGCTTGGTGGGATTACTTTGACTTCTATCAAAAAGGTGGGAAGCCGTTGTTCATCAATTTAATAGAGGTATATAATGTTTCAGATACTTGCAATGACAATCTCTAACATTCAATCTCAGTAACTTCACTTACTACCTCCACTACTACTTTAATAAAAATGCCAAATATCCTACCACTGCGAAAGAGACTGATAGATTGTCTGTTTTCTGTAAATCATATGAAAGTCCCTAAGTATTCTTACCTATCAGTCGTTTCGTTACCCTAGTACAAACATCAAGGGGGCTGGATGTGTAATGTCCGGGCATATACTCGATTCATTGATTTATTTGAGAGTTCAGTAATAACTGTTATTTTTAAATTGTTAAGTAAACATTTTATAGATTAAGTAGCAAGAAAGCTCCAAGTTCACAGAGGCGATCTACTCAGTAGACTTTGACGGATTTTCATTCGCGAATCGAGTCGCAAAGGAACTTTCTCGACTCTATTACATTTCCTTGCTTCAAAAGGCGAACGAACAAAGGAATCAGTTCGGCGTGAGTAATGCAGTCTGACTGCATTAATAAACTCGCCTAAGTTTTTTGGCACACAACTTGTTTGTTAGTGGGCAAGGATTTTAGTTCAAACTATGTTAAAAACAATTGAAATTCAAACGCAAAATTAATGCAAAGTACTGCACAAGTCATTGAGCAGTCTTTTCGATTGGTGCTCGACGATTTCAATATATCATAAATGTTTGTAGCGGAAAAGTCCATTTTATTTCTTCAGCTATTGTGTGGGGCTCTGAACGATAGGACAAACAAATTGCCGGAAATATTTGAATAAGAATGGGATGCTTTCGGGGACACTAATGTGCGAGGCGGGCGCCCCGGCCGGTGAGGGTGCTCCTAATATCTGTTTTATTTTTTCCGGATTTGTTTGAAAGGGAACAAACAGCGAGCCGCCTATTGTAAGTCCGACACGAAAAAAACACGTTGTCGCCAAATGATATTATTTTGGTGAGTAATTTTATGATCTTATTTGTCGGGGTTGTTCGCCGATTACATTATGGGAGGATATAATACGGAGCAATCTATAAGCTGTCTGCCGTCGTAGTTTCTGTTCTCACGGCGAGGACAATATTTCAGAAGGAATTGTATTTGTTGTTTGGCAACGATTCCAGCTTATTCGGTCTGGACCGGTAAACATATAAATGTATATGGCAACATTTTAACAAAATAATTGTTTCTTTTGTTGTATAACTTTATACCTTCCTTTTGTTTGGTTACAAACAAGTATTAAGTTACGGAAATTAATAAAGCACAATAAAATAGTAATAGTTGTGTTTTTATTTGATCACTTTGGTTGTTTAGACTTCTAATCATCATTATAATGCGATGTAGTCGAAGTATCGTCAATTTAATAAGGAAGAAAAACATTCAAACTACATAATTTTTTTTATTGTTCTTTTATAAATGAATATTTTTTTGATTGCATTAAAAATCTTTGAATAGTACCATGTATACGTACATGAATACGTACAATACGTATACGAATACAAAAAGGTGCATTATTTTTAAACACTCTTTATTATAGTTTACCCTTTTCCAACTCACAACATTAAAAATACTTACAAACTTCTGTGACTTAACCAAACTTGAGGTCGGGATTGTCGCTACGTAATCCACAGCCACAAACCATGAAGAGCCGGGTTTGGAAAGGCCTAATGGGATGAGAAATCACCCGGATTTCTTCAGTAAGCATTCAGCTTCGACAGCAGAGACGTAAAGTGGCTCGTGAAACATAGTCGGGAATTACCTTTTGATATAGTGATATTGATAATCGCTTATTGGTATCGGGCTGAATAGGCAAACGCTGATTGGCCTAAGATCGCTTTTTAGAAAAGGCTGCCCATTTGATAGTACGTGGTTTATCACTAATTGTATTTATTTCGTAGCAAACAAAATTAGAATTTGAAAATTCTAATTTTATCCTGATTATCTGATCCTGTTATCCTGTATCACTAGCAGTCACCCATCCTAAGACCGCTCAGAACATTAATTCCAGCGATCTGCAAAAACATCCTAACATTAATTTCAGCGATCTGAAAAAAGATACTAATAAGCGTTTTTGCAACACTATCTTACGAAAAGTTTTCTTTCTTTTCCAATAAGTATAGTGATTATTCTGATACTTTATGTCTGACCTGCCTAAGTCGGTCATGTTGAATGTAGACAAATATTTTACACCGAAGAGAATATGGCTTTGGGAAAAAAATATGGCCGTCCCTATGATTTCAAGTAGAGCTGTATGTACGCTAGCAGAGGAGGATAGAATCACTGGACAGGAGACATGGATATACCTGTAATCAGAGCCGAAAATGAGAGGCTTGCAATTTTTAAAGTTTTCATATCTTTTTCGACTGTTAAGAATTGGACTATTTTTGAACTTAACAACTTAGCTAAAGTCGTAGAGACCAAGATCTTTCAAAAGTTCCTTTGCTCAAGATTTAATCAGTTCAGTCTTTTGTTTTTTTTATTAATTTGATTGAGCAGACTATAATAACACCCAAATAAGTGTTATAATAATCTATACAAATATTACAAATAGTTGGTTTGTTTGTTTGTTTGATTGGCGGAGGTAATCTCCGAAACTACTAAGCAGATTTCAAAAATTCTTTAATTGATGTGTAGAATGGACTGTCGAGATAGTTATAGGCTATTTTATCCCAGTAGTTTCATTAGTACACCCGTGCAAAGCCGAGACGTGCTGCTAGTTCGCTTATAAAAAACAGTTAGCACTTTACACAATCATGTTTTCAATTGTTACTCCGAAAGAAGATAATCTATAAACACATAGCGTTTGTCACATGTCTCCGGGCTCAGATTGTTATCTAGCCATACTTCGTGTCCTAGCGTCTAATCTTCGAGCACCAAGCGGGGCCGTGTGTAGGTGCTCTAAGATATGGCCGATTGAGCATGTGTGTCACGTGCCGGATTATAAAAGCTTTTTCCAATTCTCCATTGTAGGAGCTCTCGGGATCTCACGGCGACCACGTAGGCGCTATATCTTATGCTTTCTGTACGCTTTTATTTTAACGAAATTTAGCCCCTCCCATGTCACTGTCGATTACTTTTCGTTAGTGAGTTCGGAATGAGTTTTGATAATAATTGTTGATGACTCTATACGGTTGTATTTGATAAAATTACGCGATTATTCATATTGTGGGACACTCCATGCTATAACAACAACAACTATTCATATTCAGTCATATGCAGTCTACCCTTTGAACATGGCTACTGACAAAAAGCTACTCAAATTCTTTCAACATTTAGAACATGCCATAAAAGAGTGAGCCGTCTAAAAGCTACATGCGTATCAAATTGGGATATATTGAAAGAAAACGTGGTAAGTGGTCGTGTTATTCTTCGGTCCCGTATCGGTTTCAAGTGTTTTAGACGCAATGATGCCTAAAATACGAATTGACTTTGACATGTTTGCGCTGATGGCCTCTTGGGTATTACCACAAATAAAATAATACTATGTACAGATGGTCCATCTAGACCATTAATTTCACTCCTGTTTTTCTTCGGTCTATTTTTTTGTGTTTGATTTTGCGTCGCCCCTAGCAGTGTTTAGGTCTTGCCTGCAATCAAAAATAAGTAACTCCATCTAATACACTCCAATACAAATCATCACACAAGCAAAATTGCTTCATAACGCTAAACTGATGTTTAAGGATATCTTTAGTAATTGACTACTTATAATTTACTTATTTATAGATTAAGAACTATTTACATAAGTATAAGTAATTTATAATTTTCGATCTGACATATAAACCAATCTCAAACAACGAATGTCACACCCGACAGAAATAACACCCCAATTTTCATAATATTAACGTCGTTTCCATGAAAACTTAACACGAAAATTCAAAGTTCATTTTCGAAATTACTGGCAATTTGCAAGCGGTAATTCTCGGTTAACTTTGATAGTTCCGAAATAGTTTTTCTTACAATTGCGTGTAGTTAAAACTTGAGCAGTTAAGCTTTGGTTTCTCAAAAAGTTGCCACTTTTATAGTCTTGATAAAAGTGTCCATTATTATTGACAGTTTTAATTAAGTTGTGTACAAAAGTGACATAAAAAATTAAACAAAAAATTAATAATAAGAAATATCCAGCATATCCTAAGTTACGCAATTCCAAAGCAAAATAACTACGGAATTTAAAAAGTTTAATGCGTAAGTTTAATTAAATAAGATTAGCATAATGCGAGAGAAACCACACAGCCACAAGTATGTTAACTATTTATCAACAATGAAGTCCGTTAAATAACGTGATCAGATTTATTAAAAGTCAAGTTTGAAGCAGCAAACGAATAACTTAAACTGACTCTTTACCGAGTTTGGCTTCTAGTTTGTAAAGTTATTATCCCACCTTTGTTTGACTATGGCTTGCGCTGGTTTCCAATTAAATGTAACTTGTGTCAACTTTAATTGGTGTATAAAAACTATATTTTGTACCGCATAAGGAGTTACATAAATTATAATTAAGGTAAGTAACATTGTTTATGTTGGAGACGATCTGGATGCATTCGAATCAAACTGGCAGACCGTAGCTTTAGATCGCAAAGAGTGGAAGCTGAAGGGGGAGACCTTTGCCCAGCAGTGGGACATGATAGGTTTTAAACGAAAAACAAACAAAAAAGTAACATTGTTGCTCGTCAAGGCTTGTTCTTCTCTGGAATATTTTTTTAAAATTGAAATTTTCCAGAGTTGAGATTGTTTTGTTTTGTATGGAAAAAACAACATTGTAGTGGTAATTCATTTTTAATTCCCACAACATTGACCGTTGCAAGTAAAAATTCAAGTCATATTATTTAATTATGTACAAAAAAATATTGCACACTTGTTAAAGGTATTTGTGGATTCAAACACACAATGTTGGTGACCCTATAATATTTATTGCTTACTATTTGCAACACATACCTGCCCTGGGTATGTGTTGCAAATATCCCGATATATTCCAAAACAATTTGATTCCGAAACCAGGAACGAGATACCAATTAACTCACACCTTAAATTCTTATTCGTGATACAAAATGA
Source organism: Xanthorhoe spadicearia (assembly GCA_947086425.1). NCBI lineage: Eukaryota > Metazoa > Arthropoda > Insecta > Lepidoptera > Geometridae > Xanthorhoe > Xanthorhoe spadicearia. The sequence goes on from OX352199.1 coordinate 8,042,199, forward strand.
TAAGCCGAAAGTAGGAATTTAATAAGGTCCCGTTTATTTTGTCGCGATGAACATTTTATGGCGGTATTATACAATATGCCCTTAACGTGAGCAATTTCGTTTTTACTGTAATCTCAGGAAATTTCATCGAGTTGCAAAATTATACAGTGAAAACTACGTATTAGATATACATTATATCAGCTTAACTCACGGGAAATTACTCACGTAAAAAAATTACGATTTATACACCGGTAATGTTTCGATTCTTCCAGAGAATCTTAATCTGGGTATGAGAATCTTAACCTCGCGGCTCCTTTGAAAGTGAATAACTACGTATGTGTTATAAATATTTTGCAACGGTAGTCAAGGTTAGTTTAGCAGAGAGACTTTCAAGCTCTTAATGAAAGTTTTAAACGACAAATAAATACGTAAACCAGTAATCAAAGCCTCTTTATGAGTTTTTGAGAATAGTTTTGAGTTCAAGCTAAAAACTGTCTCAGTTATCTTAGTTACAAATAATGACAACGTTTCTAATTAAAAAATAACTGCACAATTCTCAAAACATAAAAATGAATAAAAAACTTTAAACCACTTGCTTTTTAGGAGTGTCTCCTTCAATTTACTTATTTGTGTGGAATTTAAACATGATATTATAGTTTAGTTATTTAATTCGCCTACTCTAATTCCATACATGGAATGCTATGAGAAGTTCCCATATAAGCATGTGGTAATGTTTGGTAAACAAACATAATAATATAATTATGACGGCTTAAAATTACAAAAAGCATATTTTTTCATAATCTCTCACGCTGTTGTAGAACTTCGACTTGAATACGGATTGTAAGGGCTTCAAAAACAAAATCAAAAAATTTATAAAAATGGCGCTAGCATAAAAAACAGGTCATATCGATGCGAGACGGGCCATCTTCAATGTGATGTTTTTGAAAGTTAAAAACTGCGACTTTTTTTACATTTTATGAGTTAATCCACCATCACTCAGTAGGTATCCAATTTTTTCACATTTACAATATTATAGTTTTTTCCAGTATAACAGTTTCTGAATAAAGCCCACGGCTTTGCTCAGAAACTGTTGTACAGTGTTGTAGGTACAGATACGTACCGACCAGGCAAACAGACGGACGCACACAAAAATATGATTCAGCTACTACGAAACCCTAAAAATCAAGAAAATTACTAAGCAATTAAAATAAAAATTCTCTCATATTTCCACACATACTAGCCTCCCTAATTTATAATTGAGCGTCAGAAGAAATAGAAATGTCGGACATAGAGAAGCGCTAATACACGATGAATTTAAAAATTAAATGACCGCTCGCCACTAACGAGACCGCTGTGGACATGAATATCATTCACAGGCACATTTTTAAACCTACTGTATAGGGATGGTTGTAATCTTAAAACGAAATAGAAAATAGCCGGAAATTTTGACTTTTACCACTTTTACTGAGTAGTCTTCGAAAAATTATCAAGTTTATTTGCTTGTTTAAAGTTGTAAAAGCAGTAATAAAGTTCTATGTGGAAGCCTTTTGTACAAAATTATTAATTTTCTTTTAGTTCTGCGTGTGTTCCACTCACTTAGTACCTAAAAGAACGTTGCTTTTAATTCGCTGAGTGCGAGAGAACGGTATTGGTATGAGAGCTAACACCCGGCACTGATGATTGAACAGACTGCTGGTTCCAACATTTATATTACCTGCACGGCTAAAATGCATTAATAATATTTTACGTATGATTTCCTAAAGTTACAGTCAAAGAAAAAGACGGACACATGGCAGATCTAAGTCCATGCCAGCGCCGGCTGTGAGCGATATTATTGGATTACGAGGAGTAAATTTTTGTAATCAGACGTATCACTTTGACGTAGAGAACTTCATCAAATTACGCCTCTACGAGATAACAGGATTTTGTTTTTATAGGTTCTATTGTTGCGACTCAGTTCTCTTTCAACAGAATTGAGTCATGTTTGAGAATGTGGAGATGAAAGTGAGTATTGACTTATAATGAACAAAATAATGTCAATGAGTAAGGAAAATGAAATAATGAACGGTCTATTGAACTAAGCGTAGGTCGTTTCCGAGCCTTTTAAAATATAACATTTAGGGTTTTTGGATGTTAAATAAGTTCTGTCTAGTTAAGTTCGTATGAGCAAGTGATCAGCCCTGTTGATAAAGTCTATAAGCCGCCTAAAGGCCATCGTCGTGGATTATGTGATTTTTCTAATAAATTTTAAAGTTGTTCAATTTGAAGCCAATCATTTTCTTCAAAAAATAAAATTACAAGGTCAATTAACAGATTACCTTACTTATTATAATTACTAGTTACGTAAAAAACTTAATAATCAATTCTCAAGAAACATTTACCACCTCTTACATTTAATTATCTTTATAAATTCATAGCATGATTCAACGTAATTTTGCTTTAAGAAAGCTTAGATGAATATTTAGGTACATTTAAGCTCAACTCAAATTTTACGCCTCTGGCGTGCTTAGGCGCAACTGAGTATTTCCCAGCCTTCCGAGGCCTGATATACAGGTTGTCCCACGTCTATAAATTATTTCAACTACTATGCCTCGTGCAATAAACATAGACATACTTTCAAGATCTGTTAGTATATGAAGATTTTTTGGAAGTTAACTTTGCATGTTATGTTTTACAGAATGGAGAACTTATTTATTTTTGCAATAGTTTTGCTTTGAGCCTGAGAAATCATCCCAATGCGTTTTATTTAGCTGCTTTGGATAGCTTTTGGATGCAATTAATATGCATAAGACTAGTAGGTAATAATAACAAGGAAGTAGGTAATAATAATAACAAAAACTTCATCTAAAACCAATTAACTAAAAACATTGTAAGTGTAAAAGTAATTGTAACATGTGTAAAAGTAATAAAACTGTGTCACAGACATTGCAGTGATTCAACTTTTGTTAATTTACGATCAACATAATATGTTGATCGTAAATTAACAAAAGTTGAATATTATAAACAAAAGTGTATATTATACACCCCAACCACACCCAACATAAAATAAGCAGGCAACAATCTTTTTTTCTTTAATTTTTTACCGTAAATTTTAATAGTCAAGCTCCAACTGGAAACCAGTCAAACAAAATAAAACTCGTCACAAGCAAGTAGCCGTGGCTCACCCTGTATAAGCACATAAAGCTTCGAATTACTAAGAAGCCGATAAAGGTTTACAACCGACGTACTTTATTGCACCTATATTGTGCTCTAGTTCTATTGATATAAGGTTTAATTTCTGCACCATGTCCAGTGCCAGTACTGATGGGGTTTGATCGAGGCATGTATGAGAGTTACGACATCTCTTAATCTAGCTTTGTTGGTTTCAACGTACCCTTAACTGTAGTTCAGGGTTCTGAGTCATTCTATTAATTGCAGGCTTTGGAACGTAATATGGCCTACACCTACGCATCTGCGTCGCGTCATATAAATTAGTACAACGTCTGGTCTTTTGAAATTGAATACTGTTATCCTTTGAGGGATGGTTTTAAACATTTAGGTGTAGAAACTAAACTACTACATATTTATAGTTGTAAAAAAACATTTCGGAACCGTTGTGCTACATAAGATTTTTCAAATTGTGATCTAGTCATTGTATAAAAGTAGTGTATCTATCGTTTTTTTAATTTAGTAACCTATCATGTCCCCCCTGCTCGGTAAAGGTAACTTTAACTGCCACTCTGCGCTCCAAGTTAGTACAGTTATTTGTACCTACAACATTGGACTTTTGTCATTTTGTAACAAACTAATCTGCAGAAGACGTAAATAACAGTAGACATTGTTTGCGTCTAGGTACGGGATCTTATTTCTAAGCATTTCAAATTCTCCTAATCAAGTTCTTAGAGCTACCACTAATTAGTCTTCACATTACCCTACTTGTTACCTAACAAGTTAAGATATTTCAAAATAGACCGACCTGGGTCCGGACCGTAAGTAAAGGTGCAAAAATACACGACTTCAAAACGTATCTAAAGCACAAATTAGACATGATCATAATTGCGCGGACCTCGCACGTCATTATAAACGCGCTCTAAGGCCTGCAGTTGAACTTCCGGCGTGGAGCCTTTTCCCCTCGCCAAAGTTCGGTGAAGTTCAAAAGTCTCAAAAATTTATTAAACTGAAACATCTTCGCTTTGGTGAGGTTCCAGTCCACCATATCAATTCACTACTAGCATTTAGCCTACGTGCGTCATTGGCAAGAAACGCGATAGTGCAAGTTATTCTAGTTTATTTTAGTGTACGTAACTAGACTTCCGGCCCGGTTATGTTAAAATGACTTTTAAATGTGTGTGGAATATTGCTAAGTAAGATAACACTTACGACGAACCATTTTCCCTTTTTGAAGCGGGAACGTGTAGGCTCACGTTCTAATTAGATCACAGGTTTTAATTGAGTGTCTGTTACAAAAGCAATGAGAATTTTGCTTAAAAAAGATAGGCATTTACATTTTATGCCCTGGTTTTCGTTACCACGTATTTTCATTTTAAATAAGATTTATTTTAATGAACTAACTGAAAGAACCAGCAGTCTGTATTAAAATAGATTTACACTTTTATATAGACAGGAATATACCTCTATTATAACTTATATTTACTACATAAATAAGATTTACTACCGTTAAAATGCTAAATATATTAAAACAAAAAAGAGTAAAATCTATTAAGCAGAACACCCTTATTATTTCTTATGCAATCGAAAAACAAAACAAAAATGCAACCTTGGAGGGATCAGTAAAACCGAAATTTCGTGTGAGCAACTACTAAACAAATTTTTTGATGTGAGCTTATGTTGGTGGACTACTACAGTTCACTAATCGAAACGGCTCCCAAAATTTATAACGGAATTTTGTTTTAGTTGCGTCCCATCTCCCAAGTACGGTCAAAGAAGACATTATAAAATGAATATCGATGAATATAAACCAAATACATACAAAGTATTTGTCACTGGGCTACAGCTTCTGCATAGATTGTATGTAGGTTCCGATAAAATCTAATAGCCATTAGAGTTTCCATTAAAATTGTAGCTACTTATGTAACGATTCCGCAAAATGGCGTCAGACTAAAAAAAATCCACATCACTTTTTAGATCTACTATATAGCTAAGTAGTGGTAAAAGCTGGTGGTTTTCATAAAATGTTTTTACAGGAGCTCCATTTAAAAGTGTTGCGAGCTGGAGATAGACTGAAATTTCTTTTCAAGAGGGAACATTTTTACTCTCACTCCCTCATTAGCGGGCGAAGGATCCTTTTGACTAAACCGGTATGTAGTTTTACGTTTTGTAGGTTAGTCTAAATTTTGGTATCCAAAATTATAATGAATGTTAAACCACCTATAATAGTTACACTAAATTGAGTTCGCCTCCCACCTTAAATTACGTCCCACTAATCCAACACAATTTTTTTCAATTTCAAAAATTCTTTATTAATCAATAACTTATGTACTAGTACAATTTCCAGTGTAGATTTAATAATCCAACACAAGTTTTAGTTAAATTAACTCTAAGTAAACAGTAATTATGCAATGTAAAGTCAGTAAAATGCTCGGTTTTTTGCCTAATTACTAGCGCCCATACCTACACACGCTTAGGTGCAACTATGTAATGTTCAAAAAACAAAGTCTCTAAAGTGTAATAGAATGCGAGCACAGAATACTTTTCTAAAGGAATTCTATTGACATTATTAAAAGCAAATTGGTTAATTTGTGCGCTAATTTATAGTAAATACTCGTATCTGCAGCTGCGTACGATATTGTAAATTAAATTGTCAAAAGAGAACGTGGATAGTAGGAACGCGAAATATAATTAATTGAGACCAATGACCATTGAGATAGTAAAATAATACTAACTCAAATAATTGAGTAAGTACCTAACAATAAGGTTAAGGTAGGTTTGGTTAGAAGCCTGTTTTTATAATATATTGTTATACTTAATTTTAATAAGTTGTAATGTTAAAATAAATTAATAAAAAAATTAAATATAGTCACGACTTATCGCAGAGAGTGTTATTTTCTTTTAGGTCATTTTTATTATTCTTAAACTATTTGAATACTATAACTTGGATTTCATTTATGTTATTATCTATTTTTGTAGTTGACAAAATTGACAAGAAATTGATGTAGGTATGTGAAAAATTATTAATTTCACGTTTTTAAAAGACATAAAGTACATGTCTGTTTATTTCAATTCTAAATGAGAACTTCAACTTCCTGAATATAGGGTGGATTTATATGGGAAATGATTGGCTCCTTTGGGAAATTCCAAGCGTGTGAAACCGTAGACGTACTGCGGAGTTCGTTATTAGGACCATCTTTAAAGTCGTTAATTGAATTAAATACTGAATTTTTATCATACATTTTAACGTTAACTAAAGTATAATTAAAAAATTTATTTACCTAGAGCAGGCAGTTTTCAGTATATAAAAAAGTATAAAGTTATTGAAAATGAAAATTGAGTACCAACTTTTATAGATTTGTATGTCAATGGTATTAGAAAAGATAAGAGCACAACAAAACAAATTTAATTAGCGAACACACGTTAATTAACTCCGGTCAGAAAAGTGTGTACACGCCTTGGATAGTTTTGACTTTGAATAAATTTTGACACAACCTGTCTTTTTCTAATATCTTTGGATTTAAGTAGTTGTCTCAATACTGTAATTCCGGGTACACTCCACCGGTCATAACGTTACTTACATTATATATAATAATGTGTGTACTATAGTCCAGTCTTGTGGCTGTATAGTCCATACTCACATGTTATACTTATGTTTAAAATTGTGGTTAATTACATGTTATAGCAATAGTTCACGCAATAGTCCAGTAAACAGGTCCGCAAACATGTCGTCCATCGTTTGTCCTCACTTCGCATCCTGCTAACCTCGTAGACGCTTTTTCTTTCACTACGTACATTCGCCAACTCAAGTTATTTCAATTTTATAGTATTTGCTTTTTCAGTTTTAATACACAATTTTAATGCAATGCAGAGCTATCATGGGCAAAATAAATAAGTGTTATTCAATAGGTATTAATGAATAATTTCAATTGGGTTTTCCTTTAAATTAATAACTTATTGAGAAAAAAAATTGTGCAAAACATTGCCTGGCTACAGATTACTTTCTCTCCAACAGACATTGTTATCAAACCAAATAAAAAAAAATCGAGCTACTGCGCTCCTTAATTATTTATGATTTTATGATCGAACTTAGTAATCTGAGTTTGCATGATCAACTTGAAGTTTAATAATTGAGTTAAAAAGTGGCTGACTGTACAGGTATAGTTAGCAACAAAAGTTTATGAGTTTGCTTATAATTTTCACGAAGTTTGCAGGTAATGTTGATAGATGATAAAAGCGAAGATGGTGTGATCAAGGAAAGCTTTTAAGAGGTGTCTTGTTTTGGTTGTGGCTGTTTGTGAAAAAAACCATGTGAAATATGTACCTATTGGCTCGGGAATCAGCGTTTTTTCCGTATTTTGTGACTAGAGTTTGTTGTCAAACTCAGTCGTTAATGACTATTAATTAGGCTATTTATCGTTTCAAAGTTATTTTTTAATTTTCGTAATGAGATCTAAATCAAAATCAGTTGCAGACAATTGCAGGCTGGAATACAAATTACATGAAATTAAAGGTTTATTTTAAAACTAATTTTGCTGATTCCCATGAACTGAACCATCAAGATTTCAAAATAAAAAAGAAGAAAATCATATGAAATAATTACAGTAAGTGCTCTTTGCCGCCGACTGTACCGCTCTAGTTTTTCCTCGCAATAACTGGTTATTGCAACAGGATGTAAAAATAGAACCGACAAAGTCATGTTATGAGATGTTATGTTTTCCGAGAAAGACTGACCTTTATAATAATAATGCTCCAAATGCCATAAGACTTCGTTGGCATTGCGTTTAAATATGGAGCATAGTAAATAGCAATTAATTTCTTGGCGGTTTATAACTTTTATTTTAAAAGGACTTGGGATTTAAATTATCTAACTATGAAGATTTAACTTTTTAGAAACACGGAAAATATAAAAATACAATAAAACAAAATATGATGACAGTGACAATGACAATGAGGGCTGGTGCTTACCTAGGACAGAGGAAAGGTAAAGCCATTCAACGAGGTAACAATGCCAGCCTTTTGGGCACCCTACCTGTGGTCGGTGACCTGAACTCTGTATTATTATTAGGATAGAAAACAGCATTCATTTTTATTAAACTATTTGTTCAGTAGTCGATGAATTTTTTTTTTGTAAAAAAAAAGCAAAACCTTTGTTTCAATACAAATCAAATCGTTTATTTTGGAACAAATTACATGAAATAGGGTACAATAAGGAACGTTGACTACCACAAAAGTTGAAAAACTGAGTAGTGGAGTCAGCGCTCTCCTCCAAACAAGCGATGCAATGGGTACGTGATTATTCAAGCGTGGTGACGTCAAAACTGAATATAATATTGTAAGTGCTCAAGTTAATTTCTCTCACAAGAGTGTTGAAGAGCAGAAATATTTTTATTTTTCTTGGAATGGCACAGCTGTTGTAACTAAAAAGTAATAGAAACGCAACTCCGCTTGAAAAAAAACGACGTCGGATCTACGACTAGCAAAAGTTTTGAACTGAGATAAAATATATTTATTCTTCACTGGGGTGTAGTACATTCTTATGTCTTTTGTAAGTTATTCCATAGATTTTTGTAGTGTGTTGTAAATAAAATAAAAAGTTCGTGAGTAGGTTGTATTGATGGAATAAAAATTATATGAGTACCATTCTCTTATTTCCTTTTTTTTTAGATAACAAACATGGATCTTTATCAAATCAAATCCTCTTTAAAATCCCACTAAAATTATAATCGCAAAAGTCATCCTTACGACGCAAAAACCACTAAACTAAAACTTGGAGTATTACATTAAAATAACATCTTATCAGGTTAAGTAATTAATTACGCGAGAATATGCTGCTAATTTAGGAGGTACATATAAAATCATGAAAATTTAAAACAATCTCTCCCTGAAAATAAACTCGTAATATGCGTCTTAATAACTTTCTTAATAACTGGCTAGTTAAGTTTTAAGTTAGTTTAAGATGTAGAACAATTAGTTAAGTATCACATCTATAACCCTCTTTCTAACGATACGGCGTCACCTCGCGGCTCGTGAACCCATTACCATTAATCTTCTGGAAGCCCTGCTAAAGATAATGTTCTCGTGACTTCCTATAGAAAAACAACATCTTAACCGCACTTGCAAAAGAACCAGGTAGCCGCTGTTTCTTTGCAATTTCTTTTAATTGTTTTGAGCACGAATATGATCTGAAATTGTGTTTTTTAGTGATTTTAGAACTTGATTTTTATGCAATGTTTCTATTAAGAGGTAAGGACCAATAATACCGCACCCATTCCTTATACTCGTAGGAACTTGAGATCTATACCATTAAAAAGATTACATAATTAGTTGTGCATGAACATAAAAATTTCAGAGTACCTACTTTATTAAACACAAACTTGCGCAAATGTTCTGTGTAAATGTTCCCCTCTATCGTAGATTCGTTGTAAATAAACCCTCGCAAGTAATACGATGTTTTTTGGGAAAATGTGTTGATGTTATTTTTTAAGATTGCCGTAAGTCAAATATTATTATACTTTTGCCTTTGTTCGCATAGTGTTAGAAGATAATAGAAAATCCTTTTGTGAAGAAGCTGTTGTGATAAAAATTTCGGAGGAAACTAAATTAGGTTTGCTGAAGTGGGACTTCGTGGGGATTTTCTCAGCATTTGTAGCCAGACTAGAGTCTACGCGGTTGAAATAACATAAAAGCTACTTGTATATACAAACTTTCGCGTTTATTAAATTAGTAGGATTTATTGAAACACAAACATTTACAAAGTGGTATGTAAACTAATTAAATTATGGCAAAAACACTTCGCTTATCACAGTCACGTCACGACCCACTACCGCCCGCATAATACTCCACGTGCATTATGGGCAGTCTGGAGCTAAGGATCAAAAGTGCAACAAAATCACCAGCATTATCTATTAATTTTATTATGTTCGCGAGTATGATGGTTAATTCCTGAACGCAGAGGTTAAACTTTTTTAATCGAATTTATTAGGTTAGTAAATTCTGCAATGCACTGAGTTGTGTTCCCGATTTATCTACGAACAAGCCAATTACTTGTGTCCCACGCGTGTATCATTTTTTGCCAATATTCATGTTTGGATGGAGTTATAAAAGAAGTATAAAATAAACCTTGCACTGATATGTATGAACCGGTAGGCAAAGTTCTAATTGCACTCTATTTATCATTCTGAGCTATCACCATCCAATGAAGCGTCATTAGAAAAGCTTACTAAGACGTTCTTGATCGTCGTAGTTAAAACGTGCCCTCTGTTGATGTCAAAATATGACGGAGACCTTTAAGTGGCATAAAGACTCCATCATGAGAGTTGGCCACTTGCTCATACGAACAGGGACAAAATATTCGTCGACTTCTGGCAACCACTAATTGTACGTTAGAAGAATGTCCTACATTTTTCTTTTCCAGTTTATAATGATCCTTTATTTCCCATTCGGTTCAAGCTATTATGGTCTGTCTACTAATACTTCAACTTGCTTGTTAGAGTTATATTGGTCTACAGTGCATATCACTCTTATGCTTAACCTGTATAGGCACTATTGTAAACTGTCTATCGGTCCAGTGATTTTGGCAGTTATTTTATGGATATCGAATCCCATCCAAACTCCAGTGCAAAATTAATGAAAATGTATAAATGTTTTTTTTTGTTTGTGATACAATATTTTGTGAAGCAATAAATATATTTTAGTTTTGTACGTTTTTTGTTATTATTTTAAATTATTACAAAGTAGTGAGTGGTTAACAGTTTATGACTCGATAACCTAACAATAATTGTAAAATTGTTCTCCGTGAGTAGGTAAGAGTTAGATAACAATCTAAAACTGGATTTATTTGCATACTTAAGTTGAATTTTCTTAAGTATTATGGACTACGATTGCTGCTTTTGATAACTTAAATTAACCCATAAACAACATTCAAATATTTGGCCTCGAAACGTTTACACCAATCACTTTAACATTGGGCAGGCCTTTTACTGGATTAGATTATGTTTATTGTTCAAAATATATTTAATCACAAGTCAATATCGATGAAAATTACTTATGTCCGGTACAAAACAAAGTACAACAAGGTAAAAGATTGTATCTCAAAGTTTAATATTCTCAACAATTTACTCGCATAAAGATAAGAACAATTTAGATGCCGACATGTTTGGATTCCTTCGGAGAATCTTCATTCGTTTGTTAGTATGAGCAAGTGGCCAACTCAGGTGACAGAGTTTTTAGGCCGCACAAAGGCCTAAAAACTGGCTTGACGACTTTTAAAAGCTGGGATCGACAATTTCACGTGTTCTCCCAATAACGGAATCGCTCAGATAATAATTGAAAGAAAGAAAGAAAGAAAAATATGTTTATTTCATAGGACCTCAAGGATCGCTCGAAAATGTACAGTCTTAAAAACTAGTTGACTCTATTGCCTGTTCCAAAACAATTCCCTACACCAGGGAAAGAATCAGAAAAGAACCTGGTGGTCTGGGCCTAGCTTTTTTTTGAAGCAATCCCTTAACAATCTAAATAGTCAAGCTTCAGTGAGAAGCCAGTCAAACAAACAATGTAAGGCATGTCAGAGCAATTAAAAGTAAATGTAAAATTATCAAGATATTAGCACCTTATCAAAACATGTTGTCCGGCGTCACACATTACACTTGGCTAACTTAAGTGGTACCTACTTATATCTAGATATAAATTATTATGTCAAAGCTTATGAAGGTAGTAAAGATATTGCAGATCGTCAACCGTCGAGAGGCAGAGCGACATCAGGCCACACAATTTTATCATTAATAAAAGCATCAATGGAATAATACGCTTTTTTTACAAGAATATTCTTTATGTACATTTTGAACCTTCTAGTCGGTAGGTTGGTTACGTCGAAAGGGAGTTTATTATAAAAGAGTACAGTATTTCCCATAAAAGAAGCATTTACTTTTCCTAGTCTAAATTTGGGCACACATAGTTTATTCTTATTTCTAGTGTTAATTTTATGTACTTCACTTTTTTTCTTAAAGTTGTTGATGTTTTTGTGCGTGTGCAATAAATTTACATAAATGTATTGCGAAAAAACAGTAAGAATATTTATTTCTTTAAAAAGTTCTCTTAAGGAGTCACGACGTTTTAATTTGTAGATAGCTCGGACAGCTCGCTTTTGTAAGACGAATATAGTTTGAATATCAGCTGCTTTTCCCCAAAGAAAAATACCGTAGGACATTACACTATGGAAGTAACTAAAGTAAACTAGCTTAGCTGTTCCTTCATCGGTCAGTTGCCTAATTGTACGGACTGCGTACGCAGCTGAGCTAAGCCTGCCCGCAAGTGTGTCAATATGTGGACCCCACTGAACTTTTGAATCAATTGTAAGACCTAAGAAAATAGTTGAATCTACAAGATTAAGTGCCTCTCCATTTAATTCAATTTTTGTAGGTTTCTGCACTACGTTAGGTAGAGTGAATTTAATACATTTAGTCTTTTTAGCATTAAGTAAGAGATAATGCCACTCGCGGTCACCCATCCAAGTAGTAACAGCTCAGAACGTTGCTTCAATCTTCATTTGGGTATATGTACTCGTATGTCATTGCGGTTGCATTATCTAAATCAACGTCATTGGACGTAAGTAATTTCCCATAACAATTATTACAATTTACAATACTTTTGAAGGCGAAATGAAAATTATATCTGCTTCTTAAGTGTTTTTTCTAGTTAGTTACTGTCTTCACCGTAACTTTCGTTCTTTTTACTACTTATATAGAATAAAGTTTATTTTGTGATACATAATTTACAATCTTAGCAACATTTTAAAATGTCGTCTGTAATAAAGTAATTACAACTTTATCTGTAGCACGCTTTTTACAACATAAACGAAGCAGAATTCAATTTGAAAAGAACTAAAAATGATTTGCTATAAACCAGACGGATCCCTCAGCGAAATTTATTCAGGGATAGCGAAACATGCGCCGAAATGCGTCCAGTTTCAGTAAATCCAATTTTATTACGCTAATAAAAGGCAGCAGTGGGACAGTATAGGTTAGAAAAAAAAAAAAAAAAAAAAAAAAAAAGGCAATCCAATTAGAGCTGGTGGTTTTTTGCTTGCCTTAGGACCCTCGAGTTGAGAGTCGGTGCAGCTACAGGTTTACAAGTAACTGTTGCTGTAATGAATGTACGGTCTTTGAAAGAAAACGCAGAATGATTCAGCTCGGCTGGAAAATTCGAGTATTTTACAGAATTTCTGTTGCGGTTTTGGATTTTCGAATTAAATTTTATGAGTATAATGTCGGATTGCTTTTAAGTGGCTTTAATGTCGCCGATGAAAATAATCTGCAGCTTGAAAGATGAGACTGAGTGCTTCAATAGTTTTAAAGCTGAAGCTAGAGGATTTTTATTTACTTGAAGAGTCTTAGAGGTTAAGAGCCTATGCAGACCACGTTTGGACCGCGTTCTTTTTACGTGGCGTGATCTATAGAAACGCGCAGTGACTGCGTGTTATTTAAACGTGGTCAGCATGAAGTTCCAAAGAAAAAACCTACTTCAAATACAATGTTCATGAAATATTTACAATGTAATTAACTCTGAAATATATAATGTATTTATGATAACCAATTATTTAAACCGTCATGAGCCACTGATAGACTTCAATATGAATCATTCGCTCGTTATCTGTAAATGTGGATGCTAATTAAAAATTATTCCTGCTTCACTTACCAGCGGGCTGATTCTGAATGCATTCAAATTTTAATTCAACAAAATCGTTAAAAGCTGGACATTTTTATGGTTTCGGATACCGGTGAAACTGATCTTATTTTGTTTACAAAAAAAAACAGTAGTCATTATTTCGTTATTTGAAGTTTTAGCTGATATGACTTTTACCGACTTTAAAAAAGGAGGAGGTTCTATGTTTTATTTGTTTTACGTTAGTATGTTCACTGATTATTCCGTCCTTTAGGCTGCCAGGTATTGGCGGCATTCGCCAAGTTATTGGGATGCATCCCGATACACGGGCGATCTTGTGATTGGGATTGTGAACCTAATAAAAGTGTTTATGAAAACTGCTTAGTTCAGTGTCATCTCTTTTCATTCGCTTATGAGTGAAAAAACAAAATACTATTTTGAATGATTCCTAAACAAAAGATGGCAGGTAGCTTGCACAACAAGAAGCTATTGAATACGGGGTCAATTCATTAAACTCTCGACGACCGGCGGCAATGAAAGGAACAGGAATAGAGATGAGATTAACGCTAGGGACCATTAGGATATGTTCAATGAAGGCTTAGGCCATGGATTTTACTCTTAGATCTTGCGATCCGTAAAATTTTCGATTCTAAGTTTCTTCATTCAATTGTGCGCGCCGCGACCGCGATCGGAGACTGAAACAGGTGTCTTGGTCTCTTTTTCAATGCATCAAAGTCCTGTCTTGATCTTGCTCGTGAACTGACGTTTTTACCTACATTGTCAAAAATCTGCAGCGCAAACCGCCACTTTTTTTTGGATATTACAGTGCGCTTTGAGCAAAAATAACTATTTTGTTTTTTCGTTAAATAAATAAATAAATAACTAAATACTCGTAATTCAAACCTGCTTTTGATTTTTTGATTATAAATTGCAACTGTTTGAATCAATACCATCATGATGCAGACCCATCTCTAGCAGGAAGGGAATAATGCGCTTGTGGCTTTGGTTCTCCGCTAATTGCTTCCGAGGTCTGCGATCCATTGTCGAAGCCTCCCCCAACTCAGTTTTAATGAAGCGCACTTTGAATCTTTTCCACGTTAACGGAACCCGGTGCGAAGTCTTCCATTTTAAAGGAAACGGGATCAGAAAAAGACGTACGTATATTTTTTCAACTTTGGACACTGAGAAGGTCACTTAGGTTGTAGAACGTACAGAAGAACGAACCTACAGAATTTGCATTCGTATTTTTTTTTTAAATGTAAGATATCTCATTTTAAACATTAAATGTTAACCTCATGACATTTTGTTATCTTATATAGAAAACAAATCGATTAAAAGTAGAAAATTATACAATTTGATAAAATGTAAGTTATTTGAAATAAAAGAAATATAATTTTCACTTCTAAAAAAGAAAGTTATAGTTTATCTGTCTTTTTAAATAATTTTCGAGAGTAGATGGAAAGTTTCACAGTCCTTGAAAGCCTAATTTTATGATAAATAAACACAACAAAGTCACCAGTTTTTTACGGGCACAGTTTTTCAAAAAATGTACAGCTAGCGAAGGTAGCAATTTTAAAGTTTTCTAGCAACACAGTAAGGCAAGGCAGCAGGGCAAGATACCGGGGAAGCGCAAGGTCCGAAGACGTAAGATGTCGTGGCTCCGGAACATCCGGGAGTGGACGGGGATAAAAACTGTTGAGCAACTCTTCCGACTTGAGCTTAACAAGGAGGAGTTTAAGAAGCTGACTGCCAACCTTCAATGATGGAGAGGCACGGAAAGAAGAAGAAGAAGCAACACAGTAGAAAATGGTCGTAAAAGTTCCGAGCTTATAAATATTGTCAGTTGATTATCGAGGTAATTTTGATAAAGTGAAAAATGAGTTTTAAAGGAGCTCAGAATGCGAGCGATGAACATAAAGTTTAATCCATTTCTAACTTGGCAATGAGCCATCCACGCAAATCATAAATCAAGGTATGATTTAATGATACACATGTGCCTGAAATTTTGTCAAACGATCCATTATTAGTGTGACAGCACTCGCGAGAACCGGTCGATGCTCCCCTTAAATTATGCATGAGACTGAGCGGCGGCAGCGAAATCCTTTAAAATTGTGACAGAAATCGCTTACCTTAATCGTTTATTGTAGGTAGCATGAATTTTTAAACCTGCTTTACTGTTCCTGAGTTACCGTTTTATCTGTATCATAAAGAATATAGATATGAGGAAATTGGATTATGCTCGCGTGAGTGAATACGGAGATTATATCTAACAGTTTCTACTTTTTAATGTGTAGATTTAGTATCTTTCGTAAGTTATAATTCTATCTTGGAGTTGGATGGAATGTGTATGACAAGTTAAATTAAAGTTCTCCGAAAGAATCTAAACATTGTCGGCATCTAACCCAAAATTTTTTCGTGAGTGGTTTTCAGGTTGTGCTAATTACTAATGTAGTATTTCATTTTTAAAATAACGGTGAGTTAAATTTTATTTTAAACTGTCGGTCCCAGCTTTTAAAGTCGGCAAGCCATGACGTAGGCCTTTAGGCGGCCTAAGAACTCCGTCATCGGAGTTGGCCACTTGCTCATTAAAACGAACGACCGTGAGTGATATTTTTGCAGAATATCATATTTTAGGAAAAATATCTTTTTAGGAAAACAGATATTTAAGGCAAGATCCAATTTATCTTAAATGTTTATGCGCAGAAAATGTTTTAACATTATTTCTCAATCTTCTATTGTACCTACATCCTACGCATGGTATCAGATAGTGAATAAACTAGTGTAGTGGTCTAATTCACGTAAAGTTGAAACACACAATCTAATCTCACATTGTCTAGGTTACATTTTGTTTCGTAATTAAATACGTAGGTTTATCCTGGGGCTTGTAAGTTTGGTAATATTTGCACAGACCTCTGACATTCTGTCGAGACATTTAAAAGAATATTTAGTGAATTAATTCCAGGGGTTTTATACATTTGCTAAAAAGTAATTTGTGTAATAATAAGTGTAAGAATTCACATTGTACACTCCATATACATATTAAAAGTAAACTCGTCTGATGCATTAAAATGTTTAATTAGAACTGTCACAGGAAGGTTAGGGTATTTGTAATTCGTGACAAATCCTTATTAAAATGGCGCACAATTACTCTAGAGAACCCCAAAGATGTGGGGTTCTTCAAAAATTGCGTATTAATTTTTTTAGAGGCAGCAGAAAATTAAATGTTATAGTTCGACTGAAAAAGTAATCTCCAATTAAATCTGTTTGCAATTTTTCTTGGTTTTGTTTTGCTCCTTCTATATAATAAAATAAAACTCATTAGAAGTTTTATAACAAAGTTAAAAGCAGCAGATTTTCATTTTACTGATTAATGTATACAGTTTGTTGAGTTTGTGTTTCGTTATAGAAACTACGAGTATAACTTATTTTGTTATTTGATTCATCTTCTCAAAACTCAACATTTTAGTTATTTTTGTTAAAAACAGATTTTTTTATTTAATTAATATAATTATCAATAATGTAGGACACTTAGAACCACAACAGACTTGGAATAAATACAAACGAGTAAATATTGATTTAGATTTATAAGTAATAAATCAGCATTTTTTTTCAAGTCCTTTGCCCAGCTGTCACGATCGACTTAACCACTACATAGTATGAAACAAAGTCGTTTTCTCTGTCCCTATATCCCTATGTCTCTATGTATGCTTTAATCTTTAAAACTACGCAACAGATTTCGATGCGGCTTTTTTAGTGGATAGTGATTTAAGACGTAGGTTTATATGTAGATATAGTAGATATGTATACTTACCTTACTATTATACCCGTGCAAAGCGGGGGCGGGTCGCTATAAATATAATATAATAAATCAGCAATTCATGATATCATTAGTTGTACAACTGAAAACATACAACGTCTAATGTAACAACTCAACTAGAAAATCCGATATCTTGAGTCGAAGCATGATGAACGCTTACATATTCATGAGGATCCAGAAGACGATCTAGAGCCGTATCCTCAAAACCAATAACAATTTCAATCCAATATCAAATCGATATTGACAACAGAACTTTTATCATACTTAACATAATTATTGGTTACTTCCAGGAATGTTTTAATTTAGTCGCGTAAAGATCTTGTTATGTGTGAATATTGTTCATTAACAATTCTGAAAAAAATGTGTTTACGAGGAACTGCCCTCGTATTTTTTTAGAATTTTTTAGGCTTAAATGTGTATTAAACAACCAGTATCAGTAGAACGGATTAAGGCTCGAGCAGACCGGATGCGTATGCGTTGCGTATGCGTAGACGTAAGCGTAGACGCGCACGTACCACTGAGACGGCGTCTACGTTACGCAAGCGGTGTGGTCTGTCTCATACATTTCCATACATTACAACTCAGTGGTACGTGCGCGTCTACGCTTACGTCTACGCATACGCAACGCATACGCATCCGGTCTGCTCGAGCCTTAAAATGGACTTCAATTTTAATCTCATCCTCGAGTTGCATTGCTGGTGAAAATCCTATTTAGATTTTCAATTGTTTTTAATGGGACAACCTCGGCAGTGTTATTTTATAGACAAACATGTTTTCCAAGTCGATGCACTATTGACGGCACATTAAAATAATAATAATAAAAGAAAATATACAGTGGAACATAGAACTTTATTTTTTTGAAGTCGGTCAAAAACTACTGTTCATCTTTGTTTGACATAGACTTGGTCTTAAAACATTTAATCCAGCTTACAGTGCATCAAGATCTCTCAAATGGATACGTATCGGAAATGCTTGCAGTAACCAAAATACTGAAGCAAAATCTTCTTTACCTCTAAAGCGCTTTATTTTGTTTGGTTTAAAAGACGGATTTTAAAGAATGTTTAGAGCTTGCAGTAAAAGTTTTTTTTTAAATAGATGTATTTAAAAAAAAACTTTTACTGCAAGCTCGTTTAATGCTGAATGTAATTTTTAACCACCTTAAAAGTTGAATCTCTAAAAAACCTAAAGGAGAGCTCTAAAATATATAAGAATAATGTGCTAAAAAAAAGTTAATCTTGTCAGTCTATGACAAGATTAACTTTTTTTTAATCGTGTGAAATGTGTTTCAAATAGCACAATAACTCATTTTCTATTGCGTATCTACCAGCGATTACGTAAACAAAAGACGAATTTGGAATTTATTTAGACTTTTTTAACAAATTTTACGAGCAGTTTGTTTGACCACTCCCAAGAATCTCTTTGAATATTTTTGGGAAATAAAATTCTAAAAATGGCGGAAAGCTTACTGAAATTTTCGTTCCAAAATACAGCAAACAAACCAAAATAGACAAAATACTTGCGGCTGTGTTAGAATGCGTGAAAGTTTATTAGAAAATGTTACATTCGGTTTGTTTGTCTCTTTATCATTTAGTTTTAGTACCAAGACATGCCACGAACATGCTATGATAGACAGGAGTCAGACAAAATAAAATCTTTGAACTGCTTCTTTCCCGTACTATTCTAATTTCATTGCTAGCTATAAAAGTAATGCTCAAAAAATAGTCAGCCAACAAAACAGCCTTCAAATCAACTCTATTAAAAATTACCGGAATTGAGTTCACCGATCTAGTTCATTGAATGTATAACATTCAAACAACGTGCTAAAAGTACTAAATTATGAATGATAATACCCTCAACCAATACAGAAACTTGACCACAAAAATATTCCAGTACTAAATTCGGCTGGCATAATAATTAAGTAACAGGCACACCAAGGTTGAATAGGCTCAATTGGATACCCTAATAGCTTTGGTTTCGCAACAACTAGTTCCAGTTTCGTGCCCTGTGATTCCCAAAGTGGGGTCTCCCAGGATCTTCGAGGTTTTGAGTGGTGGAGAAGTTTAAGCTATGGTTTGTGGAAAGTGTCTAGAAAAAGCGGCAATGCTTTGAAAGAGTTTTAAGTATGTTTTGCTATACCTACAGCTAAATACCTAAAGGTATTTTGTATGTGTCTTGTGTTATCTAGAATCACATTTGTTAAAGGTGCTAAGATCATCGTATTTACTACCATTGATCTAGATAATTTAAGCGACATAAATAACCGTCCCGGTTTACTTGAAGATGCAAATAATCATTATGATTTTTCCGGCGCTCTCGCCATAGTCCAAATAAGAAGTTGCGAAGGTTCCAAACATAATTAAACCTGATATTTCAGTTTAAAAAAAAATTAGCTATAGAAATTAAACAACATTGAGAACCACTTTCGTAGCCTAAAGTCGAACTACAAATTATTTAGGGCTAGTGTGTCACGCCGTCATAATATTTGATCTTATAATACACAGGCGTTAGAGGAATTTTGCCCTGAGCCGGTCAAGCCGATTATATACCGATTGTGGTTGGTATTGAATAAGCCATGACTATTGGCACCTGTAGAACTAAATAGGATTAAAATGCGTGTGTGGAATTATTTATTATAAGCGTGATTTGTTATTGCGTGTTAGGGCAATTTTCACACCTGTTCGAAGTGTAGTATTTTCATGTTATATTTTTAGCTTTATAGCATTTACGTCGTTAAATCACTGTCGACAACATATTTGTTGTTGATAGTTATTATGTTAGTGATTATTGGGAAAGTCATCCAATAAATGGTGATTTATGTATCTTTTTATCTCATAATAATGTAGACACTATTGAGAGAATAACCCAGTTCATTGGCAACAATAATTTCCATTAAAAGGGTTCAAAAGTTCAACTCCACAGATAGCTTAACTAGGTAAAAACTCTTGCGCAACGAAACGAGGCAGGTGCCGCGGGGAATTCACCAGGCTTAATAGTGGGACTATTAAGCCTGGTGAATTCCCCGCGGCATGAATTCCCCGCGGCGTGAATTACTTTATCACTTAATTGCGAACCAATTCAAACAACTGATTGTTTTTGCGAAACAATTTCATTTGACGCTTCGAAATCAATCAGACGTTGTTTATTCAGAGTAACAGCTACATGTGATGTCACTTAATCGAAAATGAATAAAATTACAATGAAAATAAATCAATGCGTGTATTATACACCTTTAGAGCCAAAACTAAGTAAAACATGATCCAGTACACACTGTAGTAGAGCTTTTTTAAATGAGCTTTTTCTTTTACGTCTCCCGTGACGAAGCGCAAAACGCACTTGAAAAGTTGAGTAATATCGTGATATGGTAATAACGTGATAAAGTCCCGTAAAATCAACATAAATTATGTATTATGTTTGTGTACTGACTGTACTTGTACTAAGAAAAACAAGTTTCCACACTGAACTTTGCGTGTGATATCGTGTAAACAATAAAATTTTTATCAAGCACAATTATTAACGATGAGATATATAAACACTGGTGTTTAAATAAGACTAAAAATTCCAAAATTGACTTCAGCTCGCTTTCAACAATGTGCAGTGTTACCAATAATAAATAATAATGTTCAGTCGGACACTTTGAAGTAGTTTAAAATTACAACTTACACAGGTAAAATAATCAAATAAAGTTTATACAAATTTGTTTGTTTTTTTTTTCATATAACTTATAAAGTTCTATTTAACTGAAAACTTATTTAAAATTAGTGCACGATTATCTTAAATCAGAGCCGCTTGAGATTTAAATCTTAAATCCAATTGTGCACAAAAGCACAGCGATATTCGTTACTCCAAAATAATTGTCAATACCGAACGCGTGCTATTTCCGATTTGTACATAGAGATAGGAAGTAAAACCGTAGATTATGATCAAGTGCACTGAAAATGATGAATTTAGAAATAAGATATTTTGCAAAGATTTGTTCATTAACAACAAATAAATCATTAGTTTTGTGTAGATATGGATTTATTAATATTTGCACTGGTCTTGAGTACTAGCGTAGAGTAGCTAGCTACAGCAGTTTCTGAATAAATTCTTGCAAATAAAACATTACAATAAACAGAACATGGATCTAAGTTTTCCAACTGCTGTCTCTATTTAAGGACTCTAGACATTTTCTTTACTCACCACAATTTCCGATTTATCTAGACGGATAATAATATTCACAGTATAATAGGAAATCTAGTGCTTGAATTAGCTGCCTTTCCAAATTGCAATATTGATAATGTTGCGAAATACTAGGGCTGTAGGAGTACCGAGGTTATTGGCAGAGTCACACCCAATGGTGTGAGAGCTAGTTATAAAAAAATTAAAATAAAATAAAATATAATTTTAGCAAAATCATACAATTGAACATTGACATTATAATTATTACGGCACACGGGAAATTACACACTTAAAAATATTTCAGATTTAGATATTGACAATGTTTTGATTCTCAAAGTATAAATTGCAAGATATAACGATCGCTTCTGTTCTTCGAAGGGCATGTTAAATTGTCCATTTCAGCTCTAAGTCGTTGGCGGAGGCTTGTTTGCTTTTTAGACAACTTAAAAACTCTGTCACCAATTGGAAAATTTTGTACCTATCCACTAGCTCACTAGCACTAACTACTATTTTATTACACTGTTCCTGTATTTTTACATCACTGTCTCTTGTTCTATAGATTTTGGAGCAGTTAGCCTTTGATCGGACGAGTTTTGTGGACCGCATGGTAACCTATTACTTTAGTTTGGCATTCAGCTTAGAATAAGGACCGCAGTTTTGTTATTCAAAGTTGCACAAACAACTTTAGGCACGGAATTGTAACAATTTCACTATAAAATTTGCCGTTTAAAGTCAGAATTCTAATTTTCCTTAGCACTAAGAAATTGAAGCATTATTTAAATTGCTTAAAAGTTTGATGCAAAAACGGAATTTTGTAATTTATTTTGCGTCTTGTGTTGAAACTATAAACAAGTTTTTTTTTCATTTTTGGTTAAACATAATATTTTAACCATCTTGGATAGCAAGTCGATTACTACTATCACTATTACGTTATCCGAAACGTCAAAGTCAAAATTATACTACCTATTAAAAAATAGTTTATGTTTCAAATGTGTTATACTCGTAGGTATAAACACCTTGTACATTCTCTAAACCACATTATTCCACTATATTGGGAAATAATGAAAATACACCTAGGCGCCTTCCAATAACTACCGAAACACGGTGTCCTCCCAACCAGCTCGGCTACTACTATTTATGTCTATCCAGGGTCCTACTAGTAACAAATATTCATGCACTACTTTAAATTTCCATGTACCTACAAAACATTTGAAAACATTCATTGACATTATTTTTCAAGTGTATTTGAGTTTTAATAGTCTTATCATGTCGTGTCCAAGTTAGATCTTAATTTAAAAAAAAATGAAAATAAAAAACAAAGGCTTTTTGGTCCAGAGTGCTTTATTGTCAAAAATAAAACATGGTCTAAATATTACAAAAGTATTAATGATAACATTTCCAAACAATTTTCAATAGAATAAACATAAAAAAAACACAAAAACTAAAGCATTTTAGGAATTATCGACGTTTAAACCCTAAAACAGTAGCACCCTGTACCTTGTTACGCATATCTACTGGCTGTAGCGAGCATAAATCAATTAGCAGCGACAAAACGTCGACTTGTTTTACCATTCGTATGTTTACATGGCACACGATTTAGCCAGATACACTTCTGTTCAAGCTGTCCATTTATTTCGTATGGAGATGTTTTTGTAGGGAATAAAAACAATACCGGAACACAGATTATACTGATCACAAAATATGATTATGGGTTATCGATATTAAGTCTCAATTGAGTATCTGCAAGGATTGGCCCTCAACCTCCCTGCGGTATTTTAAATTAATGTCTCAAATATTAGACTTAAAACTAGCTAGATTTTACGTTGTGAGCCTAATGTCCCACTAAGTGCCACTTTTCTTCCTTCAAAGGGCACTACAGTGGTATCATTAAACGCATACAATTTTCAACTAGCAACCCTATATTTATGATAAAGGGTTAAAACGTAGTATCTGAAACCAGTTACAGCTGCATTTAAATTAACAAATACAAAAGTATCGATATCAGGGGGCCTCTAAAGCCAATGGAGCACGGGTTCTGATAGCTTTCCCAGGAGCATCGAACGGTTAAAGAATTTATTGACCTTTTATTACAATCCCGGGGTTTGAACAGGATTGACTTTGTGGCATCGTATAGAACGCAAATCAAACAGCGCATTTTTAATTTAAACTTTTTTGTGTGCACTTTGTATCCCTTTGATAAAATTGTGTGTTCAACATTTTATTAGTTGTTATTTTAATACGCGAAATGAAGTTATAACCTGTGCTATCACCGAGCTAGGTCTTCAGGAAATTTACTTCTCGGATATATTTTTTTCAGATTTTTTTTCATTTGATTCGATTTTTCTTTAGAAACTTGTTCTTCAGCGAATTAACATGAAACAATTTGTGATGTTACGTCTCTTAAAACACCGAGGACAAAGTCAAAGTACGTTACTGCGATACGTTTATTCGTCCAAAAGTCAACCTTAATAAAACTTACATGTTCTTTAAAAACGAAATAGAATTATAGTGTAACCTACATAAACTGACCTGCAAATTGAAATTAAAATATTCCCAATTTAAATAAAATAAACCAAACATGTGCTACAATTACTTTTTTAATAAACCGTATAATTTGAGTTGTTTTTGTTAGTTTATTTAATTTAATAGAACATGGAACGAATTTTATAGTTGTAATTTACTTGATTTTTAGTAAGAATTATGTTTAAAACATTGTATGGTTTCGGTTTTAATAAAGTAACATGAATTATTTATTGGGGACTTGGACCTTAAGTGTAAGATAATACGTAGAGCTCTTGTTATACTTATTGTGCCCTAAAAATGGTTAATGTGACCGGATTTAGAGCACAAAAAGTATTATGAGAACAGTTGGCCACATACAATTTAAGCTTAGTTTAAAATTCAGAACTTGTCGAGTTTTTCAACGTACTGCCGATACATTTGAGTTATTGGTAACGACCTATAAACAACAATAAAAGTCAATTTACAATATCAAATGGGCAGTGCGACTGATGAAAAAACTCAAAAGCATTTATTACCAGACAAACTACGTTTATATAATTTATTTATACGTTTATTTGATACATATTTTCATCCAATCGAATAATTTTAAAAGGTAATAAGCTGTGTTTAGAAGATGTCTAGAAAGATGGATGTACAATGTACAAAGCACAGGTGGCTTTAATAAACTCCTTCGCAGTAAACCTGTCATCTTTCAAAGCTTGAAACGGATCTCTCGCTCTTTTATTAGGTTTCTGTATCCTGGTTTATTTCTGGTTTTTAAAGCCTATTATTTTATTACTATCTATACACCATCTTATCTAATTCATCAAAGTACAACCTTGTATTTTTTACGCATTAGATATAAAGTTATTGCTCATGTTTCCTGCTTCCGTTAGTTCAATAGGTTTATCGAGAACTAATTGATGTACTATACATCCATAAATATATTATTATAATCACGACTTTTTTTATTGGTAGGCAAAGTATTTCCACTTCCTACGATTTTACTCTCTTTTCAAGAAAATGGATGGACTGTGTGTATGCAGATGCGTGTTAAAGGAAAATGGAAGAAAGAGACATGTTGGGCCGACCTAACTTAGTGGGATAGGGGCTGGGACATGATGATGACAGTCTCCATATAAACTCGTGGGCTTAGGGTAAGTACCTTTGACATATTATGTCTAATAGGGTAGTCAGAGGTATGTCCAAATACATATTTGGTACATGCACACTTTTTGCAGAAGTTAATCCATACATGACAGGTATCAAGCTCATCGACGCTGCTAGAAAGCTAACTGGTTTCCTCACGATGTTTTCCTTCACCGTTTAAAGCTCGTGTAAAGCGCATCATAGCAATTATTTATAATTCTAACAATCTAAGCGCAACGCAAGTTTTCCGATAAAAATACACCGTTGCATTAAACAAGTTTTAATGAAGCTGATACAAACAAGGTTTGCTAGCACAAACAGTAATGGGAAATGCGGCGGGACTCTATGCAAATAAGTATTATTGATTGCCAACTTCTTTTATTTTGGTTAGATCTAGCTACTTTACATTTTACGCGGTAAAATCCCGTTCGAAATCATTTAATATCTAGCTACTTTATTAGAAAAATGTTGCTAGATTTGTCAAAAAACCTAATTAGTACAGAATAAGGTTGAGAAAAACAATAAAGATTTATTAATTAAGGCTTTTTTTTTGTATTCCTGACAAACACTCTTAGGTGAGTGCCATGTCATAATTCCAGTTTTTTTTAATTGATATAAAAATCCACAAGCAGAAATGAGAAGATTTAAATATTTTACACTATTTTCTATGGGTTCAATTTAATTAATTAATCTTATATGTTCATTTTGTTATGTTATTCAGTTAATCTTGCAATGCAAACTGACATCCGCTGGCAACACAAATTCTCTTCGCTTCCGATAATCTGAAACGATTATAATAAGCAGAATATCCAAAGACCATTTGCTATAGTAGCACTACTGTTGAGTGTTGTTATACTTGTGCCTTTATATTCAGTGGCTACAAACAATAAAAGTTAAGCGAACATTTTGCAATTAACTTTATATTTTCCTTCGTCTTTCAGATTGAATTTATGTAACTGGAGGTAATAACAAACGAAAAGGCGTGTTATCTAAATAATGGAGTTCAAAATTTGTAATTCGATCCTTCCAAACGTTATTGACCTGACTAAAGACAAGACATTCTCTACTAATCAAAATGGATTTCACTCAACAATTTCGACAGGTTTATTTGTGCCAAACACTGGTTCAAACCCACAGAATCGATAACTATTTCACACTAGATTGGAAACGTGTCACGTTTTAGAATAATAAGGGAGGTTAAATTATGACAAATCCGATAAATAAGCCGAAATTAGGGCCACGCCCGTTTAAACGCAGTAACAATCTAATCTTAGTTTTGTTTGAGAATAACTCAATTTAAACCATAGAAGGAGTACACATTTTAGTCCTACTTTATATTGTAGTATTTTGAAAGATTGATGTACGTACAATTTGTTTATGCGCTAAAATTAAAACGATAAAATTATAGGAAATATACAAAAAGTAATAAAGAAAGTAATTTTGTATGAGCAAATGGCCAACTCTGGTGGCTGAATTTTTCGAACGCCTAAAATCCTCCGTCGTGGCTTATGACTTTCAGCTATTGCTTAAATTCAACGATCAAGAACGTCTTAGTACTGCACTTAACGAACGAGTTATAAAAGAGTACGAGAATACAATATAAATACATCCAAAATACCAAGTCTTACAATTAGTTCGTAACGAAGACAAATAAATCAAATAGCAAAATAACATGTCCTATTCGGCTGACGTCGGTCGGAATTTGCGCCCGCATTGCCCTTTGTAAGTTTAAACCGATTCGCAAACAAGCATTGCTCCTTTAGCACAAAAACTGTTGAAATAAACGTAATAATTTTAGATGTCATCGTTTTTCTATAATTTAGAATATTTTAATTGTATAAATTAAAGCTTTAAACTTTTGCATTTTTTTTAATTGTATTCTATTTCATGTTTTAAGGGACTTGTATAACTGAGATAATTATGTAACGCATTTTGGATTTTTTTTAAATACATAATTATTAATTGAATGCATCGATATATCAATAGATACGATATTATTATCTCTCTACATGTAAAGTCGGTTGAAGCAAGGGTTTGAAAAGCAATTTTTAATGTATTGATTTTAATATTTTTTCATTATAACCATTATCCTAGCCAATTCTACTACGGCAACCTCATTTCTGCCATGTATTATAGAATTAATTATAATAATAACTTATGTAGCCAATTTTGGCTTTAAATGTTGGTACGTCACTATCGAGTGTTTGTTTGTTTTTATTTATGTTACGAATTATTCATTTTCTTGCAATGAAATTGATCAAATAACAATATGACTTGTGCTAATGGCACAGGCTTGAAAACAGCGATCCCCAAGGAAAAAGATTTCAACTGCATTCAGTGGAAAATCTGCTAGGTATTCTGGGAATAACTTATTGTGTTGGGACCAATTATAGTAAAGTTATTATGGATAATGGTTTAGTGTATTTCAGGAATTGTTGCCGGGAAACTTGTGAATTATTTACTGTTAAAATTTGTTGTGTCGTGAACCTTAATATTTTGTTATTTACTCGTGAATACCTGTAATTAACTTTCTGATTTTATACTTGTTTGTTATCTGTAATGAAGCTAAGATTTTCCTATAGGAAAACCAACAGGTTTTCCTATAAATTGAAAATAAATTAAGAAAAATACAAAGAAATAAAGAAAAAAATAAATAAAGTTAGCAGGTCAAATGAGCTTCTCCAGTGTTGACATTGAACATAAAGTCGTTACCAGCGAACTGTAAAGATTTCATCAAATTCATGTTTTGCTTATCTCGTTGTCAAGAACTTCACAATTACACAACAAAAACGAGTAACTTTACGAGATAGTGGCCAACTCTAGACAGTTTAAAGAGCTTGGGCACAACAAGTTTTTCTAGCAGTGGATACGACATTTTGTGTGGCGCGTCCCCTTTTAGTTTGCTGCGCGTTTGACAAACGCGAGGATAAGGCGTACGATCACAGCCAGCTGCTTACATTTTATTCGAAATAAAAATCAATTGATGCGGAATCGGGACTTGAACACACGACCTTTGGGTCGGCTTTGATCTCAAAGCTAGGACATTAGCATCATTTTGGCCAGGTAGGTAGTACTGAGCGAAACGTACGAATAAACTTGTATGCTATAAAACGATGACCGTTTTTTAAAAATATAACATTTCATATCAAGTCGAGACAACCTCGTGTCTTTGTAAGGTTTTTGCGGTACTCAAGCTTGCGTTTGCGAGTCTTTGAGAAAATTCTTGGTGATTTCGCTTTGATGTGAAAATTGTGTCGACTGTGACTAAACACGGCAAAACTTAAGAAACATGTTTTCGTAATTTCCGAGAACCTACTTGAATGCCAATTCTATTCTAGTTTCCTCTCTTTTTTGTGGATTATGAAGTAGTGCAAGCAAAGTGTTTTTGAAACACAAACCATTTAAATATCAGAACGATTCGTTGGTCAACGTACGGATGTCCGTAGTCCATAGCAACTGTGTTTTACAACACAAAATGTATGAAACTTTTTGACAGATAACAATGTAGCTGTGGCGAAAATCCTACGTCCATTCATTGGTTATAGGAACCGGGCGTCTCGTGTTTCGTTGTACGCTCAGTCATAGCGCCTTGTTAGTTTTTAATTAAAATTTTATTAGATCCAGTTCCTAGGATCCGTTTGTGATATCATGCAGAAACAACTAATTCCTTCCCGGAATGTAATAGCTTTGGATTTGCAAACGGGACGCAACCGAAAATAGTTTTGGAATATAACCTGGAATAGGAAGACCCAACAAAACGAAACCACATTTTCAACCATTTACGTCCTGTTTGCTGATATGGATGTGTAGATCTTTGGGTGGATTTGTCGAATTTAGTGCTGAGTTTGGTTAAGGGATTACTATAAGCTCAAATACTGTACCTACTTCACCTTTATAACGCAGATAAATGATTATTTTATTTTATTTTATTTTATTATAGTTAGTATTGAGAAGTAAATATTTACTAATTAAAACAAAAGATATTATGTTTCTCATCCGGTCATGAATGAGGTATTGAAAACAAAGCGCAAGCGCGCTAAACTTAAACTAAACTAACTAAAGATGATGCCATCCTTTTTATTTCGATCGTTATGAAAAGGACAGCAACATTTTGTTGTTTTGGTGGCGTCAGAATCGCCACTAATACAAGGACGATACTATCAGTAATTCATAAAGTTAGATTTACAAACTAATCAAAACTGAAGTTCAAAGCTGCAATTATTACCTGAATCCGAAACTCAATCGTGTGTGAAACTTCTCCGTTTGCGCTGCGTAAATCAAACTACGAAAACGAATTAATTGCTTCAATTATCTGGATCAGTTTGACATAGCTCGAACAATCTGTGGGCAAAGTTAGCATGAAAGTCGCTCTGACTTACTCTCGATAGGGTAGATATGGCTGTGCGCTTTGATAGAAAGCTGGTTACCCAGTAAAGGTACCAGGCAAAGCTTACTAACCCCTGGTTCTTTTAACCTACTTACAGATGGCTGTAGGACTTTCGCCATAGCAACGTTATTATCTGTCAAAAAGTATTATACAGATTTGCCCACTTGATTATACGAACGATCAAGTACAAAGTCAATTAACTTATTGATTTTATGCTTTCGTTTTCGGGGAAAATCCAACAAATCACAGATCGTCAAAACCGTTTCAGCTTAAGTCATAAAGGAAGGAAATAACCAATCTAAGCTAGCCTAAAAGATCACAAAGTAATATTTTATTAAAAACTTTTTTGTCTTGAAAAATAAATGTGTAGGTATGAACTAAGTGTAGGAACCTAGACACTGTTTTAATAATCGAAAACTTAATTTAGATTAAAAAAATCATTGAAGACGAACTTGATTGTACAACAAATAAAAAAGATAAACCGCAATATTAAAGAAAATTATCTTATAATATATTTAGTATCAAAATTACCCGTTTTTCCTGCAGATGCGCTCCTTGGATTGTCTATGGGCTGAGTTGGATAGCTTTGAGCCATAGATAATAGAAGTTTGTGAATTATGGCGCGGAACCAATTCAAATCAAATAGGAATGGTTCTCGTGAGTTGAATCAACAAGAGCATCAAACTAACAGATACAGAATAGGTCTCTAGGTAGGACATTGCTTCAACTTACTATGCGAAGGTTTTGGCCGCACATTCAAATTCTAGAGTCGTTTGTTCGTTCGTATGAGTAACTGGCCAACTCTGGTGACGGAGTTTCTAGGCCGCCTAAAGGCCTCCGACTTAACGACTTTTAAAGACGGGACCGACAATTTAGCGTGCCCTGAGCATGGAAGCGCTCAGTTGCTAATGCTGGAGTAAAACATTGTGAGAGGTCCAATTAGATTTTTATTAGTTGCGATGGGCTTGCAACTTATCAATTTATATTATGATAACTAATTTTTGCAAAAAGTACAGATACTTTTTGCAAGACTGACTTTTTGACTGTTAAGCTGATAAATGCAGACATTTATCAGCTTAACAGTCACCTACATTTTAGTAAATACTACTTGCATTTTATTAAAATTGTACTTAAATGATCTATAAAAAGAACGACGACAAACGTCTCGGTTCGAATTTCGGGCCATACATCAATAGATTAATTTGAGGTTAAATGTTTTATTCTTGTTGAAGATGGTAATAAAACCTGTTTTAGAATGCAGATTCCGAAAAGCTAGAATTCTGAATAAGACTTAGTTTCAAAGTGCTTAATAGACAGTGATTTACTCGTTACGTGCCAGCGAAGCTCGAAAACTGTAATTGTCCGCGCGTCACGACGTTCCTCGCCCTTACCACGAACTCCCATATTGCATTCAAGTACCTGTTTTATTGTCTTTTTAGTATGAAACGTTTTTGGCTAAGTCCAGAAATGCCTTGAAAATATCAGCTTTGAAGAATTGTTTTATATTTCCAAGTATGTTATAGGTAAGTATGTAACAGTGTGTCCTAAAATTCCGCAATATTTAAATTAAATAGGTAAATATTTTTTTCAAGTTTTTAGTAATACTTGGACTTTTGCGATTTTGATCCAGATCGGTTTTGAAGAGTTTCAAAAGATTTCAGTATTTTTTAATATAAATTACAAAAACAGGAGAACCCATAGTAGTGGTGACGTCATCCGGTCGTGGGATGCAGTTCAAAGGGCGTATCTATCGGACCCATAGAGGATACGAAACCACAGACTGACACGTTTACGTAATTTTCATATTTCTACTTAAATGCAATTTGAAACGATTATGTAGTTACTTTAATGAAGCAAACGAAGGGAATTCATGCGTCTTTACCGTATAAATTGGTACTCGCAATTTACTGTAACATAATATTGCAATATTTAAATGTAAAATAACCCACTTTCGAATTCTACCTTTTAATTGACTGTAATTTACAAATTTAATAGCTAAAGAATAAAAACACTAAAAATGAAATGCACCAAATATTGTGATGTAAGTGAGTACAGTTTGAACTTCGTTGTTATTTATTTTATGTTTTTATTATTTTGTCACAAGTCTACAAGAAAACTTTCAAATTCAAACTCCGCAATGCTATCTTAATCACCGACTAAACTCTGAATTTGCTTTGAAATGGTATCAGAGCCGCCAAAGTCAGGTTATCAGAACTTGGAGATATCGCACCGTGAGTTCAAAGGCTTTTGTTACCGGTCTGTAGAAGTTAGCGGAAGAGGAATCTATAAAACGCAGTAAACTTAAACTAGTAGCGCATTAAAAAATATTTAACTATTTATTTATTTGTGAATAGTGACCCGCCCCGGCTTCGCACGGGTCCAATAATTATTAGCCAAAATCCGTTGCATAGTTTTAAAGATTTAAGCATACATAGGGATATAGGGCCAGAGAAAGCGACTTTCTTTTATACTATGTAGTGATCGTGGTCTATCTTTGGAATTATTGACATAGAGCATGTAGTAACAAATTATAATTAATCAGTTCAAAATAAGTCAAAAATAGAGTATTGGATAGCATTGATCAACATGTTTTTTTTTATGAGCAAGCTTGTATTGTTTCAATTGGGCTTTTTCTTTTATGTTTCTATCTCAAGACTTATGAACGTAAATTTCGTCGAATGAATATGCATAATATGTTTATTATTAGCAGGGTGAGTCACCTGAGAGAACGTAATAAAGTTAAAGGTACTGAGCCCGTAAGGCTACCCAGTTGATTGAACTCTTAGCATCTAATAGTGTCTCATCTCACATGGTTTAGTGACTATTTGCCTGCACTTACTATTTTATTACACATCGCTATTCACATAAACTACGTGTATTCGTCTCCAAGGTACAGTGTACTACAAATCTACATAACCTTAGTCATAACTCGAGATGTTCTAATGAAGATGAAGTACTGGTATGTCAATACACTGTGTCTTAACTGTAAGATAGCTGCATACTATCATTAGTTACGTTACGATGTATCAAAATGTCTGAAGTTACGGCTTTCTGATAGGCAAGACGTACTTAACCACACTTTTACGCTTTCATTTTATTTAGTCTGGTTTTGACGCTCGCTTGGTTATGCTCGAATGCGGTTTACTACTGTCCATTAATGCGTTTCGAAAATTTTAGTTTAAATTCAAATTAATTTTTTCTTGATTAAAATTTGAATGATGAAAGAATGTAAGTGTGGATGTGACTTTAAGATGTTAAGTTGTTGGAATATTGAACATAAGCTGCTTATCTTGTAAATTATTCAGAAATAGTTTTAAGCATTACAGACAGTAAATAGTCTAACATTTGGTGAGTGAAATTTCATTCAGCGTTCTTGGAGATAATAAATAAATGTAATAAATATCCTTGGACTACTTGGATACTTACTGAATCTGATGCTATACGCCAACTGGGTTCATGATGAACTTCTTAAATAATTATTTTCGCTGTGTTTTTTGTATTTTTTTTAATAATGTCAACTATCCATCCGTTAGTTCAATTATATCCAGCACGTTCAAAGGTTCGTTGCACAAAATGCTAGATTTTTTTCGGAACCAAACTTTATTAGACCGGGCTTTTAGCTTTTTATTGGCAGTTTCATGCCCATAAAAAACAATTTCAAGTGTCACTCTCACAGCACTCTATAAAAGAGTTGATATTATTGTTTACTAAAGTTTTACTAAAGTTTTTTTTACAATTCCTATACAAATTCTTATTTGTTAGTGCATTGACGACCTCTGTGGCGTAGTGGGCGAAGGCTAGCTTGATCCGAGGAGGTTGTGTGTTCGATCCTCGCTACGGGACAAATGTTTATTGTTCTGCAGATATTCGTTTTGTGTCTGTGTGTTTTTATCTATACTATATACATCTATTTACAAAAAGTATTTATATCAGTCATCTGGTTACCATAACACAAGCATGTTGCTTAGCTTGTGAGTAGATGACGTCGTGTGAAATGTCCAAGGATATTCATTTATTATTTAAATAATTTATTTTTTGTTAATAATTTATACCCGATTACCCAGTTGATTGTTCGTAGATATTATTAAATAATCAAGCAGCCTTAACAAACTATATAATTTAGAGAAGTAAATTTACTGGAGTTTCAAGGTACAGGATAGAATTTGCATTTGTAAACCCAGTCCATCCACACAGCAAGTTTATACGTTCACTGTTTCTAGGACACAATTACACTTAGAGCCAATTTAGGTACCTTGTTGCAGATGGGGTCATTTTAATACCCTATTATTTAAAATTAAACACTTACTGAATGCCAAAACGCTATTTAATAATAAGCTATGATATTATTCAAATTGGACGTTTATCTAAGTATACAAATCTCATAGAAAATTGAACATCCCAGAGGAAATACTTACCAATTTCTTTTATTTTTTTCAGTCAACTATCGACGTAGTAATTTGATGAATGACCCACCCATTGTTACGCCGAAAGCAAATTACCTAGACCACAAAAAAAATTGAAGATCAGATCATCAGATTAGAAGATCTCCACTTTGCCCTCTCTAGCTCTCTTCTTCTCTCCTTACAAAATAGAAGTCGTTTTAATGCCACTCGTGTTCATAGTTCTTGCGTTAATTAATATTATGTGAGTTAAATTAAGTAACCGCTTAAATTGAAAACCTGGATTTTGCCTAACTGCAGTACCAGGTGTTTCGCCAGCTACCCTGGGACAGGCGAGTCGACAAGTGGAAGTGTGGAATAGAATTCTAAGCATAGCCGGACTTAGTAGTTACGTACATAATATATTATAGAATTTGTATATAGTTCATGCATTTATAAGTAAATATTTTGCTGAGCTGTTTGTTGTTTTGATAATTGTTTAAACAATATACCAAGAGTTGCATTTCTATAATTCGGTTCAATAGAAGTACCAATATAGATAGGTTTAGTTATAACCATTTTACTAGCCCGCGGCTCTTCCCTTGAACTAAACTACTTGGATAAAAACTTTCACTGAAAAACTGTCAATTAGGGAACACGGATATTTTTTGTGACTTAGAATTACAAAATATAGGCAGTTTTTTTTGAAGCGGTACCGGAGCGAAGCCGCAAGCAAGTAAGCTAGTTATAAATAAGTGATAAATGTATCTGATATTATAACATGCCCCAAGTTACGCGAGAGACCGCTTGCTGATTGATCGCTACACGTATGTACTACAAGATGTATGGCCTTTCTTTACTATGTTTTTTACTGGACAAAAGATTCTGAGTTTGATAAAATAAATTGTAATTTATAGTTTTTTTATTATCTAGTGTAGTGGGTATAGTGGTTTTGAAATGACGATTACAGGATGTCGATAGATCCTGTAATCGTCATTTCAAAACCACTCGAGAACTCTAGAATTGTCTCGATAAAACAAATATTACGAGCTAAATACACATCGGAAAAGAGTTTTTGGGTATATTTTCGTTTCTATAAATGTTTCATCGTTTACAGCAAAGAAGTAAAGTTTATTACCTTTTAAACTCACATTTACTGTTATAAACATATTTTATTGAGAAAGTCACTTTACAGCAACTTAATGAGATGTATAATATCTTTGAAATGCAAACTTTTCTACAAGAAAATTCTTCAAGAAAGTTTTCTTATAGAGGTGTTACTTTAATGTTATGCATTAAATTACAAACACGCTTAGGTATTACAAAATGCATAAACTTCATCTCCCTAGTCCGTCCACACGGGATGTTTGTTCAATTCATTAATACTAAATTGATTGTTTGGCAAAGTATGTTTAGTTACATGAACGTATGTCTCTAGTAGAAATCTATAATGATTTCCAATAAACTCCAATAGGTTTACATTAATTAATTAATTAATGACTTAACTTTTAAACTATTTCTTTATTTATGGGCTATTTACACTTTGTTAGCGTATCACATTTGAGTATTTTTCATATCATTGATGTGTTATGCGAATTTTGTACAATTTCGAAATGATTTCAGTTCCAAGGCGCTTTTCCAAACTTAAATTAATAAGTGTTCCTTTTTCTATAAAAACTGTACACGTAAATCAGATAATATAAACATAAGAAACAAGTTAAATTCAGTTCAACTACGCGAATGTAATTGGATTTCTCGAATCAGGATCAAATATAGTGCACCGTACTTACACCACCCATCAGATTCAATACCGCACGGCCACAACACTTTTCTAAATTCGATTTGGCTGTCAGCGCGTCTGGAAACTCCATAAGACATGTCTGCATTATTCAAAATGTTGGGACTTGTTATATTTGCACTCAAAACTTGAGATAACCCACTCAAGTTGAGGCCGAGAAAATAATATAAGTTTGTAGTTTGTTCGACAATGTTATGCAGAGCTCGTGGATTACCTGTCATGTGTACGCTGCTTTATAACTACATTGTAAAGCCTCAGTCACATGCATTGCAATGTCACCTGGAGACCGAAACAAAGATCAGGCTTAGCAAGTGTGGAACAAGTTTTAATACCCTGGAACTTTGTAATGTATACCTGCGACACAAGCAAGGAACAAACTCGGCTTATTTCTGCTCGTTTGCGAACTTTCAAATAAATTTGGCTAAGTGCGAGTCAGATATCAGACAAAGTTCCGTTCTTATTTAGTTATATTTAACTTTAAGTACTTTTTTCTTGTAAATTAAAAAAGTGTAAGTTCAAATAAGACAAGTCAAACGCTAGGTATATTGCAATGCCTTTGACTTTCTTTATAGGATTTGTGATGCAAACGCGTTTTTTGTCAGTTGTCTTAATTTGACAAGAAAATTTCCGTTAAACTTATAAGAAATGTGACTAATAGCGTCTATGGTTTTTGTTCCTTGCCAGCTTTAAAAACTCCTAAGGCCGTACGGCTTTAACAACTAAAAAGTTCACTTAATACATCGTCAAACAAACACTTAGCATTGAACATCATTTTTATGGTTATGCGAAGGAACAATCATAATAATACTCGTAACAACTCTTTTTAATCAATTTATACCTTATTCTATAATGACAAACGCGATTGTACTAAATTTGTTTTTCAACTTTTAATTTTTGATATCCCAAACAGTATCACCTTTGAGACGCAACCCTAAAAAATAATAAAGAGAATTGAGTGGAATTGCCAAAAGTGAATCTCAATAAAGGCTCCCGTAAGTTCCCGTTACGTGGAACTTGACAAAGGGTAAAGAACTGACTTGGAAGAGACATGGAAAAGGTGGTGCGTCGACGGTCATAATGAAAATTGTATTGTTTGTGAGGTAATGTGCTTTCAGGAGGGCGGTAACCCTAGCTTTTGTTACGAATTGGTGAATTGGAAAGATAAGCAAATGCTAGTCTTTTTCTTTTGCTGAAGTGGAAATCATTATCGACATTGTAAAACTCTCGAGGAACGACATCGGTTTGGAATACAAAGTTCTTTAATACCAGTCCCACATAATCGTGCAGACTGATAAATACCAGTCCTACACAATATAAATATGTTTTCAATTAACAGACAATTTTAAATAATAGCATTCAGTTTCAGTGTTACTATTATTTATCACATTTTTTATACTTCAGACCGAAATTAAACTCCTCTGTTTTAGAGAAACTATTGCATAAGAGTGATCCAAACCAGAGAGGCTTGAGAGTATTGGCCATCCATCATTCTGCCATGTTAGGGTACAAGCTAGACTCAAACTCAAACAATAAAGCCAGCTAGACTTAACTTGACGTGAATCCCTTCATAGACGTGCTTTTGAATAGCTCAACCCAAGTGTTAAACAAGCTGAAGCTTAGAACCAGCTGCCATTTTGGATACGAAAATCATTTAGAAGTTTTAATTGGACACATCTAGCCGGGTGACTGTTTTTATGCAATGGATGTTTTTAAATAATTGATATGATAGAATTTGTATGAAATAGTTTGGTAGATCAATCGGTAAAGTAAGCTCATGGTGAGGGTGAATTCTCTCTCGGGTTCTATGAATGTTAGAGATTTATTTATTAAACTTCTAGAATTTATCAAGAAAGTAGAGCATTGGATCAGCCAACTACAAGTTTTCGCTCTATTTTATTATTTGGTTCAGAAAATAAAATTATTAATCTAACATAAAATTATCAGCTAAAATTATAAATATTCAAAGGTTCTTAAGCGATTCCTCAAGAATTTTTACTAAACGTTCAGGTCAAAGTGTGATAATTAACAAAGGCCATTTTTCAGTCACCGTGTTTAATTAAGAATACGGTTTTTTCTCCCTAAAAGAGTTTCGTTCGGCTTAATGAAGGTTAATTTTGGTCCCCTCCATCACTTCAGCTGAGTTTCTTAAACCGAAGACATACCTACGTAGAATATATTAAATGTTATAATTATGACGACCACTGTGGCGCAGTTGGGTGAACGCTCGGCTGAGATGCGGAGGTCGCGGGTTCGATCCCCGCTACGGGACAAATGTTTGTATGTTCTGCAGATATTTGTTCCGTGTCTGGGTGTTTTCTATCTATAATATGTATGTATTTAACAAAAAAAAAACGTATTTAAGTATTATATCAGTCATGTGGTTACCATAACACAAGCATTCAGTTGCTTAGCTTGGGACTAGATGACGCTGTGTGGAATGTCCAAAGATATTTATTTATTTTATCATTATTTGGCCCATCAAGTACTTTATGCAGGTAGATAATATTAATTACACAAAACATATAAAGAACTCACGTTACACTTGACTCATAGTGAAACGCGAATTCGAAGAATAAGAAGTAAGTAGTAGATAACTTAAGCAGTTTGTTCAATATTATTTACTGAATATTTATTTTAACCGTTTGCGCTCTATTTTATAGTTTTTTCTAATATAAATCTTGCATACATAATAGAAAGTTCTAGAACTATTTCATGTAATGGTTTCATGAATTTAAATATTTGTATTTATGATCCCAGCAACTCACAAATCCTTATAAATGTAAAATATGCATCTCGTAAATAAAATCCAGCATAGCTTCTTGCCGAAAAGTTTATGTGAAACAGTTCCGGTGGCTTCCAAATTTCAATTTCTAAATATCTTGATCCTCCTTTTTCTTGTTTTTCTTTCATCTGATTTCAAAGAATGGTTAGATGCCCTTTTTCTTTAGAACGAGAATTCGTTCAAATATTTGTACAAACAAAATTAGAATCATCATTAAAAAAAAACAACAAAACAAAACAAAATTAGAATCATCATAAAAAAAAAACTATGAAAAACATAAAAAAAAATTAATACATAGTTTTGAAAATTTTGAGAACTGCATTGCGTACAATTTCATTTTGTGGCTTTGCAAGTAATGAAATTACCGGTGTGAAATAACCTACAACCATCCCGATAGTCCATTCTATATCGGTAAAATAATAATAGCATCTTTAAAAGATTTCAAAAATCTGACGATCCATAAGAAAATCTACCGTTCTGTAAGATTTCTTTCATGTCATAAGACTTACAATCTAAACAAATTTGAATACTCCCTTAAAAGGTTGTACGGCGTCTCCTTCACTCGGGTGATCTTCTCAGAAGCATTATTTGCATAAGTACAGTTTAGAAAACAGTATACTTTAATCTTTATTGCAGTAAGTATTTTCTTTTCCGAGAAAGCTGCGGTCCTTTGAATTCATTATTAATAATGAAGTTTTCAAACTCACAAGCGATTTTATTTGCACAGTTTATGTATTCTGTTAAGATTTAGATGAACTTAACCTTTTTGAATTCATTAATATTAGAATGAACATTTTAAGCTTTAATTAAAATGTAATTCCTTCTTCCTCTATTAAGTATATTAATCGTCTATGACTGAGCATTGATTAAAATAAAGAGATTGTTTATTTTGCCGGTGATGGTCTCCCAATACTTTTCATATTATCTTTTCCACATGTTTATATTTTACACCAAAAATGTGTATGACTTGTAGTCTAAATATAAACGAACATTTCTATTCAAAATTCAAAATGAAACAGTTATTGCTCTAAATAATGATAATGCGCGATTATCATAATGAAACAGCACGCGTTTTTCAGGGAAATTGGAAGAAAAATGCTAAAATTTGTGGCATAAAATAATATCGTTAAGAAAAATGCGTCCAAAGCCCACCCCGTAGGACGGGACCCGGGGCCGATATCACATAGAAATCGGATTGCTATTATTTGCCTTCAGGCACTTTCGTATTTGCATTCTAAAAAAATATCAGAAAATTCTAAAACGCATTTTTTATAGTTTTATTGCAACACGATAGTGATGTTTGCGATAGTGCTTTTTGTTTTTTTTTAAATACATACACTTGCAAATAAAAATAAAAACAAGTTTCAACATAGAGTCTTTCAAAAGAAGTCTAGTTGCTGTACTTTAGTATAATGTACCTATAGATTGCACTGATAGGCAGGTTATTTTTTTAATAAAACAATTGTAAATTTCAGTCATCGTTAATAGTTAAAACAGGAAACCAGTATTCATAGTGAAATACAGCAAACTCCTCTCTGAAATTGCAAGTCATATATTACACAGGGAATTTTCAATTACGGCAATCCCGTGGTTTTTCATTCGTAATGTGACTTTAGGCATCGCTTCGAGCTGGTCATTCATAACCGCCACAGACTAAAGTGCCAATAGACCCATAGTTTGACGATAATGGTTATAAATGCCACCATATACTACAGCAGCGATAACCATAGCAGTAGCTTTCGTAATGGTTTTAGCCATTGAATCCATTTAACTGGATGTAGGGGAAATAAATTGTAAATGGATAGCCATTTTTATATATTGTATGAAACAATAATACTACTACTTTGACGCTACTTTGACATGGTCAATCATCGGTGTCCTGATGGTATGCCACATGAAGGAGAGTAGGTATAGAAACATTTTGTTTAAAGTAATAACCCTGCATCAAAGATTTGGAAAAGAAGCGTGCTTTATCTGAAAATTAAACTGACTCAATACAAAATCTTATGTAAAAGAAGAAAACCGCGGCTTAGTCGGTCTTACACTAATATTGACCATTGTTTTTCCTGTAGATATGCCAGCTAATCTGAGAGGATGGTTTTAGCGCTGGACAAGCCTATTGAGTTCTATCTCAACAATATCGGTTTCGGTTTCGGTTTAAAGATGTTTATTTTCATAAGAACAGATTACAGTTCACTTATAATGAAAATTACATTTTTTTAAATTAAAAATATCGTAAAGCTAGTGGCGAAGCATAATATCTACTTAATCTAAACTTAAACTTAATATTTTTGTAGGTAGGTATCTAGTTATTACTTACATAAATCTATTACATTGTTGCAAAAACTTTGACTCGAAGGTACCTATTATGTAAAGTAGATCAACAGGCACTACAGTGTCTCGTTAAACAAAGATTGCCTCCTCACTGAATAAATAATCTTGATAAAGATGTAAAGAAAGGCCTAAGTTTTTTCTCCATTATAGCAAATAAATTAAGAAGGCGGTACACGCAAAGGCAGTTATGTTTTACTTTCATTCAGAATAAGTACTTTCATTCAATTTTGTACGAGTACAGCAAAAAACCATTTGGAGTATAATTCAGCTCCAATCACATTCATATTTTCAGTCCGCATTATTCCCATTTAAATGGCTTAGAAATTTCAAGAAAGCCGCTTTCAAACCGATCCCAGAAAGCTTTCAATAAAACTTTTATTATAATGCAAATTGCATCTCTCTGTGAAAGAGTGCGCCGTGCTTACCCACGAATACATTCAGTTACTTTGGCAGTGTCTAAGCTTTTTATGTGACGTATTCAGCTACTTGTATTTACTGTATTTGCTTGCGACTTCAAATGTTATATAAATTTTAGTTTATCATGCCGTACCAAAAAAAAGGAAATATTTATATTAAAGTTAAAAGTATGTATGAAAGTTGCCGAGGATCGCGAGGTGTGGAAGGAGAGGGGGGAGGCCTTTGCCCAGCAGTGGGATCACAACGGCTTATAATAATAATAATAATAATAATAATAATGTATGAAAACCATAAAAATACTTTGACACAAAAAAAATGTAGTTACGTTTTCAATACCTACGACCTAGTGCAGCTCTTACGCACTAAGCCGGTTTTTTGTCACTAATTTATAGGTGCATCTTCACTATAATCCACGAGAAAATTCAAAGAGATTAATAAATTATAATCAAGAACTAAATTTGGTAGGCCGAAGTCCATCGCGCCCGCACAAAAGGGAGCAAGATAAATGAAAATGTAATTAAGCACAAGGAAAACTTTAGAGCAGCGTTGAAGTTTTTTAACTCAGCCAACATTATTTATCCTCCGAGGGGTAATCTTGTTATTTGTTTCAAATTTTATTTTTGTAACAATCTGAATGTTTTTTTGTTTAGAATTGTATAAGTTGAGATAAAAGTGTAGGGATTTACGTTGTGGAGATTTGATTTTATGCTGATGAGCAGTTGATAGCTTTATTGTGATTGTCAAATATGCTTTACATAACGTCAAAATAACAGCTAATGTAGTATGATGATATATAATATATAGAAAATGAAAACATAGTACTTTGCAAGTTAGATACTATTAATCAACAGTTCATGAAGACAAAACTACTACTTCCGACACAAATCTATCGCCTAGTTTAGATAGTTTAAATGTGATTTTTTGACGTTGCCAGGAACTATTTACCTACGCCCGTGACAGTAACCAAATTATACTGAGTTTTCTATAAGAATAAAATGTTAAGTTTAGTCATAATTATACAGCGCCAGGCACAACGTGCTTTTGCCAGCTGAATGGTATTTTGTTGCCTCGTAGTTAGTAATTATTTGAATTAATGTTTTCGCAAGGTCAACATTTAATTTTATTTCATTTTTTAAGTTGTTTTAGTTCTGTACTAAGATATTTTTAGTTAAAGCAAAAAACCGAGTCTAATTCCAGTCTGAACAGTAAAGGATTTTGAAGCTTGAAATTCGCGGCTACAGCTCGTAAGATTTTCTATTAAAAGTCAAGTCTCAAATAAAAGTTGAGTAAGTCCGGGGACTAATCATCGGAATCTCAATTAAAAAGGTAACGACTGCAGTTCTTTCCGGGTGTTCCTTATCGTGACACTTTAGGGGACGATCTTCAATAAGGGTGGAGACACACATTTTGAATTCATAATTATTTTAAAGTAGCGTTTTATTATTTTAAAGAAAATTTCAAGCAACATCTTTTAGCCATTTGTTTTATAAATACATGACAAGTTAGTTCTTTCTACCCGGACCCAGAAAAAAAATCTATATTCATCACAAAAATGTTTGTCTGTGGTGGGAATAAAACCTATGACCTATGTCTATGTGGTAAACAGTGTTTTCCCGTATGCTAATATAATTTGTAAAGTACAACTTACGATCGCGATCGTTTTGAAAGTGAAATACTATGTACTTACTAACTTTTGAATGGATTATAAATTATACAATACAGTCTTTTTGTATTCGAAATAACTTACCAAATGCTATTTTTACTAATGTAAATGTTTGTGAATATTTAGCAGGAAATATTTTGATGAAATTAAATTTTTAAAGTTCTCAATAGGTATTTCAATATCATCCATTACGAAACATGTACTTGTACGCTATAAAACCTGATATGAACTGAAAAGTAGAAAATTTTTTTGTGTAAAGACTGTGTATGAGTTTAGTTAGTTGATGATACCAAGTATACCACCACCCTTAGTCCGTCCGAATGACGCCGAACACCTGGTTACTCTCAGCAAAATTAAAAAAGTTTCGACACAAGAACTTCAGGCCGTTCATTTAAATGCTAAAGTATTCCGTGTTAGTATTCATTGTGAGTTTTGTCATTCGCCGAAAATGTGTTTGCTTTCTTTTTGTTTAGTGATTGCTGGAAAAGGACGTCTCTTTGTAGCTAGGTTCAAAGTATTCTTTTATATTTTCTTTGTTGTATTCAGAAAACAATGCTTACCAATGCAGGTAGAATACATTTTAAATAATAAATAAATAAATATTTATAAATTTTACTGAAAGTCAAATCCTAGGTACTCAATGCTCTTTTTCGCTTGTTTAACAAACGTTTACCTCAGTAAAGAAGTTTTGCGATGGATGATAGTCAAAAAAACTAGTGTACAAACTTACACGTTTCATTATTTAAATCACTTCGTGTTGTCTGAATAAATATTCAATCACAAAACCAACAAACACAAACATCACGTTTGTTTTCTTATCTCGTCTGAATGCACAGTAAAGTTTTTTAGCAAAAAACAAAGTCTGAATAAATAAGTGCAAACTTTTCTGAGTGAAAATTGAAGAGATGTCTGAGTGTTTCGCGTATCTTTTGATTAGCTTATTTTGTTCTTTCTCGTTCAATTAAATGCTTACCAGTACTAAGGACTTCGGGTCACTTTTTATAAGCAGAGAACTTGAGAAAGTCGAGGAGAATATTTTCTAAATTAAAAAACTTGACGCCTTGACCTTTCTGCTTTAAAATATGAATTACTTAGAGATGTATTCGTGAGATTTAATAATAATAGAAACTTGAGATTACTTTGTTTTTTATTATTTTATATTTTTATTTAAATGTAGTTATTATAGGTAAATACAGTTTATACTTCTACAAAATGTAAGGATGAACCAAAAAGTATTTGGACTAATTTTGGACATACCTCAGACCTACCGTCAACAATCATGTTTCTATATCTTACTAGCAGCACGTCCCGGCTTCGCACGGGTGTACTTATGAAGCTACCGGGATAAAATATAGCTTATAACCACCCGGACAGTCCATTCTACGCAACTATGAAATAATTTTTGAAATCGGTTGAGTAGTTTTTGAGATTACCTCCGTCAAACAATCAAACAAACTTTACCTCTTTATAATATTATAATATATAATATAATATTATATATGGTATAGAAGTATAGGTAGTTATAAATTTGTATATGTTTTTGTGTATTAGAATAAAGTATTAAAGAATACCTTAGACATCTCCAAAGAATCTAAAAATGTACAAAGGTCCTACCGTACCTTAGGAATACCAGTCGTGATATTTTTATCTTTTATATGTATGTAAGTTAGAGAAAAAGTAAAATATATAGTGAACTGTCTCCAAGTAGACGGGAGTCAAAGCGCGAAGTTTGCTTCTTGTATAATGGAAATGATCCGAACTATGGAACTTTCAGTTTATAAACTCGAGAAAGTCGATCCGAGGTCATAAGGCAGCAGCT
This sequence comes from Xanthorhoe spadicearia, assembly GCA_947086425.1. Taxonomy (NCBI): domain Eukaryota; kingdom Metazoa; phylum Arthropoda; class Insecta; order Lepidoptera; family Geometridae; genus Xanthorhoe; species Xanthorhoe spadicearia. The sequence continues at coordinate 8,087,195 of OX352199.1, forward strand.
GATACTTCAAATGAAGTTCTAAAGGTACTTCTTAAGAAGTAAAATCTGTTTTTAAGAGGCTTCGAAAGGAAGACGTTCTATGCTTCAATATGCGCACTTTTTTTAATTTATTACGTATCTCGCATACAGAATCATCATCATTGATCATCACAGCTTGACTTCACCCACTGCTGGGTATAGGCCTCCCTCAGTTTGTGCCATCCGCTACGATTCTGCCTCTACTCTACAAACCGAAAACGACGCATCGTAACAATCATCGCAGGTCAGAATATGTTGGATAACCTTCCGAATTCACAGTTTTAATATCATATCATTTTAAACTTTATCTCTATCACCTTATTATATAGTATTGCTTGAGCTTGAGAAACTTCAAACGCGGGCAACCACAGCGACCGTAAGCGGCGCCAAGAGCACTTTTTAAAGAGCTTGAATACTATAGATTATAGTAATATTCATAAAGTTTAAATTCACATGGCACAGAAACTTCGCTTTGCTTTGCTTCCATCTCGGTGTAAATTGACGAAAAAAATGTCAGAAGCCAATACGGTTACGTTTCCAGCTACAAAATGCTCTTAAAATGTTATGGACATAATAAAGCAACTACCGTTTTTTGAAAAATCTTACTATAAAGTTATTCGATCTCACTTGATCCTTAAGACAAAATGTTGGTACTTTCTATTGACTTTTCAACAATCCTGAACACTACTAAACATAACTTTCGGGCACTTTACTTTTATTGTTATTGCTTCTTTTTATTGACTAGACAATCAACATAAATACTTATTTATTTTTTGTTTATCTGTTTGTTTTTTTTTTTTGTAAAAACCTACGTTTTTACTTTATCATTTGCATTCATCCCTGGAATAAAAAAGAAGTGTGGCACTCTGGGACTGCCGCGGTAAAGCTATTGCATGCCACCTAGAGGCGAGTTGCTGAACAAAAGTGACAGCGTTAGGTGATTTCGTGACGGAATTTCTGGATTCGGTCTCCACGCCAAGGCCCGCGATAGAAACTATGCAATAGCTTAAAAAAATCTGAATAATATTTTGGAAAAACACTACGTGGACGAAAAGAGTACAGGTACAGCCAATTGAGCCAAATAAAAGACTCGTATTTGATTAAATATAATGAATGTTTAACACAATAATAATGTGTATCACAATTTGTAAAAAAATATTTTATTTTAAAACAAAAATGAATGGTGAGTAAACCTGAGTGCTATAAGCAGTGAAATTAATAAGTAGGTAATTTGATAACTTTCATTTCAATTTAGTTTAGGTGATTTGTCGATTTTGAATAGACGGTTCAGCAATAAATCGATTACATTTTGAAACAATTGTGGTTTTTGTAGAGCCAATTTGGCACTAACAAAATTGGTCGTTTTCGTCACACATGTTTTGTTCGATGTTGCAACTTAATACACTGTCTTACAAATTATCCATACTAATATAATAAAAGGGAAAATGTATGTGTCTGTCTGTTTGTCCCTCTTTCACGGCGAACGGGGCGACGAATTTACGTGATTTTTTGTGTGGTGATAGTTGAAGGGATGGCGAGTGACATACTTAGGTCACTTTTTATCCCGATATTCCCGCGGGAACGGGACTTACGCGGGTGAAACCGCGGGGTACAGGTAGTAAATAATAAAATAATATGACCTTTAAAGTAGTCACATTTCCTCTATTTATTTGGTTTCGATTTGATAGTTCATTAAGTTAGTCTTCATTTATAATAAAAAAGCAACTCGCCCGCCTACTACATCAAAAAACATGATTAATTACCTTTCAAACCTTAACCTTACTTGCCCACAGTTTTGTTTGCGGGGCACCAATCTGAATAAAAAGTAGCTTACCTATGTATTCCAGGTCAAAACTACAGTCCGTTACTGTACTACCAAACTATCCCTTCAGCATTGAAAACATTATGAAGATTGCAGTTCGAAATTTTTGTGGTACAATAAGCTTGCCATTTTCCACCGACAGATTAAGTTCATAATGTACTATCACCGTTATTGGTAGAATCATGCCTTAAGTCACGACAAGCAGTGTTCTTTTGTTTTAGCCTTAGAATCCTATAGTCCATCGAGTGACAAAGAGCTTGAAGCTAGGTGCTTGTCGATAGTTTGGTGTCGGACTCTTTTAACACAATTTACCAAGAAATTTGTTAGGTTAAAAATTAAAAAAAGATTACTTTAAAGTGATCAGTGAAAAGTTTCACCTAGTAAATTTTAATATGTATGTGAAAAAAAGCAAAAAAAAAAATTATTAATTATCCTATTTCATTCTTTTGATGATTCTTAATTTTTTTCTGAGTCTTTTTATTAAAGTTAAGCGAAGAAATAAATAAAATAATTTATTTATTTATTCGTATTTTATAAATACTATTAATCATTTTGGACTTAAACAGTCATATTTAATTTAAATATTTCTATCTATGTACATAAAATTATAAAAGTAATGTCATTTTTTAGAGTTACTTTTTTGTCATATAAAAAAATTTATACAAATGCTGGATAATTATATTTTTATAAATAAATTTAAAAAAAATTTGGGAGACTCTTACCCAGCAGTGGAACACAAGAGATAGACAAGGAAACATTTAAAATAATAATTTTAAATTACTCATTAAAATTAACTCCAGTTGAACTTCATATTAAACAGTTTCTTAGGTAGGTATCCTCTAGAAACATTGCAATTTTTTTAAGAACGAGACATTATAGTTTTATTCAAGTCAAATTGTAAAACACTCAAGCACCAATAAAAATATGAATACTAAAAAACCAATAAAATACTTAACTGTTAGAAAGTTACTGATATTTTATTACCTTGCAACAATACGTAACCATTTCTTTCTCAGGCAATCTGCTAATCACCAAAACTCACGCCCCAGTTGCACCCAATTAGCAATTACGATATCGATTTTTGGTATTCAGTAGCTTTTTCTATCCTTAACCTTAATTTTAGGGTGTTAGAACGCAGGTACAACAAACGTGCGCGTGAGTTGAGCCCGCTCTTCCGTTTGCCGTTCAGTATTACCGAGGCGCTTGTTGCGAGCGAACTTAGAATCAAACATAAGCGTGTAGTGAACTTTGGTGTTGTGATTGTGTTTATATTTTGATCTGTGAGTATTTTTTTGCTAATATGCAGCGTAAAAATATTAGTAAAAGGTATTGAATAAGTATTGATTTATGAATACAACACAAATTAATTGAATAATGAGGATGGATGATCTGTGTTCATTAATTATACATATTAATTGTAGTATCATTAATTAGATTAATAATCGTAGACGCATTCAGTAAATAGAAAGTAAGTGAAATTGAGCATTTAAATTGTGATTTATTATAGATTTATGAGTATGTATTAGTTTTATTAATGGGAATATAATTTGCATAGAGTAGATATGAGTTATATCATTAATCAAAACTACAGGTGAAATTTAAACATTCTTTTTTCATTACCTACTAAAAATAAAAATAATGTCAAAAATAATGTTTGTTCTCGACAGACCGATTATTTAATTGGATTTAAAATAGGTAAATAATAAAAATACTCATTATGGCTTCTTTAGTATAAATAAATTTTCGTTTGTAATAAGTACTATAAGTACTTACCTAATGTAAATTATCAATTTAAAATATTAAAAATCTTAAAATCTGAAAATCGAAATAGCTTAGTAACAAATATTTTTGAAACATAAGTGTAAATATTGATTATGCTAATATCATGCAGGTCAAACAAACTTAATCAATTAGTTAATTAATTTAATGGTAGGAGCTAAGTGTTTGACACCTTAGGACTTAATTGACTTAACAAGTTATTATTAATGTGAGAGAGATATCACAAGATTAATAATATCTTAGGAAAAACATAAAAATGTATAGTACCTAAGTATGGTAGTTCAAGTTTAAAGGTTAGGTTAAACTATTAAAAACTCTATGAAAAACATGGGCATTTCGTTTTTTTTTTTATTTTTATTTAAAAATAGAACTCGCTGAATCATCATACAATAAAATGCTCCTGACCACAGACAAAACTTCACGCATCATCATTTAGCCCCAAATAGCATAATAATAATTAATTTGTGATTAGACACTGATGAGTGGTATACTATTTCCATACTTTTTTAATACACGTTTTCGTCTTACTGAAATATTTGTTTTTATATAAATTACTACACGTCTTTATTTACGTAACATTGCTACTCCTTTTTGTCTATGTTAATTTCTTGAACGAAATTATTTTATTTTAGAAAAAACTCGATCCATTTCACGATTGCTAATTCTATTAGGCATGGCAATTCTTGCATAAATAGAGCTTCAAATTTGCCTAAAAAAATGTTATGGCAAAAGCCATGTCAAAATTAGCATGAACTTGCCAATTTAGCCTTTTTTCTACCCTCATTTCGTAACTTCGATACGGTTCGAGCAAATGTAACATCGTTGGGCCATAACGGACGAAATCCTATTAGCAAGTTTGAAATTACAATTTTCCATTAGAATACCGAACCATTACTGAAAATATCCTCTTACTTATTAGTAGCTCTCAGAGTTTGAAATCTGATCAGAATTTTGTGTAATTTTGATTTAAATTTGATTTTGATAATAGATTTTTTCGAGATCATAATAGAAAAATCCAAAGAAAATAAATGAAACTGAAAAAAAAAAATATGCTTACAATTTTTTTTTATCATCGTCTACTATATTGTATTTTTATATGCGAGTAACTGCTGCAGCTTAACCGGACTGAAATTTACAACACACATTACAAAATGTATAAATATTGCGAATCGCCTACTTTAATTATGATTTTGTTTATTTTGCTTCACTCGCTAATTACAATTTCTCTACAAAACTGTAAATTTTACTTTCGCATTTTGCAGATCACACATTCAATATAACTTAATATTAAAAGAGGTCATGTTGGTTTGTTTGACGGAGGTAATCTCCGAAACTACTCAGCCGATTTCTAAAATTATTTGTAGAATGGAATGTCGGGTTACCCTGTACTGGCTATATTTAACCCGGTAGTTTCATTAGTAGGTACACCCGTGCAAAGCCGGGATGTGCTGCTAGTTCTTCGTAGATAAAATATTATGTTTAAATCTGTTTTCTACTAGATGACTTCAACTACTCGTACTTATAATGAGTTGTTCAAATGCATTCGGTCAGGTACTTGAAAATTAAGACAAAAAACAGTTCTACCTACAAACTACCAATTTGAGGCGTGGATGATGTAGTACTTTCAGTTTCGATATTTTGTGTTTTATACTTACTTCAATTGTTATGATGTCTTATTACTATTAGCGGAATCACAAATAAAATAGAACAATATGTTGTTTCGTTTTTTAAATTATAATATTTTTTTAATTTTACATCTTAGCTTTATAAAATAGGCGTATCATTCTCTTAAATAAAAATGACCTAATATTATTTATTATTAACGATCCTGGGATACTAGTGTTATTCAGTGGTGGTCTCATTGATTCAATACGAAGATTCTATCACGATATAGTCGACAGAGACCTTAAAACTAGAGTCAGTTTACATACATTTCACTTGCCCTCAATGGCTTGAGATCATCGCGACCTACTGACTACACTCTCACTGTCACGAGGCGTTGACGGCAAAAACATGGGACGGTGTTATGCAATAAGACTAATCGTCTATACTATATTTCTTGAAACGAGCATAAAGGAAGAAAAATAAGCGCACGTGATTGATCGTCGAAAATAATTGTCGTTCTCGTGATTGGCTAGATTTGACAATTGAAAATTGATTTGACAATCTAGCGAATCACGAGAAAGACAATTATTTTCGACAACCAATTACGTGTGTTTATTTTTGTTCCTATTAGCTCGAATCAAAAAGATCTGAGATAATATGTCTACATGTCTGTCTACCGCATATTGGGAATACTAATCGTGATCATATAATTTCGTTTCATTTCATGGTTTTCTTAAAAAACGATACCATTCCTAAAATCGCTTGCGAGACGTGAGATTGAGTAGGTAATTAGTTTGTTCTATAATCTGTAAAATACTGGATGCATACTGAATAGTAGATATCTTATTTTCGTATTTTTCATTTTATGTTCGCAGCTCATAATAATTTGAGACCATTGTTGACTAAATATTAAAACATAATTCTCAAAAATATAAATCATAATTTTATTTTGTTAGTTTCGCGACAGATACCTAAAAGCTTATTTCAAAACTATGTTAGTCCAAATACAGAGTGATAAAAATGCGTTGCATGATACTGTGTTATACAAACGGCATACTTCTAGTGAATGTTTTAGAAATAACAATAATTTTAAAGATAAAATGATCACTTACATTATTTTTATTGTTTTGACCGAATTAGTGATCGGTCGAGATAACAATTGAGGAAGTAAACCGTAATGCTATAGTAATAAAACATAAAATCTAACTTTCACGACTAGGCACGTTTATGCTTAGGTTGTAAAACGAGAAGAAAATTATACAGAATAGAGGCGAAGTAAAAGTACCAAGAAAGTATAGTTGTTGAAAAGAAAGCTTCATACCGAGTGGTTTGAGATAAGTAATAAATAGTAATGAACGTAAAATTTGTAATCGAGTTGCCGTATTACATTAATACTGATATCTTGAATTACTTGCACCTTTGCCTTGAATTAATCCAAATATCTTGCATTTGCACCTTTTTACATGCAGTCGGCAAATGATGTTCTGTTCGACACAAAAGTATCAAAAAAAGTCGAGTTGAATGATTACTTTCCTTATTTTAAATAAATCCAAAAGATATAATAACTATAAAATAAATAATACCAACTTACCCTCTACAAAAAAGTCAACTAAGTACCATATCCAATTTACATGGAAGAATTTGCCTACCGCATTTAATAAACTAATGTAGTCGTTCAATAATAACTATATCGTAACTCTACATTACAACAATGCATTAAGACATACATATTCATAATAAAACTATTTAGACACCGTTCACATTTTAATATGCACAGCACAGAGTAGCGTATAGTCAGGAAGTATATACACTTTTATCGTATTAGTTTAAAATTATATACGAAAGATGAAATAGTACAGTCGATAAAAAACTATTTACAGCTTTAGTACGTAGTTTCAGTAAGTTTTAATGTATTTGTAACTGACGAATGTTTTAACTTTTAAATTAAATGTATTTTATTTATTTTTTTCTCAAGTTATTATAATTATATGCATGTTGATGATATAATTTGTATTTGTTATTTTATGTCCCAGGCCAGTGTCGCGCTAAGTGTAGGCAAAGATTGCCTCCTGACGCTGTATCAAATCATCTAGGTACTAAAGATAAACGCCTGATTTATTTTTATTTTTAAAATATCTAAAAATAAATCTTTAAATGTTTAGAGACTGGATAATAATTGGTTCTAATAAGGAAGCAGTACCAATAATGTTGTATCAAAACTCAAGAGCACAAAATCGTCACGCTTTAGAAATGGCAGATTCGCGATCAATGTGAAAGCGGCAGTCATAACTATTCCACACGCGACCGCTCTGCACCGGTAGATCACCAGTACCGGTTTCTGTACTAACTATTACGTATACTGTGACATCTTACATACTAACTATTATGTACACTGTGTCATCGTACATACTAACTATTACAGATTCTGTGACATTTTACATAGTAACTGTTACGTATTCCATGACTATTTCGCGTATTCACTGCTGGTTATTCTGTAGTATATGATGCAACCAATTATACATAACTTGAATGGATGAATAGATAGAGCGGCACGAAAGTCACACGTAATGTGAGTTCATTAGGGTCAATTTCCTGTGATTTTTGTTAAAAAATGCCCTAAAAATATCATACTATCAATTCCCCAGGTATACCTAGTATCAAAGCATTTTTTCTGAATTTTTCAATATGTTTTCTAAGTACCTACAGTTTTTTCCTAAACTAAGTTTTCCATAGTACTTATTCTTTTTATGTAATTACCTATATACAATGTAACTAGCCGAATTCGAATATGAAAAATGAATTTGTAAATTCAAACCGCTAACCTAATTGTATATTTCATTTTTCTGTAACCTATCCAAAAACTCATACATGAATGCAAATAATATTATAGCTAAGTTCATAAATTATAAATAAAAAAAACACAATATCAGTTCAAGAAGCACATTTTCTGAACTATGCTGATATTAAGTTCTTAAAACTGTCTTCATCCTCTATCGGACTGCTCAATATTCATGCAAGAAGTTAACAAATCGTTTATTATTCTCTCCGTACTTCAATGAACAGTTTAAATGGGTCACTTGTAAATTTTGGAATATTCTATTTTCTTCGGGACTGAAAATATTACTATTAAGTATTTTATGTGAACGAGTGCCAGAGGTTTTGTTGAGAACTTGAGATGCAAGCTATAGCCCTCTATTTTTTCTGATTGCTATGTATCCTTGTATCCCCCTGGATACAAGGATACATAGCAATCAGAAAAAATTATACGAATACCTACACTTTCTAAAAAAAATCATCCGTATTTTTGTAATACGATCCTCGTCATCGCCACTGTCTTACAATTGAACTACCTGACCGTTATGACAATAGAATTCTAAGCACCCTATAATCAATAACTTATTCCATTAACCACTCAAAATAATTTTTCGAGTGAAATGTGAAGAGTGCGAGGTTAGCAAAATAAGCACAACCATACCACCTAAAAATATTTGAGTGCATTTTTTGATGAAAACTCATAATTAAAATATCGAAATTATAATTAAGTACAAAGAAGTAAGTACAAAGAATTTCACTGTGACAGTCGCATTTTGCCGATCGCATATTTAATATGCAAAGCCTCCAAAACATTTAAAACCTCAATCTGGTCATTGACCACTTTCTCTCAACCATAAAAGGTAATGTCGAGTCATAACTTGACATTCAAAGTATCAATACACCATGTTATGGTACCTACCTATATTTAATATCAAAATGCATTTTACACAAGAATTTTTTCAATATATTCTTGTGTAAGTAAATCTACAGGTAACACTGTTTTGACCGTAAAATAATAAATCGATCCTTTTTTATCAAATCCCATAACTTCCGAAAAAGGTACATTTAGCTGCCGGTTTATAAAAAATACTCACATTCAAAAGACGGCCGTAATGCTGAGTTTAATTTTTTAACTGTAATTTTTTATGCAATTGTTACATGTGGTTTGGTAAGTTGTTAAAATATCTGTTCGTTAATTAGTTATTTGTCATAGTTATGGTTAATTAGCCTTAACAAAAACAATACCGGGCTCTTGTTTTTATCAAAATATGTATCTTTATGCACCAGCTTGACGTAAAAAAATCCTGGTTGCGATGCGTCTAGCTGGTTGTGTTTGAATTTAAAAAGGTTAAATTTTATAACCCATTTGAATTATTGATTTTCTACTACGAGTCCCATATCTGAATTGCGATAATATTTATGTTACGTTTTATATAAGTTACGACAGTACATTTTTCGTGACACACCAATACTTGTAAAGTAAGATGTCAATGCACTCAGAAGGTTCACTGCTCCTCTCAAGATTCTGAACACGTAGAATGTTAAAATTTATATAGAGATGGATGTGACATCTGAGGTTTTACCAAACTTGAATTCACTACAAAACTGTTTGGTAAATTGAGTTGTGAGAGCTTTCTTCAATATCTCTGCGGAATGTACGATTTGAAAGATTACGAGAGTTTGAATTTAGAATTTGATTGAGTTTTCGATATGCATTAGATTGCAATATTATTGGCTAAAATTTTATAGTCTCTACATAGTGTTCAGTTTCTACATAGTTGTTACCTTTGTTAGATGCAAATACTTCATTGAACTCTTTTGTAATATTACTTTGTTAAATACAGCAAAGATGCTAAATTCATTTCAATTTCAGATTTTATCAATAATATTTTTAATGATTGCCCACCTAAAAAGTTTAACCTATTTTTAGATAGATTAAAGATGAACTATTTTCAATTTCAATTATTTATTTTCTATCAAGGTGGGTCTGCCAGGAAAAAACCACTACATTTATTCATACGCAAAGTAAATAAAAAGAGGTCGTAACATCTCGATTACCTTCTCTTCTATAAAAAGTATCGAGATATCTATCTCTCCATTTAAGTCAAAAGTTCTTATAAAGCATTTGTAATTCGATTATCGTATCGATTGTCAAGATCGATTGTCTTGATTCACACACCTTACACTTGACTTGACCGACTTATTTTACAAGAATACTCGGATGTACTATTATGGTACAAATGGCCCATAAATTAATAAGTATTGATAGCGTTATTGTTGTAATCAGAACGTGTGAAATTGCTTTATCGACTCATGATTTATTAATAAATAACTTAAAGGCTAAGGTGAAGTATCTTTATTTAGAACTAGTGGTTTTCCCAGACCTGGGTTAACCAGTCTGGGTTAACTCTTCACTTATAAATGTACAGTCTTGTAAACTAGGTGACTCTATTGCCTGTTCCAAAGCAAACTCCCTAAAATTCATCATCATGAGTCATCTTGTATAAGGTATGAAGTAAACACTAAGCTATTTTAGGAGTTATCTGCAAAGCCCGCAGATAAGCAACGAAGTTGGGATGGGTCGACGAAACTTTGACGCGACGCGACGACCTCGATGCTTTTCAAGATTACCTGTAAATTTCTCCTTGATGTTTTCTTTCATCTCCTTAAATATTATGAATAATAAATTTATTAATAAATATTAATACAGCTATATTAAAAGATTACTTTGCTTTTATTCAACTTCATTGGCACTTGGAACCCATTTCCAAGTTCCGATGTAGTTGAATAAAAGCAACTACAGTAACAACAATACATCTGCATAATATAATCTAACACGTTCGCTGCGTTATGAGGCATAAGTGCCTCATGCACGTCCTCGCGCGCAGTGCGGAACAAAATCCTGCTGTTTCGCTCTGGTGCGGAGCTCATAACTTGGGTATTTATTGGAGTAGAAAAAAGATGGTTATAGGTTTGTGTTTGTCATTATATCGAGGATTCGGAAAGGCAAAAATATATGTATGAGGTTTTTAGGCCCCAAATCGCACTGAAGGTGAAAAAACTTTATTCAGTGCGGCTATGAGGCTTAGGGACCTCTCAACCGAGTGAGGTGCATCCGCCCCATCCCGCACCTGTTTATTTGTTGTTATTTTCTTTTTACGCATTAGTGTTGTGCATGTATCGGTACCTGACATTTTGAATAATGTTTCGCGGAAACAAAAGGTGCCGAAGATGAATAAACAAAATAAAAATGACAAAGTATACGATGGTTTAGTACCAAAATATCGTCGTATAATATGATGATCCTCCAAAAATCATTTTATTCTGTATTAATTGCAGCAAAGCTTTGTTAACGTGTTTAAATGATTCTCTTAAAAAGTGAATTCCACACGTTAATTAGTTTTAAGTTTATTTTGTAAGATTAGATTACCTATCTACCACATATCGATAATTTGGTTTCATTGAACACTCAATACATCACTAGCTAGACTCATAACTGTATATATAATTCAGTGCGTTATGAGGCTTACGTGCCTCATACTATTTTTGGTGTTTTTCTATTGTTTCCAACATCAGAACCCCAGGCGAAGCCAAAACATGGTGCACTGGAGTTTTTCGAATGTATTGGTTATAGTTTGAAAAACAAAAAGTAGGTTTTCGAGAAGAAAATAGAGGTAAAAGCTATTGATGTGGAATGAGGTCGAAAGACCACATATAGCACTAGCGAAAAAGTACGATTAGGGCTTTTCAACCTCATATCGCACTGGCTGAAAAATAGACGAATTTCTTCTCGCAGCGAACGTGCTAAAAGGTGATAATCAATCAATGTTTTATCGATGAGCGAGAGTTATTAACACTAAAGAAAAAAACAGATTTTCATTTTCTCGATAATTATAGAAATTAAGATAAGTACTTAATATGTTGTACTTAATAATATGTTGTTTATAGCTGAGAAATAGGTCGTTAACCTGAGTAGTGTGTATGTATTACATTAACTTTGCCCTTTGTGGTCCATTCAAGAAAGGTCATGAACGAAAACTAATAAAAGAATATAATTTTCTGCACTCAAATAAACGAGTTTTGCGAATATTTATTTATTTATTTAGTAATATTTTGCAAAGCGGCTCTTAAACAAATATGAATGATGACATTTTACTTTAGTGGCAATTAAGATGGAAATAAAGATTTCCTAGTTTTTGGAAATCGTGACTAACTGTTCGCAACATTAGACACAGAGTACGTTGACACTTAATTACTGTTATGCAACAGTCATAGAATAACCTTTCAGTTAAAAAGTTATTTTTTATGAAAATAGCTGTATTTATTGTACTGAGAACGCTTCCGTGCTTCGGAGGGCGCGTTAAATTATCAGTCCCGGCTTTTAAAGTCGTTAAACGGAGACGGAGACTTTTAGACAGCACAAGAACTAAGTCGCTAGAGTTGGCAAATGAACAAATGAACGATGATTTGTGTTTATGCCCATCACAAACCATAAGAAATAAACAAACGAACAGGTTTCGCTCATAAGGATTTATTCCGCGGAATCTATGTCATGATCAAGTACAACTTGATTCTATTAGTCATCGCACAGTAAGGTACTTAGTAAGCAGTAGATATAATCGTTAGAAAGTTGCAATTTTATCAAGAATGTTTTGTAACTCAACTGTTCTGATGAAAAAAATGTTGTAATATGAAAAAGACTTGTAACAACAGACGTGTGAGACAAAACTAAAAAATAAAATTAATATGTACCAAAATTCACGAGAACTGTGATCGTGAATAAACTTCACGATCTCAATAAGAAATAACAATTTACTAAAACACCAACTAATTAAAGTTTAATTTATTAGAGTTTTTATAGTGCCTATGCAAAGAACAACTGACTTTCATTTTCTTTTTTTTCGACTGACTAAAAAATTCTTAAAGCTTCTAGAATTATTTACTCACTGTTCTCATAAATATGTATTTTGCTGTTCTAAGTGCAACTACTGCTGTAAATTTTACTTTTATCGGCACTTATGTTCAGTCGACAACGTCAGTGACCCACAAAAATGCATATTCATTATTTATCTGCGAAACGACCATGCGGTTTACTTTATGTATCGAAGTACTCGCGGTTTTGTGGACTGAAATTTTATGACTTTTATCGGCTCATTTTTTAAATAATCTCAAAAATTTTGCCAATTTTTTGAACTGGCGCCGTCAGCTTAACATGCAACTGCGCCAAAATATCAGAAACTCATAAATCTACGAATCATGGTAAATATCCCGTTTTAAGTATTTATAATATTCAAACTGCGGCATGGCCGCCACCTCTTACAAACCATCATGTTGGGCAAGGTACCAGGGAAGCGCAAGGTCGGAAGACGTAAGATGTCGTGGCTCCGTAACATCCGGGAGTGGACAGGGATAAAAACTGTGGAGCAACTCTTCCGACTTGCGCTGAACAAGAGTTTAAGAAGCTGACTGCCAACCTTCAATAATGGAGAGGCACGGAAAGAAGAAGAAAAATATTCAAACATATCCCGTAGCGGCATCGAAAAAAAAATGTCCGTCACCAGAGTTGGCCACTTGCTCATACGAACGAATAAGCAGTGTTATTACACAAGGAAACTTCATAGTAAGAACTGAAACGTATACATTTTGTACTAAGAGAACAAATAAGTTGCAGAACTAATCCCAAACGTTACTAACCTGCCTTGATTAAAAGATTCCAGCCAATCTCAGTTCGAAACTCGAAAATTGCCAGTTAAGACTTCGCAGTGCAAAATAATGCACCCCGGGCAGTCAATACGAAGTTTCAACTTCGAGATTACTGGGCTTGTAGCACCCGTATTCAAAAACGAGGCAAAATTTAGTTGGCTATATTCTTCTATCAACTGATCAAAAAAATCATTTATGATCTGAGAAAAATGCTTTCAATTTGCATGTGCATTTGACTAAGATCAAATCTTCTGATAAGTCTTCTGTTCGAATCCTTTGTCTTTACATTTCTTTTTAATAACTTTTTTTTTAGTTTGTATTTAGGCGATGTTGTTGCAGAGCTCGGAATAAATGGCAGGACCTAGACAGTCATACAACTAACTGAACAAAATAACTAGGCTCCACACTCGCTTTGGAACAGAATTATGTAAATAACCTACTTACTTAGCAGTTAAGATTTTTGAAACCTTGCCTCAGACCATCGTTAAAGGCAAAAACATAAACAAACAGGAAAGTTCTAAATTACCTAAAAGATGTGAAAAATATTGGATTGTGTGTATTTCTGTCAAAATCACGGGACAAACATTACCCTACCTTATTTAAAGTGTCCATTCCATATTTCTTCCCGATTCATTTACCTAAATTTCAGCCACCAAAAATTTGTTAAAAATCTATGTAATATTGATTTGTGAATAGGACCACATTTTAAACTATTTTCTACCTAAGTCTAGTGTCCACAAGAGCAGTCCAGTAACAAAATAGGATTATGTGTAAGAGCAACAGCGAATAGCCAAAATTCAATAAGAATTCCCTATATTTGTTGATCTCCTTATAAAACTTCGATTTCTCACAATATTTATATCCATTGTGGATCAGCTGTAGGATAGGATAGGATGACGTTATTATTAAGTAACGTTTTTGTCCTAATGTTTAATTTTTAAACAATGTGATTACATCATTTCAATACTTTGGTTTTGCTTGAATCTTTTTGCTTCCACAACACAGCAATTTGTATTGACACCTAACATCACTGTTGATGTTAATCTTAATCGAATCAGTGAATTTGATAATATCAACAACTTGTTTATTTGTTTGCGATTGTTACGCTGCTTCGTGAATTTGTAAAAAAAACAGTTTTTTGGTTGAGTAGCTGTTGTTTTATCAATAAAAATCTTCTTTGTCTAATCTTAAATACTGGATTTAGTTAAAATGCCTGAATAATGTTCTCTTTAGACTAAAATAATTTTAATCATTGTAACAGTTCCCAAAAATATATTTTATGATCTTTATTATGCACAAGATTATTTTGACCTGCTGCTGCAAATATGCCGTTCTATCACCAATTTTCAGGCTACTTGTTATACTGATTGCAGTACAATTTACTGTAATATTATAAATCCTTAAAATGGGATATTTACCATCCGTAGATTTATGAGTGATCATAATATCCCGCTTTAAGTGTTCCCGTTATAAGTCTTTAACGGAGTGGCTTATTAGAGAAGAGACCTATACCCAGCAGTGCGTGCAACCGGGCTGAGATGATGATGATGTAGTGTTTATTATGTTCATAACAATGATAGTTTAAAAAGTTTTTGCATTACCTAACTATCAAGTATTTTCCATTTGAAGTGGATAGTAAAATGCATGTATAAGGCTACATTGAGTTACAAGCAGTTCCGGCTTACTTTCCAATGAAAGTGGCCTTGCGCAGGTTAAGGGAAGCGACCTACTATCAACAGGTTGCTCTTAAACATGTAGTCAGTTAACGTTTTTTGTATTGACTATAAAAACACCTTGGGACTGAACATGCTCCAACTCAGTTATTGGACCACTGAAAAAAATGCTAGGCCCGCATCACCAGGTTCTTGCCTGCTTCTTTCCCTGGTGTAGGGAATCGCGTTGGAACAGGCAATAGAATCCCCTAGTTTTAAGAACGTGACATGTCTAAGTGGTCTTTTTTATGATCTTATTGAATAAAATATTTTGACTTTTGACTTTTTGACTTTTGACCTTAAAATGTAAATAACTAGCGACCCGCCCGGGCTTCGCACGGGTCCAATAATAATTATACATATTAACCTACCTCTTAAATCACTCTGTCTTTAAAAAAAACCACATCAAAATCCGTCCTTATAAATATTTAACCAAACATGCGGATATAGGGACAGAGAAAGCGACTTTGTTTTATACTATGTACTGATGAATATAGGAATTTATATACCTCTATTTGCAGAGCCTAAACTACTACATATTTACATAGAAAAAATAGAATTACAATCAAGTTGAGCCACCTACGGATTATTATTAAGGCCGGTTCTATTATTGTAATAGCTTGAAGCAATGGTCATTTAAAAAAAAAAACTTTAAAATCAATAAAAAATATTTGCATAGTGTAAAAGTTTCATAATTTGTCTCTTGATAATAATGTAAATCCAAAGTGTTATAAATTTGTCTCTGTCATGTTATAATTAACATTATCTGATAGAGATCTTAAAATTTACATTTAAGTAAATGAAGATAAAAAAAATCCGTTAATGTGTCAATAACCATACACGTCGACTTGCGATTTTGTCACTTCACAATGCAACACAATTAAAAACGAACTGGATCACGCTGAATTTTACTTTAATTCAAATAATAAAATAAAGTATTTTAAAAATCTTTCCAAATTATTTTACTTATCGAATTACTGAAGGAGTTAATTTAGGAAATTTGAAAAAAATTATTGATGTTTTATAAGTTGTCTCAAAAGTCAGCTGACTTAATGTGTCTGCTTTTGAGACAAGTTTAAGAACACCAAGATAAAGATGTCTCATGCAAGTTTTTTACTATCGTACTCCTGTCCCAGATTGATTGGACTAAAAGACTTGAACATAGGCATTGCTCTAGATTGGCGGTGATTGTGTGTGGCACTGACTAGTAGTGTAGTTTTAATCAAGACCATTTTACTCCTGACTAAAACTATATACATTCACTTCAATTTTACTAAAATTAGGTAATTTTAGAACTGTCACCCAGACTGTAATTTTGTTTTGAACTTTATCGAAAACGAAATAAAAGCTTTCGAATTTAGGAATTTTTAATGAGTCTGTGCCACACCGAATCACTGCCATTGAAGCTGTTAAATCAATTCTATGCAAAGTAGACCTCTCAATTGCGTTGCACTGCAAAGATTTATTCAAATCAATGTTGTAAATCGATTTGCACCCAATTAGTTGTGCAACACTTGCGTGGTAAGATTTCAATTGCTAATTACCGTGACAGAATTGAACTTCGTTTTTCTACGCTTTAATAAAATATAATTATAAGATTTCAAACTTTTACCTCAATGAAAATAACACAGTTGAAATTTTTTCCATTTTAAGTGCCTATACACAACTTAAATTTGTAGATTCCGGCTGTATAGTCGCTACGCCTAGGCGGAGGTCTTAAAAACTCCGTCACCAGAGTTAGCCACTTCTTCATAAGATCGAACGAACGAGTATTTATACCTACACAATATTAAAGGTAAAATTTTTTTTACAGATTATAAAACAAAAAATTAATGTTACGAGTATGTGTATGGTTTCGTTACAAAACTTTTTTGAATTCTTTCATGAAAAGGTCAGATTTCATTGTAGCTTACGATCATACATTTCTAAATTGTAAGAGCAATTGAACGATTTCCCCAACTTAACCCTAAGTTTGTTTCCAAGCAGTTAGGTAAGTTAGTGTCCGGCAATGAAATTAAGTTGGGCCGAGACCAACTTGAGTGGCTCGGTCAACCGACGATGTCCGGTAACCGAAATCTTAAGAGTGCTTTCTTAGAAATGGTTGCCGCTTTTTGCTGACCATAATTTATAAACTTTGGTGGACAAGTATCATGAGGCGAGACTACTTAATTTAATTTGATGATCGTCGCGCTATCGATTGCGTGGTCTAGCGTGCCGTTTCACTGTCTCAGGGCTCCAGTCAAACTTTGACCCCAAACATTTTAAAAGCTTGTCTTTAAAAAACTAATTCAATGTGAAGATAACAGCTGATACCTATATAGATATTATTAATAGTATAGATATTTAACGTGCCCTCTCCTAGTCAAGTTCTACAATCTACATTCGCTATATAAAAGACAAAAGGAATTATAAGAGTTGACTTTATTAAATTATAAATAATCAGCTAAAGTTATTTAAATATTTACCAGCAACTGCAGTTATTAGTTCTTTAAGAACCCGTACCGTTTGTAATTACAACGTACCGAGACCTTATCAAATCGTTGCTTGGCTCAGAAACTAATATAACTAAATGCTCAATAGAATTTTAACTAAATTTAGATTTCAACTCATGGAAAGATTGAAAAGTTTCGATTATGCAATAAAATTGTTATGAAATGCCTTGTATAGCATATTCCATCTCAACAATGACCAGTAAATTTAAATAAAAAAACAAAAATTGCCTCCTGATGCTGTATAAATAACCTAGCAAAGATATAAAGGACTGAGTTCGTGTCGTGTACATTAATATGATAGTTTTTTATTTAATAAAAAAAGTATTGTACATTTCAAAAGTACAAAAAATTTAAAAAAATAACAACCTCGAATGAGATCATATCTCTTGGGTATGTTAGACTTTAAATTTAATTACAATTGAATGTTAAGTGACAATAATTTTACCATAAAATTATACTCAATGTGTTAAGTAGATTTAAATACCAGACAGCAAAAACTATCCTCATTCAGATGTACAGGTTCCAATAACACTTATTTATGTATTTAATTAGCACATTACACTGCAGAAAATGCAGTACCCAGAGTGAACGTGGCGACTTGTTGCGCGTCAGTTAATAATCATAATCACAGATAATAATATTTGCAGAAACTAAACTACCATTATTTACCTATATAAAATATAATTACACCCAATTGAGCGTAAGGGCGCAAACAATATATTATGTATCTCAACTGATCCAAGCCATGCAGATGGAAGTGTGCCCAAGACACTGGCAACAGCGTCACTCTTAGATATTATTTTGAAAAATGGTTGCGTTTAGAAATATAACGATCACCAGAACAATTAGAAATATCCCAAAATAACTTTTAAAACCCACTCTGTTTACAAGTTTACATTTACGTAAAATAACTATTTAAAGCCAAAAATTATTCAGTAAGTACCATTAAGATCATATTAAAAGCTCAACGTTCACTCCAGTGAAACTTTTATTCAAGCTTTCCAAACTGCTCCAGCATTATCTTTTCGCAAACAGGTTTGACCGGGCGCATCCGACCCACCATTCCTCGGGAGTCAATGGCCATTTGTGTTTGTAAACCATACCACCACCCACGGGTACCAAAAGGTACGACACAAGTAGCCCTACCATCAGTTTTCGAGTTGTAAAGTTAATTATCCTCGCTAACGGTTTCAAATGTGTGAAATGATTAGTTCCTACAACTTACCGGGGGGGCGCCGGCGCTGCGCTGGATTCTCATACATTTTGTGATAGGTATTCGATTCGGTATCGAGGATAATACAGTAAACTGGTGGTAGGGCCTAAAAAGGGAACGTTTAATTACCTAGAGACAATAGTATAGCAAAACTTATTACTCTATTATACATTGAGCTCTGTCTGTCTGTGTTTTAATTTTGATACACTTCTGCAACTAACTAAGTATACTCTCGCATTATCTCAGGATTTGCTACGTACCTACAGTTATCTTGTAATGTATCTCGTGAGAAGCTGTTGTGTAAAAATAAAATAACCTTAAGGTAACTTTAAACCACGGCCTTTTAGCAATTAAGATAAAAAGTATGCTGGGACTCATAAGTAGCTTATCTTTTGTATTTCATTATAGAAATACAGAAATAGAACAGATGTTATTTATATATTTATGGTTTGTTTACCACGGCAAAGTGGGTTTTACGTGAAATTAACTGAATAATAAAGTCGTAATATATAATTAACTATATTAAAACGTATCTTTATATTCTTTAGACATCTTCAAAAGTTTTTAAGTAAGTAACCTACATTAGATCCATTCTGAAGAACAAATACAAATGAAATTAATGTTAAGGTTTTTTCCTATAGCTTGTTCGTTTGTATAGACTGTTGCTATCCCTTTAAACAAACTAAATAGAATTGCTATAAAAACCGATTTAGATACCTAGTAATTTTTTTTATACTCTGGTCATGTGTTTTTTGTATTAAAAATAAAAGACAATCTTATTCTAATCCGTGCTAAATGCGTCTGTTATGTTATTAAAAAGACTATTAGAAAGCTACAGTAGTACAAGTCACGAAAGAAAGCCGATCACTTAGCAGCTACTTGTTTAAACTTCTGTCAGATATCGTGACATTTGACATTATCCCCTGTCACCCAATCGCGATACTAGTGACGAAGAATGACAGTCGTAGCGAGATACAAGTATATACTGTCTTAATTTATTCATGGACTAAGTTTATTTTTGCATACGTCGATCTAAATCTCATTCGCGATTGACGATTAATGTTAAGTAAATAAAACGATGGTCTTTGTACGGGTTGGTCTGTGGCGAGTGTCCAATAAATTGTCAGCTTAGGTTGTTAAGACATTGGAGACTCCTACAAACCTCTTATTCTGGTCGGTCACTAGGTCCTACGTCCGAAACAATAAACTTAAATCAAAATTGACTACTAATAATGTTCCTTCTAACAGACTAATATTTTATTATTATTATTAATTATTACTAAGTAATAGATTTTACAACCAACTTTTATTTTATTATTTTACTGAATATTTTAACCCATTTAAAGTAAACAAACCATTCTAGCTCCCCAGTTCTTAAAATGTGTCTTTTCATTTAGAGCATTCACCTCGCTATCATTATAACAAAAAGGAATTTGGGCGACGCTCCGTGAACTTAATCAGCCGAGCTACGAGTGCACTTGACGTCCGTAAAAGCTCTTAGCTACATACGGGTTAAAAACACCTACGTTCTCTACCGTAGAGAATGAACAGTAGAGAACTGGCTTTTTTTCTTTAATTGAAGGTAAAGGTAAGGTAAGGTTTATAAAGCATCAGATAAATAAATACTTATAAATGGTGTTTATTGCAGAAGCATGGTCTATACAAGAAAAACAATAAACAGTAAAAGAAGGTAAAATATATGGTGTGATAGAATTGGTTCATTCCTCGCACTCCAACACTGACTTTAAAAAAAACATGTTTAAATAAACAATCAGAGTATTTGTCTCATTTGTAAAATATTATGGAAGCAGGTTTGTATGAATTATTAGGTGGAGAAGAGTACTAGTAGTCACGTATGAAACGATAACTTTTTTTCAAAATGTGGTTAAGTGTTAATATTATTTTTTCTGTGACTATCATACCTCTTAGATAATTCAAAGGATCATACATTCTTTGAAAGGTTGTCTACTGTACCAAAAGTTTTTTTTATGATACATGGTAAATTCTATACAAGTAACACTTACCGGATTGTTGGTATAAAATAGTACATCTTTGCAATTTCATCTTGGTATGTTTCTGCGCTCCCAACGCGTTGATTAAAACCGGCGTACAGAAAGTGGAATGGCCACTTTATTTGAACACACCGCCATCTAGCGGCGGAAGGGGTCCTTATTGGCATGAGCAGTTTCATTACTTGAGTTTTTAGGATGTATATAAACAAAACTGGCTGTAAAATACTAAAAAAAATTATATTACCTCCGTAATTTTATTTTTAGAGAGATTGAAAACTTTAACGTAGGTATTGAGTGTTCGCAAAATGTGCATCAAGATCAAAATAATAAAAAATTAAAAATATTTTGAAAGAACTCAAACGAAAACAGGTGGTAGGTTTGTAAACTGTCCTACGTAATGTTTGATAGGTGAGTTTAATGGAACTAATATATATATTTGATCATTATAACCTAAGTAACAAATAAATAAAACTAATTTAAATAAGATTATCTAAGTTTTCTTCATTCATTCTAAAAAATATAAACTGGTTTTGAAAACATTATAATTTTAGGTTGTATAATTTTATCTATTAGTAATCGATAATTTAATATAGTAACCCTATCTTTGTCTTTACTATAATGTAATTGCTGGATTTAATGTTATTTGACTGTAAAGATTAATTTTATTGCCTATTTTACCTACATTAAATGATTGTGTTATTTATTTCTTTAGAGTTGTATCCTTGGCCAAAATGGCAAACATAGAACGTTTACACTTTATATTATATTTCAACTCATTTACAAACCACCAAAACATTTTTTTAGGATATGGCCGGCTAAGCTGAGAAGATGGTTTAGGTACTGGGCAAGTTTACTCCATCTTAAAATGTCCCAGGCACTACAGTATCCCGTTAAGTGTAGGCAAAGATTACCTCCTGACGCTGTAAAGATCATCTTGTAAAATATGTAAAGGCCTGAGTTTTTTTGTAGTTAAGCTATAGAAGCCTGTTTTTCAGGGGTTATACAATAATTACACAGCTGATTGTGATGCAAATAGCAATGACACTTGTGCAATGGTTTATGGTTCCATAGTAACTGATCTAGATCGCGGTTACAAAGTTCAACGCACGATATACTTCACCTCGTTGTTTTTAGTCTCTCCTTTTGATATGAGGTTTAAAACTCAGGCCTTTACATCTATACTAGATGGTTTATATATAATACAGTACCAGGAGGCAATCTTTGCCACCTTACACTACCTAATATTGAAGTAGTTTTTCAGATTCGGGGCGTGATTTAGGTAAACGTGGTGGCAAGTCATACATACTTCTACTGTAATTACTATAATTTAATATTACTGTAATTATTTATCAACAATAACTATCACCAAAGGCAATGTTTCTAATTTTTAAACAAAACAAACATCTTTCCAAAACGTGTATCAAATTACACCAAAAAGAAAGCAATAAACCACATAGTTCATGCCACAGTCACGCCCTAGTTAACAGAAATGTGCTTTAATTTATTCGGACGCTCACTGAATCGAAACGACACTACGTCACTGCGCGTAAATCCATTGAGAAGATCTCAACGCGCTCGCGCCGATTTATCCTTTTGTGCTTGCGCACGCGCATGCTGTTATTGATTGTTTTTTTAAATGATTACAAAAGATAAGAAGGTTCTGTGTTATATTGTTATTATGTATGATTTTTATATATTTAGTTGAACGATTTTTCTGCTTTGCATTATTTTGCCTGATATTTTTATTACTATGTATTTTTTTGTTCACTGCCGATTCAAGCGCTTAATTTTTAGTGAACATATTGAAAATGCCGTATTTTTATTGTTATTTGTCTGACCTACTCAGAGCTGTTGAAAGCTACTTCAATATTCAATAGATAAACAGAATAAATTCTAAGATTGACATGCAAATTATCAAATAATTCATTGATAATTTTGCATTTGAATAGTAACCAAGATACCTATCTTGTCGACATTACGATCTTAGATAAGCAATGTGTCACATATACCACTCTCTCTTTGAATAGGCTTTTTAAAGACCACTACACACGCTACATTACACGTATAGTGGTATAAAAAGGAATTATGAAATATGGATGCTTAACATAGCCTATTTTCTTAGTGAACTCTAGCTTAATGGAATACGTGTCAGTTTGCAATCCAACAATTTAAAGTGTCATAATAGTTTGCAAATACCTCTGATATTTGCATTGAATTTAAAAATTGAAGATCTAAAAGGAATAAGCAGTAGCAGACGTATTATTTTGAGTCGTGATCATATTTTATTATTTATTTTTTTCTGATTAACAGCTCTACGGTAGACGTTCGTTATTCAGAATCCTTAGAAAATATCTAAGGTTGTAGTTAGTAGAAAGCCCAAAATCATCATCACACGCTTACATTTTGCATTCCATACGCCCACATGGTGTTCTATCTTCTACCTGCAAAATGGGCACGTGTTTCTATACTTTTATGAACAAAGGCTAAAATACCTGACGATATAAGCGGTTCCCTATCGTAGTACAATATAAGCCTAGTTACGTCTTCTGCACACAACTTGACCAGTGTATACAAAGCTTACTGACACGCAACAAGTCCACTTTCTTCCGCACATGTTCGATCTTACGTGCAGGTTATGGAACCACATGTATCAAAGCCATTTCTGGTTTTGTATTACCACTTACCTATATAACTACTCTTTACGGTTGGATTAATAATCTGATCATATTACTCTTACACTTTCAGTGCCTATGACACAGAGACTCTCGGAAATGTAGCGGAACCGTGGCCATCTCTTTCATAGAGCACCGCGGGGGGGGGGGGCAGGAAATGGGTTCGTTCGTTCGTTCGTATGAACGAATGACTAACTCTGGTGATGAAGTTTTTAGGCCGCCTAAGGGTATCCGTCATGGCTCAGGAAATGGGTAAAAAACTGCAATAAGATCACCAACTTTTTTTTCTTAATCTTCAATTAGATATTCATAAAACATATATTTCATGATTTAAGCTAAAAAAAACTAATACAAACATTTAATTATCATTCGATTAATTATGTTAATTCTGTTGAACTTCAAAGTATTTTTACCACTTTTACCAGTTTATTCAAATACTTAACTCATATTCATCCTATTTTTAAAAATATCCCTCTGGAGTTGTCCATACATCTTTGACGTGACTAATACTTTTTATACAAGAAAATATATAAGTCCACAGGGGAATTAGTTTATCAATGCACATTTTATTGCTTTTTGGTTACAGTAAGTATATTATGCTTTGGAAGGCACTCTTAATTTTCGTGCTGACTTTAAAGTTGCTAATCCATGGCGGATTCAGCTAAAAAACTTTGTTACCTTTGAACTTGGGACTAGATGACGCTGTGTAGAATGTCTGAGAATATTTACGAGTAATATTTAGTTATTTAACTAGGTCATATAAACTTACTTTTGATAATAATACTCGTAGATTTTTTTTAATCTAAAATAGATAGGTCATTCCCAATCACGTTTTCTGTCATGTCAAAATACGGAAGGCATATGGCCATGCAGTGCATTAGACTAATGGTTAGTCGTGCTTACCGTCTTCGAACCAGTTCACAAATATTTGGTTACAAAAAGCTTACTCGCCATCGTGATACCATGTCACGAGGATTACATAAGACTATGTTATTTTAGGCTTCCTCGTTTATGACATCATATTTTAGATTAATTAGAGATGTTGGGTCAATTATGATTAATTATAATGGGCCTAAACAAGCTTAGTGATAATTATGCGAAAATTGCGGGATAAAATCGTTAGTGTGTCAGATTTGTTGAGTAATATTTGTTCCGTAATTGCTAACTCAGAAATGATGGCAATCGGCAGCAAGATGGGCAGACGATGTTGATAAAATTGCACTCAGACCGTGGCAGAAAAGGGAAGGCTGTACTCATCAGTGGGTGAAATCAAGCTATAGATGATCATAATGATTTTGAGTGCTTTAGCACCTGTGATGATTTATCATCACAGGTAATTTTACATTACACCGGAGGTAAATTCCGAAACAAATCAGCTGATATCAAAATTTCCTTCACCGATGTGTAGAATGGCCTGTCGGGATGGTTATAGGCTATGTTTTACCTCGATAGTTTCATCAGTACTCCCGTGCAAAGCCGGGACGTGGTGCTAGTTTAATACAAAGTTTACTTCCTGAGGCGGTTTTTTATGTATTTTTACGCCATTGATTTAAACGGGTAATTATAAGTTGAGTTGGTAAATATGAGCGATCATAATAGGCCTAAATTAAGTTATTACGAATTTACGTGGGCTTCCAAAATTACGGCTCATTGCAAACTTTGGTACCGAAAAGTTTTGATAGGTTCGGAGCACTATTGTACCGATAGGTATTGAAAATAAATAAAGTCCCTTATTTACAATTTGTAAATTATATTTTTAATTAACATCTAACTTAGTGGTAATTTTGTTATTTTTAAACAAAAAGACGTTTTATTTGTCAGACTGTTTAAGATATTGTTTATTATTTTTTGCAATGGAATTTGACTAATCTACCTTCAGATAAATGTAAGTATATATTTTTTTAATATTTATAAATACTTTTTGCATCCAAAACCTAAAATAAATATTCTGACACAGGATTTTAGACTAAGATTTGATAAATACGAGTAGCTCAGATCACAGAATATAGAAAGAAATACCTTTTGGGTAGGCAATTATGGCGTAATTTATGTCATACGGAAATTTGCGTGATTACATATTTCTAAGGTCGGCCTTAAAAATAAGCAAACTCGAAGGGAACAGCTGTAAAAATTTAGAGTCACGTTTAAAAGCAATTTATCATTGTGATTGTAGTCGGCATCTGGCCACCGAAATAAATCGTGGAGTTTCGGCATTAAGGCTGCAGTGCTCTATAAAACGATTACCGTAATAACGGACGTAAATAAAAAAACTATCTTACAAAAAAAACAATCATCATCCGCAGCCCATAGGCATATAGGTAGCCCTGCTGGGTGTAGGCCTCCCTTCGTAAACGCACATTAACAGCTACAAAAACAACAAAGGTATCATCATCATCTCCCTGCCCTTATCCCATTAAGTGATAAAATATAGCCTATAACCATCCCGACAGTCCATTCTGTACATTGGTGAAAGAATAATAAAAACAACAAAGGTATAAAAAAAATAATGTCATCCCTTTGAAACGACGTTTTTTTTAACAAATTTATTGTTCTAACATTTATACGTATTGTACTCACCTAGCACTAACAAGCTCAGTTTACAAATTAAATATGTTTATCATATTATTAAGTATTCTTTATATTATGTTAAAAGGAATAAGTGTGTTTAATTCTGCTGTCTTGTTTGTGACGGTCATCGTTTTCCAGAACTCTTTTACTCCACTTGGTCAGGTAATAATTCCAATCTGCACCACCAGCGGGACGTCCAAACTTCCCAACAAACTTCAACACTTATCTTTTAATTTGGGAGACGAATAGACAAATAAGATATACCCTAAACGAATTTCATTGAAACAGTGGAAACTTCGCGACAGAATAAATTGACGCTTCTAGATACGAATTTCTCATTAAAATGTTGAATGTCGGAGTCAGGGCCCCTTTCAATTCCGGCTTTTGAAACTAAATCACAAGTTTTAACGAATTACTTTGACAATAAGAGCTTTTAAGAGTGCAAGTTTGGTTATCAACTCACTGCAGAGTTGAAGAGAATTGAGAGTTGAAGCACATGTAGGTAGGTATTTGCTTAATATATATTTTGGTACCAAATTGTTACTGTGCTAAATTGTGCTATACGTTAACTAGCAGCAGTCGTGTGTTTATCTCGATCCCATCTAATTTCCCCCCTCACTGCCTCAAGCAAACATCCATCTAACTAAACAATAACAATGAGACAGAAACGACAAAGCTTTGAACTTAGTCGATATTTCACTTGATTTAAGTTTCTAAGTTAGCAAAGCGATTAGTTGACTAGTTCTGATAAGTTGGGTAGACGGAACTTGATATAATATGACAGGACTAAGTGACCCCTTAAGAGCAAGGCTCGGGTTTCGGTGATTTTTGTGTGTTTCAAACACGACATGTGATTTCGAAGAGACTATCTACTTTGCTGCCGCGTGTTGCGTTTGGAACAACCCGAAGAATTCGCTAGTTTAAAAAACGTGACGTGTTAATTAATATTTTCGTCTTATTGCATTGTTGAGTGTAAACATGGATCTTGATGGAATTGCGTTCGAGAAACTGGCTGTTAATGTAGTAGCAGGGGTAAGAGCATTCGTTGAGGATAAGTAACTGTTTAGAAGTGTTAAAATAAAGTATTTAGTGATAAAAATAATAGAAAATATATAAATAGTAATAGAAAGAAATCAAATAGTTTGATACAAGATACAGTATTTAAAAAGGAATTTGATAAGAAACTTAGTGATAACAGTATAGCTAGAGGCTTTCCGATGAGAAATAAATTGAATTTTGATATCCTCTGATAATATGGATGAGTGATTTGAAGTACAAAGTTTCGCGCCATCTGTACTTTCAAAGGTAATAAAATGAACAAACGATTCTCGAGCTTGAAAAGCAATGACTGAAAATGGATATCAAAATGCAAGAGACAAAGTCCACAAATCTACCGAAGAAGTAACTTAGTCGGAGAGCCACCTTCTCATCTCGACTTGTATTATGGTAATCGTTTCGCTTCACAAATAGAATGAAATTTAATTTCCCCGCACTTTCTTTATCTTGACTTATTCAAATAGATGCCTGTGATTTTGTTTGTGTGGAGCTATTTTCTTCTATCAATCCTTTCATATCCCTTAATGGGTGCAATAAGTATCAAGAGGCATCCGTGCCACTACACTAGTAAGGAAAAACAAAAACACAACACGATGAATTGATCTCTACTGCATCCGTAAGCGG
Source organism: Xanthorhoe spadicearia (assembly GCA_947086425.1). NCBI lineage: Eukaryota > Metazoa > Arthropoda > Insecta > Lepidoptera > Geometridae > Xanthorhoe > Xanthorhoe spadicearia. The sequence goes on from OX352199.1 coordinate 8,115,285, forward strand.
TAGAAATTAGATCCCAGATCTTTAGGCATTTAAGACTCTTTGAAGATACTAGAGGAAGTTAACAAGTTTGTCCAAATATATTTCTGGTACTTAGGTAGTATAGTTCAACATTTTATAGAAGTTAGCATTTCGGCCGTGGCAGTTTGCAATTAAAGATCTATCCTGAAGAGTAAAAATAAATCAATAGTAAATAGTATTAATAATTACAAGTAAAACTAGGAGATTTGAAGAAAATGATTGCCGTTGCATTCAATGACGCAAACAAAATTGCAACATACTCGTATATTTCAAACTGTTCATTTCTTGTCCTTTTTAACTCGTGTGTATATTCAACTTCTAAATCAAATCTTTTACATTACTGTGAGTTGTCTAATAATAAATTTGTGAACTCTGTCTCAGCTCCGTCGAATAAAACAGGTTTAATTAATAAGTTTGGAGAGCTTTGGCACTTCAGTCGTAGAACCCGAGTTGAAAGCGCCTGTTTCCCCGTTCCATTACACGTGCGAGGTCTCTTAGCACCTGTTGAATTGGATTTAATCAAAGAAGATGAAATGAAAATCGGAAACTTCGAAGGAAAACAAGAACTCGTAAACAACAAGAATAGAAACAGTATGAGTTATATTTGAAATTCAACTTTACACACTATCCTTCAGCCGAAATGTAGAATGTTCGTAAACAAACTGTATTTCATAAAATGTATTTGCTTTGTAATGGTTAGTTTTTTATTCGAGTTGATAGTATCTAAACCTTCAACATACTAAAATCGATAGAAAAACTTTTGATAAAATATTAAAGAGTATGACGATTAATTTTTTTTGGTAAGCTGGAGCAATTTAATCAAAAAGCCGTGACTAAATAAAATAAGAGGTCATTGTGATAAATAACAGTATAAAAAATACATTTTTGTTTTATTATTTGTTTAAATAATACGCCCTATTGGGTCGCCCTATCTGGTTTAGCCAGATCATAGATCGACGAAACCACAGGTTTCCTCACACTTTTTTCTGGCCACTCTGTGGTTTTTATAAAAAATACTGAAACGCATAGATTTCTATTTGAAAATTGAATATTGCACTTTCCCAGCTGCACTGCCCAGACATTTATAAACATGTCTCCGTCTATTAATAACATGTTCAATAAACCGTATAAAAAATGCCATCCGTTACAAAACGTTGACGACTTTTAAGTGTAATTCAAAATCGATTAATCACAAACAATAATGTATACGTCCACTATGAATTTGTATTGACAACATTCAGGGTTTTATTCACGAAAACCAAACTAACTCTGTAGTACACTCGCAGAACAAAAAGGTTTTTAAATCAATTCGTTTGACGCGTTGCAAGCACATGTTACGTATTTAAACTGCGTGCCTACTAGACTGGTCTGTATCAAATAACAGATCTTGTTGAAAGTGGTCAACTATTTTGTACCTTACTTTTATCTACTCGCTACGCTACGCTTACTCAAAGACATATTTTATTATTAGTAATTTTGTATGAAAAATGGATAATCAATGTTAAGAAATGGTTAATACTTTTTAAACATTACTGAAATTTTACACCTTTTGCGATTGTTGATGAACAGATAAACAAATAGTTATGTTATAAAATCAAGTACCTACCAATGTCGATAACGTCAAAAACTAGTGCTCCAAACCTGAAAATCTGAAGCATATTGAAACGATACTCTTTGCCCTTAGTCTAAAGTATTCTTAACGTTCTACACTTCATAAATTATATGATTAATTAATATAATAAATCGATTTACGGAGTACCTTTAGATTCTCACGGAATTGAAAGTATGATGTAATTCAAACAATAATTAACTTCAAAGAAACCTGAAATTCAGTTACTGGTTTACGCTTCACCGTAATGTAAGCAGATATTTTAATTGGAGGGAAATCTTAGAGGTTTCATAATTTTACAAGCTTAATTTTCAGCGATGATTCCTACAGACGATCAAAATACTCGTGGTTTTATATTCCTTTGTAAAGATTATTTGTTTTTTTTTAATAACAGAGATAAACATAATAACAATGTCTAGCTATGAGTTTTCTTACTAAAATTATAATTTATAACAAGTTTAATTAAAGATCTTCAAAGATATCCCAACTTTCGACATATATAAATGTCCAAGAATATTTATTTATTAAAAAAAAACTCAGGCCTTTACATCTTTACTAAATGAAGCAATCTTTGCCTACACTTAACGGGATACTGTAGTGCCTGGGACATTGTTCGATATAATGCTTATAACAAAACATGAATCAAGGTGATCAAGCCACTAGTTTCCGGTACATCCATGACATCAAACCGCAGGTCATTCACCACTCTCTCCTGACCTTTGACATCGCGTTTCTAAGCTCTTACGCAAACAGAAATGGATAGTGTCTTAAGTCTAATGGTAGTATTGCATTATTAGTGGAAAAATATTTATTGAACTGCCTTAAATTTTGTAAGAAGATAGCAATGTCCTGCTTGAAGTGCATCCTGGTCAAATCCTATTTTTATGGGACCACTTCGGCGAGCCAATTAGACTCAAATCATTAGTCACACAATTCATACAACTGTTTCAAAGAATCGTGTTGACATAAAATCACGGCTTTTTCCCAAAATGGTAGGCAGAGACCAAGGATTTGCCACGATCCTGAAACACATTTTTCGCTTCATTCACTCGTATCACGTTCTTTATACAAACGCCGATTTAGAGTACTTTTGACCTGGCCTTAAAATGTCCCCAAATTAAATACCTTCATTAGCTTAGCTATCTATAATAGATTATTATTATTTCAACTTTATCCTCGTTAAATAGCTCAACTGCCCCTTATGCAATAGACTATAGGCAACTAAATTCCCGTGTTTCGAGTAAATGGCTCGTTAAAACGCAATTAATGTGTCACTAGTACCATAAAGCTGCTGCCATACCGACGCACACGTGCTAACATTTTTGTTGTGGCATTCGTGCGTTACATGACTTACATGATGGAGACAGTGCAATTGTGAATGAGGTTAATTGTGCAGGACATGAGGCATTTGTTCATTAAATCAGTAATGAGACTAAGGTACTTTTATTATGAAAAAAGTATGCACTACGCAAATATATTCTTAAATACTAATTTGCGCATTTGAGCGGTTACAGTTTAGGGGAACTGAAATACTAAGAGTTAATGCAGTAACGTAATATTATTAATCATAAATTAAAATCACACATTAGGGATAAATTAAGCTTTTAATAGGATTATCTATAACGTTTTGCCGCACCGTTTAAGCAAAGCTTTATGTGACATATTATCTAAAAATTATATTGCTATGACGAGGTAATTGACCACTAGGCGTTTCATTGGAAAAGGTAATTGAATGTCTCACTACAGCGTAATAATGCTTTCAGGCGACGGCTTGATCGATAGCGAGTTAAATAGTAATTGAAAACGTTCGTAAATAGTACCAGATGCAAGTAGATATACATTGTTTAAAATTCGTACAATTCTTTCTCATATTTTCACAATTAAATGTTTTATTGCGGATATTTCCCATTTTCACTACCTCTAATATATAATTATAAAATTTGCATCTTTGTGTGCTAGACCTCTATTTCCTAGTTCGCCATCTCAGTACTTACTTCTTTCACACACAGAACAGCATGTGTAGGTACATAGTCCAATCTTTTCTTAGACCTAACATTCATATTCATCGCTCGCCGTGTAATTCTTCATAAGGTTAATAAAAGTTTTATAAAAATATCAGAACTCGATATTCCACAGTCATTACCGATGCATGGATTGGGAGAGGTGGGAAACAAACACGGTATTGGATTTTCGAAATAAAAACTAACCTACGATGCAATAACATTCATTTGTCAGGCAAAATGTGTTCAGATTCGAATGAAAACATTTTTGTTTGAAATTTAGCTTTCGTAATATTTCGATGATTAAAAAATGAATTTTAACTAAAATTTGGACAATCCAATATTATAATAAATCACAATGTACTCGTATAAGAAACATTGAAACTTTGTTTATTGGAGTTTAATTAAAATTTTACATAATCACAGAAATGAACAGAATTTTGAATTATCCAGATTATTAACAAAGTTTCTAAAGAAATTCTACTGAAACAGCTACTAAGTTTGCACAAACGTAGCAACTTTGAAATTGAGCATTTAAAAGAGCCTTTCAAAAATCCTTTGATAAAAATCTGTCAATTTATGCCTATTTGCAATAACTGTCATGTCGTCCAAAAGGGTCGATCTCTCCCTATCTAATAATTTAAACGTAATCTGTTAAGCAAGGTTTAATAGGAAACAGCCACCGCTAAATACATCCGTTATTATGTAAAAAGCCCTTAAGCTAAAATAAAAAAATGTTTCATAAGAAAACCGGTGGTTTTAGCAAAAAAATTTATTAGTTTGGTTTATTAGTTTGGTTGATGTAATCTTTTCATGCAAATTGGATTGGTAGTTTAGATTTTCAATTAAATACCTACATTAGTTTGCCATTACAAATTACAAATAAAACCACTTAGTTATTCTTTCGCACGTCATAGTGATAAGCACAATTTAATGAAATTACATCTATTGGAGTAAGTAGATTTATTCAATAAAGAAACAGATTTTAAGACTTTCTATTCGGACTAAATATCCTGCCTCGTGAAATACGGATAAGAAATCTTTTCAATACACAGGATTACTTTAAATACTCGAAAATAAGATCTTGTCCATGATGACATTTCTTTAAATCGTCGAAAAGTGTAATCTGAATTGAAAGAAAGTCAATTTGTTTATTTAATTTTTTTTAGAGATGACTGGAGAGAAGGAAGCGAGGCCTTTGCAATGCAGTGGGACGTGTGATAACTTATAATTGTTATACATATAAATTGTTTTTCTTTGAAAATACTTAATCCATTGTGTTGTGATCAATGCATAAAATTCTAAAAATGTAATTCATAAATTCTTATAAGACAAAAATAACATATTATAGCTTTTAGATTTTATTTATTACGTACGAGTTTAATAAAATTAGTTCGAAATACAAAGTCCTAAAGTAACTTTGATGTCCCTAACTGAAATAGGTCATTCAAGTAATTATTTTACTTCGTCACATATTTGGTGGCTGTGGTTGCTGCGGTCTGGCTATAATTATCATAATTACGGCGCAGGCTTTATAATTATAATGACAGTTTAGTCTAATGACTCTTTAGGAGTGGCATTTCAAATATCTGAACAAAATAATTGGTTGCACTTGTAATGCAGCAAAGGGTCATCGGAATAGTAAAGCTATTTGTATTTATCAAGTAACATGCTTGCTGTAATTTGTAAAAAAAAATCAAAATCAAAGTAGGTACCTACATTTTAAAAGTTTTTTCAACTTTTCATTATTGCATTAAATTAAGCTTTTGTAATAAACATGTTCCAAAATAAATAAAACACAAGTCATTTTATTTTTTGTATCTTGTTTCAGATCAGCAGATACTTCCACATCTCATCGAAACGGTAAATATTCCGGTAATAATTATTTGGTTTTCGCAGAAACGGCGAGTGACAAACTTTTAATACCAAAAGAGCACAAGAAGTAAGAATGTTTGAATGTCTGAAATATTTATAGTTGTATACGAAAACAAATTTAGGAAATATTTAAATCTTTATTATGTAATCACATTTAATAATTATGCCCCCTTAACTTGACTGAGCAAAAACAAAATAATTGTTTCGTTATCAGACATTTTTGATACAGGTCTAGCCTAGTGAGGATATGAACAGTATCACTTTAGCATAACGTGTTATAGGTATCTACTTACCTACTTATATTTAGGTACTTATTCTAAGCTTTTGACCTCATCGATAGCGTCTCTAGGCCAATTCGTCTACAAAATTAAAGAGGCGAGTTAAGTCGAACACGTGTTGTGCTAAGCTCGGATCTGCTATCGAGAACGACTCTCAAAGGATTTAATTTCCTGTCGGTGAAATGAAAATCGATTAGTTCGATTTCCGGCGGCTGCCTGCCCGAGGGTCGATAGGGAACGGGTCACTTACTAGACTGCCAAATACGTCTTAATTTATAAGGAGTATTTATTTTATCGTACAAAGAATAACATAAGAAAACAAAGCAATAGTAGGTACCGATATAAGAAGCAATAATTGAAATAAACTTAATGTTTTTATTAACATGTGCTCTGAAGGAAAAAAAACATCGTGAAGAAGCAGATAGTGTAGTGTAGGTGCCTACCTACAAAAAACATACCTTCTCAACAACTAAATTAAAATAGAAAATGTGTTTTATATCTAAAATGTTGTCTAAAAATGGAGACAGTATTCAATCGCCGACTGACTACTACTTCCTAGCATACTAAATTTCAGTCGTTTGAAATTTTATAACCCCTGTTTTCATTTCAAAAACATGAATTACTTGAGCGCGTTAATCCAAATTTATGACTCACATTAAAGTAATAAATATTTTTCGTGTCCGGTTCTTTCTTACTCCATGATCGATAGTTTCCGATGTGGCTCGTGCCAAATTAAATAAGATGCAAGTTAATCTGGTCGGGACTTCTTCTTCTACCTCGAGTTGGCTAACTTCCATGTTTTTCTTCAATTTGTTAAGTATTTTTGCTTCCAATTTACGTGGTTCTAGTTCAGGTCAGGGAATATTGTACGAGTTGATTAAATTCAATGTAAGGTTTAGGAAATAAAACATAACAATTATTATTATTACAGGAAATAGAATTAAAAATATGTTTTGACTTCTAAATTCATATCATTTGTGTAATGTTTGATCAGTCAAAAATAGCATGCTTAATCAAAACCAAAACTTTACATTACATCAATTTTCACCTTATACCTACTGTGGGTAGGACCCATCAATACGACAGAAATTGAAATTAAAAAACAGTTGCATAAAATGACACCATACAAAGATTTGAATGTTATTATTTTATTAAATAAAAAAAGGGATATATTGACGATATTACGTTACCCAACATACAATATTTCTAAATAAGGCAAATTAGATTTTATAAATAAATTAAATATATGCTTTAACTATATTAGCTTTTGCCGGCGGCTACGTCTGGTAATATTTTCAATTATAAAACTAAAAATCTTTACTTCTGGGATCACATAGAAACGAAAAGCTTTAATTAGGTAAGTGATGTTCAATTCTTTTTAATTTCTTAAATCTAAACATACAAACTTGAAGATTTTTTTATTAAGATAATCCTACAGAACTTTAAAGGGCAAAGTTGATTAGGGTTCGTAAAGGAAGACAGTCAAGATCCTGTTTCTTTAATAATGAATTGCTTTTATTTAAGCGTGGGTTTATTTCAATATTGTTTCTATAGAAATTTGCCTTTGTATGGTCTCACCGTCTCATGTAATAATAAGAGAAGGTTAAACGAAAATATCGATATTTTGATCGTGTTTCAGTAAATCGTTTTATTATAACAAAATTTTAATTAACATCCTATGTTAATTAAAATTTTGTGTGTAAAGTTTTTAGGTACAAACATATTTTCATTCATCACTAAGCATAACTTACTGAAGACTGAAAATTTATCACCGAAGAATGAAAACACATAACAACGTAAAATGTTTGAACAATGCGATAAAATCCTGCAGTTTAATATTTTAAAAAAGTATGTCTATATCAGCCAGAATTCCGCTGTAGAAGGAAGCGGTGGTTTAGTATTGCTACTTCGGTGTTGATAAACACTGATGTCTAATCAAATCTTTACCCAACCAAAATGCTCAATTTGGTTGTCTTCAAGCATTTGTCTTGAGACTCGCATGGTATGTAATACACGTTCGTACATCCTCGAGAGCGAGCGAGTTTAATAGAGCACGTACGTAAGTAGTGTGTATTTGTGTATAAGTAATCCTTGAAGACTTCTTATATTTTGTAAAAACAATTTCAAATGTTTTGTTTATAAAGCAATCTGGCAAAGGCTTGGTATGACGTAGGAACAGTTCGATTTGCCCCGCGTCCGCAAGGCACTCTCCCGCGGGAAATTAACTGGGATTCCGAGATAGTGACCACTCGTATCGACCCGAATTATATTTTCAATTATCGCATTACTTTTGGATGTGAAAATCATTTTTGACTGCCACATTTCATCAAACATCATTTTTTGCGAAAAGCCACTTCTTTAAATCCGATACATGCTGTTTTTCGAAACGAAAAATCCATTATTTTGGCCGGACCCTACTTGCTAAATAATAAATTTATCAAAAATCTCTTTTATACAGACAGTAAGTTCAACTATAAACAAAAAGACACCAAGCTTTTCACGATTATAATATACCAACAATGTTCAACAATGCTCTGACTAAATTACCATGCGACTATAAACGCGACAATACAGCGATTATTTTTTCTGAGAACTCGAACGCTTATTCATTATTCAATGGATAAGTATCTCCCGCATTTTCCCACAATCTTAATATTTACAAATGGGAATAATGTTAATAGAATGTACTAAATCTTCCACTTTCATACGTTAACGTTTGCATTACAATTTATGTTATGTTATCGTGGCGCGGTACCGGATGAAATATTAGTTGCGTCAAGGAAAAGTTTCACTTCAGCCTTCAAGAGATAACTATCTACCAATCTGCTGAGAAATTTTGCTCGAAAATATGCTTTCTTGTTCAGAAAATAGGTTCTTCTTCGGTATGTTCTATCTGAGCACAGAAAAGTGTTTAGAGAATGCGTATTTAAGGCTAATCGAATTTATTCAGATCTATGCCAAGTTTAACATTATGTTAAAATTTGTAAAGCTCATTTTACACTGGAGCTGGGTTTAAGAGACGCAAGCCTAACCATTTAAGGGGTATGAAAGTGTCGGTCTGGGTGCAGTGTGTATTCAACTTTATGCGTAGATCATTTTTATTGCTGCAGTTTGCGCGAGAAGGAATAGGAAACTCGAAAATATTGATTTAAGAATATTTTTCTAGAAAACTCAGGGCTGGTTAAATAACGTATGAGTTGTGCACGTTGCGTTGTAGCTTAGTAAATATTACCTATCACTCTAAAAAACATAGATATGAAACTGAAAAAAATTAAATGTGCATCTATTTCTCCATTTTAATTAGGGGTAATATCACCCCCAGTATTACCCCCACTGTATTCTTTTGTTCCAATAACTTACCTGACATCTCATTTTGCTTACTCATTATCTTTTCTTTCCACAAAAGCTTTCAACCTTATTTTTTTTTTTGAGACTGCCTTGATACCCTTTGACTTCGGTATGGAAATGCAAAATTATAAAAAAATTATGTTAAAATATAAATTATAAAACTCCATAAAATTATTTCTTACTCCTACTCTCTTACCCAGACGTTTTAACCCAGAATTCTTGGTAACTTTTTTATCAAAAAACTTATTTAGTTGTAAGCAAGCTCATGTTAGCATCAAGAATATCGTTACACCGTGAAACTACTCTGAATCCCATGCAGAATACATGAATACATATGAAAGGAGATCGCATAATCCAAACAGTATATTTTCTTTCTCACAATATCACAATGCTTTGATAGCAGCTACCGTTGTTTACTTCAGATCGCTTCGGTTTTTATTACTACTTCTACGTATTTTATTTATACCTTTTTCTATTATATAGTGTCAGAAAATACTAAATAGACTCGCTTTATTCTTTTTATGAATATTAAAAACCGATGATTAGTGTAATAAGCTAATTCAACCAATATGGCACTAAACATGATAGTTGAATACTACGACTCCATTTAGAAGATGTTTGAAATATTTTTTTGGTTGTATCAAGTATGTAGGTACTTTCCTACTTGATACAGTCATTAAGAGCCTGTCCAGAAAGAGCGATTTACGCGCGTGTCAACTCGCGCGTAAGCACTCGCGCGTTCTCGAGATACTAGAGCTACATACATCCCGTCCAGATGCCCTCGCGCGTTACCTCACACGCGCGTAAAACGGGTCTCTGTCTGAAAATCAGTGTTGCTCAGTCTGAAAATCAGTGTTGCTTTGCGACTGACGAAGGCGCAAAGCAACAAAAAGCTGAGACTGTCCCTTCTGACTCACCCACCACAGCACAGACCTATTGGCACTCAGTTCCTTTTTACTCGGAGGTACCTACACTTCCTAGTAAAGTTTCTTTTATCGTTCTTTTGTATGTTGCCCATGTGTAGGTTTAGTTATGAACTTGTTATATTTTTTTTTTCTTCTTTGAACCTGTTTGTAATGTGTGTGTGTGTGTGTGTGTCAATAAAGACCTTTATCTATCTATCTATCTATCATAACCTATAACCGTCCGACTGTCCATTCTTCACATCATCGGTGAAAGATTTTTTGAAATCGGCTGAGTAGTTCCAGAGATTATCTCTATCAAACAAACAAACAAATCACCATTACCTCTTTTTAATATTAGGTATAGGTATACTCGTAGATGGGAATATTTTTTTTTTTAATTTCATTTCCTTTAAAAAATAGATTTAATTATTTTATCTACTTAATCGTTTTGCAATAACAGTTAAATCCTTAAAAGGACTAACCAAAAACTAGCTCCTAATTTGGTCCATTTTTTTGTGCATTGACTTTTCATACGTTTAATCATGTATGAATGTAAGTATAACACAAGGAAGTGGCAATTACTTCTCCATAAAGGTTAAAACTGTTGTTCTAAGGCATTTAAGGTGTGACCAGATTGCGTGCGGCACATTCAAGCTACTGTCACATTACTTTACCTATTCACTGGAGGCACGATCTCGCAGATCACTCTGATCTATAGATAATGCCGCGTGACTTATTCTGATAAGTTAACAGTAGCTTTAACATTTACAAGCAGTTTTTTGAACATTTCGAAAATAAGTTTTTAACTATCATGGTTTTGTAGATTACACTTAAAACGGTATATTATATTTTGTTATGAGGTTTGACAGTGATTATGGCGCACGCAACTGTGTCGAAATATAGGGAAACTCATAAATCTACGAATCATGGTAAATATCCAGTTTTAAGTTTACAATTTCGAAATGAAAATGTACAGTTTGTACAGAAACCAACACATGATTTGCAGCAAACTTCATACAGTATGCGCTTTAAGGACACTCTATTATAGGAAAGTAAACTAGGCGCAAATAGTCAACCCCAATATGAGACCTAATGGGGACAAGACATTAAACTGAGGGTTAACTAAAATTGTTTTCTGGCTCTCATTCCAACTTTTATAAGTCCCATCCGAGTAGTTAAACACAGCCCTGTTCCCAACTTTACCTATTCAAGAGTAACAAAGCTTAAAATTTCAATCCAATTAGTTCCACAAAACTATTACTAAGCCGAAACTCTCAAGGACTGTTCCGCTCATAATTACACTTTCGCATTCAATACGTGTTTTCGATAAATTATGGCGGTGCGGAGTTTCAAACTGGCGTGAACTGGTAACAACTGTAACAATTGTCAAGACAAACAGTCCGAGTGGGTTATGTTTTACCTGATGACGACGGTCTTGTCAATAATATCATTCTGGGCCGAGTCGGTAAAGCAATCCGGCTTAAAAACGCTTGTATCAAATTCCAAGATCTACTCGTATCATTTATACTGGAGACTTTACTTTCAATTTGTGATTTTTTGGTGTTGTTAACAAAGATGTTTATCGTAAATATTTCCTTATTATAAATTGTACTCCTATCTTAATATTTAATATTTAATATAGACCGTTTGCAACGGTCCTTAGATGGCTCAACTGGTTCTATTTGTATTTTGTACAGTTATATCCCCTTAGATTATCCTTAAAACTAGATAACCAAACTAATATTGGTGAACAAAAATCCTCTATTAAAATATCATCGAACAAATTCAATTGACATACCAAATTCTTATCAATATTCAATATTGATATTTCTGTGTGCGTGTTCCTTTCGTTATGAAAAGTGTTCAATAATGCGGATAATAATGCAACCGTGGTTTAGAAACAACTAGACTGTGACCACCGCCTTGAAGTTTGTAATCGCTTGCTAATAAGTGTAATTAGTCAAAGCAAAAAATAGGCCTTTGCCTTAAGTGAATAAAAAAGTTGTAAACAATTTGCAGTCTTTTAAATAGCAACCGATCATTTATAGAAGACACCTGCGTAAACGTAAGCAGTTAAAGATTAGCAAAAACATAGCAAATAATGATAAAAAACCGAAGTCGGGCTCTCTCCAGAATTATTTAAAGAAAATGGTCAATTGACTTATCGAAGCTCTTTACTTAAACACCACTACACATTAATTTACATTTATTGCACTTTACCTGTCGTGTTTTATTGGTCTATTCGATTATAAACCATCATCATTATGTCATCACAATTGCGTTGACATAACACGACACGTAATCCAAACTATCAATAAAATTATAATTTGAATAGCAATTTTGTAATGATGTGTTAGAAAACAATGCTGTGTCGAAAATCGAATGCGATGTCTATTGTCACGTATTATTGTGTAAGGATGAAAACCGTATTGTATCTATTTTTAATCTAGCAATATTTGATGTAGGTTAGTTAGGTTTTGTGAAACAATTGTTTGCAGGCGAATCTTTGATATACTTAAGACTAAACTTAAATAAATACATGAGATCTACATTTTTCCCTTAAGTATGTTTTAAAATTGTCTATGAAAGTCGATAAAAAATATAACTAAGTGTTAGTGATTTTTTCCATTGGGCTACGAAATCTTCAATTGCTCTGCTTCTAATTATTTATAATTTTACTTGACCAAAATTAAGATCTTTAGTTTTTGACACAGTTTTTTTTCAGCTTTCAAGATTCTTATGTTTTCATAAGCAAAGCTATAGACAGTAACCGTAACGTGTTGCAAATAGTAGGGCCTACTAATAGCTGTTATGAGTTGACACTACAGATTGGGTCGACTTTCTTGATAACTTTCAACCTGTTCATACATTTATGACACGCCTTAATTACAACCTTTAACTTAGCGTAATATTCTGAGCACTTTCTAAAGGTAAGGTTAAAAAGAAAAACTTGTCAAACAATACTGACACATCATTGTCATCACGCCACTTAGCTATAATAACTGTGATAATCACTGTTATGTGACAGTTTAGCGGTAGCTCTCACTGGTAGAACGTATTACGATTAGATGAACACTATACTCGTACCTTAGCTTTTAACAACAACTAAAAATATACATTTTTATAGTGTTAATGATTTCAATTTTAATAAATAACAGTGATGCAAACTTAGATGTCAAACATAGGCCTGTAGTTCTTTTATTACAATTTTTTTATTTTTTCTAATTTAGCTTAAAAGTACTGACTGGGACATTGTTGCGATGGAGTAACATTTTTCTTAGTTCATAAAGCTTACCGTGTTAACATGTTTGTAAGTGTTTGTGCAATGCGCATTACACGTACCTATTAGTTTTTAGACCTGAATAAAATAGGTAGATCAAGTCTACCTATTGACCTTTATAAATTATAACGTAAGGCTTATAATTATCGATTTTGAAGAGTGATCATCAGAGTTGACATCAATGGAAAGTACTATAAAAACTTTCACCTATAGCGACTCAACGAAAGTAAAAGTGTCACAAACGAATTCAGTTCATCTTATATCATTAGTTGAAGGAAACAGCTAATGTGTAATAGTTTCGTAAAAACATAATGTCATTACGTAATGGAGCCAGTTTTTGTGACAATAGTCTGTTAATATCAATGCTACAGGGATGGCCATATGCAAGTATGTATTTTCCTTTAATTTTTGTTGTTAATTTTATTTAACGCAGGCACAAGTATTGACCCATTCATAAATTACTCATATAAGTAATAATCTAATATTAAAGCATATTAATTACAATATAAATTCTTTCTGCACTTTATGTTGAAGCATACCTAAATGATTTTTAAACGTTTTGAAATAAAGCACTCAAAATGCATCTTCTACATTTTAAAATACATTTTCAGCAGTGTGTCATTTTTAAAGTTCCTGTTAAAAAACTACACGGCTCGTTTGGCTTGTATTTGCAACCATTAGCGACTATCTCGTCGCAAAACACACGTTTTGTGCATTAAGTTTCGAACCCTCGGCTAATTAGCATTCAAACAGAATACTGGGTCAATGTTCATGAGGCAAGGGTCGTGGATTGGAGACTTGACCCTTTTGACAATGACACATTCGTCAGGCGTTTGGTGTTTTTGAAAGATTGCGTCATCTTGTCAGCATGAACGTTATGTTGTCATCGCCTTGTACACTTATTTCAAAAGGGTATGAATGTGTTTTTGCCTCTATACACCGACTTTCACTGATGAATGACACCTTTGCAATAATGTGAGCAGATTTGATTATTTTCAAGGTCAATATAAGATACAATAAGACTACTCTTCATCATGATCTTTCTAAAACTTTCGCAATAACTATTCATTATTTAGAAAACCTGGGACGAAAACAAGGTAAATAATCTCGTTATAAATAAAAACAAAATTTAAAATAAAAACCCGTGTTCATGTATTTGTAAATACTCTTTTCCATTAGTAAAAATCATCTAAACACATTCAATATTCAAAGTCGCTTATAATTGGAATGTAGGTATCTAATCCAATAGGTAATTGAAAATCAAACTCGAAAATAATCAGGTAAAAGCTGTTTGCTAACAGAAACCAAAATGACATCTAAGACGTAAGTGCTAACACCACAAATTCACTATTCCTAAAACTCACGTATGGCTGTTAGTTCAATATTTAATTAAGAGGTTATTATTTGCTCTTTACGTTTATGATTTAGGTAGAATAAAAGAAAAATAGATGGATTGTGTGATAATAAGCATGATTTTTAAAGAAGCGAGTGCTTAGATAGACTGATAAAAAGAAGTAAAATAATTATACCTATCTGTAGTGCCAAACCCACATAGTGGTAAATAAAATAACAGATTGTAGTTGTTGCTAGCTTGGAGTGTCCCACAGCAAGGCAAAGGCCTCCCCTCGAGTTTTCCAATCGTTTCGGTTGCACGCCATTAGCAGCCACTGATTATCGCTAAAGGCGTGCAACTCGTCGCGTCATCGCAAAATAATAGGTAATCCATAATAGAAAATCAGGTCTACATTCTTTGAAGAAACTTGTCAGGTATTATTTTCTAACAGAAAATTACATAATACTAAATGGCAGATGCACTGCATCCTAAAATTCACGCATCTCTGTAATATCACTAGCTCAATATTGGTTTTAGAGGTTGGCATAATATGCTTGGGTAAACGCAGATTCACGATTTGCATCCTAAGCAGCCATACGTGGCTTATTGAGGAGTCTATGTGTGGAATATCAACAGAGTTGCAGCACGATACAATAAATTCATTATAGAGTTCAGTGAGACGTCTTTTTGGGTTAATACTCTAATAATTCATATTCCGCTGTATATTTTGCAAGACTTTGCTTTTTTCTCTACATCCTTAGATAAGATGTCAACAGATTTAGCAGATACAGGTTTTCAAAAGAATTTAGAAACCCAATAATCGTATCGATTTCTTTATAAAAAGGTTTTTAATGTGTAAGAAATAGTTAATGTGCCCTTCTATCAGCCTAATTGTATTGTGATTTTACCATGCAATTGACAAAAAGTAGTTTATTCCGTATTCGATAGTTTTCGATCTTCTCGAACGCCCAATTTATCTAAATTCTAATATCTATTAGTTTGAATTATTATATACCGCGCCTCTGAATAATATGCCAATAAAAAAAAACTGCTTTAGAAATATTTAAAAACATTTTTCAGCGTAATTTGTGTTATAGCAATCTTGTTGTGTCAAAAATGTCCACAGCAAATTGAAACAAGCAATTTATTAAAACCTGCTTCGTTTCCACCTCGGGGATTTCAATTCGGTACTCACCCCACGTCCCCACGTCTTAGCTCCGTGGACATAACCTGCTTGTACTTGAATACTTGTATGCGACTGGAAGATGCTCCTGTATCTACACTAATATTATAAAGAGGAAAACTTTGTTTGTTTGTTTGTTTGTTTGTTTGTTTGGTTGTAATGAATAGGCTCAAAAACTACTAGACCGATTTTAAAAATTCTTTCACCATTCGAAAGCTACATTATCCACGAGTAACATAGGCTACTTTTTATCCCGATATTCCCGCGGGAACGGGACTTACGCGGGTGAAACCGCGGGGAGCAGCTAGTTGATAATAAACGAAGATTGCTCATCAGTTTCGGTAGAATTGTTTTGTTTGCAGAGTTTTTCAAATTCGTATTGAATACGTCCCGGCTTTGTAATAAAACTACCGGGCTAGAGTATAGCCTATTATATAACCATCCTGACAGTCTATTTTACACATCGGTGAAGGCATTTTTTAAATCGGCTAAGTAGTTTTGGAGATTATCTCCGTCAAACAAACAAACATTAACTGATCTATACTAATTGATAATATTAGTAGGTATAGATTGGATTGAGAAAACAAAACCCAAAAACCAGAATTAGGTTTAGAATATTTTTGTCAATTGATATAATATAGATGAGACACAAAATTTACTCAATTCTTACTCTATGAAATAATAATTTGAAAAAAAGGACAAAAAAAATAAGTAAGTATTCGATTCATCAATGTAAAACATCTATTTGAGCAATCAATCCAATTCGTTATCCTAACGTTTTATATTGCAGAAATGAATTTTTGAATCACATTACCATATGATTTGTTCATTCCTGTCCGAGCCAATACATTGTTCTAGTTTTTTAACCGTGTCAATTATTATTCAAGAATGTGTTGGTGAAACCGATGTTAAAGGTTAAATTTGTATGACGTTGTAAACACAATATCATCCAACTTCATGGGTTTTTCTCAAAAATTGTTCCTTACTGGTGTTCCATTTCTATTACATAATTATATAAAATACAAAAGACTGTTATAGTTATGTGTGTGTTTGTGTTGTTTTGTTATGTTATGTAGTATGAATCTAAAAGAAATAATAATCAAGAACAAATTAGTTATCTCATTTATTTCAATACCGCTATTTGCTTACGCAATTGTGGAGGTATCCTTTCGTCAAATATCAAAACCAAACATTAGGTCAAGACAAGTTATAGTCAAGAAAACTTACCTTCTTTTTCTTCTTAGTCATAATCTTTAGGTCGTTCCCGTCATCAAACGCTTTGACAGAATCGTTGACAAGCTTCTTCCACATTTTTCTATCCTGGGCTTGTCTTAGGGCAGAAGGGCAGAAGGAAAAGTAAGTCCCATTATTGTTTTATTACCTTTTGCTGTTCTTTTATTACTTACCTTCAAACGTCTTTATTATCATATAACCCATAATCCATGTATACATACATTATAGTCCGACGGAAGGGAATGACGGAAACAACTCACTCAAGGTGCAGAATTCATTCCTACAAAAGGGTGTTATTATAATTATTATAATAATAGTATGTGTACTAGAGACTGAAATAATGTTTTTTTTTATTAGCTAATAGAAAAACACGTTAAAATCAGCATGTAACAGAACAATTCGGCGAAATGGGGGATGAATTGGAACGATTTTTGGGTGAAATTGGGATATGGACTAACAAGCTTGGTTAATCTTCCGAATTCAGTTTCCACCAATATAAGCTGACCTGCTAATTGATACTGAATGTTGGCATATGTTGGCAAAAAATAGTTTGATACCAAGACGATTGATAACCTTGAAGAAATAAGACTATATTTCTTTACGTTCTGCATGCAAGTAGGTAATTATAGTCTACTTACTTCATCCTTTGTTATTGATTTGCAAATTACATACTTCATTATAATACGGCAATGATTAACTGAATCATTTTTACACTCGAAAGTGATACTTAAACCCAATTAACAACCAATAACTATTTGAAACTAGATTAAATTAGAAATTATTAGCGATAATGCGCCATGTAATTGGCTTTTTAGGGTTAAAATGAATGACTATGTAGTGTGTGTGGGTTAAATATCATGTTTCGTAATTATTGTGCTTTATAATTGAAAGTGGGTACTAAATGATTATAAAATTACTTCCGGATCAATAAAAACATAAATTTAACTTTTGAAAATTGTGTTATACCATAAAGTCTAGAATCTCCTGGATATTCCTGAGTACAGTTTTCTTCCAGATGAAACCATCACCAAGTTTTGTCAAATTCCAGAAGTTACATTTTTTTAAATTATAAACTTAATTACTGGCTCTTCTTATACTCGTACTCGTGCTGTACCTTTCTTTTGTGTTAGCCCATTTCCGTCATCTATTCTTTTTCTTTTTGTAAAATTATTTTTGTATTATGACTTATTTTTTATTCTAATACTCGTAATATTCTGTGCCACCAATTTTTCAAAGCAATCTTGACAACATGAAAAGCAATCTTGACAACATGAAATCAACATGAAATTAGCTTACATTTTCCTTCCTCCTATAAACCTTTTTACTTGTTAATTATAACAAAATTCACGTTGCCATCCAAAAAACCGCGGATTAAGTGTTCAACAAAATCTTTCAATTCAAAATTTTAGACTAAAGTAATTATATAATGAAGCCTTTGATCCCTTTTGTTTTACGTCGATGTTCATTCTAAGTTTATTAACAAATAATTATCTAACAGTAGCTTTCTTTATCTTTGCTTAATGAATATTAAGAGGCAAAAACTGCAAATTCTCTCTTTCATCACCGAAGCGAATCCACGCCGAAACAAACTTGTCTAACTTTCCCTCATTAGGTCATTCCATAGAATCGTTTGTTCTGCTTCAATTGTCTTTATCTTTGAACAATGTTTACTTGACTAGTTTAAAGCAGGGTGATAAACAGTTACTGTATCAAATGGGCCTAGCCGAGATACAGCATCAGATGCATTACATGCTACACGGCCATGGGAGCACCCTACATTATTAGCGCTCGTGGCGCAGCATGCTTAGACGTTCTTGATAGATCATTCAAGTTAATCGACGTTCTAAACGGTCACAATTTGGATGGGTGACCGCAAGTGGCATTAACAATGAGCGCGTAGATTATGTATATTATACACGGATATTTGTTCAGTTTCTATCTAAGTACTTTACTAGTTATCTAATAGTTGGATGCGCCGTGCGTCATGACTTCTCAAAAACTGTACTTACTTTAAAATTAACAACCGAAACCTAAAACTATACAAATAACTTAGGAGCTAGTTTTCACAAACAGCTCAAACATTGTACATATTCAAATTACACATTACTCATGTCATGTTAATACATAATTGACGAAAAACTTACGCACTTTCATGCTCCCGTGACTGCGAAAATTGCTCACATTATAAACTGTTGTGTTAGCACTAGTTTCTGAATCAACAATATTATGTTCAAACATGTGTATCTTATTGGATTGTTTACTGGTGGTATATGGTCACGCCATAACTTGATAAGCAGTTTGTAATTTTTTACTATATAAGAGCATTATTGTTGATTAATATTATGGGCTAGTTTTCATCACCACCGTAGGTATTTTATTTTATTTTATTGAAGAAACCAACAGCTACAAAAGTAAAACAGGTAAACTTAAATTATAAGATATGATAGATACAGCCAATAATTAGATACACTAATATAACGTAGGTAACGCGAGAACGCAACAAGTAATCAATATTATATAATTATATGTATCGTATGAGCAAGTGGGCAACTCTATCAATAAATACAAGTTATTATACAAGATAAAATAATGTACGTGTACGTCTCATTATTAAGAGCAAATCCCACTAATGTGATAAACTGCTGACGTTATAATTTATTTCTCATGAATGTTTTCTCTATGCACTTAGGGTATTGGGCGAAATTATGCTAGCATCGAAATATTTTATTGACATTTCCGAACTGAGTATAATAAGTTAGAAAAAAGTAAACATTTAGAACTTATCAGAATGGTCAAAAGTTTGACAGCGTGATAAACTAGTGTTAAGGCCACTAAACTAAATAAATTGCAATAAACAAAAGTCAATGCCACTAGAAAACTAAATTCTTACACTCTAGTAACTCCATATCTAATGCATAAGCGTTTCGTAAATGCCGTTTTAGTATTATAATAGCTGTTTCAAGTGTTATTGAATTATGAAAGCTTGTTACTACATTTTTGCATATTCAAGGTTAATTAATAGAGGCACGCGCCTGATAAACTCAGTTAGAAATATATCGTGCAAAGTTAAAAAAATACTTTGAAAATATCTCTTCTATCTCTTATTTTGTTTATTGTAGGTATATTTTGGTCATGGTTATTCAATAGATTGGTCTCAACAGACTGGACGTATAATAAATACCTGTATATAAAATAACGAATAATAGCAAAACTAAAAAATAAATTTATCATTTTTTTGAGAGGGAATAGAATATGCCACTTACAACCACAAGTCAGAGTTTTTTAAACTGATCTGAAACGAACCATACCATACATATTAAATATCAAGTTTCAAATTGTTTTGTAAATATCGGAATGTGAATGTGCGGTTCAAACATACAAGCAACACCATAGGTAACAAAAAAGTTGCGCGTGCGCGTTCAAGTCTTTTGTATGAAATAGTGTTGTTGAATTAGTGTAAGTAGTGATGATTATGTCACGGTGAGACTTAACTTATATTTATGAAGTAGGCAAACAAAATCAAATTCATTTTAATTTTAAAGTGGGCTATGCGTTTGATTTACGAACGATTTAGAACCTCAAAAAAAAGGTAAATATAAAAATAAATCACGGTATTTTTCAATACATTACTCGTACGCATGCTAACTACGTACTCATACATAATACGAATAATCCAATTCATTCGAATTTATGGATCCAAAGGCGTGTATAACGAGCCCTCAATTTCCTTTTCAGCTTCGATCTATTCAGGACGCTAAAGCATTTCCTCTGCTTCAATCACTGCTCGAATATTATTACTGAAATAGGCTTTATGAGTGCTGCGAAGTGAACTTAATCTAAGGCTGAAATTCAATAGAAAATACTCATCTATGTATCTCAAATGCTCTTGGTTGGTAACATGCAAACGTATGGACCGAATCCTAATTCTAACCCCGTACAAAATTTCCTCTAGCGATATAACAGTTAACATTCGTGTAGGAAACATTTAGGAGAATCTATTTGTCCTGTAGTTTTAGTGTTGGGAGCTCGTTCAGTTAACTTTGTTGTTATTTCGATTGCAGGTGCTTGCTGATTATAGAGATTGAAAAGATACACTTACAATAAACGTAACATGAAAATGAACGTACTTGAAGAAAACTAAGACGCGGGTTTCCTCACGATGCCGCGATGTTTTCTTTTAAACGTATGACCATTGTTTTATGTGTGGTTATAGGCGGATAGTTTAGGTGCTGGGCAAGCTTATTCCATTTTAAAAACTGTATTAGGTATTAGTGTCCCGTTAAGTGTTGGCAAAAAATACCTCCGAACATGTATATATTATTGATTTATTGTTAAATGATGTAAATGCCTGTGTTGTTTTTTAAGTAAACGAGCTAAATGTTTTAATCAGTTGCCAAACTTGTAAATATATTGGTGAAAATTTCATAAAAACTATTCTGTAACAATTAAAAACAACAACTTTATTTTTTGTTTCAGATAGCCAAACAACCTTTAAATCTTTCTTCGATCGGTGAGTTTAAATTTATCCAAATTAAAAATTTAAACCCAAACATTCTACCTCAAGTTTGAAGCTAGGTCAACTATGGTGACTGAGTTCGAGACCAACGGTCGCTATTTTGGAAATTTCCAGAGAAACCCAACGTCGATTGTGCTTATTGGGCGTCAGAATGTCTTTCAAGACGTCTTGGCTACCGCTGGCCCGTACTGGCAGAGTTTCCTTTATTAATGCACGGCAGAGAGCCAACTAACTTGGGAACTCAGTTTCGGTTTCTTGGGTACTAAAATGATTGGTTTATCAGAACAATCTCGAAGTAAATCTTACTACGAGAGGCAGCCAAATAAAGTTTTAGTTATTTGACTTTTATTCATGATCAAATTAATTCTGACTAGAGATATATTCGTATTTATTTATTTGCAAGTAGAAGGCCTACATATAGTTTCGTGTCAAATATGAAGTTTAACCTCTGACAACAATAAATCAAACATCTGACTCTAAAGTTACATATTTAATTTAAATATATAAATACCATTCGTTTTGTAGTACTTCTAAGCCGTTACTATATAAAAGGCTTTTACGTAGTTTTTTTCTCAACTAGCAAGTTTAAGAACCACAACAAATACGTCTAATCCTCACATCCGAGCGTCTAACTGCTTATTGCAACGAGAAACTCTCTTAAAGTGAAACCTTTTCAACTAAACACGTCTTTTTCGAAATTGCACGGCAGACGAAAGTCCGGCGATTACCTCTTTACACGCTTCTACTGCGTTATTTTCTTTCTAATTAGTTAAGTACAGAACTATGTTGATATTTCCTCTCTCTAATTAAAGAGAGATGGAAGACCTACATGACCGAAAAGTGTTTAACATTTTGGCTAAGTAGAAAACAAAAATTGTTCAATAGGAAACGAACAATTTCTGAATTTCAGGTATATGAAGCACCTGCAAGTTTAAAAATACCTGTGTTTTTCATACAAACGTTTATAATTTTCTTTGTACCTAGAATTTTTATCGTAATTTTATGTAATAATAATAAGTGTAATGATAGTGAATGAGGTGAAAGAGGTAAACCTAGAAACATATTTACAGAATTTTTTTAACATACCTTTTATTTAATTTGAACATAAAAATTCGACTGGATTGCATCCTTGGTCGCAGGCAGACTGAAGTGTTGGAGATAAATCCGTCATATACATAACATTGTCCTTTTGTTTTGTCTTCTAACCCCATGTCCGTACATTTCCAACAACAAAGCAGTTTACATTAATGAAAACTGCAGCTCAGGTATGGTAATACTCTGAGCTATTACCATAAGATTCATAAGCGTGTGTGGACGCCTCGGGGACGGAACAATGCCACTTCCTGACAATGTGAGAGCGGAGGCGCGGTGCCTTCCCGTAGGGCTGCTCCACACATATATGTTTAAATGCGGTTTTTTGTGCCTATTAGTCAGTTTTGATATTATTTTCTAGCCAACTCAATAATTTAAGAAAATTTCATTGTTAGGAATGACTACAAGATTTAGTTAAAATTCTGATAATAAAATTGAAATGACTATCAGAATGTATAGCTTTTTTAGCTATTTTCTGTAGTCGTTCGTAGCTAGACGATACTTGACCCAATAGTGTTGATAGTTAACTATACAAATCAAAAACTGATAATGAGGTGTAGTCTAGTATGTCGTAGTCGTGAAACTCCACCTTAACAAACCTTAACAAAGACAATAAAAATAGTGCCATATGACTGCTATGTGCAGAGTCTGTGCCATCGATTCAGTCGTCACTAGAAAGCAGTGACAGAGATAAATGTCTTTTTGCACACAATAGTAATGGTACGCTATTATTTTGCGGTTAGGTGTTTTTATTTCTTCATGGTATGTTGAAAATGTTACAAAGAATCCACTGCCTTATGATGTGTTGAAGATTTTTAAATCGCTTTCTTTATTTACTAGTCACTAGAAAAGTCTAGTGACTAGTAAATAAAGAAAGCGATTATCTTACATTCAAATTTTTTTTTTGAATGAACAATCATCTATTTGGGATTCTTTTTTTTAAATGTTCAAATACTCTAACAAGCCAGTACCTAGTTATTTTCTCTTCATGGCCGTATAAGTCATAAAAACAGTAAGTATTAAGTTTTATAATTGTTTAGTCATTTTCGCAACTTTCAATTGGCATTGGAAAACCTAACTCGATTGTGTGAAATTAGTAAGTATCCGAAAAAATAGTTTCTAACTTGCGTAAGGTTTATGTGCATTCCATGCAAGAAAACTTTACGAAACTATTCGTGATCGTAAACCGCAGGTTCTCCGTGTCTGCCTGCATTGTGTCTTTGGTATATACTCGTAATAGAAAAACAATTACAATTAACATAGTTAATTCACCAATGTACAGAACTGACAATAATAAAGTTAAAGATGCAAAGGAGTCTTATCCTCTTACCCTTTTAACTTTAACTATATTATTTACAATACTCGCACATTCGAAATATTTCTAAAAAGATAAAACTTTAAGATAGGTCGACAGATAAGACACGTCAATCCAAAGTTTTAAAGCGCCCAACAAAACAGCTGACGACGTGGAACATCATCACAATCAATAAAATAATCGTTTATTATAAAAGTCTGCAAGAAACTTGTACAATGACCATTAATCACGAAGTTTGTAGACAGCGTCTTCGCGTCTCATTATTTATTCATTGCCGCAAAGCCGCGGGTTATTGGTTATCAACAAAATGACTTAACATTTTCTCTTTATCATTTTTGCATGGAGAAGCTGTATCTTTAATGAACTAACTTTAACTAACGTTGTCTAAACTAATATTATCAAGAGATAATGTTGGTAGATTTGTTTGTTTGACGGAGGTAATCTCTGAAACTACTCAGCTGATTACAAAATTCTTTCACTTGTAGAATATAGTGTCGGGATATTTGAGATGTTTGCTAACTCTAGTGACGGAGATTTTAGGCCGCGTAAAGGCTTCCGTCATGGCTTAACGACTTTGAAACCGAGACGGAAGCTAATAACAGACGTACCAATCTCATTGATACTTTCATTGGATAGCATCATTGAAGATGATAATGAGACTGGCGAGTTAATTTCATTTCATTTAATATGGTAGGTAAATACTTAAGTAATTAAATATGTATGCATGATGTTTCCAAATTTACATCTACAACCCATAAATCATCGCTTCAAAACTAATTTCACGCTAAATCGTAGTGACACAGGCCTAGTTACGACCTGTCCGTTAACATTACCTTATCACCTACCACGGTCATAACTCCTTTCAAATTCACACAACTACTTTGTAACTTCAATTCACATTACTCGCTATGTTGATTCGAAATTTGATTATTTTGTATCAAACGCGTAATGTGTGGTAGTGAGAGCAGAATTGTCGTGAATAGCCAAATATGAGAGTAAGGCTGGTATTGAATGAGGCTGTGTTGGTACTTGGTCAGTAAACTGGTTTTGTTCATTATCAAAAGTCAATAACTTTCCGATGCATGCAGACAGAGTCATGGTCGAATCTATGCTGTAATAAGCAAAAGTCGTTGGCCCGTACCAAAAGATGCTGTCTAAAGGCAGAGACTCGCGTCGCGATAAAAATAAGCGGCTAAGACACCTTTATTTTATACATTGCCTAAAGTAGCTCTCGTGGTCTCCCATCTTTGTCTCGTGTGTTGGTCGCTTGCCTCTGTCGCGACATGAATCGCTTGGACCTTAACATAAAAGTATAGCTTTTTAAAAAACACATTTTACTATTTTTCAAATATATTACAGACAAATAACTAAAAAGTGTTTTCTAGCACAAAAATATTCGGTATTGTTGATTTACAGAAAGCGATATTTGTAGATGAGTGCGATAAATTCTCAAACGAGACTGGGTGTTTTTACTTTCATCGGAATTCAGCTTTCGCTTTTGCGTTTAAGGTGAAGAATCATCCTTTAGTTTCTCTTTGGACTCGCCGATTCGATAAGGCTTTTTAGTCTATTGGATTTTATGCAAACGTTGTATACTTAAATCTTTACAAAGGTTTGCAATTGTAAAGAAGGGTACTCCACCTAGCCGTGTAGCATGTCTTTACTCATGTCGAAATGTCTTCTGATATTGTTCCTAGTGAATACGTAGCCTACGTGGGTTGTACTTTGGGTACAGCTCCACAGCTAATACCAGTACCTATCAGATATACTCGTATTACATGCTACACGGCTAGGTTCGTATCCAGTAAACACAATGGCAGCATACTAAGTCCCTTCTAATTCAATAATAATAAATGCGATAGTAACTCTGTGTCATCACCACTGAACCGATTCATTTGGTAAAAAAACTGATGAAATAAATGTGGCCTACGTACTTTATGGATGTTCCCTAACCACAACAAGCAAAACGGAGTGCCTATTTATGTTTTTTTTCCAAACACAAAGCTACGAACCAATCTATTAAGCTTTTAAATCCTACGTTGGAAATAACACCTTCCACAAACACCACATTTGAACAATAAAATATAATGCGATGGAAAGTCAATATGAACTTGGCAAATACGACTGTTTCTGTTTGTGCCAGCGCTTAACCTACCGAATGAGTAAATGGGTCATAATAATTCAGTATAAATAAGGTTTTGTGATATTGTTAGTTTTAGAAATTTTAAATAAATAATACATTTTTAGAAATATTATCGGGACAAAATAGCGTATTGAATACGTTTTATTTACCTCGACGTTTCGATGACGTTACACGTCACCAATAAAGTCACCGTTGTTACGAGTCTACTCGTGACGTCCCGATAATAATTATTAATAAATATGTTTCCAAGTCACAATATTTTAAAAAGTAATACATATTAGATATCGTTCAATAAAAATAGTTAATAAATAATATTAGAAAAATTCAGTTGGATAAAAAAAATTGATCACGACTATCCCAAGATGCGGTGGACAAATTATTTCACATCTTTTTGTATTTTTAATACATACCTTACAGAACGCAAACCCATCGGATTATTAAAAAGCTAGGCTTCAGTCATACATGGCTTATGCATGGCGATTTAACGTGCCCTCCGAAGCACGGAAGCGCTCAGCCGAATGCCACTTGTCACCCACCCAAGTGGTGACCACAGAATCTCAGCTTGACATCCACGATCCATTAAAATCTATCAAGCTTCGCCACAAGCACTCTGGGTGGTAAGAGTTAGGTATCTGTTGTAATCCGTATTTCCAAATCAGTTCTAAAATTAAGTCGTTTTAAACTTGCCACAGCTGCTCTAAATTTATAGAGCACGTATTGTCGACGTCAATTAGCCCTAAATTGTGCCAATCATTGGTGACAGTGTAGATTGCTAGTCAACATGCCAACAGCTGAACTGAAAGAGTCAATGAACGGATTAAAATCTATTTCAAATTCGTATTCAGAGTCCATAGTCAAACGTGAATTTACCTTCGTGGAGATCTATCAAAAAAACCGTCCCGTTTACACGATGCAGTCTTGTCTGTTGCACACAATTGAATTAAAGCAATATTTAACTTCCAGGGTTTAAACAATTCCTAAATCATGCAAGTCATGGTGACAATCAAATTAATTGTATGCAACAAACAAAACAATTGCATCGTGAAAATGGGACTTTAGACTTGGCTACTCATTTCCACTTAAAACATTAATAATTCCTCACTCTCATTTTCTATTGTAATTATTTTCCATTATCCGTTTCTACTGAGCGGAACTTCAACTCCCATAAAACTAGTGTCAGCTACCAGTTAATTGATAATACACGTTCTATAAATTGTGACTAAGAGCTCATTTGTGCTATGACTTTTTGAAAATCGTTGACCGTTATATTACGCGAGGCTTATACATTGCCTAAATGTAAACTGAAATGTGATAATAATACTTGTGTGTTTATTTACAAGACACATCACTTTACTTTTTACGGCACTTTATTAGTACGGCGATCTACAAACTATACTGGTTGCAAATATTTATGTACTGTTGGTCAATAATTTATGACGCTTACTAATTTTGAATTAGAAATAGATAGTTTATGTCAGTTACTAATGCGAAGTCAAAAACTGTCCAAGGCGTACGTATACTTTTATGACAGAAACCACCAGAAACAAAATTATGTCAACGTGCTGCGCAAACTGAGCTGATTTTCTATTCTGTGGTTGAAATGCATTATTTAGCTTAGTTTTATGGTGCCAGTTTTTAGGCGCAAAGAACCTATCTGCCTCTTTTCTAATATTAGATAGTCTTTGTAGACGCTATATAACGGTTGACGTATCATGAAAAATCGTAGCTTAAGCGAGATACAGGCGGGGTCTGGCAACCAACCGAGCAAGCGTAAATCTAACTAATTGCTATAATTTTCACTCGCAAGAACATGCACGGGTTCAAAAAAAAAACATAATGCAAGATACATGCTCTGATTATTAAAAAAAGTTTCATTTTAAAGCACGTGCTTCAACAATAATAGTAGAAATTAATGTGTTATTACTCCATTTTGACCTTAAGAGGTTGTATTACCTTCAATTAAATACATTGATGCAGTGTTTCTTAACTGTTTTCAAGTTTAATGGACTCATTAACATTGGTATTTTTTTGCAAAAAACATAGCTTTCACAATTTAGACGTAAAAACATGCGACTACTATTTTATTGGAATGGGTAAGTTGGTGCACCACAGGAATTTTGCCATTCAGCTTTATACGGTTTGATGAGACAGATATATATTATTACCGATAGGTTAGAAGGGGACAAAAAAATCAAACTGCTAAACATTAAGATACCTTGTAGTACACAAACGCCATAGCCGAGTAATAACTGTGAAGTTATCATTTAATAAAATTATTCACACTTTCTCGCACATACTGGTATGAAGATTAAGTTGATCATCATAAAAAGTATTTTCTGACAACCTCTGTGAGAAAGTTGGCCGTAAACACTCTAAGTTGCGGGTTCGATACCTGCTGAGGGACTAATTTTTGTATGAACTGTTAACATTTTGTTTTGAGTCCTTATGTATCTAAGTGTTTTGTATGTACCTACCTATTTATTTAAAACAAAAAAAGTCACTTATATTTTAAATATGAGATCCGCATTAGTGGTTACTGTAAAAACATTAAGTTGATTAGCATAGGAGTAGATGTAGGCATAAGTTACCTGACGCTGTAAACCTCTAGTAATTACAAGGCTTGATAAAATCATAACATTCCTATGAAATTGCAATGCGATGCTACCGTCTCCCGGCAAACCGCAAATCAAGTCTGAGATACACCATGTTATTCTGAGACCATGCTATTTATTGATGCAATATCTCCTGGCACATCAGTAACAATATTGATATGTTTAGATTGCTCTAGGACTTTGGTCTCCTACGAAACCGTCAGTGAACGGCCGTCAGCTAGTATCAACCCGAGTGTTTTATTCTTTCAGAGTAAGTCCACCAGGAAAATCCACCAATAGTATTAACTCATCACTTTAGTAAACAACTCAATCATCGCTTTTCAGTTATGATAACGGTCTTGTGCCAAATTTTAGTCCTAATTTTTCCAGACGGCCGTTGATTGACGGCCGTCTTTATAAAGCAATGTTTTCTAGGAAATTAATCCTTAGCTAGACTGTATTGGGTATGTTGAATGGAGCAATATTGTAAGTGATGTGCACAGGTCTTCGACATCCAGGAATTTATGCATCAGTAAATTCATCTTTAATTATATCACCATTTACAGTACAAATGGCAATATAATACTCACTATTTACTTTATTATGAAGTTCACTTATAAAATTGAACGGCATTCATTAATCAGCCTATGATACTTATAACTGATAATGTAACTTTCTCATGATGAAAGAATTTTTGATATCGTTTCAGTAGTTTTTAATGTTCTTCGTTACATACAAAATATACATTTTTATTATAATGAGCTACCTCAAAAAAAAGTATGATTGAATATAAACACTTTGAGCTACGTTGTCTCAAAATTAATAAAACTCACACCAGCCATGCTCCTATAGTACTTACTAAAAAGATTAAGTAGTGATTGAATCCAGACAGTTGTTTAAGCTTCCAACAGAACCCAGTGAAGTAAAATAAAACGATTCGCTGCCTTGTAAACAGCATTATTTACTTACACACGTGTGAGCGAGCCGTAATTTCCTTTAGCTTTCTTTAAGGTTGCTTGTTTAACTCAATAATTATGTTGATCAAATAAAAATACGACTAAGTTATTGTAGTAATTTTGGGCTTGCGGTGGTTTTTGTTTTTGTGAAAATTAATAGTTTCTTAGGTGGTATAAAAAACCACAATAGTAACAATTAAAAAGTATAATACACATAACTATCACAATAAGATACGTTTCGGTTGAATTAATTAACACTGTAAAATGCGATGATGACGAAGAAATCATTAAAAATACCTACATTATAACATTCCATAAAATTACGTGTGATTTATTATGATTTCTCCTTTAAGATAATTTCAGAAAGCCCAGTGTACATATTTAAAAAATTCTTTACTGTCACTTATCGAAATAAAAACATTGATTTAAGTACAATAAATAATTCTTAGTCGCTCTACATTTCTCATTTATTTTAACCAACGAAACCAAAGTTACAAAAGCTACCTAGACACTTTAATTTACCCCATTCTGCGACAAAATATTAGCAGTAGACTAAATCTTGTAATGCGTTTGTTAAACAAAGCCTGACGTAGTCTTTCTGTTAATTTACGTACCGGTCTTCTAGTGATGTGCAATCTCAAACGAATATCCTTACGAACCAAATAGTTATAATATCCAACTTCCCAATTTTTTTTTTTTGTTATTTAGACGAATTAATTCCCGAATACTCAAACGATAATTCAATTTTAAGGGCATATTAACCGCTAAGGAAGTCAAGTTTTGACTAACCCGTATGGATAAAATGTTAAATTCTTACATAGATAATTAGGCACCACTTACTTTAACTACCGTTTTTAGGTATTTGGACATAAGAGTAGTTCATTGTGAAGGGTATAATAATGTCAACGGTCTGACGCATAGTCTTTCCCTATGTCGTGGTATCATGGAACACCACTCACAAAAATATATACTTCCAGGAAGAATCTGTACCGTATTAATTCATCATTTGTGAATTTTGGGCCGGCTGGCGGCGGGCGGCGTTCGTAATCGCATACAGAAAATAAACAAATTGAATCGAATCCAAATAGGTCAATGTATACCAGTAAATCATTGCATTAACTATGGTTTAAAACATGAAACATAATTCTTATCTGTGGTTTCATATACTTAAAGCTCAACCACACGTTTGTAATATAAAAATCAATCAGAAATATCCGTATCATAATATTTAAATGTAATCCTGGTTGTATCCCATCACTTTACCTCACATGCAATTAAAACTAGCTTCATTTATATTTTTAATCATATTACGTGCTAGAAACCGCGAGTTTTAATGAATATGGGTAACAAAGGGAAGTAGAGGCTTGATAAAAGTGTGTGCTTTAGACAAGCTGAGGACGTTTTTGTCTGGAATACGAGTAGCTAGATCATTTTCTGACTTAATTTATTTTAAAATACCTTTGCTTTGCTCTGGTCGTCAATGCTTTTTTTCAAATTAAAATCTTGGTCACCCTAAGATTTAAGACAATATTATCACTTTTTGGATAAAATGTATTGGCAAAAGCTTTGACGTTTTTGATTGAGTTTTTGGATTTTTATAGGTGGAAAAAGGTGCTTCGTTACGTACCTAATAAATTGTTAAGCTCGGCTTATAAAATCGTTAAACCATAACCATTAGGCGGACTAAAAATTTCGTTACTAGATAACTCAGAAGTCACCTTAACAGGTTAACTATCATTTTTATTTTAAATTCAACTGACTACTGTTTCATTGAATAAGTTCTTTAGAAACAAGACACAGGATCTAGTTCAAAAAACATGTTATATCCGTTATTGCCATACAAAAGTTACAATAACTTTCCTGGTATGTAAACATAAAAAAGTATTACGGAAACTAAGTCATTCTAATTGAATTAAAAGTACCACAAAAACCTCATTAGAAACAATAACAACTGACATAGAAACCGCAAATCATTCGGCTTTTTAGTCACAGGTACTTACTATAATACCTACTTACTTTTCAATTTAGATTCTATAGATCTCCGTGAAGGAATGCAATGTCGTTTAGGTATTTTTAGAATCTATTTAAAACCTAAACTCTGTTTTAAACCTAAAACTAAACGGATTTGACTTATTTAATGCTTTTAAACTCAGGTCACTTTGTAATTAATCTCATTAGCCCAAATTGTCGCATTTTTAAAGGTTTTTTAAGCACTACCTTCGAAGTCCTGCTGAGCGTAAGCATAGATGCCTCTTAATTAAAGATTTATTTACCTACTAAACTTAGGTATTAACTTTCACGAAAATAAAGCTAAATAAAACGCTAAAGATACGTGCAGTAATACTTTTAAGTTCCAGTACTTATATTATAATCTACTTCGAGTAGTCATACAAATGCGTGCCCTTCGTACTTCAAGTTGTCAGTAATATATTCACCTAATTGCAGTTCACAAATGGATGCTAATAAATAGACTTAAATGTTATTACGTGTATAATTGAATGGGTATTCACGACTACTACTTATATCACAGATTATTTATATGTAAAAGATATTTATTTATAAATTACTGACGGAAAATGCTTTATTTAATCGTAAGCTTTGACCATGACCGTTTACCTCGACAGGTTTATTCAATGATTAAAACAAACCGTTATTATTATCATAAAAGTGGTCAAATGGTTAATATTTTTACGTTTAAATTATTTTTTTATTCCTTGGACGTTTCACACAGCGTCATCTAGACTTAAGCTAAGCAACACCCAGTCACGAAACAAATATTTGCAGAGTATACCAACATTTATTCCGTCGGATCGAACCCGTAACCTCCGCGTATCCGGCGGGCCTTCGTCCACTGCGCCACAGAGGTTGGAAATATAGCACGCCTCGCCTTTTACCCGCTTATTAACGTACAAATATGTTCATCTAGAATAAACTTTTAAGAGGTTATAAAATAGTTAATATAGTTTCAAAAACTATTCTTCATGCTCACAAATAGAAAATATGCACCTCCTTAAAATGTTATAGTTTAGCTATTAAATTTTCAATAGAAAAGAAGACATAAAATTTTATGTATATTAATTTTTTCTGAATATGGCAGTAAAGTTAAGTACTAAACTCTTAACACATTTATTTTTGGTTTTTCATTGCAATATCTGTACTACGATTTAAAATAACTGGATTAATGTTTTTGTTCTCATAACACAAAATTGATTATTAATTTGAGATCTTAGTAAATCAAAATACGTATTGTTTTTATAAATGTTAGCATTCCATACATGTCAGATTAGGCTATTGACTATTATTTCAAAACAAGGTTTTTGCATTGAGTTTTCTTTTCTTGAAGACACACATATTTCTCTTCATTCTTCATACAAGCTAGTTTAGGTGATGTGTTGATGTAATAAGAGTAAAAAAATAAAAAAATATGCGTAGAGGCAAGCGTGAGGAGCAACCATACATACCCATAATATTCACCGTATAAATCGAAACAAAACATTCGGTATCTGAAGCGACGATTTTTTAGTGGTGAGAAATGATTAAAAAAAATCGTAGCTTGTAGAAATCTGAGGCTTCACTTATAAAGAAGTCACAGAATCAGGAGCCTTACCATGACGTATTATTAAACAGTTAAGTTTAGATTCTCTGTTCTATCTAACTTAACGTCAGCTCCTTAGCTGACGTCAAATACAGTTCATTATAGGATCTAAACTGAATCGCTTTTAACGATCATAGTAAGGTTAGTATACAGCTTTTTTCTTTACCGGGTTCGAATATCTTTATACAGCTACCTCTTACATTTGTACCACGCCGGTCACAGATTCCGCTCACGATTAGGGTCAAACATCAAGGTCTGACCACAGAATAATTGAGAACTCTATGACATAACTCTTTGAAGCAAATTGATACTCGACGTCTGCATTGTTCCGTTGATCGATACTTAGCCGATCAAGATAGATCAGGATTTATTCTGAATAGTGAATGGACTTTCTTAGGGTTCAAGGAAATTATTAATAGATCTTTTTATAGATCAATTACTTTTCAAAGTCAATTGTATTTGTGGCCACTGAGATATACTGGATGTGAATTCTGTGCATACATTGGCTAAATATAATATGCATCGGTAAACCTGAAATATTAACAAAATATAAAAAAATTCGTGTTTAAAGATCAGATAATTTTGGAAAACTGCGTATACTTCCATTTGTCATTCTTTATTGTTTAGCAGAAACTCATCACTTCCCTATATCTTTCCGCATAGTTTCTGAAATATAATTTTTTTTTTTTTTCAAAGTTTTAGAGACTTTGAATAAGATGATTAATTCCACAGCACTTCTAGTATCTCCAAATGCTCCAATAAGGCCTCAAAGTATTGTCCAATCCTATGCTATTCAATTGTGAAGAGTCATAAACCTATTTGCCAATGTCATTGCAAAACAAATAAACAGTTACTATACTATGGAACACCGTTTATAATTCGATCCTTATTTGACATGGCCTTTGCTTATTCACACCACAATATTTGAAAATGATTTTGTTATATTTACAAAGAGAGCTCGTGACTATACCAATGTCAACCTGTGTTACTTCCTACTGGTCATCTGAGCAAAATGAACTTGTTTCGAATAAATATTGCAACTAAATTTGCCTGAGCACAGATTTATAAACATAAATAAATAAAATCCTTGGATAATATAACACCTTCGGTGATCGTACCAATCCTTCTTTACATACCTACTAAATTGCTAGTTCTCAATGTACTTTACCTGTTAACCTATATTTTCCAACAGCAGGGCAAAGGCCTCCCTCCCTTCCTTACAGCTTTTTCTATCTTTGGTCGCAGTGGGCCAATTTGGAAGGTGCACTTTCAACTCGTCCTGCCATCTCCATGGTGGTCTGCCATGGGGAATTCCGATGAATTATAGAGTCGGTAAAAGTTACTTACCCATCATAGCCTTATTCACACTTTGTTTATGGCATTGTAGTGTATTGTTACCTATAAAAATGGGAACCTACGAGATTCTTAATTAAAACTAAAATACTGTTCCGACTTGTTTATTTGGTTCCTAGATAGTATAACAATTTTACACAACAATAAAATAATATGCGACGGCTTAGCTTACAGTAGAGAATGGTACACAGGGATGGTAAAATGCGATGGGTCCCTGAGATGAAATTGCAGATTGGTTGTAAAATTCAGTTAAAAATTGTAAATTTATTATGAGAAAGTTTTAATAAAATTTTGATGAAATTGTGTGTTTTATTTAAATTTTAAAATTAAGTAGACCAGGGCGCCAACCGTAGAGTGTAGCTACGGTACTGAATAAAATAACTAATATTTTAGGAAGAGGCCACCGGCACGGTACACAAAAGTGTCCGTCCTACGGCTACAGAAGCAACCTCGGCGTCACCGGTGATCTCTTGTCTAAATTACCGTACGAACACAGTCTTCCAGACGGATGGGCGCAGCTCTGAACAGTCCCTATGAACCGTGAGCCAGGCAATCCCACATCCAGAGTAGTAGAATCAGCTTCAACGGAGCTCACGATGAAGTAGTATCATGGACTCACAGTACCCCAACGGAGTACGTGAAGTAAGAACGTAGTAGAAGGAAAACTAAACCGAAACAAAACCCCCTGTAATTGAGAGAAAACTTCAATTACAGACTAATATTTATAGAAAAGGTTATAACCGAGCGATGTCACATGTGGTATTTTAACAGAAAAATCTATTTTTTTATGGATAATAAGGCTTGAAATTTACAGAATAACTGCGTCACACCTTGGTGAACGCCTCACAACAGCAAAATACAGGTTTAGAATAAGAAAGGTAATGATTTTGTAAGAATTTCAGTATTTAGAAGGTTATCTCATTTCACAAAAATAAAGTTATTTTTCCAAATTAGTTCCCAAAAAATTACCAAGTGTGTTGCATACCTGTGGTTAAATCCAGGGGGCTTGAATAATTAGTAGGATAAGTAGAAATATGCCTCAGATGAAATGTAAAAATGACGCGTGGTCACCACGCGTTTGTCTTGAGTAAAGTCACCAATCTGTAAGGATTCATCCAGGTTAATGGATAGAACGGAATCACGGTAACGGGAAGACGAAACTTAACACAAAATAGGTACTCACCAGATTTAATTATTTGTATGAAAAAAATAAAAACTGCAATAGCAGCTCGTTGCAACAGATTTGCCAAAAGAAAAAGAAACAAGATGGCAGCGATCATTTTGACGAGTGTCAATTTGCAATGTCACACTGACATCTATGACGTAAAAAAAAACAGAAGAACGTTCCAATTCCTGTTCCAGAACGAATGTAAATAAAAAAATTCAGTGACACCTCAACGTGGGGCTTTCCCTGAGATGGTTTTCATGTCGTTTTAGCTGTGACAAAAAATTGCATTTTCTTACCCGATTGAAATTGTGTGTTTTATACTTATTACCTTTTATTTTTATAACTGTGTAAACTTGTGCAGGTGTTTACATATCTAACCTGCTATTATATAACTGTGTAATATTGTGTGCCTTCAGGAGCAATTGCTCACTGTTTTACTTATATAACTATACTTAATTGATGGTTCTATTTATAGAATTTGTTTACATTCATTGTAAACTTGAGGTGAATTGCAAAAATTGGTGTAATAATCTATTCAAACCTATCCAAACTACTTTTAAAACTGTTTGCGCATACTATTTTCAACTTCTTAACATAAATAATAATTAAAAATTTTTAGTAAAGTACAGTCAGGTTAAAAAAAAAATTACAACTTAACAAAATATTTTTTTTCTCTCTGAATATTTTAATCAGTGTTTAATATCGTTTCATAATTGTTCATTGTTACTTGTTGGATAAACTTTTAACTTTCAAACTTTGAAATTTAAAAAAAAAAAACTTTTTCAATTTTTTTTTCCGGATTAAATTTTTTTTGGGTTATTCTTTCACAATGGAAGAACGCGTTATAGCCTTTCAAGCGTTACACAAGGACGAACTCGTACACGAGGTCCGTATTAGGGATGCTGTGCCTGCCGCCGATGTTTCTTCTTTAAGAGTGCAAATTAGATCTTTAGCTAAAGAAGTACCTTCAGACTCTATCGTTTCCTTTGAAGGGAAAGTTTCCGACGAGTTGCTGTCGCTCAAAATCAAACTCAAGGAGTTGTCAGAACTTTTAAAGGAATCGACTAGACCGACTTTAAAAAACCTTACACGCATTCAGGCATTAGCGCATCATTTGTACCACCGCCTTACACGTTTAGACCCAACCGATGATTCCGATAAGTCTACTCACTCGGAGTTGACATCCGACTTAAATAAAATCTTAACAAAATTGGATAATTAAATTTGATGTCAATTTTTAAAACAAGCGCTGATGTTTATACAGATCCGACCCCGAATGTTTCTCCCGCTTTTGCGGCCCCAACCAAAAAGTATCAGATGGTATCATCTCTTAACTTAAAATATAATGGTTCTTCATGTATACGTGTTTTCCTACAGCGTTTAGATGAGTTGTGCGCCTCGCGTGGTATATCCGAGCAGTTGCTGTTGACTTCCGCCGCGGAACTTTTTGAAGGCGACGTCTTATGTTGGTATCGTAGCATCCGCTCCGAGGTAAACAGTTGGTCGGAGCTTAGGCAAAGCTTACTTGAGGAATACTTGCCTCATGACTTCGATCGCCGTCTCATGCAGGAAATTCGTTTGCGTACTCAGGGTCCTAACGAGAACATCGTGGCTTACGTTGCTGTAATGCTGAATTATTTCAGCCGCCTATCGTATAGCGTATCGGAGAAAGAAAAGTTTGACATCGTTTTCCAAAACATTAGGCCGGAGTATTCAGTTCCTCTGTGTACCACTGAAATCACGTCCTTGAAACAACTAAAGGGGTTGTGTAGGATGCTAGAATGTGGGAAGCACCGTGCGCAGACTTTTGTCGAGCCTCCTAAAATATCTAATGGATGCTTAGCACCTGACTTGGCTTGCAAGACACCCAAGCCTAAAGTCCATGCTGTGTCTGCTGCTGTTAAGTTTTGTGCCCGTTGTCGTACCGACTCTCATAGTCTTTCCGAATGCACTTCCACTGCCATCGTTTGTTTCCGTTGTGGTAAGCAAGGTTTTACTGCGGCGAAGTGTCCAGTCTGTAAACCTCCATCACCAATTTCACCTCAAGCAAAACCTAATGATGCAAAAAACTAATTAGCTCGAACCGCCGAGATAATTCTTCTAATTTTGATAAAGCCGATTGGCAAAACTACTTGAAACAGTTAAATTTTTTCTTTTCTACTTATAGAACTGTCTCGACGGTTCGCGATTGTCATGATAATCGTCCTTTTCTTCGTGTTGAGGTTCTCAACCATACCTTGCGTGGCCTTTTGGATTCTGGTGCTACCATATCCATCTTGGGGGCCAACGCCTGTAACTTGTTCTTGGAGGCGGGAGCTACCCTTCATCGCAGTGATGATATTGCCCACATTACCTCTGCGACGAATTCCCGTGCTCCTGTTGTAGGTTTTTTTATGTTGCCAATCAGATTTAATAATTTAACCCGTGTGGTTAAACTGTATGTGGTGCCTGACGTATCTCCTTCTCTTGTTTTAGGTGTAGATTTTTGGAGAGCTTTTAACCTTGCTCCAAAAATCTTTAATAATAAGGATTTTTTTGTCAATTTCTCTGATGATATCGTCGTGTCTGAAATTCGTTTTCTACAACCGTTCGATCAGTTACCTGCTGATCAACGCCTTGTCGCTGAAAATATGTTAAAGAAATTCGAGTCTATTTCTTTTGAAAAGAAGGGGTTGGGCCGTACGCCTCTTCTTACTCACACCATTGATACTGGAGGCTCTCCTCCGATCAAACAGCGTTACTACCCTATGTCTCCTGAAAGGCTGAAGGAGCTGAACAGACAGCTGGACGAGATGCTGGAGCAGGACGTCGTCGAGCCTAGCAATAGTGCTTGGAACAATCCAACCCTGTTCACTCCTAAAGCAAACGGTGAGCTCCGCTTTTGCATCGACAGTCGTAAGTTGAACTCTGTGAGTAAGCATGATGCGTACCCGCTACCCTATATCTCTCAAATCCTTGACCAACTTAGGGACGCTAAGTATTTGAGCTCCATAGATCTCAAGAGCGCTTTTTGGCAGATTCCGTTGGATCCTGCGTCGCGTGAGAAAACTGCATTTACCGTTCCAGGGCGTGGCCTCTTCCACTACAAGGTCATGTGTTACGGCTTGACTTCAGCCCCTGCTACGCAGCAAAGACTCATGGACAAGTTGTTCGGTCCCGAATTTGGTGACAGGGTTTTCGTTTATTTAGACGATATCATCATTGTTAGTAGTGATTTTGATGAGCACATTTCGTTGCTGTCTCGAGTTTTGGAACGTTTGAATTTTGGTAATTTATCTATTAACTTGGCAAAGTGTAAATTTTTTCGTAGGGAGTTGAAGTACCTCGGTTATGTCGTTGACGAACGAGGGCTTCGAACTGATCCTAGTAAAGTTCAGTCTATTGTTGACTTCCCAACACCTTCCACCCGGAAAGAAGTCAAATCTTTCTTAGGTACCGCGTCGTACTATCGACGGTTCATACGTGACTTCAGTTCTATCGCGGCTCCACTTAACCGACTCACTTCCACTCGTAAGAATGCTCCTCCGTTCCTTTGGACTCAAGAGGCTGAGCAGTCGTTTACAGAGTTGAAGACAGCTTTAGTGTCGGCTCCGATCTTGGCGTGCCCAGATTTTTCTAGGCCTTTCTGTGTTCATTGCGATGCGTCTGGCTACGGCATTGGGGGAACCTTAACTCAAGTTCTTGAGGACGGTCTAGAACACCCAATCGCTTACGCTAGTCGGTCTTTGAATAGGGCTGAACGCAACTATTCCGCCACCGAGAGAGAAGCGCTCGCGGTAGTTTTTTCCGTAGAACATTTTCGCCCTTACTTGGAAGGAGGTCCTCAATTTAAAATTATTACAGATCACTCGAGTCTCAAGTGGTTTTTTAACTTGTCAAATCCAACCGGACGTCTCGCTAGGTGGGGATGTCGCTTGTCGCCGTATGATTTTGTCATCGAACACCGTAAAGGCAAAGATAATGTAGTTCCTGACGCGCTTTCGCGTGCAGTTCCCATTCTTACCATTGATCCTTTCCCTGACCCCTTACCCCGTGACTTTTGGTTTGACAGATTATTGGCCAAGTGTACTAAATCTTCTAAAGCTTGTCCAAATTATTCTATTATTGATGGTAAATTATGTAGGTATTCTAAAAATAAATTTGGTTTATCGAGTGAATTTGACTGGAAGGAAGTTGTTCCTTCATATAAACGTTCCGAAGTTCTTGAGTTTTGTCATTGTAGGGATACGGCACCACATTTCGGGATTTTTAAAACTTTTAAGCAAGTTGCCTTGCGTTACTATTGGCCGAGGATGTATCAGGACGTGATTAACTTTGTTAATGCGTGCGATACTTGCTCTGCTTATAAACATTCTCAGGAGCCACCTAAAGGTCTCATGGGAGACCCGAAGGTCTGTTCCCGTCCATTCGAAACCATCAGTATTGATCTAGTTGGGCCTTTGCCGCGTTCTAGATTAGGTTTCACCTTTTTATTAGTAGTCGTCTGTTGTTTCTCCAAATATTGCTTGTTGTTTCCCCTTCGGAGAGCAATTGGCAAGTCTATTGCCCAATGTTTGGAGAATGGTGTGTTTCTGATCCATGGTGTACCTCGTACAGTGGTTGCGGATAATGGTACGCAATTCACTGGTAGTGAGATCAAGTCCTTGTTTCAGAGTTACAATATTCCCCAAATACATTATACCCCTCGTTACTGTCCGCAAGTCAACACAGTCGAACGCTATAATAAAACGATTGTTGTTGCTATCTCTATTCTTGTTAAGAATGACCATCGCTCGTGGGATACCACTCTTTCGAAAGTTCAGTTTGCATTAAATACAGCTGTCAATGAAGCAACTCGCTTTACACCTTTTTCCCTTGTTCACGGCCGTGAAGCCATTCCTAGTGGAAAGTTCTATGGTTCGGCCCGCGCGTCTCCGCAAGACCTTGTCTGTGCTTCGCGTGAAGACTATATTTCTAGGTTAGGTGTTCTACGTGACATTTTCATAAAGGTGGAAGAAGCTATCGCTAAAGCTCATCTCAAAAGCGCTGTCTACTACGATAAGGGACGTCGCGCGTGTGAGTACAATGTCGGTGACATTGTTTGGAAGAAGACCTTTCCTCAAAGCGACGCCAGTAAGTTCTTCATGGCTAAGCTTGCTCCTAAGTATGAAAAGTGTCGCGTAGTTGTTAAGCGTTCGCCTTTGGTGTACGAGTTAGAAAGTTGCAATACTGGCAAGCACTTGGGTGCTTGGCACATTCAGTACCTGAAGGGTGATGGTTTGGACGGCGTTCTACCTACCAGCTAATGTGATTTGTTTTTTTTTGTACCCGTTTTGTATTGGGTCTTGTGTGGGTTCGATTCTCGACGAGGCCTGTATTTTTGCTTTTATTTGCATCACGGTTTTCTGCCGTTTGCATTTTTTTTTTTTGTACCACGTTTACCCCGTGCGTACCATTTGTTTTTTTTCTCAACCATGGACTGGACCCCGTGGTTGAGATTTAATTTTTTTTTGCAGTACGGTTTTTCGCCGTCTGTATATTTTTTGTTGTTTGTTTTGTTTTGTTATCACGTTT
The DNA here is from genome assembly GCA_947086425.1 of Xanthorhoe spadicearia. NCBI lineage: Eukaryota > Metazoa > Arthropoda > Insecta > Lepidoptera > Geometridae > Xanthorhoe > Xanthorhoe spadicearia. The sequence continues at coordinate 8,156,629 of OX352199.1, forward strand.
CCCCGTGTGTACTTTTTTTTTTAACCATGGATTGAGCCCCATGGTTGGGAATTTTTTTTATGACGGCTTACCGCCGTTCATTTTTTTTTTTGTATGATTTTTACCCCGATTGTACCAAAAAAAAAAAACTTTTTCTCAACTTTGATTCTTACTTTTCTTATGAAGCCCGGACGGGAAGGGAATAAACGGTTTGTAATATCGTGTCCTGGCAGTTGGATAAATTTTTTTGGAATGGTTTACTGTATAAGAAAGAGTAGTAGAAGTTATGAAGCCCGGACGGGAAGGGAATAAACGGTTTGTAATATCGTGTCCTGGCAGTTGGATAAATTTTTTTGGAATGGTTTACTGTATAAGAAAGAGTAGTAGAAGTTATGAAGCCCGGACGGGAAGGGAATAAACGGTTTGTAATATCGTGTCCTGGCAGTTGGATAAATTTTTTGGAATGGTTTACTGTATAAGAAAGAGTAGTAGAAGTTATGAAGCCCGGACGGGAAGGGAATAAACGGTTTGTAATATCGTGTCCTGGCAGTTGGATACATTTTTTTGGAATGGTTTACTGTATAAGAAAGAGTAGTAGAATAGGAAGTTATGAAGCCCGGACGGAAAGGGAATACATGGTTTGTAACATCTTGTCCTGGCGGCTGGTTAAATTTTATGGAATCGTTTACTGTAAGAATGGAAATGGAAAGTTGGTGTGATACATGCGTGTAGGTATGTATTGGTGAAGCCCGGACGGGAGAGGTTTTACTTGGGTTGTTACATCAGGTCCTGGCGGTCGGATAAATTTCATGGGTTGGCGTTGCGTACAAGAAAGATTATTACCTATATTATGTAGGTATTTTGTATGTCTGTTCGTGCCTTTTCGGTAGTATGTTTTTTAAGCAAAGGGGAGCGGTTGTGGTAACTCCTACAAAAAAATAAGCCTATGCCAGGGCGGTTTTTTGGAAACCCATACAAAAAGCCTTATTCCAAAATGCTTGTCAAAATTTTGTTTGTCTTTTAGTTGTAGGTTGTCAATACCAGAGTGCGCCGCGTTGATAGCGGAGTTATCTCGTTTTAAGTACCTCGTTTTAGGTTATTGTGATCTAACCCGTTGGGTTTTGATCTGTGTTATTGTAGGAGTAGGTCTAGGTATCTACTTCAATTGTACGTTTTGACTGTTACCTTTGGTTGCATTTTTAGATGCATGTTATTTAATTCTCTGACTTTTTTACTTTTAAAACTAGCTCATTTTTTTTCTTTTCAAGCACCCCACGCGTAAAAGCTGGAGGACCAGCTTGAATTTCGCGACTTTGGCCGCAAAATTCTTCCCAGTCGAGGGGTCACTGTAACGTTGAAATTCGTGAATTATAGTTTTTTCGAATTTTTTTATTTACATTCATTCTGGAACAGGAATTGGAACGTTCTTCTGTTTTTTTTTACGTCATAGATGTCAGTGTGACATTGCAAATTGACACTCGTCAAAATGATCGCTGCCATCTTGTTTCTTTTTCTTTTGGCAAATCTGTTGCAACGAGCTGCTATTGCAGTTTTTATTTTTTTCATACAAATAATTAAATCTGGTGAGTATTTTGTGTTAAGTTTCGTCTTCCCGTTACCGTGATTCCGTTCTATCCATTAACCTGGATGAATCCTTACAGATTGGTGACTTTACTCAAGACAAACGCGTGGTGACCACGCGTCATTTTTACATTTCATCTGAGGCATATTTCTACTTATCCTACTAATTATTCAAGCCCCCTGGATTTAACCACAGGTATGCAACACACTTGGTAATTTTTTGGGAACTAATTTGGAAAAATAACTTTATTTTTGTGAAATGAGATAACCTTCTAAATACTGAAATTCTTACAAAATCATTACCTTTCTTATTCTAAACCTGTATTTTGCTGTTGTGAGGCGTTCACCAAGGTGTGACGCAGTTATTCTGTAAATTTCAAGCCTTATTATCCATAAAAAAATAGAAGAACGTTCCAATTCCTGTTCCAGAACGAATGTAAATAAAAAAATTCGAAAAAACTATAATTCACGAATTTCAACGTTACAGTGACCCCTCGACTGGGAAGAATTTTGCGGCCAAAGTCGCGAAATTCAAGCTGGTCCTCCAGCTTTTACGCGTGGGGTGCTTGAAAAGAAAAAAAATGAGCTAGTTTTAAAAGTAAAAAAGTCAGAGAATTAAATAACATGCATCTAAAAATGCAACCAAAGGTAACAGTCAAAACGTACAATTGAAGTAGATACCTAGACCTACTCCTACAATAACACAGATCAAAACCCAACGGGTTAGATCACAATAACCTAAAACGAGGTACTTAAAACGAGATAACTCCGCTATCAACGCGGCGCACTCTGGTATTGACAACCTACAACTAAAAGACAAACAAAATTTTGACAAGCATTTTGGAATAAGGCTTTTTGTATGGGTTTCCAAAAAACCGCCCTGGCATAGGCTTATTTTTTTGTAGGAGTTACCACAACCGCTCCCCTTTGCTTAAAAAACATACTACCGAAAAGGCACGAACAGACATACAAAATACCTACATAATATAGGTAATAATCTTTCTTGTACGCAACGCCAACCCATGAAATTTATCCGACCGCCAGGACCTGATGTAACAACCCAAGTAAAACCTCTCCCGTCCGGGCTTCACCAATACATACCTACACGCATGTATCACACCAACTTTCCATTTCCATTCTTACAGTAAACGATTCCATAAAATTTAACCAGCCGCCAGGACAAGATGTTACAAACCATGTATTCCCTTTCCGTCCGGGCTTCATAACTTCCTATTCTACTACTCTTTCTTATACAGTAAACCATTCCAAAAAAATGTATCCAACTGCCAGGACACGATATTACAAACCGTTTATTCCCTTCCCGTCCGGGCTTCATAACTTCTACTACTCTTTCTTATACAGTAAACCATTCCAAAAAATTTATCCAACTGCCAGGACACGATATTACAAACCGTTTATTCCCTTCCCGTCCGGGCTTCATAACTTCTACTACTCTTTCTTATACAGTAAACCATTCCAAAAAAATTTATCCAACTGCCAGGACACGATATTACAAACCGTTTATTCCCTTCCCGTCCGGGCTTCATAACTTCTACTACTCTTTCTTATACAGTAAACCATTCCAAAAAAATTTATCCAACTGCCAGGACACGATATTACAAACCGTTTATTCCCTTCCCGTCCGGGCTTCATAAGAAAAGTAAGAATCAAAGTTGAGAAAAAGTTTTTTTTTTTTGGTACAATCGGGGTAAAAATCATACAAAAAAAAAAATGAACGGCGGTAAGCCGTCATAAAAAAAATTCCCAACCATGGGGCTCAATCCATGGTTAAAAAAAAAAGTACACACGGGGAAACGTGATAACAAAACAAAACAAACAACAAAAAATATACAGACGGCGAAAAACCGTACTGCAAAAAAAAATTAAATCTCAACCACGGGGTCCAGTCCATGGTTGAGAAAAAAAACAAATGGTACGCACGGGGTAAACGTGGTACAAAAAAAAAATGCAAACGGCAGAAAACCGTGATGCAAATAAAAGCAAAAATACGGACGTCGTCGAGCCCCACGTTGGGCGCCACTGTTACCTATAAAAATGGGAACCTACGAGATTCTTAATTAAAACTAAAATACTGTTCCGACTTGTTTATTTGGTTCCTAGATAGTATAACAATTTTACACAACAATAAAATAATATGCGACGGCTTAGCTTACAGTAGAGAATGGTACACAGGGATGGTAAAATGCGATGGGTCCCTGAGATGAAATTGCAGATTGGTTGTAAAATTCAGTTAAAAATTGTAAATTTATTATGAGAAAGTTTTAATAAAATTTTGATGAAATTGTGTGTTTTATTTAAATTTTAAAATTAAGTAGACCAGGGCGCCAACCGTAGAGTGTAGCTACGGTACTGAATAAAATAACTAATATTTTAGGAAGAGGCCACCGGCACGGTACACAAAAGTGTCCGTCCTACGGCTACAGAAGCAACCTCGGCGTCACCGGTGATCTCTTGTCTAAATTACCGTACGAACACAGTCTTCCAGACGGATGGGCGCAGCTCTGAACAGTCCCTATGAACCGTGAGCCAGGCAATCCCACATCCAGAGTAGTAGAATCAGCTTCAACGGAGCTCACGATGAAGTAGTATCATGGACTCACAGTACCCCAACGGAGTACGTGAAGTAAGAACGTAGTAGAAGGAAAACTAAACCGAAACAAAACCCCCTGTAATTGAGAGAAAACTTCAATTACAGACTAATATTTATAGAAAAGGTTATAACCGAGCGATGTCACATGTGGTATTTTAACAGAAAAATCTATTTTTTTATGGATAATAAGGCTTGAAATTTACAGAATAACTGCGTCACACCTTGGTGAACGCCTCACAACAGCAAAATACAGGTTTAGAATAAGAAAGGTAATGATTTTGTAAGAATTTCAGTATTTAGAAGGTTATCTCATTTCACAAAAATAAAGTTATTTTTCCAAATTAGTTCCCAAAAAATTACCAAGTGTGTTGCATACCTGTGGTTAAATCCAGGGGGCTTGAATAATTAGTAGGATAAGTAGAAATATGCCTCAGATGAAATGTAAAAATGACGCGTGGTCACCACGCGTTTGTCTTGAGTAAAGTCACCAATCTGTAAGGATTCATCCAGGTTAATGGATAGAACGGAATCACGGTAACGGGAAGACGAAACTTAACACAAAATACTCACCAGATTTAATTATTTGTATGAAAAAAATAAAAACTGCAATAGCAGCTCGTTGCAACAGATTTGCCAAAAGAAAAAGAAACAAGATGGCAGCGATCATTTTGACGAGTGTCAATTTGCAATGTCACACTGACATCTATGACGTAAAAAAAAACAGAAGAACGTTCCAATTCCTGTTCCAGAACGAATGTAAATAAAAAAATTCGAAAAAACTATAATTCACGAATTTCAACGTTACAGTATTACCAAAGGTTTAAGAGCAACCAATCAAGGTGATTTATTATCTTCACAGTGTTCATCAAATTGATTCGTCCTATTGTTCGATTATGATCGGTACATAACGTTATCTAAAATCAATGTTTTCAACCATTATAAATGGTATTTTAAAACAACCTTTTGTTGAAATAAATATTTATCGATACATTATATAAGTTTAAGATCCCATTGACAGTTATTTTACGTTTTATTTGCGATTTGCGATTGCTAAGAGATATTTTATAGCGCTATGAAAATATTATTGTGAATATTGAACATTAATTTAATTTAGTTTTATGTAGTACATAAACGGAAACATAAAGCCAAACCTGTTTGTGTAATAATAATTATTAATAATTGGAACAACAATTTATATTTGACTTAACTTAACTTTAAAATAGCATCTCGGTGACGTTATTAGAATTTTAAATCTATAGTCTCTCACTGCGATGTCGATATTACTTTTATAAGTACTAAAAACCTTAAATATAATAATGATAACAGTAGGCAAAAAAGTGACACTGTAGATTATGTGTTTAGGTATTATTCATTGAACACCACTATAATTTGAATAAGTTTGTTGTTGTATTCAAAATTTTCCCATACTTGTTCAGGTTTCGAGTTCGTCTCGAGTTCTCCAATCATTTTGATCTAATACCATTTCTGCCGCTGAAATGGTCCAACTTGTTTATATAAATATATCATCCTGTTGCTGATAATCTTTGATCAATTATACCCTGATCGTGCCGATGGTAGTCAAATGAAAGAATGTATTGGTATCAATAATTCGTGAGTGAACCTAATTGAACTACGCCAAAACAAAACATAAAAGCTAATGGCATAAGGGTCGTTGTTCAGTGTGGGTTCAATGCCACGACCTCCTATGTACTTAACTATTAATTTGAAAGTATTTAGGGCATAAATAACTGAAGTAAGGCTGCATGCCCACACGTGCTTGCCAATTCCTTGCATGTCAGGCATTCGAACATGTCAGATTAACTTAATTACAACTTAAATATTGAGTAATGGTAGCACTTGGCTTAATTATATTTAAATGTGACCATTTAGAGTTAATTTTCAAAATGTAAATAGCCAATCTTAGATAATTATTAGAAACTCAAAGTAATAAAATGTACGTAAACAATTTATGATATTTATAAAATCTATAATACTTAACTGAATCTGGCTGTTCCGAAAGACGTTGATATTTGGCTTATGAAACAAAAACAATTAAATTTTTGAAAATTTCTAAACCTTTTTGAACTATAACTATAAGGGGTCAGTAATCAGTCAAGCCAGCCGTTCTCGATTTAAATGGATTTCAACGCACAATCTTTAAAATGTTTGAACACTTTTAATGTTTATGTGTAAAAGACATTTTCAGATAAAAGTTAAAAACTTATTTTTTTATGTAAGTAAATACAGTAATTGTCCTCGCATACCAGTGTGTAAAGCCTTAACCAAGTACAATCAAGTTCAAAAGACAAACAATAACGTATCACCAGCAAATGAGCTGTCACTTTGACAATTGATTGAATTTCGTTGTGATACAAACAAATGACCTACGGTAGTGGTCTTGTCATTAATATTCGATAGTTTGATTAACTCGCCTCTATTTGTTTATACAACAATGAAATACTTATAATGTGACATGCGATTCATGTCAGAGTCATTTATTTATAATGTGGATTGGCATCTGATTTTATTACAAAATAAAGTAACTAATGCAACAGTGAAACAGTCAATTGGTTTAATTACAGAGTAGGGTTTTAAAAAGCCGTTGTGGGCATATGGCATTTCTTTCTCGAATTTCAATCTTAAATTTGATAGTTCAACACTCGAAGAAAAAAAACATTGTTAAAAAAAATTATTTTATCTTGAGGAATCTGAAACGACTCCATGTTACACGAATCAACATCTCAAAAATGTTAGATTTATTTAATAAAATCACTTTATAACTAACTGAAATTAAAGATAAACAGACCTTTTTCCGTTAGTTCCTAACTTCAATTTTCCTTTTTTTGTTATTAAATTTCTGAGAATTTTATTAAATTTTCTAATTGGTGAAAATGACTTGTTCTTTTATTAGGAAACTTTATCTTATATAGTTGAATTTTACTTACTAAGTAATTATAGAAAACTTTTATTTTATTAACCTACACATTTTATAAATGCCATAACGCACATGTTCATGAAACGCCAATAAGTAGTAGGTACATTGTCACTGAATCACAAACAAAAACCTCAAACTAAACAAATAGTTAATAAATACGAAATCGGTTTTAATAGGTGAAATCTTAAGAGATTTATTGTAAAACATTAAAGGTATGCCGAAGGGTGCGCCTAAAAGGTCACGTTTGCAAAGGATTGAACCTTGATATTAAAATATCATAGCTTTGTACTTCGAAAGCACATTGAAGCACATCTTTGTATTCAAACAGGTGTGAGGTAATTTTCTCACGCTAAATGTTTCTTACGATTAAACAGATAGGAAGAAACGAGAAAGAGAGGAAGAAACTCGCAAAATATCACTTAACTTATGCCTTTATATCCTTTCTTGTTCTGAAACCATTGTTGATGGTTTACAATTTATTGTGGTAACAATTTATGAAACGTACATGTCTGTTCAGACTTCATAGGTAAGTAATAATGTTTTAATGAAGAGTAAATCATACTCGTACATGATGATCTGAGTGAACGCCTGAAAAGGATTGTCTAACTCATTAAAGAAATTTAGCTTGGCCATAACTCAAGTTTCATAAATATTATTACTACTTCTTTCATATTCATTCCAATGCATTTAGTCGTATAAAGCGGAGATTCGTGGATATTATGTGTGCACGAATAGTTTGTTTTTTTAGTTGCAAATACTTAACAGCTCAGATATCATTATAATTTAGTCCTAATCTAAGTAAACAAGAAAATAATGAATCCAAACATGACCGTGTGCTAATTGATAATCGCGGAGGTATTCATTTCAACAATGGAGACTGTAGGTGCTATACACGTCAGTTTATGATATAACTATAACCTTCAATATTTTATTGCATGACATTGACCCACGCTGACTCGTGAACAGAGTACAGTAATATTGTAAAGTACCTACTTAAATGTAAGTATGTAGGTATGTATTGAATGTATAGGTAATAATGTTGTGTTCAGTGAAATTTAAAACAAAAGAAAATATTTTAAAATTTCACGGGAAGGAAGGATATTACTTAACGTGTAATCATCTTTTAAGGGCTCACTTCCTTAAATTATTTGTTTGCTATTGCAAGTAGGTATTCCTACTTAAAAATCTAGGAGAAAAATACACCGATATGAAGTCGTGAGCTTAAAATTATCAGTTTTCAAAATGTCCGCACCTCTTACTCTCCACATTTCTCATGCAATGCAAATAACACGATCGCCACGAACTAGCGATTAATTGTTTATTTATCAGTCGTTGGCTGTTGCTATCTAAATCTTATCAGTTTGATTGGACATTATCATGAACAATGGAATACCAGTCGGGACTTGTTGACATTCTAGCGTAAGCTTTGCGATCTTTTCACTAGCAACTGACCTACTCAAGGTCTAACTGATTGTGCTTGTTTTTCTACACATTTGTGTAGAATAACAAAAATACACATCAATAAAAATACAAATATACAAATGGACAAATGTCCATAGACTATAATTTCGGTAAGATTTGCATGTTTTCAAAGTGTGTTTCTTGTTTTCTTCTGTCTCTGTAGAATTTATATGCAAAAATTTTACAAATAGGTAAGCACACCACGTTTTCGAATGAAACATTGTAATGTTCGGACTAGTTTGATTAATCACAGCATTGTCAGAGACTTACGAGTACAATACAAAAAAGAAATGATGCAGTTTACGCCTAAAAAAACATACGTAGGAGAAATAAAGAACTTTTATATAAAAAATGGCACAGATTTTAAAATAATAATAAAAATAAAAATAAAAATGTGTTTTTTTTTTTCAAGAAAAGGTTTACATTACAGAGCATTTATAGTTTAACACTATTTTATTACATTTTGTAATATAATCAGGATCAGGAATAACTTAACTTTTAAAGAAACATTGATTTTTATCTATGAACCTGTAAATTATGTGAAACCAATAAAAAATATTATCTATAACTCTCTCTATTCATAGAATCTTTGAGCTCAAAAAAAGATTTTGCATTATTACAAGAAGCGTTTGCAACTGAGATTAAAATCTCAAGATTGCACTTTCTTGTTGAACAATGATCTTGATCTTATGCAACCCAGCTTCCCACGGTTACTGGGATTATTTAAATAACTTCACAATTAAACCGTGTTTTGTCTAACCTTGAGTATAATCTAATATCTTAAAATTAAATGACAAAAACTGTAAACAGATGGTACGAAAAGAAACTGTCTGTAAGTCAAGTAAATATAAGTCTGTTGTCGAACAAAAACTGTTGGTATTCATCATTCGTCTAGTGCACAATGCGTAGATGTTTTGTGAGCTTTTTTAGGCTTTTGAAACAATAGCTAGAAAACCTAAGATGTTATTCATGATTAATTAACTAATTTTGCACTAAAATGAATAATATAAAAATGAATCATAAGGCAGATATAAAAAGATCTGGACAACGGCTCTTTTTGCGATCAGTCAGAGTTTAACCTTTACTTAATTAAATTTTTCAGCTCTATTTACTGATCCACAAAAATCTGAAATTAAAAAAAAAATTAGCTTACCTAACGAAAAATCTAAGTAGTGTTATAAAGTCATTACAATATTTTTAAATAATTTCGTAGAAATAAGGTTGTCTTGTTAGCAAAGTAGTCATTTCAAAGAATTCTATCACCATTTATGGATCTACCGATGTCCGGATCCCATTCACAATAATCATAATACCATTACTCAAGAATGACATCAACAGGCACGAACTAGCACCATTCTACCTGTTCAATTCAATAGTGACATTTGACATAACCTTGACAGCAAATCGAAGGTTTGTACATCTGTCAGAGTAATCGTGACCTGGCATTGTAGCGCCCATTGCTCTACATTCCTTCTATTGTTGTGCACACATTAATTAAACATTGTATTTTTAATATAGCAAGCAATTTTAGTTGGATAACAGGCGGGACCTAGTAATTTATATTTTAATTAAGAATTCAAGGGAATTTATATACCTTTTACTCTGCATAGGTAAACGTTTTAATGTATAATTATTTTCATGTGCGTTACGCGATGAAGTACCTAAGTAGGTAATAGCCAAAGTATCTAAAGGTGATCAATTAAAGCAAGAATTGTTTATTTTTATTGCCAAAATAATGTAATCCAATCAAAATTTTTGAAATGGTAAAATAATTCTTGAGTGTTCAAAGTAAATTCAAGAATCAAGCCAAGTTACGATCAATCAACTAATATATCAATCAACCTAAACAAGCATTGATCATTCAAACTTTGAAAAAAGAATGAGCTCATTTTGAATATAGAACAATCTGCCAGTAACACAAAAATCTATACAAATAAGTACAAAAGGAACGTTATCGCGGTCCATCAATCAAAATTTGAGCTTTGATCGTTCCATTTTTTAAAAATAGATGAGTATTTATTTAATCTGAAATAGTTTTCGGCCAGGTTCTCTAACTTATTTTATCTGTGTTTTTGATCGCTGATTGTAAGATTTCGTTTATTGTAGAAAAATAATTTCAAATGTTTAACTATATTAGCAAAATCACGTATAGATAGGATATTGATACTGGAAGTTAAACCATCATTATGTTCAGCTCATACAGACGTGGGTAGAAGAATAACTCCCAGTTATGATGTAACCGAACAAAAAATGGTAAAAGTAAATGAAGATGTTTTTCTCAGAAGTCTGAGGCTAGAATGAGTAATACTGATAGTTATATTAGTTTTTGTGTATTACCTGGCGTCATAGTTAAACTAATATTTAAATTGGGATCTTCTAGTAAAAAATAATGTAAAAACAAGGGATTGATTGGATCACTAAATTGCAAACTAATTGTTTGATTTATATAAATCACGTCTATACAATATTCCTCGTTTTATTTTGTACTAGCAGCACGTCCCGGCTTTGCACGGGTGTACTAAAATATAGACTACAGTACTAGATGGCGCCAGTAAAAATGACCCGATTCTAGATCGCGCTGACGAAAACGCGCGGCGCAGAATGACCTCCCCATACAATCAAACCAACATTATCTCTTTTATATTAGTAGAGATAATAATTATTAGAGCAACTTAAGACATTAAAAGCTGGTCGCTTTTGAAGCATTAAGTTTCTTTGCTTGTAGACGGAGAAGAATTTTATTAATATTTTTAGAAAACTAACCACCACTGTCCTAGTTTCTCTCATAGTGTGTTACTCTATTAACAGTGTTACTCTATTTAAACACAGAAAAGTATTTTAATCAAAAAGTTTGTATTATTTAATCAAACGTACGAAATAAAAAAGCCGACTTGAACATTATGTCAATTTCACCTCAATTTACACACAACGCACAATAAAAACGTCGACATAATGAAATGAGGATCCAAAAGCTTAAGCCTTAGTTCCTACAAAAGTAGCGACAGAAACTCACAACCGTGAAATACCCTATTAAATAACATATTTTATGGCTAATATAATAAAATCTTGCAAATCATTCACATCGGAAGATTTAGCTACAAACGAGATGAGACATTCAATATAAAGACTGAATCTGAGTAGGTATAAGCTCACATAACCACGGCTTAATAAGGTCCTTATTTTCCTTCGATCCTGTGCTTTGCTGTTTTTTTTATGTAGCTCTGGCTACCCCCAGACATCTTCAAATGTTCCGAAAAAATATGTCTACCCCACCTTGGGAATACAATCGTGATCGTTAAATTTTTTGACGACTTTATCCAACTGACGTCATATGACGGTTCCAGTTTTACAGGAAGCAAAGCTTAGCCTTAATATCCTGGGACTGGGATCAGCGGGATCGGGCGCCAATCAACTGGCAAACTGATGCAGATTGATGTTTGCTATTTTCCGGGGCACAAACATATACACCCTGTATCATATAAAGTATTCGAGGGAAATTGAGCTCTATTTCTAGTTATTTAGATTCAAATTAGCTTGAAATAAATAAATTATGGTGACCATTCATTTTGTGGTAGGTATTGGTATGTTATAGTAGATACGCAATGATACTTAAAATCTGTAATGTTAGGCGTTTGATTTTACTCTTTCAGAATGACAATATTCGTCGCCATACATTAATGCTGATTTGAAATAAAAAAAAACTGTAAGTAAGTACTAACTTTCTCATTTTTACAATTGAAATATTTTTTATTTATATCTACCACACGGTATTTCAAGTTTATTGTTTATGTCTAGTCTTTTATTATATTGTTTGTTAAAGAAATAGGTGTTAAAAACCTTTACAATAGTTTTCACATAGATCAGATACCGATGCTATATAGAGTAACTATTCTATTCCACATATATTAAATATATTCTTAGCACGTAAAATAATGTGTAAATATCCTTCGTACAACAAATTTAATAAATGATACAAACAAATCGTGCGCTGACAAATTGAAACAAATTGTATGTTGTGAAAAATTACTATCACAGAAACATCATGCCACTTGCGTAAAAATACAATTTTGTTTTTTTTTCGCAATAAATAAAATAAATGGACCGCACTGGCTCTTGGTAGAGACGAGTGGAAGGAAGGAAGGGAGGCCTTTGCCCTGCAGTGGGACGCTACAGGCTCGTAATAATAATAATAATAATAAATAAAATAAATAAATATTTTTATAATGTACACTACACCTTGATGAAATACCTTCATTTTAAATAAAAAATCTTTATACAACGCAGGTTCGAATTCTGCCGGAGTCGTAATTTTTACATATTTCATTTACAATATTAAATGGTTATGTCAGCCGATGGTCTTCGAGATTCAACTCAAAGATCGGGTTTGAGCGATTAAACGGTTAATTAGCGGTAAAACGGATATTTTTTGCAAAAATAAGTTTTTTGATGAAAGCTCTAACCGGTGAAGAAACACCATATTGACCAGTTTTCTAGAAACATTATCGAAATCCTAAAGAATGAAAATGATAACAGGCTTAATTTGGTAATATAAAAACATCCCGAGAATTATTTTCTAACAGACTGTGAAATGAAACATTACACATGCTTTACCAGCTATTAAAATCGATTTTCAAGGTCATATTAATAAAATTGATTGGAGATCTGTCAACGCCCAATGAGCCCTAAATTACGCCAGCTGTTTCTACCACCGTGTTATCAATAGAAAGAAAATACGTATGTTTGTTTGTTACAGACACGTAATATTGAAAATAAATTTTTAAACTTTTTGATATTATTTACATTTAAGCGGATGCTTGGAAACAGTATCACATCATGATCACTACCTACATATTTTAAGAGTAAATATGTTTTTTTTAATCTATTTCTTAAAAAAAACTGGCTGTATGTTTGTCTTTTCTAGTTCCTTGGATGTGGCAGTAGGTTTATTAGTATATTGTTAAGTTATTTTATTGTAATGGGTCCTTAAAAAGTTTCAATTTAATCCGACGCGACGACGTATTGATGTGGGTAAAAACCACGTGCAAAGACTATTACATAAATACCAGAAACCGAAGAAGACATCTATCCTTTATCGAACCAATAACATAAAACGTGTTAAAAATGATTTTAACTAAATAGAAATCTATTGATGCGACCAACCCCGCAGTAAGCTACTTGTATATAAAATAGAATGTCAAACTGCTGCACGCTTCACATTATTAGCATCATGTAACTGGGGCTATAAATTAACACAAGACAATTGCAATCCGCCTCTATTAATTCACTCTATGATAATTATTTATAAGTATCTACTTGAGTTAATTAATGAATTTTACTGATTAAATCTTAAGAAGAAATATTAAACCGTGAAATAGTAGATAGCAATCTGTGTTTCTTTCAAATATTATAAGCACAAAATAAAAAGGACACTTGGACTATTTTACCTAAACGTACGTTAGCTTAAACGGCTGCTATAAATGTTTTGCAATCTCTTTCCATATTAAATAGAAGAATCATGAAAAAAACATTATTATAAGCTTTGTCAAATTAACAAAGATTATGAATCATGGAGCTAGGTTAGCCATAATAAAAGATTTATATCGCGTTTAATTACCTTTCAAATAAAAAAAACTTATTAAGTCCTGTCAGCATGCTGAGTATAACACGGATATTTAAAGAAAACAAAACCATGCACGGAAGCCGAGAAGCAGAGATTATTTTGCAATTAATCAAAACATACCTACGCTATGATTTTAAAGCTGACTTTTAATCGGCTTTAAAGTGGATATGGAAGCATTGTTTAAACCATGGAAGTCAAATTTTGCTTCAATTTTATTGCAAAAGGCAAGAAACTTGCATCGTTTAAATGGGACTTAAGTTATTCAATTATATAGCTATCTATCATGTAATAATATCCACGTCAAGCGATATATCCTTGTAATTACAGGCACATGTCGCGGACAATCAGCCGTAATCGAAGCATTTATGATTAAAGGATTTCCTGGGGCTGGATATGACACATTGTGAAGTTATGAGGATGATAACATAATCTACCCTGAGAACACTTGTATGAATTGATTTACTTCATCAATTTAGTAAAATACGTAAGTAGTAGGAACCTAGGTGGTTGAAGTTCAGCTGCGCCGTCAATAATTGGATAGATGATTGCAAACGGCACTGATTATGAGCGCTTTAAAAATTTGCTTCTTCTAAGTTCAAAGGGCTTGATACGACTTTAAGGCGGCCTAAAAACTCCGTCACCATAGATGGTGACTAGCTCATTAGATTTTACTTACTTAGTTACTATAAGATTGTATGATTCTCCTTTAAACAACTGGCAGCAGGGTGTTAGCAAAAATTAAATAAATAAATATCCTTGGACATTTCACACAGCGTCATCTAGTCCCAAGCTAAGCAACTTATTGCTTGGCTAAAAAATAAAATGGGACTTATTATTTCCGTATAGTAAAATTGTCTCTGTAAACCTTAGACGTAAATAATAATGAGACGACAAACAAACGGCTCACAGAATGAAGCAACGATTAATACACTCTCACTTCAAATACGGCTTAGAAATAATACTCTTACTTGAAATGGAATTACGCGTAATTCTGAGAATACTTAGTTGTGGTGTTATTGAGGAATACCTATGTAATTGAGTCGTCTGAATATACAGCTAGTTGGAGCTGCTGTTATGAAAATAATTCTTGATAGAATTTATATTCAGGAGAAAATTCCTTGACATACAAGAAGCTTGTAATACCTGACACATATATTGAAAACTTGTAACATGTTTTTTTATAATTAACTTATACGTAATACTCCACCTAAAGTAAAAAACTGTACTTACATTACACATTAGTTAGATTAGATGTCCCAATTCAATGAAAAAAAGAATAACGGCATAAACAATTTATTTCAAGTTAAATACTTCGTATGCTCGTGTACAACTTTGTATTTATTATTAAATACAATAGGTATTATGTTTTAATAACCACGACGTCAAATAATATAAATCTTATGTGACCATTGTATAAAGCCTACTCAGTAACATAATCAAGGTGACATTTCAAAGTGGAAGCTTGCAGTGATTCAGTTAATGAACTTAACATGGAATGATTAATGAATAATACATGATGTAATTAATCTCATTCTGCGGTACTTACCTGTAAGTAACTGATACTGCTTAATCTACATATGTTGGTAAATACACATTGAATAGATGAAGTTAGTTACGTATTTGACAAGTAATTTGCGAATCTATAGCTTGAATGTATCTTTATAAATGGGTAATGCTTAACCCTGTTATTCATAAAGATTTGCCAATTTTATAAGGGTTAAAGGTATGCTTTTCACCACGTGGAAATATATAGTGAATGAGTAAGCTCACACGTCTATAGATCCCCTTTCGACGTATTTTCTGTAATCAAGCTGAACAGAGCAACGACACTGACGCTACGTTTTTTACGCCGACCGTTTATTTAGTATTTTTTAGTTTTAGATATTCAAAAATGTATTGTCCGCATCGCGAAGAAAACCTTGGGTATAGTTTATCAAGCCTTTATTTATTAAACTTTAAGACCTTTCATCGTATTTAAGGTAATTTGTCATTCCCGTCATAAAGTCTATTGAAATCTTATCTCTCAACTTAAGAGGGTAATCAATTTCCAAAACAAACGCTTAACCTTGAAAATTACAAGAGACCTACATTCTAATAACCTTTACAAAGAAATGTAGTTCAGTGAAACATTCGTCTACTAACAATTTTGCATAATAATAATACAATACATTGTCGGTATGTTATGTACATTGTACAGTGTTGACGAAAAGTGTGGCAATTGGTTGCCAATTAGGTTGAAATAAATCAAATGTCATTTGAGAAATTGAGAGTGATTTTTTTTGTTTACAACTTAATCAAACTACTAAGAGCACAGTCCAGTTGTCCAATCCATGAGGCCAGAGCTATTTTATCGCCCTCCCAGGCTCTGCGTCTTGTCCCACCTCTATTCCTCTTCTTCCGTCTTCCTCATCTTGCGTCTTTAATTAATGAAGTTCTTTTGGGTGCACTTTGAATGTTTCAGATTTTTGGTCTTCATTCTTTCTGTAACCTACTTTAGATTTTCAACAGTTCGATGTTTTTAGCATAAGCCATACAATATTTCAACCAAAGTCTAACTTCTTCGCACATTAAGTGAATTTTTCATTTGTTTTCACAAGTTGTCACTCATCACTCAGAAAGCACTTTTCTCGACGACTGCGCTCGTCTTTGTTACAAAACGTCAAGAAAGTAACACCTCCTGAGTGCCGCCTCTTTGTTCATGAATAATTCGATGTTGTAACGTCACTAGACTTATGCCTAAAATACAAAGATCATTGTTGTTGAAAGGTACTAATATTACACAATTATAGTATTATTTTAGTTTTTGATTTATAAAGTAGTTGTGCAGTTTATCTAATTTTTGCTCGGCTTCTAGAGGTAGTACCGTGATTTATCCTATAACCTACCTCAAGAAATGAGCTATCGAATACAGAAACTTTTTTCAATTCCGACATCCTAGATATTAACGTTTTGATACCTACAAATAAAAACAAATCTCTTGCTTTATAATAAAACATAATAGATTTAAATTTTATTTTTATTTAATATCTAAGTTTCATATATCAGCCACCTGGTTACCATAACACAAGCATTAAGTTGTTTAGCTTGGGACTAAATGACGTTTTGTGAGAGATGACGATGTCCAAGGATGTTTATTTATTTATTATTTACACACACTTTAAATAAAATTCCTTCTCTTAGTCAGGATTCACGGAACTTATCGAAAATTATGTATAACTTCCAACTTTATAAAAACAAACAGAATATTTAAACAATTCCGAAAGAATCTACCTTAATTAGTATAAAAGAATAATATTAGTTTTGAAATTTCTCCATCCCGCAGGGCAAAGAAAAACAGTTGTAGCTCGAAAAATAATTAAGACTTTCGTTTTCTTTACAGAATCCCGGTTCACTTCTCTCCGGAGTCTTTAGAACAAATCTTTTGGCAGGTGAGTTTTTATTTATCTTTTATATCAGAAAACGTGAAACTGAAAATGTTTAAGAAACTTTTAATTATGTTCTTACATTCCTGATTATAAGAAGTTAGTACATTTCAAATTGTTATTGGTGCTTAGACTCGTATACACTAGCTCGACAACGTATTTGGTTATTTACTAAACGCGTTCAGTGTTCAAAACACATGTAGTGGGTGAGGTAGCAACCATCGGTGATCCGCGGCAGACACTGGGTTACATCTATATTAACTAAAATTTATCCCTGTAGGTACATTTCTGTTTAAGTTATTTCTCAATTCTTTTGTAATTCAGAATTCATTAGACAAGATTCACTGTGTAAAAAAAGAAAAATGAAAAATGTATATAATGTGAAATTAAATGAAAAAAGGTACCTAACAGTTATTGAACAGTTAGTTACGAGTATAGATCACTATTTCCTCCGCTTTTTAGAAAAAACAAAATTTATAAAGCTTACACTGTCATGCTTCTTGTTCAAAACATCATCATTCATCGTTATAGGTACTCGTATAATATAAATAATTAAAACCACCTGCAGAATGTTTTTACAACGCGTGTCCATTACGCACAATAGATCAGTAAAAAGCTACAATTGTTCATAGATTTTGTAAGAATAGTGATCGATCTAGGTACAGTCGTCTGCACTAAGATATACTCGTACAAATCCAAACGCTTACGGGTGTTTTTTCACCAGAGCTATGCTATGCTACGTTGCTATGGATACATCTCATATCCACCAATCACGTTCATTTGTATACATCAATTAATTGTCATAATCATCTATACATCTTCAATAATGTAGTATAAATATTATGGTAATAGCAAAAATTGATGGTTATTTTTTCAATCTATACATAATTTTATTAAAAATATATAGCTAGATGATAATGAGCTGATCGTTACACAATTTTGAAGGCTTTCGATGTGTACATCTATCTGCAGATGACTGTACGTGTATCACAATAGACAGGTTTCGTAATTCGATGCCTACGGCAAATGCTTGACAATAATCATTCACCTGTGTTTGACTATCTATTTACATTCCGTGTATCTCACCTCTCATAATCTATTGGATATACTGAAGTCGATGGATATAATACTTAGTAATTTTAGTTTTGATTGAAATTGATTGAGATTACAAGGATTATAATATTGTATTATGAATGTGGAAATGAAAGAAGTAATTTTGTAGCTTTCTTAGTTAATTGTTTCAAATTTAACAATCAGCTAAAATGCAAGTTTTTTAATGAAAATGATATTAGTTAGTGTTACCATGTGGAGTTGTTCCGATTAAAACCTAGAGTGAATTTTTCATAAATATCGAGAAATTATAGTCAATTTAAGATAATTTAACTGCTGAACAAAATATATCTCAAAAAATCTAAATTATATTCATAAAACAACAACTTAAATCGAATCTAAAGTATAAAATAAAAACTGTTTTTTGCGAATACTAAAAAGAATACGAGTCAAAATTCATAATTACTCTAACAATCAACAAAAAGCAACTATTTCAATGAATAGAACAATTTACCAACACAGCGTAAACAAAACCTTACAAAAGCCTACGCTTCAATCCACATTCAATAGATACTAATGGATCCACGCGGGTTTAGTTAAACTTAATTAAGTACCTCATACGTGGTATTCAACGTGGCTACTACTATTTATCGGATGGAGTATGGGTCTAACGTAACCACAACTGTCAGGGTTTTACGGGAAGCAGTATTTTATTGTACGTCGCATGTGTATTTTAATTCTAGATAAAATCCTGTATGATATGAAAATTTAGATCAGAACTTTCACTTAAACTGGACGTAGAATTTTTGAATTTTGAGTTTTTGAACGTATCGACATTGCCTTTTGGGATGGTGAAACAAGTATTTAATATTATACACTTACCACTTACTTATTTTAATAAAATGCAGTTTTTTATAATCTTTTATACATAGATACGTACGTTATGCTAGTAGTCAAGCAAGCAAAGCAATGGGTAAAAACGAGTTCATATCCGAAGTGGCATTACGCGATGCTTTGTCAGTGGATCGCCAAAGGGATTTATGTCATCATAACAATTGACTGAGATGGATCGGAAGGCTCGCAATATTTTCGGATTGCCTTTTTTTATGGCGATTCGTTTTCATTATTTTCATTTCATTCTCGGATTTGCTGTTTTATTTTTTATACGATCTGTTTTTGATGAGGTACGTCAATTAAAAATATATGATTTTATTGAAATTTTCCGTTACACGTGACTCAATCATAATTTTATATTTTTCTAATGGATTCTTAATGTTTTAGCTGCCTTAAAACTCCGTTGCTATGCTATCCGTATATTATTTTAATTGTAATTCTTTTTCTGTAACGTATAATGAAACTTGGTTACAATTTTCACGAGTCTTAAGATTAAACAAGTTTCACAAATGTAAAATATTCCAAGTTGCGACTTTGAAGACACTTTGTCAACATTTACATTTTGATATTCACGAAAGATTCTCCCGCGATTTCAAACATCCGGCCCTGTTGTCTGAAATTTCAGAAATGACGTTGCGTACCCCAATTTCCACTGATAAGGTCTAAACGAGCAAGTTGAAAGGTTGAATGTCAGTCCGCTTCATTCGCCCGGCGCGGCGCGATACTAAATGGATTAGGGTAAACAGTGTAAAGAGTCTTTTGTATCCGAAATTAAATGTCACCCGATGTCATTATTCAGGGCCGGCTGACACTCACACGATCCGCCTCTGCCGGTTGCCAGTTCGGCGATCACAGTTTTACATCTCACGACTCATTTAACAATGAAAAGTCTATAATTGTTTGCTTGGTAAATGGAGGCTTATTCAATGAGATCAAACATTAAACCCTAAAGTGTTTTTATGTATATTGTTTCCCAATCGACTTTGTTGTTTGTTAATGTTGATTATTCTCTGTGTATTTTTATAATTTTAAACTTTATAGCCTATCCAAGTATCCACCCACACTTCCCTAGTGGCTAGGGTTATCTCAATCCAATTATTAACAAACATCAAATGAATGCACTTCTCGCCTTACTGCGGAAGTTTTAATTTAAAAACAATGTTTTTTAATGCAAATATATTTTAAAAGTAGCATTTCATTTGCGAACGGCAAAGTTATTGGGTAGTTAGTTTTACACAGCGTGTTTGTATTGGTCATAATTTACTTCAACATTTTTTTATTACGTTTTTTACTATCACTTCGGTATTCAAAATAAATACGCCGTAAGGAAAGTTAATTTTAATTTTATAAACTGAAATTGGTACTAAAACTTAAACTGTTCTGGAACATATCGTGAGGAAACCTGTTAGCATTCTAATTGCGATGAGAATACAATTGTAACCTGTCATGTATAGAATGTTTCCCTATGCAAAAAAAACTATGGACATGCATCAAATATGTATTTGGACATACATCTTAAACTTATTTAAAACGATTGATAAATGCCAAACGATCTGAATGAATATCAATCATACTGTACCTTTGGGACTAATTTGCGATTTAAAACGATTGATAAATGCCAAACGATCGAATGAATATCAATCATACTGTACCTTTGGGACTAATTTGCGATCCTATTTCGCTTTTTTTTAAATATCGTATCGTTTGTTGCAAAAGGTTTATTAGCTAATCCATTAATTATATCCGTAACGGCTGTCGAAGATGCCGCCAAACCAAACTTTGCTTGCCAGTATTAATGATAACACTATGTCTGTCATTTGACTCCGTCTGTTTGTGTGCCCAGTGTTTAAGCATTTGGGAATCGCTATTATTGATTAGTTAAATGCATCTGTGTAGGATAAGTTGTTTGTATTATTGCATAAATATTTTTTGTGGAGAGATGAGTTGTAATAGAAAGAAGTTAAGATATGTTTTCTCTGCTCACATTTGTTTCTTTTAAGTTATTAATTGAAATTGAAAATAATAATAAAATTACTATAGTTTAAAGTTGATTGAGCAATTTATCGACTCAGATACAAAAGGCACGAGCTCAATCTCGTTTTATTTGATATTTAACAGGGAATAATAAAATTATGATAAAAATACACATTCAACTCTGCTTGAATTTTATCAAAAATAAGACTGCAGAAGCGAACGCAATTACCGTAAATTCGTTGTCCCAAAAAAATCGTAAATCCTATCTACTAGCAACTTACGGCAATTTTAACAGAGTTAAAATAAATTACAGCTCGCCGAGTCATTCCAATTCCACGACTGTAATTCACATGTGGCAATAACATCGTAAAATTATTGGATCACATGACAAAATTATACGGTCGCAAAGCATGGCTCAATTTCCATAACGACCCTCAATAAACCCTGGTCTATATGAAAGCGGCTTAGACTCTAAAGGTACAAAAGTAAAGTCTGAGATTATATGATCTAGGAAATCTGCCGGAGGCCGTTGAATAGGAACAGATGATTGTCCAGCAGCGTAGTGTGATCACGCCTTTATGGAAACCTAAGCTGTAGTTAGCGTTCAACCGGCGCGTACCGTATGCGCTGAACAAACGTAGTAAATGTATAAATGTGGGTATGCGTAAGTGACAGGATGCAAGCCCATCGACGCTACTAGAAATATTGCTGTGGTTTCCTCGCGATGTTAAGTGCATGAAAAGTACTAAAATAAAATATACTAAATCGATTATAAAACATATTTTACAGCAAACATCCGAATGCTTGTGATCCAAGCCGGCAAGGGTGCGTGACGTACGTTTTGCACTTACGTGAGTTATTGAGTCATTATGATTATCACGGGTTTTACCTTCCCTTGTTGCCACTCAATTTTCCTTTATTAGAAACCTTTTGGTACAAAGCTTTTTGGCGATTCGATCTTCCATTATCTGTTCCAACTTCAAACCCTATATCGGTCGCTGCTTGAATTCGAATCAAGTCCTAACTATAACATAATGTGCAGTTAAAATTCGAACAGTTGGAATTCAACGGATGAGACTTCGTGAAACTATCGAAAAACAAATGATAACGTAATAATGTTATTTTGTTTGTTTCATCCAACCTTGCTAGTAGCTCTATTATTTGTTTGTACAGAAATATTTCAATTTGTTAGACTGACTAATCGAACTTTTAGGATACGTAGATTTTTTTGTGTTGGCCGTAAAGAAAAAGAATCGCCTAGCTATGAAGACTATCTATGTGATCCCATATAAGAAGTGGTGAAAAACGTTTTTGGCCCCAACTTTACTTTTAAATTAACGTAAGAAGGTAACAATAATGTCTTAGGCGTGGCTACTGATGATGACTTCATTCAACCTCGTGGTATAGACTTTAAGTTATTGTCTGCCTATCCCTCCGATAAATAATGACCAGGTGTGAATGGAACCATTAGAATATTGTGTGCAACAGGTAATACGTTAAGTCAGCATGCCAAACATCTATTATAACAATAATATTCCTTATTATTACTTACCAAGGATCATTAAAGATTTTTATTTCCAAAATAAACGTTTACTAGAACATTGTAAGGTAGGTACTACTGGTCATCGCACCAAGCGTTAGCCTGTTAAAATAACAGAACATAGCATAATAATAAAAATAAACTGGAACTTTTTAAAACCGATAGAACTTTAATTGTTTCCTGACCTACTCACACTACTTTCAAGTGTGTTCAAGGAGCGATAAACTATCGCAGTTCGTAACTAAACACAGAAAAACTTTGAAAACTACTCTGAATTTGGTACAGTATTTTTGTGTTTCCGTGTAATGGTAGCGTAGGCTCAAAGTATCCAAACTGAGACTTTAGGTTCCCTACAGAATACCTGTTTTTTCAGCAAAGTTAGCTTTTTATCCTGAGATTTACCGACTCGAGGGGCTTGCCCGTATACTATTTGTTGGCAACACAGTGACGTAGAACTTTTAGAGTAGGGTTAGCTGGTTTTGTGTTTACCTACTTCCTTTGTTGAAAGTTTGGACACATTTTTTTACAAACGACACCAACCAATTGGCTGGAGGTTTCGTGGGGCGAAATGTGTACATTTTAAGACGAATGGTATCAATAATGTTTCAAGACTTATTTGAAATGTTTCACGGGGCAACATTTTAAGCTGACACTACAATGCATTAGTTTAGAAGTTTTGTTTGTTGAAAATGTTACCAAAATTCGTGGCCATTTTGTGCAACGTCATCTGGTATCCAAGCAAAGTAATTAGCCTGTGTTATGGTAACCAGACTGATACTACTTAAGTTGTTTTTTTTTTATCCAAATAAAATAAACAAAGTAACTCAACAGTTATATTGACAAGAACTTATAATTTTAAGTCATCAATTACGGCGGTCCATCCTACTTCTGGTAATTTATTATGCAATAAATCTTCGTAAATCCGAACAGTTGTTCCTCAAATTCCCTAAGCCTGGGAAATGTCACTAAGTCGTCCGTATAATCTTCCAGCTATAGACGGCATCGCTAGGAGTATTGTGTTTGAGGCATAACAAACAGGATAATGACCATTGCTCTGTCTCAAACCTTAGCAAAGATTTAGAAATGGTTTTCTTGTAAGTACTTAATTCTTATGTTACAAAGTTAATTGCGACTCTGGTAGGAAAATATAAATAACTGGCCAAGTGAGTGTCGCGGGCCACGTTTAATGTAGTGTTTCTTACTTCTCCAAAGCGAAGGTATTACTTGTGTAATTGATGTATATTAAGCAATATTTCCTATTAAATTCATTATGATTAAATTCATTAAAATTTTCGACTGAAAAATCTGGCGAGTAAGAATAGGTACTATTGTAAATAAATACCACAATGCTTGGTCATCCAGGTTTACCTTCATACGACAACAGAGAATCTGACCTTTCAATTTCCACTGACAATGTGGTCACAGAATGCATGCTCTTGACGACAAGCACTCCGAAGTCTGAAGTACGCCAGCGCAGCGCTCCAAATCTGACTTTAACTTTGTCTTGCTGATCAAGTTTGTATGTGAATTGTACAATAATTCGAGTATCACCTTGTTATCTATTCTATCTCTACAAATTTCAGTGACAACCTCTGTGGTGCATGTTGTTTTAAATAAAATATTTAAGAATTGAAGTAAAAGTTTTTTTTTTACAGATAGATTTTCAAAAAAAAGCTAAACTCAAATAGACATTGTGAAAATAGTTCCTTAGGTACATAAGAATTTTATCAAAATTTGTCAAATAAATAGTAAATATGCTACTCCGAACCTCGGCACTAACAATAGACTCTACTAATAAAGGATGTGCATTGTGCATAATCCATCTCGGTTGAAACACCCACGAACAATAAATTAATGCTAATTAAATAAAATGTAGCCTTGTGCACATCGCCTAATCCGGTCTTGCGTAATGTTCAGAGAATACACAGTTTTAGAATTATGTGAACAGAGCCTTGGAGTTTTGCACCCACAGTTGAATGGCCAGTATACTATGATCATCTTCATGCTTCGGAGATTATGAACTTGGTTTTCTGTAATCCACTTTCGATTACTTCGGCTGGTATTAACGTAGGAAATGCGTAACTTACAGATTGTCGATATAAAATCTTTACTCTACTAATATTGTACTCAGTGCGGCTGTATTTTTTATAAGTCACCTTCTCACTGTTTATTGAATTGACTTGGGCTTGCAAATGATGATGTCTAAGTCAAAGTTTAAACCAATAAAAAAAATCATTGATTTCTGCAACCATTTAACTCTGTACACAAAAATTTGTTACTTATATTGTTTTTATTTTTATTTATGCGTAGTGTTGTAATTATGTAGCTGTAAACGTAAAATACGTAGCTAAATAACAAACAATTCACAATCTTAAGATCCGACATACTGTATCCATAATTGGCGAGTAAACCCTTAAGCTAACATTAACATAAACCAAAATGCCTACAGAGCATCTCGTACATAAGAATCTGATATGTCATCATAGTCTTGTTACTTCGGTAAATAATTGCTGCGATCCTTGATAGTTTGACATAAATGAGCTGCTCGTGCATGCTCGGGGTTCAAATAAGCTTGCGAGTTGCAACATCAATTGTTTTCTGTATTGAAGCGACATTTGAGGCTAAGAAGCACTCGAAATACATGCACAGTGATTTACTCTAGGATATACACGAGATGGTCCTTGTGCTAAATATTTGAAAAGTTTGATCGCGCATGTGACTATTTTTGGAAAAATATTATAGGTACTCAGTCTTTTGCATCTTTATTAGATACAGCATCAGGAGGCAATCTTTAACCATACTCTTTACCCATATAGTCCCATACAACGGGACACTGTGCCTGGTACATTGTTGAGATGGAATAGGCTTGCCCAACACCTAAACCATCCGCTCTAATTATGTAGGTACATGAAATAACTTGGTAGTTTACATAATATTTTAGCAGAAGTTCTCTTTAAAGAGCAAAGAAAGACTCCCTTTGCCGTAGAACCAAAAAATACATCATCAAGAGTAAATTCATTCCTTAGATAGATTATTCTTAATTCCTTATTCATACCCTAAGCATCGCATTTTGCCTCATTTTTTTCAGATTACTTTACCGTTAATTTGTATGGCACAGTTCTAAGATATTCATAAACTTCTTTCTTAAATACGTGACAAGTATCGTAATTCATGAAGCCTACAAAAAAATAATTTGCCAAGTTCATTAAGTCTTTATGCTAATGAGTGAGCGATTCAAAGTCAGAGGTCTAGACATAATTTTACTTAGAATAGTAATGACTCAATATTGTTTACAAAAATATTTTCAATGTACGTAGGTACGAGTATGTATATATTTCATATAAACTTGCGTAGGAAAATTCACCAAACAAATCGACGATACAAAATTACTACCAGAGATTAATTTACTCAGATGGATAATTATCTATATGTACCTACATACTAATAAGTAGCCTACGGATTGCAAAGGTATGATTCATATCGATTATCCTTACCTAAGCCAGGCGCAGGAAATTAGATACTTACCTACTCGTTTTTAATTGTAACACTAATCAGAGCCAAAATCTGTGCTCACAGAGCCGTAGCGAATTTGCCTTGAGAATGGATTTCTATATTTTCACAGGGCGACGGGTTTACCCAACACTGTGGTAACAGTGTGGAAATGAATGAACGTGATTCGTAGTAAGCATTACATTGCACCCCTGAGTGGTTATTAATCAGAGAGTAGATAAGAAGACGCGTCATAGTGAGCGAACAGACCGAGATTTCCATTGTTTGTGCGCAAGCTTCGACCATTCGCTAACGCTAAGAACTGCACTTCTTTGCACACAATAGTCCGTGGGAGACTCCCATGAGCCTAGTAATTAGTTGGGCAACCATTTGCACCTTGTGACAGTAAGATTATAGAATGGGCAAGGAACGCTCTACTTTTCTACAAATGTTAGTTTATATAAGCGGATTTTCTGCGTTATTTCGTCTGAATGCCGGGTCATTCTTTACCTAGCAATTTCCTGTTCTGACTCACTTCCCACAGACCGACCTTTATTTGTTCTACCTAACCAATTAATTTAGTTTGGCATCTCTACAAATGTTTATACCTTGTTTGTTACCCTTACTCACATTTAACCTGAATTTCTGCAGTATAGATCTGACTGTTTTAAATATTTATAAAATATGCGGAGTTACTTGTGGTGGTCTCAATTACTCTCAATAACTTTATATAACAATTTTCAGACATAAAACGATATCGTTTTATGTCAGAAACTATATTCTCTTCATAATTTTTTAACATCTAATTCGAAGCTAGTTTTTACAGAGCGCAAACTTTGTTTCCAACATGAGTCAAACTTGTGTCTAACCATGATTAGACACAAGTTTGACTACACCACCACCACTTCTATAATTAAATAAGGTCATTAAAATTGTTTGTGTATTAAATTATAAATACCCGTTAATTGTTCTTGGCTAATAAAGTTATCACCTGCCACGGGCATTAAACTCTGTTTTCATTATTGGTATGCGTTACGCAAGTTCTAGCGATAAATTTAGATTATTGCCTGTATTACCACCTATTTGTTTCACAATACTTATTTGTCAGGTGGGCATAACTGCATCGGTAAAATTATTTATTGTCTATGGACTGTCACTGAATCATATTTGATAGATTGGTCCAACAGCCCACGTGCAAGGTCATAGTTGACTGTTAGGGTCAAATTAAAGAAAACGAACAATGGGAGGGTTAAATATGACAAGTTTTAGTATGCCTTTCACCATCTTGTACAGCCCGATTAAATATCATTAAAAGGTCTTGTCTTTGTTTGTGTCATCCAAAATGGTTAGTGATAATAAGTGTCAAATTGGTGCTTAATTCAAAAGTGCTCAAAAAATTGGTGCTCAAATGCAGAGAATACTTGGAATATAGAAGATATAGCTAATACCTACATAGTATTATGTAGGTAAGTATGTTTTTTCAAAATGACTATTAACTGAAATAATAAACTGAATACGAACATGAACCTGAACGGGTACATGTTTAGACTGTTTCAGTTTAAACTGATTAGATAATAAACCTTTGTCGCCAAATGTATTCAACATTATTTATGCGTGATTTCGTAACAGTATTGTTCATACACTCACTAATCTAATTCAGTAGTATGCATTTAGAACGATTGGAACAACCCTTTATGAATATGGAAGCTTATAATTCACACAGCCGTATTCATAATTCATTTTCCATTCCCTTTTGGATTGACTAAACAGTTTTGTCTATCAAAGCGAAACCAACTAAAATTAATAGATGCATAAGCAATTTGAAAACAACAGAATTGGATTGAAGGATTTTCATCAGAAATTAACATGTGACTAGTAAGTACGAAATGATTTATATCATCATTCTAAATTGAGGGTTTTTCTCTTTTTGTGAGTTATTAAACTTGTGACAATGATATAATTGTTAACAACACATAAATACAAAACTCGTGTCACTTTGCTGACCATTTTTTTATATTGCACAGGTACTCGTAATATTGCATAGGTATAATTGAAAAAAGTTGAATTGAAAAAACTATTAAAAAAATGCAGGTGGCATCATTTTGTTTTCTTGGTTTACGTATAAAATTTGGTCATCACGAATTATTAAAAAACAAGAAATATCATTACTATTTTTTTAAATTGCAACTCTTAATTACCTTCATAAATATATTCATAGTTTTCTGTTAAAACCTTATGCATTGCTCCTAATCATCACAATTACTTTCGTGACAACTTCTCAAGTTCTGCAATATTGAACCGAGTGGGTTATTAGGGATTTTGCAATTAGCTTTGACTGTCACGACCATCATCATCGAAAATCACGATTGTAAATGATTGGATAGTAGATACCTGGCAATCTAATTTCACAGCCGCATCACAATGCAATTTTATAGGTACGTTTCAACACATACGTTTCCACACCTATTTTCGTGTTCTATCGGAATGAAATATCCACGCAAATTGACACATTGATCGCGAGCGACAAAGAAACGAGATCAACGCTACAAACCCGCCAGCGATTGTGGATAATCTTCACAATTGTACATCTCAATCAAGTTCGTAAGTGGCGTAACAAACATATCAAAGATCTAAGTCTTGAGTTGTGAATGCCTCCCAGTTTTGCGAAACAGTCTCGCCCGAAACCTGCCCATCGCATATTCTTCACGGCCAGACGCGGTTTCCAAGTATCAAATTTATTTTTATGTATATTTTTATTGTTTGCCGTGTGGATTGTCGCCTCCTTAGGGGCTGTTTGTATGCGGACTGAGAAGAATTACGTGCGCGACGGAGCGGATCCACTTTAGAAGTAGCGATAAAACAATTTGTTTAGAAAATGTGCTGTATAATGCCTGCATATGGATCATGCCGAGCGGAATCTGTAAGCCGTAGGTTTGCTGTTTATTTTATCGGCGGGCGTGTCCTGGGGGCGACAAAACGCGGACAAAAATGCATTTTTCTCGCATTAGATAGCCGAGGAACGCGCTCTCTTATTTCGCAGAGTGCAGTTTTATTTGTCGCGTCGCACGCGCGGTTGATTGTATAATTTTGTTAGCTAATCTCGCTGGGATTGCACGGAGACGCGGCCAGTTTTCAATTTCACATTTGAATGCTACGAGCGTTGTTTTCGCATAAATTGCGTTAATTCTACCCCACAGCCGCGCGATGCGGTGCGGTAACTCTATAGCTATAGACTATAAGTAACTGTAGCCTGAGTGCAATTACTCGATAAATATTCTGTAATCCGTAACAAATTAGCGCGTAAACGACCGAAATATTTTAACTAGATCGTTTGGGCTGTTTAGTCGGATTGACAATTGCCCGCCATTATAGGATGTATATAGGCACTAATGAGGCTATAACAATGCTTATTTCGAAAATCTTTCATTTACATAATATCATAAGGATTATTCATCATAGCAAATAACAGGCCGATTATTATCTACAAACTAGTGCTATCTTTTAAATTAAGGACGAACATAAAAAAAATCATAGAGCCCTTCTCGTAAAAAAATTGTCAATAATTATTTTCATACCTTTCATAAACGACCAAGCTTTAAATGCTTAAATGAAGAAAATACACTTTATAAAATCCGGCTGCACCAGTTTTAGTAATTCCTAAATCTGAATAATTTATCCAGTGTGTGTTGAGTCACGTTTATTCGCTGCACCCTGTGGAAATGTTTCCGACAGCGGGGTGAGGACGTAGATACAAGCTGACCGATATTGTTAGATGTTTAACGATAACGACATAGACGATAATTCTCATTCTAACCAAACTACGTGCGTATAATGGTGAGCATACTTTAAATATTCTGAGTAGGTATATTTGAATAAACTACTGACTATGTTGGTTGATATTTTGAAATGTCTAAAATAAAAACCTTAACATCATAATACCTTTTTTTTAACTATAATATAGTCGTTAACATCATTATTTTATACACATAAAAATAAAAATAATATTTTAGATCGCCATTTACTTATTAATATGTAAAAAGTTAAGATCCTGTTTGTTTATGGTTTCATTTATCGACTATTTTTCGACAAAGTTTGTTTGTTTTTCCTTCACTGTTGATTCAGTTCTCAGAACACACTTTTAGTCGTTTTGCCCCTCAGTTTTAGTTTAAAGTTTAAAGTTGGTAAACTCTTCGCTTATCGCTTCGCTTATGAGGGTCCTGGCTACTTTAGTTCTCAGCAAGTGGAAGCTGTGCTCTGAAAGCAATCACGCTGGTGTCAACGTTTAGAGTAATTTCTTTGACTTCCGCCAACGATAGCTGCTATTACGTAGTAAACGACTCTATTCAGAGAAACTAACGTTGTTGTAGAAGGAATGACGGGCTGGAGCTAATTCATTTATTAGATTATAAATTAAATTACTGATGATGAAGGAATCGTTCTTAATATTTGTTTAATAAATACGTATATTTTGTTAACTATGGATCGTTACAAATGATATCTGAGTAGCTCAAGTGATCAAAGCGATTGACGCGAGCTAAGCCGCGAACGAGTTTTATTCTAATACCTAATATGGAATAAGTAAAAGATCATTCAAAACAATAAGGATATTATAGTGATCATTAATGCTAGAACTTAGCCGTAACTTGTTCTCAAGATAATTATTAAAATTGTAAATCCAATTTACCAGTTATCATAGCAATCAAAATTGTCTATCACGCCTAATGACCCGAAAATTTATTTAAACAATCTTAATTGCATTAATATGTGCATTTTAAATTGTTTAGTCTACAAGGTTTTGATAGTAAAACTTAAATGTTCGAACTAGATTAGGTTTAAGGTAACGGTGTAGTAAATTCTAGGTTTGGTTTATCAAGCCGCCTTTTTCGTAGGAGGTTTATGCCGTTATAAATTTCCGACACACCCCGATTTAAGCCTGATTGTGGAAAAGCTACGTAGTTTAGGTCTAAATAGCTTGCAACTTAGATCTAGATTATTTTCATGTGACATTTTATTCTAAGCAAGCTGTAGCACTTCGTTATGTGCGTCATGTTACGCAATTTGAGATTTGTTACTGAGATGGTAATGAACATTTTGGACAGAAAAATATTACTGATTTTATTTTAATTATGTCGGTTAGTTTCCTAAGTTTTAATACTTAGTGTTTTTTATTCTTCTATTCCGCATAGAGACAAATCCAACAAACATGAAAATATGCCTTACTAAAAATTACGGCTTCGGCAGAAATTAATTGGAATGTGTTGCTTCGAAATCCAATTCTTAAGTACCTTTCCTAGAGGTGCTGGATGAAACACTTATAACTGTTGCAATTGTATTGAACAAGCTGCTATTGATTGGATTGAGAAAGAAATTGCAAACATGCATTGTGAAAACAAATTGCTAGGAAAACATATCAAGGTAATTTAATAAAGTAACTTGTAATTTTTCATTACAGTGGTATAGTGACGAAGAAGTAGCAAAAAGAGAAAGAAATAGATGTTCCTTTTCATAAATCTGTTTCAATACGAGTAGGTATTTATAAATATGGTTTCTAGTGAATAGCTGATGGTCCTAACTTCTGCTGTAATATAAAGAATAACCATTAGAAAGATATATTCTTCGAATCATTCAACAAACTCACATGCTGCTTGTTTAAAACAGTTACTTTCATTGGTATGTAGTATCAAGTAAAATATGTAAACCAGAAGTAAGGTATGAGGTACTTACGCCCAATATGCTTTTTTATCACAGTATTCTTGTTCATCTCAATATTCTTCAGCCTATGGTCAAACATCCCATCAGCTCAAACACCTGCCCTCGTTAACAAAACAAGCACGACACTGGGAATGGCTTTCCAATTTTCCGTCGGAATGAGTGACACCGAATCCTATGGGTGCCGTGAACGTCCCACGAAATGACGGCGCTGTGCGTGTCCCGCCTCAATCATTGCGACAAGAGCCAGGTCAGGCGGGGTGCACAAGTCTAACAAGGATTAAACTGTCCTATTTTTCAGTGACGCCATTTCAGTGTTATTTGGGTTGTAGAGTTTTGATTCAGGTAGCAGTGTTTGTCAGCCCATCACGTGAACCTTCCGAAATAAGCTGACCTGCGATTATTGGTCCGATGATCGTTTTTGGTTTGTAGAGCATTCAGTGTCCACTAATACAAACTGAATTGCGATTATACGATGTCATTGATGAATTTGGCTTGTAGAGTAGCTGAAAACATTTTTTCTGTGATGTCAGTTTTTTTGGTGGTTGGAATAAAGTGATGGAAGCAAGTGAGACCTTTGTTCAGTGAAACAGAAAAAAACTGTGTTGATTTTGATCATCTGCACATTTAACTTTGACAATATATTTAGGATTTAAAGAATGTATTTATAGTATAGATTCTGTTGCAATTTAAAAAGAATTGAATTTATATG
Organism: Xanthorhoe spadicearia; assembly: GCA_947086425.1. Taxonomy (NCBI): domain Eukaryota; kingdom Metazoa; phylum Arthropoda; class Insecta; order Lepidoptera; family Geometridae; genus Xanthorhoe; species Xanthorhoe spadicearia. The sequence goes on from OX352199.1 coordinate 8,189,606, forward strand.
ACGGATTTTACTGACTCATACAAACTAACTCGAGCTTTAACCCTTTCGCCAGCCCTGGACGACCTATATCCAGCGATTGAAAGCAAATCATGACGCGTGTTAGCGATTAGATTACAATCTCATTTCCATAAGTGTACTGAACCACATTTCAGTACTGCGATTTCAAATTATCTCTGGTTGCTTACCAAAGCAATTTCAGAGTTGTTTAAGTGGTGGATTGTTTACCGATAGCATTGATCATGTTTATGATCTTCATTTTCTGTGATCTATCAGTAAGAAATAGATTACATTGAGACTACAAAATATTTTCTTAAATTATTAAACTATAATGGTCATAAAAGAAAGTTGAAGATCTGTTTAGGCTAGCATTAGACAAAGAAAATGAAAATTAATATGTCATACAAATAAATGTGATTTGCCCATAAAAAACTTTCTTATTTTCAAAATTGATTATAATGTTATAAATTCATTGATTTCACATTGATTGACAGAAATGAAACTACTACACAATTTTCACTTCATAAAATACAGTATTTAAAGAAATTCTTGATATAATAATAGTCAAATCATAATACGTTTATTTTGCTACTTGAAATTCTAATTCATGTAGGTAGAATGCAATCCATTCGTAGGTTCCACCAGAAATATTATAAATTTGTTTTACCATCAGCGGGATCAGAATGAGCATAACGACAAATAGGTAAGTAGCACTCTCTTTGACAACTTTCTGGTGCCGATACGTAGGATTGCCAAAAATATATTTTCCATATAAGAGTTCTAATTCAAATAAAGGGTAAGTGGGTGATTTCTGACGTGCCGAAGAGATTGTACAGTCAGCAAAAATATTCATACCAAAACAAATCTTATGACTGAAGAATAAGGGCCTGCAATCTTTCAATCTTTTGTGAGTACTGTACGAAAGGGTCGCCAGTTTCGTGTGTCGAATGTATAACGACGACCTACATTTTTGTTTGGCTGCGGACGGAAACACAATCAAAACTCAATTCGAAAACACTTCAACTCATCGTCGCATCACGCAACTCGCTTGACAAATCGAAACTACGCGAATGCGATGATAAAACTCGATTGTAAGATCGGACATGCAACTTCCATCTGTATTTAAAGCTGGGTAGGAATGAAAGTTCAGTGTGGTAACTTGTTTGTCGGGATAAGGTTTATTGGGTCCATAGGATGCAAAGTGCACCTACGCTTGAATGCTAGAACGTGGAATGCTTGCTGATTAATTACCTCCAATAGATATGCTGTGCATTTGCCATGAAGAGATCCCATTTCGCGGGAAAATTTTACTACGCTATCCGAATGCAAAGTTCCTGGCACGATAGATAAAAGTTTATCGACAAATAAGGTTTTATTTGTACTTAGTTCATAACCAAAGAAGATTAACTTTAAATTTGGACTTTGCATTTATCTTTCGGGGGAAACTATAGAATGCTTATCAATTCTGCGCACAAAACCATGTTAAACACGTGAACAGAATATCTTTGTGTTCTAGTAGACCGGATTGAACAGGACAATGATGTTTTTGTAATGTCTGTTGCACTATATTCCAATTTTGAGTATGAAATACATTTGAAATAAATGCGAATGCTTTATCCGAAATTTTGGTATGTTTAAATCATACGTCCTTTAAATTAGTATCTTAAGATATCTGATTCTATACTAATTTAATCCAGCATCAAATTAACAAAGCTTACTTCATCATCATTTTGTTCAGAATACCTAAATACGAATTCGAGTTAAGCTTAATCAAGCGTTTGCTTACATACGTGCAAAGCCTAATAACATAAATTCGTTTGATATTATGTCCACGAATCCAGCGACTCCAAATTAAATCTGTAATAAGTACTAATCTGTAAAAAAGTTTACCAAACACGTCTCTTCGATTAGACACCCCGAAAGAAGTGGGCCGGTACTGCCCTGCCCAGGGATTTTCATATCTGAGTTTTTTGAAATCCTTAGACGAACCTACAGCCACCAGGCCTAACTGATGTCCCCGATAGACGTAAAAGAGGAAGAACCTAGGAACAACTGATAGACATAACTCTACAAAATACTATCCAATTGGGCCAGAAGACCATTGACAACGATCTAAAGTTAGCTCAGCTATTCCTAGTCACTGCCAGTCTGCCATTCCTTTAGCCCAATATGTGCACAAAATGTCTTTCAAGTAATAATGAAGTGCGATTAAACATCGTATTGTTAGTGGCCCGGCTATTGAGTGACGTGGAGTGAGCGCGCAACGTGCCACAGAATAATGCAGCCAAATGAAGCGACTGACGTGGCTCCCGAGAGCTAATGTACTTCTAGAATTTTCTCAATTGATTGCCTACTTGTTCTAGAAACTTTCGGTAGTAGGTGCTTAAAATAGATGCGCTCCTCGTAAGATAAGACTTTTCATAATCTGAATATTGTTTTATAACTAAGTAAAGTATGTAACTGGTTTCTGCATTGCAATTGTTGGATGAATCAAACTGTGGTAATGTTGGTTTATTATTGTTCTTAGCAGTACAGTTAACCATCCAATTTTACTTGTACTTTACGTTCAACTAAAATAGCAACAAAAGTTAACAAAAATAAGTTGACAAGTGAATTCTAGTGACGGAGTTTTTAAGCCGCCTGAAGACCGTTATAGTTAAATTATTTTAAAGCCAGTACTAACTCATTTGTCCCTGTAACATGAAAACAGTCAAATGATAATTATGTACTTCTGTAAATCACCCATCCCGACATTCAACCATTCATTAGTGACCACGTAGAACGTTGCACTTGACGATCTATTAAAACAACGAAGCAAACTTAACCACAAATGTTTTTCTTTCATCTTTTATACAACATATTTTGTTAAGAGCCTGCATGCAAGACAATTTACAACACAGTAAGCAGAACTAAGGTTTTGCTTGAATATATTTTACGATAGTTTTACGACCGCCATTCATCATACAGTACAAATGTTCAACCAGCTTTAACAAGGTGTAATATCTCTTAGCTCTCTTAGCTCTTAAAAACTAAAGGTAATAAATAAATACCCTAGCTACGCACTTTATAGTCCCAGTTTAATGATATGGCTAATTTTAGTTCGAATGTGCATATTATAATAAGTATTAGGTACTATTAGTTAGTAGGTAAGTTATAAGTGTAGGTATAAAGTTAGATTTACGTAATGAACATAAAGTAAATTACGATGCCTTGTATGTAACATACTGTGTTTTTTTACAATAGGTACAAGATTCACTCACACAGCACCACAGCTTCTGTATCCATAGTTTTTTATCCGAAAAAATTAAGTGCACACACATGCTTTAAAGGAGTTAGGTAACTTCTTGAGAAAAAATTTAGTTTTCGAAAATGGAATAAGCTTGTTACTTGTCATGTAGGTACTTAATAATAATAATGCTTTATTTTTTAAAAATGTGAACATTATAAATTATATGATATATGTTGGCACTTTTACCCCGTAAGTAATCTAATATGCTTCAAAATCAGAAAAAATGACAACTTTATCTCCGATATACAGTCGTGATTTAAACATGAAAGAGCTTTCGGATCTTTGATTTATTAAGAAGTGTGAAATAACGCAAATGTTTTCGAAGTGGATCCGGAAATATCCTTTATTTTGTAGAATATCCTTTTCCACCTAGTTCATCAGACTCAACGTTGTGGAAACTCAATCGAATAAAAACAATGTCTTCATCCTGAGCTCCCCGAGGTTAACAAACGCGCGGTCGTCGCTCTGCCGACAATGGAATGCAAGAGCTCAGCACAGGGCTACCAATCTGCCATCGAACTAAAAATATTCTGAAAACACAAGTTGGAAATACTGAAAATGCACGGAAAGCATCGATTCAGATCCTAAATCGAGAGTCGTATCATAATTATTATAACACGTCAACTTCCCTTGATTTATTTTGCACATCTCTTGAAGTTAATTACAACTGTGTCTGATTGGGATTTGGAAATATTGACGTGATTTTTGTAGAAATTGACTCAACATCAGTTAATACTTACATAGATATAGCCATATAAACTGTGATACAGTTAAGATCTAAAGACGTTGGAACAATTGAGTACATAAATGGAAGCCTTTAGATTTTCAGACACTCATAATATACCCCAACATCATTTTACTACATCCTGGGAATCAGAAGATGCGATTGTTGCAAATAAGAAACTGAACAATACATGACAATAATATCCACCAACAGCATCACTTCATTTTGCAAACCTCTTTTAGCACAGCACACTCATTGGTGGATTTTTCCTCACTGCTCCAACTCTAGTAGAAACACTAAGGGGTGGGTAGCCCTGACAAATAAGTCAGGTTCTATTGAACGTGTTTAATCGATTCGGATCAAGTATGAGCTGTAGTCAGCCACGTCACTAGTGTTGACGGAGAATTACCTGTCGCCCCACGTGTCAGGGAAAATGATTGTTTTGTTTACCGTCAGCAAAATGAGAATGCACATGCAAAGTACTTATGCAATATTTTTTTGCTATGTGGTTGTGGGCAGGTATTGTGAAATAGCGTCGAGATGTAAACAAGGGAAAGCACGGCAAATTCCAGGCTCTTTGTTTTTCTAGAACGCAGTTTGTTATAAAACTGATAATCTCTAACACTTCTTTTATTTCAAAGTTTCAAATGTATTTCAGTATCTCACAGCGGTGTACACTATGTTACCATTTAGGATGAAAAAGATTTTGACCTGATTTTTTTGCATAATTTGTAGAAGAACAAAAACATCTCTATTGTTCAATAGGAATATAATCAAACTTTATGTTCTGTATTCACAAGTACCAAAAAAATACTATGACTTTTAAAACATACTGGGTTATAAAAAAGCGCTTTTTCATTTACAAACAAGCAACAAAAGTTAGTGTCATCATTAACTCTGCAACCATGTTAGTAAAAAGGGGCTGTTTCATGACTTATTTCTTTGTTAAGAGATGTTCACTAGGGGTGAAACAGGTCATTAAAATCCCACACTAACTGAACTTAGAAAAGAATTATCGCGAAACGAAAGAGGGGAGCATACCCACGGTTTATCTGATAGTTCCAGCGCAGAAGTTTTACTAGAAAATGTTTTACAATTGTAGTAGTTTTAAAAATAATTCTGGAATAGTAGGTCGACATTAAAAACACTTAAAACGAGATATTTATCATGGTTCCTGGAAGGTTGACTGTGATCATGGCGCATGTAACTGTACCAAATTACCGGAAAACTCATAAATCCAGGAATCATGGTAAATATCCCGTTTATAGTATTCACAACAGTCCTCATGATTTGATAGGTAAATTTAAATAATGATCAAATCTTCTTACGGAGATTTTTAAAGCTTAAAGTTTCTCTGAAAACTTTACATATTCCTAACAGGAAAAAATACTATAACGAACAAGTAACTTATTTCTTTATGTATGTACTTACGCAAAATAATAGAATATAATATAGGTATATATTATATTCTATTATTTTGCGTTTTTTAATGTCGATGTGGAGGCACGTCACGATCCTTGTCTCTTTCAATCTAGTCCCTACTAGCCTACTCATAATAGGTATATATTACCTAAAAATTGTTGATAAATATAATAGTAAATAAATATTTTGGAATTTCTTCATGTAAATTTACCATGAAATTCACCGTATTAGATCAGAACCCCTTGTAACAAGGTTCAGTTTTCGTCCCAGTATCATCGAAAGTGACTGAAGCTACATAAAGCCGAGAGCACACCATAAACTCGCAATATGCCAGCTGCGAGCGTAAATGCGAGGCTACGAGGACCCTCGCAGCCCTACCGTCTATCTGTGTGGTATGTAATGCAACGGGCTACACTAATATAGAATTGACTATTTTTCACAGTTTTATTGGTTCTGCAGATATTTAATACACGTGACGTCGATTTTATGTACTGAAAGTTTTATATTTTTAGTGTTAAACCACACTGAGAGATTTAATTTATAAATGAAAAATTCTACTTAAAGTTTGTGGCTTCGACGGACTTCGGCGGATTTAAATCCGCGATATACAAAAGTTCGCTCTTTAGCCAAACTGCTTTCGTTCCCTCGGCCACGAAGCCCTTGAGTCGATGCCCGAAACTAGAAGTAAGATCATACTTCGACACTATCTTTCGTTTAATTACAAGGAGAACAAAGCAAAGTTTAAAAACATGTAAATATTTTTGTTATAAAATACCACTTTTCATACAACTAAAATCGTCATTTATTTTATACTTATTTTACTTAAATATCAAAAGTTATTTAATCTACTTATCCGAAACAGCCTTATCGAAAGGGTATTCTATATTTCCAATTCTATGGCGTAAACCTTCTCTTGTAACATGCATGCCGGGGAATAATGACGGAACGTTGACACACACGTGACGCTGAATAAACGCCTAGATTACAGCGCTCGTGTGCCCGGGGCCTAAGGCGACATACACTCAAAACTGAAGTGATAATATGCAGCTCAATATCAATAATCTTGAATTTTTATCACTTATTAATATTTTTTAGCGGCTAGCAGAATGTCCTGGCTTTGCATGGGTGTACTAATGAAACTACGGGGATAAAATAACCATCCTGACCGTCCATTCTACACATCGGTAAAAGAATTTTTGAAATTGGCGGAGATTACCTGCTAATTTATAACAAAGAAAATAATAACCTTGCAAAACAAAATCAAAATATTTTTTTATCAACATGAAACATTCATTATTATTACTTGAAACTAGAACCAAAACATTACCTAATCCATAAAACATTATGGCCCAACAAATTAAACGTACTGATCAAACAGCCTAGAATTTATAATTACTTTTTCTCCACACAATTCTCAGAAACAACAATTTCTAGACTGATTAGGTACTCTATTTCCAAAGCGGTTTCCCACGACCTGGTGAGCAGGGTATTAAGATACCAGCGATGATTCTCAAATCTAGCCTTATTAATGTTATCCAGGTACTTTATACGAGTAGAATCATTATTCTTAATGAGATGTAGTAATCCCGATATTCGTATCCATCATGATGCATTTCATAAATCCGAATCGATGTTCTATAAGCACCTATCATAAACATAATACTTAGTAATAATATGCTTGGTAAATGTTTTACATTCAAGGATTCATTTGAATTGATTTGAGCATTACACTTATACCCGAATTTTATAATCAACGTACGGTACGTACGGATGTCCGTAGGTCCATCACCACAGCAACTTTATTTTTACAACATCAAATATATGATTTTTTTTTCTGATAACAACGTTGCTTTGGGGAAAGTCCTACGGTCATCCGTGAGTTAGTTATAGGAACCTGGCGTTTTTCATGATGTGCTTTTATGAAGGCCTAACTTTGTTTTTAAAAGGTTTTATTTAGCTGTAAGTATGTCATTTCGGGTTGAATCTTGCAACTAAATTTTTTGTTTCTAAATATAAATAGTAGTTTTCATAACCTATATTTTGCTACTGCATATACCCTATATTTTGCCTTTTATTCATGGTTTTGACCATGAATAAAAGGTCTCCCCCATTTTTTTCCATCTCTCTCGGTATTCTGCTAGTCTATTGCCATAAATAGTAGTATTCGTAGGAAAATATTTCGGGTACAGTTAAACAAACAAGACATTAAGTCCTCGCAATAAAGTCCCAAATATTTACAGAGGGTCAAACGGCCCTCCTTAAAATAGTTCATAGCGGGTATAAACACATAGTATTGAGTTATCACGCGTTGCCAAGACCGGCAGTAAGCTCACGGGATCCCCTCATGGATCCTTTCATTTGCATTTTCTCCGCAACGATGTCAAATAATAGCCATGACCATGGCACAGAATAGTAACTTGTATAGTAGTTTATGTAAACCTTTTTCTCTTATTTAAATTATACTTTTAAAACTTTCTAAAAACCCCAAAATATAATATATATCATTAGAAATAGAGTTTTTCCTATTCTAGTTGAAAACATTTTTCTTATAATAAGTATTTGTTTTACAATAGTTTCATTTTGATATATGTTTTATATATTGTAGTAATTATTGAAATGTTAAGTTTTTGTATAAATGATTTTCTTGTTTCTACAAAAACTGATGGTTGCTACATTCGCTACCATCAAGTTTCTTGCTCACCTATCCACATTAGACAGTAATGCGTTCTAAAGACATGACTTCCTCATTATACCTACTGCTTGTGTTATGTTACATTCCGTGATGGTGTCTTTCCATAGGTTTATGTCTAAGCCTCCTTAATTACGCAATATCCATAGAAGCTTACAAAATCATTCCATTATCACAATATTCGATAAGCATAATTATTCATGAGGGAATACCGATAAAAGTAAATATTACGGTACCCTTTTGAAGTCTATTTTGTTATTGTTTGAAAATCAAGCATAGTTAAATGTTTATCGAAAGAAGGTACCTTGGTAATAGATACTGCTTTCTTTGTTCTTCATAAATATTATCGTAACTTCGAAACTATTGATCGGGATTTCATTATATTTTGTTCGGATCATTTTATTTTGGTTATTATAACAATATTATAGATGTGAAGTTTGTTTAGTGGAAGTTTGGATGTTTCTTGCTCAAATTCTCGATCCGGTCTCGATTTCATTGAAACACAAATAGTTGTGTGGCATAAAATGGAGCAAGAGAGTTTAAAAAAAATAAAACACGAGCGAATTCACAAAAAAATCAATAATTATACCTACCTGACAACAATCATAATGATTATTGTTACCAGGTATTAAAACTCTTACACACTGGCCCCGGTGCCGGCGGCGGCGGCGGCCATAACTGTTTACCCAGTGACAAACCCGCCGAGCTTGCCTAGCAAACAAATTATCCATTCCAGTTTTAAAATCTTTAGACCAGTTCGAGATTCGTACTTTACAAAACTTTCTGGAGTGAAGGAGTAGGTATTTTCACGATACAAACGTATACTTAAATTACGCTGGGTGTCCACAAACCTCACGACATGATGAGGGGATATAAACAGTATGAATTGTGCGACGGAAGCGGACGCGGGTTGGGTATGCTATAAACCGCAAGTAATTCTTCCTAAGAGTGCACTAATTCTTGCACTAATGTAAAACGAGTTGAACGACAGAGACCCCTCCCTCATACAGAAGGGAAAAAATCTGTTTCAAATATTACTAACGAAAAAAAGGGAGATGACATCAGGGTATTCGATCCATTTATAATAGGCTTGCAATCTCGCTAGCGCGCCTGCATCGGCGATTTCATAAAGTTTTCCAGTTTTTAGACAAAAAGCTAAATTGATAACTTGGTGTTGCCATAATTACCAGTAGTAGCTGTCGCAACTATTTTTTGTTGTTAACATAATATCTACTGGTGTATTACCTTATTATGTATACTCGTATTGTAGGTATAGTACAAAGCTTATTAATGCTGCTTGACTTTGTAACTAAACATACTTCCTCTCATAAAACTTAAATTCAAACATCGCGACAGCTCAAAACTCACCGGCATTCCTATATTTTGTTTGGTATGGCCACAGAAGAGACAACACTACTTTTAAACAAATTTCACTTCAACGAACCAGTATAACAGTAATCGTGTTGTTTTTAAATCGAAAAGATTTATTATATATGTATACGTTACGTTTGAAATATATGGATAGACTTTAGTGGTCTTAAGTGGTGTTTAAAAGATTTTAATATTTGTAATTATAACAAGGATATTATGTTTTTGTAACTGACGCACATTTAAAACCCTTCTAGCTATAACAAATAAATCGTTTGAACATAATTTGAAAAGCGTTACTATCAATTTTCTATTCAACCTAATGAGAGTTTTTACAAAAGTAAGTAAATGACGATCCTCTAAATGGTTTGGCTCCCATCTAATGAGACTAAATATCACAAAATAAGACTTATTTTTTACTTCTACCAATTTCAAGTGAAAAACAAGATACGACCCCAGTTTCGCAGAGCAAATACACAAAACTTGGCTTAGCTCGTTAGTGCTTGTGCACCTATGCAGGCTATACCGCTCACATAAAATGGAATCTGCATTCTGCATACATTAAAACAGAGCTCGAGTCAAGTATCATTATATTTTCGTTTTTTTTTTCGTCTCAATTTGTTTGTTCTGTTTCAGGTAAGCATTGCGTGTTTTTCCTGTTCCTGGTTTATTGATACAAGGACTACGAAACGGGTGAGGTGCTTTGATTTTTATTTGATTAAGGTGTAAATAAAGATCGTATGGATATCGTACAAGGGTCGGTCGGTCATAAGCGTATTTAGTAGTAATCATCACAAAATTATCCAGTTTTACATCAACGAAGTCGAATTTTGGTTTGAAGCTTATAAAACATATATACATACTCGTATATTTATTTCTAAAAATATAAAGCCTTTTCATAGGTGTCATGACAAATCAAAACCATGTGTAATAAAAACTGCAATCAATACATAAAACGGATGGTAAAATAACCTGTACCATAATCTTGGGACGCCGTTGCTGAAGTATAATAAGTGCAGCAAAAATGATCACCTCCCCAGAGCACAGTTGGAAGTTAATCCTCATCACTTTTTTATGCAAATTTTAATTTGAAAAAATCTCGTATTCATTCCCGCTGCCGAAGCGCCAATGAAAAAATCTATTAGCCAAGACCGTTGCAGAAAAGCTACAGTTTTTTATCAAGCGGTGACTTTCATTGACGAACAAGAAAAAGGAGGAAAACTATTGAATGACTCTGTCTAATACACCGAAATGAGTTATAAACACCAAAGATTATTAATTTATGGTAAAATGAATAATGGCGGTCGATAGAACCAAAAGAAGAACCAACACAAGTTGAACCATGATAGGATAATGAATGACTGAAAAAAAATATTCATGTGCCGTGTATAAATAATGGTAATAAAATGTATTCGTTGATTATTACGACGGCATCAATTATCAAAAGCACCTTGTCTTGAGTTCATGAAAGAAATATCATGGTCTTGCATTATCAACGTTATGTGAAATTACTACCGTTATATGACGGCTCATGAACATCTAAAACTGTACTTTTAGGCAAAAACTGCTTCACTTTGTTCTTGTTTCGATGAGATTGCAAAATACTTATTTTCCTATCAGATGATTTGGCTTTTTAAATTGCAGTAAAAAGCAGAACAAAATAGGAAGTGACTTTACGTTATTTTTGTATTTAAATAATAAAAAATCAACTGGCAATTAAATCAATCAGCACCCTGAACCTGTTCACTAATTATTTTATTGGAGTCAATTAGATACGTTTCAACGTAACTTAAACTGAATATCGTTATCCTTAACGAAGATTTTATTTATACGGCCAATTATGTTTTACGGTTAATTTATAACAAAGGTTCTGAAACGATCATATTTTCGTACTAATGGACCAAACTCTCCTAAAAAATGTATGCTGAAATTTGACTTAAAATAGATGTGTTTTTATAGCAACTTATTTGTATATTTGTATGAGCTAGCGTTTAACTATGGTAACTGAGTTTTGAAGCATCCTGAATTTCTACGTTCATCTGTAACTACTTTATCATTTTAAGAGGAGAAACATTTATAATGTAGATAATTATGCTTAGTCATTGCAGCTTTTAGGTTTACGAAACCGGACCGACATCGATATAGCTATCAAAGGTTTATTCAACTATTACAATATTAATACCCACCTTCCTTTATTACAACTGCCGCTCAATCTGATTCGTGGTTTCACCAACAAATCAGTTACGCGAGGTTGCGCACGATCACATTAATCCGTGAAAAAGCCCTGATAGGGACGTGTCAATATCCCACGTTCTTACTCATCGCTGACCTTGTTTGCCTACGAAGCAAGCCTACGCAAAGCTAATAACCATGTGAAAACACCAATTATATCTCCCAAACGGTACAGCATTCATCATTCGTCATCACTCCATCAAATTCGGTACACGCCGTTTAGTTAACAATAAATGAACCCGCTCCCTTGAACTTTACAAAACATCCGAGGCTGCTTGAATAATACATTTTATTATGTAGACTGCTAAATGAAAATCAAGGAAGATATGAATAGTTTATTCAATCAAAACTGCATTTTAACCGTTTAGTTTGAAGGATCATCAATCAATACTACAATGAATCTTTCAATTACATCGTGTAAACTCATCCAACAAAGAAGTTATGCAGTGTTACTTTAAAAATAACAAAACAAGATCACTCTGAGGCTATGCTTTGTCATCCTTTGACATTTGACCTTAGGATTGCACGAAATAAACGTGAGTTGACACTTGACAGGTCAAATTACAAATCAAGGTAATTAAACGTAACAATTGCGTTGTTTTAACACGACAATGACCTTTGCTAAATTGTCTGTTTCAAATGGAGCTTAGAAGAATTTGAAATAGGGTCGTGTTTTAAGAATTAATGTGGCTGGCTAAAATGTCATAGGCGAGCATGTCATGCAATTCACTAATCCTAAAATGTACTTATATGGAATGCTAAGAGTACATTGAACATGGCACGACTTTAGGAAACTTGAGATTATCACAATTATAAGTACTAAGTATGATGACTCACTGCTTTAGTAATTAAGCAAAATATATTTATAGATAGTTTCAAGTATAAATTCAAATAAAACTTTTGATTTAGTGTTTTGGCACACTTTCAGTGCTTGTATATCCCAAAATATTCATCTGTAATACACGACAGCATACTTGCGATGAATACGGCTTGCGCGAGAGCTTTTATAATCTAGTCAATCCGTACCCTTTGAAATCCTTGCAAGTCTGTTTTGAAACGAAGCTTTTAGTGTTTCATAAATAATTTATTTTGTTTCCTTGATATTGTAATTCAGGCCGTGATAAGTCATCGTTTCCTCAGAGGGCTGTATTCAATTTCCCGCAAGTATCTACCCCTTATCAGAACAACATTGAAACAAACGATTTTGTAATTTCAAATTACTTTGTGCAGGTAAATATGCTTCGTATTAACCTATTTTATCGTATTTAACTTAATAGCATTTTCTTAGATAATAGAATTCATTTTACAGAATAAAAATTCAAGTTAACAATGCTTGCATTATCTTTTTATGGTTATAAAAATTCTGAACAAGTATAGCACGTATATTACAGGTTGTTTACGATTGACTTGTTACATTGCACAGAAAGAAAGTTACTCACAATTGGCTACTTTGAATCTTATATTCAATTAGCTTCTATTCGACCGAAGTCTGTTGTTGCTATGTTTATTTTTGGCAAAAGATACAATTGTCTCGGTAATTTCACTTTCGTGATGAGAAGAGTCATTCAATTATGATTTTTGTATCTTTAAATAATTCAACACGTTGAGCGTACTATATAGAACGCTGAACTATGATCAAAAATGTAATTTTGACATTTTGACGGTTTTGTTTGTAATATTTCCTTTGGGATACATAGGAAATGCTACAGCTGCAGTGTACTAAGTACTATTTTTATTTACTCTGTCTTCTCAATTAATAGTTTTTCAATTTATTTGGCTTATTTATAGTTATCGATAACGCAAAATGGTCGTTCTGCCAAAAAGCCCTCGTTGTCAATTTAAAATGATAAGTGAGCTTTTTCAACAAGTCAGAAAGCATATAAAGTCTATATTGTTTAGCATGAATTAATAAGTCAGATCTATTTCAAAACTCACTGATCTATATCATTGCTGAAAAGGATCACAGAGTTTTGGCTTACAATAGTCCACAATGACAGCGGCCTTGCCGTTAGAAGTTCAATCAAAATATTGGGGCAAAGGTTATCTGTTAACATAGTACAGATATCTAACAGTAATCTTATTTTAAACTTAGCACCTTGGATTCAATGACCTTGAAAATGTTATCAATATTATGTTTGAAAGTGCTGTGTTACGCCTGCGCAGATAATCCTTATTTATAATAAAGCTAATGCAACATGAATTATCAAAATGCTTAACGCGTAAGCCCCTCAGCTCAGTTAGCTTAGAAATATCTTCTTTATTTCCATTCTCTAACAGCGAAATTTAAAGACGTGACTTTTTAGTATTAGAAAACTCAAATTTACAGACTTCATAATTATAAAAGAGGTCATAAAACACAACTAGTACAATGACATTTACCTATATGAACACTACCAGAGGTGTGAAAAACTTATCCTAGAATTAGTTTTAAGCTAACTATTTCTAACATTTAAACTGGAAACAACGAATACTTATTTATAATAAAAAAAACTCGTTTCCGGCTCTTTCCATTTGAAAAACTATTCTTACATTAGTTTCATTGATTGCGTTCGATTAGAAACTACAAATTGAGTTACTATTCCAGCGACAATGTCGGCAAGGGTGCAGCCGAGCGAATCCATTGTGATAGAATACTTGCCGACGTGAAAAGTACTCGAACCACTTATATGTCAGCTCAAATACCGTTCGCGTCACGGCCGATTGAATATTGAATGGGATCCTGATGCCTGTGCTATAGAATTCGGGATCGATAAGGTTTTTCAACTGGAGATTAGCATTATGCATTTGATTGTGTTGATTCAGCCTTATTGCTACCACAGTCTACCCCAACTCTATTGGGATATAAATACACCTATACTTAAATGACCGAGCTTTGCTTAACATACACAGAAGAATATAACAGTTATTAAGACACTCATATATGGATCGTACTTGAATAATTATACTGTGTGTTAAAACACCTAAAAAATCACTTCAGGCGGACCAATTTCCAATGTAAATGAAAACTATACTTTCTGAGTTGAACCAACTATTTATGTATCTGGTTAATTATATCACAGACTAGGTGCAAGGAAAACGAATTTCATCTACTACTCTCTACACACATCCTAATACTAAGAAACTTGCAGCCAGATTATACAAGGGCTATTCACACACCATTATAAATAGTTTAGTTATAGTTTATGGGTAGTTGAAGACCTTACAGACAGTCGTATAAACTTAAGTACCTAGCTCGGCCAATAGTTTCTGCGAACTGCCAATAAAATTAAGGCACAGTCTAGCCAGTCCGGTTATAAAGCTCCCTCCACACAACGCCATCAACTGTTTATTCACGTCGCTGGAACGATTCATCAAAAATCTAATTAAGTTGGTTCGCTCGCGAACGGTGACAGGAGATTAACTTGAGCTTAATTACGCTGCACTATTCCAGTCGACTCGCTGGTTTAGTACCTCGACTTGCCAACTAAAGCTCTGCTTTACGTTAAACTATTCTCGTCAAATAAAGCCCGTATTTGTTTAAACATAAAAAAATTCTATTAATTTTATTATTGTCAGATACATCTTTTCTGTATCTAGACGCGTTAGTTTGTTGATATGATTCAGAGAAATTTTACAAATTATTTTAAGGCACTCTTTTGGGACGTCCAACATGTTGGTGACAGTGAACTAACTCTTTATTAACTCTTCAGTGGATTTCCATAAATAACCAATTCAATGACAATGACCAAATAAACTTTGGGTTAACTTATCTTTAAAGTAGTGCGTTCAAAAATAAAAAATTAGAGTCACTTTAAACTCAGTAAGATAAGTTGTAAAGTTGGTGAGTTTTGTAAGAACGAGTCCTAATGCATACAATTTGCATTATTCTGTCATGAACAGCACATTGAAAACCAAGCCTTAAGTCTGGAACTGAGGTCTAAAAACTACTTTATATAATGCGATGTTACACACGTACCTAGTAAAATAGTGGCGACAAATTAATGAACATATAAAATATTTTTGATAAAATAATGCATTCAAATCAGGCTCAGAGTACTTAGAGTAAAGAATGAAAGAGAAAAACTTCAAGCAGCAAACTACCTACAAGCTATGTGGTTTTATTGCCTGCTCCAACGCAACGATCATCGGGCATTTTTAGAATAAGCTCAACAATACTTTCAATATTCATTGACTATTAAAAAAAGCGTAGCATCCGTAATTTATACCCAAGGAAGGAATTAATAGACGTAGCTGGCCGCCTAAGGACCTATTAAAGAAAATTGCAGTCAAACAATTATTATGCTCCTCGCCCATTAAAGCTGCACTAGTGCGGAAAATATCGTTATAACTTCGGCTAATGTTGTGACATAAACCAGTATGCAAATTAGTTCTGTGATATAACAAACTACTTAATTAATTAATGAGCTTTATAATTTAAGTTAATTAACACTGAAACTTTCATGTTAAAAGATCAAAGATGTTACTTTTCTTAGGATCTCTAGGACTGTGATTATTTTTTATGTAAATATCTATTTTCTTTGTCTTATTTCAACCTTTGTATAACTATAAAACGTAAAATGTCTAAAATCCATTTCCTTGTTGATTAAGGCACATCTAAACTCACCTATAACTTTTTATCTAAATTCTGGCCTAAAAAATTCCGTAGCTACATCTAATTATCCATTAAAGTATCCCGTACAATAAACCGAGCTATAATATTTACAACGACTAAGTTACAAGACAAATATTTGCAGATTATACATTGGTCCCTGTAAGGATCGAACCCACGCCTCCTGCGGCTCAAGTAAGCTCTCGCCCACTTTGCAGGTCGTCGATAGTTATTGAGATCGACCGCAATAGAACAAGTTTAGATCAACCATTAATGAAGCGATCCTCGCGGTGTAGAGTATCAAAGCCCGGAGTTAAAAGGAGCACCCTTTTAATTAAATTTTTGATTTATGAAAGCAATATAAAACAGTCTGTTAATAAAGAGGATTTTGTGTGCGTAGTTAATAATATCAAAGGGAAGTTAATGAAATTTTGGTTGGATTGGAATACTATGGCTTTGTTTTGTGTAAATGAATTGAGAATGAGAGAGAATGCGGTGAAGGTGATTAATATTTCGTACTAGTTTTTATTCACAGCTTTACTTGCTTTGAAAAATTTAAAATCTTATGATGACATGGACTATTCATGGTTTATGATTTATCTAAAATAGTCGTACCGACGACATCGTAATCAGTCTTCCTGTGGCCACGGCTGGTTCAATCTGGTCAAAACGTCTCGCGCTAAAATATACTAAAATATACGTTCACCTTTTTGAATAAAAATAGTATAAAAACTATAAATGACACTATGGTACAAAAAGCAACAATAAACGATAACGGATCAAGATTTTTCACTTTTAGGTAATCTTCTAAAATTTTCACGAAGATATTCCCCGAATAGTGCTAAAAATACCTCCAAAGGAGTATGATATTCACCTCATGACCCGCTTGGTATCACACTTCTATACCGTTGTTCACAGCTGTGTTTATTTATTCTGCTTTACACTTAACAGTTTTTTTTGCTTTTTTCAAAATTTCAAGATAGAATTTTCATATTTGTTTTTTTTTGAGAACTGTATTTTTTTGAAATTGTTGAAGCATTATTCCATACATACGGCTTCATTAGTCATTTCAAAATTTAAATTTAGAACCATGTTTTTATTATGATAGGCGTGGTAAACTTTATCTATTTGAAATTAAAAAAATAACTAAAATTAAAATTTGAAAAGGGAACTATTTTTTTTTTTTGTTTAAATTATTTTTGAGAAGTCTCCTAAGTACAGCCAAAAGCTAATTCGCCGGATTAGTATTCAAGACGAAACAACAACTAATAAAAAGACGGGACCGCTGGGAAAATTGAAAATATCCGCAACCGTCAGGAAAATGAGACTCTTCGTCACGCAGTGGAATTAGAACAGGATTTGGATGCGAATCACGTGGCCGGAATTTTGTTTACTTTTGCATTTGATTAGACTTTGAAGGCCGATAAGATTCAAAAACAAGATGATTGATGAGAATAATAATAATTTTTATAATTACATCTCAAACAAAACTATGGTCAAATAAACTTCAAAAATAAATAAAACCGTTTTTTTAAACAAACAAATTTTGTTTCAAACCACAAAAGCGATCACATGATAGAGCAAGTTGCGGTCACCCATCTTATTTGTGAACTATCTATTAAGAACGTATTAGCCAACTTCGCCACGAAAAATGAGCGGAAAAAACTTGTAAATTTTCAGCAAAGCTCATTTCTGCTGTAATCGTCATTGAAACGGATGAACATAATAATTTCGGATTTATTTTTGTATACGTACATAATCTGTATTCATACAATTGTCTAACAAAGGAATACCATGGCATATCACGTCGGTGTTTATGCGCACATTAGCATAGGATAATATTTTGGCCGTTTTATTTCATTTAGAGAAAAAACAGGTTTTTAGAACGCATCTGTATTCAGAAAACTAAACATTTGTTGATTGTAGTCTTGGTCTTAATGTTATAAATAACACATCAGGCCTTTTAAATTGCACCTTACTATTTTTTAGAAAGAGGT
Organism: Xanthorhoe spadicearia; assembly: GCA_947086425.1. Taxonomy (NCBI): domain Eukaryota; kingdom Metazoa; phylum Arthropoda; class Insecta; order Lepidoptera; family Geometridae; genus Xanthorhoe; species Xanthorhoe spadicearia. Next base: position 8,207,912 of record OX352199.1, read on the forward strand.
CAGAAAGGGAGATTAAAAATTTCAAATTGATTTATTGAAATCATGAAAAGACGTTATATAAAAAAAGTTTGAATAATAGGAGAGGAAAAATTATTTTTAACGAAATAAAAGTAATTGTAAACCTTCCTAATTACCGGCATTGCGATCCTCACGTTCGTCTGTATATAATTATTATGTGTATTTTACTCAATAAACTAGCTTTCATTCTAAATGCGTCCACACGCAGATTATTCTAGTCTCTAATGTGCATTAGCCTATGACCCTATATCACTGGATCAGCCGCTGTAAATTGATATGTATGGTATAAAATTACCGGGATAATAGCACTGGCAATGATATTTCTAGCTAAGTGCTATTTAAATTAAAATCTTTGTTTTGACTAAAAGATCAAGATTGCGGCTAATCATTTACTGCCAATTTCAATAACCTATCTATATATAAAGATAGATAGGTTATTATATAGGTTATTTTATAGGTTAGTTTAGTCTCAATAAACTATCTATCCTTTTGTCTTACTGTCTTTGACATAGCATCTATAGATAAAAATACAAATATCTAAGATATTTGTATTTTTATCTATAAAAAAACAATAAATTTATAAATTTTTAATATCTAAGATATTTGTATTTTTATTGACTGGCTGTTGAAGGTGGTATAAATTAGCGTTTGCGACATGATATTTAGGCTGAAGTTCATATTATTCAATGGGATGGGTGCATCACTTAAAATCCTCGTTAAATAATATGTCATTACCAGTTAGTTTCTCGAACGCAGATCACCCCCGTAATTAACTATTAAATAGCAAAATAACATGAAGAATGATTCTTTTTTAATTTGACACTTATAAGTAGTTGGTACATTTAAACCGAATCTGAATTTTATTTCTAGTGACCATGCACTAATAAACTTAGTTAGGTTAATAATCATTCATATGAAAATAATGATAGCCAGCATTTTATACAGCAAGGAATCTCTACATTTACAAACGTCATTGACCTATAACTTTAAGAGATTATCCATCAATTTGTTTCTATGATTTGTAATGCAACAAAATTATAGATGTATTTACATTTCAATTAGCACGTTATTTAGATGTCTGACGGATGAGGTGTTAATTGTTGCATTAAGCGTTAAAAAGGAGTTCAAATTTCTGATTGATGGACTTCTAAATTGAATGAGCTATTAAGATTAGTTTCCTACCATTTTATACGCATTATAATTGATTATAATGCGTATAAAATGGTAGGAAACTAATCTTAATAGCTTAATCTTAGTAGCCTTGAGGCTACTAGCTTAAATGGATTTGGTTTATTGACATCATTATGCAACAACTTGAAAAAAAAATTTAAAAGTTGAATCGCATCCCTTTTTCAAGGAAAAAGCGACGAAGAAAACAAAAGACGTAGGAAAATATAAAAGTAAACTCACGAAAAAAAAACACTCTATTTTCCAAATTTATTTAACGTTTTGGCAAATTTTGGTCTGAAATTATGATGCAGAAAGGAAAAAATAAATAGATTATTTTTCTCCTAGAAAGGCTTGTGGTTTTATCCGTAAATATCCTTCAGATCTTCAAAGATCAGTTGTACTTCCGCGACAAATTGCTGGAAAAGGAAAATGACCGGCTGAAACCACATTTCGTCTAGGCTTCATTTCTGATAATTTTATCAAATAAATATCCAAAAAATAGACATCAGAATCATTTGACTTGTTCGATACTAGTTTATTGAAATAAATGCGGGTTGATTAATAAAATATTGGACAAACTAAGCTTTTTTGTATTTCAATCATGTTCTAGGAACTGTAATGCGCTAAACACGTTAGGTGCCCCAGTGCACTACCTGCTACTACTACTACTAGCTACTAGCTGCGCCGCCTGATCGGTCCCAGCTTGTGTAGTCGTTGAGCCATAACAGTGGCCTTTAGGCGACAAAACACCAAAACAACATCGTCACCAGAGTTGGCTCATACGAACGAAGGAATAAGCTTAATGGAATAATTTATCTCCTTTACCTGTCATCAACTGGAATTAAGTAAAATATGGATAAAAATACACCCTTTGCCCTTGCAAATAAAGTTTACGTTCGTAAGCTAAAAGACGTCATTATGACTTTATACTCGTTTATTGCCATTGGAATTAGGATATGTGGTTTTAGGATCCAACTATCAATAGCCCTCTCAATCGACATGCTCTCGTTTTGCGGTTCGAATGAATCGAATGCGGAATAGCAGCTACTACATGAAATAAGCTTGTCTGTGCCAACAGGGCTCGGGTGGTGTAGGGTAACCAACATTGAAGATAATCTAGCTAATCAAAATTTTACATGTAATTTCTTGTAATACGAGTACAAGAAATTACATGTAATATTAAGTTGAAAATAGAGTTTTAAGTGAAAAATAAATAGGTAATGCGTAAGATAAGATGACGTCTAATTTAGGTTAATATAATATAAGTACCTACATGTTGGCCCCAGTTAAATAATAAAATATATGGCTAAGTTATTCATCTCAACACTTGCCTCTGTCTTATACTCATATCGCTTTTCACACAATCCATCTGTATTGTCTCACGTAGCTTATGATAAAAGTAATGTAGATTTTATGAATGTATGCTACAACACATACAGTGAACAATGCAGTATTCATGGTATCTCTAGTTGCATAGAGATGAAAAGTAGCGATCGATGTCACCGCGAACGCATCTGTTATTGGTCACAGAGTTCTGCAAATGGTTTGTATTTCTGCTTTCCGAAATGGAGATTAGTAGCTTAACGAATTAATTAAGCAGCCTTGTTCGCTGATGAGGCAAAAAAGTATTCGGAGAAGTAAATTTCTTTGTATAGGGCTATTTGTATTACAAAAAGAGTTACCGTCCGAAGAAAAAGGATTTTAATTTTAAAAGTTTGGTAAATGGATTACTAAAAGGAAAGGCTTTTCGTTCTAGACTGTATTTTGTCTGTATTTTTCTCGCTGAATTTACAGAGACAAAATGGCGCTGTCGAATTTACGACTGTCAGTTAATATGGCAGTGAATATGACGTTCAAAGCAGGGATATGAGTAGGACAAGATGACATGACAGCGAATAAAAAAGACCTTTTTTTTCTTAGCTTTGCACAAAAGTACGATAATAACGAAACTACAGAGAAACTTTGATATCAAACGATGACTAGGCTAAGAGGCTGAGTGAAATAATTATGTATACGTTGTAATATTTCAAACACAATATTATAATTACTTAATGCAAAGAAAGAAAGAAAGAAGAAAGAAAAATCATTTATTTGACACACAGGCAACAACAAGAAAAAAAAAAACATACTTAATTATAAAACATACAAAAATATCCTTAATATAAATTATGTCTACCGCTTTTTAATTACATACAGTGGTCATATTTTATTTTATAAAAATAAATTATAACACAGGGCGCTTTAGATAATACAAATTTTCTCAGAAATTGATACTTCAAACACTTCTTTATGTAGTTAAAACTACGTCTAATATTAAACTGATTACGGTTTTCGCAGCTTTTTAGCAGTTTTGTTGGATTTTTCACAAATTGGCAAACAGCCCATTCCATAGTGTAGTTTGGTTGCATCTGCAAGGTAAATGTATTAAGGTTGAGGCCAAATTGCAGTAGATAACAAGTCGATTAACCATCGGCTCCATTTAGATATGTGAAAATGCGCTTTCTTAACTAGAACTCTTTCAGGGATTTTTTTTACTGATTATCCCTTTGTTGCATAAAGCGTTGAATCCAGTTATATAATTTAAAATTGTTAACAGCTTTTGTTTACAAAATGAATTATATACAAACCTGTTTAAAGTAGTAGTAGGCTTCAAGTATTTTGTTCTCATATCTTGTTTTTTACATTTAATCATAAATTGATAATTGAAGTAGCTCTTGTCTGTTTGTGAGCAAATACGAGTAAAATGTCTTCTCAAAACCTGAATAATACACTAATAATATTATAATATTCTAAATCCACTCACGGTAGGATCATATCTCAGGCATTTCATAACTCATCTTCCTTCTGTCGAAAATTTATGATAGAAATAGATTCTCTTTCAGTAAGTACTCTTTGGAAATGTTAGTCATTTATCTAGGTTATGTTTATATCTTTCACGGCTAGCAAAACGCCCACGGCCTTGCGGGCGCGTCTTTTGTGACAACTTTATATGGGGTTCTTTGTAACTTTCAGGATTATTTTGTTAGCGTATTTCAAATATAGACTAGACTAGACAGAATAATCAATAATCTAGCAGCACGTCCCCGCTTTTCACGGGGAAACTACCTGAATAAAATATAGACTATAACTATCTCGACAGTCCACATATCGTTGAAAGAAATTTGAAATCGGCTGAGTAGTTTCGGAGATTACCTCCGACAAACAAACAAACAAACCAACATTACCTCTTTATAATATTAGAATAGATTTCTGAAGAGAAGGACAGAAGATTAAAACTCTACATCGCAACGTCATTTGTCGTGATGGTTCGTACTTAAAAATACAAGCTTGTCGCATGGAAGCGGTTCAACGAACTTTTGGTTCATTTACACGTAACATGAAATATTGGGACCCATCTATTCATTTCAAAGCTTCTCTGCAATAGGGTATGAAATAACGTGTGCCATTCGCGTACCTGATTTTAATTAAAACTAGCTTTGCCTTGAATACTTCGCTTGATATCCAAACGTAAATAAAGTACCTAATCTTTTCATCAATATTTCCTCGTATGAAAGAAGTCTGGACAAGCTTGCACAGTCGGATATTGAACAAAGCGCCCAAACAAATGCATACGTTTCTTTTTTCATGTTGGCTAGTCGTCGGTCGGCACGATAGCCGGAAAACCAAGCAATGTCAGGACTGATGGTGTATCTTGTACCTTTTAACGAGTAATTCGTGTATATTTGTGTATATAATGTAGATATATTTATTATGTGATCTTTATCTTGGAAACGGCTCGGATAATTGAGTATGCAGGTGATTTGGGGGATGACGAATCGATATTATTTTAGAAAAAGGGCTATGAAAACCTAGAATAAACTAAGAAATATGAAAGTTACTGACATCTATTGGTGAGTATAAACTTATATACTTATACTTCGGTTCATTAGTATTATCATACGTAATTAAAAAAACTCACGTAGAGTATTAGATATTAGCAACTTTTAAACACGACATATAAAATATTATCACCCAGTAACAGCATTTAAAATATTTTTTTATTTATAGAGCTGCAAAATTCTTAGCTATAGCTTTTTCAATGAGTTGTACCTGCAGTTCTGACATTCAGCAAAACCAGCCTGGTTTAAATTAAAAGTAGTTCGTCCAATTCTTTTTTCAGAGCGTGTTTGCATGCGTCTAAACAATCGTTTATCTTGTTGCAAACACTCGTAACTTCTGTCGTCGGTGAGCTGTGGGCCCGGGGATTTTTCGGCATTTTTGGTGCAACTTGACCTTTTTGGAACAATGAAATTATAGGTCAATGATACTCACGTGCTCTTCAAAGAACAAGCAACCGGAAGAGAGGGTTTTGTTGAATTTGAGGGAGCGAATGGTCCTTTTTTATTGCTCTATATGAGGTGAACTTTATGAGGACTTGTGTACAGTCGATAACAAAAGTTTAGTTTTAATTGCAATAAAATTGGGACTTAGTCACAATTTTTGATTAAAAAATCAAACTATATAAGTGAAAAAAATCTCAAAACTTCATAATTCCTAAAAATAAGTAACCAACAAACAAATTATAAATCGGATGTAACCTGCCTCTATATTCTGATTGAAGTAAATTTGGATGTTATTTAATTAATAATTAATTTACTCTGGTGAAACAAGACTCAGTATAAAATTTGTAAGTAAGTAGGGTATCTATTAAATAAACTACATATACTGATTTGTGATAATTAAGTTTAAGTAAATAGCTCTTTTGAATTCCAAAGCAAATTAGATAAATTAATTTCAGTATTTATTGTAATTTAATACAAAAGTCAAGTTGGATAGATAAGGTACATTTGAAACACTACCACTTATGTTATCTGAAATGAGTGCCTTGCCAAAGTTACAATTGTACATTTATTATTTTAAATGAGCAATAAAATTAAACTACTGTCTGCTTTAAGTTATAGGGCCGTCTCAAAGCTCTCAAGTTGTCATACAACTCAAATAATATCTACAGCATGTTCTAAAAATAGTTTCATTCCATTAATACCTTAACATATCTTGTAACTTAGTAATTTTATTTATAGTTATAGTAAAACATCATGGAAATAGTTTTATTTTAACCTCGCTATTCAAAAATATTATTTTGTCCATTTAATAAGGGTTTCAAAAATGATTTTTAATTTGAACTCTCCCAATGTAGTGCAGGAAAGTGTAAAAAGTACAACCTGTATATTTACAGTCTATGGCAAACTGTCGAGCAGTAAGCACCTATTATTCTTCTATTACGGCAAATAACTCAGCAGCGTCTCAAGATTTAAAATTCAAATTTTTATTCAATAGTTTGCACATTTATAAGGGTTTAGTTGCAACCGCTCGAAGGAAATTTCAGGAAAATAGTTTAAAATAAATTAGCGTACATAGTTGATTTAAGTTAAGTTCTTCGTTTTATAATACAGTCGTATTTTTAGTAGAACTGATTTACAATAAAACAAGATTAAGCGTAATTATGATAGCTCCAAAACATTGAAACGAACAAAAAGTTTAATATTTTAACATTATTAAAGTTTAACATTAATAAATATTAAGTGCATGATTAAGTTTTTTTTTTGCTAACCTATGTTGTCCCACTGCTGGGCAAAGGTCTCCCCCATGATTAAGTATATTGTAATAAATTCTTTTGCTCACTTTTATTTCGTAATATTAAGGCGAACCTTAATATTAACCGTTTATAGAATACCTTCTTACGCGTATCTTTATGGCTTTAATAAATGTGCCAGCTAAGACTCCATTTATAAGAAGAACCCTCCAATTGGAGGACAGAGCAAGAGTCTAATGAATTTAAATGTAATTCAATTGAATTCATATGAATTATTCAATAAAATATGTTAATGGAAAGAATGCGAGCCTCCCTTGGAGATTTCGTACTTATAATTAATTACTTTCGCCGCGGCGGCACCTATGCCTCTACAGATTTGAAGTTTGCAGTGTGAGATTTTTTTATGTCCCATTTTTTTTAAGATCACAGATAACATAAAAATGAAGAAATAAGTCTGAGTTTTATGCTAGTGTGGTGTTAAAGCTCTATTTCTAGTTGCTTTTTACACAAAAAATGTGTTCAGCGTGTGAAGTTTAAATTTAACAAAATGTTAACACTCAAAATCACTTGTTCGAAGGTGCCCACATTTCAGCAGTCTTTCTATCTAATTTGAACAACAGAGTCTTTGTGTTTGTTCAAACATGTTTGAACGGCACGTTCTGTTGTTTAAACCGACGACGTATCGACGTTCACTCCTATTGTACGAAAACACCCGTCTGTAGAGCCCTTATTAAAAGTCAACGCTACTCTAGATAATATCTCTCCATTTGCATGCATTATACTATCGAATAAAAATAACATCGCGCTGAAACCATTATTTAAAGCTTTAAAGAAATACATTTTACTTTACCATTAAGCTTTCGAAGCTTAGCATTTACATTGCTTTTAAAGCACGACATCGTTTTTTACCAAAAATGATAAAAGCTGACTACACTTTTTTTATATGCATAATATGAAGATGAAATGTATTTACTATATAATGTATACTTACGATGAAACATAAATTATACTTACATAACCTGCTTCTATTTTTTATGAGAGTTCCTGTTCTTTCTTGCTGTAAAAATTGAAAGAGCATCTTTTGCATCTCACACATCACAGCACAGCCTTGCTACGCCGACAAAAGTAAATTATTAGTTTTTTTTAGTAGATCAAATGTATGATCATGGCCAACTTTTAGGGCCGTGTAAAGGCTTTCGTTGTGGTTTTATTTACTTAGTTAAATAGAGTGTTGTTCAAGCTTTTCTTATTACTAAAACATGCTTCCAAAATAAGCCGGATTGGATAAGATAGTTCTTACAAATACAGAAAATGTCCTATATTTGCAAGACCTATCATAAAATCCGGTTTATTTTAGAAGCATGTTTTGTAGCATGTTATATGTAGTATAATAACGTCTTCGTAGGAAACATCCCAGTAAGATGTTAGGTCTGCGAGGTATTGTTAGTCCGATCGATGCGACCAGCAGACAAAGGACAGGGAATATTGTTTGTCACAAAATTTATTATGGCCGCAGACAGAGCCCGTGAGTAACATCCTCAATATATCAGTAGTGTGGAGCGCAAATATCTTACTCGCACCGCTTCGATTGTCGACCGAATGCTTTCATAACAAACAAAGTGTCGGAAAATTGTGATTTCGAAGCACGCGGTTTGTAGAGATGATGATCTATCATTTTTTTAAATATTTGGGATAATTATCGGTTTAGGACACCAGATTTCACAATGAATTCTGAATATTAAAAATGTTCATAACCATGATAGATTAAAAAATAATTATTTACCCTGTAAAAAGATTTAAAGGAAAAAGTCTTTTTGAATTGACTTTTAACATATCTCCTATAACTCAGATAATGAACATTTGCTCTAAACATGAAAGAGCCAGAAAACATGAAAAACGCTCTCAAAGAAAGCATAAATAATCTTAACCCATAAAGTTTCCTTGTCCAATGGATCTCAGCGAAAAGCACATAAATTAAAAGGCCAACAAACAAGGCAGTGTTGTCTCAGTAAACCTCATTCCTGTACAAACGTTAGCGCCCCGGGGCACTGCATTATGTCCTTTGTAAGTCAATTCCAGAGCAAGCTATTACGAGTATGTGTCTTGTTTTGTCCAGAGATGTATTTTGTTTTTTGTTAGCAACTCTTTATAATGAAAACAAGACCACACACCCTATTATTCTAGTGAGGAAATACAACGGGACAGATATTGTGTGGTGTATCGCTAGTTAACACGAAGCGAGAGATTGTATTACCAAATATCGAGTCGTAAGCATTTTTGTCAGGGTTTCCTTTAATTTTTTCAGCTTATATAATTCTATATATTTCTATAGATTACGCTATTCCACTACTCGACAAAAACTGTATCCACTTTCTGGTACCGTGCATAAAAAAATGTTGTTAATCATCCTAGAAATAGAGAAAGAAACAGTTGAAAAAAAATTTAATATTCAGAGCAGTAAATTGAAAGCTTAATAAATGATGTGGAAGATGTAAAGAGTTTTTTTAAGTCAATATTTATTTATTTTTTTGTTGGCTATTCATTTTTGGGGCTGCCCCTAAACAATAAAATATTACCTAAACTGTGTCCCGTTTTACGACATTGCGCTATTTAAATTCTATAATCCAATTAATTACCCGAGGGACCAAACTTGGACCTAAATGGACAATGACCTTTGTTAAAGGTAGAAACATTGGCATGTTTATTGACGTGGAAATAAGGTTTAAGTAAATTCAGCTTAGCTGTAAAACAAACAATTGTCTAACCAGATGTAATTATATAGAGAGTGAAATGTCCAACCTTACGGTACACAGCAGGTTAGCACCCCATAACCTGACGACAATGTTTTACGGCAGTACTCAACAGTATAACTCTGTATTGTGTGCGTAGTTTGTGCTGTACAAAGTATTGAATTGACTACATTCCAAAGATCAAAAATAATAACTATGGTTGTTCATTATAATGTGTATGTATTTACAAAAAAAAAATGTGTCTATGTATTATATCAGTCATCTGGTTACCATAACACAAGCATTAAGTTGCTTAGCTTGGGACTAGATGACACTGTGTGGAATGTCCAAGGATATTTATTATTATTATTATTTTTAGTTTTTACTTTTCATACTCAGTTTACGAGTAAACTGGAAGTTAACTGAAATGCACGGACCGAGGCCAAGTGCATGTCAGTATCTACCTAAAAGCTATTGTGTGACTGTTCTCACCAGGTTCAGTCTGCAAAAATTTCCGTACCAACCTACACGTGTTCAAAATGACTGCTTTTTGAAGTAAAGCATACGTATGTTTTGGGAGGTCCAATACCTCAAGGGACTGAAACAGTTGTTTGGGAATTTAGGATTTCATACTTCAGCCAAAAATAAAATGAAGTAACAAATATAAAAATTAACAAATTTTAATACTGTTTCGAAATTAACATTATGATGTCGAACAAAATGAAAGTCGCTAATGAAAGAAAAATGTAGGAAAAAGAATGTAAGAAAAATACATTTGTAGATACATTTTTGTTGAAATAAAAATTTGCTATACACAAAGACTTGTACTACTAAGGCAAAAATAGCGATTCCGCAGCTAGTAAGTAAATAAATCGCTCTTTGCAAAAATGCTCTTGCTCTGTGTACATCGCGTTGAATAGTAATTTATTTATGTACTTACTTAAACGGAATTTATATAACATAGATCTATATAACATAAATAATTTAGCTATGTTACTAGTACCTAACAGGATAGTTAGTCGAAGTAGGGATCCCTCGCTTCTATATTACAAGTTTAAAACTTAGTTAGAGCTAGGAGTCAAAACTCTGATTGGCAATTTTTGTAGGTCTTTAAACATGTAAGCAAACAATTGTTAAACTTTTAGATTTATATTTCCTTTACTGTATTTACTGTACCTACTATGTTTGTTACAAGACCGTCTAGAATAAACGTTTTTATTATATTATTTTATTATTATTATTTAGTTTATTTATTGGAGATCCTACCTACAGCTACTTTTTAATTAAAACCTACAGATTTCTTATATCAAAAATAACAGCGAATTAGCTATATGAAGCCAATTAAAGGTTCTCGCGATTATAGTAATAGAAGTGACCCACTTGTGTGTGACTTTCTCGGTATTTGACTGCGTTGGCAGTAGGAACACATCCTTTATTACATTTAATAGGTTTACAATAAAATTAAAACGATACACGCATCCGATTTCAAGTTAACTGAGCAGCAAGCAATTTCTTTGCGATTAATCTACTGGGAAAAGAAATATGAATAAAATGTTCATGCGGAACAAAAATCCGCATAATTGCTTTTTGTGTTTCGTACAATTTTTCTTTTGATGAACGAATAGCTTTATGTACGGATTTTTATCCAATTGCCAACAGACTACCTGGTAACGTCGTATTATTTTATTAAATAAGGTTGAAAGTCGAGTTATGAGTATTTTTTATTTCAGTAGATAATCTCTTACTACCATTTTAAGTGATTACTGATCTCCAATCACTTGCCACCAGGTAGGTACGTGATGACCTCAAATGCCACCCGTGGACAGCCACTACATTTAAGCTACGTACACAATGCTTTAGTAAATTTGGTGACACATAATTTAAAATAATCTTAACACATGGATTTATTCCATCACAAAAATGTAATGTATATTCCTCATTCTCCATTTTTTTTTTCGCTTTTGGAATATCTTATCCTGGTAATTATTTATTAATTCCGAATAGTGAGTAAAGCATTGTTTACATAACCATTAAAATTGGAGGAAGTTCCATAACTACCTAATAATTCCGAGGATGAAATAGGTCGGGCTGAGCCACTAAATCCTTGATAAAGTTCTAGCTTTGTTGTTAGCGGAAAATTGTGTTAATGCACTGCAGCTCCTAGCATATTCAAAGCTGATGGGTTAGAACCGAGAGCTGACTAACTTCTAGACTTATAATAACGTGTTATTCTCTAGCTAATGAACTACACCTCAACTGGCCAATAATTATAATTATAATTATTATTAAATAGATGTAAGTGGAATAAATAATACGTTGAATCAAATAAATTAATCAATAAATTTGATTGGTTATAAATCATCTTATCGACGATGGATCGAAATTGGGAGATTTTAAAAAAGGGTTGGAGAAGGGCCTTTCAAATCTAGTTGAGTCAATGCCGACTATTTTATAAAAAATTATGTTAATTCACTTGATGCATTTGAAAAATCTCTGCACAATAACGTTTTTTTGAGCGTAGGCTTACTTCAACTCCGTCACCAGAGTTGGCCACATGCTCATAATACTCATACGAATAAACGAACCTCACGCTGTATACCTAAATCATCTCCTAATTATGTTAAACCTAAACTAATATTAAGATACATCTAAACTAAAATAAGCTTGCCTTTGTATTCCTAATTACAGAAAATAACTAACAAATTACATTATTTCATTTAATCAACTTAGTTTCATCTAAAATGGAGCTTTAAGCTAGTCTAACTATAATTATAGTAATTTCGCCTCCAGACAGCAATGTGTAAGTCCTCGGCTTGCAACGCGATCCGCTACACTTCGTTGCGCCAATGTGTTCTTGGCTTAACCATAGTTAGATCTATTGTCTTATCTTTGGCTAAGTCATAGTAATAACAGGAAACAGTAGTTTAAGTTTTATTAAAAAGAAAAAAGATTACATGCATAGATAGATATTATTTTTGGTGGTTGATAGTTTCAAAAGATATCAACGATATTAATAAAAATGCATAAAAGTGATATTTGTTTCAAAATATAATTTAACAATTTTAAGTAATAGACATCGTATCCATTGAAAATTTGATGAATGATTAATAATACAGAATGTTCGTTTTTAACTTTTACTCTACTTAACTCTACTACGACTTCACCAAACTTCAATTTAAGAACTTTCATTTTGTACATACATGCACTACTGTTTTCTTGAGTACTATGCAAGTCTTGGTGCGATTCCGCCTCGTACCTCATGACTCATTCCCTCAGAGCATCAAATGCCTCGCGAGTCGCAGGTTGCCTTTCGTAACCATTTCAACAACAATCGTGAAGAATGTTGAGAAACAGTAGGTTCTATCGAATTCACATCAAAATTGTACAATAGAGAAAGAGGTTTGATTACTTATAATACTGTAGCATTAAATCTGGTGAAGTTTCACAAAACAGAAAAAAAATAACTATTTAGTGAGTAAATCATTTTATGCGCGTTTGATCTGAAATATCATCATCTATTATGCTCTTTGAATGTATTTATTGTGTCACCGAATTAAATTACCTGTGTTTTTAATTACCTTTGAGTCTCATGTTTAACCGTACTTTCAAATTACGAAAATCAACGACTATTTTGTACACAACACACAATTTAATCAAGTTAACTTGATCATGGTTCATTCATTTCGCGTTAACGCGTGCACGTATCGAACCTTTTGCCCTCACCATTCCACAATTTGCATTCAAACGAGGTAAAATCAAAAATAAATTTTGGACACTCGCCGACCTATTCGATTGTTGTATAATAATGTTACTGGCACTCATTCGGAATAATAAAAAGGAAACATCAAACCCTTTTTAGGTAACTCTAAAATGTACGTAGGCTTGCCCTGTGGAGTAATTGGGTCCTGTTGTAAATGATGTTATAATTCGAATGCTTTGTAATCCGAAAAATACTGACTCACTTTTATGTTCTGAACAAAGAGTGACCCTGGCACATGGGTTTTTGGACGTATCAACTAGACTTTGTACATTTCAAGGAATTTTTCAACGCACCTAGAAAATAGAAACAATGTTGCAACTAAAAGATGCTATTGAGATGTTTTATCTTTCGAACGTAAGTTTCATTTAACAAGGTTGTTTAGTTATTGCAAAAAGTAAAACTTTCAGAATCTGAGTAGCAAATAGCTCAGGTGCATTCAGATCACGTCGAAGTAGTAAAATAATAAAACTTTATCCTCCACGTCAACGTTTTGAATGAAATGCAAAACGTGTCTGGGATGCAGCCAAAACGGTCCGCTCCGCGGGCTAGGCTCGTCCCCACTGGCAAAATCATTAAGAACAACCTCAAACATGATCACATCTGTATCACCAGTGAGCAGTGACAGAAGTCTGATTATTTATCAATACTTTAAAAATGCCTAACTTTACTTTGCTAGTAGCTAAGTTTATAGCTCCTCAACTAATTCCGATTTGTTTACACGAAACAAAGAAATAGATTCAGGCCCAATTTCATATTTTTATTCTTCGTATTGTTTTAGAGGCATACTTTCCGATTATTATCCGATTAGACGAAATAGATTTATCAACAAAATTATTATTATTATTTACGTAGTCTCATTTTCTAGCTCTATGGTTAATTAGATATTCCTTTGGCTTTCTCGCACACCTACCAACCTGTTCTGAGATCTGCATTTGACGGATAGTTGATGACTTTACCTTCATCAACCAGACAATCTTGTTCATGAATATCTAACTATATTGAGCTTTATGGATTTAATGGATTGAATTAATAATTAAACTCAAGTCTAGATTGTTACATCTATTGCATTTATTTATTAGTTTTAAAGTCGGTTTTTTTTTTATCTCGGTCTAAATAAAATACCATGCGAAAAGGGAACAGCCCGCTCAGTTGCCCGTCGCAGAGAACTTGTTTACTTAACATAATATTCCTCGCGCACTGCGAACTCGTATCCATGCATTCTATTGAATCAAAAACCTTACGCTAAGACACAACTTCGAAGTACCATCTGAGCGTCTACTTAGCAAACATCAAGCATCATCCATTTCTATGATGAAATCTCGTTTTCTGTTTATTTTCATGTTTTATACCTATACTCCAGGTGGTCATGGTTAATACATTCCCAACCATGTGCGTTGTAATCACTGAAAGATACGACAACAGGTCAACAGCCAAAACCGACAATTCAACTTGCCCTCCAGACACGAAAACACTCAGTTTGTTATTGTCAAAATGGTCCCCCATTCACATAATGACTGCTCAGATCTTTAAATCTAGCAAGACAAGAACGCCTACGGAAGCTACGTTACGCTTTATTTTTCCTTAGTCGATAATAACTGTCTAACTTCTGTATTGTGTCGACCTGTGCTGACGCTACCTAATTCGGATACACTGGCCAACTTTTATTGCTGAACAAACAAAGAATAAGCGTCTAAGTTTGTGTTATTTGTGGTTTGCTTAATAAGTTTCGCCAATAGATTTCTTGGCATACTCTGTTACACTGTTAAACTGCACGTGCTGGAGTAACGAGTTGCGCAATAGTTAAAGCTTGTTTATAAAACGCTTACAAGAACAAATTCGCATATTAAACTTAAATATTTTCTCTGAGCCTGCGCATACCTACTACGTGGTTGTATCGATACAAACGCAAATTAAAGAGCAGCAGTGACTGCGCGTTTGTGATAAAACACAAGGCGAACAAAATGTAAGCGGCAAGCTGGACCGTCCTTCCCTACTATCTTTTGAAACGCACTGCGAACTAGCAGATGACGCGCTACAAAAAATCACGCAATGACTGCTCTTTCGTAAAACTTGGTGTGCCCAAGCTCTCTGAATTGGACTAGCAAATGTCACAAATCCTTTATAACCATTCAAGTTTAGACTTTAAAAAATAATTTATAATATCAGGTTTTTCAAACCATAAAATATCCAATTAATACTTAGTCATCAAACTTGCAACGTACTTCTTTTTGTTTATTATCCACGGCATAAAGTCTTTTGGCACGATATTGCTTACTATCCCCGTGATATTGTATGTTTTGGCCGCATATTCAGATTTTTCCCCGCATTTCTTGAAAATGATGTATTGTCTTGCGGTCGCACGTTTTCGAGGCGAGAGTTGTCCTTTGTGAGGCGTCGTTAAGGAAAAGAAGCTTTGCTAAAGCTCTCTTAAAAGCGGTCACCGTCAAGTTTCATTAAATGTGACAGCGATATAATTTCTACTAGCTCTACTGTGTTTAATACGGCAGAACTAATCGACCCGAGCCGTCTATCAATATACGTACTACTTTAAACATACCTAAGGAAATGTACTAAACTTAAAATATTAAGTTATGGACTATCTGTCGTTTAATGACGATCATCTTTTCTCGTCAGATGCATCATAAGATATTTTCTCATACGGCAAAAAAAATATAAATGGGCATAGAATTGATTGTATATAATGCCGGTCACACAATCATAAGAGACTAAAGCTTTGCCCAAGCGTGGCATCGCAAAGCATTCTTTGGAGTTTTCATTCATATCAGCATTACGTTCTTAACAATGGATTCTGAGCGTTGAGAGACTGCATCCTTCAGCAATATCGTGAGTACGTGAACAATCCCGGTTTATGCGTCTAGTAATAAAAACTTCCGAGAAATATTCTAAAGAAAATCAAGAAAGAATATGAGGTAATCCAAAGTTTTGTAAAATAAACATCAAAATCTGTACTGTGGTATAAATTACAATTTATGTAAGTATATATTTAGAAAAGTTAGAGACGTTAGTTAGAAAATTAGTTCCTAGAATGTTATATATAAAAAATTAATGTAGTAGGCATGTAGCCCAAAAACTATATTCAGCTAGTTTGAAGTAAGACAAAATTTTGTTTGAAATGAAATAGATATTTCTTTTTTATAGGAGCATAGAAAAGTATCTCACTCTGGACGCCTCATTAAATTTTGTTTGAATGGAGGGATGAACTGGTACATGGTCAGATACGTACCGTCAGCGAAAAAAATAGTTACATTATATTGTACTATGATTCTTAATGCAATAAATAAATACTAATACTTTGATGTAAAATTGTATGAAAGGTGTTGCAAATTCAATTACTTATTCATCATCATTACTATTACTACTACTACGCACCCACTGCTGGTATGGACCTCCTCTATATTTTAAATAACAATAATATTAATTGATATAAGCTCTCTCCTATATTATCCTCCTATTCCTATTCTATACTATACATTATTATTACTAATACTCGTATACCTTAATTTATACCTTTATAGTTTTTTTAATTATCTATTAGCAAACATTGAAATTAGCTTTTTTAATTTGAGTTTTGTTCAAACTGTGTTGGTGTCGTAAGTAAATTCACAAGGTTAATTTCAAAATGCACATGACTTGTTTCGATAAACAATGACTTCCAACCTTGAGTATTCACCACGGATGCCGGAATCTAACTCATACGGATATTGTGTGGAGGCGAAACTACAATGGAGTATACTTATTTATTTTATAATTGGTGTAATATTTAACAGATAACTGATTTATTATCACCCCTAATCGGAGAGCCAACTCTGTCTTCCAATTTTCATGATTGGATATAATTTGTTCACGGTCTATTCTAGCCTCATCTTAGCTTTTTTCATATTTCAATATGAAAAAATCTTGGAAAAAAATACACACAACGCAAATACTTAACATCTTGTACTAGATGATTTATTTACAGTGTCTATTCATATTTAGTTACACTTTGTTATGCTTTATTTTTGAGCTCTTGCTCACAGTAGTTTTGAATACCAGAAACACAATCTGTTCTGCGGTGTGTACACATCGCGGGGGATGGAGTGAAAGGTTTCTGACAGACGGGGGCCACAAGTATCAGCGTCTCATCACAGCGCCTATCCCGCGAGTAAACACTCACCCTTGGCTGGTATAGCCTTGATATTGTGTGACTTTTCATTTAACTTGATCGAGAAATGATTCTTGTTAGAAATAAATTTAGGCAATAATATTTTTAGTCTAAATCTTCTACTTACACATTTTAAAATGCCACACAAGGATAGCAAAAAAAAAATATAGAAACTTTTTTTTGGACATTTATTATAGTGCAGAGCGTGGAACCTACATGGCCAAATAGAAAAATGAAGACCGAGAGGTTGCAACCCCATGCGTTGGACAGACCAAATCAGTACCATACTTGGCACTTAGCTCGACAACGCTATCCATGTCGCAACGGTTCGAGCAAAATAAAAACCCTAGTGTCGCAGATAATCTTGAAGAGAAGTCGGTGACCCTTAGCATTCTAAAATTTATTTTGCAGAGATATTCTTTTAATAACATTAAAGAGCAAAATAGCTCACTATTTACCTGCTATGTAATTTTTAATTCATAGCTAAGTAATGATAAGCTTGGCAACCCTACATTCACCTATCAGATCCTTCAATGGCAGGGCACAAAAACCGCGCGGTCTTTCATTCGCGCCTTTGGGATTAAACTGCACTATAATACCTACTTCAGTTCTATAGCATTCTTATCATTTATGTTAAAAAAAATATATGTTTGTATTTTTAAATTAAAATACGCTCGAGCCATTTTCACACACTGTTCCTTTCAAATGCAGAAAAAATTCGTTCTAATTTTGAATGATAAAAACATAACAAGACATTTACTAAGAAAACTTTTTGCATGAATTCGATATTCTCAATTTTAATAATGCTTAGCGGAAAAAATAATGAAAAAAGGGTTTGCCATTTTTATTATTGTTTTACTAATTATAATGCATGCTTAAAATTTAATCCTATCCGCCAAATATATTTAAAAATCGTATTATTTCCTAAAACGGCGAGTCATTGCATAGTAAAAAAAGTATGCTTCATTCCGACTTCGTGGCTTCGTGGCATGAGTTTTCCCATCCATTTGCCAATAGGGGGATCTATTCACACTGGATGATTACAATTCCAGTTGATTCCGGAACATCAAAGCTCATCTCACAAAGGTATCGCAATCGGAACTTGGTCGCAGAATGGAGAACAGTAGGTACCTACTTACCATCCGCCGTTGGAGCGCTCTTAGCACGGTAGACTACACACTGTGGGTGCCATAGATCATAGGATAGTTACTTAGACTGGTCTAACACACTATCAAACTACTACTACTGTATTGATCAGTATTAGCACTATAGAATCATCTCGAATGCATAAAGATTTGTCAAAGAGTCGTCTTGGAGATGCTGTCCTGAGGTCCTACTTATATTAAACGAAAACGAAATTTCGTGATAATTTTCGGGTTCTATCGTACGGTAATAGTTAATACACACATAAACGGAGCCTCTACATTTTTATGAAAATTCGTTTATTTAAGAACAATGTAATAAACACTATTTATTTTATTTTGTAGTATGTAAATGGTAACAAAACCAACCTTTAATTTTTATTTAAAGCGAAGTATATGCAATCTTAAAATACTTATGAAATCACGGCTGTATTCCTCCCCAATTTGCGATATTTTTAAATTTATTTTTTGAAATATTAGTTTTGATGTATTAAAATGCTAGTATATGTAAAACGTTATTGGTTTCTGCTAGAACTTAAACATTTCCACTGGTCGTGAATTCCGTACACAGCTTACTATCAAGTCACTACACAATGCTAGGCACAATGGATGCCAATGTGTAGGGGAATTTGGCTCTGACGGTGAATCAAGGCAGAATACCTTGCGGACCTATATTGCGAAAGTCAGAGTGCACTGGGGTTGAATAGATTTCAAGGAGAACGCTTTGTAAGGAGTCCACATCAGGTCATTGTGACTTGGAATTTTATGAACAATTCAACATTTGATTTTACGAGGGTATTGCAACGTTTTGTGGCTCAACATTTTGTTTAAAATATGTTCACTTCTCTCATAAGTTTATATTAGTTTTAAGTATCTCCTATAAAAACAGAAAATATTTTTTTAGGCCATCAACCCGTTTCCGTTTTCTCGTTTGAAGTAGTAGTCAGTCAAACGTGCAAGACATTTTTATTAAACGTTCTTTGCTACGGCGTAGCACAAGGTCTACGAGTCTCTGATGAGTTTCTTATTTATTGCCAAGAATTACTTAGAATTTTATTAATTTTACGTTTATTTATTTTTTGGCTAAAAAGTATGTTCAATAAAATTATGCTTTTGTTAATGAAATGTAGTGGTCTTGCTTATTTCGAATTATATTCCAACTAAAAATAGAACAATTTAAACATCATGCAAATAAGAAAGGTTTTCAAATAAATTACATTATACTTTAGAATTTTACATTAACTGAGAACCATTCATCTAGATCAATAGTTATTCCAAGCATTCAGAGATCTTCGCAAGGGTATTTTCATAGACATTATTCAATTTCCTGCATTTAAAGGTCTTCGTCTCGGGCCAAGATTAATGTATGCGACCTCAGGACTCCTTCTCCTTCACAGAATGCGAGACCACAGAAGATGCCTATCGAATTGCTAGGACTGGGTATCGGAAATAACTATTCAGATTTACTTTTGTTATGTATGTACTATGAACGACATAGTAAATATAGACACAGGTTTTTATCGCGTTATATTTCCCGACGTTTTGGCTATGTTACAATAGCCATGCGGGCAGACTAGAGTATGTCAATAAGACAAAAAAAATAAAACAAAGAAAGTAATGTCATAGTTATGTTAAGTAGATCTTTAAATAGCTAGTAATTGATAGTCAGCAAAAGTAAATCATTTGATGGACAATCCTAGGTTAATGCGCTGACAAAAATTTATTGGATTTATTTTTGGGCATCAATCTAAATCGAGCTCTATACTTGCTTGTACCTACAAGTGTGATAATTAATAATTTTCTGATAATATTCAAAATAAACAGCGTTAACGTACAATATTCTGACCCAAGCTAATTAACCAAATTGCACAAACAAAGCAACAAATGACATATACTAATTGACGCGCTAAATTGAATGATACACAATTTATTGGCTGAAATTAAATTACGTCCAAAACCAAACTGGCTGGAAAGTCCCAAAATGACACCAAATAATTTAATATCGGGTGCGATGACGTCACACATAAGCCAGTGAGCAAACATGTTTATTTTAAAAGCTCTATTGGTTCAATGAATTTGTCGACCGCTGAAATGAGGCGTCGACGCCGCGCGGTCTGGAGCGAGCCAACCTCGAGACGGGCTCGTCTCACAACTTTCACGTCCACACATCGCTAGACAGCAGCCCGATACAAAAAAGGAATAGTGCAAGAACTTGGTTGAGATTTTGACGACGAGCCTATTGAGGAGTGACAAAAATATGCTAAATTCTTAACCTACCAAATATAAAAAAAAATTACTTATAATAAAAAAATATTTTTAGCATTTAGCATTTAAAAAAATTGATGTAATACTTAACTACTTCACTTTTGCATTAACGTTATGTGCACAAATCGGCTTTGCCTTATTGTAGCTCCGCACTTGTTCGAAAAAAAGAAACAAAAGAAAGAAAAATGTATTTATTTCTGTAGGACTCAAGGCTCACTTAAAAATGTGCAGTGTTATTATGCTAGTTGATTATATTGCCTGTTCGACTTAGCGTAATCATAATTCACCTGCATGAATTTATGGTCCTCTAGTTACATGGTTATTGGTGACCCGGCCGTTCGACCGTCGTTTTGCATATATCGAGTGATTATTTTGTGCTCTCGTGCGTTACTGAACACACGCCGATTTCATATTCATTCCCATCGGAATTAACATAACAAATGTGACCAACCAACCCTTGTAACCTGCGCACGTTTCAATTGATATATGAGTACGTATTAAGCGAATTGCGAGATATTTGCAAACGTTCGAATCGTTGCCATATTTTTGAAAATGTTTACGAGCAAATGTATTCAGTCCAGCACTCAGTGTGCACGACACGGCTATTTACATTACTTTAATGTTTAACCAAAATATGAACAAAAATATTTTGACCCGTGTGTCATATGAAAATTCTTATACTAATTGAAATTTTCTGAGAGATTTTTTGTAGACTTTTGAAATTTTGTTGACTTTGTTCAACTGTTATAAGCACCTAAATCTAAAATCATTTTTCCTTGTTTCAGGTTACATGATGATGTCTCAAAGGAGATGAGTTTAATATTCGTCTCTCAGCTATAATCACATATCAAAGTACATATCAACCATGGAGTTAAGGGTTACGCTACTTCTGGCGGTCACCGCACACTTATGTAAGTAAATAAACCCAATCGGGAAGCTGGCCCAGTGAAGTTTCCAGTTTTGCGTCTCTTTCTGTCCTATGATGAATTATATGGCTGCTCTTGTCACTCAATAGGAAGAAATTCCCGGCAATGTATTCCCAGCATTCTAAAATCGAATTTACTGGACAATTCATTGTATTTGACTCGATTTAAATAAAAAAAGAAATAAAATAAAATAGACCACTGGGAACTTTGTACGATGTTGCCAGTAATCTTACTAGTAGAACTACTGGGAATTTCCTTCTCTGTTATTTTACATACTTATAAAACCCGGTAATTATTTCATCATAACTAAAGTAAATTTTTTTCATCGTAACCGTACCTATGACATTATGTAAAAAAACAGTACTTACCTTAAAAGAGAATTCTCTAAATTCACTCGATTTCACTTGACCTTACCCAGGTCAGGAATGTAATTGTTTTAGATACTTTTTGGCTCATAATACAGTCCCCGTGTAACCCTCATGAGGTGATCAAAACATTCCGTGCCATTATGGGACAAAAATGTAGAGGATATAAGGTAAAAATGTAGAGAAAAGTAAACATTAAACTAACAAGAATTCAAATACAAAAACAAATTACCCACTAGAAATAATTATATTGTCAATGCATGACCAACACTAAAAATTAACTTTTTACCTTCAAAACGTATTTTTTAAGTGAAATATTAACATAACTGTACAAAATACAATAATGATTTAAAACCCAATGAACCTCTATAAAGCATTATTGAGATTAACTCTTAAAGCTAAAATCTTAGACACTCGCTCCATTTTACCGCACAAATTTTTTACAATAAAATGCCACGTGCTAAAGTTAGCTTATCCAACGACAGGATATTAAATCATTCAAGAGTGTATTCAAACAAGATTTTCGCCGTAATACATTATTACCCAAATACATTGTAAAGTGTCTCAAACTATCTTTTAAAATAAATGTACATCCCAACATTTCCTTTACCTATTGAAACATTCATTTCCAAATTGAAACATTAAATCAATTAATTTAATTTATATAAACCAGCGAAGTATCTTTTTTTCGTTTTTTAAATTCATTCATACGGTTTATTTAAGAGTGAGGTCCTGTTACGAGAACGAGTACGTAATATACATAAAAGTCCATATAAAAGTTTGAATGGGCACGTAAATAATAAACGTCCCAACAAAACTTGAATTCGGCTTTAATAAAAGACCGTTGGGGAATGTGAAAATATCAGCCTATTCCTTACCTACTTTCCAATATTGAAGAGCAAAATACCCAAAAAGGGTTTCGTAAGTAATTGAAAATACATAGATTGGAATAGTGGGTGTGTGGAGTCCCCGATGCGTATCTAAGGTGGACTATCTCAGACCACTTGATGGCAAATGGTGCGGAAGTAAGCAGGATATACTGATGCGATATCTTCTGAATATGTTACTCTACGTTTTCCAAGGTGAATATTTCTGTATTTTTCAAGCACCAATACGATTCCTTGAAGGGTCGGTGCTTGGAACAAACATTTGTATTTTCAAGTCATTTAATAAGCAGTTGGTACCTGAAAGGCCCCATAAACGGCTTCCTTTTAAGCCATATAAATGTATTATCACAGATCATTTGCCATCCAATGATACTGAAGTAACGCAACTCCCAGTTTTTCGCTTTTATCAGCACACTTTCCCCAAAGCTTTTTGCATAAAACCTCGTAAGTAGTCTTGGTATAATGTGTATATCCGATATTGAATATGGATGACTTATTGCTTTCGTACAAGGATTTGCTGATGTTTTGTATGTTCAGCTAGTGAGAACGTAAACAGGATGTATTTTGATATTCTTTCCAACACTCCGTGACGAAGATACGGCGCGCCTTATCGGCCCAATGGCGTAATATGCCATTTTGTATGGTTTACTCGAGAATTCTCGCATTTTTCTTGTATCTTATTTTTGCTTTGATAAACACATATTTTTCTTTTTTTTCAGGCTGCACAGCTTCAGCAGATGGGAATTTGCTCACACAGACTGTTTATGGCTTTTTGGACTTCACGACTACGATTGGCAACACTGTTATGGTCTTTTCCCCGCATTCAGCACCTGCCCCAGGTAGTATCTTAATAATGGTAGTTTTTTAATAATGTAAACTTATCATAAGTCTATAGTATATTAACCACTAACGTATACATTTTCTTACTGATTTCAGAAGAAGCAACCACTGAAAAAGCAGTACAAGAGAACATTATAGAAACAAAACCTCCTCCTGCAGTACCCAGCCCCAGCCCAGACGCGATAAAACCGAGCAAAATTTCCGAAAAGAAAGCTAACAAATCTCCTGTATCTAGTGCGATTTCAGTTGTATCTTCACCTAAAACTGAAGAAAAAACACCTAGCCCACCAAAAGTAGTAGCAAAAGAACAAAAACCAATTATATCAAAAGTAGAAGTAGTAGCTGGGCCTTCAAAAATTGTCAACTCACCAAAACCTCCACCAAAATCAAAGAGCCCTCAGAGTAACAAAAAGAAACCCGAAATAAAAAGTGCAGTAAACATAGTCAGCAGCAAAGTAGAAGTCAAGCAAGCTCCTTTGAGTACCAAGGTAAATAGCGTGGTTAATGTTAAATCCAGTGGAGTGGAAGATGAGCCAGCTATTTTGGTCCCGAACAATAACATCGGTGAACCTGAGTACGATTTCCTCTCGAGACAGCCATCTGAATTCGTCGAAGAAACTTACAAAGTTATAAACATTCGCCCCTCTAAAACGCACGGACCAAAACCCAAGCATGCCCACAAACACCGACAACAAGCCCCAACACCACCTCCTGATGATGAAGAACATCCAATTGGTCTTGTTACTACTCTTGGAGGAACCATTGTTAAAGACGGACTCACAACTGTTCATGAAACGAGTGTCATCGGCACCTACATATCTGGAAAATATGCTCAAGTTCTGAATAGCAACACCAAAATCTTCGGCGCTGGTTCTGGTCACAGAGGGAAAATTGCGCCATCTCCTCCTCACAGAATTCTAAAAACTGTAGGACCGTCGATCACGAAAAACCATAGGTTCAACTTAGAACCAACACCATCTATCAGCGATGAAGATACTAGTTTTACCAAAACGACACGCAGGCAACCTAGCGGTAGTGGCTCCTTCAAGAATCGTCACAGAGCTCAGATTGCTGACAATGAAGGCCATGAAAATGCCCCTGCTAGCCAAACTAAAAAGTTCAAAAACAGAAATACTGCACACGCTCAAAGAACTCAGCAAAAGTAAGTGGAACTGGAAGCAAATATTCGACGGTACTCGGCAAAATGAATTATTTATTGCATATTTTATACGAATAAATCTGTGTTTGATTAAATATTTTTATTTCAGTTCGCGTAATTGGCGACCTGCAAACAAACCTCAACTGGCAACCGTCTCTGTTTTCAGTGAAACACCCACCCCTGCCCCTTCATTTTCCAACAGAAGGAAGAGCAGTCGGATCTCAGGCTCGAAGGCGGCGGTGACCCCTGCGGGCAACAACGAACGCCGCGGCTTCAAGCCTCGCGTGCAGCCGTCCTCCGTCGAACAAGTGACACCATCGCACTCCACCAGCATCTATAAGTTCAAACTAAACAGAGCCCCGGGGGCTGGACGCTGGCAATACAAAACCAGCCCAAAACCTAAAGTTACCATCCGAAAGATGAGCGGTGATGACGAGCCACAGACGACCCCGAACCCGCTCAACGAAGATCCTCAGTCAAATGATTTGTCCGTTCAGGCGAGGTCCGACAATGATCTAGAACTATCGGGCTCCCAGAGCGGTCCCGGCACACTGCTGGAAAATGATACTGATGACAACTCTATCGAAAAACCACCACCAATTGAAACTTTGAAAGTAGAAATATCAACACCCGCTGATTTTAAAGATGTATACTATGAAATTGCTACCATCAAGTCACCTTCTGTCTTCCAGGTAACTTTTTTTCCAATAAAATCTAATCTCCTCATCTTGTATTGCATACTTCAAAATTTGTATTCTCTTTCTTCCAGGTTGGCCGTGTTAAGAACACTCGTATCATCACTGTAACGAAAACAATAGAAAAACGTATAGAACCAACTGCTATTCCTATCCCGCAAAATTCTCTCAACGAACCGTTGACAGAAAATATATTAGCGACCGCTTCTCCCTACGGGAAAGACCATAACTTAGACTCTAGCATCGCTACTTTACCTGCGATCACATTATCATCAGACATGGAAACACCACCACTAGAAACTATAACTGAAACTTTCAGCACCACTGAACACATGCTGAAAACCCACATTCTGCCTGTAATTAGGCCTGATGTTAACCTGACCAGCAGTCTTACCTTCATCCAAACCTATGAAGTAACCAGATTTGTCACCGCGACCAAAACCCTGCCACCTATGGATTACTTCCAGTTCATCCCAAGTAAGACTTTGAAGGAGTTCAACAGTCGCCTCGATGAAGCTGGCTCCGAACTACACTTAGAACTTGACTTCGGAGACAGCAACGAAGACGAGGATGGAGTGCTACGCCGAGTGTTCCCTTCAGACCTAGACCTTGCAAACGTCGGATCTGATTTTGATTTGGCTGAAGTCGATAAATACAAAGAGAATCACTTGAGGCTGAAGAAAGCTCATGGACAAAACAAGCAAAACCAAGTACCTGCTGAAGTGCCCGCTGCACTCACGCCGGAGCAAGCCCAGCAACTTGCACTGCTAAGACTTCTGAACCCGGCAGCTGCTGCTCAAATCCCTAACGTTGTGACCACTTCGAAACCAGTTCTGAAATTCGAGACTATTTATGAGTCCCACGTCATCCCAGTTTTCGACGGAAAGAGCACCGTTCAGAGCACCATCTCGCGGGCAGTCGCCACAGTTACCAAAACTGAATATGAAATAGGCACTAGTAGCTTACCAGCATTGCCGTTGCAACAATTCAACCCACTTTTCCCACAACAACAATTTCAGTTGGTTTCGACTCCAGTTGTGGTAAACACTGAAGTTGTAGCAACTGATAGTCAGATCCTCAAGTTGACATTCGGCGCAAAAACAGTGTATACGACTCTATACACGACTAAGCTGGTACCGACACAGGTGACTTCCTACGTGACGTCATCAGTGCCAGCCCAACCCTCGGCTGCCGGCGGCTTCCCGGGATACTATCCAGCGCCCTTCGCCCCCTACCCTTACGTGGGATAGTTATGAAATTTTAAAATAGTGTGAAATTAGTAGACATTCTTGATTCGAACACTGTGCTTTTTAGTGTATGTGACGGATAGCCATAGTGTGCGTGATTTAGGACAGAAAGCGAGCGTGAACAGCAGCGTTGCTAAAACTCGTATAAACTACATCGCGAGTGGGTGAACAGTAAACTGCGAGAGCAGAACGTTAGGATTTATGGCCTTTGTGAAAACACGAAAACTGTAAAGTTGTGTTTCTTCCAGTTTTCTTCGCCTGGCGATGCTTTCGGGATATTGTATTTTATGTTTGCGAAGGTTTGGTGGAAGCAAACAAAATCAAACGTTTTATACCTATTATGCCTAAATTTATTGTAAATAATTAATTTATACATAGTTGCCTTAATGTACATAACTATTTTTTTACTACTTCGAGTATAACGATATTAAAATACACTCTACTTTTATACGTAGGCAATAGTAGATAAGATTTTTAATAGGTAAATGAATAGTTACATATTAATGTGATAATTTGTATATCATGTGTTCACCATTAAATATTTTTCTAATTGAACATTTATTGCTTGCTTTAGCAAATGGGTCATAGATAAGTACTATAATAAAATTAAATACAATCTCTAATAGTTTTATTTTTATTTTTCAGCTATACTTACTACGAAATAAAAGATTATGATTCAATCTAGCAATAGTTACTTTATTTATCGTGTTTTATTTATAAGATCGTATAAGCAAGTAGCCAACACTCTAAAGGAGTCATGGCTTAATGACTTTAAAAGCCGGGACCGACATTTAATTGATAATAGCATTATTACATCTGCCTACGGAATATTCTAAGAACTTGAGTAATAAACAAAAGCTTAAACAGAAATATCCAATTTAGGTGAGACGGCTGTGATGCAAAGCAATTTCAGGAGGAGAGTTTATTTCCCATGATATCTTAATTAGAGCCGTTTTATACGGGGCGCCTGAAAGAAACAATGAGGCGAGTTCTGCAACTAAGATTAATGAGGCCGCTTCTTGAACTTCATAAGCAGGGTGTTTATAATAAAAAAATCACTGCGAACTGACTCAGTTTATCTTGGGAATATTGTAGGTATTCTCAGCTATTTATTGCTAATGAGCAATGTTAAGGACGTCACACACAGCAGCTATAATATATATTACGGTATATTACATCCCGGGATATATAGCTGTATATTATCGTAAGCTATCACACACACAACAGATACTGTAATATATCTTTCGGTTCATGTCATTGACATATGTCACGATTGACGCACTCTCCAACTGCTGAAGTGTTATAAAGGGTGTTCTTATTTTTCATTACTCATACCCGGAAAGTAATATATATATATATATATATATATAATTTTGTGATTATTTCCGGGAGTCAAGATCAACCTTTTTCGAACTTCATGATCTAATTATAAAAGATATTAAGAAAAATATCGTCCGCCAGCCAGATGGGCAGACGATATATGCAAAGTCGCGGGCAAAAGATGGATCGGATTGGCACAGGACCGTGGTGGATGGCACAAACTGAGGGAGGCCTATACCCAGCAGTGGGTGAAGTCGGGCTGTGGATGATGATGATGATGAAGAAAAATAATACCCACATGCGAAAGAGTATAATTATCTTCCGAAGAACGACTTGCTGTATGCTTAAGGTAAGAATGAAATGAAAGTATAAAATAATCATCATATTTTTGAACATCCTTTACGAAGCGAAATATACGAAAATATATCGAGATATACTGAGATATGTCGAGCTATATCGAGCTATAAATATATATTTTCGTATCGCTCGGTATCTTAAGATACGAAGATATGAAAATATATATTATAGCGGCTGTGTGTGGTCTCCTGTCAATTTCTATAGAAAGATGTAATGAGATATATCGTGCTATAAGATATATCTTCATATTATAGCTGCTGTGTGTGATGTCCTTTAATTGTAGCTAATATTATTATTATTTTTTAATTAGGTTTAGGTACAATTGCGCAAAAGACGTTTGCGTTGCGCGTGTTTGATCGAAGTTCCATTTGCACATAATTAGGTTTTTTTTTTTAAAAGTAATAAGAAGTTGTTGAGATAATTATGCTGTTTTTAGCATCGTACATATAGCATTCTACCTACTCTACTCCATTGCCACCCCTCTCAAAATTGGTTAACAACATATCCATAAAACTCAGCGTAGAGGGTGCTACGGTATTCCCGTAGCAAACAAAAAACTTCAATAAAATGCTTTTTTTTTAATTGAACGAACGCAAATGTCCATAGCGCATGTGTCTTTCGTTCAAGTATTTTTCGCGCAATTATCCTGGTACTGTCAGCCGACTCATACAGTCTTGTATCAGATACCAGTTTAGAAGAAAACAAGTAACGTCGGCGATCCCGTAAGAAGCTCAGTATGAAACTTTACCTTCAGTTCGCAAACATCTCATACCCATTCACGGCGTTTTGCTCAGAGTTTTCCAGTCGGAGTTACAGAGCTTCAATAGACAGCTCTTATAAACAACTAAGGAATAAACGTTATAAATAACTTTCTATTTGTTTTTAAAACAATAATTTAATATTCATCTTCGTACAAACCTACATCGAAAAAATAAACAAATAAATACCTTCAAAGAACTCGTTGTATCTAAGTACCTATTACCTGCCGACATGGAAAGTATTATATTAATAACTTGACTATTTTTTAAAATAAAATGTGTATCTGTTTTCTCAAGTCACGTGCTGACTTCAGAAAACAGACAAGTAGTTATGAACAAAAATGCACCTTTCGGAAAAAAATACTATCTTACGAAATTAAAGTCGTTTCCGTGGGAAGGTTTTATTCTGTGGAAGCGGTAAGTTAATGCAATTTCTTCTAACCTCGTTCAATCAGTGCTGAGAACGTCTGCACTTGAACAAATACTACACGAAAGGAAATACATTGCCAACGATGGTTACGGATACCTGGGCTTTATTTTGAAGAAGTTGTAAATTGTAGATTTGTATAGAGTAACTTACATTCAAACTAAATAGAATCGGCCTTTTAGCCGCGCATTAAAAACCTGGAGTTAAGTAAAAGCATCATTATTAATGGCAAAGATTAACTTTCCTTCACTCCTATTTTTATCCTTACCTAAAAGAAGTCGGGAGTAGATTGTAATACAAAGATGAAAAGCGACTTTAGAAGCGTTTTCCCGCCTTAAAAAAATAATAATAAAAAAACTGACTGGTAAACTCCCGAGTACTGAAACGAATGTAAGTGACGCTTTTTATTGTTATATCGATCCAGGGTAATTCGGTGAATTTAGTAGCTCTTATTTAACAGGTAAGAACGTTCTAAATTATTTTTCGCTCTTAAATATTTAAGTAGTGTTTCAGTATTAGTGTGAGAATGCCACAAAAAAGTAGCAACATGAGGCTCACACTGAGACGTGCAGACTAGGGTTGAGCTGCCTTGGCTCTAGATAATGTGCACCACTGCATACAAGCTGATTTTCAAAATATTCCAGACAATGTGGGAAGCTCAGGTAACAGGCGGTCTGTTTTGCATGCAAGGCGCTGTCTCGTATCCAATACCTGGCAAATTCGATACCAGTTACCGTTGATAGGAACCGAGGTAAATATTTGAGACTGAAGCATTATGCAATGCTTTTGATATGAAACTATACCAAGATAACCATATTAGGAACCACCACCACGCCACGCCGCGCCGGTATCGTTGGATGCGTTTTCATTGAGAGGATGAACGTAGCGGTCGGTGGTGAAGTGACCAATCAATGGTGGCGATTCAGTTCAATGTTGTCTGTCAGAACATAAACTAAAACTAACAAAATTGACTCCGTTTTTTTTTTCGAACGTTATGGAAGGGACGGCAATAGTTTTAGTGCTTTCATGTTACCTTATATTTAGTTTTGGCGACATTTGAATGAAATTTGAATAGCTAATACGAGTATTATTATGTCAAACTACGAAACGCATAAAAGTATTGGAAACAGAAATCAAAGTCTTACAAAGTAACTTTGGATGACAACGATGCTGTTTCGACGTGATGAGTCCAGCTGAGTATTTAGGTAAGTACCTATCTGTATGATCTTCAGTTATCTGAAACTCAAAATAGCTGATTGCCTAGGTATATAATGAAAACCTTCTTAGGTAATACATTAGCCGTTCGTAATAGATAAATCTCTGATATCTACTGTCAAAAATTTGATTTCCGCCTCAGATTGAAGCAGCAGGAGCAGCATGACCACTTTAGCAAGAATGCGTAGATTAATTTTCCAAGTAAAATTTAACACAACAATCCTGCCTAATCAACATTTCCCCTGGGCAATTGCGAGTTTAATCTTTGGATATTAATCAATAGGTAGGTAAGTTTTGATACAGTCCTCTTCAAAACCTTCTACTCAAATGAAAATCTTGCTCGTTGCAGACTTTTCTGCTTGAACAGTTCTGATTATCAGCAGGTATTGTTTTATCTATTTTTGGGATCAGGAAAAAATATAAAAATGGTAGGTAATTGATGCGATAACATCAATTTTAAAGTACCTATGAATTGTCATCAGACGACATTTTTTAGGAATCGATTGTACTCCCATTCATCTGTACTTAACAAAGAATAAAATGATAATCTCCAGGGATATTAAATAAGCATTCCCGTACCTGCGTAGGTATAATATATTCTGGGATTTTCTTCATTTAATACCATCTGATTTTCAGTTAGCTAGCTACCTATCTTGATTCTGATTCAAAATGACCTGAAGATCGTGTAAATTTTTATGATTTACCGTATATGGCTATACCTAATAATAATTGTTCTATCTTCTGACCGCATCACTATTTTCCCAATAAGTAGATAGGTAGGTAGGTATTCCCTATTTCTGGTCCTAGGAAGAGTATATTCTTCACCTAAGTAAATAGTCTAAAACCATAAGTCGATAAACAAGGAAATTATAAAATACTGCCAAATATGTCGGTTTTAAAATTAAATTCGATTTAATTAAACTTGGTAATTTACCGGCATTCACACAGTAGGTACAAATTAATCTTATCAAGGAATCTCAACAATCAGTTCCCTTGCTATAGATAAAATAATGATGAATTTAATGATACAGATAAAACACTGCGATGCTATTTGCGTACTCAAGCGATTGACAAATAATTAAATTGGAAACGATTTGTTTACCTACAACATCTGTGAAACAATTGTACAGTTTGTGTTTGTGGATCAATCAATGTTTGTGGTAAAATGTGTCGGTTTGTGTTATCAGTCGTCTTGGGATTACTGATTCCTTGTAAGTACCTAAAGACTTTGGTGTCCTTTGTCTAATTTGAAAACAAAATGTGGACATGAAACAAAACGTATTGTTTCTTAAATCTTGGGTAAAGAATGTGGAACAGGACTATAGTGAAAATGCTTTGAGTATTGTAGAGTCAGCAAAGAAACAATTCTACCCAAAGTTTTGATATCTCCTCAGGTCTGCTGGTCGTAGTGGATGGACAATCAAATCCTGTGCGTCGATGCTTCCAGTACACCTGGCTGGGCCCTCGCTACAACAACGCGAGTGTGTACCTGAACGCCACGTGCGCTCAGGCCACTGAAATGGCTTCAGGCATCCCTTGTTTCCAACCGCTCGTGGCATCTTGTAAGTTGCCTACTCAAAGCTAAAAATGCAATGAAATTGAGAAGAGAGCCATAATTTCACTATTCGAAATGGCTTATTTATCTAGTTGAGAGAAAGCTCATAATTACCTGTTAGATAGGTACCAAAAGTAAGTACTTTGGTAAGTACCTAATTATTAAATCTTGAAAAAATTGTATAATCACCGTAACACCTACCTACTTGTTTTTGGGGTTTAAATTTCTATCAGAAAGCGATGTACCTACCTAGTTGTAACCGCTATCTAGTCAAAGCTCTTAGCCCACATCTAAGTACTTCCTTCCTACTTCTTCCTTCATCCTTGTAGGTCTTAGGGTATTGCTTATATTTCTAAATACCTAATGGAATGTCCATCCTATAGCTACCTACCGTCAATTGATCGAAGGTACCTACATAAATATAGTCTTCAATTGTTTTCACTGGTACCTATACCTCCTGAATACCAGCGCCGGTAAAGAGGTCAATCGATTCATCGAATCAGCTTCAATCCACGTGTCTCGGCTCGTTGAAACAATGGGGGCGTATTTGCAAACGTGCTTGGGCGAAGCCACAGCCGTGTCCCGAGTCCACATGTCACGACACGGGTTATTCGTGTTTTGCTCTTTATTATACTATTTTTGGGAAGGTAAATGTTAGTTTAAATAATATGACCAGAGAAATTACACAACGATACCGAATTGCTTGTTGTTTTTTTCCTTTAAATATTTTTTACTTCCTACACACACCCTGCTATATGATGGAGGCAATTATAACCACTAGGTAATGATAAATAATTTGAGCTTTTAAAATTCCATAACTAACCTGAAAAGATCAGTCTACCTAAACCATATTTTTCTGTGCTTAGCCCTTTACACTGCGACAGACACTAAGATACTTGGTATCTACCTAGCTGTGTTTGGTGTGAAACTTTGAAATACGAACGCTCTACTTTTCATAGATGATGGAACGTGGCCCGACGTGAATTATATCTGGGAAAACCATCGGGACAACGCTACGTGTATCCTAGCAAACAACGATGTGTGTGCAACCTATACATACTATTTTGATGGTCATGGTAAGTCAGCAAACAATTCAGGCTTTTAAATGTTTAAACCCCCTAAAATCCACCCTAACTTTTTTTATTTTTCAGTGGAAAATTCTACCTCTATGTGCACAAGGGTAATAGACAACAATGGAATGTCCATCAGGAGCGGTTGCTACACAGAAACGAAGGGTAGTTTTGTTACCAGAGCCTGTTTCTGCACCTCCATCGCTGGTGGGCTACCATGCAACGGTAGTACTGTAAACACCGCTATCGCCGCAACAGTAGCAGTAGCTCTGGCAGTGGTGCGAATGCTGAGCAAAGATTCTGTATAATTAAATAAATAAAGATTTTAGGTACAATTCATTTTATTTGATTCCAATATAAGTCGTTTACCTAATAAACATACTTACATAGGTATACGACGACCATAGCTGTGAATGAAGCAGCTGGAAGAGGGATGATAGCTGTGGGAGACATTTTGAAATAATTGGAGAAGGTTCAGACAAAACTCATTACCATACCAGCCCAGCTACTGCTCTGCTCAGCCGACTGCTCGCGGACACACAAGATGCGAATGTTCGTCATGGGCACTGCATCTTCAAACATGCGAATTTAAAGAATGTAGGTACATAATGAAAGTGAATGAGACGGAAAAGGTGTGTCTATTATATCAAGTAGAGTTCCGTGTTCTCTACCTAGTGGTCTTAAATTATAATAAGACGTATTATAGCTGTATACCTACCTTATTAGTGTCGTTGTTAATTAATATATATGAATGAATATTGTTTGCGTCTCGTGGCTATTCTAGTATAATAATAATATTAATCACTGTCGAAATATAAAAAATCCTTGGGCTCAAAAGGTTTTTATCCAAGCAGGGTTATTTACACCGGCAGTGACAGCACTATGACGTGTCCTGAACTGTCAAATTCCAACCAAAACCCATCCGCATCGAGCAACGTCACGACGTCAACACTGACTGACCGACCGACCGAAAGAAATCTCAAAATATTTCAATAGAAAGAAGTGCATGCCCTTTTTTTGGAGTGTAATTAGTTTTTAGCCAAAATCTGAACCAAAACTGAGATCACAATGTATTCTATACTGACGAGAGGCAATGCAGTACTCACGTATACTCTCAGCGTTTTAGCATGTCTCACATTTTTATGTTTCCTTTCGACGCTGACTGTGGATTACAGGACTGCCGCACAGATGAACACAGTGAAAGTAGTTGTGTAAGTATCCTTGCAATGAAACTATTTGACAGTGCTTTACACGAACCAAATTGTACCTAGGCCTCCACCAATGCTGCAACCATCCGATTAAGTGCTCCCACACAAATCCGCGATGCGACGCGATGCGAGCTCGCATCGCAGAAATTCGCATCGCAAGTTTCTGCGATGCGACGCGATGCGACGTCGCGCGAATTTGTGCGACAAGCCGTTTAGTAGGGCGATGTAGGAATGTGCGATGCGAAGCAGATCGCAAATTCTTGCGATGCCATCGTGCGAATTCGCGCGATATCGCAGATTTTGACAATGCGACGCGACGTCGCGGTTTTGTGTGGGAGCCCTTACCTCAAATATGCTGAATAAACTTGAACTCGTGGCTTCAGATTTAGATAGTTTCTTGCTTTGCAAAGCAATTGTGATAAAACTAAGTAATTAAAATATTTATAGAGAATATTCTCTTTTCCAGTAAAAATGTACCAGATTATGGGGCGTCAAGAGAAAGGAATGATCTTGGTTTCCTCACTTTCGATCTGAAGACTGACCTCTCTCACCTCTTCAACTGGAACGTGAAGCAGTTGTTCCTATACCTAACTGCTGAATATATTACTCCCAACAATGAACTAAATCAGGTTGTATTGTGGGACAAAATTATACTCCGTGGAGAAAACGCTCTGCTCGATTTTAAGAATATGAACACTAAGTACTACTTCTGGGATGATGGCAATGGTCTTAAGTGAGTACTATGATTTTAATCTTTATTCAATTATGTAAGTAATTCTTCCACAATCCATCAAATGCTGCCCCAATTTGTACCATAGGTGTTCTGTGAGACAATGTTAAGGATTTTTTAAACCTGAAGCCATTGGAATAGTCTCTGTATCCTGAATGTACCGGGCCACAGAGGCTATTCCAATGTGCTACTAACTTTTGCTATAGGACAGTCTCTTAAATCAGGATTTCTGGTAATGCTGGTCAAATTATGTGACAACTCAATTAGTTTTGTACTTCTGGTTACATAGTTCAAACTCAAAATTGTAGTAGTTAATAAATCAATTTCAAAATTTTCAAATACAAGTTATTTACTCTAAACTATCATGACTAATCAAAACCTTAGAAGAGGCCATAATAATTTGTGATTATAGTTAGCAGTGTGCCACAAAAGCACCATCTGCAAATAATGGTACCTTGTTCCAAAACCAAAACCTATTAAAAAGAGTTCACTTCAAGTTCACACTCACAGTAGGTATGACACCCATGGATGTAAATTTGTTCTCTCAGAATAATCATTTCAGTTATGTAAATATGTATTAGTTTGGTTTCTGTAAATAAATGTATTCTATACCTTTGAAAGCAGACTATGTGTGGTGAATGCTAATCATTGGTCTTGTTGTTTCCAGGGCCCACAACAATGTGACGCTGACTCTCTCCTGGAACATCATCCCCAACGCCGGCCTGCTGCCCAACATAATGGCACTCGGTGCCCACTCCTTCAAGTTCCCCACTGACTACACCCAGACGCGTGTATGATCCAGGGACATTCCCCCGCCATGAGTGATATTTTTCTCCCTCTAAACACTCGGGGATGATGCATTTGGGAAAATATACTTTTATTTTTATTTAATTTGTTTTTGTTTTCACTTCAAGAAGTACCAAGTGTATGAACTGCTGTGTTGTTTATGTTCCATTGGTGTTATTGGATTTAGAAATAGAATAACTGTACTTTGTAATAAGTATATTCATTAATAATTACATTACAATACATTTTTTTTGTTCTACAATGTTCTAAAGCAGAGAAAACTACCTATCTTTGCTTTTAATCTCTACTTGAGTACCTATGTGTATTGCGTTATTTTTTACCAATCTTATTGGTGAAGTAATGACATCACAACAAAAGTTAATAATAAACTATTGTAGATAAGGGTTTTCAGAAATGTAGACATTTACTAATTATAGTCAGATTTTATTAACAAATCTATGAATAAAATTTTAAATAAGTTTATGATTAAAATAATAGGCTACTTGACTCATATCAAATTTGACCCAATAAATTAGTATTTCCTGAAGTACTTTCCTTGCAAAACCAAAATATAATAATTTCAGTTAATCAAAGTCCATGATGCTTGCATAATTTCAATTTAAAAAACGGTTTCTTTTTTTTTTTCATTGGAACGCTGAAAACGCTACGGCCATTTTGGTGACGTCATTATTATCGGAATTATACAAATGTCACATAACTAAAACCAATTTACAGTAATGCCAACTTTTCAAAATGTGCATGTTCCCTAGACGTAAATCACGAAAATTATTGTTTTGAATACGAATGACGTCACAGCACAGATAAATCCATAGACCAATATGGCGGTAGCGTTTTCACCTGTTTTTGAAAAGTAGAACTTTTAAAATAAAATTTTGCGGTTTCTTAGGTCCAAAAAAATATGGTAGTATTTTTTTTGGTCTAAAAGAACAATTATTTATCATATAAGAGCTACATAAAAATAGAGTCAACTAGCCTATTCATGCATTAACTTATATTCCAGCCAATTTGTATGTAATCTCATTAGATGCTATTAACTATCCATGATACAATTATAATTATCTAAATAACATTATACTTTTGGACAAATACTACAACGAGTCTATGTTCAACAATTCTAGATGTATTAATTTGTAAAAATAGTATATTTTTAACAAAGGTCTAATAATAATAATATTACTGGTTTGAGTCTTGCCACTCTGTAAATACTGTCCTGTACCTAACAAACTATTCAATGAAAAAAATTTTATCAACAGTGAATGTTTACTTTATTTGTGCTGCCCTCTGGTGCAAAATAATTTATATTATGCAATGCATTAATACGCACTAACTTATTTATTAAGTAATAACAAAACTTGCAATGCACTTCTACTCTTTCTAAAGTCTGGTTTATCTAGGCGTAATTTTATCCTGTAGTCATATTTTGTAAATAAAATAACGATACATCATACCAAATTCCAAATACAATTTTACAACTATGTAAACTCCTTGAAATGATAACAAAAACTAAATAAAACTTTCGCCAATTCTAAACCAGACATCGACAGTGTTTTATTTAGGTACTCAAAAACTCCGTATAAACGACAAAAGATAAACACTAAACCATTCACAACTCTAATTTTAATCTAACTAAACTGGGCATGGTACATTGGCTAGCTATTAACATAAACTTGTCAGAACAAAAATTGATTTTAACTGTAAGTAATAATAATAAAATTTTATTTCTTTTAGTAGACCTGTTATCTGTATTATGATCGGCGCATAGTTGAATAACTTCACAACGGTTCCTATTTCAAAATGTTTATATTTTATAATGAGACCTATGTATGTAATTACCTTATTCTGTTTTAGCCAATCCATTACTATTATATTTACTCTACTCAGTGTCCGACTGGCCATACTCGAGGTGTGGCGTTTGCCAGACAGTAGGTACGTACCCAGTACTGATAATCTGATAACTCAAATCGACGAGACGATCAACGTCTTGAGTTGACATCTGAGTACCTATGTGAAATCATTATACATTATAGGAACCATCGGCAGTTACAAGAGCAAAGTTTACAAAAATATAGGTTTATTGATTCAAAATAAAATGCCAATGATCTGCCAGTTGTAAGTGAACCAGTATAATGATGATGATGATTTATGAACAGTATCCGCAACGCGTATATCATAGCAAAAGACTTATATTTAGGTGTAAACCCACTATCTTGTTAAATATTGTCTAAAATCATTGCTAGTCAAAATAGTTCTGGGTTATAAATATAATGTAATTGTATTTAATTGGTATACAGGTATGTCAAAGGTACATTTTAATTTCATGGCCAAAAACTCTTACTTTACTCTAAGGTATATTATATCATTAACACTATAATTCATGACAAAATACTAGTGTAAGGGCCGGTACCCACTAACAAATTCGTTGAGTAGTTTCATATATTCCTGGCTTCGCTATAATTTGTATATACCGGTCCTTACATTATGTATGTAAATCTGAGGATGCTAAATTAGTATTAACTCATTGGGACACAAACAATTACACATTCGAGTGCATTAGACAAATTGGTTCATACACATGACATTGTAGCTAACCACTACTTCAATAAAGTCCCTTATTGATTCAAAATGCTCTTATTGCTTTAGTACTTTGTGTGCCTCTGGCATAAAATCAACATCAACTACAGTGACTACAAACCCTATATTACGTTACCTAACATTCAAAGCTGATTCTCTTTAATCGCATGAAAAAATATCGCATATCCTAGTATTTGATACACATCTAGTCACTCTGCACAATGATAATACATAACTGATGTGGTGACGTATTACAAAGTATTTAACTAATATTATTTGAACCGCCTTTCTGAAGATAAACATTGTTATCTAAATTCATATAATTTGAGCCCTTCTACATGTGGGCCTACCATCAGACCCCCTTAAGTTTGACGTAATCTCCCAAAACTTTGGTGTAGAAAGTTAGTTCATTTTGGGTTTGCGGGACTTTGGTGACATAGGTAGTTTATCTTGCAGAAAGTGGTCTAATAATAACTAATGGTAAGGACCTACTTCAACAATAGGTATAAAATATGAAAGAAAGTAAATACAGTACCAGGATTGACTAGTACTTTGTGATCAGGTATCAAGTAGAAGGTACCTAAATACGTGGTCATTATAAATTCTA
Organism: Xanthorhoe spadicearia; assembly: GCA_947086425.1. Lineage (NCBI taxonomy): Eukaryota > Metazoa > Arthropoda > Insecta > Lepidoptera > Geometridae > Xanthorhoe > Xanthorhoe spadicearia. Next base: position 8,247,474 of record OX352199.1, read on the forward strand.
TTGTTTGATTTTAGTGGGTCCCAAAAGTACTGCACTTACAAAATAAGGAAATTATAGTTTTAGTTAATCAGAAATCTAAGATCTAACTAGGTTATTTTACAAAGAGGTACTCGTAATTTAAATATTGCAACATCACTCGTTGATTTGGACCAAGACAAGAGCATTTTTTTTATATTTCCAACTTAGAGAACTACATAGGTACCTACTACACTTTTTAAAATAATACAAGGTCCAAAACCGTTATCTAAAATATAAGCCTTAAAAATAAAACATTAAAATAATTCAAAACTACAACTAGAATTATATTGATGACAATTATTTCATTTGCAACATGGTTAGTATTATCATGATGTGAATCTAAAACTTAACAGCAAAATACTAAAGATCACAGTTTCTGCCATGACAAATGATTTGGCTTCACAAACACATTACTGAGTAGATTCATGAACTTGACAAATTTCTCACAACAGCCGCTACGACCTGTCGGATTCACCCTTATTTATACATCAAACACCAAAATACAACAAAAGGCAAAAATGATTAAATTCAAACTATTCGCTGTATTTTTGTTTGTAACACGTATTACTTGCTAATAAAATGAGAACTATGAAAGGTACATACGTCAAAAGACTTTAGATCCAAAATCTGCAAGTAACAATATAGTACAAGTTGTATACTGGACCGGCTTTTGTTAGAGAAATGGCGCTCCCCCTATCATAATTCGAGTTAAGACACACAACTAATGAATATGAGCACTAGCTTCACTACCAAGGAAAATGATGAACGCCAAATGATACACAAGAGCGCTAAAGTATGAATTGCACAAGGCACAAAGTTTGTACATTTTTACACACACTCAGGAGTCACACATTACGTGGTGTTACAAACAATGAAGCCAGATCGGAAGATCGTGGATGAAGATACTTTCTTCTACGGATGTGTTGCGTAAATATGACAAAAATCTTACGTGTAATACAGTAGCAATTTGATGAAAACCAACCTCTTCAAGACGGGGTGTGAATGAGATGATACTTCAGCAGTGAGCAAAAATCCTCTAAAACCTGGTGTCAAAATAACCAAGTCTATCTGTTAATTAGTATTCACGCGTCTTGATTTCGTGTAGCTCGCAATGGGCCCCGATATTTAGACCAAGAGAGTAAGGTAAGGTTTAAAACTCTTACAAATATTATGGTAGTACATTTTGTATTTTCCTATGATCTTAATAATATGGAGCAATTTTAAACCTATTTAACACACATACTACTCTCAACTCAAGTCTCAACCTTAGTTCCAAGATTACCAAACAAATAAAATCAGCTTCTGTAAGTCTACATTAGTTTTCGAGTGGTAGTAAACTATCCTCACTACCGGGTCAAGTATTTCAAAGTAAGAATGAAATAATTCGTTCATGTAAGTTACCGGAAGAGGCGCTGCACTGGATTCTCAGAAACGTATAATACTTGACGCGGTATCGAGAAAAGTATTAAATACGCTAAACTGGTAATAGACTCCCAGGCATATCGATAAGTATTCGTCACAGCTATCATGAGGCATATTATGAAAAACACAGGGGAGAATTCAGGCAAGTTTCCCAGCCTACCGGCAATCCAAGACGCTTGAAAGTGTAACACGGGGATAAGTGCAGTTATACGGGCATTTATCCAAGACGTTTGAAAGTGTAACAATTACAGGGGCATGAGGGCTTTATACCGGCATTTATCCACGACGTTTGAAAGTGTAACACATGGGGATAAGGGCATTTATCCAAGACGTTGGTGTAACACAGGGAGATAAGGGAGAGTCATTCCGTGCAACATGTCGGTTATAGAGCGGGCGGGCGTCACGCGTCCGTTTGGACGTCTTTGTCGGCCGTCGGCGGCGCGATGGGACGATCCGAGCCGTATCTCCGGGAGAGGTCCAGCATTTCTCTCAATCCCTGAGAAAGAGAGAGAAAATTATCCTCGTATGAGACCTAGCGATGACACCTAGGCCAATTCTAGGCCCATCTGCATTTTATCCTAAATTGGTAACAGTTCCACATTTAGTTTCCGCCACTAAGCTAAACTGCGATCATTGGCACGATGTTTTGAGTTCGATTTTCGGAGTATAGGCTATGAGGCGGAACAATCAGCCAGTTAGGTAGTAAGGAACCTTCAAAATTAATATAATTAATATAACCTAATCAGTAACCACAAACTAAAACAGTCCTACTAACCTTATTCTCTGTAATAAGCCTTTGGTATAGTTCCTCCTCTTTCCTGGCATCACCATTCTCATCCATGGTGACTGCTTTAGACATGACCGTGGTCATCTCGTTGATTCTCTCCGCTTGTTGTCTGATCAACTATAATACAAACATATTTTAATATTATAGTTATAGATAAACTACACTTCAGCCAAATTCAATGCAAACAAACTATCGCCTATGTTAATCAGTGATCATGTAGCTTCCTAATGAATTTTTGAAATTGTTCCAGTAGTTTGTTACATGCAAAAATAGAAATCTTTCCTCATTAAAATATTAATATAGATAGATGTACAAATTTATTAAATTAATATCAAACATTGTAAGAAACATGTGTGAGTGTAAAAGAAAGAAATATAGAACAAGAGAAGTTTTCAAATGTGAAGAGTGATTTGATTATAGTGACAGAGAAGATGCAAAAGAAGAAATATAATGTCCAACCTTCAATGTAGTGAGATATGAGCAGGAAAATTATAAAATAATTAAAATACAACAGGACGTGAGTTTCCATTGAAAACAATGATAATGCACGCATGTTATTTTATTATTCCAATCCCAAACGAATGCATACAACTTAACAAATTGTGATAATTATATTTGCATATAAATAAAAAATCATAAAAAACATCTCTTATTTATAAGCCTTATGAAGTACATGCCAAACCATTTTTGACACACATAATTCAGGTTTATTTGACCAGTAACTGGTAAGTATCACAAATACAAATTGGCTATTTAAATGTTTGACTTGATACAACTCTCTTTTTTACTTTTAGAAAGGCATTACCTACTTGCAAGAAGATTTGAAGTAACGGTTCAAGTGTGTTAATTTATGCTGAAATTATGTGTTTGAAATAGAGATAGCAAATTAACTATTGTTTTGAACACACATTACTTTAGCAAGCAAACTAACATATTTTTATTTTCTTTTAAGAATTGGCTTGGCAATAAATGGCAATCACTAAGGGAGGCCTATGCCCAGCAATGAGTTAAAAATGGCTGATGATGATGATGAGGAAAAATTGGCTTTCATAATAACTTAAAGCATAAGGTCCAGCTAGTACCTACCACAAAGTCCATTAAAACTGTTGTGTTACTCACTTCTTGTTGTTTCTCATTAACTGCCGCAGTAAAATCTATTCTTGTCTCCCACACTCGCTTCTCTGTGTGCTGTCTGTACTTAGACATGATGAGGTCTAAAGCTCGCCTGTGGTCCTCTAACGCAGCCCTCAACTCCCCGTTCTCTCGCTGAACATCCCGCATCAGCCGAGACTCCCGCTCTATGCTGGCTATCAGAGCCCCTCGTGGTCTCTCCCTGGACGCTTCATTGAGTGTATCAACTTCTTCTTTGTACTGAAACATTTTATACAGGTAACAAATAATTGTTGGGGTTGTTTTACTCGATTTATAGAAAAAATTAATAACTGTAATACAACTTCCAGTTTAAGGTCATGTGTCTATAAAACGTATGTGGGTGTAGTGTGTATGTTATTTTTATAAACATTCAAGCTGTTTACACTATTCCCAAGTTACCATTTCAAGGTCACGTCAGTTTTTCAAAGAAATCTTACAATATAAACACTGGTGCGAAGTGGTAACTAATTTTATTCTAATGCCAACGTGGATAGAAGCAAGAATACGTGCGGATTTCTCCAAAATTTTGTGCAAGAAATAGACCATTTGCCGCGGTTCTAATTACCTGTTTCATCGTATGTATTTGCCTGTAAGCCGTCTGGGTTTCGGTTAGCAAAGCATCTGCCTCGGTCTCCCGTTCTTTCAGGCGACCTGCTAGTCTTTTTGCGTCCAGAATTATTTGCTGTATGGTCAGTGACATCTGAAAAAGATCCCAATGTAGAAAAGCAAGTCCAGAAGTTCAACAACAAACGAGCGGTTTCACATACACATACCCTGATATCCACACAGAGTAGAAGCACGAATAACGTCTCATCTAAATAGATGTTTATTATTAAATGAAATTAGAATATCATTGACCAATAAAATTAAACTAAACGATGCACATCAGCTGTTTCCAGATTTTGGTGAGGCAGCCATTATCTACTAACTTTCATTTGAAAAGCGATGGATGAAGATGTCATAAACTTGAACCAATCGAATTCAATGAGCCTGTAGGTTTCATCGTACATGAAACAAAACATACGGCTTTAACATAGTAAGAAAGAGAAAGAATGATAAAAAGACGAAGCAACCTAATTTTGGAGTGTTATAAATAACATGACCTTGTTTCTATTTACGAAGACAGCTATGTTTAAAAATTGTGTTTAGGACAGGAAGGAAATTTTTTCATTGTAAAAACTGAAAAAAAAAATATCTTCATATTTAATAACTATAAAATCGGTCAACTAAGCATCAACTAGTTCGTGCCAAATCAGGAACACAGACAAACAGCCCCACAGACAGACACACCCGCACACAGAACATAATAATCTACCCGCATGGCTGGGATTTGAATAATAAGTACTCTTAAAACCATAATAAACGTCCGATTTTTTCATCATACAAACAGGATTGTACATGGGTAGTTATTACTTTAGGCATTCGTGCCATGTATTTTGTTTTAGGTACAAAACCTACCTATCTCTGCGACCTAGGTACATACGATCAGATAGTTGGATCCTTAGAAACTCAGAGCAATCCTGCTTCCTCAATGCTTGTTGGATCGGATTGAAAAAATCTGAGAGGAGGTTCTATGTTCCACTGTAAATTAAGTTTGACGACTCGTTCGTTAGTCGTGCAGTGGGCGAAAGCCCGCCTGAGTCGCAAATGCCGCGAGTTCGATTTCCGCGTTGGGAAAAATGTTTGCATGTTCTGCAAATATTTTGCCTCGAGTCGGTGTTTCTATAAGTATAATAATAATGTAAGTACCTATATATTTACGAAAAATATATCTAAGTAGTAAGTACATATATCGGTCATCTGGTTACCAAAACACAAGCATTTAGTTGCTTAGCTTGGAATCAGATTGACGATCTATTTTTTTATTTGAAAGAGTAGGTACCTATAGATAGACATCTCTATTCTGTAGTAAAGAGTAGGTACCTTCACCCAGGACTTCAACAACTCCGTTTTGCATGCTAATAATTAGGTAGGTACTTAACAATACCTACCTTTAGCCTGCCCAACTGCCCATTGCCTTTCCAACTACCTACCTAGCTAAATCCGTTTGCGTGTTGGTTCTAGGTACGTAGGTATCTACCTATCTCCCTCCATCCATAAGTCATCATCATCACTGGTCACACACATTGGTCAAACACCTTCGTGCAAAATAATACAATCACAATTTAAAATAATTTATTTTTTATTAATCACAGGTATCAGAACTACCTAGGTAGGTAGGTAAATTACAATCATTGAGGCGACTAGGTAGCCACAGGTAAAAGGGCTGACACGTAAGTTTTGAGTACCGCGTCGTCAGTCGTAGGTACCTCCCCGCTCGCTAGGCTTACCTACGTAGCGTGCAAAATATAATCATTTAGGTACTTTCCTCAACAGCCGCGAACTTTATTAATTACGTAACATACTATACTAAACTAAGAAGTAGTTTGGTATCTATATAGGTAAGTAGGTACTTAATTTACTAATTTTACAGATTATTTTTAGATAAAAAGGACTTGATAAGCTCGTTGACTCTATCCGGCACTTCTTGCTGCATAAAATGGCCGACATTTTCCAGCACCATGGTCTCAATAGTTGTGTAATTCTCCTTCATAGCGTCCAGCAGGCCGGGGGTTAAATAATCGTCTTTTTCACCAATAGCAACAAGCATAGGGACGTTTTCTTTGTGGATGGTGGTTGGCAGAGTGTAATAGAAGTTGGCTCGGTAGAAGTTTATCGGCGGGGTCAGCGCGTCTGTAAATAAGTGTTTGAAATTGGAATTTCATCGTCGTAATGCCATGAGGAGTTGGCCACTTGTTCCTAAGATAAGAACCTACGTTCTTCATATTTTTGAAGTTTTAACTGGTTGATTGTCTTTTCATATTTTTTACCGACCGACTCCAAAAACTACTTATATCCACTGTGTGATTTTTTCAATAGTGGATACCGATATTATAAATAACTCTTTGTTTGAAAGGACACATTTCAGAGGTGTTCCATAAAAACTTTGAGGATCATATGAACATAAATTTACCTACCTCGAGAATGCAGTATTACTACTTATTACAAAATTGAAGTTGCTCTAATACATTTTTAATTTTGCCACCTCAATTTTTTTAAGCTACCTGATCTACATGGTAACTTACAGGGTTTTCCAAACCAGAACTTATAGCACTCGATGTCCTCTGTGTCTGTGCATTTGTTCCCCGGCTGCAGCATCACGTTGTCGTACATCTTCATGTCGTTCATCAGCACCATCAGCTCCGCCAAGCACGGCATACGGAACATAAACACATACCTGTGAGGAAATAAGGGATCAATTTTAAATATTTGTATTGGACAAGGTTTTTTCCTGTGGTTAACGTGATAAATATTCCAAGGTGGTGCTTGGTTGGCCTTAATTTTTTCTGTCTCCATACCTACCCAATGTTTTTATGGAAATAAATATTTTATTCGTTATTTGAAAGACAGAGTTTGAGAGAGGTTTTTTTTTTTCGTTGTTTGTTATCTATCTGCAATAGAAAGTTTTGTTTTTCATACAGAAAGCATCAAAGTAGGCAGCTAGTCTCACACAATACCGTTCTCTCCTAATAGGTATTGCCTACTATTTACTGAATAAGTAAGTTTACCTTCCTAACAAGTAAAAGTAAATACCTACAAAAAAAAACCCGCTAACAAAGTCAAGTAGGACGTAGGTAAGTCGCGTTAGTGTGACGAGAAATCTGTGGCGATACTGACGATGCATAACTGTGATGTAATAAATAACTACGATGACTTAACTGACCTTTGTATTTGCAATCAATTCTACATAGCCCTTTGTACATTGATTGATTGAGAAGTGTTCATTGTGTAGATTGCCTTATTAATTATTTAATTGACATAGAAACAAGATCCTCTTCTCTTGAAACAGTGGTGCAATAGTTCAGGATCATATCGTATTTCATTTTACCTATTAGTAGGTTAAATGTGGTGAAAATGAAAATTGACATTGGAAATGGAACTCTTAGCTCAACTCATCCAAGCCACTGCCAGACAGGACAGAAGCGTGTTTAACTTCAAAGCAGCAGTCCATATTAGTGAAAACTGCATTGTTTTCGTTTTCATTTTGTTCTACGTCACGAGGAACACTTGCAGAAGAAATCGCTAATTTTGTATTTCAAATATTCGTACTAACATTCAATAGGTTACCGTTTGCCAAATTAACGGATTTCCCTTTACGTGCGTAATACATTCCGATAGTAAAGGAAAGCACGTGAGAGAACTTGTTAGACGATATAACATAATTAAGTACCGTTAGGCAGGGCACGCAACCTATCGCGTGTGAACAAAACAGGTATGAACCAAAATGTTGTCCAAGAACAATTGGTGCATTTAGGTGAACCAAGGAGGCTTATCTCCAGAGATTAATCTTTGGAATTAAACCTCCTTGGACGTGTTGCCCAGCATGATGTAGGCCCTAACAGCGAAGGGCCTACATCATCGACTGTAGGCTTATTTTCAAACCAGCTGTTTTAACTAGGGCTTACCAAGACTTCATCCTCTGGATGCTATCCTCCCAGACCCTCTGGTTCCAAGCCTCCTTGGACGTGCTGCTCAGCATGATACACGCGCTCACAGCATCGGGGTGGACGTCACGAAGCCTGCAGGAGATCAAGCCGCCCCAGTCGTGAGATACTACGATACATTTCTTTGCACCTGAAAATTGGAATTTTTCCTCATAACTAGGTAAAGTAACAGCACTGACAAATAAAAAATCACGTTTGTTGGGAGCCTCCCATTAATTATTTACTTATGTTATTTGGGCTCTGGCCTAGCGTAGGTATGCCCCCTTTTGTCAGAAGAATTGCTACCATCCAATTACATTTCTAATTTTCTCACGAAGCTATTTTATGGCCCATTTATGTTTCTTCGAATGCAAATAGAGATGAAGGTCGTTAATCATTTAGAATTTTAGAATAGAAATAATGTGACTGCTGATTACACACTTTGAAATACATAACCACTTTCGCTTTTAAATCAAATTGCTTTTGAAGCGTTTCAATTAAAATCCAAATTAATGTTTTAGTAATAAAACTAGAGTTTAGGTAATTGTACTTAAAACCAGATTACAATCTCTATAACAACCTACCTACGTTTTTTACATAAAGGATATTGACCCTGCTTGACTCCAAAATAGGCACCCACATAATGTAATTAGGTACCTATACCGTCTTTATTCTGTGCCTATACCTACACAGTAGTACCTAAGTATTGTACTACACATAAGAAACGGTTTATAAGTTGTGGCACAAGTGATAAGTTTGAACTTACCTAATTCTCGAATTAGATCTCTCAAATCTTCGACAAGTAATTCTAGTTTGTACGCATTGACGCCTTCAGGCTTTTCAGAGTCGCCGTATCCTCTCAAATCTACAGCAATGCACCTGTGAAGTAGATTTGTAAATATTATAATCATGTAATACTCAAAATACCTACCCAGTACCCTACCAACGAACAAATGCAGGGCCAACAAACAAAGGTTCTTTATTCAGAATAGAATAAAACTTGGTCTCAATTTCCAAACTATTGGATTTCATTGTCACTCTCAAGAACACAGTTAGATTCTGTTCTACCGGAAAATAAAACCGATGCGTTGATCATTAGTAGATTAGGAAACCGTGCGATAATCTAAAGTTTAGCTTGTGGTTGTTAAAAACTTTGTGACTGAACCAAATTTCAAATTATATCAAGGAGCAGTCTTATCGAGCTTGCAATAAAGATTTTTTACCAATAATTCTTCTGGAACTCCAAAATCTGGTGCCTCCAGGAATACCAGAACTCGGGGAATCCGTGCACGAACAGCATCATCGGCTTCGTGCTGTCTCCACTCTCAACGTAGTGCAGTTTTGTACCATCCTGCAAATAACGAGCTACTATTATTTCGATCAAATCCTTGAAGTTTTAAATAAAATTAAACGTCAACACTCAACACAGGACTCCTTCTTGGAATAAACGAAACAAATTTCGTGCTCATGTTCGTAGTTCAGTCTCAGAATAAATTATAGAGCAAGCTCTATATTGATTGACATAGTATCCACTAGCTGAACTCGCACATTGATTGACACAAAATTTGGATAAGTAGGTTAATTATTTGAAAGTTTATCACACATATCTATATACAAGGCTGTGAGTCTGTATGTAGAATGTGTAACGTTTGTTTGTTCTTTACAAGATAAAATAAATAAACAGTTTCAACTTTGTCTTAACGCTATCTTACTTTTCTCCGATCTATTTGTTTTTAACATACCTAAAACCTATCTGTGAACATTTTCTTTTGTTCCAGCGTCCCTAAAAACTATAACTAAATAGAAATTTAAATTTGAAACCGTAGAGAAAGCATAGAGTAAGCATTCGTTTTCCGAATCAGCAGTTTCTCAAGTATCTGTTACTGTATAAAGTAAACACAAAGTGAACATAAAACTTTATAGGATAGGTGCACGGCTATTGACTCTAGACAAAGTGCGTGAGCTCTGACAACATAACTTTATAGTGGTTAATGCTAGGGGTTTACGGTATTGTTGTAGATAAAGTGTAACTTCCCCTGTTATTGAGGACTGTTATGCTCCTACCTCTTTTGCAATCGACTTGATAGATGCAATAAAGTTGCAACCATAAAAACAACGAAGGCTATGGCTATAATCGTAGCCATTACAGCCTTAGTTTATATATGCAATAGATCGGATTAGGTCTTAAAGATAATAAATGGTAATAAAAAGTAAAATTTAGGAACATTATCACTAAAAATAAATTCAAATAACTTAGCGTTTCGATAGTTATGAGCGAACAGACAAACATATCTACATACAAAAGGGCGACTTCTAGAACTATGTAATACGAACGATTGAATTGAATGGATGGATGTTAGTTACGTACTTCTTCAAACTGCTGAACATATTATTATCAGATCCTGAAAGAGCGAAGCCAGAAGAAATTTGTAAGTACTCTTTTAAAAACATCCAAACGAAAAGAAGATTAGATTATTATCAGTAACCAAGCTGCCAGATGGAGTTTTAAAAACATGTTGCTTAAAATAGGTTCCCCATACCTATTCAAATCATTGACGTATGTAAACTAAACGAGTCTGGAAGCATGAGCTAATAAATCGTGTTAGATGGTGCTATAAATATTAACCTTAGGTAATACTTATAATATTTAGTTAAGTAATATTATTATTAATAATCTTGTCAAAATAAATATTTGGCATTACCTCTGACTACCTCCTGACATCTTCGAAAGATCTAAGAATGCCTAAGTATATGTCTTAAATACACTTTTTGAAAAAAGTATGTCTACTACACCTTGGGATAGAGCCAGATTTTGAATCTGAAAGTGTCATTCGGTCAAGTAAAATTCAATACTTGAATTTTTCCAAACACTGAAACAAGGAAAATATTAACATTGTTTACCAAGTATCAATCGTTAATTAATTCAATACCTACTCCATCCACGATGCATTGGGTACTCTACAATCTGATGTCATCATTAAGTTCAGTGCCTGCGACGCACGTGCTGTTCATCAACAAGGCAAACACTCAGGAACTAAACCGTAGGTAATCAGAGTTTCAATTATTTCCTTTAACCAAACCGACAAACTGATCAGTAGAGCTATTCTTTAAATTAATTTCGAATGTGGATAAGCTCCCTACTCCCCATGTGCAAACCGAAAATGATACCTACTTAGGTAAATAGTGTCAATTATCGCAGGTCAGCTTATATTGGTGAAACTTAATTCGGAAGGTTAACCAACATAGTTAGTAAGATAAAACGATCCGCAGTGAGATTCAAATTACGAATTCTGAAGAACCATGAATAAATAAATGAAAATGACAATGAGAACTCAGAAATGCGATTGTTGGCTCGATTATCGTTTTAAGTGTGTAATCTGAAGTGAGGTTCTTTCATATTCGAACTCGATAACGACTGGCAGTGGCAGAATTGGTTTAAATTTTATTTGATAGTCTAATTTGGTTCAGCTTAACGACGTTGTAAAGATAAACAATAAAAATTTGTAGCAGTTTTAGTTCCTGTAAATCATCGACTTTATAAATTTTACTAAAAGTAGTTTTTTTAGAAATTCTTTAATTTGCCTTTTTATCTTTGCTATTGATTACCAATTTAATTACATAGTTACCAAGGTAAGTGCCACCAAGACCAGAAAGCGTTACATTTCATTCTCGAAGTGCAAAATATGAATAAACTCACGCAAACAGTTTCCATAATAAGTTACATTAGTGTTACGTGCTCGATTACGAATAGCATTTACCATATTTCCTGTCATTGTAATGAATACACGTATTACGACGTATTATTTTCATTGAGACGTTTTATTATAAGTAGCAATAAGTGACCTTTGTCTGAAAGTTTGAAAATTTGATTGCGTTGTAATGTGTCCTGATTCACCTTCTTTACGAAGCGCAGAAGAATTATTAGATAATCAAACGATTTCAAGCAAATACCTCAGTCACAAAGTCGGATAAAACATCAACATACAATTAACATACAATTTTAGTGCATAGCCGTTAAAACTGGCAATAAAAATGCTAAAATTAGGCAATTACAATTATCTAAATGAACGTCTATCTAGGTATCACATTTGTAAATGCATAAATTAAAAAAAAAACAGTGATTCCTACTTTCAAATCATAAATGGGAATGTGTGTGTGTGTGTGCCTGTTTGTCCGTCTCTCACGGCAAATCAGAGCGACTAACTGACGTGATTTTAAGTGGTGATAGTTGAAGGGATGGAGAGTGACATAGGCTACTTTTTTCCAGATATTCCCACGGGAACGGGAGTTACACGGCTGAAACCGTGGAGCGCAGCTACTTACATAATTTCATTTAAAATATTTACAAACTGTGAGCAAAACAAAACATAGCAGAGCAGGTTATTGAGACTGCCTGTTATGTTATTAATCGAATAGAGATAATAATAAGATTTTATATCTAATAATTATCTATTATTAAATTGAAGAACAGTTATTTTTTTATGTCTTTTCATGACCCATAGAAAGAAACGTCTCACGACAAAAGTCGCGCGTTGATGTCTTTTGTTTGAATATTGAATTTCGTAGCTGTTCGTAGCAACCACAGAACAGAAAAAACAAGTACCGAGGCTAGAACTAGCTTAGTGCATTGTTTTTTTTATTTTTGTCTGTTGAGTGGTAGGCACTAGGTATCAAAACTAGTAACAATGTTTTATTATGTCCATAATTTCTCCAAGGGCTGTATTTGCGGATATGTAGCTGAAGCAGTATGAACGTATTTCTGGATACTTACCTACTAACAAAATAATACTACAATCTGATAACTAGTACTAATGTATAAGATAATGTGCTTAGATGAAGTTACACAGAAGACGATAAGGGTCATCTATGCTATTTTTTTTCATCTAAATCTCAGTTATTTTAGCTGTGGTAAAATTTTGCATAGTTGAAACTAAGGCTCGTATACAAAATAAATTCAGTCTGACTCTTCGCTCAGGTATCTTAGAAACAGATTGAGCACAGAATAAAGATGGCTTGAGGCACGATTCACGCTTGAGTATGGACTTAGAATTTGAGGCTAACTGTTCCGTATTATATTATGCGATTGCAATTAACACTAATGCAGATGGTTTTAATTGAAAATCATAAATTATGAAAGTGAATGTGGTTTCTGGCATCCATCCTAATAAGTACATACCTACTTGATTTATGTATTGCATCTTGCTTCAATAATTATGTTGATGCTAAAAATAAAATGTTTCGAAAAACTAATGTAAGTCGTTTTAGAAAGTACCTAGTGTCTAATAATGTTTAAGATTGAAACATTATTAAGATTATCTTTTAATTGCATATGTAATTGGAATTGCATACGAAACTAACATAATGCTATAATTTCAGTTCTAGCAGTTTAGTTTTTTAATCATTTTTGGCATCCACAAAAACTGCTACTCACACTGATGGGTAGGTATGCATGAGTTTTTGTACAGCTTTAAATTATATACCGTTATGCGATTCCTCCTACTGTTGCCAGGCTTTATAAGCCTTTTGGAACAATAAAAACTTAACTGTAAAAATGTGTTTAAAATGGAGATTGCTAAAATAATTTGGTGTTTACCAATTAAGAGTTCAACTTATTCTATGAATCCTTCGATTAACAGTCAAAGATTGTACCTCTGAAAATCGGACCTAGCAACACATCTGCCTTGCCGCAGTTAGCAACAACTTTTTGTTACGTCATAGAACTGACCATTCGTAAACTAATATAAAAACTTGAACAAACTCATGTGGCCTATTGCCCATTCACACATTAAGGCATTATTTTTGAAAAAAAGAACCTAGATCTTAGAAATTTGAAACATGTCCGAATAATAATAATAATAAATAATGAATTAGGATAGGTACAATACTTATTTTTAAATAAATAAAATAAATATCCTTGGACATTTCACACAGCGTCCTAGTCCCAAGCAACATACTGCTTGTGTTATGGTAAATTGGTAATGACTGATATAATACTTAGATACATTTTTTTTGTAAATACATAAATTGTTAAGTAGGTACCTATAGTATTTAATAAAAATCAAAATGTATTTAAATACAGACCGCAAATTGTCAGCAGGTAAATAGAGGAAAACAGATAACAATAAACTTAACTTAAGTAAGTATTAATTTGTTGTGACACTAATATTGAAAATATCTCGGAATATTGAATAGACTTGAAAAAAAAGCCGGTACTTACATTGACTTTAATATATTTGTGCATTCCATATTTAGGGTCGGTGAGACGAACCGGCGGCATCAGCCTCAACTTCGGAGCCCATGGATTCTTAAACGGATTCTTCAAATACTGGATTCCAAACAGGGCCACAGTCAGAAAGCTATAAACTATTGTTAGACAATTTGCCACCACGAAACGGTATAGGAGCTGGCTGAAACTCATGGTACTAACTTTATTCCAATTTAAACAATTATTCGATGCGTCCGTGCAAGACGGCGTCCCACGACCGACTGAACTGAGGAAGGAAGTATTTTGGTTGGAAATTAAATAAGCGTTCTATTGAGCACAACAGGGTGTGATAAGAGTAATCATAAATCAGCGATGAATTAAAGATAATGAAGCTCTCGTGGTGTAGTTTGTTTGGACGTTCTTGATAGGTATTTCGTTGCAGCTTAATGCCGGCCAAACAAGTTCCGGTGCATCCGGACCTGTCCGATGCGATGCACCGGAACAACGTGTGTGGCCGGCATAAGGTATCTTTAGGTTTATGCAACCAACATTCAAAACGGCCGCAAGTTGACTATCTGAATCTCAGTAGCCCTACCATGAGTTTTCGAGTTGTATAGTTAACTATCCTCGCTAACGAGTCAAGTATTTCAAATGTATGAAATTATTAGTTCATGCAAGTTACCGGGGGCGGCGCTGCGCTTGATCTGAATAGTCAAGCTTCAGTGGATGTCATGTCAGTCTCGTAAGATTAACTACAATGTACTATGTATGTTCTGTGATGGGATGGGTGAGTGACTCAAGTAGGTGAGTGACCACAAACAAGTAGCATAGGTACAAGGGTATAATAGCAAACATTTTTGATTGAAACTAACTAGATAAGACTAGACATACGAGCAAGCTTTGAATCATGATGTAACTTTGTAGGTATTTTTGTTTCAATTGAAACCAATCTAGGGTCAAAGAGTAAATAAATATAACAATAAAGAATCTTGTTCAAAGTAGACAATTGTATCTTTTTTATTATCAATCGAGTCCAGAGTCTAGAAAAAAATAAAATGTAATCAAATAGTGTAGTCTAAAGTTGGACTTTAGTCTTCGTTTGAAATTGATTGTGTTCACTGATTACTCTTATCATTTAACTACACACGAAATGCGTAGACGAGACTTAATTGCAGTCTCATTACCTTACCTACTAGACGAAAATTAGATTAGAAGTAATCACGATTACCATATACTGTGTTATTAGAGATACATACTAGAATCTAGATTACAAATTAATTAGTCAGTAGGTGATGCTTGTGAAAATATAATTATAAAAAGAAAACCAGGCTTTACAATTTAATTGGGGCTTATCTATTTTCACTTAGACAAAGAGGTTCTTTATGTAAATCTTTGCCTGCAACTATGTAAAAGAAAGAGCATTACCTACACTAAAGTATATGCATACTTAACGACATGTTCAAAACTGCATGCTTAACGTTTATGACTGTTCATTAACCGTTAAACATGCAATTTTGAATTTTGAACATCGTTCCTGTGAATGATTACGGTCGCTCTATACTGAACCAGAAATAAAAAATTCGTCATTCCAGGATGTAGATTCTCGACGACTTTCAAGACTGACGCGGTAAGAGCTACTAGTTAGCGCTAACACGCCATAATGATTTATAGTTTAGTTTTGCTTCTTATCTTTATCACCATTCCATTCATCTCAACTCGGTAAAGATAGGACGCTCTTTTATGAGTTAGGTTAGTTATAAGTTCAAAACTTTAGTGCTGCTAGTAAAAGCCTCGTAACAAGCCTGTGCAATCCAGTTTCACTTCCATGCATTTCCGCCTCAGTAGGTACTACAAACCGGCTCACACTATCGGTTAGTTTCAAGCGATTATCTGCATCACGACTTTGTGTGCAATTTGCACATCTCATGAGGGGCAAAAACTGCAGTTGCATCAAGTGCAATTACTAAAGGTACGCACGTGCGAGTTTGCTTCGTTGCATAATGCAGTGGTCCCACCAACAACAGTGAAAAAACTACTGGTAGGACTGGATGGAATAAACGGTCAAGCCGACTATCAGCAATTTTCACACTCAAGAAACGATTTTCTGACAATTAACATGTACATTCCGTGTAAACAAAAGAAATGATAATATAAATGTAATAGATGCTCTCTGACTGCCAGCGATGACTCGCTTTACTAGTTTTTGGCTCAGAGCAATCATCTTCGTTTTTGGCGACGAGCTTTCAAAAATAAACTTGTTTAGCGATGCTCACTACTCTTTTCTCGTTCATCGTCGCCGGTGGGACCACTGCCTTAGATTATTATGGTTTAATTGTCTTTATTATAATTCCTAGCTCATGTAGGTATAAATAAATTAGAAAAAAAGTAAACCTTCCTAACCATGCGATGATCAAATTCGAGATCTTACTTACTTCATACCAGACCACATCGTCTCTGATCACTTCTTCAATGATCTTTTCCCAAATACTTCGAGAATAATTTAAACAAGTATTTAATATAACTCAAAAAGTCTATATAAAGCTCATTCTGTATCATACTACTTTATTCACAAATAAGGAGCATAAATAAAAAACTTTTGAGATACTTATTTGAGTCTTTTAGTACAGCTATACTATAAGTAACTATAATTCTAAGAAAATTACCAATACTTATAAAAAAATACACAATAATTTCAATATAATTAGGTACTTTATTTATCAGTTACAACGCACATGGTACATAATATTTATAAAATATTTAATGACGTTCTTGAGAAAAAACTTAACACCAATATCGTAATAACTTCTAAACCACAGCACAAAGTAAGGTCTATTAAAATAATGTGTGAAATTACTGTGAAATGCTTATAAATTCAAAAAGTTTTTTGACGTTTGAAAACTTTGAAAATTGAAAAATCATAAATTGCATGTAGATTCTAAATTTTTTACGTTTGATAAGTAATTTAATTTTTTAAAAATGAAATACGATCACGACTGTAGGTAGGTATCCTATGGAGCGGTGGACATTTATTTCAGATCTTTATGTACTTAGTTCTTTGGATCCTTTAGATTAAGTAATAAAAATATATCAGTTTATGTCTAAATCTAAATAATATTTTATTAAAAAGTAAAATCTGAAATAAAGTCACAGAAAGTCATAGAGAAGAAGTGAAGTGAAATCTGAAATAATAGGCTTTGTAGGCATTTCAAGTAAAACCACAAACTACAAGTACAAACAAAACAATAGTTAAAACCTACGAGATCTTGTCACATGCACGCTATCGTCTATACGGCACAATTCAGTACCGCAGTGTTTTATAATAAACAATACTAAATTCTCATGATATAATAAACATACCCACGTCAATTTGAATTACAAATGAACGTCAAAAGTCACGCAAAAATATGAAAATTTGTAAACTTGGTTGGAACTCTCTTTACAGAAATAATTTCTACATAAAAATCGTTCATAGGCAGTACCTAAGTAGGTAGTTTACAATCCTAGTTCTTTGTTAAGTATTGAACAGAATTTGTCCACAATGTTCACACAGTACAAGAATTAGCCAACATTATAGACACCAATATTGTCTCTTGAAATTAAGAATACATTTTTGGAGTTCAGCTTTTAATGATGATTTTATATTTACTATTATGTTTTAAGGTTCAAAATCCCTAACATCGTTTGTTTTATAAACCGTAAATAAGAGGTAGTCGAGGATCTAAAACCGAAAATATAATCTTTATCAGGGCTTTGGTTACACTCTAAACTCAATCAATCACCAACATAAGCTGAACCATGCTAACTCGCTGCGCTCACCATGTGCAAAGTCATGGTATCGTGTTCCGCGGTATTTCGAAAGTCACTTTCTTAATCCGACCGTGACTCATTATCTGAAATCTCGCTCCTCTCCGTCGCAAAATCGCACAGTGAAAAGTCATCAGCTGGCACATTCTCCAACTTCCACGCGTCAAAGTCGTTCATGATGCTTGTGAAGTTGGTGGTGCTGGGCTGAGATGGGCTGTGGGATGTTTCTCCTTGAAGGAATCGTTCCCGGGTTTCTTTTTCGATTTGTTCTAGACGTTCTATCGCTTTGGCGGGGTCGCTTTGTGGGCGTTGGTTGAAGTCTATGTCGATGTCGATTCTGGGAGGAATAAGAAATAAAATGTAAAGCACTGTGTAAGCTGTGACTATAACAATATAAATAACTATTTCATTATTATAGTGACGATTCAGATCATTAGATGTCGCAAAAACTAAAATAATTAAAGATGCCATCCTTTTTATTTCGATTGTTATGAAAGGGACGGCAACATCTTTAGTATGTTTAGTCTTAGTTTTGGCAACATCTAACTAAACAGCTACGTGCACGTGCGTACGTATTTTACGCGAGTAATTTCCAGTTTAAATAATACTTTATTACATCATAGTCTTTTTTTTTAATTTTTAATCAATAAAAATAAAACAAAAAAATATATATTTATGTGCATATAGAAATATTGTACCTACGAATATATTATTGTCCCGAGATGCACACAAATCTTATGTACCGAGCAAAAAAGACAATAGGTAACCCTTGAATTTCTTCATTACTTACAATTGGATAGGTTAATTTTAAGTGGCATAATTACAATGCATAATGTCTACAAATAAATTGCTCTTTACACCTGAGTACCTATTTAAAATGTTGTTTGAACTGTTTTTATAACAAAAGTCCTAGTAATATTCAAAACCACTTAGATTTCCTATTCTATTGTATTTAAATTTTATTTCAAATGAAATTACTTATTTAAATTTGCATTATGGACTAAACATACCTACTAATTAGGAGGAACATTATTTCAAGTTGCAACTAATTCAGATTATTTTTAAAGTCTTGTTTAACAGCTTTTGTAATTTTATTACAAAATATGGTAAATATTGTTCAAATCCTTTACCCAGTATCCTGTTTGAACTTAATCCAATCTTCAGGTTTCGGAGCTCGCGGGATTTCCGAAGCTAGCGCTCTGCTGGCGTCTTCCAAAGTAGACTCGATTATCTCATTTTCAACTTCTAAGATCAAATATAATGTTAAAGCACACACACACAGAATATATAATTTAAAGCAAAAAGAATGCTTTGGATTATTCTCGTTTTGGTTCCTAAAATCCAGCCAAGAAGAACAGTTGAATAAAAATGGTTTCAAGAATTCACCCCTGCTAACACCCATAAGGGTCCCCCTTTGGGAAATTGAAAAAGTTTTAAAATCTCGAATAGGTATAATTTCTAGAAATTCATTAGAGTATGCAGTAACTATAATGTGTATTGTGTACTTTAAAGATACATAGGCTGTATACCTACACCTTGTTGTCGTAGCGTACTTTTAGGCTTTGTACCTAGTTTAATGTACCTAGATGGTATTTATTTTTAGTAAAACTTTAAATAGATTCTTACGTAAGTTGTTTTGTTGGTATTTTTAGAGGAAAATATCTGTATGATTTTCCTGTTTAGGTTTTTAGCTTCAGAAATAACAAGAGATTACAAATCAATCTTATTTACCTGGTCGTTGAAAAAACTTCTACAGAATAATAACTAGATTTTACCGGTAACTGTTTGTAAAGGGACGAGAGTTTACTAAGGTGACGATAGCATTGCTCATCAAATATTGTATGAGTATATCAAACAATTTCATCACTGTCATGCCTAATGCTACAAGAAATGTGAAATCTTTGCATTGCTTATGAATTAAGGCGCATTGTTATCATAGAAATATGATAATTTTGTATATACAAACTTTTGTAATCGCTTTCAGCGATAAGGTCGCCGATTGTTACACTGTTTGATGTTTTGTTTAATTTGTATTTTGTTTTTCTTGGTGTGCAATAAAGTATCTTCTTATCTTATCTTATCTTATCTTAATCTTAGAAATATGAAGATTCGATTTCATTAAATTTCTTATTGCCAGTTGATCTACTGTAATTGGACTTTGCCTGCATTAGAGGATAATAAATCTATCACAAATTTTCCTTGTGGGAAAATCCTTGAGAATGTTTATTATATTATATAACATTTATTCAATAAAAAATCTTATTCAAAGTGTTTCCATAGTAAGTAAAGGGTATCAAAATAATGTAGGTATATTTAGTTAGGTGGTGTACCTAACTAAAAAGAAATATAAATAAAATATCGTATGAGATGCCGGAATCGTCAAATCATCTAACTAAACTTTCATTGTTTAAGTTCTTCTCTGGTAATATTTAGCTATCAATTTAACAAGATACGGTGAAGATAGATACCTAATTTTCCTATAAATATAATTCATAAGCAAAACTACGAAAAATTTTAGGATATCTTAAGAAATTATCTATTTACTACCATCTTTTGTTTACCATTATCATTTAAAAGTGTTTAATATAAGTAGGTACCTAACTGATGTAGCCTCAGTAAAGGACACATCTAGCAAAAGAATGCTTTTACGGAGTGAAAAGACAGTTACGCTGTGGGTAAGGTAAATGATACCTATTACCACTTCATATGAGGCAAGACCGTGTGACACGTGTGTCATAAAGAACCACACAGCTTTCTAAAATATAATCGTTCTTAACTAGAATTTACGATCGCGCAATATCCTGAAAACTCGTACAGGTAAACTTAATACGATTTTTATAAATTTAGAAACAGATCACGTGCTGAGAAACAATTATTTTAGGTTTCAACAACGTTTATGGTCCATAAAATTATCTAGATGATCAAATTTATTTATGATTTCCATAATTGAGTACCTAGGTGAAGACACGTGAAGATAAAACATATCGATCTTATTAAATACTGTAAGTACCCGTACCGTAATGTTAGTGTAGTAGGTAAGTACATCACTTGCATGAACTACCTAATAATTTCATACATTTGATATACTTGACCCGTTAGCAATAAAAACGTACAGCTTTGAAAGCATACTGACCTACGTTTCTTCGCTGAAACGCTGAAGTTGATCTTCTAAGTGCTTGCGCCAAGTTACCACACACCGCGGTCTGGGATGTCAACTCACTACCACTGCATCGCCATTCTTCATCTACGAAACAATTGCAACCAGTCACGTATTACACCGGTCAAGTTAAACAGAAAAATAGTGGTCAAATAACAATAATTCCCGGAAAGCTGAATTTTGGTAGAGAGCTTGGTATTACCATTACAAATAAAGTGTTAAAAGTCCCCATCGATCCCATGTGTGCGTCACGAGTTATTCGGGATCAAAGGTCCAAATTTAAGGTTTCTTAGTTTTTTTTCGAAAACGGTAAGTTTTATCAAAACAAGTTTCAGCCCAAAGTTGTAGATCATAAAATTGTCTACAATAATGGTCCCGATAATATTTTTCCTAAGAGTTACCATTCGTGAGTTATCGCGGTGGAAGCGAGATCACCACGCGGCCTACTAGGATGGAGAAAGACCGCGATTTGCTTGCAGCGAGTGCACCACGCTTTTTTTCCATACTGAATTAGGGGCTCGTACGGAATCTCTTACTGCACAAGGGGCTCTGAAACGTTTTCATAATACATTAAGACTCATATCATGGATTTTCAAAATGAATAAAGATTGGATTTTCCAACTCTTTTCCAATGGATTCTCTAGGTTTTATGGTTTCTCTCTCTAATTCTCTCTCTCCTAAAATTATGCTAGAATCCAGTTAACCATAAAAGAGTTGGAAAATCCGATCTTTATTCATTTTGAAAATCCATGATATGAGTCTTAATGTATTATGAAAACGTTTCAGAGCCCCTTGTGCAGTGCGAGATTCCGTACGAGCCCCTAATTCAGTATGGAATAAAAGCGTGGTGCACTCGCTGCAAGCAAATCGCGGTCTTTCTCCATCCTAGTAGGCCGCGTGATTCGCTCGCTATCACCGCGATAACTCACGAATGGTAACTCTTAGGAAAAATATTATCGGGACTATTTTTGTAGACAATTTTAAGATCTACAACTTTGGGCTGAAACTTGTTTTGATAAAACTTACCGTTTTCGAAAAAAAAACTAAGAAACCTTAAATTTGGACCTTTGATCCCGAATAACTCGTGACGCACACATGGGATCGATGGGGACTTTTAACACTTTATTTGTAATGGTAATACCAAGCTCTCTACCAAAATTCAGCTTTCCGGGAATTATTGTTATTTCAAAAGTGTATCTTTACTGGCCTATATGGAATGATATGGAATATTTAGACTGGACATTAGACATTTTAAATACATTTAAAATTATCCATTTTGCGATAATCTCAGAATCTGCACAATATTAATAATTCCGACTAAATCCTAAACTTTTTTTTTATGATTGTTTGAATTTTTTTTGACATGAATGGTTTTCAATAATAAATTAGGTAATAGGTACTCGTAGATACGTAACTAAATTGACATAAACTATTTTTACAATATATTATTTGCATGATAAGACAAATAGCTGAATATGATGAACTGTATAATGAAATTTTAACACCTGATGTAAATTACCATATTCAAAGCAAATAAAATGATTTTGATTTTGATTTTGAAACTACTATACTTAGAAATTATATTAGATTCGAGCACTCAATTAGCCAAAAATATGATCACTTTCTCAAGAGCCTTTAATTAAGGCTATGTAAAGAGACAATGGTGGTACCTATCTACGTGTTACGTATGGTATGTGAAATGAATACTTACCTACCTACCAAATTACTGCAATATGTGACTTGAGCATGTCTGTCAATTTGGGAGTGTCTCGAACTATTATCACGTGATGTTTTATTAGCGTTGTTTTTTGCGTGAGGCATTTTGTAATCTTTGACAGAAGTACTTAGGTACTTCAAATTGCTGGAAAAAGACCCTTTAAATTGTCAACTAAGTATTGCTTTTCCAAGTTTTCTAAACATACCCAAAAGCGTGTTCATTATCTGCAGTCTAGTCGGGGCTTTGGCAGCAGGTCTGTCCACGGCGGTCTTAGGCCGCGGCGGCACGTTAGGCCTCGTTGGCCTCACGCCAGCGTTCTCTGTGGTCGCGGGGCGTCGACGCAGAGGCCTAACTGGGCCCATCAGACCATCGCCACTTTCTTCTGGACTTCGGCCCGGGGATGGGGGGAGGTTCCACTAAAAGGGTTTGAAAAAAACTGATGAATATGGTAGTAAAGAAGTTAAAGCACGTTAAAGTTAAGTAGTATAATACTAATAATCGCATGTCAGATTATGTTGCTGTAAACTGAATTCTGAAGATTAAGCAACATAAAATAAAGTTGTGGTAGATATGGATAACTGGGCTTACCAAAACAACTCATTATATTTTTCTACAACAATTTCCGCATGCATCATCTTTTGCAAAAGTACATTTAAATGCTAGCTAGTAAATACCTACCATTATTCGCACTCTCATAAAACGATGACACATCTTATCCCTTACCTAACTAGGAACTAAGACAGCGTTTTCTAATCGTAAACGTACAATTGTAGCTCTGTTTAATAATTGAAGACTTCCTCTTCACAATTAAATTACATTGTTAGTCTATTATTATTTAATATTAAGTATTGGTTGGAAACAAGGGCTCACTGACATAGACAAAAAATGGTCAGCTATATTTAGAATAATAACACGTTAGCAAATAGGTAAGTCCCCTGAAGAATAGATCCCTAATATCATCACCACATCACAGAATTTTATTTTTTTGTATTGTTTAGTTTTGTATGTGGTGATCTATAATTAATGTCATTCAATTCTTCTATGTATTCTTTTCTAAATAAGTAAATAAAATTGTTTGGTACTTCAGAGTCCATTACAAAAGTAATTAAAGCACCGACAACCCTAAAGCAATCCTACTTTAAGCATGGCATACAAGCATACAAAAATCTTAAAAATACTTTAAATAAAATAAAAAATAAAATGTCAAATGTCAAAAGTAGCATAGGCTGAATATAATACCCGTGCGAAGTCGGGGCGGGAGCTAGTACAAATAAAAGACCTTAAATGGGTATACTAATATAGTTCACCTGCAAATCAGAAGAGGGTCCTGGTTCAGGCTCGGCCGGGGGCAGGCGATCCATCGGTTCCACTGGTTCCATCTCTCCCTCACTCTCCTCCGAGTCCGATGACCCCATGCCGAAGAGACCGTCAGAATCATCTGGAGATTAAATTTTAGACATTATCGAAAACATTAATGTTCCAGTGGAGACACCGTGGATAACGTGTGGATAACCGAGTGGAGTCGATTGGGTTGCTGTCAAACACTTTTTATCTAGTCTCTACAGATAGTGATACACTTGCATTGTATGTCGGTATGCAAAGGCCGCTCGTCCAGATAGACCAGCATGGGTAGCGCGCTGGCGACGTTAGCGCGGTAGTGAGGCGTGTTGGCCGCCGCTGTGCCCGCCAGCGTCAGACGACGCAGAGCGCCGCAAATACCGAGTGTCCATAGACGAGTGGTGTCTGAGATCGGGTTGCTGTCAACACACATATTTGATGTTCAGTGCAAGATTAGAAACATAGTGTAGCAAGTTAAGCGCCCCGAGTTTTTGGAGGCCGCACAGCCTTAAATTTGACAAGGGGCACGTCGCATTTTCTCTATTATAAACATCGGTTCGCTTCGCTCGCATATTAGCACCATTAGTTTGCTAGAGGTTATATCTGAAAACAAAATCTATCAGAACTTGCTACTGGCACCGAGCTGGCTTGACTACAGTGGAGGTACAAGGTTTACTGTAGATACTTATACCATAGTCGATCTGCAAAGGGTAGACAAGAAAAGAAAGAAGAAGGGTGGTACAAGGTAGCCACATTAATCAACCAGAACAACTCACTCAGCAAGATTCAGCGTATGCAGCTTCTGCAGCGCTGCAAGCGGCTGCAAGTCCTGCAGACGGTTCCCGGCCGCGCTCAGTTCACGGAGTGCGCCCAATCCCCACACACCGTCAAGACTGGTCAAGCCGCACCGGTTTACGCTCAACACCTGGACAATTACCTATAGCATCTGAATATAGGTAGGTACCTATCTGATCCACCAACAGTCACAGAAGTGATTAGGTAATTAAAAGAAGAAATAGGTAAGCTAAAGAACGCTTTTCTCGCAAGGAATAGTGATACCTATCAGATTACTAGATTTCGATGCGAAATTAGGTACTATTTAGTTAAACTGCTGTTGCTAGCTATTCAATTGTATGGTGATCCGTAACTTTTTTAAGGTAACACTTATGATACGATAAACATCACGTGCCGAGGTAGGTGTACCTTACCTTGAGATGGATCAAGCCAATCCCAAGGTCGCGCAGAGAAGCCAGCGCGCTACCATCAAGGGTCAACGACCGCAGCCTCGGCGCGAGGATGTTGAGACGTCGTAGGCCCACACGTTCCGCGACCACGCGAAGTCGCGCCTCGCGGATCTGAAGTACCTCGTCGTCTGACGTCACACCGCTGCATTGTTTCTGCAATACATTAAGCAGGCTACTCACCTAGCCGTGTAGCAGTAATGCATCAAGTGTACGCTACATTTATACGTCGGTAAGCTCGTCAGGAACGCCACTGCGTGGACGAGCCGTTCCTGACGAACCTAAACACATTAGAGACGAACCTCCACACCTACGTACCTTCGCACTTGATACAGCATCAGATACATTACATACTACACGCCAAAATCACATTATGGACTTTAGCGCAGGTTTTTTCTCAATCCAGGGCATTGGCGATAAAACGACACCGTGTCAATATTCGTAGTTCAGTTTTGGTATATAGGTACCTGACTACCTCCCGGGGTGAGGATTGAACCCAGCCCTGGAACATTGAGTTTGCTCACGTTTCAGGGGCGCTCTTTCACAGCTACTGCTCAACAGAGATCTTCCAAAATATCGTGTTTCGGGGGCAGGGACACCATTCATCAATCTACAACTAGTTAGGTAAGGTACCTAGTAACATGAATTCGAAATTACACCAAAACTGGTTCTTCCGCTATCCAACTCGTTCTTAGTGATCCGGTTCAAGAAGGCTTGCCAACACACCTTCAAAAAACTTGTTTAGATAAGCTACCTAGTTACCGATTTGAAGGGCTCTTTCTACCTAGCGTAGGTATACGACTTGATCTTCATATCATAGCGGAACTCAATAGCAAACTTAGCGTTATAATAATAGTCCACAGTCTGGTTTGAATGTGTAGAAGCCGCAGGCGCAGGCCCGCAGCTAGGTAGGTACATAGATTTTTTAACACGAGGAGCGCCGAGTCGTAACTACGTCATAAGACCGCATGGCCACAAATATTTAAGCATGCATTTTCTAGTGACTAAAATGTAAAATGTATTCAGCTGTTGCTGGCTGCTACAAATTATGGTGTCGTTTCTACTGGATGCAGGCACCCTTTATACCTTAGTTAGGACTTACGAGCAGTTCGATCAAAGTAAGTTCTCGCGGTATGACGATGCGTTGATACCCCGGCAGACGACGTTCCAGCTCATCCTGGCCTCGTGGCTGTTCAGGTTCTGGAGGAGGCATCGCTAAAGCACTGTTTAGAATAAATACAATTAGGTATCAACTAGGCTAGGACTTTACCTTTAAACATAGGCTTTAATACATTGTCAGGCCACGCTTATCATATCACACTGTAGTGTCTGGAAGATTAGGGATGCAAGAGGATTTTCTAACAGAATTTTCTAAAGGAAAATTTCAGGGAGAAAATATTTTTCTACCTATCCAGGTTATATATAGTTGTGTTTTAACGCCATCTGTTGCTGAGTAGTAAAGTTGGAAGAAGTAAGAAACATCACAAGTTGCATACTGCCATCTATTGGCAAAAAAAAATCCACAGGATTAGAGTGAGAGTAGGGTATTGGAAATTATAAATAAAGAGAGTCGAAGTTGTTAGTCATACCGAAATAAAGGCGTAGCTCGTATAGGCTGTGGCTCAGGTGAGCTGGCACTGGATATCTCCGACGGCGATGGTGATGCGACGACCGTGTCCTGTGGTGCGTTACCCAGCTCAACACAAGGTGCTTCCCAAGACGGCATTTTGTTTGCAGTTGTAGAAACTTCTTCGTTTAGACCAAAGTACGTTCTGTGGTATAATCTAAAAAAACAGTTAATTAGAAGGGCCTCTAGGCAAGAGAGTGTCTTGGTAGGTAAGGTAGGTACTAGGTACTTGTAAAATAAAGAGACTTACTTACTTACTTACTCCTTTTACCTTTTGATTCCAACTCCTGCTTATTGGATAAAGATGAAAACACAATATAGAAGTCCTGCCACCGTTTCTTAATCTTTGTTTTTGAAATAAAATGTGATTTGTTTATTTTGAACTTTGAGGTGGTGTTTTGAGTTTGTTTATCGGTTGCTTAGCAAACCAAATCACAGACTATGTAAAAAGGAAGAACTTATATGAATGGCTCAAAAGGCTTGTCAATCCAATGCTCTAGGAGAACAGACAGTGACATACTTTCTCTTGGTTTTTGTGACAGTTGGCATTCACTTGACATGACAGCAGTGCGCGAATTTTCGTAACGTAAAGCATTTTCTGTCCATGCGTGTCTAAAATTCCATTTATTTACCCTGAAAATATTAAAAATGAATAAATCCTCTAAAAAAAAGGAATCACCAAAAATCCACGTTTGTTCGAAATGCGGATCTGCATTTAATAGACCTTACCGGTTAAGACAGCACGAGATAACCCATGACAAAGTTGTAAGTTGTTTGTTATAAAGAACGCACGTGGAAAATCATAAAATCATAATTAATTCGTATGAATACACGAGAAAAGTTTCTCTTAACGATAAAAATTACATGTAACCAGATAATAAACCTAACTCTCATTCAAAATGTTTGCAGAAACTGTTCGTGTGTGGAGAACAGAACTGTAATAAATCCTATACCAACAAGAGTCACTTAGACCGGCATATCTTCAGCGTGCACAAGGAACCAGAAGTGAACGTCATTTACAGGTAAGTACTATCAATACAGATGGGTGAGAATGAATATAAGTCCTACCTATCTCATATACATTTTTAAGCCCATAATTTGTCTTATATTTTCCTTTAATAATCAATAATTTCCTATTACTGTTATTCAAATACTTATGTATTCTCTTTTAACTTACAGCTGCCCACAATGCATGAAGGTGTATGTAAATCGGCAGAACTTAAAACGGCATATAAATACCTATCATGGCAGAAAAACTATCTTCACCTGTGATGTATGTAGTAAAGATTTCAAGAAAAAGCATTTGTTAAGTGGACACATGTATGAACACACCTTTGTCAAGTCCTTTAGGTAAGACTGTGAAGCAACTTGTTTTCCATGGCTTTGTTTGCATCAACATTTAAGCCTAATGTTTGTGACTGAGGTCTGACTGAAAATGCTTATGTCTTTGAATGCTGTAGTTTGATCCATAATGTTTCCTGTTATAATCTAATAAGGAAGTATGTAAATTTCTTTTCAGCTGTGATTACTGCACAAGCGAATTCATAACTCTTTTAGAGAAGAAAAAGCACATGAAACATCACAAGACATACAGTTGTGATATGTGCGAGATGGCATTTGTGCGTTGGTCTGAATATTTGAAGCACAAAAAGATGCATAAAGGTGTACTATTGATTTAACTAAACTACAATGTAACCATATTATCTGATTTAATTGTATATTGCATATGGCAAAGTTTTGTCTTGCCCAGTACTTGTCTTGATTTATTCCATTTTTTTTATCTATTTTTAATTTCGTGATCATGGATATTCAACCATGTCGGTCCCATAGGCTATTCAGCAAGTACCATGATAGCCGCATCAGATGTCTGAGCAGTTAGCAAGCTCTGAAACAGACTTACACCAAGCCAGTTAATACTAAACATGTCTGAAAATAAGTTAGTAAAAAAGTTCTTCATTTCAGAATACCATTGTGATGACTGTGGACGAAAGTTCTATGAACGGGCCCATATAGTGCGCCATATGAAGGTCCATAACACACGCTATACACCAACATTCTATCCCTGTACTTATGAAAAATGTGATAGGTAAGAACACTTGCACTCATCATTCCCCTGCCCTTATCCCACGTTAGGTGGGGTCGGCCCAACATGTATTCTTCTTCCATTCATCTCTATCGTTTTTCTTGCACATCTTTGTTTTACAAAATACTATTTTCAAAATGTTACTGCTTCAGTTGTACCTATGTACTACTTGTGGCAGGTGAATGTCTGCCATTACATTACTAAACATTGGCAAGCAGTGCCTCCTATTTGCCCATTATAGTTAACCATTGTCAGTTTAGCAAAACATTCAGAAATTAGTGTTTTATGACTCATTAACAATTTTATTCTTATTTAGAGTTTACACGAGAAACAACAACTTGAAGCAACACATCAAGATGAAACATCTAAAGGTGAAACATGACTGTGAGATTTGCTTTGCAAAATTATCAAGCAAGGTAAAATTCTGATATTGTTTCTATCAACTTTTTATTGTAAATAGTTTTGTAACTGCCTCAAAACATTTAACTTCCACAAACAGTGCTTGCTCGTTTATGCTTTCAATTTATTTTTCAGGCGAAGCTACTTATTCATCTTCAAGCACATAAAAAACCGAAAGACTGCTTTCTACAGCCAACCAAAGAAATGGGCCGCATGTTAAGAGTTGACAAAGGCACAGCCAAAGTATCAACAGCCTTAAGAATAGCTGGCTTGATCATAGATCCCGACAATGAAAATATTAAAGGAACTTTGAAAAATATTGCTGATTCCACTGTAAAACATGTTTCTGCTGAGACTGTTTCTGATCAGGAAATGGTTGCAGAAAGTACAACTGAAGTATTGGTTCTTAATAACTCTGCCATTGAACAAAATGCAATTGCTAATCTATCTCATTTTGCACATAATGGTAGTGCTGACATTACTTATAAACAGAATGGTGTTCCTGACTCTAAATCTGAACATACAACTGAACTAACTTCACGCAGTGTCTTGGAAGTTAGTGACGAAAAACTACAAAATCCTCAAGAAAACTTTAAACCGGGTTTTAAAGACCATTCAATGCAACAGATATGTCAATTTAATGTATCGTAAATAAAGATTCTTTACTTCATAAATTTGTTTATTTAAAAATATAGGGCCTATTAAAAAAGCCGTATGGGCCCAGTGGATTGGTACTTCGACCCACGTACATCAATGGACTTCTCCATCAAGCGAAATCTTATCTAAGTCTTTTATTACAGCTACTGCGTCATAGATGGCGCTTATCTCAAAATTCGGTTTTACACCAAACAAACAAGGTCCATCCTTACTCCAAAAAAATAGAATCTCTTGCTTGCTTGATTGTTTTTGTAGAATGACAGCCGTCACTGTCACAAAAGTCAGTTGATTCTGACATTGCACTACGAACTTTTTCAGTTTTTCTTTCAGTCAGTTTTATTTTATGAATCAAATGATGAAGTGGTATCTTTATTCTCCCAATGTTTATGACACTAGCACGAAACGGACACTGGCAGAGTTGTGGCATCACTAGTCACAGAAGCCATAAAGAAGAAGTGAAGTGAAGTGAAGTGGTATCTTGTAATTTAATTTTTGTACAGTGTATTTCTTCTAGTTTTGAGGACTTACATGTTTAAAGCCATTAATTACCATTTCTGCATTAGTTGTTTCAAGTTATTGTAAGAGAGCGGTGAATATCTAAACACAATGGAAATAAATTTGAATATATTTACATTGAACTGCTGGTAAGTTTACTGCAGTGCTATCGAAAATAAAATGGTCTGTAATTTTCTAATAAATATAATTGGAAACTACATATTTATTATTAGACCAAGTCTTGTAAATTAAGCGTTAGGTATTTTAATGAATACCTAACGCATGTTACATTTTTTCAGGCAAACTCATTTGCTAAATAAGTAATACATAATAACACAAATAATGTTTCAGGGGTATACCAGTGGTATCAAAGGATCGCAAGGAAAGATTTGAAGCAATAGCTAAATATTTAGCAGAAAGCTCACATAATATTGTTTGTCTTCAAGAAGTTTGGAGTGAAAAAGATTATCTATTTCTAAAAGATAGTTTAAAAGACAAGCTACCGTACTCTCACTACTTTTACAGGTAAGAAACTTGAATTTCATGTGTTGTAGCCAGAAACATTATATTTTTGTATTCTCAAACAAAGGATTTAGATGTGTTTCTTTGTTCACTTTGATAAGTTTATAGGTCAGGTAGTATTATTAGACAAAGACTATAACCTAGGTATGTTTGTTAGGTTTGGTTTCAATTTAAACAAAGTTTTACAGATCTTAGCATAATAATAACAAAGCCTTTTATTGTTCCAGTACTTTACAGGGTTGTTTTTACCTATTTACAAATTTATGAATTGAATGTTCTGTGTTGTACTGGATCTTAGCATAAAATCATATTATTAGGTTCTAAAATAATTATTTATGTAATAAGGACCAATTTGAACAAATATTTAATTTCAGTGGCGTGCTCGGCTCAGGCCTCTGTATGTTCTCCAAGTGGCTGATCCAGGATGTGTTCTTCCACCAGTGGCCCCTGAACGGGTACATTCACAAGGTCCACCACGGAGACTGGTTCGGTGGGAAGGGTGTAGGGCTGTGCAGGATCCGATGTGGAGACAAACTGCTCAATGTTTATTGTACTCATGTAAGTAGTATTTTGAAATGTACCTATAACTACAGGTTTTTATCGCGGTTTTTACCTTATTTATTTCCCGACGACGTTTCGGCTATATGGCGACGTTTTCGGTTACTATTTAAAAAATCTGAATTGTTATCGCAAAAGTTTAAAAAATAACATCATGTAAGTAACTTAAATGGATACTTGAGATTGTAATATTTTATTTCTGTCTATAAAGAATGTCCTAGCAAGCTTTCTTACAAGCGCGTCTGTATTCTGTGCAAGCGATTCAATAAAAAAAAAATGATAATAATCATGTGAAACATCCAAGACTTATTTCAATTCCAGTTGCATGCAGAATACCACACAGATGACATCTACTTAGCACACCGGGTGCTCCAAGCACATTCCACCGCTGAGTTCATCTACCTGACCGCTGAGCCGGCTGATTTGTCAATACTGGCGGGGGATCTTAATACGGGACCGGGAGATTTGTCGTACAAGTATGTTTGGACAATGTTTTAAATGTTTGTATTTCTACATTGTTTTCATTCACGCCGTAGGGATGGTACATGCCTACCTACCGTCATTGCCACAACCATTGTGATACACAAGCTTGTCAACTTACTCACACCTATTAAATTACTCGCCCGCAGTTTCGGTCTCGTATTACTAATCGCCAGCGAGATCGCAGACGATATGCGAAGTCGCGGGCAAACGATGGATCGGATTGGCACAGGATCGTGGCGGATGGCACAAACTGAGGGAGGCCTATACCCAGCGGTGGGTGAAGTCGGGCTGTGAATGATGACCATGATTACTAATCCGGATACAAAGTAGCCTATGTGTTATTCCAGGCCATAAACTTGACTATCCAAGATTTAGTTGAATCTGCTCTGTAGTTTTTGCATAATCCATTTGGATTTAGAATAGTAGAAAGAACCTTTTCTAGAAAGTGATTTAATTTTCTCGAAGTCTGTTGCTCATGAAATACTTTTATTTCCATCAGAATAATAACCCAACTGCCTTCACTGCTCGACCCTCATGACATGGTCTGCGAAGGCAGTAATCCCACAGTGAGGAAGTTTATAGGCACATGTGATAACGTAAACAACAGTTACTCCGACCCGCAACAGGTGAAACTGTGCGCTGACGGGAAGAGAATCGACCATATTCTGTTCAGAGCTAGTTCTGAATGGGAGGTGAGTCATGATAAATATTTTGTTCGTCTTAACGATGTTTTGACTGCAAGTGCTTATGTTATTGCAATGGAATGATTGAATACCTACTATACTCTGTTCACCGAGTCGATTGAATAGTTAGAAAAACAAACGCACGTGATTGGCGTCCAAAACGGGCCTAGGGTGAGTTTACATTGCCTAATGTAATGTATTCTTCTCTAATGGTTTCTTTACACATACTTTACTTAACAAAGTTAATGGATATCACATTTAATTGGTTTATTTTTCGATCGACGTGGTGAACAGAGTATAGATTCTGAGCAGTGATGGCCTCGAGTCTCGACTTTCGATCCAAAGGTCGCATTCGGTACATATGCGAGCTCTAAACGGATGCTGAAAAACATCGTGGAGAAACCACTTTGCTATCTAATAGCGTCGATTTAATCGTCGGCGAGCCTGGACATTTAAAAATCTTCAAAATGTGTTTGTAAAAAAAAATACTCCTATTTGCATTAAAATCCTAATATTTTCAGCCAACAATCATTTGCTTCGGCAATCCCCTGGAAGACAGAGTGCCTGGCAAGTCGTTCTCATACTCGGACCACAACGCGGTCACATTGGAAATGAGACTTCGCAAGTCAGCTTTCAAGAAACCTCAAGCAATTCTTCGGCAAATCAGCAAAGACGTTGCTTTCGACGAAACTCTAAAGCAAGCTATAACCGTATGCGAGGAAGCGAGAACAAACTTATCAAGTTCTAAAAAGTTCTTTCTTACATTAGGAGGTCTGCTTCTTATGTTTCTGATTGGTACAGTTGGGTTCTGGCCCAGCTTTGTTGTGTATGACGTCATAAAGTTGCTACTTACTGCGTTGTGCTTGTACTATCTACTAATGGGAACGCTGTGGAATAAAATTGAAATGAATAGTATAAAAGCCGGCTTGGGAGCTATGGAGAATTTCAGTCAGACTAGAAAAGAGTTGAAAAATGAGTCTGCGCTTAGAAGTGATGAATTGATTGATCGATGCTAAATAGCAGAGGAGTTAATAAGGCTTACAGTCACCAAAGTAGACTTGAAGAACATAATCAATACTTATTACATATTAGCATCTTAATTGAAATAATTACGCATAGGCTTTTAATGGCTGCCTGTTGTCATGTTACTTACTCATTACATTAAATGTAATTGAGCAGTTATGAAAATATGTAGTCCTATTATAAGCGCCAATTCACACCGAGATAGAAGGGAACGAGCGCGCAGTTTTTATTGTCATGTGATTTTAATTTTTATGACTTTTACTATAATGCATAGTATTAAAGCGCTTTCAAAGGTGCTCTTGGCGCCACTTACGGTCGCTTGTGGTCGAAGTTTAAAATGATATGGCAATAAAACTGCGCGCCGCTTCCCTTCCATTTTGGTGTGAGTTGAGCCTAAGTGAATAGTTATTGGCAACATCGTGTGTGATGACAACAGGGCTGGACTGATGCGTTTAGTATTGCAAGCCTCTTTAGACTACGTAGAACGTAGCTCGTATTAGCTACGTTAGAAATAGAATAGAAGATACTTTATTGCACACTATAAGTACTTACTAAAAACACTCTCTTACAACTGAAAAGCTACTTTAGTGGATCCTATACAGTATTAGGCCTTGTTAAATGAAGTAAGCTAATATCTTATGCTTTTCTTATCAATAATATTGCTATAAATTGTGATATCATAGGTAGTTTAGAGAATATTATTACGTAAAGTGATATAATCATAATATAAGGTGCTCAAGTGCGAATGATAATAACCTATAGATTTCAGACTGATCAACATATCTGGATCATATAAATGGAATATATTAGTCTACCGCCAGCTTAACAAATATATGTTTTTTATTATTATTAAACTAAGTTATTTTAGCTTAGCTCGCATAGTCAAGCCACTTACTACGTACGTCCACTGCAAACCATTCCAGCTAAGCTTACTTGTTCCCAGTTTAGCTTACCGACAAGAAGAAGTATAAGTGTGCCATAGACAAAGTAGAATTCTACTTTCTCTGTGGTTTTGCCATCGGTAATGACGCAATTCATGGGAGATTTTATAATATGCGTTGAATACACGTTTAAAACTAGTAAACTAGTAAATAAGAATAGTAGTATTAGTGGCAATCGGTAGTGCCTAAGAAAATAAATGGCTTATTTCGCTGAGCTTAGTTCTATATTAGTTTAGCTGGTAGTGAAAGTTCCGCTTTAGTCTCGTCATAAGTTTTCGCTTGTTATAGTAACAACTGCTAACCATTGTAATCTATTTTATAAACAACTACTGCTCACTCTATTGTCATTTATTTTACTTATAAACAATTTTCGCCTTGCTGACTGCTTACTGACTTGTTTGAGACTATATTTAACTAAGTATAAGATTATGAATTTTGTTTCTATTCTTATTTATGGTGCGGCTACTTCAACGGGTTGTAGAGTTAAAGCTCAAGGCATTATTTTTAAACAGCTATCTATGTAAGTTTTAGTAATATTTTATGCAAAGCTTGCTTTAATAGAGCTTCAGACACAAAATATGTATTACTTTGTGCCGCATTAAGTTATGGATAGATAGATTACAGTTGAACACGCTTTTTACTCACTGCCCTGAATGTATCAGATTAGGATTTAAGTAGTAGGTAGTTGGAACACAATCTGAATTTAATTATTAATTCTGTGCTCCAAGACGGCAAGTAACGCTGTTTAATACCAACATTCATTCCTAAGTATTTTTAAATTATGTTGCTAAATAATGATATGAAGTAGTATTTAAATAATTTATCTTTACTACAAATGAATTTAATAAACCATATCGAAGTCAATACTGTTTCCTTTCACAACCTTCTTTTTCCGTAAACACATAAACAGTACTGAACAGAACAGTAGGTAGGTACTGACAACAACTACAGAACAGTAGGTACTTTTAGGTAAAACAATCAGTTTAAAAATATGTTATTTATTTCTAAAACTTAACAATATCACTTACAAAGTCATGTACACACATAAATATCACAAAATATGATGTATAAGTACTTACATACAAATGAATATTACATAACAATGAAATGACAAGACAGTAGGTTAACTTGTACTTTGGTTTTTATGCTCTACTTCAATTTCGTAATTGATGTTTTTCAAAAATATAGATTACGAAAACGATCCAAAAGACATACTAACAAGGTTTGCGCAAAAGACTGTTAAAAAAACTGCAGTACCACGCAACTTAACTTGACCGGGCCGAAATTAGGCCCTCCGCGGTCACGCATTATCAGTCGTTACGAAAGAGCTAAACAGGAGTATCGACTGCACGTGAAACAGAGATAGTGATATTTCAGACCACTCCGACGCTATCAGTTACTTGCTCTACTATGTATTACCCTCGTGAAAATGGGCAGTTCCGCGTAAATATATTGCCATCACGCTTGCTCAGGTGCAATGAGCGAGCAAGACAGCAATACAATCGACAATACTCTTAGCGCAAACCTTAAGATTTGTAGTGAAAACGAAATAAAATCTAACTAAAATTAGGAATGTACAAAACAATAATAAACTATATTCATATTAA
This sequence comes from Xanthorhoe spadicearia, assembly GCA_947086425.1. Lineage (NCBI taxonomy): Eukaryota > Metazoa > Arthropoda > Insecta > Lepidoptera > Geometridae > Xanthorhoe > Xanthorhoe spadicearia. Next base: position 8,283,916 of record OX352199.1, read on the forward strand.
TGTTACATAATATTATTATTTATTCATAGGTATAAAATATCACTTTCATAGCAAAATAAGCTACGAAATAACTTTATAATACAATACAATGTGATGTGCTCAGCATTTGCGTTCTTCTACCTAAAGGTAAAAATCTCTTAATTTTAAGGGGAATAACGCACTTAAAAGTCTACAATGAGTTCATGTTTTGTTCTTAATTTTGGGTAAGACTTGTGACAATGATTATATACTTTTTATTAATGCAATTGTCCCCAAATCACATGAAATACACATAATGTATTTGAATACTATATTTATGGGACATTTTTAATACATGGTGTGGTGTAGGAAGCATTATTTTAATTATAGTTTATAATTTTTTGCAAGCAAAAGCACAACTAATTGCAATAATATATACCTACCAAACAAAACATTTAGCTTTCAATAATAAATATTCGAAATACGGTATATAGGTACTCATTGAGAAATATAGGTATCCGAGATTTCATTATTATCATTAAAAAGTATTGTTCTAAATGCGACTATTCATGCTTACTCAGGTTTAATTCAGTCAGATTCACGCTAGTTCACACAGATTTTAAAATTTAGTGTATATTTTTAAAGCAGCCAAATTCATAAATATTTGTAGGTATCTGGTAAACTGTTCTCTGCTAAGATAGCTCAATTAGGATCAAAAACGTTGAACCTACCTCAACTGATCCTAATCGTAGTACATCAAATTTTTTTTTTCGAATGAAGTACTTATTAGTCAAGTCTGTAAATTACTTTTACAATCAAGTAGGTAGCTGCACAAATAAGCTTACCTACAGCCAAGAGTTTTCTGACACAGATTAATTGGAGATTTCTACTGAAGCATCCCATAGTTAGCATTTTAATAAGTAAAGCTAATATTCCAAAACCTGCGTTTATCCACTTACCCCTTTTCACTTGACCTCAGCAAGACTATTCTGTCATTATCACTTTCATACTGACAAAAAGAGATGGAGAATTAATTACATAGGAATATATTGCTGTAATTTCAGTTCAAGAAATTTAAGCTTTGAAATTCCTATGATTTTGAGCTTCAGCAGGGATATTGCCTAACTTCTCGATAAATCGAGGTTTATCGTCATCACAACTAAACTTTCAAATATGACAGTAAATTATTATAATAAAAATAATATTATTATAATTCAGATAAAACCATTTTTACTGTCAAAGTAAACATGGTTATACCTACTGTCCAATCTGAGTTTTAATTCGCGATTTCCTGTTATTTTTGACGGTTTATTCGTGATGGCTACGAACATCGATTCGCGACAAACCAGACACATTAGCCCTGCAGGACTATTCAGCAAAGATACTGTAGGCCCTGCAGGAATATTCAGCAAAGATACTGTAGTTCACTTACAATAACAGTTCTTAACATATTTCCATCTCCTCATTGTCCACTGTTCCATCTCATACATTGAACTGTCAATAACATTACATTTAGCGCTGACCTTGTCACTCTTTTAGGCTCAACTCACACCGAAATGGTAGCTGAGCGGCGAACAATTTTAGTGTCATGTAATTTTAAACATTATGTGCACAAATCATGGTAGATATCCCGTTTTAAGTATTAATACTTAATGTTCAAAACCATGATAGTTTAAAAAGTTTTAAAAGATATTATGCTTTGTCTTCGAAGAAGAACACTGAAACCGCTTCGCTGCCTTCAATGATTAGAGCCTACATAATTTGTACCTAAACTTCAGGATCTACTACTCGATTGATCAAAGGTTCTGTTTCAGAATTATTCGATATAGTATTATTGTCTATAGAGCCGTAAGCAGTCGGTCTGGTTTCAACGGGCGGTATAGTTAGGTTTGGCGCCGAACTAGATGGCGCTGGTTGTTCGCTGACAAGGCGGGAACTTTCATCACAGCCGCGTGTCATGTGATACATTGATTTACCGCGAAGTCGCCGGCTGAATGAGCTCCCTGTAAAGAAAGAAATGTATAAAGTTATCTGATTCAATCTTTCAATTTGAAAAAATAACAATATTCACAAAGACTAGTTAGCTTAATAATAATAATATGTAAGTACTATACGAATACTCTGGGCCCTACCACTAGTTTACTGTTAGTATTGATTGATACTATCCTCGTTACCGAGTGAAGTATCACAAAATGTTTGAGAATCCAGCGCAGCGCCGCCCCCGGTACCTTGCATGAACTAATAATTTCATACATTTGAAATACTTGACCCGTTAGCGAGGATCTTTACCTATACAACTCAAATCTGATGGTAGGGCTTTCTATGCATACAAGATATCTTTGCCACTTTACAGACACTAGTACCTGGAACATTATACTAGTACTACAACTCAACTCACCAACAACTCCAAGATGTTCCGATATATCCCTCTTAACATCACTAACGTCCCACATAGCCAGGAAGGAGCCGAGACACGACGGCGACGGATTCTGAGGCGATATGTACTCTTTGTACGAGAAGCTGTAGTGATGGGCTATAGCTGCCAGGAACATCTCTATGCAGATTAGAAAGTCCTGGAAATATTAATTTATTTATAAATTAAAAAAATCTAAAAGTTCTGGGATTTGAACCCGCGAGAACCAAGCGATCGTCCTCTAAAAAATAAGAAAAATCTATTACTGGCCGGGATTCCTACCCATTGGATTGAAAATCATGTTACATCCCACTCGGCCGAGATGGCTCTACCTATTAGCATTTTTTTTGTAAGTATCAATTAATCAAAATTTATAAGAGGAGTCGCGATAGTTTAAAGTGTTTTATAAGAGGAGGACATTTCTTAGGTACCCTACTCTTCCAAATGTCAATATCAGTGTTAATCTACTACAAACATACTCATCGTAAATAGGTAGGTACTTAATTAGTGCTGCAGTACTTAATAGATAAATAAATACCTGAAGCTTCGAAGATATTATTTTGATTGTATCAGAGTCACTGATATCGAATATTGTTGATATCACGCCACTGTACACCAATATGTTGATGAGAACCCCTTGGCTGAAAGAAAACATATATCTATTATTTACATTAAAGTTATTTAGATACAAATATACCTACTTATTATAATCACCCCTCTTTCCCATTGAGGTAGGTAGGCAGAGACCATGGATTTCGACTTGCTACGATCCTGACACACCTCTTAAAATTATTAGTTGCGTGCGCCCCGCGGTGAATAGTACCCGTTACCGTGGGTATACTGAGATCAGAAGCATATCTATTAATCCAGGATATCATCTATCCTGGTACCTAATTTTATTTAAATTCGTCCAGCCGTTTGAGCGTAAAGTAAAGGAGTAACAAACATTCACACTTACACACAAACTTATCGCCTTTATAATATTAGCGTGGTGAGTGTGATTTAATTTATTTGATGCACAATTAAAATTATCAATCCTCGTGGTGTTATGCGATCTTTTCATGACTCATTGAAAATAGACAGAACCAACTGATAATTTTAATGGCTTTCTTTAACGTTAATTGCATAGTTAAGTCTGTTTATCATACTTAAATAAATAAAAAACAATAGTTATCAATTATGTATTGAATGCATCTCGTAAGTATACGAGTAGGTATCGTATTTTTCAATGTCAAATAGGTACCTACCTACATGAAGTAACATTGGTAGCATGCTACAATTTCATGATAATATCGTAACAAGTTTAAAGTTATGGAAAAAAGTTGTATTCAATTCAAAGCAATAAAATTATGTTAACAGTTAAAATCCAGTTTGCGAAAACTAGAAACTTATTTAGGTACCTCTGTTGAATATTTTAGTTGCCAACTTCGTAAAATATTTGCCACCAAAGTAACTGACTGATAATACGAACTTACTTATTTTTTAAATCACCTTACTTGGGTGCTAAAATTGTTTTGTATCAGAACATTTTTACAACAAATGAAAAGGGAAAAGGTGTTATGATTGTACCTATTGAAAATTTATGTAATGTTAACTTAAGTATGAACAAACCTAGTAATAAAGTTTATACTTACAAAAACGAAAAGAACACAACAGCCTTTATGCAAAGGAACTTTCCTATAGGCTTCATAGGTTTCAACTCGGTCCTAGTTGCTCTGTAGAACAGCACAAGACAATACATAGCCACAAACTGCGATAAATTGTTAATGGCTATAATGTATGGGAATGCTACATTTGGACTGAAATCACTTTCCCCATAAACTCCGCATAGCTCGCATATCATAGATATGACAGTTGTGATTGGTCGGACTAACGTGTATTGGAGGATTCCATGCTTGCAATTGTGGACGAATTCACTGAAAATAAATTTCAATGTCAGTATTGTGTGAGTTGGATATTCGGAACTACTTACAAAATTGTAATGGATAAATGGCGGCTTTTGTCTAACAAAGAGACAGTATAGATAACTCAGATGAAGTACCTATTTCATCTTTAAATTAACAGTAGTAGTATTATTTTGAATTTTAGGTAGGTACAATTATCAAATCTTAAAAGATGAAGTTTGAGTCATAACTTCTCAAATACTTAATTGTATGCAGAGATCAAACAAAGAGAACATTATAATGTTGTACATATAGGAAGTAAAGATGTTTTAAATTTATTTCTACCATTATACTTTTAAAGTTAGAGGCTTTTGTATGTATATCATACAACACTGTACAATCATCAAGTAAAAATGAAAATGCCAGTAAAGTTAAACACACCAAGACGTCAGGAAAGCAGCAAGCAGTTTTATTAGTGTCATATAATTTTAAACTTTATCTACATCATCATTAAACATAGTATCTTTCATCTTGGTATGTGTTGAGCTTAAAGGGGTCTTAAGTCATCTAGATCTCACCTGCCCATCTCCCAAGGTGTAAGACAGCATAGCGGAAACAAATGATAAACTTGTGGCTTTGTCTCCAAAACTGCTTCCAAATCATGATCTGCATTCAGGTAGTTCAGCAAAAACTTCATAAAATTGTATATAACATAGGCCTCATAACATTCTCTCAGGGAATCGACGTATATGGACTGCTCGGGAAACTGTAAGCCAATCCATGCATTCAATGCATAGATCGGAACCATCCATAATATTCTGCAAAGAGAATTTATATTTTAATCCTGGCGAATTTAATCCTTCCTTCCACTCGACACCACCAAAACGACACCATCGGTGGTGTCGTATGGAATCACTAGTCCATACGACACCACCGACTAATAGTGAGGTTACCTACATACAAAGTTGTTGATATGAAAACTCCAATTATGTTCAAGCAGTTTCATTAATGAGGTATGTCATTTGATAAAGTTTAACAAACAATGGTCGGATCAATGTACCTATGTGATGTTGTCTGATATTTATTTATTTATTTTAATGAACTGGGAGCTGTTAGTCAAAAACACGCGTTTCTGAACATCACTAGGGTGGTGTCGTATGGACTAGTGATTCCATACGACACCACGGATGGTGTCGTTTTGGTGGCGTCGAGTGGAAGGAAGGGATTTAATTACAATTACTACATTCACAATATTTTGAAAATATTCAGCAATAATTCTAGTAGGTATAAAAATACATTATACACTTCACATTTAATTGTTTTTGGTATTCTTGATTTATCATGCTTGAACAACTCAAAGTAAACTCATTGACATTTTTAAAGTGAAAGTGAATCTTTATGATTGTGTTTACTGAACAGCCACAGGTCAGAGGCCTCGAATCATCTTACTACGACATACCTATTACATTACAATAGTTCGTTAGACAAAAAGAAACTGCAAAACCACACAACTAATTGATTTAATTTAATTATACAGCACCAACAGCAGTGTTTGTTTACATAAAGTAACCTTTACTTAAACTCACCTTATGATGTGTTTCTGTAGTGAAGGCTTTGTATAATACACTACATGCTGGGTGATCTGCCATACAGAAATGGGTAGAGCCAGTAGAACAAAGCCCCCAGCCACCAAAGACAATTGGTCAGATTTCTTGAACCCATTGTTTATAGAATGAGCTATCAATATTGGAACTATAACTATTATCAGTATCACGTAAAGCGCGATCAGGAGCGGCCTGATCCATAGCCTCCATTGACTGAAGAACGTTCTTAGCGATGAAGTACACATAATTTAGCAATTCAAATGTTGTTGGTAACCAGTTTTGCAAATGAACACATGACACTTTCACGTTTGGCAGTCAGCACTAGTCAGCTTCGCACACAAATCTCTTAGGAAGTAAACGTGATTTATAACTCAGGCTGGGTGGTAAATGATCCGGGATAAAATTTAATTTTCTTATTTCGTCATGAAAGAAAATTGTTTACAGCTGTTTCGTGAACAGATGGCGAATGAATGATGAGCTAAAAGAATGAATGGTCAAATTTTGACACTGACATTCACTCACTATTAGACGTAGTAGGTAAATTGCCAAAGTGCGTATTCCGATTTTTTTTATAATTGAGTTAAATATAAAATACGAAACGTTTTCCTCATAATTTATTAAATATTTAGGAAGAAATCAAATAGATAAATTAATTTAATTAGAATTTCCAAGTTAAACAATAAATTTATGGAATGGCCACATTGTTGAAAAGCGAGACAAATTATAAAAATCTCGTAGTGAATGATAGAGACAGACGTAGTCGATGACGTCGGTTTTACATTTTAGTGCTGCCAGGAAAAACTCTGCAAAAAAAAGAAAAAAATATTTTACAGGTGTGTGTGGTTTTCTGTAAAAATGGTTTTGCCTAAAACTTATTAATTTCAATAAACAATCCAGTTCAAAAGCTTTTCACAAAATTCCCAAACTCATAACCTTAGAAAAACAGGTGGAATCGACATATTTGTGCATTTACAGTTAAACGCGTAACACGTATTTTGTGCATTGAGCTCGAGCATTGAATTAGGCCACATAGCGATCTCTCCCTAAAAATACCGCTGTTCTGAGTGTTCTGGCTGTCGACGTATGAAGTTATCGTGAGTTTTTATTTATTCCGTCGTTTATCGTAATTTTTCATCCATGAAAAACCTTCAATGTGTGATAAACACGGACTGTGATAGTTATGGTATTTGTATAGTTTAGCGCGAGTCGATAATTCGTATATTTTCGTAAATGGGTCACCTCGCCATTCTTGTGAGAAACAAGTTGTTTTGTGAATTTACCGTAAGCTCATGACCAATATAGTGAATTATGAAAGTGGCGAAGCGCTTGTTTCGAAGTAGGTGTTTCTATTGTTTGTGTTTTTATAGTTTTGGAAGGCGGGAGAGTGATGGTCAAAAAGTCCCTCGCCTGGCACTGTGATGTCATCTAGAGGAGAAACGGAAGCCGATTCTGGCACAGTGTCTCCAAACCTGGCTACAGTCAAAAATGAACCGGTGAGTTTTTTCTCATACTACATTTTGTTTTTAATATTCTTGTAAGAAAACTTTGACCTGATTTCCAGATTACTACTTCACTAGTTTCTGAGTAATGGTATATTTTTGTTTCATGTACTTTATCTAATAAAACATTTACTAGGTATAGTTCCTTACTTACTTCAGGAATAGGTACAGTTTATGTCTTACTGTATTGTTCATCCAATGACACAGGTAAAGTGTAATTACTGTACCTACTACACATTTACTTGTATGAATGATAAGCCAGTGTTCTGTAGATAATATACTTCTGTACTTTTGTCAGCTACTGCATCATAGATAGATATTCATAAATGTTTTGTTTTATCAAGATTATGTCCTTGTTTCTTGTAAGAGTCTAAAAGAAGTACTAGGTACTTAATTGCGAAATGTATTAACCTCTAACTAGCTATCAAATATATTCTATGAATAAGCATATTCAATAATGAATACTTACTTAATGAAGTCCGAGGTATTTCACAAAGTAATTATCAGGCCTTTTATCTTAAAACCCTCACACTTGAGAACAAATTGTTCAATCAGAGTTCATATATCATATTATCATTTGGCAGACCATCTTTATGTAATGTTAAATAAACAAACATGTTACTTATACTTTTTGTCGTTGACATTTGGGCTGTTCCAGACTTGTAAAACATTGTGATAGAGTTAAAATAACTTGTAGATAACATCAAATTGGGAATTCCTTAATGAATTTCTGATGATGTAATCCAAATGATAGTAGGTAGGTAATTATGTAAACCAGAAATAGCTGCTCTAATTTTTCTGGAAAAATTTGTCTTATTGAATTTGTCAGGTTAAATTGAACTTGTGATTAGCTTGTATAAAAAATAAACAAAATGTTAGGCACTAATAATCATATTTTATTATTTAGTTGATGTCTTTTTGTATCCTTGGCTGGTACTAATACTAGAGTTGTATCAATATTTACAAGGCCAGTCTTATAATATTGGATTGCCTGGAATGTTCAAAGTTTTAAATTCAAATTAAAGAACATGAGCTTGAAATCCAAAAAGGTTGCATGTCAGAGTTTGATAGCAGGACTATCTTTGCAGGTGTGTGTTTACATTTTACAAATAGTTTAATTTACATAACTGGTAGGAACTAATTAATTTATGTTATTTTTCTGTTTCAAATTTAAAATGTTGTACACATAAGGTTGTGTGAGAATGGTTCACACAGTTATTAGGAATGATGTGACATGTGATTGTGAACCAATTGATGACCCACTAACAAGACAACACCAGTAACAAGTTTGAAACAAACAGCTGGTTCAAATCTTGTTGAGGGAGAAATTGTTTTTGCTTTTTTTTGTAATTAATTAATTTCTGTTTTCTTTTTGCTGTCAGGCAACTTTGGTTAAGGAGTTTAGCTTGACTTTTTAAAATATGTTAATAGGTAAGGTAGGGTACCTAAACTTAATTTTACTTTTGTCTTTAAATATTTAAGTTACTTACTACCTTATACACAGGTCAGTTGTATAGGATAGAATAGTAGGATAGGTATTATATGAACACAAAATTTTGTTGCTCTTTCACATGAAAAAATTGATCAGGTTCTTTTCACTTTTTTATGACTTGGAATAACACATATAGGCTACTATCTATGTTTATCCATGTAGGTACCACGCGAGCGAAGCCGCAGGCCTAAGCCTGTAGGTTTCCATTTGTAATGCCAGCCTTGTGAAGAATGTTTATTTTTTGAACTTCAAATGAATGTTCTATTTCAGGGAACCACACCGAAAGAAACTCCCAAAAGGGGAGGAACAGCGCTCAAATGTACAACATGCAACAGCTTCAGTACAGTAAGCAGTCGCGCCCTCACCACACACATGGCCCAATGCTCCCCGGACAACAACAATGTGGCAAACGCGCAAAACGCAGACGCCCGACCGCACAGAAAACTCTTTGAGTGTGACGTGTGCAATATGAAGTTCTCGAATGGCGCCAACATGCGACGCCACAAAATGAGACACACGGGCGTAAAACCTTACGAATGCCGCGTATGCCAAAAGAGATTCTTCAGAAAGGATCACCTTGCGGAACACTTCACGACGCACACTAAAAGCTTGCCGTACCATTGCCCCATCTGCAACAGAGGTTTCCAACGTCAGATCGCGATGAGAGCCCACTTCCAGAACGAACATGTTGGACAACATGATCTCGTTAAAACTTGCCCCTTGTGTAGTTATCGCGCGCCTACTATGAAAAGTTTACGAGTGCACTTCTTCAACAGGTAACTTGTATAACATAATGTTACGTAATTCATTACATAGATGGTCCTGCCTGTCCTTACGTGCAATGTCATTGGCAATGTCGTATTTCAAGCCACAGCAAAATTACCTACATCACTGCAAATTACCCATAGAAATGCATCATTTCTTATTGAATACCTTATTTATATGTTTACACATTTTGTAAGATCATTGCAAGGCTCATACATGTTACATAATATATTCAACCTCTCACATCCCACTGTACGTGATCTAGATTTACTCTTCATCGATCATCCTTTTTCGTAAGTCATTCTTTGATCTACTGATCGTTATGCTGTGCGTTACAATTGCCTTTAGTCCATATTATGATCTTACTATTTTTTTTTATGTACAATAACCTTTACTCCCCCATTATTACTACTATTTTCTTTCTTTATCTAGACACGGCATCGACTTAGACAACCCTGGACCAGGAAACAACTCCGTGTCACTCCTAGCCGCGGGCATAGCAAATGCAGCTTACGCCGACGGTACAATGGACGCTAGTGCAATCAATGCCCTTGGGGCATTAGGCTCTGGTCTCTCGGTTTCCGTCGCAGCAGCTTACTCAGATAGTGGGGACAGTAATGGCGCCCGATCTGTTGATAATGCAACCCCTCCAATGCACTACCTGACGCCACACGTGGAAATATCTATGGCGGATAATAATGAAACGTTTTCGCCGGGGCAGAACCATTTGGGAAATTCAGGTTAGTAAAAAACAAAATGTGTATACTTAACTTTTTTTTATTGTGTGGCAAGGCAAGTCACGGTAGTAGGTTCCCTGGAGATTACGATTACATTTGGTGCACCAAATTACTTTAGCCAGATCTAAGTTAGAAAAATGTTAATCTCACAGTAATATTAATATTATCAAGGTGAAAATTTGTGTGTAAGTGTGAATGTTTTTTCCTCCTTCATGCTCAAACAGCTGGACATATCATTCGATGGTATCAATAAGATGATGACGTGGTGAATTGGACGACTTATCAATTTGGTGATATGACGTGGTTGACGCGTTATTGGGTGAAAGTCGTCATAAACTTATGAGGATAATGAGACTACAATAAGTTAAATGGGGTCACGAAGGGAATGAATACTGTTTCAAATAATGAATTATATACCCACTAGTTGCCTGTCCCGACTTCGCATGAGTATTCATTAATAAGTTATAGTAAGTGCTCAGTCAAAATCACGGGGCCGTTTTCAAATTATTTTATCATTAAAAAACTCAACCATTAGAAAGCTATATTATCACTGAGTCATATAGGCTGATTAATCCCCGTGCGAAGTAAGGAAAGGCAGCTTCGTCATCTCCTGGTTAAGTTTTCGTTACATGCCTACTAAAAACAAAAACTGTAAATGATAGTAGGGTTTTGCGTAACGATGCCGATGGAGAAATTCGTGTAGCGTAGCGTAGTCAAATGCCTGAAGATTTATAAAAACATCCATACCTACTTAGAAATAAAGTCGTAGATAAACCTGTTTCTTTTTTTAGTTTACAAATAAATCGATCTTAAAATAAAATAATGTGAACCGCAATAGATTCAAAAGCAGTTTTGAATATGATCCAGACACAAAAGAATTAAACAGATGTATTGAAAAGTGGATCATTAATATTCCTCATTTTCGTAGATAACATTTACATACTTGGGAGTGACCTCTAAAAGTTATTGTTTTTTGTATTCCCTATGAATTTAAATGAGATCCTACTTAGCTTAGCTACCTGCTGTGTTCATCTTTAAATAATACTTTTTTGCTCCTTTAACCACAATTAGTCCTTGTACTTTGGTGATATAATCTAATACATAGTTTTTGCTGGGACCTATTTTGGAGGTTTAACTCTTATAAAGATGACTAGAGGAATTGTAGATTTTTCATAGAGGCATGTACAGAATAAGTGTCATAAAAGTCAAGGTCAGCCTATCTTTATTGTAATTATGTTTAGTCTGCGCCGAATCTGTGACAGCCTGAGACGCAGAGGTTGCGGACTCGATCTTTGCTGCGGGAAAAATGTTTGTATAGTCTGCAGATAATTGTCTCGAGTCTATGTGTCAGTCAACACAAGCATTAAAAATTGCTTAGCTTGGGACTGGATGACGCTGTGTGGAATGTCCAAGGGTAAAGTCGCGCCGCGTAAAAAGAACGATGAGGGGAACGGTAGAGGGAATGTTTGCGCACGAGTCACTCTCTCACGAACCAATAGCACGCGCTAAATCAATGGTGTGAAATGCGCCGCGTCACCCATCCAATCCCACCTAAGATTCCTAAAAATCGCCTACTTTCCCTCAGCGTTCTTTTTACGCGACCTATATTTATATTATATCTACATTGTATCGAAATGGGTCTTAGTAGTAAGTTGTTGGTTACTGTATCGAAATGGGTCTTAGTAGTAAGTTGTTGGTTACAGAATCGCGTATGAACGGCGAGGGTCCCAGCTCCCCGCAGTCTGGTGACAGTGCAGTTGCTAGCAGTTCGCTCTCCTCCGGCCTGCCTACAAACATCACTCCGTCCATCACGCTTATACCCATCAAACAGGTAATAATTATGTTCTTAACAGGTAATATTTAGAAAGAAAGAAAAGAAAGAAAGAATAAATATTTATTTTGTCAAAAACACACATAAAGACACATTATAATAAGTATTATAGTAATAAGGTAAGGTAAGGTAAGGTATAATAGTATTTGTACATGTAGCATGATTATAATCTAACAAAATTAAATACGAGAGATTCAATGAAAAGAGACATTTTAGTTAAAGTTAGTTTAACTAGATACCAATACATGACGAGTTAGATTGGCCCACTGCGGCCAAGGACAGTTAAAGTTTTCTCTTTGTTATAATTTAATAAAATGCATAATTACCATATTAGAAAAGGACGAACAGCCTTTGTTCTATTATATTTCTCGTCTTTTCGGGTCTAGTGCTCAATCCTGTTCCAGATATTACATCCATGCAATAGAGTCACCTAGCTTATTAGACTGTACATTTTTAAGTGATTCTTGAGGTCCTATAAAAATAATCACATTTTTATTTCTTTCATGGACCAATATGAAGGTCGTCACGGTATAGACATTTAAATAAAAAGTGAACTAAATTGGCTATAATAAATAACGTTTATTTGTTAAGGAGCCGAACGCGGGTGATGAAAGCGGCGGCGGCGGCGATAGCGAGACGAACGGCGACAAGCGCGGAGTGTCCTCGAGCCTCTCCTCACTGATCAAGGTGTCGCCGCTTAAGAGCTTATTGCGGGAAGACCTGCGCCGGCGCATATCAGCCCGCGGCCGCGCTCGCGGCAACAACGTATGTCACATTCATCACGCGAACCATACCAAAAACATGCATCTAATCGAAAAATGTAGTAAAAAGTCGGTTTTGTGCCAATCTAAAAATACAAGAATAAAATCCTTTGATACGAAATGCATTTACAATTAATCTGTTTAAAGTACTGCAAAACGATGATAAATAAATTTGAAATTGACCCATAGAAATTTACGTCATGTACCTAATCTTTTTTGTACAAAAATACCGAATAAAACCTTGAATTTACCGAATCGGTTAACAAGCAAAGAGGTGACGTCGAATACTCTCTAGTTATCCACATAAAAAACACGTACTGACCGTATTATCATGTCTAAAAATACAATCTGTGCTGAATTGAGAACTTATATAGAGAGGGAATTTCCTGTCGATAACAAAAGCAATATGGACTTCCCAAAATTAAAAAAAATATGAAATCGAACAAACAAATACAACATAACAATACCTACATGATAAAAGAAATAAAAAAGATTAAAATATAATAACGCGAATAGTATAACGCGAAACTTTCTTTCGAGAAAAAGAAATCTAATATTTGAGAAAAAAATATGAGTGGTATTTAAAAAGTCTCATTTTATTCTGATCAGGTTTATTTAAATTTGATAAGGCCCTTAGGCGGGTTAAAAATTCATCAGGTGCCACTTGCTCATACGAACGAACGAACGAAGGTTCATTTAAAATAAACGAAAATTGTACCGTCGAAACGACCAAAGCTTACTAATTCAACCAAACCGCTAATAGACTTTCATGTTATTCTCGTTTGATGATTTAATTAATAATTAAATTATGAGTGACTGAACATGGTACGGCTTGGTATCACATAATTAATATCGCGACAAAACTTCAACACCGACGCACCCAACGGTATTGCAACCTCCTTCAAAGTACACTAAATATCGCCGCTGAAAACACGATTAAACCGCGAGCTCTATCCAAATTCATTTCATAATCGTATATCATTAGCCGCTTATGCTTTTTGGCTATAATTATCACACTATTCAAAATAATCAACAATTACTTTTTCCAGGCATCCCGCGCCTCGCCGTCTGAAGGTGGCGTGATAACATCAACGCACGGAGACACGGCCATGCTGCCATCATCACTCGTATGTACCTTCTGTTGTATAACATTCCCCGACTCAACACTATACTTCCTACACAAAGGATGTCACTGCGACTCTAATCCTTGGAAGTGTAATATATGCGGTGTCCAATGCTGCAACGTCTACGAGTTCAACTCTCATTTGTTATCGAAGAGCCACCAATGACTGTTTGCTGGGGGGCCGTTCGATCACTGAAACTGTTCAATGATGCACTCTTACGCTAAAGCGTCGATAGTACTTCACTTGTTTTACTATTTATTTTCTCTTGTTACTTTACCCCGTAAGTTTGTTTTGACATTGGTTCTTTGGCTGGGGACAATTGCATAATTATAGTATTTTCCGTTACATTTTTGATTGCGTGTCTTTAGAAAGTTATGTCATAGAATATGAAAATAAATAATCTCATTTTACTACTGGATACTTATTTTAAATTTGGTGCTACACAGTTTTTATTTCCTTACTACTCCCGATTTTTTATTTATTTCGAAAATAAACAACTCTATGAATAAAAGACGCATTGCTAGATCACTAAAATGGAACTAGTTTCACAATAGCAATTTTTACAAAGAAAACAATCACTTAGAAAATCCCTGTGTAGGAAAATAGTAATGAAAAACGAAATTATTGTAACTAAGATTGTTTATTCAATCTGTTGTCCTTTTAGATATGCAATTATCTCCCAGTTTATAAAAGAATCAGTGTGGTGAAAGGAAGGCTCCTTTCGAATAAGGAATGGTTATGAAGTGCTTCGATTTGCTAAGCTGAACGTCCCCCCGAAGCTATTATTGTTGGAAAGTGCAAATTATGTCAAGGTTTAATTTAGTAGCGATAAGGTATGCGAGGATATTTATTTACGGATATTTTAGGTACTTAAAAATGGGTGCGATAAGATGGTAATAATTATAAACTAAATTTTATGTCGTGTTTAATTTGAGTTGTTTGAATTAGGCTGCATGAGGCAGTTCACTGTACATTCCAAATTGAATCGAATACATTCCAATAAAGAGATTGAAGCGGTTTCTACTTTGGGAACAAGGTGACTACTTAACGTTGTTTTAAACAAAGAAATATATTTATTTCGCCTAAAGGTACTTAACTGTATACAATATTACCGTGATTAAAAATCTTATATTAGAGTATTTTGGTGCGATAGTGAATTTTACAAAATATTTATTAAAATGGTGAAGATTGTACAAATTAATATATTTTTACATTTCGCTGTTGACAAGTTATTGAAAGGCAAAGCCTGCTATCCGTGATTGTTTGATTATTGTGATTGTGTACAGACAGGAATTATAAATTCTAACATTCCGTTTTTCTTATTAGTATATTTTTTCTTTTAGTGCATTTGATGCAAGTCCACGACTAATACTTATGTACGAGTTATTTATTTTTATTTCGTTCGTTGTTATTTTATCTTTCTAAAGTACCTAAATGCAGAACATATCTATCGATTTATGTACTTAATTTTGTTTTAAAAAATTTATTGTAGTGTATGTACAGCAAGTTTTGTTTTGAGTGCTGTAAGTAAATTGCTGTAGATATTGGATGAAGCAAACGACTTTAAGTACTTTGCTCAATGTAATAAAAAATATTTATTGAGCGTGTTCTTTTCGCACAAAAGCATGAATTGATGTTCACTAGTTTTCTTCAGATGCTTTGCAAAAAGTACACGTGCTTATATTGGTGCCTTCAAAGTTTACAACAAGAAATAGACGAGAAATATAAAATACTACTGGTAAGAGTTGTAGATAAACGGTCATCGCAAACGAAAGCGGTCTCAAAAAATCTCTAACTGGGATTGATGTAAATTGCATGTATTTTTTTTGTAAAATCTAGGTCAATGTGATACCGCTTCCTGTCGCTAAGTTACCGATGACCGTTATTTGAATAAGTCAGATCTCGTATTTCAGGAATTCGAAACACTTTACGTATAATGTAGTTGGAAAGTGCTCAATGTTACGGTGAATGATTTTATCATAAGTACTTAGATGGTGTGAAATTTACTGGAGATTCAAATTTATACGTCCAGTTGCGTCCAAGATATATCAAATTAGTGGTTATAAGAATCGTATAGGTGTTGTTATTTGTATATTTTATTGTAATTGATTCTTTGTCTCCCAACTATTGGTCAGTTCATTCCATTCGTTTTATATCTTTATCCTTAGAAAAGTAGCAATATGAATATTCTTACTCAGATTCTATTCAGATAAACTTTAAGCCTTGATGGAAGTAGTCAACAGTTTAATTTAAATGAACGCTTCGCTTTGTCAAGTGCAGCAAGTTCGTTAAACGTCTTCGTTCAATTTCGATTGCTACTTGTCTAGGGATTCTCAGATTGTTTTATTCCTTTAGTTGTTTAAGTACTTATTATCGGTTGTGGTCTTGCCTGATAAGTTTACGAAATTGACTTTGATGGAACTGAAATTATGATTACCAACGAAGTTCGTATTTTGTTTTGTTTTAATACGGGTCGAACTAATAACATGCTTCAGTATCGGACTTATAGAGTAAGTTAGGGAATGTCACTGGTTAATCGTACATTCTAGCAAGTGGTCGTGCTGGAGCGTGCGGCGCTGTAGTTGGACCCTAGATTGGTATTAGATAGGTCGGCGCACGCGTCTGTCCAGGATCAGGCACCTAGTGAGTTACCCGAGCCAATCAACACTATTATTTATTCATAGAGATTCTATTTCTGTTTTGTTGTTGGTTTTTCTAGAACGGATTTTATTATTGGTCCTTGCGTGTCGCCGTTTCATATAAGTCTAGTGTTTAAGAGCTATTAATGTACTATAATCGGTAACCCCATTGGGCGCCTTTAATTAATCCGTCCATATCTAATAGATATATAGATATTGCCTTTAATATTTAATAGAGTAATATATTTTATAGAGTTTAGAAATAATTTAGTGTTAAGTATAAAAAATGGTTTTAGAATCACAGATGTTTATGTCATTAACTTAATATTTATTTTATTTGGTAGCAATGTTACATAGACAGATGTAGGTACATACATAGGTGCAAATCTAAATCTTCCTTATCCTACCCTGTGGAAAGAAGTTTACTTTAACATTGAAAGAGACTCGGTTCTTATCTAGGTCTTATGAACAATTTTTAAAAACATGGGAGTTATAATCGGTCTAGTAGTTTTTGAGTGTATTCATTACGTACAAAAATACAAATCTTTCTCTTTTATAATATTATATAGACTACACTAGACATCCTGAAGCTTGTCTAACGAAAAATTTAATTGTTGATTCTTCAAGAAAAACATTTGAGCGTGAATTAGTGATACGATGTAGTATTTTGTGTGAAATTATATCGTTGTGAATTCGAACAGTATTCATAAACATTCCATTTTAATTGTTAATGGATTTAGATAACTAAAAAGCTCTAATCTACCTGCAAATAATACGAAAAACGTTCAGGGTCGACCAATCGGCTACTAGTAGTAGTGTATAAGTTCAATGTGGGCCTATATTTTGGATTGGGTCTTTTCCTTTTCTATCGTCATAGTGTGAACAAAACTTTCCATACGAGTGGCACATAACTTCACCTCATAAAGTAGAGCGTCATGGTACCATGTCTTAGTATAGCGATCCTCACCTTAATACCAAAACACAGCTTACCATATGTATGTTTTTGTAATTTTAAGTTGTTATTATGTTTATGTAAAGCGTAAGGTAGAAAATGAAGCAATCAGATTAATGTGAATCGTTGATATATATACTGTTATCTATCATATTATAAGAGGAAATATCATATACTTACTAATGTTATGCATAACTAATAAATCTATTTACAAATTGCAGAATGGTAGTAAAATATTTATCATATTGTGCCTTAGATCAATAGAATTGAATTTGATATTTCGGAAATTGTATAGATGTGTGCATTTTGAATCATATCATGTCTTCACATCATAAATTGAATTATACACAATGTTAGGTACTATATAGAACACATTTTTAAAGTTTTGAAAATTTTAAACGTATTTATGTAAAGAGAGAATTATATTTTGCAATGTGGCTGTTGTGCTTGTTGACAAGAAAAAGTTTATTTGCAGTTGATATTTTTGTTCTTATAAGTCGTCAAAGAGACGTTATAGAATTAAATTGGTAATTACTACCAATTATGTAGTTCTATTTATTTACTTTATTATAATTTGGTAAAGGGTCTAATGAAATAATAAACTATGACATACATTTCGTTGTTTTATTTTGAACTTTTATTAGAACTAACCTTTGCTTACGACGTATGAATGAATACCTACAGAGAATCAGAAACACTTTAAATCTAGATTTAAATTCTACTCAGGAATATCATATTGACTGTATTTTACGAATCTATTTCGTAATCAACGATCTCTCATAAAGAGTATTTTATATTATTAACTTATTAATTACTAAAAGATCTTGCAAGACACATTTTCCAAAATGGTTTAAAAATGAAATTCAATTAGGTCCACCCACAACCATACTAGGTACTTACTCTAATTGACTAGTTGCATTTTCTAATGCTTCTTCTAAAGCTGCTATTTTCTTTTTTAAACATCGGTTGAGGTAATGCAGTCTTTTTATTTTCTTTGTCTGTCTCTGTATTTTTCTCATGAACTCACGTTTTTCTGATTCTGTTATTTCTGCCCTTTCCGGAGATTGTGATTCGTCTCGTTCTCGTGGTTCATTTAGACGAGAAGACTCCCTTTTCAGAATGTTTGTTTCGTGTGACTGAAAATGAAAAAAAAAAGTGTAAATAGCGCCATCTAGTGGATAATTTAAAAATATTTTAGGCATTTAAATAAAAAAGGAACGCAAATATTTCTGATTATGTAGTGCAACGCCATCTTTAGGCGAGTAGCTGTAAACGATTTAGTACATTTTGTATTATACTTCCTGTGTTCCTTCCTATTGCTCTGAACCAGCTGAATCCGGGTTTGATATTCGCACTTGAAGCCAAAATAATCAAAGTAGGTACTCACATAAACCGGTAAATATAATGTCGGAACAGCATCCTTTTTTAGTTTTCTCTGAGTTTTAGAATTTGTATTGAAGCAGTGGTCTTCAAAATGAAGGCTACAAATTGCACTTAGTTTTCTAGGAATCCATGATTCCTCTCTTCTAACAGCTGAAACCCATTTTCGTCTTCTTGTGGGGTCTCTAGGAAATCTGCAAAGAAAATAAGAATATTTTTCCTCTTTAGTTTAAAACACTTCTCGTTCCTATGTAGGTACCTACCATAAGAAACTTACAGATGCAGAGAGACTTTATTTTCACCACCACCATAGCTTTTGCACCATTTCACAGCGCATTTAGTCATTTTTCATCCATGATGCTTCCTTGCTAAGCGTACATAACAAAGTGGCACGAAAAAATCATTACTACACCAAAACATGATTGGTTCGAGGCTAGCTAGAAATATCCTCCAGATGGCGTCCCGTTATTGCGTCGTCCTGTGAATTCCCATAGACAAAATTATGGTTTTCCATCACACAAAAGAAAAGATTTTCTTTAGATTAAAAAACTCTTTCTACCAACCTATTTATTGAAATCTCTTCTATATAGAAATCTTTTTAAAAACCAAAAAGTTACAGAAACCCTAAGTCGAAAAATATTTTGTCTGTATCAAGTAAAATATGTTAATGTCTAACTCATTAGCTGTCATCTGTCATGATCTCATTCGCTAAAATAAAATGTCATGCATGTCAAGTCAAGCGAAGTTTTGTTGACAAAAGTTAACTTTTTGTAAAGTTTCAGAACTTTTTTATTTTAATAAATCTTTACTTTTTAAAACAAACTAGAAGTTATTCGAATAAATACAGACAGTAGGAGTTTATTTGGTGTAATGGGCAAGTCTACAGAGGTTGATGGCGACAATAACCCAACCATGCAAGATTCGGATCCTGCGAAGTTACTGGAGGCTGCCCTGCTTCAAATGGATGGGATTATAGCCGGTAAGTACCACTGCTCAAGAGTAATTATCCTGAATCAATCATTGGGTGGCAAAAATATTCTCATAAACATATATTTGTGTAGGTACTTATTGATTTCATGGTCTACTGGATATAGAGGTCTCCATTTCCCAATTTATCTATTAAATTATTCCTATTTGCTCCTTCAACATTCACCAAACCCTAAAAATAAAATTTCTATACACATTAAGTGTGTTAGTGATAATTTGCTTTAAAAGTTATATGTACCTGCTATAAGAAATGCAGCAGTATTCTTATCTTGTTTTATTAAAGAGTGAGAAGCTTTATAAAAAATCTTTCACTAGTGTGTAGAATGGTCCGTTGGGATGGTTATAGGCTATATTTTATTAATTGAAACCCTTGGATTACTTATCGGATCTTAATCGCCAAAGAACTTTAAATAGGCATTATGTGCTCTATCATAAGGATTTTAAATGCTAAATAAAAATATATGTTAATAACTATACAGATAACTGTAAAGAAATATCTATCGCTCCCTGGGATACAGTTGCAATCTTATTAAAAAAAAAATCATTTCATTCTTCTATATTTTATCAACTTTTGTATACTTACACAACTTATATGTATTTGATTGACCTCCACCTTATTCCATGTTACTCTTATTTTCGCCAAAGTTCTGGTTTTCATATAAATTTTTCCTATTATGAATAATGTGAATTAGGAAAGTTGGGAGTTTTAACAATTGCAATAAGTTACAAACAAAAACAAGCCACTCAGCTACTGTGTCATAATAAAATCGTGTGACTCATAAAGTTAGAGATTTGTGCACAAAAGGCGGTAACTGCGCCATAGAATACAGTATAGTTACTTCTAGACTTGGGGCCGAGAAGAAAGTTTAAAGTGTCACTCATGGACTAGCAACTATTACATTAATCTGTATTAAGGTTGCACTCTAAGTATATCCTTTAGATTAAAAGCAAAAATGTGTCATAGTTGATGACACAGAAAATGAGTCTATTAAATGTTTTATGAACTGGTATTTTATGTCATGAGTATGCAGTACCAACTCACCTAGGCCTGATTTATATTTACATTCTCAATATTATAAAGAAAGAGGTAATATTGTGTTACCTTTAAGTAGTTATACCTACAACTGGGACCAATTAATTGATTTAAAACATTTTGCCAGATAAAGAATTGTCATTTATCCGGAACAACATGGCTAGCAATAGGATTTCTTAAGATTGGAGTATGATGACTATTGCTGATTTAGATGCAAATCAAACTACGGTGATTGTAAAAGAATTGTGTTTCCTATCCTTTTATCCCAGAAGATATTTTGATGAGCTGATGGCGGTCGCGTAGGTTGATTTTAACTCTATCGCAGTATTTTATGCTAGTAGTAGGTACATGTTTTACGACTGATAAAACTAAGAGGTTAACACCGGCAGTCACCAATTTCGAATTCCGCCGCGTATCCGACACTTAAGCATGTAGTTTTCGCAATATGAATCATTAACAATTCATAACGAATCTAAAGTCGCCGTAACAAAGTTTATTTTGTATTTTATGCGTAGTTGTAGTTACAGAGCCATGTTTCTACCCAACAGGGGTGAGGTTTAAGAGGGTGCAAACTGTTGAATGGGGTGGCTCGACTTGGCGTCAGTCGGTCGCGGCGCGCTACCCTACCGCCACGCGCGGACCAATACGGATATCATCCGGGCGATATCACGTGGCTATATCTACTACACGATACACACGATATTTTCTCGAGCGACATCGTAATAAGCCCCAGTCGTGTTTGTATAGTTTCGCGGTTTTGGTCAGGCTCTTATAGGTAGATCATGAGATGAGAGACAGGAAATATGTAGACTAGAAAACACGCTGTTTAATTAATCGTTGCTTAGTTTTATCTTCGGTTTATTTGATAATTAGGTCATCAGTGAGTGCTACTTTCTAAATGTAGATATAAGTAAGTACCTCGCTTTAACAGCAGAAAATAAAAACATCTTGAGGAAACTGGTTTTATATTATTGGCCTATCGGCTGCTATGATATGAGCAACATACCACTAGAATATAAAATCTAATAGCGAAAAAGTGAAAGGCATGTCCAAGGTACTTATAAGTACGTGGATGTGCCCTTGACTACCACCCTTAGGATATCTTGGTCTGAAGATGTTGTATTTGAATTATACTGAATGCGTTACAGCTCTTTTCGATTCTGTTATTCTATCAGCGGTTTCAATTTCAATTTATTTTTTTCCTTAGCTTAGAAGATGGAACAAATTATCCTAAATGTCTGAATATCTCATTGGAATTGCAAAATGGAAAAAAATTGTTTGAATGAAATATCTAACCCGCTGCTGATTAACTCTTCTTTCTATTTCATTCTTATATTAACTTTTTCCGAAACAAGAATCCAGTTCTAGATATACTACTGACGTAGGTAGCCTCAGATGATGCACGTCCAACTCAGAGCAATCATCTTCAGACAGTTCTGTCTACTCAAAGACGTCCAAGATTCAAATTCACGACCGTAGACTACAGTAAATCCTTCACACAACTCAAGAATCGCAAAAAGCCAGATAAATATTAACACGCATTGCACTCGAACTAGATAAGTACTTTAAGTTAGGGCTTAGCTATGTCAGCTGAGTACTCTCTGCGACATGTTTTAAACAGATTGCAGTTTCAAATACGATCGTAAATCCCGCAGAATTTATGTGATAAAATGTTCGTTGAGAATGAGCACACGTGGCATGCTCCGAACTAGTGCCTACCAAGTGTGCTTTATGGATAAACTCGTAAAAATAGTCGTAACACAGGTAATTTGGACCTCATTAATGAGGCTTACTTGAAACTTGCTCTCAAAATGCTATTTGATTATGTTGGATAAATCAAAGTACCTAATTAAACTTAAAATGTTCTATAGTCGCCTAGAATAAGATGTAATATAATCAATTTTATTACAATGAGTTTGTCACAATAATACCAAAAGACAAGAAAAGAGATTCTCAAAGAAATGTTATACACGGGAAATCAGTAGTATACTACGTTTTTGCAACCTGTCACGTTTCATCTAGTGATATGTTTGTTCCTATACAATATTACTTCCTCAAAACAGGCTTTATCGCGATTTTTGTTAGTCAACCTAACCAAACAAGATTTTGGACTAAACAGAATACGTGGTTAGTATAGTAATAGTATTGTTCTATTATTTATTCTGTGGCAATAGTAAGCATCCTCTACTTAAATGAGAAAACACAGACACTGCAGACGAACATACTCATAAATACAAAAATATACAGTTTAACAGCAAGATACTCGCGAGCAAAAACTCAGCCGCTCCGTTCGGAGTTTTGCTATTATGAAACGACATTGTAATACCAGTTGTGTACGCTCGCCAAGTTTTCAGGAGCTTCGTACGTTAAGTAGGAAGTATGTAGCAATTAGATGCAGCGCGTATAGCAAAGGGTTCCATATTCTAAAACATGCAAACTGATCGTAGTGGTTTTTAAACTAGATTCAGCGGTGCCAAGTTTTTATGTGTATGGTGCTAATTTAAAGAAATTGTAGCCTTAAAAACTTGCACAAAAATAGATCATGTAAATAAATCTTCAAAATAGATTTTTCTCAGTAAACTTTGGGTGATATAGGTAGATAGATAGGTTAGAAAGTAGTTATTGCCTCCTGCCAGACGCTGCATAAATCATCTCTAGTTCTTTAATGGCAAAACTATTGCTATATAACGTACCTATTTCTTGCCAATCTAGGAAAAAGTTCCATCCTTTCCGAAAGTTTCCACTACACCCTGTGATGATGTTTATAGATCAAATGGAATCCACACTCTAGTTACTATATAGTCATCTGAACGCTTATTGCATTTTTACTAATTGGTCGTAAACAACTACCAGTCTGACTTATACGTCAACTCGGCACTTTAAAACTCGGCTTTTCGGCCGAGTTGGTTAAAACGAAAAAACCTATTATTTCCATTCGTCAACTGGTCTTCTGACTTAATTAGGGAGCGAAAAGTACAGTCAAGATGAAAACTGTTATAAGAAAATATAAAAGAAAGACCGGATTAGATATAAAAATGTATATTTGAACGTTAGTCTGATTTAGTTATTACACAATAATCAACAATAAGTAACTTTTGAATATAAAAATAAAATACGTAACAATAATAAATAGACTATTATACTAAGGTACACACACTAATCAACATTTATTAAAACAAAGAAATGAGTAATATAAAGATAAAGATAAATGAGTAAAATAAAGATAACTCAAATAAACACAGAAAGTTACTCACCAAAAAGTCGATCTTCTAAGTTCTTAGAGATAAAAAAAGTAATCCAAATCGTATCCAATCTGTGTGCGAAATCGAAGTCCAAGTTCACAGCCAAGTATCAATTTATCACAGGTATCACAGAAGTCCAAAAGCTAATATTCAAAACGTAGGTAACAAGATCCGAGCACTTTACTTAACACAGGTCAAAAGCAAACTAACGTCAACTATATAGTGAAATAAACTAAATAAATTTTAGTTTATTTCACTATATATAACAATCTGTGGTGAAGTTTTATTGTTACTACGGCTTAGCATTGATGAAACATTTAAAGCGGTGAGCTTTGAAGAATTGGCAGTACTTAAAACAAAAGAAACCTATTTTCTAAAATAGAGCGCACATACAATTTTTACTGCCCCACCTCACCTATTGTCAATATCGGCTTATCGCTGTCCTTTACTCGGATTATCCGTTGCCATATTTTATTGTATTAACACGTGCAAAAATCCTTCTACTTCTTACCGTACCATAATCCTGTTTAAAAAACAATAGATAATTTATTATCGTAGTATCGTAAACAATAGATGAGATAATCTGATAGAAATAATCTAAGTTGTTCGTACTTAAAATTATAATAAAAAAATCCGTCAAGAAATTTAAATAAAAATAATATGTAATCAACATAACACTTTTTGCAATGACTGTACTTTGTGCCTTTTAAGGCTAATAAAAATAATCGGACGAGTTGACGAATGGAAATAATAGGTTTTTTCGTTTTAACCAACTCGGCCGAAAAACCGAGTTTTAAAGTGCCGAGTTGACGTATAAGTCACCAGTCTGTTTATTTTACATAATCATTGGAATTGTTGGCTCTTTCTTTATAGTTAAACAGAAAAGCAATCACTTTACATGCTCAAATCTGCAACAGAAATAAAATACAAAGGAATTTTAATCTAAGTCTGATGGTGGCAAGATTACATTTCTGTCTCCCCTTATCTCTGACGGTTCCGTGATACAAATATTTGTTTCGAAATTTTTGTGTACTCCGTCTTTGTTTTGGTTAGCGGGAGTTTATATAATGTCGCATGTCTGTCCCTTTTCTTTATACTCTCCGGATAAATGGATTATATATCTTTTATGTTGTCCATTCTTTAGTTTCCGAACATTACGCTTTCCTGGATCCTAAAAATAAATTACAGATACTTACCCGTAAAAGTTTTTCACATTCGATCTTAAATACGCTACAAAATAAACTACGCTGTAATTCCCTGATCATTTTATTCCAAGAACCTTTGAGATTAACTTTACTTAATTAACCGTCTATCCTTGCCTCGTCTGAAGTACTTTGAAAGCTAAACGAGCGTTATTCCTCGGCCTCGTTCGACAAGGTTCATTTATACTTGTTACGCTGAGCAAAGTTTCGTAATTACAACCCACCCTGTGGGTCCACGTACTGTCTGGTCTCTTTGTATTGTAGTCAACAGGTATGCATCAGCCACCACAAAACCACATATAGCTACAACGGAATACCCTACTGTCAGATTAAACGAAATACTCAGTAAAAAAGGTCCTCTTTTATCAAGCTTTACCGTATCTTCGTTGAAAAATGTTTTAAATTAACTTCCTGTGAGCTTTTGAACCTCTATTTTTCTCGACTACTCAATGACAGGAAGTACATTTTTCATCTGGAAACACGCTACGTATTCAAGTATACTCACCGATTTCATTTTGTTCTCTTGAGGCCTTGTTGTAAAGAATATAATTTTTCGGCAAGGTGTACTTATTCAGTAGAATTATTTAATTTAATCCCATTCTTTTCTAAAGTTATAAATATATGCTGTTCTCTTTAATCTGCGCTAGTCTTTGTGTAGCATCAGTTTATTGGCAATCTCTTTCTGTATAAAAGCACGAAAATAGAGATGTATTGTTCGTGTAAAATACACCGTCTAGTCTAGGCAGATCCATCTATTGGCTCCTATCCACCCCGCTACATATGGTATGATATCATATGATACTCCACGTACGGTGAGCTCTACATCCCGCATTATTGTATTGTATCCGGACAAAGGAGTAATTTGGACGTCGTTCTGTGGTCTATTTTACGTGTTATACTAAGGTTTTACTCTACGAACGGGCTCGTGACGATATGATTGATGCATAGCGTTTAGGTGGAGTTGTTTAACCACTCGCAAGGGTCCGAGGGTCTTGAAGATCTCAAGATGTGTGTGTTTAAGTACGAGTGAATACTCCTTTAAGTGCTGTATACAAGTGTTGTGGGTTGAAATGTGAGGATGCCTGGCTGCTGGCATTTACCGGAGCACGTCACGCGATGGTGGCTGTTCGACGTCTGCACCTTCCGGTTGTTCGGAGATCCCGATGTTGGAGACTCACAAATACCGCAACGTACGTACTATTTTCTCTACTACCACTATTGTCAAGGTCTCCATACATTTCCATAAACCTTGACTTTTCTTCAACATTCTCATGTCAAGGGTATTGAGATTATCCAGCCGAGGCGACCGGCGCTTTCAATAAAGGGACCATGGAGGCCAACATCTCTCAGTTATCCAATGTAGATTAGTGTTTATTCCAGACTGCTAATGTTCATACTGAAATATCACACTCAATTTACGAGGAAAGGGGCGTAAACTATGTTACAGACGGACAGTCTATCTGATTATAACTGAAACAGAACTAATCATATTTCATCACCACATGTATAGAAACCGATCATTTAGTGTTATTGTTATTATTCGACTTAAATATATCAAAATACAATCATGGTCTATAATCCCGCGTGGCCGGTTTCAGTACAGATTATTCTGTATGTGATACGACCCGCAAAAGGGTTTGTGGATTATCTCTGATAAGCTTGTGTAACGAAGCTTCTAGGCTCCCAGCTGTGGTAATTGTTGTAGCTTCGGTTTATTAGCTTACTTTTCTTTTTCCCATTGCAGACATGTTTCAGTATGTCGTTAATGAATTAATTACTCCTCTTTATTGCACACATCTTGAATAACATTATGACAATAAAAAATTGTATAATAAGCGTTCTTATCGCTCAAAAGCGATCTCGTCCAGACAATCTTTGGAGATATAAAAAATATTATTCTCAGTTAATTTAAAAACTTCCTAGGCCACAGATGGCTGCTAAATCTGTTCTTGCCAATTCTTCAAGAGAAGAGAAATATCATCCAGCAAGTCTTGACGATTGGCAAATGATTATGAGTAATGGTATAAGAATTTGGAAAGACCCTACTACTACCTATAGCTATAATAGAGGCCATATGGCTATGATATATTTTTAATGGCCACGTTAAGTACCAAATAAATTGCCAGTTTTACTGATGGCAGAGTAATTTATCACTAGCAAGAAGGATCTACGACCCATCAATCTCCAGGCATTAACTTCTTACTAGTTCCGAAAGTTGAATACTGTTTTAAAAGTAAATTTGCTAGGATCATGTTGGTGAACAGTGTGAACAGAACACCAACAATTAAGTAGTTTTGTATAACAATGGACCTACCTGGAACTTTCTAGTTAGTAAACACAAACAGCTTGATAATTTTCCATGCATGAAAAATAATACTGACTGAAAACAGTTTTTGGTTTACTCGTAGATTTATGTCAAATCTAATTATAAAGATGTCAACTTAATCGATGGTTACAGTAGCTCCTAGTTCAGGTGAACACAGCCTTTTAAGATTAGTTTTGATGCATCGGCTCACCGTAATGGAACGATGCATCATCTTGCAAGGGGTCTGTGTTACCAGGTTACTTCGATCAAAATACTTTATGAGAAAGAGTAGAGTGTAATACGTCCAACACCATTAAAAGCACCTGAGAAACCCTAGCTTCCGTATAAGGTAAATATCTAGGGTTACAGGATTAATTGTCATTCTAATACTTACCAATATGGCTACAAACTCATTTGTGTATATAATGAGTGCTAGGTAGATCTTTACTGAATTCCATCGCCTAAGGATGTGTATTCATTGTGTAAACTGGCTATTATTTAAAAACCCCTCACATCTTGGTCCCGAAATAGAAGTAAATGTGCTAAATTAAGTTACCTCCCTTGTATTGAAAACTTTTCTGCCAGCCTGAAGATATTACGAAGTTTTATAATGATGGAAAGGTTTTTTTCTCTTTTTGTATTCGAAGCAAAAGCTCCATTGTTCCTAGACGGATGCAATTCACTCGGGCTCCGCGCAATTTGCGCGAGTAGAGTAATTTCGAAGAGATTTGTGTCGCGGGGTTATGTATATTCCGCTTATACTTTAGCCAATAAAACATTGCATATTCTACAATAATAAACAAAACCGTGTATACCGCTTGCACTTATATTATGTACTGTACACTGTGTCTTGCCTTGCCTGTGCCTATTCAGTTCATAAATATTCAGATCTTCAAACCATTTCCGAATCTTTCTTGGTGTGCTGTGGTAGAGATTGGAATTATTACCGTGTGCCTCTAAAAGCTTTGGCTTGTCGCTTTCTGATGCCTTATTATTCTTCGCTCCGAAATTCTTACTGCTTTACAATCCCTCAAGATAAAGAAGGCCCCAGGAAGCGATCAGATAACAGCAGAGGTGCTTAAATCTATGGGCGACCTAGGTATTGAGTCACTTTATAAGATTTGCTCACACATCTGGCAAACCGGTGATTGGCCGCAAGACTGGTCAGAATCTGTGGTCCTACCACTTCATAAAAAAGGGTCAACCAAAAGCTGCGACAATTATCGGACCTTGTCACTTATCTCACATGCCAGTAAAATTCTGCTCCACATCATCAATAATCGCATCCGCTACTACCTGGACTGGCAGATCCCTCAGGAGCAAGCAGGGTTTGTTAAGGGCAAGGGCACTCGAGAGCAAATTCTCAACATCAGGCAGCTTATTGAAAAGGCGTACGAGTTTAATATCCCTGTGATTATGTGTTTCGTCGACTACAGTAAGGCTTTCGACTGTGTCAAGTGGAGTCACTTATGGATGGTCTTACAGGAGCTCGGTGTACCCGAACACCTCACCAGTTTACTTCGCACCCTGTATGACTCAAGCCATGGAGTCGTAAAAGTAGATAAGACGACCTCTAAACCCTTCAAATTCCACAAGGGAGTACGGCAGGGGTGCATTTTGTCACCCATTCTGTTTAATGCCTATGGAGAACACATTATAAGACGAACCTGTGAGAACTGGGAGGGAGGCATCACAGTTGGCGGTATGAAAATCACGAACCTGCGCTATGCCGATGATACTACACTTCTTGCAGCAAGCGAGTCCGAAATGGTTGCACTCTTGGATCGAATGGAGCGAATCAGCGAAGAGTTGGGGCTTTCCATAAACAGATCCAAAACCAAAGTCATGGTGGTGGACCGATCTGGGACGTTGGATCTCACTGGAGCACTAAACTTAGAAGTAGTTGATAACTTTATCTACCTGGGATCTAGCGTTGCAAACGATGGTTCTTGTGAGAAGGAAGTACGTCGGAGGATTGGCATGGCTAAAAGTGCTATGTCTCAGCTTGGGAAAATATGGACAGACCGCAACATCTCAGTTAAAACCAAAACCAAACTGGTACGGACCCTGGTCTTCTCAATATTTTCGTATGGCGCGGAGACTTGGACCTTGAAAGCTGCCGACCGCAAACGTATTGACGCCTTCGAGATGTGGTGCTGGCGAAAGTTGCTTCGTATTCCATGGACAGCGCATCGTACTAACGTATCCATATTACGACAACTTAAAATCACCACGCGTCTGTCGTCTGAATGCTTACGAAGAATCCTAGCATATTTTGGCCACATTGCTAGGAAAGACGGCAGCAATCTTGAAAGGCTCATTGTGACTGGGAAAGTGGATGGGAAAAGGCCTCGTGGGCGCAGTCCTATACGTTGGTCAGACCAGCCAGATCCGCACCGCTCTCGACACCTCCATGCACAACGCCCTTCACACTGCCGAGGACCGAAATAGATGGAGGAACGTCATCAGGAAGAAACTGATTCTGAAGGGTGGTCACGACCCTCAGCATTGAGGAGTACGACTCAAGGAGGAGGAGGAGGATTATTAGGCACGACACAAAATTTCGTACGATTAACATAATGTACGAGTATGTAATGTATAACTCAAAGATCTTGTCACTATTATCGTTTGTAACTCATATTCTCATGGATATTATGTAACCAAAGAACATAAAAACAATGCTCAATGAAGCATTTCACAAGATCATGTAGCAGCTTTTGCTTCCGTAAATTAACACCTGGCTATCGATATGAGGTCTCATTTCTTTAGTTACAAGCTCGCTCAGTCAGTCTGCTACGTTTTGTCAATCGGTGCACAGTTTCGTATTGTTTCATAGGGTTTAAACAGTGACTAATTACATATCGGGTCATCCACCTGAGAACCGCAGTGTACAGGAATTCACCGCATTGCCCAGAGGTTCGGAATAGTTATTAGTTTGGTAATCTGTGGAACTATATTGTTTGCAGATTGCATACGATACGTCAATATGAGCAAGCTTAGTTTTGTGTTAACATTTTTATCCGAATGATTTCCTTTTCCAAAACATTGAATATAAAGAGCAGATTCATGTACCAACTTACTCGCAAATGAAATAAAAGCAAATTTTTTTATGATCTCTTTGAGTTTTGAGATGATGCTACCGGAATTAAAAATCGGTCTTCTATTGACGGAATAATTTGATAAAAATCACACATAAAAAAACTGGCTAGTGCAATATGCCTCGCTAGCGAGCCTCGCAGTATCGAGACTCGTTGGTTATTTTTAGTTATTTTATTTTTTATTTTTTTTTTGGCCCGTATTGACTCACTGGCTCAAGCAAGCAAACTGTCTAAAATGTCAATAGTATACCCAGCATGACAGAGTTTGATGTCCACAGAGGCAGGCGGGACGGGCGGGGGCGGGACGAGCGGCGGGGGGCGCGCGGCGCGGGCTCGGGCGCTGGAGCTGGCCCAGCAGCTGGCGTCGTCGCTGCAGCACGCGGTACCCCCGCCCCCCCGGCCGGACTTCACCACCGCGAGCGCCATCCTGCGCTGGCTCAGCCAGAACAACAACAACTCTGTTGCACTCGTGAGTATGCCTATACTGTTTGACAATTTGCCTTAGTTGCCGGGCTTAGCGGCCGTCTCCGAAAAACAGGGCCGCCTGCTTGCATGGGCAGTGTTACATGCAGCCTACGTCAGTCAACGCGTTAAGCCATATCCTTAGAGATTCTCTAAGCCCTAAACACTCAGGATCGCAAACTGGGTGACTAGTCGCTGTCGCCAAGAGGTCAACTTGTTATCGCGACTGAGCGACTCTGACGGGTAATTTATTGATAATTTTTTTTTTTTATTTCAACGTTTAAAACTACGCTCAGGTTGTATTTCAGCATATAGGGTGTTTCTAGGGTACTTATTGTTTTATCATCACAAAAATATTGTGAATACACACTTGTATTTCACAATATTTTGCCTTTCTTGTTAAAAAATACTCTCACTGTTAAAAATAGACAACAGATTAACATTTTCATCACACTTAACATATCTTTTAAAGAATCAATATAAAATTACCCATGTTCTTTTTCGAAAGTCCTTTACCAATTTGAAGTATAGTTGAAATAAAATGCCTGAAATTGGAGCAACTCTTTGGTCCCTTCACAAAGGTCACTTCAGTCCGCTTCTGAAACTTGTAATTGAATTAGGAAAAGTCCTCAACTGTCACAGGTGTGGCAACTCTGTGAAGTGCTACAATTTTAAATTGAAGTGTCTACGGCATTTCCCTATTAGAAGTTATTTTGATGGCGACCGCCTGAATTATTTTCATAATTAAAAGTTTCTTCTTCCGCAACTGCGGAGCACGGGTTTCGATAGATTTTTCAGGTATGACATTTGATATAAAGTTTTGGATGAAAAAAAAGGATGGATATTAATAGTACGTAGTACGATGGAAGTTATTATTTGAGGGCATTATTGAAGGTATTTAAGAGTTGTAGATTATGTTTGACCACACATTAACATATGCACATGTTGAAAATCTATGTTATGATTGAAATGAAAGATAGTAAGATGGGATACATCAAGAAACAAAAAGCGTTCTGTTTTCTTAAGAGAACATCATAAAGAGCTCCGTTTCGAATCCGTCTTCCATTTCGCGAAAGTAAGAAGAAATTCTACGTGTTTGTATTTTTAACACAGAACATAATTGTAAATGTGAAAATGTTAGCACAACGCAACATGTAATACGCTACGGGTATCATCGTCGCAATATTTTGCGGAATTAGTGAGCACAAAATCAAATAGGGTTTCCTTTGGCTTTACATAAACATTTTTATGATATTTACATGAAATAGTTTTTTGATGTTCACATTATTGCGGTGTATCGTGATTCGTGAGAGACAGAAAAGTAGCAATGTAAGGAAAATTCAAGCGGAATAATTTATGGCACTCTTTTAATTACATCTTGACCTTTGCTGACAGCTCGGAAATTGGAAGTAAATCCTGTTCCCGGAAATTTCTTCCCCAAAGAATGTCTGAAGTGTCTCTAGGGAATCGCTCTAATCAAATATCGGGAAAATTTTAGGTCGGTACATAAATGCTCTGAAGTTTATAGCATTTGGGTACCGACCTAAAATGAGCCCTAAACAGGAGTCTAAACTTTGGCATCAGTAATTGTAAATATGTGTCGTGGTTAGAGCGAGGATTCTGTTAAATTTTAAAATGAATTTGAAAGTAGGTTTATTACTTATTATTCTTCTGAGTTTGATAATTATAATGAAATATGTAATCAAAAATTTAGAAGGTCCTTTTTTTCACGTTACTTGTAGGAGCGTCTTATCGTTTCAAGTGATTTTTAAGTTTTGTTTAAAGTACCTTTGAAATATGAAGGCAGAATGACAAAAAACAAAGAGGTGTGCCCAGGTGTTCACGCAAGCCATTGCGCGGCTTACGGGAAACTCCAGGGCCCGTGAAGCGGCTTTGTACAAGAGAGCTCTAATTGCTCACCCTCTCAGCTCCCGCTCGTGCTTGACGGCGTGGATTTATTCGCAAACGGTGCACCTTACAGACCGCTTCGAATAAACGGTTTGCCCACCTGATTGTAACAGCATTCGTTCAAATGCACAAGTCAGTTTGGTGATTACCGCGACACAAGAAAATTGCAAAGTAGAATTGAAATTTGTTCTCCTTGTTGTCAAACTTTAATCATCCTACTACACGCAAATAATGCTTTTAGCTCTGTAATTTATCGTAGCCGGATTGCAGTTGGCATTGATCTATTCAAAATTCAAATCAGGATGCCCAACCGACTGTGAGTGTACAAAGTTGGAAAGCGTGCAGTCGAGTGAGCTCTTAAATTGGCAGAGACTTTCATAAAAGTATAAACAACCCGTCTATATATTTGCTTGCCTAGCTCAAAGGCAGACAAGAGAAATAAATTGCAAATGCACTTAAACTATGAATATTCATTGATATTTCGCTATGTCCATTGGCACAAACTCAGTTACTGGACACTCTTCAATGGAGCGAGGTTCACCACGGGACCGATAATTGAATTTCTCTCGTGTGCTGTTCAAGCAATAATTGTTTTTTGACTCCCATTTGAATTGCTAACCTGTACTATCGGTCTTAACTTAAACTACATATCTAAACTTGGATTGTGGATAAAATACAACTTTCGTTTCTCAGACTTTAACTTTATGTACTCTTTAAACAATAAGTTATATTTACTAACTGATAAAGTGTAATCTTTTGTAATTTTTATGAGGTCAAGTTCCATCATTTATCATTCTTTTCATTTTCAATGCGCACTGGGGTACCAGGTGACACGGATGCTTTTCACCGTCCGTAATACAACCTGAATAGAAGGATATGAAAGGACTATGTAATGTTTACTGCACTGGCTTCACATGACGGCACTTAGGCATTCATTGCCGCACCAACACCGCATCCTAGCTATCTCTGTGTCCTCCGTGCGGGGTAACTAACCTCGCTGAATGCCTTATTATGCTCACCTACATACTTGTGCTTGCATTCCGTATATTCATGGTTAAAGCGGATCGTAGCTAGCAAGTAGTATGCTAACATTATTGTTTTTTCCATGCTCTAATACTGATGCCCTCGCCCGGACGATTGCTTTAATGTACTGCAGAATGTTTAAATTAAAGAATGAACATGGTTCTTGCACAAATTAGATTCGCAGCAGAGTGCTCGCTCTAAACCAATTTGTGGCCGTTCACTGCCACTTTAATTCATTGCTACTTTTGTTAGTACGAAAGGTAAGATTTAGTACAAAATACAAAACAATTTCAATATATGGACGCCAGTTATAAATCAGCTTTGTATAGTCCAAAGGCTCTCCTCAATGTCTTGGTCGTTATTGGAACTTCATCGATTCCGAATAATCCGAACGATTTAATATTCCTACATTATAGCAAGTTGCTCAAAATCGATTAGCGAAGCCAGCAAGCTGCTGGTGCTAGGGTTATTTACTGAGCTGTAAATTTTTGATTAAATCCTTGCTGCGCGATCACGGACTAGCCATCCAGAACATTGATATTTCATTCGGTATTTTTAAATCTTAAATAAGTTTATTTTGTAACTTGATTTGAAACTGTAATAAAACGTGGTTCAGCATACAAACTGCGGCTTTGTTACCAGGTTTCTGCGTTAATTTTATGAATATTTGCACTATGGTGTAGGTACAAAGTATTAATTTCAAAAGGAAGTGCGCTAACCACCAGCCTAGTTTCAGGCCAGGGAGCGTCCATTAGCGCTAATTAGAATTTCTCTAAGCTCCCCTCTCCTTCCTACCTGAATGTCACGTCGGTTATTGCTTTGGGAATATTGCAAACTATCGTTTTATTTCACGGTTCACATTGATCAGGAATCCCGTAATGAATGTGCATTGGCAACTATTTGGCGATGGATCATTCCATCTTGCGTTAGGTATGACTGTATTCATTTTGAATTAAAACCTGACAACTGCTCTCAGAATTCAAAAGCGCGTACACCTTCGTCAAAATCTAATGGTACAACACAAAAAGAATCCTAAACAAACATAGGGCTACAAAGATAACGTTTTCGATGCTTCCAGAATTATGACAACACCGTTAATATTTCAATATAATAGTTACGTTACGGGCAGTCGTACGAACTAGACGTGTTGCTAACTTTTATTCTAAAATCTTTAAACAGTATAAATCCAATTACAAACTTATAACATTAAACTTAAAAGTGTAACTCAATTGTAGCATTCAAGTGTACTTGCGCTCTTTTAACACCGAGCAAACCGCGCCGCTCGGCACTATTCGGAATCAACGATGACCACAACACAGATCATGAGTGTACAGCGATCGCCAACTGGAAGTGGTTTAGCTGCCGGACGAAGCGGTTCACAACCAAATCTTGTAAGCGTAGAAACATACATAGAAAAAACTGATAAGACCAGACCCACTTTGCGTAACAAGCGCAAACAAACCGATGATAATAATCATATCACAGTTGAATTGAGTGAAATTCGAAAACAATTGGCACAAATGATGAACATGATGACGATACTTACCAGTAATCAAAAAGAGTTTATGGAAAAAGTTTCTGGAGATATCACAACCATAAAAGAACAAATAAATAATATAAATGTAGTAATTAACAATATTACGGAAGAACAAAGTGAGATTAAATTAGACGTATTACAGTTAAAAACAACAAGCACGAAGGCGACAGAAAACATGGAAAAGCTGCAGGCAGAAGTTAAGCAACTCAAAAACTTGAGCCCCTCCTCGTCAGTCAATACAGTATCGCTTGAAAATATGATGACCGAAATCAAAGAGCGCGAGGTAAGAAGCAAAAATATCGTTATCATTGGAATTCCAGAACCAGTTTCAGAGGATAAAGCTGAAAGAATTGCTCTGGACAACACTGAAGTACTGAAAATCACAAAACTTGTAAATCAAGAGTGCACCGAACCAGCTTTCATTTTTCGGCTAGGAGAATACAATTCCAGCAAAGTTCGCCCCGTCAAAGTATGCTACAAATCTCAAGAAACAGTATTAACTATTCTAAGAA
Organism: Xanthorhoe spadicearia; assembly: GCA_947086425.1. Classification (NCBI taxonomy): domain Eukaryota; kingdom Metazoa; phylum Arthropoda; class Insecta; order Lepidoptera; family Geometridae; genus Xanthorhoe; species Xanthorhoe spadicearia. Next base: position 8,320,263 of record OX352199.1, read on the forward strand.
ACAGAAGCAACATAAAGTCCGGACATATAAAGATCTTCTCTGATCAAACACCTCAACAGCAAGCCTACATGAGACATTTAAAAGAAGAGCTTAAACAGCGTACTGATTGCGGCGAAGAAGATCTTACCATAAAATATATCAAAGGAACTCCGAAAATTACTAAACCACAATCAAAAAACTAGAAAGTGCATGATAATGTTCCAACTATAAATAACAGCGTTTCTCACCTTAAGCCTCAAATTATGCAAATATTATTAAAAAAAGAAAAAAAAAAAAAAAAAAAAAAAAAACGTACCTATAGGTACCTATATCTAAAATCATAATAGTTAAAAAGTTAATAGTTAATACATAATTGTTTAAAAAGTGTTATATCTCAGAAACGAACAAAAAAAAAAAAAAAAAAAAAATAAAATAAAAAAAACATTACCTTGTCACTTCCAGTTGAGCTTATTCTGTGTAACTTTGTGTGCGCTGCTCGCGCGAACGGACGGTACTCGTCAAAATAACTATTGCTCTCGCCACTACCTACCGTCATTTTGTGTTATTTTTGTTTTTTACTAACTTTAATTACGTACCTATTTATTTACAAATTCTTTGGAGTAGACGTACGATTGTGCCCCTATTTAGATGTTACTTAAATTAACCTTAGTTTTCTCATGTAAGTGAATTTGTATTCTTATGAGAAAAATAAAAAATCTTAAACCAGATATTTGTTACTGTATCGTCCTTGCTGAATATAGCTATTTGAACAAGAGCCATACAAAGCCTGTTTGACCTACTCTACGAGCAGATCAATGCGGGTAGCGGAATTCATGAACAAAAATCGTCGGGCTTTCTTTCCGTAATTTTGTATTTTAAACCAAGAATTTCTGGTCTCTCAATCTATGAAATATTTATAAAGAGACTTTGAGCTGGACTTTACTTTGCAAGTGATGAAATAACAAGTAGCTTTATTATATGAACATTGTTTTCTTCCTTTTGTATCAGATTAAATAATAATTATTCTTCTTGTCGAGTTTCAAACGTTTTCAAAGCTAAGGATCATTAATCATTTCACACCCTTAGGAAAATTAGCTAAGGTTATTTATATCATAGGACGTTCTTTTGAAGTTTCAATGCAATGCGATCTATTTCAAAACATTTATTTAATGCCTTATTTCTGTGAATCGTTTAATTTTAAAAATCGAAATGCTATTTAGTAATTTTATGTAATGTACATATTTTACTTAGTACTTTCTATTTTGTTTATTTCCTAGTAAAATTGTTTGTTGCTTATGACAAATTTGGATCGTAAATTCGTAATTAAAATCGTTGGCTATGCAAGTAATATTGAATATTCGGTTTTCCGTAGCTCGTGTTATAATGCCCGGTAGGCAAGGTATCTGCCCTCCCACAGTATTGTGCGATCATTGTTCGAAATTCACAGGCTCCGACCGGAATTGAACTTCGTCAATTTAAGGAAGATTTTAGGTATTTACAGCTAGTAAGCTAAACTATCTGTATAAACTTTCAAGGAAACAATGTTGTTTTATTAACCCGCGACGAGAACGGTGTTATAAGTTTGACCGCTATGTGTCTGTCTGTCTGTGGCACCGTAACCCTAAACGAATGGGAGATTTGAATGACCTATTTCTTTACCAGTTTTTTGCGATGGTATTTAATCATGTTTTCATAAGTAAAAAATTTTACACCTCTGAGAATTATCGAGAAGGGTAAAAATATTTTTCCAGAGCCTGGTATGATATTAAACTGTCACTTGAGGATTGATTGAACTCTCGTACTATATCGTGATTGACAGCTAAATCGGGGATCCGTTTTTATCCCGGCTGAAATTGAATTCCTTGTCAGTACCAAATATCATTCCGTAATAGGTCCAGGTTATGGTTTGCTTTGCCTGAAGTAAATATTTGCGTTTCAGAGTAAATAGTCTGTGGGACGAGTGTAAAGGTCATTTGGCAGGCCCCCGGCAATGCTCATCAGTGCGACAGGCGTAAAAGTAGGCTCCGCCGCGTTTCCGACTCGCGCCACCCGCTTCCGCACACCCTACATACCTTACTCTTGAACAATCAGTAATTGAATAGCACATTATCGACAGGTTCTTAGCGTGAAATAAATGAGCCTGTTTTCACGCTTACTTAACTGATATATTGACACAGTTGAAGAAAATACCAACCATTTCAAAGTTCCGTTCCGTATATTAAATTGGCGCCCAACATGGGGCTAAAACATACTCTATTTACATTTGTTCAATTCAAAATTATTTTTTGAAAATAACATTTTAAAACCAACAGGGAATAATATTATATTAAAAATACCGATAAAAACATTCATATCTTTGAAAAGTAAGAGTCTCAAGGAAAAATTTTACTCATTACCGTTTACCGTGAGATTTGCAAAAAAAATATTTGGTTACAAAATTTAAATAGAACATAAAACATATTAGGTAATATTAATAGATCTTAAACGTTCGGTATCTGTTATAATTGTATATGTTATTTAATATTTTATTAATATTAGAAAACATGTTTTGCTTCCGTCTTTTATTCATCGGTTGCTATAGTAACATAACTTTTTAAATTATGCACATTGCGACTAGTATTTCACGTTTATAAACCTACTTCAGTTTCAAGCTGGCGATGAAGTTAAAGCCGTCGAAAGTGAAAAATTAGATTTTTCTATCGGAACTTTCAAAGTGTACACAAGTCACGAACCAAACAATGCAGTCTGGAAAGTTAAAAATGCCCTTTATTTATTTGATATAATTCTAGCTGTGGATGTTTTATTACAAGACTATGATAGAATAGATCTGTCTCGGAGACCTAAAGACAAGATAAGCTAGATTTTATCTGACGCGAGAGAAAAGCTTGTTTGCTTCTGCTAAACATGTTTCTAAGAAAGTATTTGCTTCAAAATGATTTATGAATCAAAACATTTGTATGTTTAAACTGTTTTATTAGGTATTCTACAATCACTATTACATGCCTGGATTTTTAATAACCTTTTAATTCATGTAGAAAATTATTTAATTTAATAAGTTGAGCGCATGGCAATATTTTGAAAACTAGAAACTGCGAAAGAAAAGACCAGTAAAATGTTTATTTTACTGGTCGAGAGAAGAAGAGAGACCAGTGCCAATGGTGACGGTTATTTAACTAAGCAACCGACATCCTTGGCGACCTTCAAAGTAAATGATATTTGCATATTTTATGGCGAATGACTGAAAATTATAAACTAGAAGCGGTGTTGCTGTAACTTGATTATGCGTGGCGTACTAAAGTTGAGCAGCTACTCCCAGGGGCTTGCTAGTGAATATTGAGTTCGTCAAAAACAGGAAGCTTAGCTGATAAACGAAAATGGATTCAATGTTCATTTTAATTAATGTTTCGCAAACATTTGTTTAAAAAAAATTTAGGCCGTTAAATTCTCGATGATTTATCCACTGTCAGATTGCAATCTATACCAATATATTAGGGGACTCCGGGACTCAGAGGCTGGGACGGGATATGACAATACATACATAATACTTAGGTATTACCTATAAGCTTTTGATAAAGGTAAATTTAGCTTTGCTTTTATAAAACATCGTCATCATTTATATCTGTATTTTACAGCAAGAGCCTGGAGTGGTACGTGAATGTGAAGCGTCAATGGGCTTGTCAACCTTCTTATTTAAAATTACTAATTGCAAGATTGTAAGCACATGCCAAACATTTACTTGGACCTGCTTCTGACTAATCCCGAGACTAAGAATCTTAAATTAGTTTAGACTACCAAGGCACAAAGTTTCATGTGTTTATTAAGAACACAAGGCTAGGACACTAGGTGAATGAATCAATTATTTGTATTGGTTCAAAGAATTGATAATTCACCTAGCCTCGAAGAAGCTCGTTTAACTCTGGGGCATAGACTGAAGGTCTCCGCCATGACTGAAAAGCCGACCGATAATTGAACGCACTCAAGCGAGTGATCTAGCCCATACATAATTGGTCTGTGGTTATAGGCAAGGATATGTTGCGTGCTCATTGACGTCTGCACTGTTTACATGCTGCCTCGGCAGCGCCTGTGCAAAGAGTAATTTAAAATTCAGAGCGTTTCAGTCGCGAACTCGGCCCGTATATTGGATATCCGGGCATCGTACTGCCACTGAGTAAAGTTAAAAATGTTTTTTTCTAGTGTTCCTTCCTAGTTAGTACACTGATGGGTATTTTTGCTCACCTATAGGATATAGACAAAATACTGCTGTTACATTTGTCCGTAAATATAAAAGCATGGACAAACCTTAACTGTATTCTAAAAGCATTTTATATTTATACCTACATCTATTATTAAATGGCTTTTTGGAGGCTTTGATGAAATGAAGGGGTGTTAATTGATAAAGGTGATTCATCGGTTCTTGTTATTTAATATTTTAAATACTGGTCTAATAAAAAAAGTATCGTTTTAAATATTCAAAACTTTTACAAAAATAAACGCAAACGCACTAACTCAGGCCGCCCGCCTTGTTCTAGTTATGCAACTTTTATTCAAAACATTTAACAAAACAATGCTTCCTGATTACGAAATCCTGTACCTATTTAGTTGCCAACGCGTTAATAACGATTGACCCAAATTATCTTCCGCGGAAACATTATGGTTTCACTGTTTCAGCAGCCAATCATTAAATGGAACAATGTTATTTTCTTGAATGCGTATTATATAAAACTAATGTCTAAGTTGTAAAACAAGGTATAGTTTGAAAACAATTTTTTCTGTTTAAATTGTGTGTAAAAGTTACACATCATTCAAACAGAAAATAAGTTAATTCAATCGTTTTTTAATATGACAATAACAATGGACAGATTTCTATGCTTCCGAAATCTTCATCTATTATGCTGATCGCACATAATGTCAGCACCGTACGCGCCGTATTTTGAAATTTGGTCGAATATTTTTAAGAAATGCGGCGCGTACGGTGCTGACATATGTGCGATCAGCTTTATAGGTAATTTCTTTCACTGCGTAGTTGTACAATCATCCATCTACATTGAATGTCTAACATTCAGTAGCTCTACCTCGCTAGTTAGTATTCTAACTATCATATTGTCCCGCCCAAGTCCATTTGCCGCCCACTGGGCCGGGGGTGTCGACCCTAGGCTACTATTTCGCACATTTTGTTTTATTTTCGTCATGAGAAAAATGTTCATTATTCTGTTGTCTTGCCTGTGCTATTATTTTAAAAACCGCCTGCAATTAAATTTATTTTTATCTTGTTCTAGTCCTCTGTTGTTTCAATTTTTATAACAAGAGGTTTTGTTGTTAAAACAAACCAAAATTAACTAGAACCTTTTGCACTTTGAACTGACCTAAGGCCTGTTTCTATGTTTCTTTTATAGCTTTTTATAAAGACTAATTCGTAACAATAAAATAATTGTATCCTGGATTCGTGGGTTCTGCCGATGACACAGATGTATCTAAATGTAGAGGCGCTTGTTTTGACATGAGAAGATATCGTTTGTGCCACTAACAGTACAATAATAGTCCACGCTGCGGAAAACGATGACACGAAACTCTACCATCAGTTTGAAACATTCGTTCGTAACGTTCAAAGTTTCTTGTTGTGATTATGCGATTTAATTGTTGAGCGAGGCAGTGCAATTCGCAAGTTTTTTGTGATCAACTGGTATGTACATTTAAATTAAGTGGTGCACGATTACTTCCATTATTTATTTCATAATACATTGATCTAGCAATTTTGTGAATGTTCCAAGAGTGATCAAAGTAAAATGTAACTAAATTTTATGCCTTATTATCCTACTTTCCTCGTCTAGACAAATCGATTGCATCAGCAAACTGTATAACGAGTACAAATAAGCTAAAACTTGGTCTAGGACTTCTATGCTCACGTTAGTGGGAGGCAGTCTGTCGCTGTCAACTTCAGGCCTAACTTGCCATTGTGTTTTATTTTCTTTCAACGTGCGACCAGGAATTTAATTATAATGCTTTCAGGTTTCCCTTTTATTTACGAAATAGTTTTCACTGACATGCAACATACATTTTGGTTTCCTACATTATACACCTGAAAGTTTTGCAATATTTTTTCCCAGGTGTATTTCAATTCGTAAATGTATGCTAGCTTTTATAATGACTGCGGAAAATATGCAAAATTTTCATTTGAAACAAAGCTAGCAGCAGGAACATCAACCACTACATAATTGAAGTAGAATTGTTCTATTCGCCATCTGAAATTTACAATCATTATCATAGCCTGAGTTCCAATCAATAAACACTCATATACAGTTTACGTTAGCAGTTACTATCTATCAATTAATTCAATATACTGAAGAGACCATTGAAATGGTTTTATAGAATTCTGTTTTCTTTCCTTCTCCTTAATCCAGAATTATTAAATTGAAAGCGTAACTTACATTTGAAAACTGAGCTTAAGTATAAAGCTTTGCACATAAAGAAATGTGTAAGATTTTTTTACCTAACAGCTGGAACAAAAAGTATCGATAAACTATCTATCTGCAGTAAAACCATGCTTAGAAGTTTAACACCTATTGTATAAATATTTGCCTCTATTTATAGGCGTTTTCTAACACGTGCTCCCCCTCTCTTTGTTAAGTATTAAACTGAGCCCCTGTCGGATATGCCGACATAACAGCTGTCGGGCTATTTTCGAGTCATACCGGACTTTCATTTAAGATGACTACAAATTATTTCGATTCCCCTGTGTACAATTCAGAAAACCAAATCCCTGAAATAGAATTACTTGAATTTATGACTGAAGTACATTTGAAATTGGTTTCGTTTAGGATTGTATTTCCTATCTAACCATTCCAATGATTGATTCAACGCGCAATGTATATTTTACTTTTTATGAAAATTATTCTCTCTTTGTGAATACATAACGTTTATTTTGTTGGCGAGAGGCACGTGCGTAAAAAATACTAGCAGCAATGTGTTTTACTCGCTCTCGCCTGTGACCTCGTTTGCATCGATAAGTAATCATGCGAGCTTTCAGCTTGAATGGTTACTAAATTAAATTCGACGTTACCATTTGAGCGCTTCATTTAATTAAAATTTGAGAGACTGCAATTGCTTTAAAATCATAGCATATTGTGTAGTCGAAGGATGTTAGAGCCTGTAACTTTGTTAGACTCGTGCCGTTTCAGCGACGTTGGTCGGTTTAATTGCTCGCAAAATTTAAGTTTTAACGCACGGAATTCAAACTTCTCCGAGTCGTTTAAACCCAACCCCTAGTTGCAGAGTTATGTAGCGGTTGCAGAACAATTCACAATATACGAATATTTTTTGCAGCTTTATGCGGTTGTGGTGTACCTATTTTAATAAATAGAACTTTTGTCAGAAATAAGACATTATTTTCAGGCTCAATTAGCATTGGTATGCAATTCTGAATAAGCTTATAAAGAGAGTTATTCGGAATGAATTGTCTCGGTCCGAAACGGGGAACCAAGGATTACGACACAGTAGAGCCGAGCGCACCGCCCTACTATCCACCGCAGCTGCCCTACAATCCTCATTTCATCCAACCACACGTTATAAGTGTATCAGATAATCTAGGATTTATATACACTTGGGGTGCATCAGATAATGATACAGATATTGAACACCCCGATGAAGGGTTCGCGAGAGCACGCAGAAGGCAACGCTCGCTCTATGAAGGCGTGAACTATGTGCCGGTGAGTGTGTTGCATTTGCAGTGTTTATGTTTGTTTATATTGCATCTTATATGTATAACGTTGTTTTATGACGAACGTGAAACAACTTGTTTATAATACAATTAACTGAATAGTGGCTACTGTGCATAACAAAGAATGATTGTTTACGTGATTAGCTTTCTGAAACCCTGCTTTACCTAATAAAACATGGATCAAAGCGAGAAGGGTGCTCGGAATGCATTAGGCGCATATACTGCGATCTATTTCCGGGCGCGGGCGTCGGCCCTATTCCAGTAAGCACTGTTCATTTTGAACGAAAACATGCGTGAGCTCGGCCGCGAGGGCTCACTCGTCGCAGCCACCATAGCGGCGCTTAATAGTCGAACCGGCACCGAAGACAAGCCCAGACAGGCCAAGGCGCGCGCGCATTCCGCCCAAAACAAATGTCCGCGAATAAAAGAAGAGAACTGCGAGGATCGGTCGCGACGCACGTCCGGATACAGTGAGCGTCCTCTATCGACGGCATCCGAAGCCTCAGAACGTGATTCCGCTTCCGTGCAATCTAGCGAGGAGCCGCCCCCACAAGAGAGTACGTAATTCGCGTTCGCGGACGAGTCACTGACGTAGCGTAATACTGGAAGTAAGCCAAACTGTAAATAGCGATTCGTAGGTGACTCGTACCGAGATCGTCGCGCAGTGTCACATCGGCGGGGCCTCATGTCCGACTGCGAATACTTAACGGAGCCTTACGACGAGGAGCAGCAGGAGCGCGCGGCGGCGGCGGCGGCGGCCGGCTACCCCGCCGTGCGCTCCTATCTGTACTCGCCCATGGGTGAGTCCGCACCGGACATGAGGCTTGCTGCGGCCGGCGCGATCTTGACCGATTATCTCGTAACAGGCGGCGACTCCGACAGTCCCGACGAGGCCACGGTGAAGTGCACGGCGTGGTCGCAGGCCTCTGTGACGGCGAACCGCGCCAACTCCTCGGGTACAGAGTCCAGCAGCTCGAGCGACGAGGAATCCGATGGGCACGGCTATGAACCTCGGAGCGATACCAACTATCGGACACTGACGCCGAGCAGACGCCTCGATAACTCTACGAGGCGTGATGACGATTTCAAATGGATGCCGACCGGGAACATAGTGGACGACGACGTCACCGAACCTGTATCGATGGATGCAAGAACGGAGGAGTACACTTCGGCGAGCTTGGACAGGCGGCGTCGGGCGCCGTCGGATCGCAGTGACAGAGATCGAAAATCGAGGTCCTCGGTGGCATCCAAACCACCCCAGCATCCTAGCGTGCGTGCGTCACCGAGGCCTCGCCGTTTTCGGGATGAGGAGACTGAAACTCCTCCCGAGCTGCAAAGGCGATGGAACTCTTACGAGCATTTCCGTTGTGGGGAGGGGTCGGGCCCGCCGCCGGGCTGGTGGCCGCCCGTGTGCTGGTGCCACGGCCCGCCGCCGCCGCCGCCCTGCTGCATGCACGACCGCTCCTGGCCCTCACACCCCTCACTGCCACCCGCGACTCGGTATAACAAGGTATGAATATTGATGATCCGTCCACGGATTATCCACTAGTGCAGGAATCATCGCTGCATGCACAACTGCATAATTATTCGGCTCATGTTTAATTGGTAACTAATATGCAATGTAAATAGTGTTTATGTCGATTTTATTAAAAATGTTGATTTCATATAGTATTATTGTGTTTTGCGTTGGTTCCAGACTGTTTGTTGTAATTAAATATTGTTTTTAGTAACCGTGTGTAACTGTTGTTTACTTAACACATCATAAATATAGACAATAATTTGTCCCCAAATACTGCTACTGTATAGAGATAACATTCTTACACGACAATTTATTACTCTCTTGGCGAGCAATAATTTAAGTTACTTGCTTGTGTGTTTATAGTTATTTTTACTTTAAACTAATTTAAAAACAGTTACACAATCATTATAAATATAATAAGATCTTCAAGCTTGAATATTGCGTTTAAACCTACACTATAATATTATAAAGAGATTTGTTTGTTTGTTTGTAACGAATAGGCTCCGAAACTACTGAACCGATTTCAAAAATTCTTTCACCGAATGGAAGCTACACTATCAGGGAGTAACATAGGCTATATTTTATCCCAGTTGTTTCATTAGTACGCCGGGACGTGATGCTAGTAAATTATAAACAAACTATGTTCTTGTCATACTAAATCAACTCTTATTGTTTCAGAACGATGCCGAAGACCGTGTGCGAAGGCTGGAGGCGGACAAAGAAAGCCTGCATTTGCAGGTGCAAGTTCTATCAGAACAGATCCAAGCTCAGAGTGAAAAGATGGCGGATTTGGAGAGGGCACTACACGAGACTAGGCAGAGGTTGGACGATAGCGATCAGAGGCTACAAAAGGTAAGATAAAATTATCCTTAACATCCGTTAGTCTGTAGATCTAAAAGCCTATGCCCTATTTCATTTATCAACATATTTTGAGTTAAGTTACTCTTGGGTATGCATGCACCATCATCATTTATCCTAAACATATTATTGACAAACGAAAATTTCAAAGTAAAATAATACAGTTTTCTGTATACACCTGTTTATAAATCGTTTCTGATGTTAACTAGTTTTAAACAAACTTAATACATAAAAGCCTCATCTCAAAGTTGAGACAACTTTGCTGGACTTGCAAATCGAAACTGGACCGCAAAGGATACGGTCGCGAAGTTCCTGAGCTGTCACGGCAACTTCTCGAAGCTGTCTTGCACCAAGTTTCAAATTCATTGTTCGTCATGGAAATCTGTTCTCGTCAGTTATAAATGCTTAAATCACAGCAAGACTGGTAAACTGCTTAGCATTCAGCGCGTCCTAAATCCCTGCGGAATGGAGACAGGGTTGGACTGAGGAGTTCTATCTGGGGATTTTTTATTTAATACTCGTGTATCATTTATAACATGTAGATTCCTAAGCCTATCTTGAAATCTTCAAACGATCTAGAGTGCTTCATCATAAAACTAAAGAATATTTACAGCTGTTGATTTTTCCTGTTTTTGTCAAACTGGCTGATTTGACCCTACGCCCTTCTAGCTACGTTCCTGGAGGAACCTATTGAATAATCATGATAGTTGTGGGCCGCAATTCCGCACAGCACTCAGACTTGGCCCGGTTCTTCGCAAGTTATGAGTGCTATTATCCGTAACGAAATCGCTCTTAGTCAAGATTAAATAATGCCATGTCGGTCGGTATTCGTGTCGCGAACCCACGGGCCTCGCTTGTAACCCGTAGCACGAGATAAGGAATGGGTCTTGTTGTGTGTAGATATGGCTTAAAATGTATGTTTTCCTTTTCCTGTTGAATAGGGTCTATTGATATTCGGTTACCAATAGATGTTCGGTTACCTGTATGATCTGTATCAGTTATGGCATTTTGTCGGCACGTGTCGGTAGATTGTAGGTACCTACTATTCAGAAATGCGTATCTAATGTGTTGAATCTATTATTTGGGATACTGACTGTTGTGATTTTACACGTGTAAATTATCGTCAACGTTTTATACTGAAAAAAATTACCCAATACATTATTATTTGAATGTTTCACATTAAATAAATTCTCATTTCTCTACTGTCTCCATATTTGTAAAATTATGCAATAAAATGTTACCTACTTGAAACTCGATTCCAGTACGTAACTTTTCTCCGAATGCAAACATTTTAGGAGTTTATTTTCTTGGGTGATGCCATAACTGAACGTCGGATTTTATTTATCTTTTACTGCTGCCGTGTTCTGGTTTCTGTCTATCTGTCCAACAACAGAATTTAAAACGATTAGAATTGCTCAAATCAGTGATGATTCAATTCTTCAGAAATAGGATGTCTGTGTGTTTGTTTCTACACGTGTGGGTTTTACCATAGCAAAATGGGCACGTGATTTCGTATTCGACTGATATGTACAGGTACAAAATGACAATGCAAAAAATAGCACATATTAACAATGTTTTAGTGCAACCACAAAATACAAAATTTTACTAGATGTGCTTATTTGCATCTATGATCTGATACAGAACTTGAAACAGACAGCATCCATAATGCATTAATACTACATTTTGAAGTAGTAACGGCATGATACTTTTGATTTATTCTCTCTATATCGGTTTGTTAGCATTGCTGCACATGGCGTCACCTACAGACTCTGGAATGATTCGTACCATGGGCACGTCTCTAGAATATAAATGAACAGGTAACTCGTGAAATTCACTGCAGAAACTGAGTACGGAAACTAGGCCGCTCATTCGAGTTTCTGAAAATGTTATTAAAAGGAACTATGTGGTGCCTCGCAGTAAAAGCTTTATTTCATACGTTGCTCTCCGTCTCTTTCTAACATACAAACTGCAATCTGAATAGATGAATTAAGAATTTTATAGCATCATTTTTAACATCATTGAGAATAGGAAAGGGAAATGTATGATTATCTTTTTCAAGAAAATTTAAATGACTGTCAACTGATTGACCGACATTTATAATTTTGAAGAAATAAGGAGCACGTGTTCTGTAAAACAATATAAACTGTATTTTATAGGTGGAATTTATATGGCGAAAGGGGTTCCATTTATATCAATCGAATACGGAAACCAAAAACACGCTCGGTGTAATATTTCTAATTCCGTAGAATGTTTACGCGCGTCGTGTGTAGACACATTGACTGTGCCAGATGTTCCAAACATTGAGATAACATCCTGATAAGAATTACACAGCCCCCATTCAATGTTGGATGAGAAAGTTTCGTTTTAAATGTGCCGACTTTAATGTGTATTTTAAGGCATCTTAAACTTTGTGATCTTGGAACGTTGTTGTTATACCAGAGCCCAGTATTGTTTTCTTTGTTTTGATCTCTTGATAGTATTTGACAACAAATTTTATATCACTTATATGAGTAGTAGATACCTACCATTTGATTATCTTCGTCATGAGTTTCGCTCACATGATCCTTGAATAATAACACGGTTTAAGATCAGTAAATCTAATCCAAGTTCAAATCTGTTCATCACAATACCTATAGAATCATAATCTCACACCTAATCGCCCGAAGATATAAAAAATAAGTCAAAGATGTAAATTTGGTCCCCTCAATAAATTACCGTTGATTCGGGCAAACAGTTACTTAGCATTGGGAAATTAATTAAAGGTTTTTGGATGGTTGCTTCCGCGACAAGCTGGTATTAGAGTCTCGGGGTCTTACGGCACAATTAATTAGAGATTCTGGGTTTTAGATGGAAATAATAACCAAATTAAAATGAGGTCAAACAAATGCTGTCTTGTTTAAAATAAGCAAACAGTCGAACTTTAGAATCACATTAGATTCCTTTGATGAATGTTTAAAAAGATTTCAAAGAAAGTAAAAGTTTGTTAATAATATATGTAGGTGTACTATGAAGTGTAACCAAGAACTCTATCAAAATGTAGTCTTTATGGCATTATATTCTACAAGACCACACATTTATTTAAAGCACTAAGGCTCGTATTCAAAGTCCATACTGAACCGAAAATAGTGTCTCAAGCGATGATTCATCACGCAGTTTCTATAGAAAGCAGACAGCACTTTGACTTGAGCGAAAACTCGAGTGCTGTCTCTGAATACGAGCTAAAGCTTGGTGATACTTATTTTTTTACGATCGAGCCTTTACGCGTTGAAGAGAAAGAGATTTACAAGGTTTAAGGGATATCCTTGGTTGATATTAAACTCAATCGTATCTGCGGCCTATATCCGTTGTTTTATAAATTACTAGCATCCCCCTTGGCTTTGTTTACGTAACAAACACACATATATTATGTGTGTTTGTTACTCTTTCACGCAAAAACTACTGACCGGATTTGGCTGAAACGCACTTTCCCTGAGGAAACACTGCAAAGGCTTGCTACTGAATTCGTTAAGTAACTTAAACAGAAAGTTCAATCATATCCATTTAAAATACCGTAGTTTAATATTTTATTTTCAGGAAATGCTACAGCGCTCGTCCCTAGAGACTCAGAAGTTGGAACTGCTGTCGAAGCTAAGCGAAGTGAGGCTCAGAGTCGCTGAGCGAGGTTTGCTTGAACGATCGCCGCCGCCTGAAGCTATCACGCCGCTAGCCAGGCCTGCGCCGCCTAGAGTGAGTTTATACAAATGAAGATTTTTTGATGTTAAAGAAAATGACATGAAAAAATGAAACATGACCACGACTGTATCCCAGGAAGCGGTAGACATTTCTTTCAGATCTTCATGTAGTTAAAGAGAACAGAGAAATAAGACATAGCCTCATTGCAATGATTCAAATGCATTTGCTTTGATTTCATAGAATTATTTGCCTCATATCTTCGTTTTTTTTCTGAACCAGGTTAACAGTAGCCCACCGCCTAAATTCGGGCCTGCTTAGATGGCTGAACAAATAATCCAGGTTTTCATAGTATAATTCAATAGTAAATAACGGAATGGTTAAGATTGAATTTAAATTGACCAAACCCACGCGTGGTAGATACTAATATTTAGTACCACGCGTAACCGATCTTAATGGTTGATTTGAATGCCTTTACAATAACGGTTTTCTATTTCCAGACTCCGCCAGCGAACTACGGCCGTCAAATCGAAAGGAACACGCACATGTACTCATCTCTCCCGCGGTCTTCAATAATGACGTCAGAGTCGCGCGTCGCGTTCGGTAAACTGAGCAACACGGTGGTGGCGCGCGGCCGCGGACAATCTGTGCCCAATCTAGGTCTCTGGGGATACCCGAGCTGACGCATGATGCGCTTGTATCCCCTCTCGCTCACTCCCACACACCCCCCGATAGTGCCGTCTCACTCGCGCGGCCGCGGACAATCTGTGCCCAATCTAGGTCTCTGGGGATACCCGAGCTGACGCATGATGCGCTTGTATCCCCTCTCGCTCACTCCCACACACCCCCCGATAGTGCCGTCTCACTCGCGCGGCCGCGGACAATCTGTGCCCAACCTAGGTCTCTGGGGATACCCGAGCTGACGCATGACGCGCTTGTATCCCCTCTCGCTCACTCCCACACACCCCCCTAGTGCCGTCTCACTCGCGCGGCCGCGGACAATCTGTGCCCAATCTAGGTCTCTGGGGATACCCGAGCTGACGCATGACGCGCTTGTATCCCCTCTCGCTCACTCCCACATACCCCCCTATAGTGCCGTCTCACTCGCGCGGCCGCGGACAATCTGTGCCCAATCTAGGTCTCTTCTCACTTCTGTATGTTAGATGAAGATTATTTTCTCACTAATTATCCCACAGTACAGATCCACTCCCATACACCCACAAGTAAATAAAATCTATTCTCGCTCTCAATGTCAATAATATTAAAACCGATTTGAAATTCAATGATGCCAGAATCCAAAACACTTCAGTAACATTACACAAAAAGCCTATTCAAACTCAATTAAGACTGAATTAGATTGCCCCAGCTTTGAGCTTTTCAATGTTGTACTGTAAAATGTAAATATTAGTAGATGTGTATTTAACATTCTAGTCGATGTCAGTCCGTTTGCTTTGCGGTACCCCAGAAACTAATCTTTAAAAATCTTAGGTTATCAGCTGACTGATAATTTGCATGACGATTTGTAAAGAAACTTTCCCATGCCTATAATTAAGAAGATTATATTTTTAAAGAAGTCTGTTTCAAATGTTGTGATATAGCATAGAACCTGTATTAATTCTGCAGAACTTGCTTGTAAGCTGAGCTAATATAGCCGCTGGCAGAACTGATATCGGCAAAATCTTATTTTGACAAATTCCCGACCAATAAGCCTTGTTGTAAGTTTTTGCTGCCTTCACACTGGAGCGCTTTCAAAAGCTTATGAATGTATATCTAGGAACAAAAGTCGATCACGTCGCTTCAGTTCTTCACTTAAGATCATACAAGGTGTCTAACTACCAGTCTCAATAACGTGTCTATCTCCGATTTTGCTTACTGTCGGTAGATATTTGACACATTTTGTATGGAAGTATTGTCAACAATACTTCCATACCATACCGACAGTAAGCAAAATACCTTTCTATCTCTGGTTTTGCTTACTGCGGGTAGATATTTGAATATCTACCCGCAGTAAGCAAAACCAGAGATAGAAAGGTTATTGAAACTGGCAGTAAGGCAATCCAAATACATTTGTCAAATGTATTGGTACAAATAAGGGTTTGATACAATCATTTAAATGCCACATCTTGTAACAGCTGAAAAGGATGAGGTGATAAGTCGCGGCAGTCCATCGCCGTCGCTACGAGAAGTTCGTTCGAGGCTCGGCAGCGGGAGCGTGCGGTTGGAAGGAGATGAGTTACGAGCTTCTATCCGGTCCACGCCGAGATCAAGGCCTATTACTATGCCCTGGTATGTATAACACTTTTATATAAAAAAAAGACGTGTGGCACTCGGGGACTGCCGCGGTAAAGCTGTTGCATGCCACCTAGAGGCGAGTTGCTGAACTAAAGAGACAGCATTAGGTTTTTCATTACGGAATTTCTGGATTCGGTCTCCACGCTCAAGGCCCGCGATAAAAGCTATGCAATAGCTTAAAATCTAATAGCATACCTAACTTATTGTCTAACTCGTCGCCATCACGAAAAAATCGTTGCCATCACGAATAATCCATTTCCTGTCAAATATGACAGAAAATCGCGTAATATTCATGTTTACAGGACATATTTCACAGTATGATGGCGATAAAGTTGAATTTCGCGACAAGTTACGCAATAGCCATGCTGGCTTTATTATTAATGGCTCGTTTATTTAAAAAATTAAACCTGTGCAGTCGGACATTGGTGTCGATTTTTTCTATAATAAATTCTTCATAAGTTGAATTTCAAGAAGAGTTATCTTTCAGGCAAACAACAGACGTAAGACAATGGGATTGTGAGACCACGTGCGGTTGGCTAGAAAGCATCGGTTTAGAAGCGTATTGCAGTGCAGCCCGCACTTGGCTTTCTGCGACCGACGGTAAAGGAGTTATAGCCGCCGCCTCGCATCAGACTATAGAGAAGGAACTCGCGATCAAACATCCCATGCATAAAAAGAAGATTGTGCTGACTCTGACGGATTTATTGGTGAGTGTTTGTTTTATTTGATGAAGTGTAATGCAGTACAAAACATAAAAAAATAAATACTCTCCTACTTGTGTTAATCGCGGTGAATAGTACCCATTCTCGTGAGAATACCGGAATCTAATGTAACCTATGTGTTAATGAGCTACGTTTAAAAAAATTACAATTTCAAAGAACTTACTGGTAATATTTGTTCAACAAGCATGATAAATTCCCGAAATACTTTGTGCTCGAATTTTGCAAAGCGGGGGACTCTGCCAGTCTCTTCACATGAAAAGCAATCTTATTGTAATATGGTAGTATGTGATACGTGTTCATATTACAGGGTGGTCACGGCGACCCGCTCCTAACAGCGGCCGGTCGTCTCGACACAGCGTGGTCGCTCCGCTGGCTAGAGGACGTGGGCGTGTGCGGAGCTCGCGCCGCCGCCGCCGACGCCGCGCTCGACGGCCGCGCGCTGCATCGACTCACGCATCACGAGCTGCACGCGCATCTCAGAGTGGCTCATCAACTACACGCGCTGTCATTACGACGCGGTGAGTAATATATGACGCGATACTGACGGCCGTCTCATCACGGCGTGGTCGCTCCGCTGGCTAGAGGACGTGGGCGTGTGCGGAGCTCGCGCCGCCGCCGCCGACGCCGCGCTCGACGGCCGCGCGCTGCATCGACTCACGCATCACGAGCTGCACGCGCATCTCAGAGTGGCTCATCAACTACACGCGCTGTCATTGCGACGCGGTGAGTAATATATGACGCGGTACTAACGGCCGTCTCATCACAGCGTGGTCACTCCGCTGGCTAGAGGACGTGGGCGTGTGCGGAGCTCGCGCCGCCGCCGCCGACGCCGCGCTCGACGGCCGCGCGCTGCATCGACTCACGCATCACGAGCTGCACGCGCATCTCAGAGTGGCTCATCAACTACACGCGCTGTCATTGCGACGTGGTGAGTAATATATGACGCGTTACTGACGGCCGTCTCATCACGGCGTGGTCGCTCCGCTGGCTAGAGGACGTGGGCGTGTGCGGAGCTCGCGCCGCCGCCGCCGACGCCGCGCTCGACGGCCGCGCGCTGCATCGACTCACGCATCACGAGCTGCACGCGCATCTCAGAGTGGCTCATCAACTACACGCGCTGTCATTGCGACGTGGTGAGTAATATATGACGCGTTACTGACGGCCGTCTCATCACGGCGTGGTCGCTCCGCTGGCTAGAGGACGTGGGCGTGTGCGGAGCTCGCGCCGCCGCCGCCGACGCCGCGCTCGACGGCCGCGCGCTGCATCGACTCACGCATCACGAGCTGCACGCGCATCTCAGAGTGGCTCATCAACTACACGCGCTGTCATTGCGACGTGGTGAGTAATATATGACGCGTTACTGACGGCCGTCTCATCACGGCGTGGTCGCTCCGCTGGCTAGAAGACGTGGGCGTGTGCGGAGCTCGCGCCGCCGCCGCCGACGCCGCGCTCGACGGCCGTTTAGATACTGACAATGTTTCGTTTGATCCGGAAAATCTTTATCTGAGTATGAGCATGGTCACTCCTCGCGGTCGCATCTCACTAATATTGTTCATCATAAGCATCATCATCTTTCTCAGCCCATTGCTGGACATAAGCCTTTCTTCTTTTCCTCGACTCGCCCCTGTCTCGTGTCAATTTATCCCATAATTTTTTACTTTGATTTTGACCCTTCCTTCCAGGTATCCAAGTGCTCCGCGACAACCGCTTCAACCCCGACACGATGGTGCGCCGCGCGGCCGAGGGCGCGGAGGGGGGCGCGGGCGGCGCGGAGGGGGGAGGGGACGCCTCCCTAGCGCGCTGGTCCTCACACAGAGTCATGCAGTGGCTGAAGGCCATTGACCTCGCGGAGTATGCACCTAACTTACGCGGAGCAGGTACTTACGTCTTTATCGAACAGATCATGGAGGGGGGCAAGGGCACGAGTCCCTAGCGCGCTGGTCATCACACTGCAGCATTCAATGCAGTGGCTGAATATCGAGCAATTCTAAGCCTGAAAAACTGTGAACAATTATTGATAATGATATAACCATATCGCCCCAAATTGCAAATAACCCATAATTATGAATTTCGGGCACTTTCATGTTCACAAAATAATTGCCAGTATTTTGACAACAGGCGTCCACGGCGGTCTCATGCTATTGGAGCCTCGGTTCACCGCTGAACTATTGGCTGCGCTACTCAACATTCCTGCCAACAAGACCTTACTGCGGCGGCATCTAACACAGAGGTATGGATGATACATTGGTAACATTTTGTTTGATCTAATGCAACGAAAAACTGATCAGAATTAATGATCAAATGGGAATAACACATGATAGATATGATATTTATTTCGGGTATAAAGAGATTGTACCTATCTATTTTATAAGCAAAGTTTTTTTTTTAATACTTTTTAAAAAAAAAACTATTTGATTTTATAAGTTATGAGCCTACCAAACCAAGTAATCTGCTGACTCATACTTTTCAATCTGCATACTTGTGAACTTTTGCACTGTAAATTATTATTGACGTGATGTATCGAGACGCACAATCTTGAGTATTCAAAGGTCTGTAAGATAAAGTTGTATTTCGCCTTATATAGATTCAACGATCTGCTTGGACGGGACGTGATTCAGCAGAAACGGAACGCAGAACAAACGCTCGGTTATCAACCACTCACGGCTACTACTAAATATAAGGTAAAACTTTATAAATCGGTTTTTCATGGTGTTCCTTTAAAAACAATTCTGTTTTTTGTTGTCTTAGCTGTTTAAAACCTCGACCTAGTAGTTACTTCCATACTAATAATAAAGAGGTGAAGAAGGTTTGCTTTTAGGCTAATGGCCGAAACTATTAATCCGATTTCAAATATTATTTCACTGATGTACTTTCAGAATGAACACAAGCTATTTTAAATATTCATTAGTAGTTAGTACATCCGTGCAAAGCCGGGACGCTGCTAGTAATATTATATCGATATAACGTTTTTTATATCGAATTCCCGAAGTGTAGACTGTCTTTTAGAATGAACCTATGCAAGATCCTTTTAAATAAAGCCAAAGTGGCGTCATTCCCAGGTACCAAAGAAGAGCCAGTTCTCTCTAAAGCGCAAGAAGAGTAAGGACGACCTGGATATGGGCGACCTCGTTTGCCCGCTCGTCGACGACTGCTCAGGTGACATGCCCACATCGCCAGTAAGTCGCCTCACTAACCACACTAATTACTTCTACAACCTTTATTGGACTTATACACTATCTCAGATTCTCTTACAATAATCAAAATGCCAGAGCTATGTGCGCCAGAATATAGTAAAACAATATTAAAACCTAAAGTTAAACCTTAGTGGTTTTTAGATACTAATATACCTTTTCATATTTATTATTGTTTTAACGGTAAATAAATTTAAAAAAAAACTACTGAGCCGTAGTCACACAGTCAAAGCTTTTATTTCGATTCAAGTAATATATTGTGATTTTTTTTATGGCGATCAATTTTGTTTCGCAACAAGGGACTTTTCGCAACAACCCCTGCAAAACCTGCCAGTATGTGATGTATATTTGTTTTTTAAAAACCCTATTTTTATAGATAAGAGGATCACAATTCGGAATACTACAGACTTTAAATAAGTATGCAGTCCAACTCAGGTTGTTTAAGATGGTGGAAATTCAAAAGTGGTGTACTAAATACCTACACTATGCGATTTAGGAGAGCCTTTTATGAATGCACTACAATTTCGCGATTTGAATATCAGTTTGAATTTCAACCTCTGGAATCTTTGCTTTTAGATGGTTTTTTTTTATTGTGGTTCACTGTATATTTTTGCACGAAAGCACAAAACTCTTGGTGTGGGTGTTTAACAAAATTAAACTGGGTGGGTTTTGGCCGCTATTGTACATTACTGGTGTGGTTTTGGTTTGGTTAAGTTGAGAAGCAAGAAAACAAATGAAGACATAAATTGATATGAGCTTCTCTAGCACTATTGTGTACTTGGAATGCGGTAAGTTTAATTAGATATTTTGCACTAAATGGGTCTAAAATGGTCACTACAATATTTAAGTCGAGTATATAAATATATTCGTGATTCATATTCCTCAACCGAGATTCGCTGAGAAAAATGAATCGTTTGAGAGGCCATTTTATACCCTGTATATTTTACATTTACTTTACTCAACCCTGTATTTTATACTTAAGTTCATTTTCAATTGACAGACGATGAGAGTAAAATCAGCGGCAGCGGGCGTCACCTCGGGTGTCTCTCCCCCGCATGACGAAAGCCGAGGGCATTAGCTTCGTAAACCATTGAAGAGTTTGTATAAAACAGTCGTAGAGATTATCTTACCATCTCACCAGTGTACTGCAAACATGAATTTGTTTCGCATGGAAGTGAAATTTATCTTCGAGTTAGAACGACTAAATACAAACAGTATTTGAAGAACTTTATGATAAGTATTTGGCAGCACTTTTGACTAACGTTTAATTTATTTATTTTAATATATTTGGCGCTATACGATCTTAAATCAAAATTAGGTGTGACTCTATTTAAAATCAGCTACGAGTCAGGGAATGTTTTATGTAACTCCTGGCTTTATCTACTTTTAGTTCCAGAAAATACGGGTTACAATCTACAGTTGTAAACGGGAACAAAATATTATAAGGAAATAGTGGTAACCAACACTCGACAAATAATTGTAAGATAATGTTTTGTCAAAAACTAATTTTAATGTAAAGCTTTACTATCATCTTCGTGTTAATTTCAAGCTCAAATAAAGAAAAAGCTAATAAGAAAGTACTACAATAAAATTTCATCCAGTTTGATGTTTTTTGGTTTACTATAAAAATCTTAAGCTCAAATATACAACTGAATAATAATCCAAAGCACAATGCAGAATTGGTGCTAAATTGGGACATAATCAAGAAAAATAAGTATAAGTTCCAATAGAATTCCCTCAGAGGAAATTCATATTGATAAAAAATATTTAAATAAATATTATTCGAGCTTTAACTGCCAAAATAAAGTTTGTTGAAAGTAGATTTTAATAAGCTCTTAAACGTTAATATATTAATTATTAATACATATTTAAATTATCTTTAGTTTTATAGCAAGTTTTAAATAACAGTTAATATAGTAAAGTTAATGAGAGAAAAAAGTATTGTGGAGCGTGTTATTGAAGATTATTATAATGTTAAAAACAGAAAACAATAGACATTCCACGATTTCAAAAAAAGAGTTCGAAATTTTCATATGCAGACTGTAAATATTAAATGGAAAAACAACAATGAAAGTAGTAAACGTTTACACATGAAAAAAATGTGAGTATTATTACCAGCTTGTATATACGAGAGGCTTAGCTCCGAAAACTATAACACTACTTAAATACTTGGAAGCGTATTGAGCTACAAACATTTACAACGAGTTGTATCATCAGTGAAGTATTTAGTTGAATTTACAAAAGTGCAATATTGTCTCCATATCCTTTTAAACCCACCAGTACTTAACACATGTATGACAAATAAGTAGCTTGTTAGGAATCGACTGAACGCCGACAATATTATTCTGGTCTTGTTTCTGTAGCTACAAGTTTTCAAGTAGATATTGTAACAATTTACAAATAGATTTATTAATGTTTGGACGTTGAGACTAAATGTCGCTATGTTCATTGTTAGCATTTGACGAATGTATTTATTATAATAGTTATAAGATGAAATGCACCTGGGTTTCTGGGAAATCGCAGACGACAAACTAATTATAAAATGATATTAAAACACAAAATGGCCGCTTATTCTATTAATTTTTTAAGGAACAAGAGAAATATAAGCTTAATTTCAATGAACAATATTTGCTTTTTAACTGTTTGTTCAAGATCAGTCATTTGCGATTGTCCTGGTAAATGTTTGTATAGTTGTATCAGAATTTATGTAAGATTTTGCAGGTTCATTCATTGTTATTGATGCGCACAACTACAGCTAGGAATTGTTTTCTCCCGCATTTTTTGATAATTATACACATTTTAAATCATGTTAAATATTCACAACCCTGTTCCTAAATATTGTGCCAATATCATACATTTATTGTAGCATTTTGAGATAGTCCCTGTCTTCCATAGCTTTGTAATTTACCTGTAAGATGGTCACCGATCTAATATCATAAAACAATAAAGCCTTTGTACAATAATGTATTAATAATTTTTACAATACTTTAATAAAAAAAATGTAAAAGTTAATAAATACTGAATGAACACAATTATTGATTTTGATTTTATTATTCTTCCTGCTTGAACAACTGTTGGGATCTTGGATATGAAGTTTCAACATTTTTCAAAACTTTTAGACCCTCTGTAACAAATGTAAATACATCGTTACGAAACGTTTCTAGGATGATCAAGTTTTAATAGATTCACCAACTATAAATAATGGTGTTACCTGGATAGTTTTTTGCTGGATATGATAGCTATTATTAACGCGTTCACTGCCT
Organism: Xanthorhoe spadicearia; assembly: GCA_947086425.1. Taxonomy (NCBI): domain Eukaryota; kingdom Metazoa; phylum Arthropoda; class Insecta; order Lepidoptera; family Geometridae; genus Xanthorhoe; species Xanthorhoe spadicearia. Next base: position 8,343,470 of record OX352199.1, read on the forward strand.
TTTGACATACATTGTCTAGTTGCGAGGTTTTGGGCCGGGAATGGATTAAAAGTTAGACCCATTAGAAGTGAAATTCGTGTGATGGCCTAACCCAATTCCCACTATACAGGAGAAAGGAATATAAAACCGACCTTTAGCGCGTCCTTTCCGCCTTAGCTCCGCAATCCTCTCGACTTCGCTTTCCTCTTCTGCGTCTTTCTCTCTCTTCTGCGTGTCTTCCATCGCCTGCTTCAATAGAGATTCTTCTAGGAACGTTAGTTCTGGAACCATACATTATTTTCTTTAGAGACCGCAAAAGCGTCATGTTATATCAACCCTGCTGTTTTTATGCTAGGTTTTTATTCTAACTGAACTAACGATCCAATTTAAAGGAAGACATAAAAAATATTTTATGTTTGGACTTATGAACATATGAACCACCAATTAAATACTACTATTTACAGATAGTGGTAGTTACGTTTTGTTACACACACAACATACAATCTGTGGTAGGTACACCACAGATAGTAGTTGTGTAACAAAACGTTACGTATTTTCAACGTATTCAGTACGTAGGTAGGTTTGGACGTACCCGAGCTTACGTATGTACTCACTTATCGATAGTATCAAATAAATTACATGCTGCACGGCTAGGTTTACCTGCTAGCTAGGGTACCCTGCGTTACATCCAAAAGTAGGTGCAAATCTTAAAAAATGATAACTAACTAGTGAGTCGTGGGTCCGTTCCAATCCAAGCGCCGTTGAAGATGCTAACGGCCGTCGGTCTCGCCTTCGCCTCGGGCTCCATCAGCTGCGTCACCTGCTGCTTGCACTCAGTAGACAGCTGGTTCACTATGCTCGTGCGGAACCGCCATTTGCGCATTACCTGGAAATATCACTTTATGGTCACTCATATCAAAGAGCTGTTGCACAACCGGCTTTAGATTTATATATGTATTTGTTGACTTATACGGTTTCAATTCATTAACCTGTTTCTCGTAAAGCTTCTTGACAGAAGTCTCGTTGAACGGCAGAGCTTTATTGAGCATCGTATACAGAATGATTCCCACCGACCACATATCCGCTTGTTTCGGTAGATAAGGCACACCTTTCAACACCTCAGGCGCCGCGTACGAGAGCGAACCGCAATACGTCTCACTCAAAACATCTCGATCTCTCTGCTTCACGTTACGCGCGAAACCGAAATCAGTTATCTTTACATTATAATTTGCAGTTATCAATACGTTCTCGCACTTCAAGTCTCGATGAGCAATGTTCAATGTATGAAGGTAGTGCAGACCAGAGATCATCTGTCTCATCCACAGCCGACTCTGGTTTTCTGGTACAGCGCCGTTTTGCGTCAAAAAGTCTAGCAAGTCCCCATTTTCCGCGAAACGGAGGAAGATGAAGTATTTGGCGCGTCTTTGGAATATGTTGGATACGTGGACGATGTGAGGGTGGTTTATTCGGATCAGGACATCGAGCTCTCGTGGAAGAAACTTTGTAAGGTAGTCTCGCGGCGCTTGCGCCGTGTCTATCACTTTGCATGCCATTATCGAGTGCCGCGTTTCGTCGACCATGTGGGTCGCTTTGTAAACCTGCAATATATACCAAGTTACACACATTTTTATGATAGTATTTCATTTTAAATTGTACCATAATTACCTTAGCATACGAGCCTTCTCCGATTATTTTCTCCAGAAGGAAACCCTTCTCTTGCAACACAGCTATGTCAGACTGTGTTGTGCTAAGATCTACTTTTTCGGTCGCCGGACCCATTTATACGGCATTACTATTTCATTTTCACTTTTATTGAGTACATAGTGACATGGTGTACATTTGTTATTTTAAATTTACAAAAGGATTTCACATTATTTTTATTGTTGTTATTGTGGGAACGTCTAGCACGTCACATTGGCATTTTATTTTTTTGGTTGTCATTGATTTAATAGATCCCAAGGACGAAGTTTGCATTTGATCACCAACCATAGAGCAATCTTGCCGCCTTCGCAGACCTCAGATTACAGAAGTTTGAAGAGAAGACGCATGGAAGATAATTGCTCTGAGACGCAGACAGTCCAACACCAACAATATTTTTCGTAAGTATATTAATTTCTTCTCATCTCTTTAGGTCGCTGTAAGAAACATGATCTTATATTACTAATCGCAGCATCGCTGTGATTACTCTTTATTTTAAAGGGTCAGATTAATGATCAAAATACATTTTAAAGCATAATATGCAATAGGTACCTAAAAGTTCCCACCAAATGAGTTCTGCGAAAATAGGGCACACAGAAAGTTCCACATATAACATTGTAGTATAGGTATAATCACCATGTGGACGTAGACGCCATTTCGCACGCGTTCTTCACTATAGAGGTGTTAGGCAGGGCTATGTCCTTATCAGATTTGCCCTGATCGGTTCCTTCAAACATTTTCTGCAGCGCGTTTCTTTCTTCGCGCGCTTTTTTGTAAGCCAGTGTTTCTTGTGGCGTCCATTCTGTGAAGAGTAAACTTTTTATATTTCGCCATAAACTGAGGTGTCATATAAATTTGCGCTAGGCTCTAGAAAAGGAAATAAAAGTTAGAAGAATTTTACCTAACAACCGTGAATCCATTGAGATCCATTCATTACTGATAATCTGATCAATTTTAATCCGATTCTGATTATTTGGCTCCAGCATATGCGCTACCATTCTCTTACAATTCTCCGACAGTGTATCGACATATCGCGATCTCCACTTCCAGTTTTTATTGATTTGCGCTTGATACAACTGTTTTATATGTTTATCTTCGAACGGCATAGCCCTATTTAGCATAACATACACGACTATTCCCAAAGACCAGACGTCGGTAGGTTTAGGGAAGTATGGCGCGCCTTGCAGTATCTCCGGAGCTGTGTATGAAAGGGAGCCACAGAACGTTTCGCTTCGTATATCCCTGAATTTCTTGTCTACGCACATGCGAGCGAAACCAAAGTCTGAGAGCTTCGCGTTCTGATTGGCTGTTAGCAATACATTCTCGCATTTGATGTCTCTGTGTGCTATTTCGAGCTCGTGCATGTATTGCACTGCTAGGGCTAGTTGTCTTGTCCATATTCTTGCTTGGTCTTCTGGTACGGCACCCTTTAATTTATTACAATCTTTTTAGAGACATTTTCATTAATAAATGAGTGAGCTACCTTCTAAAGTAAAAAGCATAGTTTTTTTTGCCTAGGTACAAGTTTCCGGATGATAATTTTAACGATTGGTAAATCTACTAACCTTCTGTAGAATATGTTCCAATAGATCCCCATGTTCCATATATCGCATAAATATAAAATACTTATACCGCCTTTGAAAGATGCTATGCGTGTGCACCAGGTGTGGATGGTTTAGTTTTATGAGCATATCTATTTCTCTCGGAAGGAACTTCTTAACGAAATCTTTGGGCGCTGTGTTTGTGTCGATGACTTTACACGCTAGCACTGATAGCTTGTCGTTCTTGTTTGGATTTCTGTATTCTGATAAATACACCTGAAGAGTAATAAATAAAATTAACTGTGCGGCTTATGTTTCCAGCCACACAAGACGATCACAAAATATTGAGTTTGCCAGTGATCTGAAAATGCGAAGCTTTAGCTTATTAACAGTTCGTAACAAACTATACTAAAAAATCTTGTAACTAGGTACTAGAAAAAACACGGAATTTTAAAATACCTTCGCATAAGACCCTTCGTTCACTTTCTTTATCATTTTATATCCTCTAGTCGCGAGAGTCAACTGCTCGGATCCGGAAAGTTTCAATTCTTCCTCGATATGATGAAGCTGCTGTTATATTAAAAAAATAATATTAAAACACTTTCCCACAAAAAATTAACTTTAAACAAGACAGCGTAAATTAATTAAAAATAGAAAACTCACTTTGGCTTTCCCCTCCATCTACTTACTCAACCTTATTCTGTTTAGCTGATAGATTAGCCAAAGATTTTATCCTTTCACTGGCCTGAAATTGAAAAAATATAAAAGTACAAAATAAACAGATATATATCTATATCTCAACATCTACTGTATTTCTCACGTGCTAAAAATGTAATTACCCTGTAAGCAGATTCTCTTTGTGGTCCTTGTAATATATCTCCTTGCCGTTTAGGAGGGTTCCTGTGGGAATCGGAGAGCCGCCGGCGATCCTCCTTGGCTTTTTTCAGAGCTGCAGTTTCTACTGCGTTTAAAGCTAGAACGATTAAAAAATGGAAAGTGCCAATTAAACATGCATTGCAAATTAATAGCAACTATTTAAGTCCCAGGTCTTTTCATTATTTCTCGTAAGTCGCCAACTCTGGTAACGGAGTTTTTAGGCCCCCTCAAGGCCTCCGTCATGGCTTAACGACTTTAAAAGCCTTTTCTAAAGTTGAGATATGCGTGCGTGTTCGTAATCTTTTTTTCTTCAAAACAAATTACTGGGTACCTAAGTAGATGACTAGATCGATCTGTCGTAATTTTTATTGCAACTCTTCATACAACGTAGGTCAAAACAACGTAGTGTTCCTGATACTCGTACAAGCCTATATAAAATATCCACTAGCAAAAGCAAAAGGAAAATGTTGAAACTCACTAGTAAGTCTACTGTCCATAGCAATCCACTCGCTAGTGAGTATCTGCGTGGCGTTGTGCCGCATACCGGGGTCAGGCTCCAATAAGTACTTCACCACAGTCTTGCACTCCAAAGAGATGGCGCTAGCCACTCGCGACCTAAACCGATACTTCTTTCCCATTTGCTGCTCATACAGTTTACGCATCCGCGTATCGTCAAACGGCATGGACTTATTCAGCATAACAAATAGCACCACTCCCAACGACCATAGGTCGGTCGGCTTGGGCAAGTAAGGCTTTCCTCGCAATATTTCCGGCGCGGCGTACGACATAGACCCGCAGTAGGTTTCGCTGTAAACCGGCTGGTCGTCCTCATCGACACAGAACCGAGAAAATCCAAAATCTGAAATCTTTACGTTAAAATTGGCTGTCAGCAATACGTTCTCGCATTTGATGTCGCGATGGGTGATCTCCAGCTCGTGTAGGTATTGTAATCCAAGCGCGAGCTGCCTCATCCAAACACGACACTGATTCTCAGAAACGCAGCCGTTTTTCAATATGTAGCCCAGCAAGTCTCCGTTTTCAGTGTATCGCATAAAAATATAGTATTTTGTTTTTCTTTGGAAAATGCTGTGGATGTGAATCAAGTGCGGGTGGTTCAAACGTATGAGGACGTCGATCTCTCTCGGTAAGAACTTGACGACAAAATCTTTAGGAGCTTTCGACGTCTCGATTATCTTGCAGGCTAGGGAAACTTTGTGGTTATCTTTAGAACTGTATTCGGTTAAATAAACCTGAAAAATAGGAGACAGATTAGACGGTAAACTAGGTATCGAGTATATTCACGTCACTATCTAGTCAAATATTAAGGGACGGACACCTATGGATAATAATACTTGACTTCGATTCTTGCTCAGTTCTCATCAAAAAAAAAACTAGGAAACTTGGTCGCACAAAAAATCTATAAACTTCACTGCTCATTTCACGTGGATCAAATGCCTTAAACTGATCCGCTGATACCTTAGCGTAAGCACCTTCCCCTACGAACTTTATCAACTTATATCCCTTGGTATTCAAAGTATTTTCTTCGGATTGAGAGGATTTCAGTTCGGTCATGATAAGTCGAGCGTGTGTCTAAGGAGCCACTCGAGCGCGCGTTCCAACGGCCACAGTCGTGAGGTCGGCCGGCTCGCATTCTCGGAAACTCCAAGCATTTTTTTTATTTTCTTCAGTTTACATCACGGGAATTTATTTACATACCGCCGATAGGAATTGACAAATGTCACTGTGACATCACTATTCTTCTAAATGAGCTGAAGAAAGTTCGGTAGAAAGTAGAATTCAACTAGAAGAAAAAACTTATTTCAAAGAAGTATGACTAACTGCGCACCTGCACAGTTTGCCAAACTTCTTTTTTTTAACCCAAAAAGAATATAACCACGTAGCGCTCATTTACGAACTTTATTAAAATCCCCATCGTAGCTCAGCATATTCAGATTGGCCCATCGAGAAGATGATTGCTCTGAGGCCCATCGTATTCAATATTTTATGACTGCCATAGTCATTAAATCTTTGAATCAAAAGAGTGAAAAAACATCACATTATATTACAACGTTTTATTTTCAACTTAAAAAAATTATAATTTGCACTAATAATTTAACACACCTACAGTTCCAAATGTTTCTTTTTCAAAAACTCGCCAGCCAACGATATCCTTTGTAAGAACGAGGGCGCTGGTGTGAAAAGCAGCTCATACTTTTCTGTATCAGGATGATCGGGGTACCGTTTCTCCTTTCTAATCCTCTCTAGCATTCTCTGTGGCTCACATTTAGGTTTCGTCTTCCAATCATTGTTAAGAAAATCTTGTATAACTTTTGGCAGTAGTTTGAAAGCATTTTTCGTCCGCGATGTGCTGGGTAGAGTTATATCGTCCGGTGGTTGTGCGACGATTATATCATCGACTTCTACTTTCGATTCCTTTGACTCGATTACTCCTTCTGTACTATTATAGTTACTATAGTCAACCTGTTCTTTCTCTTTCAGCGACTCGTTTAAGGTTTCTCTCTCAGTACCATCGATATTTACATATCCAGTTCGTGTCTCCGTCTTTATCAACACTTGAGTTTCAGTCTTTTGTTCGTCTTTGGTGTTTTCGGTGCTTGCGTCGCTGTTTATTTCATTTTGAGTTTTATCATCAGTGGTGTTAGTTTCATTCTTCTGTTGCGATGCTTCGAGCATGGTCATGAAGCGTAGGTTTTCTTCTTCCTCTAGGATCTGATATACTCTGTGCACTTCGCTGACGTTAATCCTAAAACAAAAGGTTCCATTAAAAAGGTACAATCATTAACTTACTATCTTATGAAAATCAGTCCATAATTGATGAAATAATTAAACATAAAAAACAGGTAAGTTACTTCTCCATCTTTTTTGATATCGGTTAAAATAGAAGAAATTCCATATGAAATAATACCTGTAGCGATATGGTTTTTTATTGTTTGAACTTGCTTAACCCCCGGTTCCTATAACAAACTAACGGATGTCCGTAGGACTTTCTCCATAGCAACGTTGTTATCTGTCAAAAAGTTTCATACATTTTTTGTTGAAATAACAACGTTGCTATGGTGATGGACCTACGAACATCCGTTAGTTTGTTATAGGAACCGGGGGTTAGACAACCTAGGCTCTTGAAGTAAGAAGGAACTTGCAATCTATTATACCTGGAGTGTCATAGTTATGATGATTTTTTAGGATTTAACTCACCCGCGTTTAGACTCATGGCAGCAATACAACATGGTCGGGTCTATGGGATGCGCCTCCGTATTGAATATATACCCTCCGAGATCTACAATACATTCTCCATTGGGCGTGTCTATAACTGTGCCGTGTACACCCGGGTTATGTATGAAGTTATCCGGATCGAAGAGGAGATAGAGGTACTTGGTAGTTTCTGCGAGGAAGAAGGATTCCATGCGGTCTTCTTTGCGATGATCGCGGACATCTTTTATCTGGAAAGAAATAGTAGTAAGAAAGGTTGTTAGTTTTTTTCTTAGATAGCATACGCCAAACATGTAGGTGTAGCAATCCCCAGGGACTGAATAGCCGGAAAATAAAGATACCCTTTAGCGGTAGACATAGATTACAGCAGTAATATTATAGATTACGGCAGTAATATGATGGATAGCGGTGAACATAGATTACGACCGTAATATGACGGATAGCTGTGGACATAGATTACGTCAGTGATATGACGGATAGGGTTGGATGTACAGTACAATATTACGGATAGCGGTGAACATAGATTACGGCGGTAAAATGACGGATTACGTTTTGAATTAATTGATTTGATTTGTCTTTTATTTCTTTCGTTTATAGGTACTAACCGTGGCATATCCGCACGGCGTCCGCGCGCTGTGCTGTATACTCCTCAGAATATCCTCTCCCATCTGCAGCAGTATCGGATCTCTTGTATCCCTATACAGGTACATAATGGACTCTATAAGCTCTGGTCGTAAGGGATAACTCTCTCTAGCAGCCGATGCCTCGCCGGTACCGAGGTTGTATACTTCGGGCGTGAAGCCGTATTGTCGCCACACGCTGTGGTAGTTGTGGATTATACGCATCGCTGTGTCGCTTTCACCTGGAAGTAACGATGAATCATAAACCTTATTATGATGATAACATATCATCATAATCAATTTTAACCCACTGCTTGGCATTGGCCTGTTTTCGTGATTGCCATTCGCCTCGCCTACTTCGCATACTTCGCACGGTAACGCATGGATTGACGAGCCCAAACAACTCACAAAACTGCGGCATTTCAATGATACACCGGTGAGCTTTACCGCCGCCGTAAGAACGCTGGTTTTACTCGTATATCGATCAAGGCCTAAATGACGATGAACTTACCAATAAGGCTCAGTAGTCCTGGCCAGTAGGCCTCTAGCGACTGGAAGACGGGCAGGGTCACGTGACCTCGCAACATCGTCGCCCACACGAACCAATCGTCCTTCTTCAGGTAACGCTCGATTGATTGACGAGCCTCGACGAACATACACATTAGTTCGGGACGCTCCAGTAATATTGCACCTAGGAACGAAAAAGATTCTTAAATCAGGGTTTCTTGGGAGGTAAACATAAAAAAAAACTCAGGGCTTTGCATCTATAGTAGATTTATACAGCGTCAGGAGGCAATCTTTGCCTACACTTAACGGTACACCATAGTGCCTGGGACATTGTTGTGATGGAATAGCCCAGCACCTAAACCACCCTCTCAGCATAGCCGGCCATATCCACAGGAAAGACAATGGTCAATACGTGTGGGGCTGACCAGCCGCGGGTTTCCTCACGATGTTTTCTTTTTCTTCACCGTATAGCTCGTTATAGCATCGATGCTTTACCTTTAACCAAATACTCGTAGTATGAGTCGACACCGCCGCCGATGCCGGCGTCCTGCGCTGTCCACCGGCCGCTCATCACGTCGATGTGGTTGCCGAGCAGACCGATCGGAGACTTGTGGTGGTACAGAGCTTTCAACGCATTATACGCCACCTGGAAATAGTGTATGGTATTGAAAGTTTTCTCTACGCTGTGGCACTCGAATGAATCTGCATTCCTTACGATCGGTGTTGTAGCTTCAATAAAAAGTGCGGGTAGTTTTTAAAAATTAGCAATTAAGTATTGTAATATGTTCTGCAAAATGTTTTCTTTCCCGACAAAATTGTCGAAACCTGTTAAATGCATGCTTAGTATTATTTCTCATGTAAGTGAAATTGTATTTCTTTATGAGAAAATAAATTCTTTAACCAGAAAGTTGGGTATGGCAGAATAAACATCTGAGGTTTCCACTTTACTGTAGTATTGATACTATTATTACACAAGTACCAGCCACCTAGCATTTAGGCATCCAGCTGCATGCTACTTAGCACTAGGTGGAGTTACATAATATTGATTGCAGGCACGACCTAAACCACAGAATAAAGTGCCTAAACGCCGCTAGGTGGCGCCCCGCAAAAATCAAACACCAAAAATAGCCCGACGAAATAAGAAGGAGCCATTTCAATGTTCGAGATGAGGTATCTGTGCTTATGAAATCTGTGGTATAACAAAATGTATGAGGATCCAGAGTAGCCTGATAACTTACATGAACTAATAATTTCATACATTTGAAATATTTGACCCTTTAGCGAGAAAATCTTACCTCTTCATACAAAGGATCTCCAGTCAATCGACTCAGTGTACCAAACTCTATAATAAATGTCCCCACTCCAGCGGTACATGTGACACTGGTCTCACCTGTTGGCACTCCAGACCTACAATTAATTAAATCATATTTAATGTCCATTAATTGATTAACATATATCAATGAGCTCATGTATTTTCCGCTCACCCGCGTAAGTCCCGTTCCCGCGCGAATATTAAAAGTAGGGATAAAAAGTAGCCTATGTGTTAATCCAGGGTATCACCTATCTACATACCAAATTTTAACCAAATCGGCCGTTTTTGCGTGAAAGAACATACAATAACAAACATACATACAGTCTCACAAACTATCACATTTATAATATTAGTAGGATAGTAGGATCTTAACAACTGAAACTTCTTGGATTCTTGGTCACTTCTTGGATGGGTGACCGCAAGTGGCAATATTATCTGAGCGCTTCCGTGCTTCGGAGGGCACGTTAAATTGTCGGTCCCGGCTTTTAAAAGTCGTTAAGCCATGACGGAGGCCTTTAGGCGGCCTAAAAACTCCGTCACCAGAGTTGGCCACTTGCTCATACGAAGGAAGGAAGGAAGGAACAACTGAAAATTTCTAACCAGTCTACAAAACGTGGGCATGATTATAAGCAATAGATAAGTTTGCTACCTGAAGTTAATGGTCCCATATGGCATGCCTGTAGTGGTGTCAAATGCTGGTATCAATCTCTGGGCAACATCTTCAGCCAACCTGAGCAGAGGACCATTGCATGGCCAGCCTGGTTCTAGTTTCATACCAGTTCTGAAAAAAATAGCCTGAAGAATCAAAAAGTAAAATCATCCTTAAAATCGCCTACTGTGCAGCTTTTCCCCTCAGCGTTCCTTTTTCGTGGCGTGACCTATACCTTTATGTTGTTCTGACAGGTACCATGTTGAACTGGACAACTCATCACTTTTATGTCACACACATAAATGTAAATAGTGATGAAGTAAGTATACCAACTGCTACATTCTGTTTCATGTCTGTGATGTATGACAGTTGTAGGTATTCATAGAAACATAATTGTAAGTAGTGGGTAGATTATATTTTAGTTTAGTTAATTATTAGTGTGGTTTGCTACTTAGCTCATTAAACAGATTTACATAAATCTAGACTTTTATTGAACATATCAATGTCTGTTGATAGAGTAACCTACATTTTTATTTTATTAGTAAAACTAAAAGTAAATCTTGGGATTTGAATCTGAGTATTTAATTTGCAAAATGACTTTGGGTAACTTTCAAAGTAAAGATCTTACACTTACCTATGTGAGAGCAAATGAGCACTCAACAACCCTCCAATAATTCTTATATTAGTCTCAAAGACCGACACATTGATGTCTGCATCAAAATTCTTTCTTTGCAGCACAATATCCACAACTCTGTTGAACTCGGTATTGTTTCCCATGATGGCTAGGGTGTCAAGAGCATCTATGAGTGTGAGGGAATAGCTTCCCCAAGTGTCAACACCGTCGCAACTTATTGGCCGCAATTCATCATACGGGTATGCATAGCGGAGGTAGCTGTCATATGCATGCTGGAACATAGCTCTTACTTCCTCCCTGAAAATGAAGACATGAATGTAGGTAAGAATGGAAGAAAATGACAATTAGAAGGTAAAATACCGTTCTATAAGACAGACTGACAGGCTGTTTTAATTTTATATTGGCTTTTTACTATATCGGTTGGACAGATACAGAGAAATACATGAGTTTACGTCGTATTCTATTGAAAATAATATTTTTCCTTTACCTGAGTCTGATGATGTCGGCTTTCTTATAAACTCTTACGGTAAGACCTGAATCACAACCATAGCACAGCAGTGCAAAAATTGTAATTAGCTTATTTTTATCCATCATAAAGTCATCAACTATTCTAATTTAATTAATAATTATGTTACAAACATCCAACATTGTTTGGTTTTAATTCGGCTTTTCGGCTGTTTTCTTTTAGTGCAGTGTGTGTGTGTGTGTGTGTGTGTGTGTGGTGTGCAGTGTAAGAACGACATTTGATAGAATAAGAAAAGGACCTTACAACCATGCCAATAGAAATCTTTTTACGGCAGCAGGTAATTGACAACTGACAAAATGATGTGTCAAAAACAGGTGTTCCTAGAGTTTTTTTATGGTTTGGTTTGGATTATAAACTTTTGATCCTCATTGTTGAATGAGTTTTGATGAAGTTTTTCGAAGTTTTTATGCCACCGTGCCACAACGAAATAAAATATACAGCAATATCCATATCGTCTCCTTACACTGCAATACAATGCTATTAACAGATTTATAATTAAAATATTAGTTTTATTACACAAAAGTTAGAATGTGAATGGTTTCATTCATTAAATTAAAAAGTTTATAAATTTCATAGTTTAAGCCAGTCCTCTTATTGGTCAAATTTTAAAAACCATAGAGTTGTAGAGCAATGTAAACTGCAAGGCGAGCAACAGGCAACAGCTGAATGAAAATGCTAAAATGTCTGTTGTCCGTTGACGCCACAAAAGCGTTTGTTGGGGGTGAATTTGGATTTACAAACTGCACGTTTTCAAAACTACACTCAATTTATTGCTAAAAATGTGCGGCGTTTCAAATATATATTACCGGTGATTCATAATTCAACATCGGTTGCCACATTGCAAACGCGTAGTCCGCGTTTTTGCTGATCTGGTATTTTGTTAGTTGTTTACGGAAGAAGCAGGGACAATGGCATTCAGAATTCACGAAGATCAAGAAAACGGTTCACTGGCTATGAGGAAGGAAGCAGACATATTCTCGGCGAACCAGCGCCGCGCCCTCGGAGACCTCAGCCAGTTCGCATGTAATCAGAACCGGGGCGGCAAACTTGTAAGTAATTTGTTTGGTTACTTTTGTGACTGTCTAAGCTTTCTTCATTACTTATTTAATGTATTTTAGGCTGGTTTGACCAATGTGACGTGTAAAATACAAGATGAGAACAGGACGGTTCGTCAGATAAAAAACGAGAAGAACATCGTGCCCCCCGTAGCGCAGTTTCGCGCCTTCAGCGTATACGAGGACAAGCCCTCGGAGGCTGAAGTGAAGAAACGAGAGCCGACCTTCAAACCTTTTGTGGCTAAAGAGACGGCCAGGAAGGACAGCCTGTTTGTTAACAATGTTGAAAACACAAAAGTGCTCTGTGCCAAGATTGAGAAACAGCCAGATCGGCCGAAAGAAGCTCCCCCTCTGCGGTAAGTAGATAACCTCATTCTTAGATTTGATGAATGTGTTATAATTTAATAGCTGATTTGTAACTCAATCTAGGTCAGGAGATCATTGATTTGGTAGTGAAGGTCATAAATCAAGCTTAGTAAGGTTACTTACTATGATGTCACTTCTCTTGTTAGGCTGTATGTGAGAAGAAAAATTATGAGCCATTAACAATTTTTGCAACAATCCCAAATATGATTTACTATTCTTGAATAACTACTAAATGATTTAAAAAAAGAAATCAACAGTCTTCTGCAACCTTCTAATTCGGCCTCAGCTTGTATTTGAATATGAACATTGTCAAGTGCAAGTGTATGAAATTCACAGGCAACCATTACAAGAAAAGAAAGATGTTGTTCTTGAATCACCGATGTCCGTCGGAGACTCGAGTGTCCTCTCCATGTCCGTATCCAAGAACGACAGTCTGCTTGACGAGGACACAACCACCGCTACAACTGACAGGGAGATGTTCTTCCATGTTGTAGAATACCGTCAGGATATCTATGAGTACATGAGAGAAATTGAGGTCAGTTATCATTTCTTTTACAAGGTTTAAAAGAGTTGAACATACATAGTTATTTATTCATATAGTCTTTTTAATAAAGAGCTGTCAATTTACATAGGTTTAAAGAATTAGGTTTTTTTGAAAGCAACAGATTTAATATCCATTTTAGCAATAGGTTTACTGGTCCAATATGCTGGTTGGAATGGAACTGGCCTGTTTACCTACTCATCCGTCTACATTGGTCTTCATTGGTGTTACGCTGCGCTTAACGATCCGCGGTATCCATTACATCTCCATACAAAGCATAATTATAAACATAAATAACTGAAATAGTGTTACTTATCCACAGAGCAAGAACCGTCCGAAACCCCGCTACATGCGTCAACAGCCCGACATCACGCATCTCATGCGCTCCATCCTCGTTGATTGGCTGGTGGAAGTGTGCGACGAGTACAACCAACAGAGCGAGACGCTGCATCTCGCCGTCTCATACGTGGACCGTTTTCTGTCGTACATGAGTGTAGTGAGGACCAAACTGCAGCTGGTTGGCACAGCGGCTACTTACATCGCCGCGTAAGTTATGTGAATTTCTACTTCTAATCATGTTTAAAGCACTAGGTTTGGCAGGCAAACAAACTGTTAATGTGTCGCATATGCGTACACTATGATATATGAAACTAGCATCACGTCCCGGCTTTGCATGAGTGTTCTAATGAAACTACCAGGATAAAATATCCTTTTAAACATCCCAACAGTCCATTCTACACATTGATGAAAGAATTTTTGAAATCGGCGTAGTAGTTTCGGAGATTACCTCCGTCAAACAAACTAACAAACCAACATTACCTCGTTATAATATTAGTATAGATATGCTCACGTATCTTTTTCTCTCTTTTCCCTCTTCGTCTCTTTTTGTTGGCTGCTGAATCTTGGAATAGTTGAAAGGAGATTTCTCAAAAAAGGTAATATTAACGCAATCAACTATAGATGTTAATTCCATCTAAGTTCCACTTTGGATATAGCATCTTAGATGCATCTGCTCTGCATGGCTATTGCCTAACTTGTTGCAAACGACTATACTATACCTACAATTAAAGAGACAATGTTCCTCAGAAAATACGAAGAAGTGTACCCACCTGAGTTGTCTGAGTTCGTGTACATAACCGACGACACGTACAAGAAGCGCGAAGTGCTGCGCATGGAGCATCTCATCCTGAAGGTGCTGTCCTTCGACCTCTCCACGCCGACCTCGCTCGCATTCCTCTCTCACTACTGCATCACCAACGGACTTTCCAAGAGGACCTTCCATTTGGCTGCGGTAAGTTATCCACGCATTTCTTTTAAGCTATTGCATAGCTTCTAGCGAGGGCCTTCAGCGTGGAGACCGAATCCAGAAATTCCGTAACGAAAACACCTAACGCTGTCACTTTAGTTCAGCAATTCGCCTCTAGGTGGCATGCAATAGCTTTACCGCGGCATTCCCGGAGTGCCACACGTCTTACTGTGCCACGGTTCTATTATGAACTGCTTCTGACGTAAGCTAAAGCGCTGACGTTAAGTTTCGACAGAACCAAAACTGAATTGTTTAAAATACGTCCATGATAAGCCGCCTGGTCCGGAATGAGTTATTTATTTCTTTCCACAGTATATTGGCGAGCTCTGCCTCCTAGAAGCTGATCCGTACCTCCAATACAAACCATCAGTGATCGCCGCGGGCTCCCTCGCCACCGCTCGCCACTGCCTGCTGTGCGAGCGGTGTGCGTGCGACAAGGACGGCACTACCGATACAGTGCAGCCCGCCTGCGCCGCGATCGCCTGGCCTGAAGCTTTAGCCACCAGCGCGGGATACACCTTCGCGGATTTAGAGCCGGTGCTGAAGGAACTAGCTCGCACTCACTCGCACGCCCCACAACAACCTTACCAGGCGATACCCGACAAGTATAAGAGCAACAAGTGAGTTGGAATTTCGAGTTGTAATGTAAAGGGCAAAATATTAGCTGGCCACCTTTAAGTCCGGTTATAATTTTGTATATTTTTATCAACTTGCTTTTATTTTTACTGTTTAATACACATTAAAAAATCTCTCCTGAACTTGTTAGTCCTGTTGTATAAACAGATGTACTCACAATACCAAATACATGTAGAATCTAAGTTAAGTACAGTAATCAATATTCTTACCATCTATCTATTAATTATTTTATTTATTTATTTTATTATACAAATTTATTTATTTTATTTACAAAAAAAATTTATTTATTTATTTTATTTACAAAATTTTTCTATTTAATTATTTTATTATACAAATTAATAAATTCTCCAATTACCCACACATTGTGATTCTAACTAGTTCCATACTTGCAGGTTCGAAGGCGTGTCCGCGATAGAAGCGCGGCCAATGTTCCCTGTTCCGAAGTACCAAGCGCCCGCGCCGGCCAACCCTACCTCCCGCCCCGCGTCTGAATCGCGCAACTGATAGTTCCACTATTTAGCTAGCCAATAACGCACGTTTTACTACTTGAAAACTTGGCCGAGGCAAAATCGACATTGTGTGTATACGTTTGAATTTGTTTTGACTGAATATTTGGTTGATGCAAAATCAATTGTGGTCCACAAGGTCGAATTTGTTTGTGCCAGTAAAACTTCTGTGGCCAAAAAACATCGGTCCAAGGCGCATTTGCCTTATGACTTTGATCTAAGAATCCTACGCGCTTATATGAACTTCATCTTAATATTGTGAAAGTGGCAGATTGATACACTTGAAATAATCAATCTAAAGCTTTGTGTTTTGCTAAGTTATACATACGATTATATGCATTTATGGGAAGAGACTGATAAGGTTTGACAAGTTCTCTGTAAGATCCGACAAGTAATTGCTGAACTTGATAGTATTTAAAAAGTTCTTAGTACAAAATAGACTGCGTTTCGTAATTATATCTAAAATATTTTCACTTGTGTAGTGTGATTTGTTATGCTAGTTTTAGAATTTAACAGTTTCCAATGGAAATAAAATAACTTCTGTATTTTTCTTGTAATGCGGCTATCGGCTTATACATCGCAGCCGTGTTATGTTTACTTCTCTGTTTTTATTCTAATCATCGACCAATGCAATATCTTGCACGTATTTATTTATAAACCTATACTGTGTTCATTCAAATATATTGAAATGGCAACTCCTCCCAAGTAAAACTATTTTTGGCAACGTTTCATTTTATCTTTCACTGGGACCAAGATTGTTATATACTTTAAATTAATTTATTTTCTAAATTACGAAACCTTGAACTGCAGCACCAATTCAATTCCAAGAACACTGAGCATGCGCGAGGAGACGACGCGACTGTGAACGATTTTATGTTCACCTCTTCAAATAAGTTTGTTAGTAAATTATTATTTTTGAGATAAAAGGTATGTTTTAATGTTGATAAGTAGTTTATAATGTAATTTTAATATAATTGATATTTTTCTTCGATTTGTTAACGAAGGAGAATAGAGCCTTTGTAAGGGTAAATTAAATATAATTTAAAATTAATACTAATGCATTTTATTTCAAAACTCAAGTATGTTTGCGAACCCAAATAGAGCAGAACCAGGTGCAAATGTAACTTCTGCGACATTGAGGAATTATTTCCTTCCTGCGATTACATCTAAAGACTAGATTTTGTATCTTGATTAGTCGTAATAAGGTGGTTAATAAATAAGCAGTTATCGCGCCAAGGCAAGCTGCGGTCGAATCTATTTGGAGACGTCTCGTGTCGCATCACTCCCAGAGTCTCGGAGAGTTACTAGGCCATCTAAATACTTGAACACTGACTTTTCTGCATACCAGAACAAAAATCATCAAAATGAGCAAAACATAACTTTTCTCGTATAAAATGAGTACGGTTCGTTCTAAAGTAGGTAGGTCGTCCACTGCATTGATACAAAAAATCCTAATCCTAACATCGAAGGAATTTAATTAGCATTTTAAAATATCAACGGGAGCCTATTCAATCAAAGGAAGATCGACCAGTGCACTCCTACTCATCGATCGCTTCCACAGAAATCCCTTCGCTCCCTTGAACGAACAATGATAACAAACTAAATTAGTTTATGTAGAAAATATACTTTATTAAGACTATTTTATAAAGTGCGAGGTCTGATTTCTATTTTTACAATTTGTACTGTTTCTGTGGAGTTCATTCTTCGTGGACGGTCTTCCGATCAGGAGGGGTGTTTCTCTTGTGTGTAAACGTTTCCTAATTTTTTGCATGTTGGACCTGAAACAATTAAAACATTTTTTATGCTAATTTTCTTTGCTAACTGGTTGATAATGAATTCAAAAGACTTCATTTTATCGTGCCTACTTATATATGCTTAATGTATTCTGTATTAATAAAAGGTGCATATAAAAGTTATGCTCACTTAAAGTGCCCTTGCGAAACTGTTTGCACTTTGCAGTGTAAAAAGTTTACCCGCATAAAACAAATAAAAGTTGATGCTAATTGCGGTTTGTTGCCACCATATTTGAATTTACTGCTGGTGCGCGTGCGCACGGAATCGTAATGTTCCCAGCTGCAGATATTCCTGGTAAATAGAATTAAACTTGCAGCATTTATCGCACTGCACTGCACCGTGCTCCCAGATAACTTACCTACTACTTGACATGACATAGGTACATGAAAGTATGGGCATATTCAACATAAAAAAATGTAACAGATTATATATAGGTAAAATGACGAGGAGGTGATAAAAATAAAGATACTAAATTGGTTGAATGACTGTGTACCTAAAAAAGAAATTTACACGGCCGCCGGGACTAAAAACGATCAAAGACCTACTTTTACCTACTATCCCACTCATTCAAGACCAAACAATTTTCAAATGACTCTATAATTTATTATCCCATAACAGAGGAATAAAGTATACCTAAAGTACCTACCTATCTAAGTCCTTATAAAGCTAACCATCACTGTCTGTGGCTCAGGCTAGCTGTACAAGGTTCATGCATGCGCTGATTCTGTGAAAAGTCGTTACCAAGAAGTTAATCGTCGCCATCACAAATAAGTTGCTAACATAAAAGATTTAAATTCTAAAAGGACATAGCAAAGTTCTCACTGGGATTCTTTACACGTTCATTTCATAGAGATGTAAGATTCTTTGCTATTAAATTATTATTTAGGGATTTTGTTTACGAGTATCTATTTTAGTTGATTTTGTTTTATAAACATTGTAACATTCCCTCCACGGAACTGCGAATGTCTGGCTCATTTGATGGTTCCAGGAAGTTAGTTAGACTACGCAACTGGCAGATTCCCATTTCGACTTCATTTAACCTTCAAACGCACGCCAATGATACCTACCTACCAGCCGCTTCAGTAAGATTCAATTTATCTTATTTGCGAGACGCGAGAGCAAGAAAGATGCACATTATAGGTACCTACCTAAATCCTTTTTTTTGTTTGGTCTGTCGCGAAAACAAGATCGGCGAAATGTGGCAATATACCTAGGTAATAAAATACAAAATAGTATTAGGTACTTACCGTATGTTACTGGCTACCGTAGGTACTATGTGTTAAACCGTAGTACCTACGTACCTAGGTAAGCAATGACGGTTGCAACTTTTTGGCAAAACAACATTTAACATTTTTCAAATTAAGTATAAGATGAAGATCGCAGACCGTAGGGACAGGCAGGACAGACAGATCATTTTTATAAATAACTGCATAGGTAGGTAGGTACCTACTTATTTTTTATTCGTAATCGAGGTAGGTAGGTACCTACCTACCGACCATTATGTAAGTAGCGAGCAAACAATGGTTAACAATTTATTCTAGTTGACTTCTTCCCTACTCGTGATGATTGCATCCGGTCCCTAGCCTAGACCTACACACACTAAATTACCTACAAAGTAGTCTACGCAGTTCACTTCACGCATGCATGAAGTACCTAGGTACCAACTAGCCAGCCGCTTTGACGTTACCAACAGATTGTAAATCATGAAATAAAAACTTGTAGTGTTATGACACCATGCAACAGAACAGAAGTAGCCTCTGCATAAAGAATAGCCTGTAGAAGCAACTTCCGGAGCCCAAAAAGGAAAGGAAATTCACTTGACGATTTGCAATTCAGCACACGAAATCAATATTGTCTGTCGGTGCCGTTCCCACTGCCCACCTATCTGATGTTTGTTATCAAATGCTAATGTGGGACCTGCCCTGCCACTGCCGGTAGGTAGGTAGGTAATCTGCAGGACCTCTGGCAACTAATGTTTCTTTCCGCCTATCTGATAGGCACGCACGGATGCACGGATCACTGTTCTATTGATAGGTCTTATCGTTATCGAGATAAAATAGTTATCCGTGAATGTAGTAGGCACCTAGTACCTAGCAGAATCGGCAAACAAGAATGAAAATTACAAAATTGGTGAGTGTTTCCTTGAAGAAGCTTGTATCCGAAATAGCTAAGCCCCGAAATATATCGACGGACGTCATGATCGCTCGTAAGTTTATGATTTATGAATCAAACAGTTTCGACGGAATCTATTTATTGACTGCGCAAACGTGGTGAGAATGAAAGCTACAAGCCATTTCCTGACGCAAACGAGAAATGGGGTCGGTAGCGCTTTCCTGTGACGTTTTTATGCTAGGACCAGACTTGGGGAATTTCAACCAAATTAGTGACTTTGGGAAGTACCTAAGTAGGTGTAGGTACCTAGTAGACCCACCTACCCTTAACTACGCATCGTATCCACTAAGAGCAATCCAAACATTAAAATTGTGATTGAGCTAAGCTAAACTGAATCGTTTCAACAGTTAGGTGGGTGGGTACATATAGTGCCTATAGCCTAGCCTTCTTTAGGTTTTATCAAATAAGATTTACCAGCTAGGTACCTTACCTACCTATCTCAAGAGTTTGCGTTTAGAATAATACTAATGACGTTGGCTCTACAAGTTTAGAAAAGCTACCAACTTATCGACTCATTCCATTATGTGTGACCGAGCATGGTCACGCACGACTTTCTTAGTAAAAGCATAGTAAAAGACACGACTTGAGAGTAACGTGACCTTAACTGGTTCTATTTTATCTACTTCTATCGAAGGAACACAGTCAGGCGGCGCGTAAGAATATTATTGTCCTGTGAAGTCCGCGCCTAGGTGGGACGAGAAACAGATTCTATCTCGTGGTCCCAGTAATGGGACAAAATAATGAGACCACTAAATTAAATGAATTTTTTTTTTGTTCACTAGTCCCCGTTACGAGTTCGCAATGCCGTAAACGGGGACAAAAAGTTCACCAATCACCGTTGACGGGGATTTCCAACAGGGATTAGTGGAATGCCTGTTTTTCTTTTTCCTTTGGCAACGAAAAGAGAATGAATGAATGAAAAATATTGTTGAATAATATTGTTATATAACACCTTAAATAAAAAATAACAATAAAATATTTTTTTACAACAACAAAGTTAAAAATGCACAATGGGCGGGCGGACTTATCTCTTTAACACGTTGAGTGCGGGACTACTTTGGCATGACTTTCCGCTGGTGCGTTACAGGTCTTATATGATATGTACAAGAGTTAGTCTGGGTGCGGTACATAACATATTAGCCCTGTAAAACGTTTTTTTTCAAATGCCCATAATTTTATGAATTTTGTAATTAACTGGATTTTTTTTTATATTTTGATAGTTAATTATGTTAGATATTATCTGGTAAGCCAGGTCGGGGATCTGGTAAATATTTTAGAAGCTATACCTAAATCTAAATACCTACCAAAAATGTCCTGTATAGCACTGAAAATATGGGTAAAACACGTGTCCTGTATACAAGGTATAGTGATGTTCTAACTGTAAAGTAAACAATCGGTATCGATAAAGAAAATTTATTTCTTGAAAGACTTGATAAGAATTTACTAAAATTATAAAATAAAAGTCATACTTACACATAGCCGCTGGCACGGACTTATCGTAAAAGTATCAGCAGATCTCTCTTAATAATGCCAGTAGAAAAATTGTACGAATTGGCTAAATTTACTATCTACTTATCCGCAGACACATAAAATTGATTAAAACATGGGAGGCACATTGCTTTGTTGCATTTAAGGCAAGTAGTAAACATTTTTTGTATGGCGCGAGTAATCATCGACAAATACCAATCAGATGGTGGTCAGCACTGGTTTAAAAAATTCGATAAACCAATACAGGACATATATGTCAGGTATCGCACTGATTTGTAAAAATTGTTTTCTAGTGCGTACATATCATTTAAGTCCTGTACATTTTTTTTTCAAATTCTACTAAAACTTTAAATATGATTGAAAAAAGTATACTTGACTCTTTCCTACGTAAAGGATTTCACATAGAAATACCCCCCGCACCAGCGGAAAGACTACAATTTTACCCTCCGCACCAGGTGAAAGTTGCGTACAGGACAAATTTGTCCTGTACCGCACTCAACGTGTTAAGAAATGCGATCTCTTCCAGGCAAAAGAGATAGCAATAGATTTAATAACCGTTTTAGATCATTTAACCCCAACCGGATCAAACTAGTGTCATAATTAAAGGCTCGAGCAGACCGAATGCGTATGCGTTGCGTATGCGTAGACGTAAGCGTAGACGTGCACGTACCACTGAGTTGTAATGTATGGAAATGTATCTGACAGGCCACACCGCTTGCGTAACGTACGCGTAACGTAGACGGCGTCTACGCTACGCAAGCGGTGTGGCCTGTCAGATACATTTCCATACATTACAAGTCAGTGGTACGTGCACGTCTACGCTTACGTCTACGCATACGCAACGCATACGCATTCGGTCTGCTCGAGCCTGAGGAATTTTATAAAATTCGTTATGACAGATTCACTTCCGTACTTCCTTTACACAACGGAACTTCTTCAAAAAGTTCAACAGCCGATTAAATCATAGTTCGGAGCGGGCTATTTACCGATAATTAAAATTGATTGTTGTCAAAAATTGGTGTGAGCAGGAAGTGGGGACGGTTCCTCGCGGCGCGAGTGATGCCCTTCGGGCGGAAGTTCGCTCGCACGGGCTTGCATTACAAATAACCAGATAATGAACACACGTGCGTGGTTTTACCGGCTTGCGCTTACGACGCTCCTCGGGACACTATACGCACCCCAATTTGACAATCCAGATCTTTAGTTTCTAGACCGGCCACAAAGACGCGTTTTCTGAAAGTAGGTAGGTAGCTTCGCCCCTTGAGATTGAGACGCGATTTACGCTTTATTATGCGATGGGTTTCGTTTGAGTTTTTATCGATACAAACGCACAATGATGACACACAGCGCTCGAGAAACGTGGTGTGCATGGGTTTTAAGCGTCAGTCCTTTAGTTAGATAATCTTTTACCTACCTAGGTACTTAGTTTTAACTAAGTATTAATTTTTTTTTTTTTAATTTTATTTATTTATTTATTTATTTATTTCGCTTAACATCTATTTTACAGGGTATAATCCTAAAGCAATAGAGTTATTTACACACACAAAAAACAGATTAATTATTTATACAATCACAATCATTAATTACAAGTCATGTCAAAAAATAAAACCTAATCTAACCATTTATTCTAGCATATAACATAGGATATACATTGTCACTTTTACGAATTCGCACAAAGGATCGTGGAATAAGTCCATTTTGTCCGCTACCGTCCTGTCTCAATCTTACCTAGTTTTAGCAAAATTTTTGAAAAATATATTGCCGAGGAACTGATGGAATTCCTGGCTGACCATCATTTACTGAATGATAGGCAATTTGGATTTCAGAAAGCAAAGTCTACAAAGCATGCGATTTCTAGACTTCTTGAGGATGTGTTTTCGGGATTGGAAGATAAACAGAAAACGTACGGAGTTTTTTGTGATCTCTCAAAGGCGTTCGACTGTGTTTCCCACGAGATTTTAATAGGAAAATTAGCTCATTATGGGGTCACTGGAATTGAACTGAGACTTCTGCAATCATATCTCAGTAATAGATCTCAAGTGACAGAACTAAATGGGACCAGATCTTATAACTGTAAAATAAACCTAGGTGTCCCACAGGGATCAATATTAGGCCCTCTTTTATTTATAATTTATACTAATGACATCTCTGTAGTTTTTAAGGACATTGACATTACTTTATTTGCTGATGACACTAGCTTAATTATTAAGAACAACAATACTGTAATTATTAGTAAAAAGCTTAAAGAATCTATACTTAGTATTAAAGAGTGGTTTTCTGTTAATAATATGCTTCTTAACGTAGACAAAACGAATGTAATTGAATTCGCTTTAGGCCCTAGAGCAAAAGGAATCCCTCCTAAATGCATCAAAGATATTTTAGATGATTTTAGAATCTCCCCGACCACAAATGTTAAATTTTTAGGCTTAAATATAGATACTAAGTTAAAATGGGATATCCATATAGATGAAGTTACAAAAAAACTGTCTTCTGCGACGTACGCAATTAAAAAAATTAAAGAGCTAGGTGGGGAAAAAGCTGCAAGACAGGTATATTTTGCTTACTTTCACTCTATAATGACTTATGGACTACTAGTTTGGGGCACGGCAGCTGAAGCAAACAGAGTTTTTATTCTACAAAAAAGAGCTGTTAGATATATACTCGGGTTAAAACACACAGACTCTTGTAGAGAACGATTTAAGGAACTGGGGATAATGACGATGACTGGAGAATTTATCTTCCAAAATTTAGCTTATGTAAGAGAAAATTTATTTAGGATTAACAGTAAAAAAGATACACATAATTTTAACACTAGAAATAAGGATAAACTGGTTGTACCTTTTACTCGACTCTCAAAAGTCTTGAATAGCTATTATTGTATTGCAATTAAATTATATAATAAAATACCTATAGACATAAAAAATATGACAGATTTAAAATTTAAATCCTGTGTGCGGAAACAATTAATAAGTAAGAGTTATTATAAAATTGACGAAGCTTTTGCAGATAATGACATGATCCCTTTACATGAAATTATAAAAAATGATAATGACATGTTCCCTTAACATACATGACATAGGTAATTTTTATGAAGTAGAATTTAAAATGGTTATTATTTTATTTTATTTATACAATTTGACGATTTTATTTTTACAATTTATTTTTTAATTATGTTATACAATTTGACGATGCTTTGGCTTATCTTATTTAATGTACCTAGGTTATAAAATTAGTGCTTATTAATTACATTTTGTTGTTGTGTTATGTTTTGTTCTTATGAACTTGTACCTACAGGAATTACTATGTACCTAATTTTAATTATAAATGTTATACCTATCTCTGAAACTGTATGACTTATCTAAGCGCATTGTAATATGTCTATTGATGAATAAACAAATTGAATTGAATTGAATTGACCAGATTGAGTGTGTGCAAAGTGCGCGTTAGAGGCGCTTTTTTGAGCAGATTAGTCCTGCCGTGAGGAACCAGAAGAAGGCGTGGGCGGCGACGACGGTGCACATACTCATCCGGCACACATAATGATAAAGTTTGCATAACTCCCGAATGCGAAACTTTACCTTTATATTAAGTTTTAACTAAGTAGGTACACTAAACATTTTATTAAAATAGGTAGGCTCAGACCAAATAAAATATTTGGTCTGAGTAGGTAGGTAAGTACCTATTATGTTCCAGAAACCCGAATGTTTTGCAATCGATCTACCCATAGAATAGGTCTACAGATCCACACTTCAAAGGAAAACATTGTAGCTTTTTTGCAATCGCTGAAAGTCAGATATTGACTAGTTCCCAACTCACACCCAATTAACTCGTACTGGGTTGTCCGAGTTGGGAATTTAAAATAAATATTATTTTCGTTCATCGACTCGTACAACTTTGAAATTTGTATAGAATTAATTTGGCTTGGTACACTCAGCTTGATATGCGAACTTTGCTAATAACAGTTTGCTTCTCGGTAAAGCTGGAAATGACTCGATACGGCATGCGGCATATCAGACGTAAGATTTATTATAATAATTCGTCTTACTAGATAAGCTTAGTTTGCCAATAAAACAATGGCAGTGGCGGCGTAAAAATATTATAACAATAAACAAAGGTTTGAACATGCGGCATGTCAAACGTAAGATTTACAATTTGACTTTAATGTAAACTTAAACGAAGGAAGTTATTGTTTGTTTTTGAAACTCATTTTTTTTGGATATACCTAGCCAAACTCTGAGTTTTTGGTCTTTCTTACTTATCTTTAGCCTAGGTTAGGTGGGTGGGTGACCCTGTTACTTAGGTACTTAGTTAATAATAATAATAATAATATGAATTTTTTTTAGTTAGTTAGGTACTTCATACAGCGCAGCTTTTTTTTTGCGTTTGGAAAGTGTAGGTATGCGTTGCGATGCGATACAGTTCTTAGTTGCTGCATAGGTACAAAAATAAAGTCCCAGGCCATTAAAATTTTGATCGACGACCCATCGTACGCGTTGGAATCCTATGGCCTCGATTGAATGCATCTTCATCCTTGGATCCATATTAGAGCATCGATCATCGATTGATTTTATTGATTAGTCTATCAATTTCGAATTCGAACCTGTGCGTTACCTACTTTATTTTGAGGAGTGACGTACCTATATAGGTAGGCATAGGTAGGTCTTGTAAGGTACATTATTCATTTATTTTTAATGGCCTGGGGTTTAAACCTACATTATTTACGTAGGGCTTATTAAGATTTACTTACCAAAGTAATAAACCTAGTTAAGTAGGTAAGTAGTTTTAGTAGGTATAAGATGTCTCAACAATATTGGAACATTAGACACTTAACTTAGTAGGTACCTACCTATCTAGGTGCAATTGATTATGCCTAATACTTATAGAACTTTGTTGTCAGTCTGCGCCAGACAGCGTCGTATAACAGTCTACCTAACCACCAACACCTACGTAAGACCTAACATCTACCTCTAACTAGCACATCGCAACGCTCATGTCTACCTATAAATCTACCTACACGACCGACACAAGACACAACACAGCAGAGCAGATTCGCGCATTTCGCGCGCGCGCGGCGGTGACCGCGGCAATATTTTTAACACGTTGGGTGCCCCGGACGCACTACCTCGTAGAGGAGCTGCGCCGCCGCGGCGGCACAGCTCCTCTACGAGGACCAGCAGGTGGGCCTTGAATGAGTTATACACTATCACGTTGGGTGCCCCGGACGCACTACCTCGTAGAGGAGCTGCGCCGCCGCGGCGGCACAGCTCCTCTACGAGGACCAGCAGGTGGGCCTTGAATGAGTTAAAAGCGGCCGACTGACTGACGGACGATGGACGGGAGGGATCGTGGCTTGGCGCCAAACGAAACGGATGATTATGTGCGAAATCAAATAACTCACCTAGTAAAGCTTCTTTGCCGGCGTGAATGTTGCAATAGATGTGATGGTCGGTGGCCACGACTGGCTCAACAGGCGCGCCTGCCTCCATTAGCTTTAGCTTCGCAGTCAGGTCTTGCACGTCTGCTTGCAAAATTACACACAGTTTAATTATTAATTACGATGGAGACCTAAACGGTAATTTGCAGTGTTTAGGTCCTACCTACCTATCATTTTTTATTTTAACTTTATCGTAATGCAACAATTTTAACACAAAATGCACCTACCTAACTACTTAGGTGTTTTTTGTTTTATTTCGTTGACAACTTGTAGACGGTAGGTAGGTACAATCTATAAATCTGTCGTGGTCTGAAAACCACATCAATAAAAAGGTTGAGTGAGCAGTAAAACAAGCTCTTCAATAGCTCTAATTTTGGAGTAGATGAATGCAACAAAAACCCGTTAGCTATTGTTACCGGGCGGTCCGCTAGCCAGGTCAAAATTAGTAGCACACATGTACAAACAAACTCGCATTGTTTACACGATCCGGGTAAGCGCCTGCCGCTACAGCAGAATTGGGGCTTGCTGGGAGCCCAGTTTATTTTGATGATAGTTTACGTTCGCAAACAACAAACATGTTATTTCCAAGATTAGGTAAACGGCAAATGGGGAAAATTGGCGGTCCTAATAATCCCAGAAAAGATCACGTTGATGCGGTTTAGATCTCTCCTTCTCAAGACAGTAGGCAAGATAAGTAAGAAGTTCTTGAATGTTTATAAAGGTAGGCAAACATAAAAAAATTGGACAAGCTCACGATAGTCCGTTGGTATTCAAAAGGCATCAATCTCTGGATAATAAAACCGACACTACTCGGAGGTCGCATGATCAGATCGTTCGTCCTGAATAAATAAACTTTAAATTATGCGCTCTCAGAGAAAATGTTTACACAACGCGAATTACGTATTTATTTAGCTTCTGGTTCTTATCCGATGCATTTTTTCTTGTGTCCAACCAAGGTTGGTCCAAGGCGAAAATTAATATATAAGTAACTTTTCCTAGATTGTATAGGATTTAAGTTCTAGGTAAAGGAGTTTGTTTTACATTATTAAAGTTTCCATCAGTACCTACTAAGTTAACAATATACCTACCTACAGTAACATTACGGTTTAAGAGATTAGGAAATTATTTGGTGTGCAAAATATTTTGACTACAAAAACATTGAAGGCCATGGAAGTTAATTACATACCTGACTTCAGCGCTCGCTTGAGTATCCTCCATTCTTTTGCGTGATATAATGACAGTATCAGCACTACTAGAAAAAAAACCACACAACCACTTGCAGCAAGGGTGAGGCTAGATGTCTGTAGGTCCCAAACTATTCCACCCTCACCACTGTCCGTCACTTCACTATCGTAGTCCACGTCATATTCGTAATATTCGTCGTCACTGAGCGCACTATTGTTTTTCGGAGTATTGAAGGGCCAAATTCGGACATTCTTGATGGATTGGCAAACGGTATTGCGATGGATTTCACAAGGGAATCTAACTGCTTGGAGGTCTGGGTCGCAAAGGGTGCAGGGTGCACATACGCTGCGGTCCCGATCCCACCAGGTCTTCCCTCGCACACAGATATCAGCACCTCGCACGCAACCACCAGCGAATGCAATGATCGCGATGCAGAGCCAGGGTGTACCTCCTCGCATCACCTGAAGAAAGATCACCTTATTACCGATGCGATTTATTAAAAAAGGTTCTGATTGGTACCTAAAAATTAAAAATAAAGAGAATCTTCCGGAGAATCTTTATCTGGGTAAGAGTAGGTAGGTAGGTACCTTCTCCTCGCGGGCGCGTTTCATAGGCAGTACCTACCTACCTATGAAACGCGCCCGCGAGGAGTGACCATACTCATACCCAGATGAAGATTCTCCGGAAGAATCGAAACATTGTCGGTATCTAAATCTACAATATTTTAAGTGAGTATTTTTCCCGTTGTATTAATATAAGGTAGGTACCTACCATGTACCTACCTAACTACTTATTTTTTTTCATTTTAACTAAAAGAAAACTGTTATGAATAACTTAGAGAATATATTTTGATAGCCAACATAAGTTATTGTAGGTAGGTCGATATTTATTTTTATAGTAGGTACCTTTCCTCGATTAAGAGGGAACGTATAATTTAGTATCGAAGAACTAACGACTACAATTAGTAGGGACTAGGGAGCTAGTAGCCGGAAGTAGGATCGCTGAACCCTCATCGTGGCTCTCAATCCCAGGTATAGAGGCTTATGCGACATGCTTGGTTCTTTATACACATTTTTTTATTATTTGTTTCTTAAAATTTGCTTAAAAATATTAGTAAGTAACTAGGCACTTACCTTGGTACTTAAATTCATGTAGACTGTCTAAGTATTCACTAGGGACCACATCTCTCAATAATAGTGTTCCATTAGAAAGGCACTTTCACTCATTTCACTGTATCGTTTGAAGTCACTAAAAATCGATGATTATGTGAGAAATCCATGAATCGTGTGTATAAATAGACGCCACAAAGTTATCGGAAGAAAGTTATTTAGTGACACAGGAAAGATAATGCAATTAGGTTCGGGAGAGACAGCGATAACGACGCGTGTTTCGTTCTGCGCACGATTCTCGACTACTATACTACGTACGGCTGGGCCACGGCTGGGCTGTGTGTGTGTGTTGTTGCCTTGTTTCCTCGATCAACCGTCCGCGTCCTATCCTACTCCCACGCAGGAAGCACTTCGCTTCGCTTTTGGCGCTCGCATTCAATACAATGCCGAAAATTTCTTCTTAACTTCTCCTAGTTAATACCTACATCATTCGTATAACGTTATTTATTTAGGTTACCTACAAAGGTAATTAGGTAATTCACGCAGTAAGGCAGTAGTATTATCAAGGTTCGATTTGCTTTAGAGTGGACATACTTAGTTAGATGCCACCCTGTCCCTTGCAAGCCTATAATCATTATAGATAAGATAAGATAAGATAAGATAAGATATTTATTTCCACAAAAAACATTACAGTGTACATGGCGCTAGATCTAGAGGTACAGAACAAGTATAAAAATGAACGGAGACAGAAACAATCCGGATCAGCACTATGAGGTTTTAGGACTTACTTCCCGTGCTAGTGTAAACTGTGTTACGGCAAAGTAGCTCTATTCCCCCGTCGGACTTATCAAGAGTATTTCCTCCCTTTAACATTCTATTCGATTTATAACATAGCTTAAGGAACTAACATTATTGTGAATTTGTAAAAATTCATTAGGTACAAAAGTGCAAAGGAAAAAAAAGTTGCAAAATTACAATATCTAAGTAGGTAGAAGCGGTTAAACGTACAAAGAGATTGGTAAGGCATGCTTGTAAAACATAAAAATTAGATAGTAAGACAACAACACGATGTACTATAGTTATAATATACCTATATCTATATGTCACCACAGATGAAATAATATGTATTATTATTATGTATTATGTATTATTTCATCTGTGATGTCACTTAACAATTAATAATAAGTTCTCCGTAGAATCATAGTCGAGTTTAAGCAAGAATTGTTCCAATGTTTTTCCACAAGAGTAGCTTGTTTTATCTTTTAAAGAAACAGTATTACCAATTCGGTTATACAAAAATGGCCCTAGGAAATATGAAAAGTTTTGAGCAAAAGTTGTTCTACAGGCAGGAACTTTGTAAACCATATGCCTTCTTCTTCCAGTTACTTTGTCAGTTCGACTTATATGGGAATGCTGTTTAAGCATAAGACTTTTAATAAAGAGCTGTCGAATTGTAAGGACTTTTGTTTCTTTAAACAAGTCTTTAGTATGATACCTAAAAGGCTTGAAGTAGAGGACTTTCAAAATCGAACGTAGAGTTCTTTCCAGGTTGATAAGAGAAGTTTTTGCTACTCCTCCCCAAACCGAGATACCATATGAGATAATAGATTGGCACAACGCAAAGTACACGGTCCTATTAGTTGTCTCATCCCGTAGGTTTCGAATTTTTTTGAAAATATGTATCAATTTCCTAATTCTAGTCTTTAGTATATTAATGTGATGTTTAAAATTCAGGTTCTTATCTATTGTGATTCCGAGATATTTGATATTGTCAGTTGGTGTGAGATCATAGCAGTTACAGGCATCGTTTTTATCAACAGAACACCTGTGGGCTTTCAAGTTGAAATTTGAGCTGGGCTGATGGTTTTTATATATCGAAAATGTTAGGTATTTAGTTTTATTTAAGTTAAGAGTTAGTAGACTATTATCAAGACATTTAGTGATCGCACGTATTCCATCCTCTGCAATTGATTGAACATCAGCCCAGGTTTTTCCCTTAAAATTATGTCTCACTCAACAATGTCCGAATCCCATTAAGTGTAGAAAAAGATTGCTTTCTGACGTTGTACTATGTGAAGCTGTACTGTAACACTTAATTGAGTTTTTAAAAAAAGGTTGGTAAATGGTAGGTATAGTCTGTCTATAAAGTCGTGACAATAAATGAGGGCGCTGCTAAAATGTATATAGCAACCCTATAGTGTGACTACTGATTTTGATACTTGCAGTTCGTTCCATGTAAAAGTTCCTACCAGCTTTTGGCGGGAATTTGAGAAGGCATGTTTTATTTTTTAAATCTTGTGCTTAACTGTGTAATAATGTTGGATTAAAAGGTTAAACTGTTGAGTGTTCATACATACATAGGTGAAGGCAAATGAAACAAAATTGGATTTAATTGTCATTTTTATAAGAATTTTATTTTTTGCCGTAGTGCACAAATATTAAAATTGTCCATTGCTTTCTTGGCCGACCCTACTGTGTTTCACAAGAGTTTCAAACTTCCCATCATTCTTGAATTCGCCTAACCGTAGGTACTTTCTGATTTACCTGAAAATTAAAAAAAAAATATTACTGAAAGTAATCAAAAGCATTTTAAACATAAAGCAATTAGTTAAAATTTTAAATACTTAGGTAGGCAGAAAACGTAGCCAGACTGTGTGCCATTTTAATGTATCAAGATTAGATGGTCTCACTACAACATGACTAACTGTGATGTTCAATCTGACGTAAAAATGTGCAATGTAAACAATGCCTTTTTTGGTCTCTAAATCGTAATTTAGGTCAATTTGTTACTTCAGGCAGATTAGAAACAAACAATAAAACGATTACATACCCGTTATAGATGTTGTTCGCCCATATATATCATCCAAATCCCACAAAATATGTCCAACTTGGTATTCCGCTAAACATTGCTGGAAAACTTTAAAAATCACTTTCCGCGTGTCACTCTCATTTACTTTACTTATTTGTAATACTTTTGTGCGTAGTTCGGTTTCATTTCATTGCAGTTTAACTAAGAAAACAACAAAAAATAGAGGAAAATATGTTCTTGAACTCACTCGATGACAGCTGACGACAGCTGTTATACCTTTGTTTGGTGCTGCCAGATACACGAATAATTTTAGTTCCTCAAACATTCATGTCACGATTATATAGACAGACTATACCTGCCAAATTTTTCTAATTTTGGTAAGTACTATTTACCTACCTATGTACTTACAATACAATAACAGACTCAACTCTGAAATTACTAGTGAGTTAAGTAAGATTATATGTAAGTATAACGTATTTATGTAAGTATCCTTGATTGAATGCACTGGGTAGAATAGAATACAGTTGTTAGATTTTTTTTAGATTAATTTTAACTGCCACTGCCACTGTCTTGTTCTTGGCTACGTCAATAAATGTCATTGTCACCTGCTTTGCGCCAATGCTCAATCAATCAATCAAACCAGTCAAGTCAGGCCTATTTTTCTCGTACGGCGGGCTGGGCAAATAATTTTATCGATTGTTATTTTACTTACCTAATTTTGGGCTAAAATATTAATTTATTTGTACAGAACGAAGCTGTAAGTTTAATTACTTTGTTGTACTGAAGCTGATGATAGGACTTATTTTAACTTATAATTTGTTTATTTAAAAAGTGATATTCAATTTTAATTTACATTACCGTGGCAAAGATCACAATGGAACAAAGAATGAATTCACGCGCACAGGAGACTCAAGGTGAAGTGCAAGATCCGTCCATATCCTCAACCGCCTGCATCCATCACCAAACCATCACCAGACCAAGAATAAGAAACATAAGAACAGACTGTGTTGGACTATATTATCCTCTCCGAAGTACCTATCATTTATATCCCGTTCCATTTCCCTTTTCCTTAAATTTGCATTTAATTTGCTGTTCCAAATCATAGAGCTAACAATTTTAACTAACAATTTTTTTTTTTCAGATACAAGGCCTTTGATAACTACATCTGATAATAACATATCAACATCTATAGCTTTAGTTATTGTTGTTATTATTTTTATTTCATCTTTATTAGCATTAGGATTTCTCTATAAGCAATTTCCAGATCTAGAAGAGTGAGTACCTACATAAATAATTTATAATTCTAATATTAATCAAATACCAATCATAAGTAACTCATGTTATGTTTTGTTTCAGACATGAGAAACAGCATATACATTTACCATGGGATCTTGAGGATGCCAAACATCTAGGCTTGGTACTAGATCGCTACAAAGAAAAGTATTTCTATGAAGTATTATATGGAGTATTTTTAGTTTATATTTTGTAAGTTACCCCAACATTTTATACAAGTAGGTACCTTGTTATAACTCAAAAAGTTATTAATCAATCTTTTCTTTTCAGTTTGCAAACATTTGCAATACCCGGGTCTATATTCCTGAGTATCCTCTCAGGATTTTTATTCCCATTTTACCTTGCCTTGGCATTAGTCTGCTGTTGCTCAGCAATTGGAGCGAGCTTATGCTTCTTTCTATCCAACATACTGGGAAAGAAACTGGTGAAAAAGTTCTTCCCTGACCGAGCAGCACAGTGGTCTGTGGCCGTTGAAAAGCACAATGATAATTTACTCAACTACATCATATTTTTGAGGGTGACCCCATTTTTACCAAACTGGTTCATCAATATGTCAGCACCGGTGATTGGAGTGCCACTCGTGCCATTTGCTCTTGGAACTTTCATTGGTAAGAAAAACCTAAAATAAAAAATTGCACAAGGACAAAGTTCTGGTCCAAAGTCCAAAAAAGATGAAGGCAGCAAAAAGTTGTGTAATTTTAGCATACTTTAGCCTATTTTGAATAGTACAAAGAATATTTCATTTTCAAATCAATTTAGAATTTTTTTAAATATGTATTATTTAAGCAATTGTGATGATACCTACTATTCTCAAAATAAGCGATATTCGCTTACTTCCTGAAATATGTTGCAGTCTCACGATTTCTATTTCTTGTTTCAGGAGTGGCACCACCATCATTTGTGGCAATTCAAGCAGGACAAACCCTTCACACTCTGACTTCAACTAGCGATGCTTGGTCTTGGACCTCTATTATAGTTCTTAGCATATTTGCACTACTATCTCTTATTCCTGTTTTTCTGAAGGACAAATTGAAACAAAAGTTCGAATGAACCACTTTTAGCTAATTTAATTTATTTATTTTTGTTTGAATAAACTGGTGTTTACATTCCATAGCTGAGAATTCATTTAATACATTGAGAATAGACACAGATAAGACGTAATTAGACTGTCTAATTTGAACATGGATCAACATCTAACACAGATAAGACTTCAATAACACTTAATAATAATAATACTTATGATGGCTACTCTTTGGTTATATTCTTTGGCAAATATTATTCAATTTCTTTGGCTCTTTTAGCTTCCTTAGCAGTATGATCCGCTGTGTGCAACGAAAGTAGTATTCCCAGAGGATTCCAGTACAATTGGTCTCCAATACCACCAATTGTACCATACTGAAACAAATTAAACACAATATAAAGTCAGTAACTCAGTACTATTATGGTGGTAAGCCAGGACGTGCTGCTAGTTACTTACATAAATAAGTTGGATAAAGTCTAACTTTCAGAGATGTGCAATCCAATCTGCATTCACCTGAGGGTACCAACACAACTGTACGAATTCCACTGAGAGAAAGCAGGAATGAGTTATGACACTCTGTATCCGGAATAGCAAATATTTCTTGGCTTGAATCAACAATGATGAATCTTTCAATGCTTTGCCCAAACTTCGGCACTATCTTTGGTCTGGAAATTATTTGACGCAGTAGTTTTGCCACATGCATGTTATTGAATTCCCTGAAAAGCAAAGAAGTTATCAAACACTACATCAAATTATACAAATTACTACAATTACATTATGGGTGTGTACATTGTATCTCAATAATTATGTGATAAGCCTACTGTGGAACTCGGTAATCTATAAACTTACCAGATATAATTATGTTGTTCCTGGTAGTTGTGAAGTGAGATCATAGAACTGGGAGTGATATAGCTCTTGCCATCAATAAGAATAAGCGGAGCTTCATCATTAAAATTATTCTTGTTGTTATTGTAGAAATCCTTCAACTTATCAAATGAGATCTCTTCTTGTTCTGTCTGAAAGAATAAAATTGGGTAGTAAAAACATCTTACTTCCCTTTATTAACTCAAATCATTATACCTACCTGTTTCTTTTGTTGCTTGAAGTTACTCAGTCAGGATGAGGCATGAACTTGAGATAGTGAAATAAGCATTTATTTTAAAAACAAGTGCAACTATTGAATTAAAAAAATGATGACTATTGAATTAAAGATGATTGCTCTGAGAATTAAAGTAATGATCATTTTTAAATTTTTTTTCCTACTGTCATGCAAAACAATTTATGGTTGCACAAAATTAGGTAATTAGAAGTTACCTTATAAATGAAAGGAGAATTTGGTTCTTCACCCAGTGTAAAATTGTTAACTTCAATTATATTCTTCACATTGGTACATGGCCAGCAGTCCATTTCCGACAATTTATAGTATGGATTGTCCACCAAGCAGGTGCCATGGTAAAATCCTAAAAGTTAAAATATTTTATAGCTACTTATATACATACAAATCGTGATCAAATTAATAATCATGGTGTTGGCTATATTATTACCTGTTAGCGTTGGGTATAAAGATATTAAAGGAATGAAAAGGTTCCTCACAAATTTCATTACTGGGTAGATGAGGTCTTCATATCCAATATGATAAACGAATTGGTATAAAATTAATGTCAAAAAGAAGCTTAATATAAACTGATAAGCACAACCTAATTTCTTTTTTATATTAGCAATTGATGCTGCTACATTTCTGTCCACAGATTGCACAGTTTGATCAAAGTGAGCTCGCATATTTCGTTCATAAACTGCCCAAACTACTTCATTTGTATTTCCCTGATTAAGCCATCTTTGTCTTATTCTTTGAATGAGAGCATTGAATTGTTCAACGATTTGTGGGTCCGGTTCTCTACGTGGGCGTTGTGCCATTGTCCTCTAGAATAAAAAGAAACGTTTACGAGTGTAACAAGTTGAGAAAGTTATTTTGGCTCACTTGGGCCCATCATTGATCAGATCAGATAAATGCTATGGGCCATGGACTCGACGACATACCTTTACAAAACAACTATGTAAGTAAGTGGAATACAATTCGATCGCTACAACAACCGACACCGAAACCGTATATCAGCAAAGGAACACCAGCTTATTATGAAAATATTATAATTAGGTACAATATTCCTCACAGAACAAGGTATACAATACATACAAGGCAGGCAGGACGAATCCAACCAATTTCAACCAAATTCCGAGTTTGTTTACAAGTAAAAAAAATAATTTAATTTCACTTCACTTCACTTCTTCTATAAGGCTTCTGTGACTAGTGGTGTCACAACTCTGCCAGTGTATCAAATCAATCCATGACATTGACAATAGCATGCCACACCCACTGTCAGTCATTCAAATCAAATAAAAAAAGTTTTGGATTCGCATAGGGAGTAAGACAGAGCGATCGATTGATTAATTTCAGTCATTATATTGAACTCAGACAGAGTTGTTTCGTACCATACACTTTTCGTTAATTCCGATGTTTCCCAAATATTACGGAGAACAGAAATATAGTATGGCAACAAAATCTTTGCAAAATGACGGGCAGGAAAGGAACAGGTTGCCATACTAATATTTTTTGAATTTGCCGCGATTTTTAGAGTCTAGTGAGTCAACTTTCTTTATACTTATTTATTACTCTGGTCTAATTTTGTTAATATACGTAGGTATTGTACTTACCTACTCTTTGAATTACTGTTTTATATAAATGCAAGAACCCTACCTATTACCTAATAGCATTTCATGAAGCACACACAATTCCGGGAATAGTGGCCATAGCTACATCAGGCACCTTCGGTGATTAAGACACCCGTGCTTTGAGTTCTCACTCAGACCATCAGTTGTTTCGAGAAGTGTCACACAAACCTAGGAGCAAATGGGGTGTGCCCCTTTGTTTCTTAGTTCAACAGATGACCTCTTTTAGGTCTCGCAGAAAAAGGACAACAGACCGCATCGTGTCGGTATGCCCGTATGCCGCTGTTGGGGTACCTTATTAAACCTCGCCTGCCTCCTCCATCCCATGACATAGGTAGATATGAGCAAGCGTCAGAACAATTTGCACTGTGTCTATACCTACCTACCTATGTGTCGGGGACATAAAAATGCGATTTCACCTAACGGGTTTACCTTCGTGTATGTAGGTATGAGACTTGCCAACAATTAGTGAATTTTCGTTCTTTCTATGAGACGATAAGATAAGACGAAGTAGCCTACGTGCTGATAACGCCACCAATGTATAGAATCTTGTCAATACGACGACATGCTCTCTTTTCATTTTGTAAATCAATATATTTTTTAGTAGAAATGTTATCGAGTGCGCGGACGTAGTGTTTAGTGGTAAAAAAGTTCTAGTTGATAGTGAAAATGACTGAAAAACCTAAGGAAGGAGCGGATAGAGGCTCTTAGATGGACATCGATGTACGAGGCGCGTCGTGGCGCTGGCCTTTACTCCTTTCCGTCGTGTTTTTAAATGTACGTCACACACACCATTCATATCGATTTTGAAGAGACATCTATCTAAATGTTTTAAAATAAAGTATGGATCATTTTTATTATCTACTCATGTTAAGTTAGGTACCTACCTACCTTGGCAAAATCGGTAAACTTTCTCTAGAGTCAAATCAAATTTATAAGGGCCCTTGTAAACTGTAGGTCTGTGGGTAACACAGAAGGTAAACTATCACGCACGACATTTGAATTCTATTGTGCAAAACTTCTCAAAACTTACTTAAATATAAAAAAATATTTTGCCATTATAATTGCAAGTTAACTGCGGATTAGGTGCATGCGATTAAATTGACCTACCTATTGTACGGATGTCAGGTAGGCCAGTATAGGTAGTAAGTCTGACCCCCCCCGCTGGATTCCAATCTTGTCGCGATGGGGGGGCTCAGTAACCGTGATGAGGGCACGGTGAAGCCAAAAGGAATCCAAAGAGGGGACGCTCCGAGCGGGCCCAAGCGAGGTGGGCCTGCTCTGGATGCGTCCAGGGAGGGTGCGGGGAACGGGGTTTTCTGTTCTCCGCAGCCGGGAGGGGTCGCGGAAGGAGAGGCGTGCCGGTGTGTCGTTGCCGCTCGCCCTATCTTCCGCGACACAACGGGGGCGTACCGTGTGATGCGTTGGCGGTGGGGCCGCAGGGGAAGAGGAGTGTCGGTGTGTCGTTGCCGCTCTCCCTGTCCTCTGCGGCCGTTTCGTGGTTTTGCGGCGGAGCCAAGGAACGATCCGCCGCGGAGAGCGGGGCGCCGGAGGAGGAAATTCCTCCAACATCTCCGGCCCCCATAGCACAGGCCGTGACGGTAGCACCGGGGAATGCTACCGCCCCTCAAAGGCGGCCTGGAGGTGGCGCGCGTGGGTGTTCCGCGCGCCTCTCTCTCTCTGAGAGAAGAAGGTGGGGGGCATTTTAGCCCCACCAGAGGAGGAGCCCTTTTCAGGGCCGACGCCGTCGGGGCCGCGGATGAGTGCATAAGCGTGCCCGTAGCCCCGGCAAATGGCGTTGAGGAAGGACCCCTTCGAGTTTTAGTGGGTGCGAGTCCCACATATCCCTCTCGCCGCCCCCGCGGTAGGAGGGAATGCGGCATTTCTCGAAGTAAAAAAAAAAAAAAAAAAAAAAAGGTAGTAAGTCTGAAGCTATGAATTAATTCATCATCATCATCCACAGTCTGACTACTGCCTTGCCTTACCTACCAATTCGAAGCCTCTCTTACTTTATGCCATCCGCCTCGACGCTGCGCTAGGTAGTCAGATCTATCGTTTGAATCAGTTAGAATAATTACATTGTTTTTTTACTTTACATTATTATTCATACCGAGAACAATCCACAGCTTCTTTGACGTCCTTTTGTCGACTTATAATGACTGCCCTAAATAAGAACTACTTATTATTATTTTTAGTTTTAAAGGTAGTGCTAATAAAATTGCAAGCTAAGTACTTAAAATCTTATCAGCTAAAGAGGATGACGTCAGATACTATCAATGATGAGCGGCGCTCCGAGGATAACAATATTTATTCTTAGCTGGGAAAATACACACCTATCAACCTACCAACATACCTAATAATTACTATTTACATTATAGTTTGAATAATATATCAACTCAAAAAACCACTAGATAGCCTATGCACCTATGTACCTACGTTTTAAATAATTTGATAAAAAAAGTTAAGGAGACTTGACTTAATTAAGAAAATTAGGAATCCAAGGACAATAATTTCCCACAAAAATTGGATGGTTCAAAAATTAGATCCTTGTGAAAAAAAAATCGTAGAACATTCGTTCATTTGTTAATTAAATTGTATAAAACATAAGTTCATCTAACTAAATACGCGCTAATACACGCGCTTGATGTAGCATTGAAAAATTCCATCCTACTTCTAATATTTTCTCTTATTTGTTTTAATTTTTACAGATATGTCTACCAAGCCTAATTCTTTCATATGGGGTGCTTTTGGTCCATTCGGTGGACTGTGACGTCCCAATATGGGTGGGTCTGTCCACACCGACCATCTTTATTCTGACTTACAGCCTCACACGTAAGTTTTAGTACCTGAATTACCGAGCTTCGATCCATTTTCATTGCTTGAAAACACGACACGGATAAAACGACATTTTCTAAAAATGAATCTTAGCTAGAACGATTTATCGCTTCCGAAACCTCCTGCATACTAAATTGTTTAATCATACTAAATTGACCGATTTTGTTTTCCAGAATGTTGGTGCAGAGAGGCGGCAGACTCCTGGGGCGGTCCAGTCGGGTTCCGCGTGATGGGCGCGCTGGGACTGTTGGTTCTGGTAGCTAGTCTGCTTGTCTGTGCAATCCTGCCATTGTATTACCAGCCCTATTTCTATGGCATACTAGGAGGTACACTTCTTTGTGGAGATATTTACTTACGTCCTTATGAAAGGCACAAATCTATAGTAAGTAAACTCGTTTATTTCACTTTTCAGGATTCGGCTCATCTCTTCTATCGGCTCAAGTGGACGCGGTGGTATTCGATACATACGACTCTCAACTTGCATTAGTCCGTGGCCTATGTTTTGCTGGCCAAGCATTGGGGCTCTCTATATTTCCTCATATAATCACAACTCTGATAGATAGTTAC
This sequence comes from Xanthorhoe spadicearia, assembly GCA_947086425.1. Lineage (NCBI taxonomy): Eukaryota > Metazoa > Arthropoda > Insecta > Lepidoptera > Geometridae > Xanthorhoe > Xanthorhoe spadicearia. Next base: position 8,383,884 of record OX352199.1, read on the forward strand.
GGATACATTCACACTTACATAATTTTAGGTGGTATAATGCTCCAAACATTACCTGCAATATTGCTGTTGAAAGTCGACGATACACCAAGAAGACCCGTGTCGTTTTCAAGATACAGCGATCTAGCCAAAACTTACGCTATGTATAGCAATGAAGTAATTCATACAAATAATGTAATCGAGCTGCAATTACATGACATGAGTAAGAAATGTTGGCAGAGTCCATCCGATGATAATATACACAGAGAATTACATAGAGACAACGAAGACAGCGAGTTTGGGTACATTGACGAAGCTACTGCTACTATTACGCCACCACCTAGCCCAGAAGAAAAAAGAAGAAACATATTCGGAGTAGAGATACTACCAGAAATACCAGAGGAAAGTGAAGATACCGATGACGAGGATTATTTCATAACTAATAAAGGCAGAAGCAAAAACAATAAACAGAGACTTAGCTTAGCTATCAAAAGACTGAGTACTTTAGGGGATAACATAGACGATTGTATATCTAATCAGTCTAGGAGAGATTCGCATAGCGATAAAGAAGGGAACGATACTAGAGATTATTCAGAAGTGGAGGTCACGTATGATAATATATCACCAGTAACAGATGTTCAGAGAGAAAAAATATTTAATTCATTAAGCTTTCGATGCAAATCTGCTTATGCTAGTATGCGGAGACGAATGTGGATGCCCTCATACAGAGTTTACAGATTACGAAGAAGACTTTTGTACTTGATGTATAATGTTAACGATACGTTCATAAAGCCTTTGACTAGGTCGCTATCATGCTGGAGGTTTTATCCATCGCTGACCTTAGCATTCGCTAAACTAAGTTTGACTGCAGTAGCTTTAGTTTTGCTACCATTGATGGCCTCGCGAATGCAACCCTCAATATCAACAACGGAGTCTAACTTTTTAATGACATTGTATGCGTTTACTTGGATATGTTTTTTGCTTAGCACGCCTTGGCTAGTACAGACTCCAAAGAGAAATTTCAAGTACATATCGCTGTTTGGATTGATCGTATCAACTGCTGCATGTTTTAGTGAGTATTTTATCATTTGTGGAATCAAAATAATGTTTTAGGAGAGAAAAATTTAAAGAATATTATTGTTTCAGTATTAGCAGAGGCTGACAATCACGACATGTTCTCAATCGGAGTGGTGATAGCGGGACTTGGTTACGGAGCAATAACTTCGTGCTGGGAAACGACAGTGCAAGATTTTATAGGACCCAGAAAATGGTCGAAACTACAAAGTACAATAGAAACAGTTTCGGGTAGCATGTTAACAGTATTTGTAGTAGGAATTTCGTTCGTTGTGGGGAAGGAGAAGGGTTTGCAACTAGTGATGTTTATACTGGGAACAGTGTTGCTCGGAATAACGATAATATGGATGTTAATAACGATTATTTTTTTTGTTATCGCAAAGGTCCGCGCTGCAAGACTCGGAAGGAATTGGTTGCAGTGAGTGAACTGTACTAAAATATTTAAGAATGAGTATGTTTTAAATTTGTAAATAGTAGTTGTCTAATAAAGTTTTGTATGTTATCAAGTTTTGCTCGTTGTTGCCCTTGAATTGTCAGATTATCACGTGTATTAATCCCAACATCGTAATTTAAAGTAGGTACCTACCTAAGTTTATAATTATGTTTGTGTCTGAAGATAAATATAATAAGTAGGTACTTACATAGAACCTATAAGCACCTATAAGGTAGAACTATGTTAACCACTGACTGGCCTGGCCTTAGTTAGACATCTTTACAGGATATAAAAATAAATAAATGATCTGAAAGAATTAGTCTACTGCAGCTTGGGAATACAGCCTTGCGTGATCGATATTTATTTTCATTTTATGTAGATAGATAGGTACTCGTTCGTTCGTTCGTTCGTATGAGCAAGTGGCGAACTCTGGTGACGGAGTTTTTAGACCGCCTAAAGGCCTCCGTCATGGTTTAAAGACTGTTTGAAAAGATAGGTACTTAATCCTATTAAGCAGGATTATACAATATTCTAAGTACTATTTAGAGATGACGTGTCTTATAATTTTAACGCTTTAATAAGCTATTTAGTTACGTAATTAATAAAACATTTGGAACTCTTATACTTTTCACTGTAAGAGTTAAAGAGGTTTTACGGTTAAGCCTAGTTATAAAAATAGATACCTATTGCAGTTGTTATTCACTCTCATTACAAAACATCTCATGATGTCAGTAAATATCTCATCAGTGAGTGGTTTAACTAATATTTGCACACGAGATAAAAGGAGGTTAAGCGAGTTAATGTTTTTATAGTGAAATGTTATGTTAATAAAAATATGATTTGCTAGACACCAAATTATATCAATTAAGATGACTGAAGTAATATTGGAACGTATGACACAGAAGCAGGTGTTATAGAAACAGCAACATTAAGGCCACAGGAACTAAGGTGTCAACATTATTTGTCTAATGTCGACCTAATCTACTAATGTAAATGACTCGACTTAAGACAACAATGCTTTATTGTGCCCAGCATTAAAATTACATGCGAAGTAATGAGCGCAGCATTCGAATGATAACTACGCGAGATAAATGACAAGAAAGTGAATCAACTGAAAATTCGTGTGTACGAAATGTAGTGATGGCTTTCCCGAAAAAACTAATCGACCTTAAAGGAATTGCACTGACTTTGGTGAGTTTGTTTTTTAATAATATAATGCTATATCAGTATACCTTACCTACCCGAAACTAAGTAGAACATACCTAAGAGTTAAAGAAAGAGAAATCGTTGATATACTTAATTATTTTTTTCCCAGATGGTTTTGACTTTACCGTCAATAGTTGCGAATATCGACTGCAATGGCAAACCATTCCATTGCGTAAACTCGACCCACTTCATGATATGCGTGGATCTTGGAAGTGGAGTATCCAGCACTATTGACGACTTCGTCATAGAATGTCCACCGCCCACTGTATGCCAGAGAACTAACAAATTTGAATGTGATTTTCCTGTGGAAACTCCTATACCCATTGAGGCACCGATAGTGACAAGTGTTAGTGAAACATTAGAAACAGTGACTACGCCGTACGAATTGACCACTTCGGTTCCAATTGAGCAATATTTTGATACGTCAACCACGACGACGTTATCTGAGGATCTTTTAATTACTCATCAAACAATCGCTGTAGTTACTGAATCCACAACTCAACTAGTGATTGACGTGAAACAAGACAATGAGGTGATAATACCACTAAATGAAACAATAACCAGCGTAAACGTACAAAACGACCTTATAACTACAACATCTTTGCCAAATAATATAAGCATAGATGCTACTGAAACGATTCCAGACACTTTTCAAAACGTTTATGTAACAGTTCCAGAAACTGAATTAAACTCAACTGTGACTGAAAACATTTCAAGTGCCGACGCCGTACATACTAACCTCACGTCGGCTTCAACACTGCTAAAAAATATCAGCGTCAGTGCTTTAGTATTTCCTGTTGAAACTGAAAATGTTAACATTATAACACATGAATCTATAAAAAATTCAACATTGAATGAAACTATTCAGAGTGCAATAGAATTGGCAACAAACGAACAATCTTTGTACACAACAAGTAGTATTGACATGCTTTATGAAACCACCACAGAACCTATTCCAAGTTTAGTTGATATTCAAAATAATGTTACAACACATAAACCATTACCTATGTATATTAGTGCTAACATCACAGGACCGATTAATGATACTGCAGAAAATATCAATGCAATAATATCGGGATTTGTAGTAAATTCAACTCTTAACACGACTGAACCGAGTTCAATTCTAGATATAGTCACAACAGTTTTGTCAAATAATATTACAGATATTACTAATGATCCCGTGGAAAACATTACGTTTTCAATAAAGGCAGTTGAAAGTAAATTTAATTTAAGTGATATTGTGGAATCAACTACAGAATCAATGCTCTATAATATGACAGAATCTATTCCAAGTACTCAAAATGACCTGACAAAACTCATACCTAACAATACAATTGCAAATGCGACGGATTTTTATTTGGATGCAACTGAAAAAAATAACATTGTATTATCTGCATCAGAAATAACTACACCAAATGTACTTGTTTTACAACTTGAGTCTACCACTTTTAGTAATAATAAGAGTGATTACGTGACAGATCTAATCCCAAACATTACAGAAACCAACGATATGGTCATACCTGATGCCACGGTTCAAAGTGTAATAGATGTTGCGCAAAATGAGCCCACAGCGCTTTTGATTTCAAACAGTACTGTCAATACTACTACTAGTACTGATATTGTCACTGAATTAATACTAACCAAAGTGACTAAACTAGCTTTTAATGAAACATATTTAAATAGTGAAGCCTTGCCAATTCATAACAATGACACGACAACAGAAACAATGTTGAATAATTTCTCAGAAACGATTCTAAATATAGTACCCGATAATTCAAGTGGAATTACTAAAGATGATTCAAAATTAAATTCCACTTTGACTGAAACTACTTCGACTACTAGTAATACTGCGCAAACTGAGCTTCCATATATTTCTACTTCTAGTACAGTAATAGCTAGCCCTGTTGCAGAAACTACCACTGAGGTATTGAACACAGTTACAGAAATAACTCCAAATGCATCAGTAAATGAAGTAACAAATGTTAAACAACCAATACTTTTGTCGAATTTTACTAGTGAAGCGCCAATATCAGATGCAACAAATACGACTGTAATAATACCTGAATCAGCAATCGGATATTCTTTAAATGCAACGACTACAACCGTAGATGTTGTGCAAAGTGACCGCACAACACCTTTGACGACTATAAATGATTATACAACAATCCTTATCTTGGATACTACAGAAAATACAAGCGTGGCTGGCACCAGATATAATACTGCTTTAAATGAAACTATTCAAAATAAAACAGATACAGCAGAAACTAAGCATACACTACTTTTAAATTTAAGTAGTAGTTCTGCTTTACCTGATTTAGAAACACAAAAACCAATACAAATAGTGGATGAAACAACTCCAACTACATATTTTGATCAAAATAACTTTACCAATACTGTCGACGAGAATAGTACTTTAAGTACTGTTGATCTGATCTTAGATGTTAGAGATAATGTTTTAGTACCTGGATCAGATACGAACTTGAGTGAAACTAGGAGTGTAAATTTGGTGCAGAACGAAACAATATCTATAACTTTGCACGTCACAAATTTAATCACAGAAGTCACAAAAAGTGTAAATGTTAATAAGCTAGAACCTGAAAGAAATACAACTTTGAATATTACGGTTCCGAGAGCAGACGATATAGTGTACAATTACTCTGATACTTTAAATAGCTATACTTTACCCAATACTAATGGTGCAGAACCTAGTTTATCCGATGACATAGTACAAACATCTCACCCAAGCAACACAACTTTGCTCGATGGGTTAGTAAATATCGTTACAGAATATCCAGTTACTATTGTAACCGAAAATAAAAATGTAGTAATGGCAGAAATCAACCTCACTTTAAGTGATGCTTCTTTGAGAGATCCAGAAACAGTTACGACGAATTCATCAAGCTCAAGCTTATTATCCAATACAATGAAAGTTGGAACTGGAAACATTATATCAAATAACAGTCAACAACAACCCTACGCTCAAAATATTACAGCTTCTAAACCACTTATAGAACTTATTTATACTGATAACGCGAAAAATATATCTGAAAATGAAATTAACCAAGCAAACAGCACAGCGAAAGTATCAACGACTTCGTCTTTTAATTTGGTAAATGATAAAAATAAAACTGTTGTTACTGCCACTACAGTTATTCCGGAAGACTTGAATGCAGTAACTTTAAGTAATATTAATATCAATAGACCAACAAGTTCGGTAAACAGCAAAGGTCAAGGAAATAAAAGTGAAACAAACACAATACTAAACTTTACCACTAGCTCTTTAGCTACTCTACTGCCTGATTATTTTACGGATGCAATCTCTGAACGAAATATAGAATCATCTACACAGCATACAGACATCAAAAATGATTCGCACGTTGAACTAAATTTCTTGGAGAATGTTAAAGATGGACCTGTGAACCGTATTGGGAATACCAATACGGTACAGACAGCAATGAATTCAATTACAGTGGAAAATAGTAACTTAGAAATTGTACCAATTTCCACCACCAATGTAGACACAACAACTAGTACCTCTGAACTAGTTAATCAGGGATATGATATTGAAAAAACAGACACTAACACAAATAAAGTAACAACAGACATCACTGCCTCAGAATATGGTATGAGAACATTTCAAACTGAGTTTACTACGGCAAGAGAAACAGAAGTTTCAGACACTCTTGCCGCAGTCACAGAATCATTGGGAAATGCGTACATTACAGATTCAGCCACTGTAAATAGTATTGCAGGTGTAACTGAATCATATTCTCAAGTAAATGTTACAAATACATTGACGGAGAGCTCCATTAGTGCAGTCAACATTGTCGTAGAAACAACAAAAGAAACAAAGCCTATATTGCTGTTTAATTCGTCATCAGAACCAATATCTTACGGACAGATAACAACTGCCACGTCGATTGCACCTAAATCTTCAACTGCGCAGGAACTAACTACTGTAAATTCAACCCCTACAAATATTGTATTTCTCTCGAGAGCACCAAGCCCACTTTCACAAAAAAATATGACTGTTTCAGTACAGCATGAGTCTTATACTGAATCAACAATAAATACAGATGTGAACCTTCAAAAAAGTATTTCAAATGAATTTCCCAGAAATAAAATTGACCAGAAAATTCTAAATTCATCAACTGATACTTTAAATACATCTGTTGTCCACAATAATTTAACACAAGAAACTAAAAACTTTGAAATAACATCAGATAAATCAAACCTAACGAAAATGGATCAAAATCAAGGTAAAAAAACAAATAAACAAGAAAATACTCTTCTGGACATTTTGACAAGCACGCCAATATCTTTATTGATTTCATCTCAGCCTAATGTTCCACAAACAAAGTATGCTGCACCAATCAACACCATATTATCTATGGATAATTTGACTCATCTAACTGATAATTATGTTAATAATACAGTTCAAATAAAAGTTTACAATGAAACTAAACTTGGTATCGAACTTAACGCAAAAAGTACTGAAAATAAAAATATAAATACAACAGAAACAGTTGTCATAACACATGACAAAGGGAACGAAACAATTTTCATCCAAACAAAGACTGTTAGTAGACCAAGTCAGCCTACAGAAGAAAGCCCTCAAATATCTAATAGTTCAACAATTAATGCAAGCACTTTTCCAGCAGATCAAGACAATGTCGCTTTAAAACTAGATTCTCCCGATGACCTAACTGTGCGGCCTACAACAGTGTCATGGAGAGCAACAGTGGTTACAAAACCTTATAAAGATAAAGATATCGTAACTTCAAAACAATACTTGACTGATACTCCAACACCACGTCCTTATACGGAGTCATTGCGAGCAACAGTGGTTACGAAACCTTATATAAATCAAGATTATGAAACTCAAAAACAACATTTTGCTATTACATCCGGTTTCAAGACTTCAACAGAGCCATGGAGACCGACAGTAGTTACAGCACGACAGATAGACCAAGAAACCGCAATTTTAAAACAGTACACTACTGATCCCCCAACTTTAAAACCTTCAACTGAGGCATGGCAAACACTAGCCGTAATAAAACAAACAGAACCAAGCAAATTACCGGCTATAAAAGATTCCATTAATTCTGTTAATAAACAAAATGAAGGCATATCAGAGTTAGAGCAACGGTTTACAAACAATAATACAAATGAGAAGCCCTTGATAGATATAAAACCGACCACTAAACCTGTTATAGAATTATGGAGCAAAGTATCGCAGAATGGAGATGGTATTGTAGATAATTCACAAACAAAGCAACATTTACCAGCCCCAACAATGAAAACAATCAATATTTATCCTATTACTCAAAAAACAGAACCAGTGATTACTGAAACATTAGTTTCAAATGTGGACATAGATTTTGTTCCTATCGATATAGTAAAAACAAATGTTCCATTGTCAATACAAAGTAACTCACCAACAGGCACATACTCAGATATGTCAGTAAAATTACCGAGAACAGATAAAGGTAATAATAACAATCCCGAAGAGATTGAAAGTGTCGAACAACCAGAAGGAAATGAAGAGCAGGAGATATCAGAAAATAAAGAGAGCCAAAGAGAAAAAATGGAAGAACAGCTTGAAGCTTCCGGAAATGAGAGAGGTGAGTTAAATAACGCTGGAGTAGTTTCAACCCAAAATAATATAAGAATTGGTAGTACAGTCGAAATGACGACAGAAAAAGTGGAAGGTAAATCTTATAAACACTATAAATCTATAACTAATATAGAAGTGCAACCCACGATTCTAAAACCGTCAGAAAATTTAGAAGAAACCAAAGTAGATACTACAAAGCAAAAAGGAATAAATGCTAATGGAAACGTTAAAAATAGCACAGTCGGTTACTCTTTATCAAAACCGTTTGTAAATACATACAATGTTACACCTCCGGTGTTTGAGGCAGCTAAAAGCAGCTTTGTTTGTAAACTAAACAGTCGTGGCAAGTTCCCAGATAATAATGATTGTAAGAAATTCTATATTTGCAACGGAAAACATGAACCTATCGAAGGTTTATGTCCGAACAACACTGTATTCAGTGAGCTAAGAAAACAATGCACCAAAAACTTCTCGCATTGCGTCAGAAACAACCAATTCCAATGCGTATTGGAAGGACGCTTTAGCGATTACTTCAACGATAATATTTATTACATATGCGTGAAGAATAATATGGGCACATTTACTAGATTCAAATTACAGTGCCAGAGCGGTTACCACCTCAACAAAACTTCCGTTCGGTGTGCATTGAATACTGAATCGAGTCGGTCAGCCTCGCAACAATCAACAAGCGATATTTCTAAAAATAGTGAACAGAGCGTATCGTCAGCTAGAAGTGAAAAGTTAGTAGTTGAACCAAGTAAAAAATTCGAATGCAAAAGCGAAGGTAAATTCCCCGATCCAAATAACTGTAGAAAGTATTATGTCTGTTCGAAGAAAAATGGAAAATCGCGTTATCGACAAAAACGTAAAAAGTGTGATAGCGATGAAATATTTCATAAAGATAAGAAAAAATGTGTAGATGCTGAAAGTTACGATTGCAGCTAAACACGTGTTTTCACCTAATCTAATCTATGTACCTAAATGATCAATATAATTTAAAAAGCCGGTATATTTCCATAGCATGTTTAATTAGAAACTATGTAATCTAGATACTAACCTTTAAGAACTAACCAAAATTATATTTATGAAGACTAGTCTTAAAAATAAATGTTATTTAATTTTATCATTGTTATATTAGCCTTAAATAAATTACTACACGAAAACTCAGTCTTTCTTTGCACTTCATGAATGTGTTCACAAGTTACCCTCTAGGTTTTCTATAAGGAGCGCCGATTTCCCTAACAAATTGGTCCTCACTATCCCTCTCTAAAGTAATACAAAATTGGTTAGAGAATATTGTGCATACAACTGAAGTCTCTCCTTGCACTGGTCTTGAAGGACAGAAGTAAGTCGCCTTCGCTGGAGTTTGATCCTGAGTCACACTGAACTTGTAATTCTTACAATCAATAGTGCGTCTCGTATCTTTCGTATCAGTCACTTTGACCACTCCTCTATTGTTGTCATAAAGCTGAGGTGTTTTTGTCGTGCTTGGTACAGGACATTTGTATTTGTCAGTAGAGGAGCATGTTCTAGTATATCCGTTGAAGATCGTGTTTCCCGAGCATTTAAACTTGATGCCTTGAAAGCGGTTCTTGTTTGGTATACATAGGATGTATCCTTTGCAGTCTGGTACGTTTGTATCAGCTATTCTTTCGTTCCTGTGGCATCTTATGGTTCTCGTGAAAGATGAGTCGATGAAGTTTCCGATACTGACGCAGACATCGCTGGATTGTTCGCTGCAGATTGTGTTGGTTGGACAGAGGAATGCAGGACCGTATATGGTTTCGCCTTCGCATAGTCTGACTTTGTTATTTCGCTCGCAAACGAAGCCGTATGGACCGCAGTCGGTGTAGGTTGATTCGAAGGCCGTGGTAAGGCCTATGATAAGTGCCTGGGAAGCAATTTATAAAATCTATCATTATTAACTCAGTAACATCAGTTTGTTACTAAGTATTTAGTAGGTATGTACTTATAGGTTGATATAATTCTACTCACGAGCTTGCCTTTATTCAAAACAAGCTTCCGCCCGCGTGGTACCACGGGTTAGTACAACGCGTACAGAAGCCGAAGGTTTATTAACTAACCAAAAAAGTAGTCTATATGTTATTTAAGATCATAAACTACGTATTTATATTCCAAGTTTCAGCTCAATCCGTTTAGTAGTCTGTGAAAGAGTAACAAACATCTATACACTCATACAAACATTCGCGTTTAATATTATGTGTGGAAAGTGGCATTTGCATTCAAACATGAGATCAATTTTAAATATAGAACAGTCAAAAAAGTTAATGCTTCAAATTCAAATTTAGAACATACTGGGTGCAATAAAATCTCTCCCGAAAACTGAAGGATGGCATTAATGATCAAGCTAAAACCCTCGTTTGAATTACCTACCTAAATGGTGCATAACTATGACACTATTTGACTGTTGTCTATAGATACAAGTAATAACGTTCTTAATGGTTAATACGGTCTTAAAAATGTAATTAGTGTTTGAGTTTTCAGGCATTAAATAACTTATATAATAGCAAAATGAAATGATAAAAAAACTTACCACAGCCAAAATAAATTTCACACAACAATATACCATTTTGAGAATCGCTCAAAACCATAAGACGTTCAAAATACGACTAACGCAACCCGCGAGCTTTCATTCATTTGGAGAGCAATTATCATTTTTAACACCTCCTTGACAATGTGGAGAAATGAGTCCACATCTTCATTGTAACACATACCCGTAACGGTAGTATTGATTGTTTATGTGTTTAGCTTAGATTTTGAAAAGCATTTGCATTTTACGCATAAAAATATGGATTTACTATTTTAATTTACAAAATCTCGTACACTAACATTGATATATTCATACCGTATTGTATGAATTTAATATTTAGTACTAACTATAATTATTGCAAATTCATTTAAATCCGTTTATGACTTAATGCCACAAGGTAATTCAAGAAAATTCAATAGGTAAATTTACACAACCTGTACCTAATTATACTTTTTTTCTGTTCCATAAAAGTAATCTGATGTACCTATGTAAATAATGATGAGTTCAGTTAATTTTACTTCTTGTCAAATACTTACCTACATACCATCTCTATGAGTCAAATATGTTACACCGATAAGATTTAGTCACGCACGGAATGAAAACGTTATGTCTATTCTGAATAGTCAACATGTCACTGGGTCAAAGAATAAGTATTGGGAACGTTGTACTCACGCCATTGAAAGTAAAAAGTAGAGCATTGCCTTAAAAGTAGGTAAATAGTACAGTATGATTTTACTTGACCGGGCCGAACGTAGGAAAACCGGGTGGTCGGTATGTTCATTCCTTACGAAAGAGCTAAATAGATTGTATTGACAGCATGTGCAACAGAGATAGTTATATTTCCGATCACTCCGATCCTAATCGCAATAGTTCACTCCGGCCAACTTAGATTGCGCATACAACAGAGCTAGTAGCTTTTGTGTATAGTAATCATCCTCGTTCACTAATCAGATAGGTATTCGTTTGGAACTTTTAGTTCATGCAAGTTACCGGGAGCGGCGCTGCACTGGATTCTCATCATCATCATCATCAGAGCCAGTTTAAAGGTTAAGGCACCTACGTTCATGATTTGTAAGGATTCTCATACATTTTTAATATTTGACTCGATATAGAGGATAGTATTAAATGCTACGGTAAATTGGTGATAGGGCCTCTGCATTGTATTGGAATTCGATACGTTGATAAAAATAAATAAGTAAAGAGATTTATGATACCTAAATGCAATTTATTACCTAATAATCTATTAAATACTTTGAACACGTTACTCGTCATCCGATGAAGATTCGCTGTCGCTGTCTGAGCTTGAACTTTCAGACTTTTTGGGGACGGCACCACCCGTTTTGGCTCTGCAGACAAAAAACACCTTACTATTTATATGAGAAGATTAAAATTATTGGAGCGATAGTTAACTCTTATCTCGCAAAATAATGTAAGAGCTCTTTTATCTGCGCTATTAGAAAGCTTAACGAAGTAAATAAGACGAGAGGAGAGAGGTTTGTCAGGTTTAAGAGAGTAAAACCATGTTTACTGTCAAATCTGACAGTTTAACAATGGCTATAAACCTCGATTTTACGACAAGTAAGGCAATAGCTCCTATAAGACTTAAATAATTGTATTTTTGTAATTGCAATTTTTGGGGTCGTTATATCGCTAGGGGCGCCGCAAAAATCAAAAACCAAAAAAAAAGCCCGAAGAAAAATAGGAGTGATTTCAATGTTCGAGACGATGTATGTGATATGTGATAAAACTCACGTGCGATAAGCTTGTGCAACAGCTAAAGCGGCTGGATGAAGCGCGTCAAGCGACGACGGCTCACTGTCCAGCAACGTTTGTACTTCCTCCTGAGGACGGTTCAGCATCACGCCCAGTACTTGCTGACTCGCTGTTAGTGCCTCGTCGAAACCGCAAGACGCTAGGTACGATACCGCTGCCTGTGATGAAACAAATTAATATAATACTTGGACATTCACACAGCGTCATCTAGTCCCAAGCTAAGCAGTTTAATGCTTGTGTTATGGTAACTATACTTCATTTCTTGAAACGAGCTAATAGGAAGGAAAATAAGCGCACGTGATTGGTCGTCGAAAATAACTGTTTATTCTCGTGATGGCTAGATTTGACAACTGACAATTGATTTGACAATCTAGCCAATCACGAGAAAGATAATTATTTTCGACGACCAATCACGTGCTTTTATTTTTGTTCCTGTTAGCTCGATCCAAGACATGAAGTATAGATGACTGAAATGATATAAATAAATATAATACTTGGACATTCGCACAGCGTCATCTAGTCCCAAGTTAGGCAGTTTAATGCTTGTGTTATGGTAACTAGATGACTGAAATAATAAGTAGATGCATTTTTTTCGTAAATACATACATATTATAGATAGAACACACTCAGACACGGAACAACTATCTGCAGAACATACAAAACTTTTTCCCGTAGCGGGGATCGAATCCGCAACCTTCGCGTCTCAGGCGGGCTTTCGCCCCCTGCGCCACCGAGGCTATATTTTATACCGGTAGTTTCATTAGTACACCCGTGCGAAGCCGGGACGTGCTGCTAGTATTATATACTTACAGCAGCAATGCCCTGTTTTCCAACAGTAGCGGCTTTGTTCGCGACGTCGGCTATTATCTGCGGTTGTGTGGGCACGCCGCTCGCTTGTTCGTTCTTGAGCATTAGTATGGCGGTCTCGACTGAATCCCAGACGGGGTCGGCTTTGTCCGCTGTGTCGGCGCATATCTCGATTATGTTTGATAGAGCTGTGGCTGATAGTCTGTAAGGATAATTATAACAAAATTGGCCGCCTGGTTGGTTTCGATCAGGCGGTAGATTCTTGACGTCTTTCAAAACATGACGCGGTAAGAGATTGCACGTTATCTAGCTTTTGTTTACTGAAATCCATCGTATTTTTCAAAATAACCACGATAAGACATGGTTATTTGGAAAATAAGGCGGTAGTTGAGCCACGTTTACATTGTTTGTAACGATCCTTAGATCAACTGGTTCTAATTTGCACAAATATGTAAATAATGTAGTAAATTAGTTTCTGTAAATAAATATACTTATTGTTAAATTAAACAAAAAACAGTCGAGTAGAGAACATGCTCCTATTTAAGAAAGACTGAGAAAGATCTTTGAAAATCATTATCATCAAAGTAAACTGGCAACCCTAGCTATAACTTAGAATAAGCATGTTGTGATATTAAATAATTTAATTTAATTAAACATATTTAGCTTTAAGATAATGCTAAAAGTAGATATATTTTAATGTTAACATTGCGGTGTCCCAACGGGGCTCTTGTTGCGGCCAAACCTAGCTTAAGACCTAATGTACCAACTTGAGACAATGAATAAAGAATATGAATATGAATATGAAAACTTTTTAGCTAGGGTTGCCAGTTGATGTGTGTGAGTTCAATACTCACTTCTGTATGACAGGCGACCTCAAATCTTTAGCTTCTTCTTCCTTGCCCGTGTCTTGACTAAACTTCAGGATCTCTGCGGCTGCTGTGCGCATTTTTTCTTTAACTTCGGTTTCTGTAAAGCACCATAAATTAGACTAGCTGACTCGGAAAACTTTGTTATACTGTTAAAATAAAACTACAATAACATCTATGCCAAACAAGTTTCTGTCACGTTAAATAAAAATCAGATGCGTGACTTGAGCTGTATATTCTCTACTAATCTCTACTAATATTATAAAAAGACAATGTTGGTTTGATTGTATGGGGAGGTCATTCCGCGCCGCGCGTTCTCCTCAGCGCGATCTAGAATCGGATCATGTTTACTAGCGCCATCTAGTATAATTATATAATCTTACCTTGGTATTGGTAGCAGTTGATCATAGCGCTAAGTAGTTTCTCAACAAGCCTGTTCTTCTTGGCGTGGCCGAATATAACGAGTTGGGACCACGTTTGTGCTAGCCGGTCCCCAGAGCCGTTCAGTTCTAAAGTTTTTATTATCTGCACAACAAATACAAATGTTACTTTTAGTTGCAATGAGAATAACTTCCACAAAAGATAGATGTATAGTATCAGAAGATAAATAGAAAATAGAAATGGAAATTTTAAATATTTGTTCAATTTCAATTTTAAATTTTCAAAGAAAAAAATCTTTCCTAGATAATGGCTAAATTACATCTCAACTTTACAAAAGAATTTCAGTAAGTTTTATTCAAATTCTTTATAAGTAAACGAAAGAATTTAAAAAAGTTTTATTCAAACTTTCGTGATAAAATTTATAAGATTTTGAATCCCATTTTAGTTTTACCCGAATACAAAACGTTGGCAGAATGTAGTATGTTTGAAATGAGTTACCTCTTCCATAACAGACGGTTCAGGGACGTAGATATTAGGAATCAAAGTGTCGAGTAGTTGAGTAGTCCTTTCAAACGGCGCGTGTCTAAAATAATATAGAAAAGTTTAGTATGTATATTATATGAAAACAATGCAATGGGCCTCATGACAATTGGGGTCAGCTTATGTTGGTGGTTTTTAAATTCGTAACTGATCACCAACATAGATGGAACCCTAAAAAGGACACAACATTTTGTGTCCGTCGTCAGTCCATGGCTCGGATTCGATTTATTGATGTATTTTTCAAAATGAATAACTTCAAATGTCCAGCCAGTCTCAATAACCTATCCATCTCTAGATCTCCTTACTGGTAAGACATTATGGTTTAATAATTTTACCTGCAAGCAACTGTGACATAATGCCTGTAGTAAATGCTCTCTTTATACGCGTCGCCGACTAGTTTGTAGTTATCGTCTTTCATGAGCAAAGCGTGCACTCTTTCCGCCATATTGACATCCTGTAACAAGAAATATTGAAAATTAAATTAAATGTTTAAAAAATTAAATTAAATGTTTAAATGTTTAATTAAATGTTTAAATGTTTAATTAAATGTTTTAGTTGAGAGACTAGTCTCTGATAGTTACCTGTAAATGGTCACTGCACACACCCATTGCTGTTATAAAGAAGTGCGTGTCCGTCGCTTGGGTCGGCGTTAGTTTCTCTCTGCTCTCTAGCTCACTTAGAATTGACGAGAGAATGTCTATACGGGGTCCTCCTGATAAAATAAATAAAAAAACGTTTATTAATTGTGACACAGTATAAACTATTAGAGTCAATTCACACCAAGATGGAAAGGAAGCGGCGGCGATCTATACTTGTCTTCTTATATTATACTAGCTGCTCCCCGCGGTTTCACCCGCGTAAGTCCCGTTCCCGCGGGAATATTGGGATAAAAAGTAGCCTATGTTACTCGTGGATAATGTAGCTTTCGAATGGTGAAAGAATTTTTAAAATCGGTCCAGTAGTTTTTGAGCCTATTCATTACAACCAAACAAACAAACAAACAAACAAACAAAGTTTTCCTCTTTATAATATTATTAGTGTAGATTATTCAAGTTAACAATTTAATAACTAGCAGCACGTCCCGGCTTTGCACAGGTGTATAAATGAAATATAGTCTATACCCATCCTGACAGTCCATTCTACACATCGGTGAAAGAATTTTTGACATCGGCTGAGTAGTTTCGGAGGTGACCTCCGTCAAACAAACCAACATTTTACCTTTTTATAAAATTAGTATACTTAGATACTTACTCTCTTTACAAAACAAGCACAGTAGATAGTAGTAAGCGGACAACCCCGGTTGTATTCCTAGACTCTTGAATTCGGCTACGGTCTTCAAAGCCAGCTCTTGTAATGGTTTGCCGCCGCCCCATACTGAGATGGAGCGAAGACACGCGGATAATGTTTCCTCGTTTGGTGATATACCCTGAAAGGAGCATGAATGTAAACAAATATTTATTTTTATAAAATAAATGTATTTATTTTCAAAAAAGTTTTATACAATAGCAGAATGTCGAAAGAGAAGTAAATAAATGATAAATGAATGAATGATGATGATAATGTATGAAGATTTTTGTTTATTTTTCTATAATTTTGGAGATGCCTTTTAGAATAATAGAAATTGAAGGTTCTTTATTCACATTCAACAAACATACGTTTACAACTTACAACTTTACAAGTTAACTAGTCATTAAGTTAACTGCTAACAAGGCTGCGTAAGTCTAATTATCATTGAAGTTTTGGGATCAACTGTCTCATATAACTAAAACTTACTTAAATACCTAGTATTAAAACACCATTACCTGTTCATTCATCTGTACAAGTAGTTTCTTCAAAGCCTCAGTGCGTAGCGCGGTGCCCTCACAGAGGAAGCCGACACAGCCTATCAGTGAGTTGTAAACGCTCGTAGATAGCTTGATACCTTGCTCTATCGCCTCTTGGGATAGCTGGTGGGCCCTTTCAGCCTGGAATAAGATAATAAGCTAGTGAAAGAAACAATTGATCTTAAATTGTTTCAAGAAACTTCATGTTGTGTGACTTTTGTCATTGTCATCTTTCATTAATTGGAGGAAATCTTCTTTCATTAATTAAAGGCTCGGAAAATAATCTTCAGACGTTTGTATGCCCACTGCTGGGCAAAAGCCAGCAACCAGTGTTGATATAAACCTAAAATCTAAATCATACAGTCAAACAAATTTCATAGCAATCACCAACTTTGCCTTTAGTAATTTCTAAAATTGTAAATTTCAGATAATCTTATTGGATACATAAAGAAAAAAAAATGCTTTAGATACTAGTTCTAGTCATTTAAGTCTAAGTCCAAGGATATTTATTTATTTACCTGATAATACTTAGCCATGCCTTGAATGATGGCACAATATGCTTCAGGTGTTTTTGGCTCCAATGAAGCAAAGATTTTGTCTGCTAGACCCCCCAACCTGCAAATAATTAGGATTAAGTAGTTTATCACATGCTATTGGTTTGTCAGCAAGTGTACTCATGCGTAAACATACTCCCCCCACTTCCCCTTAGCGCTCTTTTTATGTGACGCGACTTTTGCGACTTACTTTGAAAGTATCAGGGTTTAGAGTAGACCCTAAAAACGAAATTTCGGCATAAAATCGCAGGTCAGCTTAAGTTGGAGGAAACTGTATTCGGAAGGTTAACCAACATAGGCTGACCTGCGAAAATTGACACAATGCATCGTTTTCGATTTGTAGAGTAGAGGGGCAGCAAGCCAAGCAATCATTTTGGGTGAATAGTCTTACCTCCATGTAGCTGCCTGTCTGTCTCTAGTATTCGCCGAATACCACCTCTCTTCCAACCACTCCATAGAATCAGGCTCTTTCTCATTGTAAAAGCACAAAAGTTGAAGAAACTGTAATTTAAGTTCTTCATTCACATTCTCTGCTCCTCCGAGTAGTTGGAACACTTTCATTGAATCTTCTAGTAGGGCATTTTGAATTGTGTATTCAAAGTCTTCTATAGTTACCTGGGGACAATGAAATGGGATTATTTTTTTCTGAGATGGTAATTACTTAACTCTAAGCATTTCTTATATAATACACCATCACTTTCGATAAACACACATTTTAGATAGACAAAAAATATGTACAGCTTATTGATTGTAGATAAAGACAATAAATACATAATGGTTTACCTTGCTTTCATCATTATAAATAGGTCTAGGTTTGAATGCCTGAATTTTAGGTTCAGCATTAAAAAATGGAGTCTTCTTTTTGCCCGGTGGATCCCATTCCCTAGTGGTGAACCAGTCAGAGTGCTCATCTCGGATCCATGCAGCTGCTTTTCTACCTGCCTCCGCTGATAGAGCATAAGATCTCTTACGGAAGTTTGAAAGAGGGATTAAGTATGGATCATCATGGTACCTGAAATTGTATACTTAATTAGTAAGCAGTTAAATTAAATATGGGTGAATTATAATATTTCTAAATAACTCAGCATACTTGTAATGTGCAGCTGTAGGATCTGGTTTGACTGTAGCAGCCAAAGCTTGCAGGATATCAGTAGGTGCTCTAGGGATCCTTGCGGGTGGAGTAATACCATCAGAAGAAGAACTACTCTGCGGTAGCTTTTGCCCTTCGATAGTATTCAGACTGCGGCACAAACAGGCAAGTCTTGGCCATTGTCTGCAAGAAAAAGGAAGTCAGTGGAGATCTTTACAAATAACTTCTCTAACCTACAAGCAAGATTTTAATGGTCTTACCTTGTAACAACAATACTAGAATACATTAGGACTGAATTCAGAGTTTGGCTATGTTGTTAAGAGGCTTCTATTTCTTTCTTTTTTTAATTCTTTTATTTATTCCCAAAATAAACAAATATTTTATGAAACTTTTATTCCAACTAACCTCAAAACAAATCATAACAAGAACCATAGATAAATAATTTTAACAGTAATAAACTAGACTAGGACCTAGTGCTATTTATACGATAATAAAATATGTAGTCTAAGTTCCATTCAGCCAGCTCCTCAATCCCTTTGCTTGCTTAAAAATTGTGTTGTTTGCTTCAGAGAAAAACGAAGGGGACATCACTAGAAGACAGTGACATAAAGTCGATTCTTTCCTTTTCCATCGCCACCATCTTCAAAACTATTTTAATTGTTTTGGTCGTGTCATGTTCACCGTCCAATTAAAACAAAATTCCATTCCTAAACTACGAAAATGACTCGGCATGCAAGGAATTGCACGGCAGGAGCCGTGTACACTTACCACGAAAAGAAAAAAGATGCTGCTGCCTCTGGATATGGCACACAGAACGAGAGAGTTGGGAAAGATTCAGTGAAGAGTTTTGATTGTTGCAGTCTGACTTTGCAGCCCTGCAGAAACCCAGTGGTGACCAAGGAAGGCTACTTGTTTGATAAAGAAGCAATTTTGGAGTATGTGATAACGAAAAAGAATGAATATAACCGTCTAATGAAGAAATACGAGAAGCAGTTGAAGAAGGAAGATGTTGAAAAAGCGGAGCTTGCTGCGGCTGAAAAAGAAGCAAACCTCATCAAGTTTATGAATAGAGAGAAGAATATATCAAGCAGCAGTGTTGCATCCTCAAATGCAACATCTAGCGCGCCGTCCACATCATCATCTGTATCAAACTTAGCCAACGGCAAAGATAAACAGCTACCAAGCTTTTGGATTCCCTCTCAGTTACCTGATGCAAAGATTTCGAAGATACCTAAACCAGACCCAACAGTGTACTGTCCAATAAGCGGGAAGCCTTTGAAAGTAAAAGACTTGATTGAAGTCAAATGGACCTTAGTGAATGATAGAGATGACAAGAAAAGTTTGATTGCTAAAGAAAACAGATACATGTGTCCTGTTACTCATGATATACTGAGCAATTCAGTTCCATGTGCAGTAATCAGGTGATGATTGTAATATTATCTTCTAATAATAAGTAATGGCTACCATACAGGGCTATTGCATTAGTGCAATGTGTGTTTTGAATAAATGCTAGAATTTTTAATATAAAAAATCATCACCTCGTGCCCTTATCCCACTATGTGGGGTCAGCACAACATGTATTCTCCTTCAATATAAACAATATAATTCCCAAATTGAATAATTTTCAAAAGCCTATTTTCAGAGGCCATTATTCCAGCAGCGTACTATTGTTAACATACAAAATTCTCATTTAGCTACTTGTTAATAGTTATTGTGTTTTAGTTACAGTTTGTGCAAACTATCATGGTTTTATATTTCCAGGACAACTGGCCATGTGGTAACAATGGAGTGTCTCGAAAAGATCATCAAGAAAGACTGGATCCACCCACTTACAGGAGATAAGTTGAAAGAGAAGGACATCATACCTTTAGAAAGAGGAGGCACCGGCTACTCGTTCACTAATGATAACTTACAAGGAAAGAATGAAAGACCTGTACTACAGGCGTAGTTTATGTCAGTTTTAGCATTTATTTAATTGTTCGGTGTAGATAAGACAACTTTGAGAGCAAACATACTACAGTCAACAATGTGCACATTTCACTAAATATCTAAAAAATGATGTAACTCGGACAGCAACATTTTTGTTACAAATTTTAAAGCTCTACACTCATCTAGTGTCTCTCTACAAAAATGCTTTAAATTTTTGTAAATAAAATAGTACACTATTGTATAATAATTCTATATTCCTTGAAAAATAAACTAAAATAAAAAAAAAATTATACTTATTTCTAATCTTAACCTAAATTCAACTACTATGTACTATGAAAAGAGAAGAGATCCAGTTGAAAGTCTCCATTTGTTCTAATCTCAGTCCCCGGGAATGATAAGCTATCATTACCAAATGAGTCCAGGAAGTTTAATACTGATGCTTCACTCATAACATGATTGTCAGTTGGTTGCAAATCTTTTTGTTCAATTGTATCACTCAGAGATTTGATTTCGTGATCTTTGACATGTATAAGTGAGGGTTCAATCAATGTGTTTGGTTTTCCAAAACCATCATTGCTTCTATTGAGTATCCAATCTTTCAACTCCCGGTCGAGGATGAAGGATTCTTTCACTGCAGATAGATCTTCATCTCTGAATATTTCTCCAAGTGTGTCGTCACCAACAAAATGATCTGTTGAATCTTCGTTGTGTTCCTTAGCTTGAGTAGAAGTACCTTCAGTTTCAGGCACATCTTTGAAATGGTCTGTAATTTTATCCGAATCATTTTTCTCCAGTGATGTTTCATGATCCTTGTCAACAGTTTCAATCGATCTTATAACTTGAGTTTCGTATTTAGCTAACAGTTCTGGGTTGATTTGGAATTTCCGAAAGACTGTTGATGTTGGTTTTATAGGAGATGATCTTATATCAAAATGAGCACTGTGAAATTGTAAATGATTTTGTTTACCATTTTCTTCTAAACTAGCAATAGTTGTAGCAATTTCTTGTATATTATCAGTAGGTTCAGTGGGGGTAGGATTTATGTAGTCATTTGGTTCTGGTTGATGAGGCAGATTGATTGATTCAGGTTCAGTTCCTAAATTTATTGAATGCTCTTCGCGGTCATTGCACTCATCTTGAACTAAATGAGAGTCAGCCTTTTCTTCAGTACCCTGAGGGGTTATAATTGCACTACATTCTTCTGAGCAAGATACATTGGATAGTCCAACAAAATCGTCGATTCCTAATTCGATAAGTGTATCATTTTCCGAGGTAAGGCGCATTCGTTTGGCGCTTTCTCGTGCGCTCTTCACTTTCTTTTGTTTCCACACTCTTTTGATCACAGTTGGCCATTTTTCGACGGAATTAATTCTAGCACAGTCATCATTTTCTATCTCTGAGGTAGGAGGTTCTTCGTTGAGGGTTGCCCATGTTTGGTTGGCAGTTGTGTCGGGCTCGATCTTAGAGGGCGGCGGAGGGGGGTTATGCCTGCAAAATCCTTCACTATTCTTCACGCAGTCCAAAGCGGCGATGTCAAAAGTGTACTTGCCGGGGTACAAGCCTAGTAAGCTGAAACAAAAATGTATGATATCAATTATTTTTTCTGATCACACACTAACAATCCTTCCCATTATTACAAGTAATTTAGGTTTGTAATTCTAGTAACTACAGGGGAAGAAAGGGATACGTAGTTACTAGAGGGTAGGGTAGGGACTAGAGTCTAATGGATATAACATCAGAACGCAAAACTTTATAACATTAACCTATTAGTAGCACTAGTAAGCACCATCTGCAGGTCATGTGAAGAAATTTCTAAAGTAGGTAAATAATAGTGGCGATTCTAAACCAAAACTTAACTAAACTAACTAAAGATGTTGCCATCCCTTTCATAACAATCAAAATAAAAAGGATGGCATCATCTTTAGAAGTAGTATTAATATGTAAGTAAAATAGGTAATTTACCTGCCCACATCCTCGCTAACAGTGCAAGCCTTCGCATCGACATCTGTGCTCAATAAGCAAGGAAGCAGGGATCTCAGCTTCACCACCAGCTGTTGTAACTGTTGAAGGAATATATTGCTGCGATCGCCTTCCGCGCCGCTCAACACTATGGCCAGAAGGCAGTGGAACAGGTTTGAGTGGATCTTAGACGGGATGTGCGTTGGGTGGCTTTCGTAGTGCTTCTGAAGACGGTAGAGGCTGTTGAACTCCTGTAGATAAAGAATGTTGCACATTTTAAACTTTAAAGACGGGAAAAGTATTAGAATAAATAAATATGTTTTGACATTCCACACAGCGTCATCTAGTCCCAAGCTAAGCAATGTTATGGTAGACAGGTGACTGATATAATACATAGATACAACTAAATAAACACCAACCTATTTTTGAAATACATACACAAAAGTAACTATCATAAACGATATAAACATTAAATGCATTTAGATAAGAGTAGGTACTTTGAGTGGATATCTATAGATAAAAGATATATTTGCGTTTTATTGTTATATTAAAACTATAACTTACATCGGAACATTGAAAGCATGAGATTACTGTGGTTTTCTTCTTTGGTTTGTGAGGTTTGTCCTCTGGCAAGATTGGTTTAGGCAACTTCACTTTTCTACCGCTTCGTGTCACTTTCGTCTGCAATAAAACATAGGTACAATGTAAAACTTTCAGCGTAGACTGGACATTACCGCAGTATAAACAATATAACAATATAAATGAATTCGGAAAAGGCCTAGCATACTCCCGCTTGGGTATAAGTCGCGCATCTAATTAGTACCTTGTAATTGTTTACAACTACAAAACATTAGTATGTGTTGAGAGACCTATGGGAATGGGACCGACATGTCACTATCAATAAAGTCCTTAAACTAAAATAGATAAAAACCATACTCAATGTGAACATCTGTCCCGTATCGAATTTTCGTCGTATTCATTTCAACTTACCTTCCTTTCCTTTGCTTCTTGTTCTTCCAAAATCTCTTGTTGTAAATTATTAAATTGTTCCTTCGCTTTCTTCATACTGATTTCCTTCTTCAATTCCTCTTTTCGCATTTCCTCTTTTTTAGCTTCTGCTCTTGCTTTGAGTATAAACTCTTTTCTCGCTTCGGCTTTCAATAGCAATTCTCTTCTTGCTTCCATTTTGAGCATGTTCTCTTTCCTGGCTCTTATCTTGTCCGCTTTAAGTAGTTCTCTTTCCAAATTTTCTTTAGAATGCTCCTTCTTATTTGCCTCTTGATATTCCTTTTTTGCATTTTCTCTGAGGATCTCTTTTCTAAGTTCTTTTGTTATAATGTTTTCTATTTTCGCTGCTTCAAGTAGTTTATGTGGGGGGACTTTGTTCTTACCGACTACAGTTAAATCTCTTGGCGATACAACTCTGGAAACAAGAAATTATATTAGCACTAGGTACTCGCCAGTCGCCGTCCCGGTTTGCATGCGTTTTCTGCATATTCAATTTGCATTGTATTATACATACTTATAAATCCTGCCTGGTGAAAGCGACTTTGTTTAAATTATGTCATTTTTATTCAAATAACATTTATCATAAAAATTCAATTACCTATTTCAACTGAAATCACCAATTGGTTCATGGCAATCATTGATATCGATAGACATAACATTACATATAACATTTTAAACTTTCGCGATCAGTATAATTATTAAATGATTTCAAACGGAACTTTATCGCGTAATTACCTTATTTTATTTGTTTTCCGACGTTTCGAAAGCGTTACAGCTTTCGTGGTCATGGGCAGACTACTAGTCGGGAAAAAAATAAATCATTTAATTTGATACCAACTTACTTGTAAATAAACTTAGTATTTGTGACTGGATCAAAAGTGGGTTCAGGTGCAATCTTTTCCGGGTTGCTGAATATCTTCAGAGCTTGAGTGACCATGTTCATCTGCTCATCGCTTAGCTGATTAAGGCTGGGGAATACCAAGTTTAGTAAATATAGTCTTGTACATTTTACAGTATCATTAAGTCCTAAGCTAACTTAATAAAATGGTAAAAGCAAGTGTTGTGTTAGCATACAACCAATAGCTTATTGATTCAAGCATGACTTTGCTGAAGCCTATCTTCGATACTGAATTACAACTTACATTATATACATATTTTATTATTATTGACCCATTGCAGGGCAAAGGCCTCTCTTTTTCCACTCATCCCTATTGTTAGCTAGTGTGGTCTATTATGGGCAGTACAACACAAGTTTATCTCTCCGTCTTGATTTACAAAAGCCATACATCAATGCTTACCTGTGATAAGTCTCACCCAACTTCAATAGCTGTACTGTATGTTTTGTGGGCAATGTGGGGGCTGCAGCTATTACTGTAGCTGGCACTGTCGATACATTTATTGGGACATGAACTGTAGTTACCGGAACTGCTACTGCTGGTACCACTGTGGTTACTCTGAAAATATGTTGACATAATATTACATTGTAGACTTCTTTACAGAAAAACATTTAGGTAGGATCTCAAAGATCACTTTGAACTGTCTTAATGATATTTGTGATTCTATTGCCAGTGCGTATAAATTGATATTGTGTGAAATGAGAATTTGTACCAACCCAGCTGCACCCGTTTAAGCATGCATCAAAAAATTCTATTCTATTCTATTAAAAGGAATTTTGCATGGTATACTTACACATCTTTTGGTTTATTATTCTTTGGCGGCGGAACTCTTTCTATACGGTTGTGCCTTGCTTTCAGCGCTACATCTTTGAGCTTTACAATTTTACTGTCTATGTTTAGTCTAGTATTGTTTGCCGTAGTGTAAGTTGTACTGCTGGTGATACCGTTAGAACTATTTAAGGTAACATTTGGCTTCACAATCATACCATTCAATAAGTATTGCTGTTTGAGGCTTTCATTTTTAGGCTGTAGGAAACTGGCTAGTTTCAAGTTATTACCAACAGCACCGCTTTCTTGTTTCTTTAAAATTCGCGGTTTAGGGCTGCTATTCACACTCACTAATCCCTCAATATTATTACCGCTATTCTCGTAAAAGGCTTTCAGGTTATCAGTAGCAGGCGGCGGCTCTTCGATAGCACTTTGAGTTATAAAGTAGGATTGACCCTGCAAATAAACACAAGTCAATAATGAACAATTACCAAGTAACTCATACGGGAATAATGTACACAAAAAATACCTGGGAGGCACCTGGATCTTGTAAAACATAAATCGGAGTATACTGACACGAATTCACTATAAAACTATCTGGCATAGCATTCATTGTGCAAATAGATTTATTCTTCTCAACTAAACACACTACATTTATAATGAAATTCGATAAAATAAAGATAAAAACAAAACGAGAAATTACACCCCCTCGATGTTGACAAATCGCATTTTTTTTTATTTTTTGGTGGTGATGGTTGCCATTTGCCGGAGGGGATCGAGTGAAATTGAGTGAATGAAGTCATAGACAAAGGTACTGTCAGTCAGTAGTGTTCTGTGCTGTCAGTTAAAAATTAAAAAAACGGAACCACACTTTGATTGAGTGAAACCATGAAATGACGCCGCCCGGCACTATACGCAGCTTCCACTCAATCAATCGTTCAATCAAGTCAGTCAAGTCAACTCGAGTCTGTCTCTGTCATTGTCAAAAAAAAATGATGTCACTCACCTCATCATGTTTACGTATTTCTTTCCACAACCACAATACATACGGTAGTTTCGTAAAATCTAGGATCGCGATCGGTGTTCTTTTGAGTTGAGTACCTTCTTTGTAATCTTCGTATTTCGATTTGATACTGCGAAGAAGCAATCTAATTTATCTTTTATCACTGTTTCATATCTAATCCCTCGGAATTAAAACGCCCTTTGATAAATACATTTAAAGTGCCTCACTTGTGGAACAAAATTATTGTCACTTTAGTTTCAGTGGAAAATCGACGCGTTTTCTACTAAAGTGTGACTATCTTACGAAAATAATGAACTTGTCGTTCGCTGGTTGTGGTTTCTTGGGTATCTACCATGTAGGAGTGGCTGTGTGTTTCAAAAAATATGCACCTCATTTGTTGTTAGGGAAGATATCAGGAGCCTCTTTTGGGGCATTGTCAGCATGTTGTCTTCTCTGCGATTTACCAATAGGTGAGTTCTGTTCACTTTATGCACTCTTTGTGTGTAATTTATTCAGTATGTTTAATAGATAACTAGACATAAAAACAAATTTTAGCTACTTACCTACATACTTAAATTATCCTGGGTTATGTTATTATTTATTTATTGTTTTGTAAAGAGAAAGTCTTAAATACGTTTTAATAGTTGTACAAAGTTATGACATAATATGGACGTAATTAAACAAATTAAAACTTATTTTCAAGGCATTACTTGCTCCAAACAAAGATTGAGTTCTTAACTGATTATGTATATAAAGTAGGTATGTTTAATTACTCAGACTAAATTAACTCAGTAAACGTGTTAGAACATAGTTTCCCGTTCAAAACATGGTGATATCACAGTAAGTACTTTGAATTGAACATAAACAAATCACCATTGTCAGTTAATTAAAATGTTATTATCTATCTGTTTTTGTATTACATTAATTAATTGTGTCTTATTTATTAAATGGAATGGCCACGAGGCTTAGAACTAATGCATTGAAATTATCAAAATAGTATTTAAAACATGTTAAAAACTCTGTTCCAACAATTCTAATTTACTTACTTTTTGCAAAAATATATATATAAATAGACTTAATATATTATTTGACTTGATTAAGTTAAATTTAATGTAATTGAAAATGCCTGTGTTCTAGAAAATACAATTTTGTTTCATATAAAACCTTCAATTTCGAATTAAGTAAATAAATATTTTTAAATACTATCCAATAGTTTCATGCGGTGTTCCATTTTATACTTGACTTAATACAAATCATATTCTGACTCTTTGATTTCACAATAACATTGTCATGTTTACACCCTCTGTATATTCTCCAATAGGTGAAATCACAAGTGACCTGCTCCGAGTGGTAGGTGAGGCAAGAGCCGGATCCCTGGGTCCCTTCAGTCCCTCATTCAACATACAGAATGTACTCCTTGAGGGTATGCAGAGGTACCTACCCCATGACGTGCACAAGATCGTCAGCGGGAAGCTCCACATATCCCTGACAAGGGTTTATGATGGGAAGAATATTATTGTGTCGGAATTTCCTACTAGGGAAGATCTATTGCAGGTTAGTAATAGAAATGAATTCAAAGTATTCCTCCTCTTAATTAGTCTTAATAGGTAACATCTATTACATACATAGTGGGTAAATGTACTATTAGCTATTTATTTATTTATTTTATTTATTTATTTAAGGAAAACTTACAGCTAAACAGACATTTTAGATGGAGTAGAAATACTCATTTAGTAGCAAATAGCCAATAACAAGTCTTCACAAATATGACACAGATTATGAAACAGGAAACACAACAGCTGCGCAAGAACACGTGAGTAGTCACTAATCACGTATAGTAGACATAATATTAGGTATCTTAAAAAGTAAAAGAGTTAGTAACTCAAGAATAACACGAGATTATCTATTAGGTACAACTAGTATTGAAATAGGTATAACTACATCGTTAGTAGAATTAAGTAAAGAACTCAGAAGTCAGCACACGCCTCATCCTCGGTACACTGCAGTTGAAAATATCAATGGTGGCACTATGTTTAAGGTTGTATTTGTCACACGCCCGTAAAATGTAAGAATTTGAACGGTATTTAGTAGAAGCAAGTTTAATGTTGAAAGTTGGAATGGTTCTTCGGAGTCTGCTAGGAATATAAAACCGCAGCTTGCCGATCAAGTCAGAGCAGTCAATTTGACCGGAAACTAATTTACCTAAGTAAGTAATATCTGCAATATCACGTCGTTTAAAAAGTGGTAGAAGATGATATTTCTTACAAGACAACTCATAGTCTTCAGAAAAGCTTTTAGATTTGAAGTTCAGAAAACGCACAAACTTTCTTTGGATCCTTTCGATCTGGTCAATATACGTGGCATACCCAGGGTTCCATATTTGAGAAGCGTACTCCAGTCCGCTCCTTACATAAGTGCAATACAGAATCTTTAACGTTTTTATGTTCTTAAAGTCTTTAGTAGTTCTGAAAATAAAACCCAAAGACTTGTATGCCTTAGAAACAATTGTATTTATGTGTTTATCCAGTAGAAGTTTATTATCAAGTATAACTCCAAGATCACGTTCCTCAGATTTCCTAAGTAGTATGTGATCTTTTAGTGTATAATTAAACTTAAGGGGAGCTAAATTACGGGTAAATGTGATACAGGAGCATTTTAATGGGTTTAAATTAAGCTTATTGATATCACAATAGTGGTCCAAACGCCTAAGGTCGTCCTGTAATAGTTGGGCGTCATCAGCATTCGTAATAGTTTTGAATATTTTCATATCATCAGCAAATATTAGAACATTAGAGTTAGTAAAACATTTATGTATGTCGGATATAAAAATATTAAAAAGCAGAGGACCCAAGAGCGATCCTTGGGGGACGCCGCTTGGAATCTGAACCCAACTAGACATATAGTTGCTGACCACAACAGCCTGCGATCGATTAACAATATATGAGCCAAACCAGCGAAGCAAATCACCACGGATACCTGAGAGATGTAATTTATTAATAAGTAGGTCATGATTAATTCGATCGAAGGCTTTGCTGTAATCAGTGTAAATTACATCAACAGGCAGACCTCTATCCATACTATCAGTCAAGTAGTCAGTGAAAAGGATCAAGTTTGAGACCGTGGAGCGGCCCTTGACGAAACCATGTTGAGACTGATGAAATGAATCCTTTAAGACAGAATAAAGTTGGTCGTGGACTATACTTTCGAGGACTTTTGCCAATATACATAACTTAGAAATAGGTCGATAGTTTGTGACATCAGTCTTGTGACCATTCTTGTGGATTGGGGTCACAAAGGCAGATTTCCATATGTTGGGCATTGTACCCTGGGTAAAGGACTTGACGAATAGCAACGATAAGGGGTATGAAATATTTTTGGCACATTTTATAAGTAAAATGGGTGGAATTTTGTCAGGACCTGCAGATTTATTGGAGTCTAGTTTGATTAGTTTCTTGAAAACAATTTCTTCATTAATTTCGATAGTAGAGATATCGCCATTTAGTATAGGTTCATCGTTACAATTAGTCGCAGTATCACACTGTAAGTTAGTTGTTGATGGATTAGCAAAGGTGGAGTAGAAATAGTCGGAAAACAGTTTACATATATCTTCTCCCGTTGAAGCGTGACGTCCTAACAAGGTCATATTTTGAGGCAAACTCTTTGTGCTAGATTTACTTTTGACATACGCCCAAAAGGCTTTAGGATTATTCGTAACTGATTTCTCAATATTAGAAACATAGTTGTTAAAACATGTAGCTTCAACAAGTTTCATTTTATTTCTAAGGTAAACAAAGGATAGATAATCGGATTTATTACCATACTGTTTATGTTTACGTAAGAATTTATACTTTTCTTTGATTAATTTTATTAAGGCTGGAGAGAACCAAGGAGGGTAGCTATTCGGTAGAATAAGTTTCGATGGGACGTACTTATCTCGTAGGTCATAAATTAGTTGATAAAAAATATTTAGACATTCTTCAATAGACGCAGATGAGAACAAGGAGTCCCAATCGGTATTACTTAAGTCACTATTCAAGCCATCAAAGTTAGCACGATTATATTGAAACTTAATACGACCAGCTGGCCGAAGTACTTTATGGTAAAAAAATGTAGGTAATATTATAATAGGTACGTGGTGGTCATCGATCTCGACTACGGGC
This sequence comes from Xanthorhoe spadicearia, assembly GCA_947086425.1. Lineage (NCBI taxonomy): Eukaryota > Metazoa > Arthropoda > Insecta > Lepidoptera > Geometridae > Xanthorhoe > Xanthorhoe spadicearia. The sequence continues at coordinate 8,414,298 of OX352199.1, forward strand.
TGAGAACATTTAATTACATTAAGAAAATCATTGCACAAGACCAGATCTAAAAAACGGCCATGCGTGTTACAAACACCATTATATTGACCAAGGTCATGCATATTCATTAAGTTAATTAGTTCATGCTCGTCGCTTGTGCTAACGTTTGATGGTAGGTATGACTCACTAACAGAATTTGACTGCCACTGCAAGTTCGAGAGGTTAAAGTCACCCAAGATCACAAACTTATCATTAGGATTCGAAATTATAATTTCATTTACCCGGTCGAGAAAGTTATTTAGTTGTTGAGAATATGAGTTACCTAGGTTCTCTTTACATAAGTAAACTAACCCTATATGTAATTTATAAGTGGACTGGGGACACTGATTTATGGTAAGCCAAATATCCTCCGCAGAAGATGCCCATTCGGGTCGCGGTGTAACTTGGTGGAGATCATTGCGAGTTGCAATAAATACACCTCCTCCATATTTTTGTTGGGTTTTATTGTAGTCGCGATCTCGGCGCCACAGCATGTATTTACCATTAAAAAGTTCGGAGTCTCTAATAGAATCCAACAACCAAGATTCCGTGATACATAAAACGTTATAGTCACTCAAACAAACATTTCTATAAAACTCAGAAGTTTTAGTGCGCAAACCCCGCACATTTTGGTAATAAATGCTAAATGTATCATCAACCATTTTTAATGCAAGTGAATAGCAACAAAATAAATAACATGTTACGATAAGCCATTACCAAAGTGTGCGCAGTCACAGGCAATCTGTAAACATAAATTGAATTTATATTTATATGACGTTTTAGTAGGTTATTATTGCAGATTAAGTAGTACGAGTGCGAAGTTGTAAAAATACGTTCGAAATCATCACTACAGTTATGATACCCGTACCTATTACACAACATGACCAAAATAATATTTTTACTATTAAAAACTTTGATAGAATTGAGCGGCCGGCAAACAACTGCAGTTGGACATTCCAGGCATGTTAGAGCGAGATAGTACAGTGAGAATAGTGGGCGTGCGAGATATACAGTGATAGTTAATTGAGTTCGTTTCAAATGCATTAGAACAAAGGATGTGGCGGGTACAGGTAATTTATGGATTACCCGAGTTAATGTGTATGTGTGAACAAGGTAGAACCCTAATAACACAAATAAACAATGATTGAGGCCGTAAAAATGAAATTTACAACATTTTATGCTAATTTGTTTAAATCCAACATTGAATGGATAGTAATTATCGGGGATGAATCACTTTTACGTACGTGAATCTTGGCATAACGGACCCAAACATATAAGTAATGTTTGTCCTTCGCAATTGATTTAACCTTGTTTAAAAGTGACTTATTTTGCGGAGTGAGGTGGTCGTTTACATACACACGGTGATCATCGCCAGAATAACCTAGATCGGATGTAGTTATCTTCTTCTTGCTGCGGGCGGCGGCCACGAAGTCCTCTTTTATGTAACGATTCACGAAGCTAAGGAGGATGGATTTGTCCTTCGAGTTGTACGTTGGAATCCGGGAAACGTAGTTGACTTGTGATTTGGGAACTTCATAAGCAACGCATTCACTAAGTTTATCTATAATTTGAAATAAGTTCTCATCCTTTTTCAATGGGATTCCTTTAATTTCGACATTATTCATCCTCGTCCATTGATCCTGGTTGTGAAATTGGGACTTGATGGATTCCACTGATGAGCTGACAGCTTGGGTTTCTGATTCAGCAGATTCAAGGATTGACACTCTGTCTTCCAACTTCTTTAACTGTGGAGCGAATTCGTCGATCCTACTGCTCATGAAGTCGTACGATTTCTTAACTTCTTGTAACTCCGATTTCAAGTCTTTGATATCAGCCGTCAGTTTAGGAAGGCAACCCACCGTACGTGTTATTTCGTTGAGTTTGCTCATTATGTCGACCAATGAGATATCCTTCTTGGCATCAGATGAAGATGCAGATGCAGCTGGAGCTGTAGTAGTGCTCTTAGGAGGTACAGATGAATCAGAGCGGCATCCAGGGCATTTCCAGCTCGCCTTGCGTTCTGGTCGAAGTTTCCTGTAGCTCGCTTCAGAAACATTTCCACAGGAGAAGCACAACGATTTATTACATACTCCACACTGGGTTCCGTCGTTAAATTCAGTGATGCAGTTGGCACAGATCATGGTTGAACAATTCGCGAATTATTTTATTAGAGGCTCGGTTAATTAGCAGATGCGATAACGCAGTGAGTAGTGACGTGTAGCTTGCACAAGCGCGTGCGCGTGACTATAACAGATAAACTTATACAATGAGGAAGTAAAATCGTAACTACATAATTTGTTTGTTGAATCAAACAATAACTAGGGTCAACCAGTGGGTGTGTCTTTGTCAGTACCAATAATCATGTGCATTCAAATCTTGATGCTCATGTTGCAATAGGTAAGTACCTACCTACCTACCGATGTAACACAACATTGATAAGACTATGATGAATCATTTTTGCGTAGATAATTTTTGCTATTCAAAACTTAACTTTTGGTTCGCCTCTATTTACTTATAGCATTCCTGTTTTTATGCAAGTGCTATCGTCACAGAATAATCCAATTCAATTATTCTTCAGTCAACTTGATTAGACCAACGATCTATTGTTTACCCACGCACTAGCAGTAGCAGCCGCGATCGACCGGTTGGCCACCCCTGTATTATACAGCATGCTCCATATTACCAATATTAATTACTAGCTGCGCCCCGCGTTTTCACCCGCGTAAGTTCCGTTCCCGCGGGAATACCGGGATAAAAAGTAGCCTATGTGTTAATCCAGGGTATCACCTATCTATATACCAAATTTCAACCAAATCGGTCCAGCCGTTTTCGCGTGAAAGAATGACAAACATTCTCACAAACTTTCACATTTATAATATATGTAGGATAGTAGGATATGATAGTAGGATAGTAGGAAGTAGGATGTACTTGTTCCAAAAAATCAACAAGTTAAGTTTGTTATCTTCTCACTAAACACCAATAAGACAGGAATTAGAACAGTACCTTTGTCTCCAGGCGCTGCTAGCGTCATGCTTCGTGCCAGTATTCTCAGGGATGCTGCCACCTCGATTCCACGGCATACGCTATATGGATGGAGGGTTTAGCGACAATCTGCCAGTTCTAGACGAGAATACGATCACAGTCAGCCCATTCTGCGGAGAGAGCGATATCTGCCCGAGGGATCTGAGCTCTCAGCTCTTTCACGTAAGAAGTATTTTCTTTTACAGCTTGTTTTATAGTAAAAACCATGTTCTGAAGATATGTTAGTTCCAGGTCTAGCTGTTTTTATATCTATAGTATGTATCTGGTTACCGTAACACAGCATTTACACACACAGCACTTAATTTAAGTTGCTTAGTTTGGGATTAGATGACGATGTGTAGAATGTCCAAGGATATTTAACTTTTTATTTGTCTAGGGAGTTTTTCGAAGCTCCTACTTCTGACTGTTGCTTTTCTCACGACCTACTAAAGGTAGTGGTTTTGTGGTTAAATATTGTAAACCTTGAATGGGTCTCATCAATTTCTCGAATTTATGAATTTGAATGGAAAGTTTTGGTTGTAAGACTGAAACGATAGTTTCACAGACTATAGCCTCTTTTAACGATTCATCAAATCCGTTTTTGTGTTCAGCTTTAGAGATGTTCCATCATCAGCTGATTAACTATAATTGGCTGATATCGATTCGATAACCTATCATCGATAGTATCGATTTGCACAAACTCTTGCAATTGTTACTGACCAATATCGATTGTTTTCCTTTCTAGATAAACGTAGCAAACACAAGCATAGAGCTATCAAAGCAGAACATGAACCGTTTCGCTCGTATTCTCTTCCCACCAAAGCCTGAAGTCCTAAGTAACATGTGTAAGCAAGGATTCGACGATGCATTACGGTTTTTACAACGGCATAACCTGATTTCTTGTACAAGATGTCTTGCAGTGCAGTCCACCTTCCAATTGCAAGATATGCTCGATGACACAACGTACGAATACGACCCGGATTGTGAGGAGTGCAAGACACATAGACAGGTGAGAAATTGAGTTCTTGTATATATTTTTACAGGTACAGTCGCTTGCACTAAGATGTCAATAATATAAAATTAGAGATTTTGATGATTGTCAAAATATGAGAAAGAAACAATCGTTGTTTTTTAAGCGTATCCAAATACATATAAAATTCAAACAAATTCATGTTATGTAATGTAATGAGTCAACCTTATTTGAGACCATTATTGTTATGCAAATAAGAAATTTAGTAGAGCATGCCGCTCTTAAAACTGCCTTAATGTTATGTTGTATATTTTTTGCTCTACTTTATTTATTGACGATCTACTAATGCATTTCATTTGTTTGTTTTTATGTTTTCCGCTAAAAAATTTTAGTGACTTATATTTTCTCGTAACTATTCAGATGCAATAATATTTTATATAATGCGTCACTAAATTGAATTTAAATTTCCACTGTAATTGTCATAGTATTGTGGTTACAATTATTAAACTCTTTTAATTAGCCTGTTATTAGTACTTACAGTATGACACGTCCTAGGACGCTGTTCTAGGATGTGTCATAGTAGGTACTAGACAGAAATAAATAGCTGTATAAGACGAATGGTACATCTCAAACGTTGCAGCTACACACGACTTGCACTAAGTGGTGATGTCATTGGAACTTAAGTCTAAAAACAATGCACACAATGCTCTTTGACCATTAGAACTAAGTCTAAAAACAATTGATCCACACATCATGCCCTTTGACATTGTCATCATGGATCATCAGTAGACCTAACATTGACAAAGCGTCGAAACGACAAATCAAATATCTTGATGATGCCAAGCTGCTCTAACGTACTATGCTAGAAAAGGAGAGAGAAAAAACATTTTCCATATTTCCATTTCTTGTTCAACAGGATGCCCTAGTAGACGACCTACCGGACACAGTAATGACCATATTCCAAAACGCGATAGATTCAGCCAATCACGGACTAGTTAATTGGGTAATGAGACAACGTGGAGTGCGGTATCTGACCTTCCTAGCGCTGCCATACAGAGTACCTATCGACATCATGTATGCTACATTTACCAAGTGAGTATTGTTTGTTTTACAGCGTTTTGCATCATGGTAATCATTTACATGGTTTTATTTGTGTTCATTTTCATATTTTACTGAATCCTCTGGCGTTATCAGTGTAGTGATGGTAGTATCTGTTGTAGTATGTTGTTTTTTTTAATTTAAATTGAAAGGGATTTGTCAACGCGGCCACACTTATTGGAAAACACTAAAATCTTATTAATTGAATAGGTACACGATGAAAATATTTAATTATCAAAAAAATTCAATTTTTAAATGCAGAAATAACTTTTCTAATTCGACTGGTAGTTCCGTGGTTTCGCGTTTTCTAACAAGTAAATAATATCTTCCGCTTAATAATTATATTGGTAAAGCTTCCGCTCGCGCCGCTAGCGTGGTACTAACTAACCCGGTAAAATAGCCTATGTGTGTTATTCCAGGCCATAAACTATACGTATATAATGCATGTTTCAGTCAAATCTGTTCTGTAGTTTTTGTGTGAAATTCATACAAACTTTCGCGTAATAGTAGTAGTAGGATAAATTGGTTTTGGACTTGCTTTTAAAAATAAACAAACAAAACATCTCATAAATTTTTTTTTTTATTTACAGAAACTAAACTAATACATAACTGTACAAAATACAAATAGAACCAGTTGAGCCATCTAAGGACCGTTGCAAACGGTCTATAGGTAGCTCAACTGATCCAAACCACTGCCAGACCGCATTGCCGCATTGCCACGCTGAATAGCAATGCTAAATTCATTAAATAAATCACAGTATTCATAAAATATATTTTCAAGTATATTGACAGGTTATTTATCAAAGAAAATGTGATATATAATTCAAGTTCATATCATGCTAAATACAAAAAGTAAACAAGTGAGTAACCAAACCATGTACAAATAAATCGAAGGTAAAGATCACGTTTCCTTTAATAGAATCTACAGTATTGCTTTAAGAAACAGGAATGTTTACTTAAAAGGATAGAGTTGTAATATATTCAGCGAAACAATCTTCAACTAAGACGTAGTTTTAAATTCTACTACACTTACACCGGAATTCTGAACGCTATTTAAATATTTGAGAGCGCATTAGCTATTTGAGACGTTGTTATTTGGCAGATTTGCTTATACAAACGTCAAATAATCAGAGATAAGTACCGCTTAGGTAACGTTTCTGCATTTGAACAAAAGTCCTGTAAGGTAATTAAACTTCAAATTAATCGTTGTTTTAATAAAGCAGAATCCAAAATTAAAAAGAAATTGGTGTTAATCGTTATCATTATGTAGTTATATGTAATCACAGTATAATTTCTATGTCCCCAATACATTTTGTATACAAAATACTTGTATGTCGGTCGGTCGTAGTTCAAAGGTGAATAGATTTATTCATCCTTGTATAGACGACACATTGCATTTTGCTAGTTTGGAAATACTACGCCTTCTATTCGGAGTCTGGTCACTTGAGTCTTCAGGCTTGGGGTTTGAGTTTTTGAAGAAATTTTTTGACAGTTCTCAATGAAAATGGAGTAATGAAACACACTTTAGACAAAACGCTAATTACCTATGAACTCTGAATACGAGGCTTACGCGCGAATACTGAAACTCCTAGAATTGAAGTGGCGCTTATCTTTTAACATTATTTGACGTTCATCTATGCAAATTAGACTAGTACGTCCTAAATGGTAAATATGGGTTTAAATATTTAAGTAGCATTTTTAATATTCGGGCGTTTGTCAGGGTAATACTCCATTTACCTTTTTCTTATGTGTTCATTATAAGTACCTATAAAAACAAAGCATTTATTAAGTAATTCATCCATTCTATTGAATCATTATTTATGAATGTTGCATGAGTTTTATTTGTTTGTTATTGCACTTAATCTTGATTTTCATTCTGTAACTGTGACTAGTACCTATCTAATGATTTATGTAAATGAAATCCATCTTATTCCATAAAATTGTGTGTCTTGTTTTCATGATCGATGAATCTATCATCTACTACACTTAAAATGAAAAGGTTGACCAGTTCATGATCGAACATCTTTCATCTACTACACGAATGAAAAGGTTGACTAGTTTTCAAGTCAATTCGTTTACTTATTGCAAGCACATATGACTTTTTAAACTGCTGCTGCGGCTGGGTATTAGACGAGAGTGCTGCTGTCAAATGATTATCAAACGAATACCTACCAGGTAGGTATCCTAGCAAGTAGCAAGCAGTAGCAAATCTTAAGGTGGTCCAACCTTTTCATTCTGCAAGTGTACAATCGAATACAAAACGCTTTTACTAACATACCACACGCTTTCTAGCTACGCTGCGGGTAAAGTAGAGACGCATTCGGTGCAATACCAAGTAGCTACGAACGTACTTGTACGTAGGAAGAAGTGTCTGCGACACAACAACGTTATGACTAGGTCAGTTGGGAGTACGGTTACGTGTTTCGATAGCTTTTGGTGGCGGTTGTACAACTGCTTCAAGTTGATCGTATGTTAGGTCCTAGGCGTGACGTCACGCCTGGGAAAGTTCAAAGTTTTTAGACGAAACTAAAAGGCATAAAAGGAGCGATGATTGAAATTGCATACGAAACGTTGCTTTAAGTACAAAGCCAGAAATAGTATAAGTTGTAGAAACAGAATCGATACCATCATTTGATTCGCATTATCCTTGCTAGGACAGAGTATCGAATGCTGTCATAGTGCCATAAATATGTTTAGTTAATCCATCCTTAGTTTAAATTGAAGCCGCGTTGATCTTATCAGCTCTTGTATATTAGGTTTTATAACTTTGTTTGCACACATTTTAATGATCTGTACACGTGTTATTATTAACATCAGTTTTGGTCTTGAACCGTTGACGCGTATGTTTTACTACCTATCACAATATTATTTAAAATTTGCAATAACAATAGTTTTATCTGTAAGTTACCCAACTTCCCTATCTGAAGTAACGTCATATTGTGTGCCATTCGGTCAAGGTTATGTGCCTTTGATAAAACAATTAACTTTATGAATGAAAAGGAAGCAAATTAGAGGTTATAATTATAACCTATATTCAAAAATGTAGACATACCTTTGAGAGTAATTTTTGCGACTAAGCTTTTGCTATATCTACTAAATATATTATCCTTTCATCATCTAGCTTATTTAATTGCGTTTTCATTAAAATCCTCGGATATATTACTATCAGAAAAAAATAGTCGCAAATAATAAAACGACAATAATTCGTATCCTGTTATTGTTTTTCATCGACTTCCTGAATTAAACTCATAGATTTTTTAATTATTTTAATTGGGTGGGTAACTATATGAATAAAATTATCCTGCACAATCCTACTAATATTGAAATAAAATAATCTTATCAAAACTGCTATCTCCATATATTGTTTTTTTCTAACATTAAAGATTATTGAAGTAAATTAATTTGAAAGTTTAAAGGTTACTAGGTAGTTGAAAAAGTTTCTTAAAAATGGTTTCATGCAGGCCCGGAAGGGCCCAGATCTGAAAAGTTCACCAGAACCTCTCTGAGCCAGAGTAGCCGTATGTAAGGCATGGTAGCCCGTATAAGGGCCCCGTAGCCTATGTAGGGGGCCTGTAGCCCGTATATAGGCCCCATGTATCCTAGGGCCCAATTGCCAACCGAACTATTTGATCAGTCCGACGCTGTTTCCATGGAACGTCGATTTGCTTCGTCTTATCAGCTTTTGGCAATGTTTTATCATTACCTACCTATATTTTAATGCCAATGACCCTTCGTCTTATAACTTCGTATCTGTAGATGAAATCATTATTATAATGAAAGGGGAATTAATCAGTTACATCCTATTTTAAATCTGACCTTTGGATGTTTGGGTTTACCTTAGCCATATAAGTATAGAACTTAAAATAGGTCTCGTAATTCAATAACTATAATTTTACTATTCTTCTTTCTTGATAACTTTTTTAATGTTATGAGACAAATAGTGTAACAGTGCCCTTAACCGGTAAATAACGAAAAAGTGGTTAATGGTATCCCTTTAACCTTATGGGACGTTAAATTTTGGAACACATTTACACTGTGAAAAAAATATACAAAAAACGTTTAACAACAAATCAACCAAAAGTGTATTCAAAGTCTTTGCAAATTACTCGAGAATACCTACAGATACGAGCGTCATAAAAGTAGGGTCATTATTTAGGTACATTTTCGTACATTTTTTGTTAAAATTTCCTCTTTTTTTCATCTGTTCGTCATTGTGTTTTGTGTATGTTTAAAATCACGTGAAGTCTTTGCATTTGTTTTGTAATAATTTCTGCGTCAACACTGAATATTTTTTGTAGGTTCTTATTCGTATTTCTTTTGTTAAAGAAACTTAAAACTTTTATCTGAATTTTAAATCATTTCATTATGCATTTGTGTTATGTTTCATTACAAAGTGAGAACCTTAGACCTTGTCCCAAGAAAAACAAACTTGTTTATTTATATAAAACGCAAGCTATTAAAAATATTGAAGAAATAAAATTAAAAGATTGTGATAATCTTTGCGTAATAAATGAACAGAGCCTAGTAAAACTATTGAAGCTGGAATACACAATATGCTACGTAGTAGCACGAAAGCATGCTAGTATTGAGCAGATGCTACTTAGTAGCATACAATGAGCACGTGTATACGAAAAGAGCATGCTTGTGAATATATGAAATGAAATTATTGTGACATGAGCATACTATCTTACTAGATATATGCTACTAAACAGCATGCTTGTTTGCTACTGCAAACAAGCATGCTGTTTAGTAGCATGTGTATTCCAGGCTTAATCCTACATCTACCCCATAACCTCCAAATCGTCATAGCTTCCCCTCAACGTTCTATATAGTTAAAAAGAAGTCCTGTATAAAACCTTTTTCGTAGGTTCGTAACATGCACACCAAAGATGAGCAAGTCTATATGGAAGCTGAGTTTGAACCTGCTACAGCAGCTACACTGCTTCGTGTACACATCGCACGATCGGTCCGAGGCCGCTGCCAGGATTTACTACAAGCTCACTGCTGACGCTAAGAAGGACGCCCATGAGGGATACCAGCTGGAGAGACGGTAAGTTTCTATCATTTAAGTACTGCTAGTTTGAATAACCTGTCTATCTTCACTTTTGTTTACTGCTGGTAGTTATTTGACATTATTTCCATACAAAAAACATTACCGATGATAAGCATAATCAAAAGTTCTTTGGTTCGTTACTCTGTAGGTGCATTTTTGTTCATAACACGGTAGATCCTCGTCAAAACCTCATAAAAAAGGACCACAAAGTACCACCTTTCAAATTAAAAAGAATCATCAAGCTCTGAGGTAACAAAAAAAATAGAGTAGAATTGATATATAGCAATACCAACTGTTATTGAATCTGTGCCTTTACTAAAGCACTTAAAATAATGTGGCCTACCAAAAAGCACCCTCTAAAAGTAAAGAGTTTTAAATGAATTACGTCAATCAAATGCAAAAAAGTGTTTTTAGAAATACGAGTATACACTACACAGCTGATCGTAAAAGTGGTCCTAATAAAAGTTTTAACTTCTAGCTTAATTTCCAATTTTACTGTAGATGACATTACCACCAGCTGCAAATAGAATCGACGTAATTACCGGTTACCTTTTGATAAACTTATACCTATATCACGTTGATATAAGTGTCACTTTGCAATACATCCTTTCAGCTTTGTTACATTCTTGCCTAGCACGAGTCTAGTAATCCTATTTTTAATACGGTAATCCGGGTGTTATCGACGACCTTCAGAAGCGATATAGTCTGCATTGTTACTGCATGTGCTTGCAAACGTGTCAACAATATTGATTATCGTTTTTAATTCACGATAATTATGTAGTAAAAGTTTATCTAGATGATTTAAGGTTATCCTGTATCGATTTTTGTGTTTGATAAATGTTTTGGGTCAGTCCCCTTTTCATGTCTGGTATCTTTTTGTTTTGTATGATTTGGCATCTGTACACATTGTTATGTACAAAACTAGCAGCACGTTCCGGCTTTGCACGGGTGTACAAATGAAACTACTGGGATAAAACAGCATAAAACCATCCGGACAGTCCATTTCCAGTCCATAATTTGTGAAATCGGCTGGGTAGTTTTGGAGATTACGTCCGTCAAACAAACAAACCAACATTACCTCTTTACAATATTAGTCTAGATGTAAATTAGCAAGTTTATTTTTCATTGAAATTATCTTTGCATCATTATAATGCAATAGCTCCAGTTTTCTATAGTAATTAACTTTGTCATCACGGTACTCGATCAGAGCGATCATTTTCTATTAACTTTCAACTTTCCCTCGGTATAAATCAACTTGGAATTTTATTTACATATTAATGTGTTCGTGAAATCGATCAATCCAGTTCTTTCCCACCATCCACCTGAATGAGACAACCTGGATGAACCTTTGAAAGTTTTAATTTAACTACGTCTCACCTCTCAGTTTAAACTTGAACGCGACGCGCCAAACTTTTTTTTGGTGACGATACAACTCAGCCCGAAGACATGAACACTGAATGCGATTTTTTTATTTTCTAACACTTCTAAACTAATCTATACTATCTATACTCTATACTAATATTATAAATAGGTAAAATTTGTTTAACGGAGGTGATCTCCGAAACTACTAAACCGATTTCAATAATTCTTTCACTGATGTGTAGGATGGACTGTCTGGATGGTTATAGGCTATATTTTATCCTGGTAGTTTCATTAGTACATCCATGCAAAGCCGGGACGTGCTGCTAGTCTCAAGACAAAGGTAGAGCACTATTTACGATCTATCGTCATAGTACACAAAGTTAAGTGGTTTTATCAACACTATCATAATTATAACAGGAACGAAGTCCACTACCTGATGTGGCGATGACGGATCTTTGACATTCAAATGTCGCTCTTATCGATTCCGTATTCAGACTTTCCCTCACGTGTACTTCAGATGCATTTTCGATAGATCCACATAATAAATAGAGCTAGAAAGGAAACGACTTTAGTGTGATTCATTTTGCGTCACTGAAGATAGGTAGTAATAAAAGGATACGGATAAATTATAATCGTTTGTTATATGGGGTACCTAATGCGATTGTTATTAGGTACTTCTTTTGAATCCAATTTATAAAATAATTATGTACAGGTATTTATCATGATACCTTTTTAATATCTTATTCTTTTGATCTTATATCCACTAAGTTTGTATGAGATAACATCTGCTGTGACGTATTTTAGGGGCATCATTATCATTATCTCTTAGTAGGCTTAGGCTTATTTTGAATATAAATCTATCTAATAAGTAAGTTTGTACGAGATAGCACCTGTTATGACGTATTTTAGGGACATCATGTTTATGATCTCATCGAGTAATATAGGCTATTTTTATATATACATATAATAAAATAAAATAAAAAACCATTTACCACTCGTGCAAAGCCGGGATGGTGCGCTAGTACCTAACAAATAAAATCATCATCTCTATTATGTTATATTGAAATGCACATGTATATTAATTACTACCCCCAATAATTAGGTATTGATGAGTAAACACAGCTGTGTGATAACGTAAACAAAGACTTCTTATCCAAATGGCCCATTTCCCATGTTTTCATTTCTACGTATTTTGTTGAAATCAATCATTTGTTTCATTAAATTAATCATGAGAGGAAGTTGAAGATAGGACACAAATACAGGAAGTGTAGGAATACAGCAAAAGATACAAAATAAAATACAGAATCTTTGTGACCCCAAGTACTTTCAGTAGACATTCTCTTACATCTTTTAAGCATTCAAGATCATTTTATCAGATATTCAAAAACTGAAATAAATAGGTAATTTTCTAACGCCACTCAGGGGCGTTTTCAGCCCATGGTTGGGCCACTATCCCCTAATCAACTTCTTAAAAGGAGTTTACAATTCGTCGGAAACTTTTATATAATCTGGTAATATGACAAGAGAAGCATCGAATTATGAATCATTAATGATAACTTTTTAATCTGACTCATGTTAATTTTATATTTCAATAAGTTATTATAAAAGTTAGAATTCATCAAAATTTAATTTACTCATATCTTGGACCTTTAGATAAATAGGTATATTCCAACTCCAATAAATATGAGGACAGAGGTGTTTACAATAATATTTTGCTTCATAATGCGCAGTTGCAAGATATTTGTGCCTATATCTTTGCACAACAATGTGTGTCAATAGGTAGCAATTTTTTTAGAAATAATAACACTTTAATACCCGTTAGTCTGATAATCTTATCTGCAACCTTGGGGGTCTTATTAGAAATATTTTATCAATTTTAAATTTCATTTTGTATCATTCTTGTTATTTATCTTAGTTTTTTTATTGCTTTTGAGATATAATTTGTTGTGTAAAAAACAGATAATGGATCTTTAGATTATTATAATGCTAATATTTGAGAAAATTATTTAAGAATCTCGAAAGAAGTTTATAATACCTACACGTTGAGAGTAGTGTAGCAGAAATCTAAAGTTTAGAACGTATAATTTTTAACGCAAGTTTGTGAAAATAAACCCTAGTTTATTGTGGTTTTTGTTCATAAATATCCATGTATAATTTAACAGATTAATATCTATTAATCTGTAACGTAAAATACGTGTCGATCTGGATTGTTCTAAAATAATATTGAAACATTTATTTCCTTATTTTAATAGATAAAATATTTGATGTATTGATGATAAAGACGCGGAAAGATAAGTATCTAGCTAATTAAATATTATATACTAGCTGCTCCCCGCGGTTTCACCCGCGTAAGTCCCGTTTCCGCGGGAATATCGGGATAAAAAGTAGCCTATGTTACTCGTGGATAATGTAGCTTTCGAATGGTGAAAGAATTTTTAAAATCGGTCCAGTAGTTTTTGAGCCTATTCATTACAACCAAACAAACAAACAAACAAACAAAGTTTTCCTCTTTATAATATTAGTGTAGATAGTGTAGATAGGCGGGAAGCAGGCCTTATTGTTGCATATCTACTTTGAATATTAATTTAATTTGTGTCAACTAAGAGCACTTCTGCACAGTTGTTTTTGACCCCAAGGTTCAAAAAACTTCACTCTTACCAATGAAAGAATAAGGGCTAAAGTTAAACGCTCGTTTCTAAAACCTCACACGAAGAAGGAAATAATCTTAGGATGCTTGGACTGAATAGGGGGTAATGTCAAGCAGAAGATAACATTAGTGCGCACATGTTTGACGTCATAGCTATGTACTAAAGCCAATAGGTTAAAGATAAAATGATCGACGCATAAGATAAATTTAAAATCAAAATTTCACAAGAGTTCTTAAAGAGTTTGCTGGTATCAATAGTAGCGGACATTTTAATTGATACATCTTAGACTATGAACTTAGTGTTATGACTATTTTGGACAAGTTAACGCCCTTTATTTACCTACTTACCTATTGTTTTGTATTCTGTACAGTCAAGAATAGATTATGTTTTTTATGAACGTGTATGTATTTATACCATCTTGCCGTCTAACTGTATTTGTTTAATCATGGACTAGATTTAGTATTCTTTCAAAAACAGTATAACAGATATAAAAGTTTCATGAATAATTTCTTATTTGATTAAAGTAAACTTGTAAAATCTTACTTTAGAACACTCAACAACATTTTTAGTTGAACCGAGGGAAGGCGCCTCGTTTGTAAAGGCCCAAAAAGGCATGTAAAAGTACAAATCAGTTTAAGCGCGAGCGAAGGCTATTTTGGCAAACCCCGGACTAGCTGCCCGGGGCAAGTTAATCCCTTCTTCTCCTAGATCCGGGCGTTTACTGAGGTTGTTTAACCAATTTATAATTTCAAATAGCCTACTATTTTAAAACAATAAATTGTTCTTACTATGTTACGTCTAGTTTACGAAATATCCTTTTGTATATTTCAGTTACGTTTATTCGTTGCGGTATCTTTGACCTCGCTTTGTTTGATGTTTCGAAACATTAATCCTTATTGAACTAATTGGCTCATTAGGTATTGTAATTTCGAAATTATTATCGTTTACAATTTTGTGTCGACGTTTTGTTACTTCGCTTTGAATTCTTCGTCTTTGTGAATATTTGATGACACATTTGCTGTTTCCTGCTACTGAATCATTCGGGAACACTAAATGATGCGTACAGGAATTTTTTATATTGATGGTCTTTAGCAGGTAGACAAAAGATGACATCCAATTTTATTTATTTATTGTAATAAATAAATAAACTTGGACATTTTACACTGCGTCATCTAGTCCCAAACTAAGCCATTTAATGCTTGTGATGTAGATTTTTTGTAAATACATACATTATATTATGATACATAGAAAACACCCAGATTGCATAATGTCATATTTTTTTTAATAATAGATTTGGACAAGACGCGATCCAACAACGGTTTAGTGGTGGTTCCTTTAAAAAGGCCACTACTAAGGTATACCTTGAAAGCCTATACAACTATTGAATTGAACTATTGTTATTATTTCCAGACGAGCAAGCGAATACAGACTGAGCTACGGCGACATGCGAGTGACATACGACGAGGAGGACACATTTGAGCACATCCTGAGCGTGACGTCACACAACGACGCGCTGCTAGCTTATTACTACCTCGATGGGGAGAATAAGGTAATTACTATGTAAGAAAAGCCATCTCCTTGTAGTTTATATAAAGACTTTAGGTTGCACAATGAAACTCCAAGATCACGACAAGAACAAGTATGTTTATATTTATATTGCCGGTAGAGGCAGTGTGTCTGCCAACTACCTACGTACATCTATCCACGATTTTTGGCTTATAATTTAACCTACTACAGATTTCTGCGATTCCTTCACTCATGATATATCCTTTACACCCAAATCTGTTCATCTACTATTATCAGTCAAATTTTACTTTTACTTAAGTTCGTTCAGACGAACTTAAAAAGTAAAATTTGTCAAAATTTGCTCAGGCAAGTGGCCAACTTTAGTGACGGAGTTTTAAACCGCCTAAAAAGGCTTCATAGCTCAACAACTTAAAATTTAACAACAATTTAATTTGCCCTGCGAAGCTAATAATAATATTATCAGTGTTTGTTAAACAATGCATGTAATAATAAACATTCCTGCTAATAGTAATATCCTTGTAATTGACTTGGCACATTTGACCCCGACTATCTCCCGCCAATCGGATCACGTGAGGTGATGACGCCTGACTTTGTTTAGAGATTGCCGTCCACAATGCACTTTGTTTGCTTGCTATAATATAAATATAATGTAAATCCTAAAGTTAATACGCAAAGTTTAGAAATTTCTTACTAAATATAAAATAATAGAATAGAAAATATTTTATTGCACACGATATTTATAAAAAATTCGATATTTAACTAAATTTAGGTACATACGATTGGCATTACAATTAAAAACTATAAATTAATTTGTGACATACAAATTCATCAAAATTAACCGCCGGTTTCTCATCATCAATTAGTAAAATAGATTAGTTTGATTTGGAGATGATCTGCTTTATAGAAATCGGCTGTTAGTAACGCATCTTGAGACAAAGATTTAAATATTTTTAATTATAAAACGCATAAGTAATACGTTTTTAAATATTGTAGGGACTTAATTGATTTGTTTATATTTCCCAATATGTTGATTTGACCGTTCAATAATTTATCGTAACCCTATTTGTAAGTAACAGTGTACATAAGATAGCGGCATTGTTTACTTGTAAATAAATGTCGATACGGGCACTTTCTTACAATCATAATTAAACAATTTTATTATTGAAGTGTTTTGTTTCGTTACGGATGTTTTCGAAAGCATCGTGTATTTATTGAACCTATATTTATGTATGATATCGTGTTTATAAGACTTTCGGTTTGACAGAAATACAATCTTTAGACTTAAAAATGTACAGTCTTATAAGCTAAGTGACTCTATTGCCTGTTCCAAAACAATACCTGATTCTTTCCCTGGTGTAGGGGTTTGTTATATCTATCAGGATAAAAATATCTTTTTTATTTATTTATCTTCATTCACAGCCTTTTGCATCCAAATATCATAGTAGGAACTAGGAAGTATAATTATCTCAGATGGAAACGTAACCTAATTAATTCTGAATTTGAAAATATTCTTAACATTGACGTCTTATCCAGTAGACACTTAATAGTACTACTTCGCAATACAAACTTTTCAGTTAACTAACTGAGGTGTGCGGGAGGTAAAGTAAGCGCTTATTGGTCAGTTCAAGGTCACGGACAAATCAGAAATGTTCACGGGTCACTACTCACTATTTACTTTATTGGTCGAACGTAAGGGGGCGTGGCTTGTTATAAGCGCTTAAGCGCTCATGTGTGAACTAAAAGCGTTCCCCCTTTATTAGGTGTCTACTGGGTAAGACGTCAATGATTCTTAACATATTTTTCTATGTTTGTAGATGAAAATGACAGAGATCTACGACGTGACAGACGCGGACACAGACGCAGTGCAGTCGCCGACGGAGCGCGATGTCAACAAGCAGTTGGAGTTCGACAACGATTGGTCGGCTGAACTTATCGCTGACAATGGTAAGTATCCTTAGAGGAAGACGTACAACGCTGTATACCTTTCTCTGTCATACAAGTTCTTGTGAAGTTGTGAGTAAAAGAGACAAAGCATTTCCATCTTCTGTCATTGCGTACCGCTTTTTTGTATGGCAAACAGCTGGGCGTATCTGAATGAAATTTGGTACCAGTATAACATATATCCATGATTGATTTGATGCACTGTTGAGTGTTGATAGATCTAAGATATGATAACGACTGATTGACAAATTAACTTTTTGTTCACAGAAGAACTGGATATGGAAGCAATGGACGACGATGCGTTAGCCGATAGGAACATATTCTCCGATCCAGAGAGCGAATGGAACCGACGGTCACCGGCCACTTCGGAGAGCGACGCTGACCAACCAGAGTCCGATAGACGAACGCCACTTAACTTCACCTCGTAGTCTCATAGACTGTATGAAACGCAATTTATAGGTCGCGCGACGTAAAAAAGAAACGCCGAGGAAAAGCTGCACACTTTGGGAGTTTTTTTAAAGTCGTATAACATTCATTTTATAAATCCTAAAATCTTGAAATCTTTATAAACCGATTATACTGAGCCGTTACCAAGCCATGTATAAATGCCAATTCTCTGTCTTTGCAAACAACGTAGACTGCCAGTTTGATTTTATCTTGGTGTTAAGTCGTAAGAAAATATGAGATAATAAATACCTAAAAAAACAAAAAAAGTATTTAATAAGTAACCTATATTAAAGAGGCTAATTAATTTGATCTCGTTACAAACAATGCTAATGCAAAAAAATGGTTTAGATCGAACAGAATTAGTTTTACTCGTAAATCCCCAGTTATTTTAATTACATTCAATTTATTTACTTGCATTTTTATTGAACAAATAAATGGAAATAAAAACATATAAAATATTACAGGTGAAGGTACACGTATACTTTTTAATAAGTTAAAAATATAGTAAGTAAATGGGGTTAAAATACCTAAAAAGTATAATATATTAATCAGTATGTACTTAGTACGAGTGATCGCCTTATGTTTATAAAGACAACTTGTAAGTTTGTACCTAACTAATGTGATATAAATGCTATTATAAATATCATTAATAAATATAAGAAATATTTTTAACCTTAGTTATTTAGAACGTTCTGTGACAATATAAAACTTAATATGTTTTTATAATAGCTCTCTTGAAATTACCAAAATGTGCCTTAAAAGTTACCACGAATTTTATTTGTTTTGTATTATTATTTGTTTATTAATTTTAATACAACAGTAAGTGTAAGTGAAATTTTTGTAAAGCTTTTTATAGATATGATATAACTATTAAGATTCTAAAAATGGGGATTTTTTATATTGTATCGCCCATTTTAGTAGTTTCAGTAGCTGTAATAGAATATAATATAAGATTCTTCCAAATCTTTAAATAGCATGCTATCATGCTGCATGATATTATATCCTAGAAATAGAGAACAATCTTCTTTAGTAAGTATATTTTATATATGGATTGTAATCTGTTTAGTGAATTTATAATAAATAAAATAAAAATAAAATAAAATAAAATATAAACAAATAGCCAAAACCCTATAAAGTTTATTTTACGAAAAAAGTCCCGTGGATTACTGCGGAACTAATCAGAAACCTATAGTAATTTATTTTTACAAGTAGATACTAGCGCCGCTGTTAAAAAACTTATTTCGTGAAATGGACTAACTTAAAGTAAAAAAAAACGAATTAACTTTTTGTTAAGTAAACTATAACTTCATTTATTGAAACGAGGAAGAAAAATAAACTCACGTGATTGGTCGTCGAAAATAATTGTCTTTCTCGTGATTGGCTAGATTGTCAAATCAATTGTCAATTGTCAAATCTAGCCAATAACGAGAAAGACAATTATTTTCGACGACCAATCACGGGTGTTTATGTTTCTTCCTATTAGCTCGTTTCAATAAATGAAGTACAGTTAATATGTTATGGCCTGTGGTTATGTATTTACCCTTTTTGTATAACCGCACCGTATTTATTTTGTTTGTACTGAATACACAATGTCACAAACGGTATTTGGAAATAAATAATAAACATTATGTACTCTACATTTATTTTTATTTAATTATCTGGATAAACTGTACTGCTGCGTTTTAATAGGTATCTATTAACGTTCGAACCTGGTTTTATAAGCTTTAAAGGTTAGCACTTCTATTACAGAATAATTAAAGTCAACTTTTTCAACTTTGTGGTCTTTAAATGAAAACTTTTTGCATTGAAAAAGTATTTATTTAACATTGACATGCAAACTGCCAAGCATTCCAATTTCGATTTAGCTTGTCAACTTACATGAATATTTTTTTAGCAATTATTCACCAAAATCATAATTTATTACTATAGTTTATTGAAAACGGCTTTCACAAGTGAAACTCGCGTCATTTGGCGTGTAATTGGATGTATTTTTGATAAACTTTTTATTTCTAAACATGGTCGGCAAAGGCATCGAGTCGAAGACGAGTCGCATTTTCCATCAGTGTTACGTGAAGTGTTGCAAGTTGCAAAATCTTACTCCACTCAATAATGTGATACCTTCAGGAAATGGGAAGATTCTGGACTTTTGTGTGGACAGAATCAAGTACGCCGATTGGCCTCCGATCCTGAATGCGCTGAGCTGTGATCTGAGTCTCCATTCTGTGTGTATCCGATGTCGGCAGCAAGTGAAGACAGGTCACTAATATTCTCTGATTGCCAACTTTATTTTAACTTAGGCCCAACTAGTAGATATCAGTTTTATTGTTATTTTAGTCGGATTAGTTACTTCAGCTTTAATTGCCATATGTTTTGTCAAGAGAAGTAAGAACACATCACAAGCAAATAATATATCCCGTAGATTAAAATTTAATTGTTAAAATTCAGTTCTAGAACAAATAGACTGCGAAAGATTAGCTAAGACTGTGAACAAGCGAGCAGTCATCCTCACGAACTTTATGATGACAAACCTCATGGAAGCAATCTGCCAACTGCTCTCAAACACGACGCTACTCACCACGTTGCTGCTTGAGGGCCTGCCACTGAAGATACCTTACTTGAACCCTTTGAATGAGGTCCATATTTTCCTTTGAACAAATTCCTCTTTTCTAGCGTTCTTCATCTGACATTTGTAAGCAAGCTATAGTGCCATAAGATGACCTACCATTAATCATTACAAATTATGGCTCTTTTGAATGTATGTAGGTAATGTATTAAATTTAGCTTTATCGTTATTGGTCACGGTACAAATATGAAATAGGTAAATACAAAAGGGGAGACCTTTGCCCACGATGGGATAGAATAAGCTGAAAAAAATACCTATTACTTCCATTTGCATTAACTTATTAATCAAATCATCGCTCTTCGGTTTCACATTCTTTATTAACTGTCATCGCAATAACTAGATAAATCTACAATTTCCCAAAGGCCCTCCTAGCGAACAATTCCCTCCAACATTTATTCCTCGGTCGCTGCCTCATCGGCGACGCGGGCTGCCTGGCCGTGTGCAAGGCAGTAAGATGTCTGCCAAACATTCTCACACTCGACCTCTCTGGGTGTGAGCTAACTCTGCAAGGCGCTGGATACATCGCCGATTTGGTCAAGGTAATTTTTTAAATCGACTAAGACACAATAGATAATAATAGTCATTTATTTGGTAAACACCTTTACACGTCTCTTTTGATTAGTTTTATTGGATGAAGCCATTATCTGCTGTAGCCTCTGTATTCCGAAATAAGAGGACTTTTTGTGCCAACTACCTACTCAGTAGTTGGCACAAAAAGTGTTAGTTATTAATGTAGAGTAAATAAAAACACTAACAATAATTCGTTTAGTTCAAGTGAGTTTGGGACGGAAGCGCGTTGAGATCTTTTCTATTGAAAATTTGTAAATATATTTTGTATTGCGTTCTTATGGACGGGACTTAAAAAATAAATAGGTAATTAGGTACCTACTTATAAAGTTCGTGTTTGCGGTAAATTATTCATACTTAAGTACTTATATCAATTTAATATAGAACTGGATCTGCTCATCGTTATTTTTAAGCTGCTGGTGGTGTAGCTTGTTGTGGTTGTTTTCTTGATAAATTATCGAGGTTTTATATTAGGCATATTTTCAGATCTTATTTATGTAGTTCAGGCTTTCAACAAGTCCGCCACCAGGGTTAGTCTTTCTTATACAAACTTACTTTTCAAACTTTTCAGTACCAAAAGATACACAGATACAGTGAGAACTGGGTGCATACGTTGCGCTACAGACTTCCAGATCTCGATACAATGGCTGGTCTGAGGAGAATCACGCTGTGCGCTAATCCTCAGTTAGGTGACGCTGGCGTGTCTCGTCTCTTGGACGTTCTGGCTGATGATTTGTGGATCAAAGGTTAAGAGAGCTACTTAACTATTAGTATCTACTAATTAAACGTGTTAGTTAGCCCATTCACTGCCCTAGCTTCGCTTTCCTGGACAGGGCCGTAGGAAAGCGGCACCTCAGAACATAGGTAGCATTAAAAGCATAGATATTTTTAATAACATGAAGATAAATAACATTTTGTCCATCAGCACTAGACATCCAAAACTGTGGGATAACGGAACAAACATCACAGGCTGTGCTACACATGATGCAGTCGAACACAACACTGGTTGTGTTGGATATGAGACATAATCCGGAGGTTGCGCTGGAATCACTCTCGAAGGTTCGCGCGGCACTTCGGGCCAATGAACGGGGGATGGCTGGACAGGTACACTTTTTTTTAGAAGAAAGTAACACCAGTTTGTACAAACAATAATCTTCTTTAGCTTTAGGAACTCGGGCATCAATGACTTGCTTCTGAACTCAACGTCATTGATGCCCGAGTAGGTAGATGTAGATACTTATTCAAACTATATTTATATGCGTTTCAGTATTCAGGAGTAGGTACCTGAGGATGATTAAAATGTATTTCCATACAAAGTTTAGAACTCGTTTTGCTACGTCAATCAATCCAATCTTTATCACTTTAGGATACATCTTTTTTCACGTTCTAGATGTCCTGGCTAGGCAACGTCAGTGGGTGTCCCAGTGATGGGAGGTTGGCCAAATCTGTTGCTTACAAGTTAGTCAAACTCTTTACTGTATAAAGTTCTAGCTTTTATCCACTTAACATCCAGTTCTCTTGGGTTTGCAGTGTTGTTGAGTTGTCGTTTTGTTCATTTAGGTACGTACCTACTTTTAAAATATTACATTAATCATTTTAGGAATGGGGTAATAAAGGACCGAAACGCTTCAAATACGAGGAACGGGACCGTGAAACATGTGAACAAAACTAGTGTCGTCAAGAAAGAGCGGTTAGTACTAACAATTTACTTTAATCTTAGGATCAGACAGAGTAGGTAATTGTGTACCTACCTGCCTGTAACGCTAGGTAATGAGTCCATTATCTAGTACCTACTACACTACCACTTTCAGTATATACAAATGTACTCTGTGACTACCACGTTTACGACCGAAAAGACCGAAAGAAAATGATTACCGCTCCTTGGGAATTTGGGATACACCCGTGATCATATTTCATATTTTTTTTTGTCTGTGTTATAGAGATTACGCAGAAGTGTTAGAAGAGCAGCTTCACGAGGAGATATCCCACCGGCAGCAGCTGGAAGAGTTGAACCAGCAGCTGGTGGACCAGATGAAGCAGCTCAAACAACAACAGATACGGCTCTGGGCGAATGGCGCCACATCTTCAGGTATACAATGGATGTTTAAGAAAGTTTCTTGCTTGATACGTTATCACTGTGAAAGTGGTTGGTTTTTAAATTATTCCTCAAGTGTCAAAATAGTCGTAGCACTCCTTCGTATTCCTGGTAATACGAACGAATTTGTAGGAGTGCTACGGCTCTGGAGCCGTAGCACTCCTACAAAATAAGAGCTACGTAAACGCTCTATACAGGTGTGTGACAGGTAGAGTCACACGAATACGAGTAAGAGTATGGTCACTCCTTGCGGTCAGTATGAGACGCGCCCATGAGGAGTGACCATAGGTACTTACTCAATACCCAGATGAAGATTCTCCGGAAGAATCTAAACAACGTCGTAATCTAAATTACAAACTAAAAACAATATTTTTACGTGAGTAATTTTCCGTTGTATTGAGTAATATAATGTCAAGTTTTCCAACATGTAGGTTCAGAACAATCGTTCCAAGCGAGCTCGCGGTCCGGCGACCTGTCTTGCAGTTCAGGCTCAAGCAGTTCAGTGCCGATAGACCAGCACACGCTCTCCTACATACAGCAAGCGTTCAAGGATATCTACTCGTTCATCAAGAACAACCAGTGTCAAGGGTAACACTTTACTATCTATTCTATTCTCATAATCTATTCTAGGTTATTTTCTGAACTTTTAAAAAGGGTTGACAATAAAATGAGCAAGGATTTTGAATGAGTGAGGTAAAGTATCTACTTATCGGAAAAGTACACATCCAGCAGTCATAGCATAGTCTTTGCATGTGTATAATAGTATGTTCGTATAAAAGATATAGTGGCTAACCCTGGTGACAGAGTTCTTAGGCCTCCTAAAGGCCTCCGTCACGGCTTGGCTCACCACTATAATTGTTTGAAATATGTATTCATATAGAGAGAGACCCATCTATGAGTTTCAACTTTGCCCTTATTAATATCAAATTAACTTTTAGTCAATGTATTCACGACGTCAATGAAGACGACGTAAACCACGACATCGAAACAGAACAAAAGGACGAGTTCAGCGAATCTCGCGAACTGAAAGTGAACATTATCGCGAAGAAAGCGCAAAGCACGCACGTCAAACTCTTTGAAAACGTCAAGATGAAGAAGATTACAAAATCTGCACATTTGCTCGGAGACTCGCAGAGGAACGATGCTGGCGGTGATATGGTATGCTATATAAATTCAGAATTTGAATAAACTATGATCCAAGGGAGATAACCGTGGCAAAAGGGAGGAAAAGTTTATGTTACGTACTCGTATATTAGTGTAGCTTACCACGCCTGGGACCTGAACAAAATACTGCCTATATATAGTCCATTCAGTAGTTTTTGCGTCAAAGAGAAACAAACATCCATACACACAAACTTTCGCATTTATCTCTTAAAGTCATTACATATCCGACTTCGAAGTTAAAAAATTCTCTTCTAATATTCTTGAAGGACTTGAAGGGCTCGTGAAATCGATCTCTCTCAAAATTTTTATTAACATTGAGTTTGTCTATGTTTGTTTTCAGAAATTAAAAATGATTGAGCGTCACATGGGAGACACGAAGAACTCGTACGTCGAAGAACATGTTGGAGACATGATAATACAAGGGAAGCCTAATAAGAACGTAAGAACAGTTTATAGTTTTTTATCTGTTTTATTTCATACACTAACTTTAAAAGATAGGTAGGTTAGGTACTTATTCTTATTTTGTTTTGTAAACATTGGGTCTAAAACGCAAATGGGATTTGAATGTATTTTCGTATGTTTGGACGACCTCGAACCCTAAATGCTTTTCGGAAAAGCTGGTAGGTAGTGGCTACTGATTGCAAGGATTGGGCCTTTGCGCAGCAGTGAGACAACATAGCTAATGAAAAAAAAACCCTGTGTGTGTATTCTAAGGGCGTTTGTCCACCGCCGCCGTCACCGTCACGTTACCGAGAACGAGATTATTTCGGGCCGAGTTTAGTATGGCGGCCGGGATGACGGCGCTCGGGTGACGGCGGCGGTGGACAAACGCTCTAATGCCTTGTTTTCACAAAAGTGAATAACAACTCACCGATTTGAACTGTTTTCAGCAGAGCAGTGCATTCGACAGTCCATCAAGCAGCGCAGTGAGTGACTCGTCCGACACTCTTGTATGTTCCCCCGCGGTCACACAACGCTCGGTCGCTCCCAACCCGAGAGACGCATTCTACTCCTCTGATGATGATGATAGCTCGTGACCGTGTTGAATAAATGTATTTTTATTGATTCTCTAGTTTTTAATTACTGCCTCCTTATTCTCCAAATAACCATGCCTTTTTTATTTACTGCCGCCTTATTCTTCTAATAACTATGTACTGACTTGGCACGACACGACGAAGTTGTTTTGTTTGTTTGAATCACAGGTTTGAATAAAGCAATGGATTTCAGAAAACAAAACCTAGATAACGTGCAATCTTTCACCGCGTCATGTTTTGAATGTCGTCGAGAATCATACCGTTGATCAAACTTTATAGTACAAAATGCGTGAACTCTATCATCAGCACAGTGTATGTGCAGGCGACTGCAAGGAAAGTAACTGGCAGTTTAATATCCACGCGGAAAGTGCGCAGCAGTGAAAAGCGGAAAGGCCGACGCGTCATGTAGTCCATCGCTCGCTCGAGCTCCGCACGCAATTCTTCGTCTGAAATTAAGGAAAACCTCGTTTGAGTTTGCAAAAGTTTTGAGGATCTGAAAGGAATCTTCGGAGTTATGAACAGAATGCACCTCGAGAGCTTAGGCAATAGTTATGTCTTCTGCCAGCTTATCGCCGCCGTTAGTACACAAAGAAAAAAATGTAGTAAATTAAATACCTTGGCTTTGAGTGATTTGCTTTACCAGCAACATTTTTATGTGATCGACCTCACTGTAGCAAATCTCGCTAATAATACAGGGTGATGCAATTCTCATAAAAAATCTGATAAGATCCACATACATAATCCTCCAGAGAACAAACTGAAAAAAAGTAACTAATTTATTCACCACTCATAAGTCGCACACCTTTTATAATTATACTGACACTTACATCGAATATAATTTCCTTTATAAAATAGTATCCCAAAATGACGAATTCTGGTGCAGTAAAGGAAAAAGTTACAACCATCTGGAATTAAGAATAGTTTTTCACATTGATTTCAATATAGCCATAGAATAAATAAAGAAAGTTTATGGCCTGGAAAAATACATAGCTCAAGGAATCTATCATAATTATAATCAAGTAAGTACATCTATTTATTGATGGTACTCACAATAATGTGGAGGTGCGTATATACGTCATCAAATGCGTCCAGCAATTGTTTGTAATTGAGCACACATTTCCTAACAACAGCAACCTTCGATTCAATTTCATCCTTACTCATAATATGAACAGGAATAACATTATCTTGCAAAGTGCGTCTCAGCTTCATCAGTCGGTTTTGTAACATTCCTACTACTGTATTTACTCTTAGTACTGCAAAATCTGCTGAATTTAGCATTATACTCTGAGAAAGTAATAAAGAAAAACCAGAAACACCGTAGATATAAATCCAGTCCCTCCAAAACTGAGCTAAAATTAAATCACTCAAAAAACCTGCTAGACTGATTAACAAAATCACTACTAGGAGTATGAGCGTATATTTATTTTCAATCATTGATCGCTTGTAGCCCATGGCAGAATCGCAAGACAGAATGGCTCGTGTGAACGATATGAAGGTCTGAGAATTGATATGGGACAAAATACACCAAAATATGTATTCGATTGTCAACAATGCACATACCACAAAGTCTCTTCTATCGTTGTTAAGAAAACACAAATAATATATCATGAAATAATTCACAACTAAGCATACGCCAATGGTGTACAACCTTAGCACCGCTGACGTTACTTTTTCAGTACTTATTTTAGAGTATTGACCTAGGAGAATATGTAAGCCCATGAATATCTTGATAAGCACCATTATGATTAACTTTCAATGTATTTTTGTTTCGAAGAGTGGTCAGTGCAAGACGTTATCGAAATACAAAATGAATTCTAATCAAGTGTTTTCACTTAATTTCTATTTCGGATAAAAAAGTTCCTAATGACAGAAATAAAACATGATCACAATAATTGATTCAATGTTGTTATGTAATTTTAAATTACAGTACATCAGTACTACTTATAATGTATTAATAATACCCCTATCTGCCCTACTATATTGTCAATTTTCCGAGGGGGAAGGGTGTAAGCATGTTGATCTATAAATTACTCACGTAATTAAATGCAAGTAGTCTTTTATATTCGAGTAAGCTGTCACTTCAATATCAATTCTAGATGTGGGGATAATCCAAAAAATCTAAGTAGACGTTAAATTATGGCTTTTTGTGGTTAAATCAAACAAATCATTCAGAATGATCACAATTTTTTAATAAATGAAATATTATTTACAAATCAATGATCACTAGATGAAGAATCATCGTTAATTGTAATTAAAGGGCTCCCACACAAAACCGCGACGTCGCGTCGCATTGTCAAAATCTGCGATATCGCGCGAATTCGCACGATGGCATCGCAAGAATTTGCGATCTGCTTCGCATCGCACATTCCTACATCGCCCTACTAAACGGCTTGTCGCACAAATTCGCGCGACGTCGCATCGCGTCGCATCGCAGAAACTTGCGATGCGAATTTCTGCGATGCGAGCTCGCATCGCGTCGCATCGCGGATTTGTGTGGGAGCACAAAAACAAATTTTCAATAATTTACATGCCTTTTAACTTTAACAAACTTGGCATTTGCATTTAACATGATTTATCATGACTATAAATTGAATAAATTACTATAATCGGAGAAACTTAACAACTAGCATCCCTAGATTGATAAAATAATATATAACCTGTCTCCGATGATTTCTGAATATCAGAAGTTAGGCCGTAGAAGTCTTCTATAGCAGAGGCATCGATTTTCTGTAAGAAAAATCAATATTAGGTGCCTACGTCATTACGTATTTCCTTCATCAATCATCAAGGCCTTCATGTTCAACATGTTTTTCTAATACTGTCATATAACTGCTGTTTTTTGAACCTGTAAGTTTTCCTAAAACTATTTCACTTTCAAAACTATCGTGAGTTGTACTAGACATTATTATAATCACACGGGAAATTGCTCAGGTAAAAATATTGTCGATTTAGATACCGACATTGTCGCTAAATCGACAATATTTTTATAAAATGAATCATCTACAATGTACTCACATCGACCATATCGTCGTCGAACAACAGCCAGAATCCGTGGCTCTTGACGATGCTGATGTAATGTCCGCGGTTGGGCCCCGAGCCGCAGTGGACCACCACCGCTACTAGGTCGTACAGACGGTCCGGATTCACCGCGCTATCAGACTGTACACAAATAAAACACATTATAGGTCGCGCCACGTAAAAAGAACGCTGAGGGGAAAAGCTGCGCAGTAGCGGTTCGAACTGCGGCGCGAAAACAACAAACAGCTTTTAAGGAATCTTAGCTGAGATTGGTGGAGGGCAAAGGGACAAATCTGAGTTTCACTTAAGTCAATCGATAGTTCTAAGTTTATTTTCTCCAGTAAATATAGCAGACAGCAAGGTCATTGCTACTCATTAGGAGGGACACATTAAGCATTGCCGCTAACCTCGAACTAATAATACCAGTATGTTTTTTATTAATTGAAATTAAAAGAATAATATGATCACGCCTGTTTCAAGTAGACATTTCTTTCAGATCTTTATGTAATTCTTTAGATCCTTTGAAGATGTCAAGAATATCTTCTATTTTATAGACAAGTGTACTTAATGTAAAAGTTGCGGTAAGAGACAAAACTATTTTATATAGAGGTACACGTCTACCCACAAGAGTAGTGGTTTGAATGGGCCTTTAAGATAATAATGCAACAACTTCTATTGTTTTAACCCTAACAGCAACATCTATATATATTTTGTCCTATAGAGACCTTAAAGCGAAATAAACTCACCGTATTGAACAGTCTCAGCTCCAAAGGAAAAACCACCCGATGCGACACCTTGATATGTCTATTATACTGCTCCATATACTTGAAACGTTTCAGATGAAGTGCCAGGATGAGAGGCAGTTTCTTCACTCGCATACGTTTCTGAGCCTCTTGGTAGCTGCAGCAGTGGTCGCATTTGAACTTGTTGTCACTGCAGAGTGTTTCTGTGTCACTGAATGTCTTGAGGCAGTGAGTGATGCTTGTGTTTTGGCCGACGTCCACCTATGGGATATGTATGCTTTTATTTATGTAAACTTATGTTAGCTAAAATAGTTATTAAATCTTTTGTTATCTCTTTTCATTAACTTGAGTGACAAGTAAAAAACGTTCTTCAAACCCAGATTAAATTGAATTTTTTATGCATAACCAGTAAACGACTAAGATAACTTTTTGATTGCCTATAAATATTGTGTTAAGTGGGAACGACTGGCAACACCACGGCCAAACATATGCGCATGAATAGTGGCTTGTCTCCAACACCAGATAACGTTTCCATCTTCCAGTGAGTATATCCCGCATCATTGAATTTTTTTTTACAAAAATATAAATGTGCAAACACAAGCTTTAAAATGCGAAGAACTCACTTGCAAATCAAAGAAGTGCTCATCCTTACTGCTGACGGTCTCACAGTTGAGGCACCGCGTCTCACTAGTGAGCGTGCCCTGGAATATCTCGTGCACCCACGTCGGCTCAGCGTTCTGCGGCGGTCCGCCATTACACGTGATATGCTCACCCAAGGGATTCTTCTGCACCTTCAGTGTGTTCTGATTGTTACTACGCTCAGCTGGAAGAAATTACGTTTTGAAAAATCTGATAATGCTGCTCGCAGTTCCATGTAACTAACCTAAGCTCGTGACGAAGCTTGCTAATTCGTGTCGAAAAATTGTGACGTGTAAAGGAGTTTACCAATAAATTACTATTATTGACTATTATTCTCAGCTTCTATAATCAATGTACGGATAGTCGGATCCAAAGTTCCATCACCATAATATTTGTTTTTACACCATCAAGTGTATGAAACTTTTTGACCGATAACAACGTTGCTATGGCGAAAGTTCTAGCCATCCGTAAGTTGGTTATAGGAACCGGGGCGTAAGTATGACGTTTTTCGTCAAGTTAAGCAACGTTGTGAGCAGTCACTACTTGGATGGATGACCGCAAGTGGCATTATCAGCTAAACACTTTTGTGCGTTGGAGGGCACATTAAACAGTTGGTCTTGTTTAAAGTCGTTAAGAGCGACAGACTTTTAGGCGGCCTAAAAACTCTGTCACCAGAGTTGGCCACTTGATCATACAAACTTACTTTCTTTACAAGTACATACATGTATTGGAGTAGGTTTCAGGAAGTGTAATAATTATCTTGGTGCTCAACTGAAGTACCTACTTGTACTTTATAGTTGACAAGGTATTGTCGTCAAATCTAGTTTGATTTGTTGTGCTTTATCTCAAGAGATTGCTATATCTAAGCATAAGATCTTTTTACAGATACACAAAAAACAAAAAGGTTTCATGATATTTTAAAAGCAATGTATAGTAGGAATATTTTAGTAGTTAAATCATTTTCAACTTACCTAGTATAATTTCATTTATATGGTTGATGAGGAAGTTTAGAAACTCGTGAGCATCTTGCTGCATGTAATTGTCAAATTCCTCTGAAAGCAAAACAAAAAATTAAATAAATTTAGCTCTTATTGGTATTTAGGGCATGAATTAACTGATATTAAAGTCTAATGAAGTAGATATTGATTTTCAAACAAATTGTGCAATCTGTACGGGCAGATTACTGTTATTTATGATTGGCAACCATTTGATACAAGTTAGACAATCAGCTGGTCTAGTATAATGTACATGTTTTTATGTAGTAAATTGAATAAGTGAGCTTCCCATCCAAAAATTTAATTCAATAAATCTAGCCTAATTTTGTATTGTTGTTTAATCACTTAATTTATATTTTCATATTATACATGTTAATAACATTAGGAGTAATACATATAAACATACCTTTCTCCTTCCTTAATCGAGCAATGAATTTCTTAGGCGCAATTGAACCAACTTTCTTCTTCTGAGTAGCGATACTATAAAATAGATCTGCCAGACATGTTAGTAATGTCTCCTTAGTCCGTTTGTTCTTGGCTTTGTATTCTAGAACCTTCTCTCTGAACGGCCGGCAGAAATATAAAGCTTGCAATACAGAGTTGCTGTAACATGTGTTACCAAACTGAAAATACATGTTGAAGATTATATCAAAGTACAAGTGAGGTACATTTTAGAATTATAGTACAATCTCATACAATCTAATACAGTTCTAAATTATGAATGCATTTATTTGTTTAATAAATTTTATATAAAAATTTAAATAGGTGTTTTATTTACATTTATAATAATTTTAGTGAATACTCACATTAACTAAACCAAAATAATGTTCATTAGCCGGGAACTGCTCTGACCCAATGTCCCTTTCCAGTTGTGATATATTTGCGCCCTGAAAATGAAATACACCACTGATGCAAGCAACACTTCAGGATGTCAAGAGAAATGCCGACTTAGCACCAAACGAAGCATCGTAGTAACGATGGAAACTTGCTATTAGAAAAACTGGTAATAAGCAGAACGGATCTAGTACAGTTTTGCTTACTGAATACAAACAAAAGTGCAATTATTTACAAGCTTTTCACTTACCATTCTCTGTTGGAAATTAAGGCCGAGATCCTGACATATTGACATTTGCAATCCTGTTTTGGAAACTTACAACCACGATAGCACAACTTTGATCTTATTTATGGAGTTCACGATTAAGTTGTGGTAATTCCACACATATTTGGACTGTTTTTCATTAAAATGCAACACACTGCACTAAAGCTGTTTCCAATCCAATTTTGAGGAAAAGGCTGACTGAATGAAAGAAATATTTGTACGTCAAATTGCCAGAACGAAACGAAACATCCGTCACGCATGCTGCGTGCACACCCGTGTATTACTTTACTCCCGTGTATTACTTTACTCTATGCTTTACTCTATGGTGCACACCCAAAACCCCAAGATGCAAAATAGTGCAGTGCCAAATACTATGTTGAACATCGATTTTTATCAATTTTTTTAAATTTTGACTTTGTTTTATTTATTATAATTTTTTGTAAATGGTGTTGTGCCTCAATCAAAGAGTTCTTACGCTAACGGGTTATTTTTCAAACGATTCGTGCACTTTTTAATTCATTTTTATTTTTAAAACAGATAATCTACAAAATGGTGCCGTGTAAACTGCGCCTAAATTTTCATTCTGCATTCAATCAAAGTCAAAAAAGCTAATGGTCAAATTGACGCTGTCGGCATAGTGTCTGTCAATGTCTACAAACAATATCAGTCTCACTTGTCAGCTGTCATGTCATCTCATTCCCAGCAATCATCGCATCGCAACGCAAACTGCAAAGCTTATTTTATTTTGTCTTCACTTGCTTGCCCGAGATTTGTTCGACGAATCCCGAACGTTGTTCCCGATAAATCTATTTAGGAAATAGGAAGCTACGTGGTGCTGACGTGGCCGTATCCAACGCGCGGGTAACTTGATAAACTTTAGTGGAGATTGCAGTTTTTATTGTCTCTAACTAGTCGCTGTAGCTCTAGTTATAACCGGCTTTGTTTGTTCTTTAAGATTTTAGCAAGATGCTGCGTTCCCTATTTGTCGCTCTCGCCGTTTCGGCGGTGTTTGCCGGTGTGCCGACTCCTGATGAGTCGAAGCGGATGATGGATCATCTATCAGACGCAGAACACTTCAGGAACGAGCATCACAATAAGCAGTTTGATCATGATGCGTTCCTGGGGGAGGACCAGGCGAAGACCTTCGATCAGCTGCCGCCTGAAGAAAGTAAGAGGAGACTGGGGTGAGTATTCATATATAAAAGATTAGGAGATTTGGGTAGAGTAAGCAGTGGTTTTTTGGTGACTAGATCAGTCAGAATCCTGTGTGTGAGTTCAGTTTTGATTTTTGTAGTGTTTTTATTAATTAACTAAAATTTAAAAATAAATTACAATGTAGGTACCCAATCTATTACTTGGTAAGATAATATTGAGATATCCTTGTGTAGATTATCTTGTGTGGCCGCCTACACATCTAGAACAGATAAATTGCCATAGCATTCGAGTGGGCGCCATAGCAAATTGCATCATTGTAGCCACCATTCAAAGATATTGCGGTAATTTAGTTCAATGCACTCTTCTTCATATCTGTAGGAGTTTAAAGATGAAATTAGAAATATTGTGAGAACTGAATGTAGTCATGTACCAAGATACCCAGATGCTTTTTTATATCATTATCTAAGTTTTCCTAAGTGTTTTACATCATGTGTTTTTAGAACTATTTATTTTTAAAATAGGTACTACCTATTAACCTAGACTCCTAGAGCCTTTTTAAACACTGTTTTAAATGATTATAAACTTCTACAACTTCCTTCATATTAACTGCTATTATGGTGGGATTTGTAAGTATTAGTTGATGATTTAAGTAAAGTGTGTGTGTTATATTAGTAGGTACCTCTCATTAAATTAATAAATTGATATCTGTGTGACTTCATTTATTACAATTATATCACACACCCAGTAATAATAAGATTTAAAAATTTGCATTCTAGAATAATCTTTCTTATGAACTCATATCTGAAGTTCAGTGACCTGCTTATCTCATTAGCTACATTCTTTAATGAGCCCTGTGTTGTTGTAGTAAAGCTTATAATCAGACTACTTCCTCATGCTACATAAAATAAACATAACTTTTGAAACAACATTACTGAAATAATTTTACGACCACAGCATGAGACTATAATAGTTTGAGGTTGTTGTGGTACAATGATACACTCGCAGACTGAAAAGGTTAAACAGTTTTGGAATTAATTTGTTTAATGCGTTGCAGGCACATACCTATTACCTTTTTAGAGTGCTACTAGACTAGAGTGTTTTAATGGTTATCATACTAATACTTAGCAAGCAAAATAGATCTTAGGGTGGTCAACCTTTTTTTTATTTTTTTTTGTCATCAACTAGGTACATTTTTATGAATACACACATTGGGTTGGTTGTTATTTTTTATAAAAAAATAATTAAGTAATTGATCGCACAGAATAAACCCAGTATGAAACTTTAACTTGCTACTTTGTATTTTATTGCAGTTTAACATAATGGTTTTAAATTGTATGCAAAAAGCCATACAATAGGATAGGCTAGGCAAAGCCAATCTGCCTGCACACTTAAATGTGGTGCTATAATATTTACATAGGTATTCTCATGAATAGTATTGTGTATGTGTATTAATAGATTAAAAATATCGGCAAAGACGCGGGAAACCTAGTATCATGTATATTTTTTTTTGGCCACTTGCTCATACGAAAGTAAGTAAGTATGTACATTTATATTTACGTCACGTCTATAACCTATAACCCCTCACCCACATGGTTTAGGAGCTTTGTGACTACATCTTGATTTGACTATATAGATAGGTACTAGACTAGCGATTACGACAACATCGTTTTCTGACCGAATCTCATTTACTTTTTGTGTACTCATTGTCTAAGTTGTATCAAATTGTATCGAATATCACAGTAATCCGCGAAAACATATTATTTAACGTAAAATCTGACATCTTTTTTCTCGTTAATGAAGGGTTCAGGTTTCTGAGTTCTGAGTAGGTATATTTTTATAAATTAGACGCAATCGCAAATCAGCAGTGACAAAAATTCGCGTGCTTTCTTTTCATACAGATAACATAAATAAATAAATATCCTTGGACATTTCACATGCAAGGTTTATTTGACAACTGCCTGACTGCAATTATATGAGCTATAGTCTCAGCTAGTTTAGATGCTAATCCATACAATAGTAACATTAGCAACATACAAATAAGGGGCGTGTGCACATTTAGGTATGTGAATCATTTTGCTGTTCATGTAGCTTCATCTTTATGTAATTCGATCAGATAAAGGATGAAAGATAAGAGAAGTGGATGTGGGCTGATGAAGATAGATTATTAAGAGTAGGTACACCTTTATTAATTAACCCCGATTTAAACACATTTGCGCTCATCAAGTTTTTTTTAGAATATTTGTTTTTTTAAACGCGTTAATCTCTAGAACTAATAGTCGGATATGAACAATTATTTATGTATCTAAAAAATGAGTTCTTGTCGAAGGATTACTTATGCCTTTTATCAACATCATTATAAATTCCCTTAAATTATCGTCGGGTACAGTTAGTCGTCTACACTTACGATCTCACTTGATACAGTGTCAGATACATGACTGCTACACGGCTACGTGAGCACCCTGCTTTGAGATTGCATTAGTTAATAATATGTTGTTCCTTTGTTTCAGAATAATTGTAAGCAAGATAGACAACGACGGCGATGGCTTCGTAACACTAGTGGAGCTGAAAGATTGGATCCGATACACGCAGAAGCGTTACATCGATGAGGACGTGGAGCGGCATTGGAAGCAGCACAACTCGGACAACCTGGATGCTATCAGCTGGGAGGTAAGAATGCGATCAGCTAAACTATTACCTAACTTTTCGCGAAACTAAATTCGTCGCTATCACGGATACGTGAACGGTGAAGGAAAACATCGTGGGAAAACCCGCGGATATTCGGCCCCACACGTATTGACCATTGTCTTTCCTGTGGATATGGACGGCTACGCTGAGAGGATGGTTTAGTGTTGGGCAAGCCTATTCCATCGCAACAATGTCCCAGGCACTACAGTGTCCCGGTAAGTGTAGGCAAAGATTGCCTTCTGGCGCTGTATAACTCATCTACTGTATTTACAATTTCCTGAGGTTGTAATAATTTAGGTTGATACTAAACTCGCCACTCACGCTAAACCAACTGTCCAAATCAATATAAATAGGCCATATTCATTAAAACCCTATTCGATCTTTTAAATGGCAATTTGCTTCAATGACTATTTTCTGAGTTTACAAGGAGTGACCATACTCATACCCAGATGAAGATTCTGCGGAAGAATCGAAACATTGTCGGTATATATTTAGATATTTTGACGTGAGTAATTTTGCGTTGTATTAATATAATATCTAGTACAACTCACGATAGTTTTGAAAGTGAAATGTATTTGTTTGTTCCAGACTTACAGAAAGAATGTGTATGGGTTTATGGAAGATATGGATGAGAAGGATCTGAAAGCGCCGTACAGCGAAGGAGCGACATACTCCAATCTACTTAAAAGAGACCGCAGGCGCTGGGCTTACGCAGGTATGAACATCAAAATGTACAAGAAGACTTAAAAATAGCTTTTGTTCGATTAAAATAGAAATTAGGTAAAATCTTTAAGAACGGCTATAACGGCTTTATGATCTTTGACTTATTGGATCCGTCTACGCTCCGAATAAAAAAAAATGGAAGTAAAACGTATTACTTATTACATTTTTATATGGGCTTTTGTGATGTGCCTCAAATTCAGATTGCGGAACGATTTTCTTCACGTGATTAAATTATTTTTTCTATTTTCTATGGAAATATAATAAAAAATCCATGGCTCTTTAGAATCGGCCAGCAGGCCTACCTAACATTTGCAACGCGACAAAATTATCTCGTCGTTGACAAAATGTTCTGTCCTGCTCTAACGTAGGACGTTGGAGCAGTATGACATAATCGAGATATTTTGTCTTCTTGACGTATTGCACATGTTAGGGTGGTATTACACTTATCAAATATCTTTGTCCAATGTACATTTGATTCATTCATCAAATATCTTTGTCCAATGTACATTTGATCAAAGAAATTGGACGACTTCTTGATGAAATTCTTGATAAAGTCGTCCAATTTCTTTGATCAAATGTACATTGGACAAAGATATTTGATAAGTGTAATACCACCCTTAGGCATATAGGTTCCTAAATGACAATAATTTCAGACGCGGATGAAAACGATGCGTTGAACAGAACCGAGTTCGCTCACTTCCTGCATCCCGAGGATCACCCCGCCATGCGCGATGTCGTGGTACTAGAGACATTGGAGGACATTGATAAGGACAAGGTAACACTATTTTACAAGTATTATAGATCCCTACTAATATTAGAAAGATTGTATGGGGAGGTCATTCCGCGCCGCGCATTTTCGTCAGCGCGATCTAGAATCGGGTCATTTTTACTAGCGCCATCTAGTACTTTAGGCTATATTTGTCTCGGTAGCATTATTAGTACACCCGTACAAAGCCGGGACGTGCTGCTAGTAGAATATATAGGTACTTGTTTACGGTGGTTTTAAGTATCAAACTAGATCAAAAGTTTTATACATTTTATGTTGTAAAATAAAGTTTCTATGGTGATGGACCTACGTACATCCGGACGTTGATTATAGAAATCGGGCATAAGTTTACTATGTATGTTACAGGACGGTAAAGTGTCATTAGAGGAATACATCGGGGATATGTACAAGCCTGAGGACGGGGAAGACGAGGAGGAACCAGACTGGGTCAAACAGGAACGCGAACAGTTTACGGGATACAGGTACTTACATCATTACACAAAACTGACTTGTAAAACGCCAGTGGGATAGAGTAGAATACAGCTTTATTGTTCACCATTACCAAAAAATAATAATAAATTGAATAAACAGTACATTCAGACAAGTGTAACAATGGGCGACCTTATCGATATGGGGATAGCGGCCTTAGTTCCTTTGCACCACGTTTTTTCACCATGCGTTTGTACGAACGCGCAGATAACGCAAGCCAGTTGGCTAGAGCCCGTTTGTATCTCGTTTGTTAGTTACCGAGGGCGGCGCTAAGCTGGATTCTTATATATTTTGCGATACTTTACTCGATAAGGAGGATAGTCTCAATACTACAGTAAACTGGTGGTAGGCCTGGGTTCTCCCTACATGTCGTATAGTCTCATGATGCAAGATTGTGATGTTACAGAGACACAAACAAAGACGGAGTGATGGACGAGCACGAAGTGATGGATTGGATCGCGCCGCCTGAATTCGACCACGCTGAAGCAGAGGCCAGGTCAATATATATAATACTAGCAGCACGTCCCGGCTATTTATAAAGCCTATAGCCATCCCTTTTTAAATCCCCAGCTTGCAACCTGTCACGTATGGAAAAATAACTTCTGCAAAATGTGGGCATGTACCAAACATGTATTTGTAAATACCTCTGACTACCACCCATTAGACATCTTCAAAGGATCTAAAGATAAACATAAAGATCTGAAAGAAAGGTCTGCCGCTCCTGGGATACAGTCGTGATCATATTCCATTTATTTCATTTTAGTATAACCATCCCGACAGTCCAGTCTACACATTGGTGAAAGAATTTTTGAAATCGGCTGAGTAGTTCGGTGATTACCTCCGTCAAACAAACGGACAAATATTACCTTATTATAATATTAGAATAGATACATTTAATATGTGGTAATACTAGCTTGGCTTGCACTGGTTTACCATGCGAGCTATACCTGCACTACATAGCTCGCGTCATATCTCTTCAATCAAATCCGTTAAGTAGTTTTCGAATCAAAAAGCAACAAAAATTCACAGGCTTGTGTTATGGTCACCAGATGACTAATAAAATACTTAGGTTAGGTAAATTTTTATTTTTAGTTTATTCAAGCTATTAACCACCAACATTTTATTTACAGGCACTTAGTTTTCGAAGCGGATTCAGACGCCGATGAAAAACTAACGAAAGAGGAGATTTTAGACAAGTACGATCTATTTGTCGGTTCGCAAGCGACCGACTTTGGGGAAGCGCTGGCGAGACATGATGAGTTCTAAAACCTTACTTAACTTTAAACTACTACTATATCAGCCGGTTTCTCGAACGATCATCCCAAAAAATAAGTACTTAATCTATGGTTAACTCACGTGACAAGTGTCGATTTGGGAACAAGATGAAACTACTATTGATCAATTTACAATTGGAACTTTTTGACACTTGGTATGGCACTTCCGAGGGCATTTTGACCATTGATTAGTTAATTTTGGAAATCTAATCCAAACTTAACTCAATGGTCAAACCACGTGTCAAGTGTCAAATTGACACATTTCACGTGATTTGATCATTGATTAGCTTTTTTTTAAATGATCTGTGTTTGATAAAATCGGCTGTAAGCAAATATCTTTGCGGGTAAACTTTTCTATACCTCACTTGTTGTCAACGCACAAACTGGTTAACGATTGATATGCCTAAATTATAATGTTTCTATTTAAAAAAAATGAAGGACTAAAAAACTGTTTAAGTATTTAGTTGGTATTTTTTATAGAGTTCGACTGTTCAATTTAGTTTGACCCGCAAAGACATATACGCAGAGGTAAAAACCGAGCAGCACAATTTTAAAGTAAATATCAATTTCCTTTCTTTGTAGTAAATCACTTTCATTCAACAAGTGCAAATAGTTCAAGTCAAACACTAGCAGTCAATTTTTCGAACTTTTCATGTCATTTGACCATTGATTAGTTCATTTTGGAGTCCGAACAACCTGCTGTAAGTAAAATAGGTACAAGTCCAAATACTAAACATAGCTGGATATACGTCTATACTCTGTTCACAGAGTCGATCGAAAAATAAATAAACTAAATGAGTTGTCCAAAAATTTTGGTACATAGGTAGGTATTTTGCTAACGTGTAAAGAAACCATTATAAAAGAAATACAGTACATAAGGCAATGTGAACTCGCCCTAGCCCCGTTTTCGACGCCAATCACGTGTGTTTATTTTTCTCTCTATTTGATCGACTCGGTGAACAAAGTATAGCTTTACAAAAGAAGTTGACAACCATCTTGAAATAGCCGTATAAAATCAAAGTTTGATCTAGATTGTAAGAACTAGAGTACCTTCCTTTTTTATCTACTTTATAGCTTTTTTAGAGGCAACTGAATAATATAATTTACGAGAGCTTATTTCTGTTAAAACTCAGATCTTTTTACTAAAAGTAAAATTAATCTTAGCCATATTATTTCTTAGAATCTCTGAGTGGCACTAACATAATACTTATATATTTTTAGTTTATTTTGTAGTGTTTAGTTTTAACTTAAGCCAGACCAAAGTGTAACAGTAAATATGTGGATATTTAAATTGATTCCAATAACTATTCCAGTGATAACGTTTTATCGGTATAAAATGTATGCATTTATTTTTATAATAGACTAATTTTCTTCTAAAATGTTTTTTATTTGATTCCGTTTGCTAGTGTCAGTGTGAATGTATATGACAGAACTTACTAAAAATAATTTCTTATGCAGGAGTTTGATGTAAAGAGAACTTAAGCAATTACTAGATCAATAGCGTAATAATTTTTATACTAAACATTTCAAGATGTATTTCATAATGTGGCACGAAATGCAGTACGTATGCGTAATATCTGAAATGATTGTACCTACTAAATAAAATTAACCTAAAATTGCTACAAACAATGTGTTGTTTTAACTCAATCGAATACGATTATACACAATAATTTACTCACGCCGTGGGGACCGGTAAATCCATAGTATTGGCACAGCATGTAAATAATTTTATTGCCGCATTATAATGGCAATGTCAGACATGTATTCAGGTTTTAGTAACGACGTAACCCGATTCATTAGGCCTGATGATCTGACGTAGAACGATATTTATCACCGATATAGGTACCTAAACGCAAATCCAAATTTAAATCTGGCATAAAATTAGTTTTTTATACCAATGCATTACTTTAATGACTGTCGATAAATATTATGCGTAAGCAAACGGAAAACGAAGGACCAAAATCATTACTTTTGAACCAATAGGTAATAATTATGTTTCAACACAGCCTAACAAATAATTGAAAACCTACATGAGCACCTATTTTCAAAGGAGATGAAAATTATCAAATATCATAATCAAAATGATATCAAAAATGATAATTGATGATCCTACTCAATATTTTACTTGAATGCATACCTGAACCATATTTCATAAAGATGTGGTTTCCCTGGGGGCAAATTTGCACACGTTTTGAGCTTTCATTTTATTTGCATCCAAATAAACATATCCCCTTTATACTGAAGGTACCTATAGAGATAGATAGATAGAGTTTACTTTTATATTGGTTACAGGGCATTGACAGACAATTGTAAGTCAATGTTATTCCCATGGGATTATTTGTTTTCCGTTTTGTAGAAATACAAAAGCAGTCGCTCACTGTCCGTCTGTCTGTCAAGCATGACCCTTTTACAAAGAGAGGTGGTGCAAAGGAAACTGTATATTATTATTTGTGGCAATGGATAAATGTACCTTTGGATTTTCTATTGCATTTCCGATTAGTTCTGAACTTTAGCTCATAAGGTTAGTGTTATTTATATTACGCTACCTCATTTAATATCTAACTACAAGTTTACAAACCTACTCTTCACGACAAAATCCTTAAAAAAACTTTACTTTAAAGTTTAACCTTCAAGCGGGCGCGCGTAGTCGAATCGACCGCGCTTAGTACATTTTCGTTCATATTATTATAACTACCCATCACATTTATTGGTCATTTCTAGTAGCCTGTCGCTATGTCATTGGGAGTATAATAAAGAATAAACCGTCGCGCGGGGCCCTCCGCCCACTTCACAGATCGCAATTGTTTAAGTCCCGGCGCAGTCGTCAAAAAGACTACACGCGCCTGTCGTCGAAAAGGTTACGCGCGACGCTCAACGCGACATACACTCGTTCACGCTCGTAATAGTTCTTCGCCCATTATTCAATATTATCAAATAAAGTTTGGATTTTTTATATAAAATGAGTCGTGGACGGTTACCACACAGTTTAATCGAATATTTTCTAAGAAAAGACGAAGAAGAGAGTGAATCAGAGCTCAGCGACCATGCAAACCAAACCAAAGTTAATTTTTATTCATAATTCGTAATTTTTATTATTAGAATAGGGATATAAACTAGTCTTAGGTATATAAAGGGGTTTGTGTTCCTAATTTTTGTTTTGATTTCTTTAATGTTTGAGTTTGAGACAATTGTTTCTTTTTCATAATTTTTTTGTTTTTCATTACTTTTTTTGACAAATTACGCATTAAAGGCAATGATAATATAACTGAGTACAAATAAATAAATAAATATTGAATAATTAGTGCTTTATTTCTCTTATTAATGCCATAGGTCTTTTCTCTTACGCGCGCCCGCTCCCG
The DNA here is from genome assembly GCA_947086425.1 of Xanthorhoe spadicearia. NCBI lineage: Eukaryota > Metazoa > Arthropoda > Insecta > Lepidoptera > Geometridae > Xanthorhoe > Xanthorhoe spadicearia. The sequence goes on from OX352199.1 coordinate 8,456,811, forward strand.
TTACAAATGACCGCGCGCCCGCTTGAAGGTTAAAGTAAGTAGTTTAGTTAAATTGACCTAGAGCCTGATTAGAGACATTCAGTACCTAGCACGTACCTATATAGTCATGAACGATAAACACAAAATTTTGTTTGAATGTGTGGATGTTTGTTACTCTTTCAAACAAAAGCTCCTGTACGGATTTGCCTGAAATATACAGAGCTAACAACCTGGAATAGTACATAGGTTATTTTCTTATTGGGGTAAGTAGGTAGGTGCCTATCGAGTACCGAGCAAGGCAGCGGGCAAATACAAGTACCTAAATAAAAAATAAAATCAGTCATCAAGCATTTTAAACGAATGGATTATTTGCTTGAACTCGTACTGCCAGTGAAGTTAGTTCAAAGGTAAAGTTGGAACCCGAGCCAATACCGAGCTAATGCAAGATTTCCAAGGTAATGCTGGTAATGCATGCGTCAACGAGGGCTTCCGCACGTTTTCATTCTAGATTTAATCGACTCTACGGCTTTCCAGTGGCTCTCAAAGTTTTTTCTGAGTTAGTAAAATTTATTTTTTCTGTCACAATTCGGATTAATATGATAGTAGTACTACTTAGAAAACGTGCTCTGTGGAGCATGTTTTCTAGTTGGTATTTCTTTTGAAAAATATAAATACCTACTGCGTTTAAACTCTGTATTAATCCCAAAGTGGAAACTGGTTTGCGCAGCGCCTAATCAAAAAAAAAATTGGCGTTGTTTTTCGTATTATGATAATAAAAAAACTTTACCTACATACATACCTAGAAATGTTACAATCAGCTGTCTATGTAGCTGAATATCATAATTTTGACTAAATTTCATAAAACGTATGAAAGGAGTTTCCAAGAAAAACACCGTTCCAAGCTTAGTGCACGCCAACAACCAACAAAAGCAACCCCACAATTATTTACATAACAAATGCAAATTGCCCGCTGAAAATTTACGCGTGGGAAATACTTACTGGCACGGCCACGAAAAACAGCTAATACGCTCTGAGCTCAGATAATGAGTGCTAATTAACCTAAGGCCCTAGATCTACATAGAACGCTTTTGCAATTTACTGATCGCGGAATGAGATTGTTGACCACCCTAAGATGTTATTGCTTGCTAGGTTTGATAACCATTTACATACACAACACTTTTGTCTAGTAGGTACGCATTTTAAAAAGGTAATATGTTTGAAAAGTTAGGTATGTTCTATAAGATTGTTGGAAGCTCATCCACGAAACTACAGACAGAAAAAGTGGAAAGCAATATTAATACGCGCGGAGCAGAAGCTAATATATTTTTGACAATAGCATTTTGTAAGTATAGTATATCAGATGATGGACTAGACCAGACAACTTTAAAAAAAATCTCAAAAATTGATCATTAAATGAAGCGCAACCTCTACAATATGTTCAGCGCCGGGTTTTCTTTCAACTGCCTAATTAGCAATAATGTGAAACACATTCGTGCGTTTCGTGGCCGTATTGTTAGCCGATACTCCGTATTTTCGCCTTCATCTGAAAGGCAAAGGCGTTCTCCTTACATATTTTTGCATACTTACACGGACGACAGTGGTATGTACCTTTGTTCATATAAGACTGCGAATTTGTATGATAATTTTCATTTTGCATTCAGTCGCGTTATTCTTCGCGGATGTAGTGTATAGGGCTCGAGGGAAATTCGGCGGTTCTGTCGCGAATGCCTTATTGCATCGCGAGGTAAGGCTCGCTGGAAGGCGCCCTACTAAATAAGAATTCATCTTCATACGAACTACCCTCTCATCGTCAACACTTAACATAAAGTATAAGCAAAAACTTATGCTAAGGATTTTTCTGAAATTTCTCAAGGTTTTGTTTTACTAGATGGATGAAGTGGTAGCTAAAGCTCTCAGTCTGAATATTATATTTCTCTTTCTATGCAGGTAAATTGAGTAGGCAGCCGACTGCTAATTACCTCGTTAAAATTAAATTCTGTTATGATTGTAGTAACGGTATGGGTGGTAACGGTACACAATTTGGACTTAAAAGTACTATGCTAAAGCCTTTAGTAAACTGTGTAAGCATTCGATCAAGCATTTGAAATTTGATAATACTTTTTTCAGTACAGTAAAAACAAATGTTGCGTCTATAAGAAACCAAAAATACATCCTTACAAAATACAAAAATTCATACTTACAGGACTCATCTTTTCACATGGAACTAGTTTTAAGACCTATTGTACCTACCATACATGAATGCAATAAACATTTTGAACTTTGAACTTTACATTTTGGATGCGCGTTCCAGTTTTCTCACATCTCGTAGGCGCAATGTTATCTGCGAAATCTTAAGTAATTGTCATCCACGGTTCCCGATATCAGTAAATACGGGGCTCAGCTCTTTTCCATCGTTCCATGTTGTTACATGACGTTGTTTGTGGTTCCTTGATGGAGATTACATGAAAGTATGAGTATATTTTGAGAACCTTGCGGAGTACGTGTAGTTGAATTCGCTTGAAACATAAGTATAAGTATAAATATAAAGTTTTATTCAACTACTAGGTTTAAGGAATTAAAAATCTTAACAAAATATAATGTATAATGTATTTATATAATGTAGAAATTATTACTTGCTTAAATACGTTTGACGGTGTTAGTGCAACGTTTAGATTAGGCATTCGTAGATACATGCTACGCCGTAGCATTATTGCAAGAAAACCCATAAGTATGCTAATGAGTTTATTTGTTTTGGATTTCTCGTCCTAAGAGTAAAATTGTCTGGCTGGAAATACATTTTTAAGTACATGCAGTCCTTATCATTTTCAATCACAAGGGATGTAGGTAGTCTTACTATGTTATTTGATCCCAAAGAAATATAAGTGCTTATTTGTGAAATATCGATATGGCATCAGAGTTACTCAATTTATCCATTAAACAGCAACAACAATACAAAATAACAAAGCTCCTTGTAAATTCAATGAAACGAAATTGTTACATTTCCAAGACGCGAACAAACATTATGCTAAGTTCTTCCATGCACTATCTATCCACTTTAGCAGATAGCGTTTCGAAGTGGAGTTAAACATTCACTTTACACTAGCCACAGTCTAACTCGAAACAGTTCAATCAACGGATTTATAATGTACCTAAGCGTCCTCCGTCCATGGCGACTTTTTGATGACAAAACGTGGCGACTAGCATGTGGGCAAGACAGCATGCAGCTAGCGACCGAATGACGACTGTTACTGCTTTCTCTATAGACGACTGTATCGATGCGAACGCGCGACAACATCGCTAAAATATGTCACAAGGCGAGAGCCATAAGTCCTGTTCAATAAAAACGTGATGAAAATCTGTTCGCGAGTTCGAATCCCGGAAGGACATTCGTATCTGAAATTTAATAAGTGTATTTTTTGACATTATGAAGTCCTAAATGGTGTAGAAAAACATAGATTGGTGAACTCGTGTGTTTTATCATGTGGAAATTGTAGATATGGTAGAGCGCTCTTGTAGTCGTTATTTTACTATGTACCAGCTGTTACAACTTCTTAGCTAAAAAAACTACATTTAGACCGAGAGAGTATTGTTTATAGTAAGTCGAAGTGAACTAGCACAATATACTTAGTGTTATCCATGGGTGTATATTAGGTTCCAAGGGGTTAAGGGGGATATTGAGATTAAGAAGATGTATTTCCATTCAAATCTCTACATGAGTTGTTTGTTATAGGGACGTATAAAAAAGGTATATTTGATAAGATAAGATTGCCTGCAGCGTTCGCCTGCCCTATATTGTATTGAAAATTCTTTTCGTATAAGTGTTAAAGACTGCGAGTATCCTTTGTCTTGGGAAATTCACCGTCGTCTTTTTACCTTCCTCCAATTTAGGTTTGCATGAATTTTTAAAATTATGTACATACAAGTGGTGTTCTCACGTGTCAAAGTAGCTTTCGTTTCAATTAATCTCCGATAGGAGTCTGAAAATATTATATTAAAAATGTGAAGTGAAGTACGTATCTATGTTCTTTTCAATCATTTTTCATCAGATCAATTTTGATAATGAAAATACTATTATGTACTTAAGTAATAAAATCATCTTTCATATTTTAAAAACTACGTGATTTATAAGGTGATCGTTAGCAATCAGAAAAGCAGTGGAGGCCTTTGCCCAGCGGTGGGACATGATTGGCTAGACATAGAATAGAAAACAATTTATTTGGTACAAATTACATACACAAGAAAAAAAACAAGAACAGAACAAAATAGACACAGTACCTAGGTACACGACAAACAGATCTAGTCCCTTCCCTGTGTGTGGATAAATAGAGACACCTATAATAATATAATAATAATCGTTTACTGTTAAGGTTGAAAATGCTGTTATTTTTAGACCTTTACACGCATTACTCGCACCATGAGCTGGTACGCGTACTTCGCGCTCACTGGGTTTCCGTAAAGTCCCGATTATTATTCGCGTGGAACTAACTTCCAAAATCCAATAATAATGGATACTATGATGAGGGCTTGGCTAAGGGCAATCCATACAAAAGGAGGGTACGGATGGAATTTAGATTAAAAATGATCCGAAACAAGTTCAATATCTTGTGAAATTTTGACGATAAGTATTTGTTCGGGAAATTGTTTTAAAATATAGATAAAATATGAGGTTTTTTGAAATTTTGACAAATAGTATGAGGACTATTAATCCCAGTAGAAAAGTTAAATTAAGTAACTAAAATAATGTGAAAAAGGTGTTTTTAAAGAAGATATTAGAAAATCTTAATACCCTGAAGAGTTAAAACAAATTTTAATAAGGATTCATTCGACCGAAGTCTCTCCTTCGGTTAATATTAAAATCGATGATTATGCTCCGAAGCAATCAAATACTAATTTCGCCAGAACAATGACGGAAAATTGGAAATTAGAAATTAAGTCGTGCGTTAAATAGCGGCCATTTTGAGAAGATCCACCATTTTGAAGATCTATGGTTATAAAAGTAAACGGTCTGATAATTGCTTGTGGGGTGAAAGGGAATTGTTTTATGTTTATTTTTATCTGTTCTGCACTTGAGTGGCTGATAATAGAGCTTAATCTAGTGGAAAAAAGTGCAGTGTAGCATTTATTCATTTATTAATGATATCACGGGCCTCTTTCCCGCAGGAATACGGTAGTTGCTACGATCCTAAATACTATACTTATTATCTTACCTTTGTATTATTCACGAGAGTGAATGAACTTGTAAGGTTAAGCTAAACATAGTAAATCTAAAGCTAAGCATAGAACCTAAGACAAGTTGCATGAACGTCGACATTCTATATTTAGTTTGACGCGTTGTCTGTTATAAAGTTAATAGGTATATCCGATAGATCCTGTTTATTTCTTTTATCTTCTATGCATGCCTCTATTGTAACACATTCAGAGTGTCTCGTATTAACAGGTAAGTAGGAAAAATATGAATAGGTAAAGTATTCGCTTTTGAAAAATCAACTACCTATACTTTTGATGAATGGATATTACTAGTGTGTGTAGTTCGGGTCACTGTAATATTTGAGACAGCGTTGACCCATTAGGCTTGTGTTTACAGAATCATAAATCATGCACCTTCCTGACGCAACGTTGTTTCTCAGTGCGGTTGACTGATAACGGTAACATTCCCTAAGACCTGTCGAAATAGAGGGAATAGTCAAATTGCTCCACACAGAGCTTCAATTTAGCTCAGTATTGACACTCAAAATATTGACGCACATTGAGGGCCGTGGTCGACTGATCTTTGTGCATTGCTGATGCGTAGGCAGTGTGTTTGTTTATCATTCACTACCTTTGCCCATTGGTGAATAACTTAGCTAGTATGCGGGCATGGTAAATCAACTCAATAGAATTGCAGAGTATTAATGGTTGATCGAAATGTAGATTTATTAGAAGACTTGAGTTGTTACTGAATGTTTGATGAAAATCACTCCAATCTCGTTAAATTTAACAAATACAAAGGTATAATAATATTAAACTTACACGTAGTAAAAGCTTATTAAGGCAACAATTTTAAAACTTTACTTTTAATTTTTATCTGCCTCTTTATTTCAGTGGCTAAAGGTAAACCCATGTTTTCCGAGAAAACAAACAAGTACAGCAGAACGGGTAAAGGTTTAGTTATTGGTGGCAGGCTTTGAGACATAAAAATTATCAAATCTAGTAGGGTTTTGCTTCCTGATTACATATCTACCACTTTTATTTCTAGGAGATGCTTAGTTTTCGAGAAATTAATAAAAACATTTTTCATACAAATTCAAAGGAAACGTGTAACGAAACAAGATAAAAAATAACTTCACATGAATTTGACAGCTTATTTGTCGCAGTTTATTATCTATGGTGTAAAATGGCGCGCAAAAACGATAAACGAAACGTAAACTTTTTTAATGTTTAGATATTTTTTTTATTTTAAGATTAGCGCTAGATAAGGCAAAAAGTAAATGATTAAAACATTTTTTTCATAAATTTTTCATTTATTGAAACCGAAATTGATTACATTATCAATTCATTTGTTGTAATTATGATGTGTGAGACTGTGAGACGCCACTGTAAGTACCTCTATTATGGGCTCGCTTCGCTCGCATTTTTATATATCAACCTAACTAGCTAGGTGGCGCTAGCTGTGGTAACATCAGCTCTGTGTTTATTTTAAGTTTAAAATTATAAAAACTAGCATTTACACAAAATATGCATCTTCTAAAGACGAATTAAAGTATTATTGACAAGCACAATTGATATCTTCTAAAAATATACAGAAGTAAATGTGTAAAGTGATTGGAATTATAAAGTGTGATACAAGTGACAAAATCATCTTTACTCACAAAGATAAGCCTATGAAGAGAAATAGTGAAGATAAAAATAAAGCACTGGAAACTGTGAGTAAACTATCTTGCTTTATTAGAAAAGCCTCAGTGCAAAATTGTGTCCGAAACCCAAGAGTCACAATGATGTAAACAAAGATGACTCACACAAACATTTGAATTAACTGCCATTGAAGAGACAAAATTGTTGCTGCTCTTACTGGCTTAAAATTTCATCAAACACGTCACATGAGAATTGGCGCGTCGGACGTAGTGTCCGCCTTAGACCAAAGGGAAGCGAGTTCAAGCCTTCAACATAAATTGACTTTTTGGACTTTAAAAACTTATATATTTTTTTGTATACTATTTTTGGTATAATTATTTTTTGTGTTTTGAGTACACAAATAAGACACGAAAATACCAAAAAATATGCAGTCAAATTTGAATGTGATTATGACTAGACAACGAGCCAAGAAGGCAAATGATGCAAAACAAGAACAGGATAAAGACATCTGTATAGAAAATCATTGCAAGACAATAGATAATTTAAAAAAACAATTTAAACAACAAGAAATATTAAACAAAACACTTTTAGAAGAACAAGATACATACGGCAAAGACTTTGAAAATGTTTGTAAACAGATTCAGCAGCTAAAAACTAAATTATGCAACGAAAAAAGAAAAATTACAGACTTGCATGAAATGAACTTAAAGCTTACAGAAGAAAATAGACAGTACAAAGAACAATTAGATTTATGGGAAAGTCAAGAATTATGCGTAATAATATCAAATCTAGAACAACAACTTGACCAAAAAATTAAAGAAAATACAGAACTACAATTAAAATACAGCGAACTTTTACTAAATACCACCACGGTTTATACAAAAAAAGGATTTAAATGTTTTAAGAAGAGGAAACAGACTATAAAAAAGCTAAAAAACAACTACAAAATAAAGAGTATAAAGGTCAAACAACTGTCAAAAGTAAACTCTATGATAGAAAAATATTTACAAGAAAAAGAGTGCACTATCAGGGCGCTACAAGAGGAAGGAGATGAACTACTTCAAATCATACATGAAAATGAAAAACAACTGCGGGACCGTAAATCTACACTTGACAAAGTTGATTACATAGATAATCAGCTACTAAATAAATTACAGAACCTGATAGACCAAATGAGTATCGATGAAAACAAGGAAAAAACGAACGGCCCAATTGAATCACAGCCTAAAAATACGAAAAATATTAGAAGAAAAAACTTAGAAGCTACCATACTCTCCGATGGGTACGGAAGGAACATGGCTTGTAATTTGAAAAGTAAACTAAAAACGCACTATGATATATATAATTCATGTAAACCTATGAACATTTTTGAAAACATTATTGTCGTATATATAAAAGTTATGCATGTAAAATTCTATTATTATTATAGAGGGTAGAAAAATAAAATATTAGTCTTGGTCAACTCATCTTTCAATTACGACATGGTGACAGCGGTGCTACAAAAATAATTATTATATTGAGTGCAAATACGTTTGCAAAGTGCTAAAATCGTGGAAAGTTTTTCTATTATTGTGTTCGTTGGCGTAAACAATGGAACACGCCCGGCCTCCATCGGAATTAAACCTACAAGGCGGTCCCGCTAACCGAGCCGAAGCGTGGATAAAATGGCTGCGGCAATTTGATGTATTTTTGAAAGCATCAGGCGTCTACAAGGAATCTTCGGATATGAAAGCCAGCTTGTTAGTGAATTTAATTGGATCTGATGGCTATGATATTTATACAACTTTCAAGTACACTAAGGAGGAAAACAAAGAATGTTACGAAACGCTTTTACGCAAATTCAATTCTCATTTTGAGACGAAACAAAACACTACTATGGCGCGTTTTAAATTTTTTTCAAGAAATCAAGAGGATGGTGAGTCTATCGACGAATACGTTACGGCACTGAAGCTTCTTTCCCAGCGATGTGAGTTTGAACACCTCGAGGAGGGTTTGGTGCGTGATAGGATAGTATGTGGAGTTCAAGATAGCAAGTTACGCGATAGACTTCTCCGAGCAGATGATCTTACATTGATACGCGCGGTAAAGATCTGTCAGGCAAATGAAATGTCAACGGAGGAGCAGAAGCAGATCGAGGGGACCAAGACCGGAGGACAAGCGGTAGCAGTCGACGCCATGAGCGCGCGCAGCTTTAGAGCTGTCGGGGGCAGCGCTGGCGGTGCTCGGAGCGCGGGCGGCGCGTCCGGGTCCGGGCGAGAGCGCGGCGGCGGCGCTGGCGGCGGAGGCATGCCGCGCCGGCCGGGCCCGCAGCGCGCGCTGTGGCGAAGCGCACAGCAGCAGCGTCGCGGGGACGGCGGCGCGGGTGCATCAGAGGCCTCGGCTAAGTGTTGTTTCGCGTGTGGCAATTTTAATTGTGATAGGTACAAGTGTGCGGCAAAAAATGCGATGTGCTTTTGGTGTAATGAGCGAGGTCATTTTAAGAACATGTGTCCAAAGCTACGTAAACGTGTGATGCAAATCGATGCGGGTGGTCCCGAGATCGACGCCCACTACGATTACTACGACGACGACGTCGACGAGGATAACGGCGACGGGTTATACTTCGTTTCTGCACTTTCACAGATGAAGGAACGTATGGACTCTAAATGGTATGAAACTTTGATTTTTATGGGCACTGGCACTAAAGAATGTTTTAAATTGGATTCAGGGTCTGATTTGAATGTTGTATCGCTGTGTACATTTAAGCGTCTAGGATTTTCAGTTGAAAATATAATTTCAGAAAAAAACAAAGGCGCAATCGTTTTGTGGAAACTTTATACCTATTATTGGCCATTGTTATTTAGATTGCTTGTATAAAAATAATAATTATAAATTACGTTTTACTATTGCCGATTTTAATTGCCACAGTGTATTAGGTAAATACGCATGTGAAGAGCTAGGAATGGTAAAGCGTATTATGTCTCTGGATGTAGATAAGTATAATGATCTGTTTCAAGGCCTGGGTAAATTGCCCGGCAAGTACCATATCGTGGTAGATAGGTCTGCTCAGCCGTCAATTTGTCCCGTAAGAAAGATTCCAATGGGAGTGCGCGACAAACTTTTGAGTGAATTAGTGCGTATGGAGAACATGGGAGTTATTAGAAAGGTGTCACATCCGACGCCGTGGGTTAATGCCATCGTGGTGGCAGCCAAGAAAGACGGCTCCATTCGCGTGTGCCTCGACCCGCGACCGCTCAACCGAGTCGTGCGGCGTGCACACTACCCCTTGCCGACGCTCACAGAGATCGCAACCAAACTTGAGGGGGCGCAATATTTTAGTAAGCTCGACGCTCGTTCTGGATTTTGGATGGTGCAATTGGATGATACAAGTGCTGATCTATGCACTTTTGGTACTCCGTTCGGCAGGTACCAATTTTTGAGACTTCCATATGGAATAAATTGCGCATCAGAAGTATTTCATTCCAAGATTCGGCAAATATTGGAAGATCTAGATGGGGTAGATTCTTTCATCGATGATGTGATCGTTTGGGGTTCGAGTAAAGCTGAACACGATGAACGCCTCATCAAGCTATTAAATAGGGCCCGAGAGGTAGGAATCAAATTTAATGGCGAAAAATGCGAATTTCAGGTAAAAGAAGTGAGCTATCTAGGTCATGTATTTAGTGCACAGGGTATGTCAATAGATAAGAACAAAATAAAAGCAATAGAGAGCATGCCCGTGCCGAACGATAGATCATCGCTAGAACGCTTTCTAGGTATGATTAATTATCTATCCAAATTTATACCTAACTATTCTGAATTGGCGCTTCCCCTACGCAATCTTCTGAAGAAAGATAACGAGTGGGTGTGGGAGTCGGCGCAGCAGAGTGCGGCGGCAGCTTTGCGGAGTGCGGTGTGCGCGGCGCCGGTGCTGGCGCTGTACAGTGCGCGCGAGCCCGTGTTGCTGTCGGTGGACGCCAGCGCGCGCGCCCTGGGGGCCGTGCTGCTGCAGGCCGGCCGCCCGGTGGAGTACGCCTCCGCCACACTCACTGACACCCAGTGTAGATACGCGCAGATAGAGAAGGAGCTGCTCGCGATCGTCTTTGGCTTGGAACGCTTTCATCAATACGTGTATGGCCGTCAGGATGTGACGGTGGAGTCTGACCACAAGCCGCTGGAGGCGCTCTTTAAGAAGCCTCTGGATGCCATTCCCGCAAGACTGCAGCGCATGATGCTTCGGATTCAAGGTTACCAATTTACGGTTATATACAAGCCGGGCAAGTACATGTATGTAGCTGATGCGTTATCGCGAGCGGCGTTGCCGGAACTGATGACCGATAAAGTATCGGAAGAAGTTGAAGAACAATCGTGTTTTTTAATTGAAAACGTGCGCTTTAGTGATAGTAAACTAAATATTATAAAAGAGGCCGTGATAAGTGACATAGAATGTCAGAGACTCATATTTCATATTCAGAGAGGTTGGCCTGAAAATAAATATGAAGTAGATGAACGCATTAGAGAGCTGTGGTCCTACAGGGATAGTTTTGCATTTGTTGATGGTATTATATTTAAGGATGATTTGGTATACATACCAAAAACTACACGATCAGTGATGCTTGATCGTTTGCATGACGGGCATATGGGCATAGACCGATGTAAGCGACACGCCCGCGAGGTGATGTTTTGGCCCGGAATGTCGCGCGACGTGGAGGCCATGGTGCGTCGTTGTCGCACGTGTGCTGAGCGCGCGCCCCGCCCCTCAAGGGAACCGCTCTTGTCGCATCAGATACCGCCACTGCCTTGGGCCAAAGTAGGTTCTGATATATTTCAATATGGCGGCAAGTATTTTTTAATTCTTGTAGATTACTTTTCAAAATTCATAGAAGTTAATCCGTTAACAAACATAGGTACAAAGGCAGTGATGACTGCAATGAGAGATCAGTTTGCAAGACATGGCATTCCACAAGAATTGGTAACTGATAACGGTCCTGCCTATGCTTCAAAAGAATTTGGCGAGTTTAGTAAAATGTGGGGTTTTAAGCACACAACTAGCTCACCAAATTATGCACAGTCCAACGGCCAAAGTGAAAGAAGTGTGCAAACAATAAAAAACATATTAATTAAGTCAATAAACTCGGGCACTGATTTTTATTTAGGTCTTTTGAATCATAGGGCGACTCCCGGTAATGGAATCAGTTCGCCTTCTGAGCTTCTTATGGGTCGTCGTCTCAATACCAGGCTACCATCACATGAGAGTAAATTGAAACCGAGCCGGAACAATAAAGACGATTACATGCGAATGCTGCAAAATCAACAAACAGATAAGATTTGTTATGACAGGCGAGCGAAGAAACTACCAGAGTTATCGCACGGGGAACCGGTTCTCATAGCTGACGGAGATAAACGAAGAAGCGCGCAAATCGTAGGACGCGCAGAACAACCTCGTTCATACTTCGTCGCAGATAACTCGGGTAGGCTACTCAGGCGTAACAGGCGGCATCTGATTAAGCTGCCTACGGACTTGCAAACACCTTCACCGGGTTCCTCCCTGGAACAAGTGACTGATGATGAGACGTGGGCAAGTCCGAATGATCAAAGTAGTCCCACAAGTGATGAAGGACTCGAGCCGGTTAGCACAGAGACTCCCATGTCGCCAGACACACGAATTCCGCCTCCCGCCAAGAGAATGGCAGCTGTTAAAGCGCGTAAAAATCTCTCAAAGTACCGTTATTAATATTTACAAAAACTACTTATTAAACATTTGAAGGCATGATTCGCTAAGACAATAAACTACCTATGTAAAAATCTAACATAATGTACCTAGTACCTTGCTAATTGTTAATGGTTTTCCAAAGATAGCATAAATCTCGTTCTACTTAGGTTAAAAGTTCAATTAATTAATTGTGTTACTGTTATATCTTAATTTCTATAATTGCCCGAACACTAGCTTGAATTTATCCAATTGGTTTTAATTAAAAAATGATTAATTTACCTAATTAATATAAATTATGTTTATGTTATGTTACTTAATTTATTTCTGCTTTCAGTTGTCTAGAAAGTAGAAACTAGATTCTTACAAAATACTTACAATTTATGTAGGTACTAGGTTCCTACATAAACACTTATAAAGAGGGAAAATGTTTATTATAAATTAATTAATTATAGGAAAGATGTCGTATATATAAAAGTTATGCATGTAAAATTCTATTATTATTATAGAGGGTAGAAAAATAAAATATTAGTCTTGGTCAACTCATCTTTCAATTACGACAATTATCAATGATGAGAAAGTGGTGAACTCTGAACCTACAAACATTATAGTTATCATAGGTGATTATGAAACAGTAGAACATGATATTTATGGATACATAAAGAAAATAGAACACATGATGAATAAACTAAGCACGAAAAGAAAACTGATAATAACGACGATTGCTTACACCAAGAATCATGATTTCAATAAAAAAATTCATTGGATAAATAGTAAACTGTTTGCAATTTCTGCAATGCATGCAAATTTATCTATTGTAGAACTAAACGAGCCTATGATGAGCAGTCGACGACGTCTTGACCTCATATCCAATAACATATGTGCTGTGCTGCTAAAAGAAGGGACATACAAAAACCTAGTTGTCCTACCAAGAGAAGTGTCTCCCACAGACAATCTGACAAATTTTCCTTCAACACCAAACCCCGAAGCGGTGAAGTGACACTCTGCCACCAGAATGTACAAGGAATCTACAATAAGTCCGATTCTCTTGGTCTCTTTTTGTTTCAGGAACATGTAGATGTGATGTGTATGACGGAGACCTTTTTAAAAGAAATGAATATTTCTGTTTTTAAATTAGAAGGCTATATAAAAGCTGCCCCGTTTTGTAGAACGATTAAAGAAAAAGGAGGTTGTCTTATATTGGTAAGAAAGAATATAAAGTTTAAGGTAAGAAATGATATTACTAATCTATCTGAAGAAATGATCTGTGAAATATCTTGCATCGAATTGAGTAAAGCAATAATTATTGTAGTATACAGATCGCCTTCAGCGGATCAGGAATCATTTTTGCAAAAACTTGAACAATGTCTATGTAAAGCGACGATAAATAATAATAAAATAGTTATATTATGCGGGGACTTCAATGTAAATTTTCTGGACACAAATGATAAGGATAGACGAACTTTAATTGATCTATTGGACAGTTTTCTTCTAAAACAACAAATACATGATTATACAAGGGTTTCTACTTCAACAATGACATGCATAGATAATATCTTCACAGACACTTGTGAGACATACAACATACGTGTTATACCAGGTGTAAAATCAGACCATTATGCACAGATTTTAAAAATAAATGTAAATGTAGATAATATTAAGAAGCCAAACATAAAAGTAAGGCAAGTTAATACTTTAAGAATAGAGAATTTGAAATCAGTTCTACGAGAAAATATAGACATGACTTTTAGTGATTACAATGGATACTTTGAATATTTTTTGAAAAATATAAATGAAATTATGCCAATTATAGAAAAAAATCCCATTACATCTAAGTGTTATAAATGGGCTACAAAGGGAATTCTTGTCTCGAGACAAAGACTTTTTGAATTATATGCTATAAGAAATACTTGTGTAAACCCTACGATTAGATTATATGTAAGTAGATATAGTAAAATTTTCAAAAGAGTTTGCTGTGATGCTAAAAAACTGTACATTACTGACAAAATTGAAAAATCTGATAACAAAATAAAATCTGTTTGGAAAATCATAAAGGAAGAGACTGGAAAAGAATGTAGTAGTAAAGTAATCTGTGATAAAGTTTTCTGTGATATTAGTAATAAGTTTATTTTTAACAATGTTGACATTTCTAACTATTTTAATAATTATTTCATTAATGTAGCAAATAATGTGACTAAAAATCTTAATTGTTCAGTTGAAGAGTCCCTGTCGTTTTTAAATAGCTATATGCCTGCTTCAAATGCCACCCTCAAACTTAATCCTATAAATTTGAAAAGGATCATAAATATCATTAGAAATATAAAGCCTAAAAAGTCGAATGATTTTTGGCACATCACACCTTATTTAATAAGAAAACTTGAATGTGTTATTGCTGAGCCTCTAGTACACATAATTAATAATTGTATAAGCTCTGGTATTTTTCCTGATGAAATGAAAATAGCAAAAGTCGTGCCTATATATAAATCAGGTAAAGTATCCTTGTGTAACAATTATCGCCCAGTGTCAGTGTTACCTAGCATAAGCAAAATCTTCGAAAAATATCTAGCTGAAGAACTGGTTAGTTTTATGCTGTCTAATAACTTTTTAAACTGTAGACAATTTGGTTTCCAAAAGAAAAAATCAACAAAAAATGCTGTAACGAGGCTTATCGAAGATGTATTTAGGGGCCTGGAGCTATCACAAAAAACATATGGTGTGTTTTGTGATCTCTCCAAAGCGTTTGATTGTGTTTCACACAAAATATTGATTGCTAAGTTGGAGCACTACGGAGTAAAAAATAATGTATTGAATATATTCAAATCTTATTTATCAGATAGGACACAAGTTACTGAAATAAATGGTTCTAGATCTAAGAAAGGTGACATAACTCTAGGGGTACCTCAGGGATCGATTCTGGGTCCTCTCTTATTTTTAATATATGTAAATGATGTTTCAATAGTATGTAAGAATGTTGACATAATATTATTTGCGGATGACACTAGTCTAATTGTTAAAGATAAATATGACCAGGGAATAAGTGACAAGCTCTTGAATGTGATACCTGACTTGAAATTATGGTTTTCAGTTAATAACTTACTACTAAATGTTGGAAAAACAAATGTGCTAAAATTCTGTCTTGGACGTACCAATAAATTCCCCCAAACAATTGTTAACAATGCACCAATCGAATTGTCGCTTCCTAACACAGATTGCATCAAATTTCTGGGAATTTGGGTAGACTCAAAATTAACTTGGGCAAATCATATTGATCAGCTCAGCAAGAAACTTAGTTCTGCGACTTATGCTATTAAAAAAATTAAGGAGCTAGGAGGTGAAAAGGCGGCTAGGCAAGTATATTTTGCATATTTTCACTCGCTAATGAGCTATGGTGTAATGTTTTGGGGTAACGCAGCGGAATCGCGCAGAATATTTGTTCTACAAAAAAGATCAATTAGATATATTGCTGGATTAAATTACAGAGATACTTGTAGGGAGACTTTCCGAAAATTAAATATAATGACAATGGCCTGTGAGCAGATTTATCAATTTATTATATACCTAAGAGAAAATGAAGTAAATGTTACCAGACATAAGGAAATCCACAACTACAATACTAGACATAAAGATAATGTAATAGTTCCTTATACTAGACTGTCTAAAATAAAAAAAAGCTTTATGTGTCTTTCCATAAAATTTTATAACAAAATACCTTTAGAATTAAGACACAAATCTGACATGGAATTATATAAATTTGTTAAAGCATATCTTATTAATAAGAGTTACTATACAATTGACGAAGCGCTGGCTGATAAAAACTTATTTTGTTAAAAATATAAACTATGTACCTAAATATAAGTAAAATGTAATTAGCACCTACCTACCTATATAAGTTAAAAATGAATAGTCTCATAGTTAAGCTTAATATTGTATGACTTATCTAAGTGCATGTAAATGTGAAAAGATAAATAAATGAAATGAAATGAAAAATGAAATAACCTAACCTACTTTTTAGGTCACCAGATGTTATGAGTGGGCTCGCTTCGCTCGCATTTTTATATATCAACCTAACCTAACCTACTTTTTAGGTCAACAGATTTTATGAGTGGGCTCGCTTCGCTCGCATTTTTATATATCAACCTAACCTAACCTACTTTTTAGGTCACCAGATTTTATGAGTGGGCTCGCTTCGCTCGCATTTTTATATATCAACCTAACCTAACCTACTTTTTAGGTCACCAGATTTTACGAGTGGGCTCGCTTCGCTCGCATTTTTATATATCAACCTAACCTAACCTACTTTTTAGGTCACTAGATTTTATGAATGGGCTCGCTTCGCTCGCATTTTTATATATCAACCTAACCTAACCTACTCATATGGACAAATTTGATGAGTAGAAAATTTTACGTTGCGTTCATCGTTTTTGCGCGCCATTTTACACCATAGATAATAAACTGCGACAAATAAGCTGTCAAATCCTAAGAAGTTAATTTGATCTTGTTTCGTTCGTTTCACGTTTCCTTTGAATTTGTATGAAAAATGTTTTTATTAATTTCTCGAAAACTAAGAATCTCCTAGAAATAAAAGTGGTAGATATGTAATCAGGAAGCAAAACCCTACTAGATTTGATAATTTTTATCTCTCAAAGCCTGCCACCATTAACTAAACCCGAGCCGCAGAACGTAAGTTACATTCGCTTGTCAGCCCTGATTAAACTTTATTGAGCGACGTAGTATGGTGACAACCCTTTGTTCTAATTCAGTGCACCAAGACAAACTTTACACTAGCACTTTAATATCCCTTTTCACCTCGGTGTAAGATTCAGTTTCCCATCAAATTTATATCGCTCCATTTAGTTCAAATTCAAACAATTACGGGCACGTTCTAATTTTACTATCTGACATTTTTCGGAAAAAAATCTCTTGGAAAAACTGTGATTCGATTTGGACAAATGGTCCGTTCAGCTCCGAGTTCGTTAGTTGCTTGGCTAAGCAAATAAATGTAGGTGTTGGGTAAACTGAGGCTGGCTCTGATTGAGTTTGTTTATTAAAGGGTTTAGTCTAATTATATTCGGATAGCTTTGATAACATTCCAAATTGTTTGATTAGCGAAATTGTTGATAATTGTTCAGTTTGAAGTTGTGTATCGAACCATAAAATTTCGAATCAGGATGAACATTACTTTTAAAGCTGTGAAGTTTTAAAGCTGAACTATCGAGCTGCGATACTTTCTTTCTAAGTTTAGTTTTAAAGTTTCTTTGGCAGTTTGATAGTTATGGCACCTCACAAGTTATAATGGTCCTTATAGACATGTTATTCTTTTGTAATCCCAGATTTAGGTAGGTATGGTATTAAGGTTTGTATAGTTCGTGGTTGCAAATATTTGTTCCATATTACTTTAAGTTCTGGCTGAATGGGATTTAGCTCTGGAATAGATACCAAAATCTTCTTTGAAGAAAAAACCATAATAATATTTTAATAAGTACTACTTAGTATTCTTTGTAAACATTTGATATTTAAATACATTAAATTAACAATAATACAGGCGAAAGCCATTGTGCAGGCGTCATAAGAATAACTTTTCTCATTCTTTAATAATTGCCAGAGGATAGCATTTGTTCAATTAGTTTGCAGGACCCTCAAGATAAAGTTCTGAAAGTCCCCATTATAAAGTCTTTAAGAAAAGAGACAGATAAAATTAATTCAATATCTGCTATCTGACATTTGGAGATTTATATTGAGAGGGCATTTGAGATTGAGATTGAAAATTGGAAATTCATAAGGCAAAATGCAGTAACAAGTATTCTGTTTGTTTTTTCCACTTATAAACCTATTAATACAAATACACCATGGATTCCTAATTTTGATTGCTCACTTATACCCTAGCGGAATCAAAAGAAATATAAATCCAAAATATAAAATACAGGCTTAATTTTCTTTAATTTAGATCAAACAATTGTTTGTGATCAAGTTTCGCACTATGTTATGCATATCATTTAAATCAAAGTTCAATGTATAAAGGCTTTAGGCACTGAATCAGCTGATTAGCCAGCGCGTAATGAAAACGGTGCGGTCGACCTGCGTTTTGAACTTGTTAATTTTGAACCCACAATTCGGCGGAATTACAAAATAGCCGCTATTTCCACGAAGAACTAATGAATGTTTTTACAACATTTTGTGTACTACTGTCTTACGGAGCTTTAGGCATTACCTCTCCTTTCCAAAATGTGTCGTGGGTTTATTGTATATTCCTGAATAGTACATTATATTTGTAAAATGAAAACCACTCTTTACTGGGTGAGCAAGAATTATTATGACTGGTTTAGTTAATTTCATAGATAATGAGATAATCCCCGGGGTGTTAATACTCGTACAATACAGTTTTACTTTCATGTATTTCCTACGCTAGAATCACAATACTTAAATTAAATAAAAATATATTAAAAGCGACTACCAACCGAACTAAATTGGATTTTATGTCCACAACAGTACTGCGAATATATTGCTCAACCACTCCATAAATAAACATAATAAAGTACGTCCTTTTATTTACAAGGCACAAAAAATCTGATTATGATGGCCAAACTCCCGTGTAATACGCCGGCGGGAAATATGGAAAATCCGGAATTTAATCTCGGACCCGGTATTTCCCAAAAAACTTGGAAAAGAATAAACAGGCCACGAATCCGCCATTGAAATTATCAAGTAATTTAATAAAGCTCCCAGATAACTCGAGCTAGATAAAGAGAATAAGTTTAAACGAGAAAAGTTGATGATAGCCGCGTCACACTTCTGCTCTCTCGAATTGTCTGTAAGGAAAGCTTTCTATGAACAAAAAGGTTATAAAGAATACTGTGAAAACGCGATTATAGAGGCAATCATGAGATTGCATTCATATCTATATAGAACTCGCATTATACGAGTATAGCAATGATAGGTTGTGTAATTTTTGGTGCTACGATATTGTAGTAGCTCGTAGACTTGTCTACGCAGAATCGTAGAGGCTACTACGACACATTAAATTGATCGTTTTATCCTGAGAGAATTAAGAACTTATCACTTTGGCAATGGCAATTGGTTGCATTTTATTACTCACAAATAAGAGTCAAACCGACACCTGTAAAAACGATGGTGCGATAAAATAGTACGCCCTTAAAAATAAAATAAATAAAATATTGTTTTCAGGAACTAGTACCTAAGTAGTAAAAACTACTGCGATCTACATTATGAAGACTTTCTTCATTTTTTTCTCGTACGTTTACTTCAAAGTTGCCTCTTATTTATAAAGTTAAATAACAAAATAATCAATATACAAAGTAAACAAAAAAGTTTTCTAACGAGACGCTATAAATTAATATGGGAAAAGTTACGACTCGTGAAGCGAAAATTATAAATAGTTCAGCTTTGTTTTCTACTTTACTTTATCCGTTATATCGTTCTCATTAGATTTTTTACATATAAAATTATTTAAAAATTGTGGTTTTCTAATTTGATTGGTGATTTAGACCATTCTTTATTGATTTAGATATAGGTAAGTGTATTTTATTAAAAAATGTTATAAAGTTTGAAAAGTGTTTGATGATAAACATTTTAGTTTTAAATTATGAATTTAACAATTGAAGTGATTTAATTAATCAATAATCGTTTTTATTACGACGTAATATGATCGCCATTGTATTTGAGAACGCGAGTTTAAGTGCAACTTCTAAAACTATGGACTTGTACGTGAAGTTGCGTGAATTATGGGCTTTAGATGTAATTAGATACGAGTTTGATAGTTTATCACGCGATCGTTAGTTTTCTTATTGTTTGCTGAAACTAGAGTTTTTCGAAATGACTGCGTATTTTTGTGTACATTTATAAATTATGTTTAAGTATTGTGTAGTTCTCTTGCGATAATTAATGATGGAATCAATATTTAATAGTATGCAAAGTTTTCGATTTTCTCACGCACTCAAATATTTTGTTGTGACACTCGCAGAAATTCGTTTGACGCGTTGCAAGCACATGATTCCTTTTAAACTGCGTACTTTCGAGTGAAACAACGGGCTGAAACTATTACATAATAATATTCCAATCGATTTCTATGATTAACGACCATCTCGTCAATCAGGATAAAATATTCTCGTTAGCAAGCTCATCGAACAAACTACTTGAAGTTTCAACATCTCCGTAAAGTCGGAGTTAAAAGCCTTATAACTCTTTGGATTAAACCGAATATTAGTACTGCAGGTTGGTTGTTGCTAATTAAATCGCTAAATTAATTAGGTAACGGAGAGCTACTTAGTATTACCTGCATTTTAGATATATGATTTTCGAAATTTTCCTAACAATAAGTATTTTTTATCGTTGAGCATAAAAATTCATGTTTTTTAAATAATACCAGCTTTGCCCCGCGTTAGTCCCGTTCCCGCAGGAATATCAGGATAAAAAGTAGCCTACGACACTATCCATTCCTTCAACTGTCACCAATTAAAAACACGTCAATTCGTCGCTCCTTTTTGACGTGAAAGACGGACGAACAGACAAACAGACAGACACACACACACTTTCCCATTTATAATATGAGTATGGATGTAAGCATTTTTATTAGAAAAATATTGCTTATAAAACATCACTACTTTACTTTTATCGGTAGATTCCTTTCCTTTTCTTTTTTTTCAGTTTAGCGATACGATTATTTGTTTCTTTTATAAAAAGAAAAACATGTTATAATTTAGGAATGAGTCACATTACTCTTCGTTCGAGTTTTCCATGTCAATTTACCGAAGAGGGTGTATTTTGGAAAAACGAGGATTTCGAAGACAAGATTTAAGCTTTGTGAGGTACAAAAAGTAATAAGTAAGTAGTAATAATTTTTATTGTGATATGGAATTTAGGCCTAATGTCAAGACTAGAAGAATAGTATTTAGTAACTAAGTTCTCGACCTTACAAAATCAGAGAATATCAAATACACCAAAATACTTGCTAATGGTATTCAGAGTAAAATGAAAATTTATTTGCGCTACAAGTCGTCTCTAATTAGTAGGCACATCTACGTAAATTGAAATGATTTTAATTATTAATTAAGCTTAAAAGGAATGTATAGTCTAGTTAACCGTTTCAAGGAAAATCTTCCGCTGAAGACTTTGAGCAATTGAATTCTCATTATATTATTATGTTTTGTTTAGAAACATTTACGTAACTTCGGTAATTTATCATTATTTCAGACGACAAATTGAAGATAACAAAAAATGATATGATGCATAGTAGAAAAAAAAGCATTATTCAATTTTAAAGTAAGTTTTAAGTAATAAAGCAATGTTTGGTTGTCTTGACGGTACACGGATTACTCTTAAGTAGGGTTTGACGAACAGAAAACTGGACGAAAAGTTATTATTTGATGTAAAAATTGCCTAGCTTTATAGAAAAAATTATAAAATATAACCAAGAATATTATTTAAGGTTATAAAACTGATCATTTATTTGTTAATTATTAAGGTCCACGTTCTCTTCATACAATTTTTGAACCTTTATTTTGCATATTTGCACGAACCCTTCAGTCACATTTACTTGAAACATCCAAAATCCCTTAAATTCTTGACCCGATTACTCAAATTCTCGGGCATTTACCTAAACCATCCAAAGTGTGACCAATCTCTTCTAAATATTTAAAACTAGTGTAGGTCTCGGATTTACTCGCATAATAGTGGCCAACTATAGAAGTTGCCATCCTATTTATTTCGTTCGTTATGAAAGTTACGGCAACATTTGGCAATTTCATAATCGCCACTAATAATACTTACCTGAATTAAAAGTAACACAGGTGTTATTTTTGGTTCTAAGCTATGTGCATTCCAAATTTCAGCCAAATCTGTACAGTATTTTTTGCGTGAAAAAGTAACAAAACAATTTACAAACTTTCACGTTTAAAATATTAGTTGGAAGTTTCGTATATTCTTTAAGTAAAAGTACTTTCACACTCAAAAGCGTCAAACAATTCCTGTATTGACTCTCCCATATTTGGTGTCGCCTTTGACAAATCTCTGGGAGCAAACACGGGCCTTCAAAAGACTCAGTTCTTACTGAGTTTATCGTGTGAAGTTCAAATCAAAGCGTCATTAAGATGAGTAACTTTTTGTTTAGAAAGGAATTTATTTTATATCTGAAGAGACCTTTGTATGTAGCTGCTCTTTTATTGAAAAGCTGCTTACAGGTTTCAGTCTTCAAAGTATCGTATATCTTACAAAAGCCCAAATATCAAGGCAAGGCTAGTCTGGTAAGAAGATATTTTAATACAGATTTGACCTTTTTAAAATAGTTGTTAGACGTTAGATTAAGTATTTTTATATTCTAGAAAAATCATCATCACTTTCAAGCCATATTAGGTAGACTGTTGGGTAAATTTTGGCATACCAAAGTTTGACATCATAGAAATAATTTGTGATATCCACCCGACCTTTATTTAGACCTGAATACATTTTTTTTTGATAAAAGATTCTTTAACAAATGTAGGTAAATTCGCAGTGAAGTAATGTCAACTCTGGTGACGGTTTTCAGGCCGCCTAAGGTCTCCATACATAACAATTTAAAAGCCGGGACAGACAACTTAAACTTAACGTGCAAAAAGTACAAAAAGTAGGTGCCTATTATCTGAAATTACTTCCCCACAAAAGCATTGGTGTTTACCAAGTTATTCAATAAATCTGAGAAATTGCACGGCACGACTGTAATAAATTGTACGGTAGCCACGCGGCTTTCACGTCGTAATAACCAGGTAATAATGGAATGGCTTCCTTTGCCGGCGACACAGCGATCGACATTCAGCTACTTTACTCAGCGAATCTTGGTTTTGGGTACCTATCGGAAAACCCTCTTAGCAAAACGTTGTATGTTGAAGAACGCCCTAATCGTAAAATGTCATTGTTTCGATATAGTCATACAAGTAAAATGCCTTGGTAGCAAAACGAAGTATAATTATAAATTATTTGGGTACCATAATTCAATTGCTTAGTCTAGATGACCCACTGTGGAATGTCGAGGATATGTATATTTATTTGTGTAGGCTGTTTGCAGGTTAACGAAATTACTAAAGCTAGTCTTGATTTTCTAAGCTCATGCTGGAAATGACGACGGGCACGAAAAGTGTGATTGAAATTGATTGAAGTGTATTGAGTGATAGTTTCATTGGCTGATATTGAGCCAACCGCTCTGCATAAGCTGTGTAATGTCTGTAATAGCCTGAGTGCACTCTACACTTATACGACACGACTTTAGTCATTTGTATACATTGCTTACTTACTTTCTTTTATTTATCTTTGTATTACTACAAAATCCGTTGTAGGCAGAAAAATGTCGTATCGTACGTCAAAAAGCATTCTACTTTTTAAAACCCATTTAGAATTCAGTTATTTGCTCGAGTCTAGACGATGGAATGTGCAGTTTTTAATGAGGTGGATCTGAGAATCGGGATGTTATTGCCAATTTTTTTGTCTTTTGAATCGGTTTTGCATTGTGGTACTCGTATTATAGGATTATTATAGGAGAATCAGCGAAGTAATATTTTGTAACTTATTTCTCTTTAAAAGGTTGCGAAATAAACGGATAGTAGTAAAATCTTTTGTGAATAGTCTTAAAAATACTATATTATATAACTAACTACTCTATAACGTGTTTAGATATTTATTTTCTCAAAATAATTACAAATTCACTTACAGAGAAAATGTAACCTAAAAATAAAAAATGTATGCCGTAGCATTACAGGTAAACTATAGATACTATAAATAATAATTAGGTAACTAAATATAGCTAATAATACCTACCGTACTAAGAAATAATCACAAAACTAGAGTCAGTACATAAATTCGTTACAATCTACCTACTACCTTAAAAAAAAATTTTATAATGTTCAGATCACAGAGTACAGAACTATTACTCTGAATTATATGATTCAGGGCATTGGTCTCAATCGGATCAAATTTGCGTAGTTTATCGACAAGTTTCAATGACAATGCTTAGATAGTTGCGTCCTCTGCGTATCAAAGTGTACTTTAATATTAAACTTACAACTATTTAGCTATTCCAATTTAAGCGCCTTTAAACAATACTTAGGGCAACACAGTCACCTTACTCTAGATACCCTTCAGACGGTGTAAAATGTACGCATTATTTATAGTCGTAGAGATGATGTCAGTATCCTTACGTCAAATAAGTACAGCATACCGCCTCATTCCACTGCGCATAGTGTTCTCTTGTGCCAACCTTTCCTATATTGAGCCAGCAGCCAGTCTGATCCATGTACGACCTGTTGTATTTATGTCGTCGAACCATGGAGCAGGCGTCGATTCAGATGATAAATTTTGCTATTTTTGATTTTGAACATTGCAAAATATCTAGGACCCCGCCAACCCCAAAATTAACCAAATTAGTTTCCACAATAATTCTATAGCAGCAAAATAATGAGGCAAATTTGTTTTACAACGATTTTATTGATAACTAGTGTAGGTATTTATAATCTATATATTTTCTCAGCGTTTCAATTTCAGCACTTAGAACTATGATAAGAAGCTAGTAAGATGCCATAAGGTTGGTCCCATCATTGCTCAGTCTATCTTGCCACAGAATTAGGATCGAAGTTATCGTGTGTCAGTTTAGTTTATTTAGCGTTGTTTGTGGGAGAGCACATAACTTCATTTGTAGGCGCAGTCGGCTCGGCTTGATTACAATTTATCGACGTAGATTCTCATTTGTTTCACCGCTGCCAGACCTTATACAAATTATTTTGTGATCACTCCCTTGAAGTATGTTTCGAGCTTAGACCTAGATTTAAAGTTCTATTAGGAGTAGAATATGGTCAGAATTTTGCATGATCCGAAGAATCCGATCTAAAGTTTGACCTGGAAATATACAAACTGTAGATAAAAAAACTCTCTCTTTCTATTTTACTACTCATAAGCTGTTTCTAAAATAACAATTAGTTCTGCCTGATAGATACATTAATGTAGATGTGAAAGTTTGCATGTTTGGATTTTTGTGTTTTAATTATACAAATAGTAAAGACGTGACGGAACTGAAATGGGCGTGGATCAAAATCTGAAATAACATAAAAGATATTATCTATCAAAATTGAAAATTACTCTAGTCAATCAAGCACTGAGAGTATAGTGCGTAGCGAAGAATATTCCCTGTTTGAAATAATGGCTGACATGAAAATGATTAATGATCTGAGTATTCTGAGTGTATAATTGTCTAGTTTTAAATCTGCAACCATTTTGTTCCAGCAATGAATCTATAATATAAAGCCGCGTGCACACTATAATTCACCTTATCAATTAGTCTCGACGCGTTCGAAGCAGATTCTATTTGCCGCCGCCTACTAGTTAGTTAATACAATTTGAATCCCAGCTTGTTATGGATATTATGTGTTCAGTGTGTACTCTACCTACACCGTGTGAATGTTGGATTTCAGCGGTGAATTAATTACGCGAGCTGATTAAAATTCAGATCGAGTATTGAAAGCAAAAGCACTTTTTAAAGTTCTACAAGCTGTGGAAAAATCAGTTACGGTTGAAAACCGTAAAATATAGTATTAAGAAAATTGTGAAAGAAAGATGAGCTAAACTGTGTTTAGTATACACATTTAAATGAAGTGTATTGCTAAGCGGGAAACAACTTTCTTTTGATAGAACAACTTTTTTTGAATCAGCAAGTAGTATCTCATAAAAACAAGGTTAAATACTCTATCAGTCATTGTATAAAAGCTTTACGGGTTCTGATCACGGCATAAATCGAAAAAGCTATTTAATTTTAAACGCTGTTATTAAAATTGCGAGTAAAACAAACAATAACTTTCACGAGAAACTAGCAATTATGGGGGTATATGTAAAGATTAACTTTAATAACGTAGATTACGGTATAACGACGTGAAGGCTTGATTTTCTAGAGCAACGTTATCGTTAAGGAACGGCCGTTAGATATCAACTGTCTTTGAAGATTCTATTGAATGAAGGAACTTTGAACTTCTCTGGACAATGTAAATAATGCTCCGAGCATCTATAATGGTATTGATCAGACGATCCAACTTCCAAGATCTGGTAAGTTTTTAGTCAAATCTATAAACTTCACATGGATTATCTTGGATAATTCATAGAGTTGTGAATAAGTTATAACTTTATGAGTAGGGATGTAACACAATCTTACCTACTAACTTACCGTATTCTATCAACCTCTTGAAGACTGCGTCTTCAGAGAACGCCTTAGTGCAGCGAGTAATAAGTTTTTAAACCCTTTTTCATTACGTCGTCTTAGAGTTCTAAGAAACGTAGACAATTAATTTACACTAATCCTGAGCTATTGTGCTCAGAATCGACAAACAACCCGGTATAATATTTTTCATTTCAACAATTTGTTATTCAACAAAAGAATATTTTAATAAAAATATGAATTTTTTTATTAGCCAAAAAGGTAGTGCTAATGTATGAGGATGTTCCAGAAAAACAACTACTTTGTTACGCTTACAAAATATCGCCAAAAATACCTACTAATCAAATGATTACATTATTTAGTGTTAATGATCTATGCTAGATACTTTGTCGAATTATTTGCTAATTCATAATGACATAAATTCGATAATACACGCGATGATTCAAATGCACATGTTCATTCGCTACTCAAATCATAGATCCACATTCAGAAACATTAGGCGTACCGCCGTGATTTACAATCTGAGTTAATGTACATGAATTTATGAACATATTTAGGTAAAACAATGCTAATGCGGCCCATAAAACACTTCGTTATCTCGTGCTCAGACGGAGATGAGAATCACGAGACGCTAAATATGTTTTGAATGAACTTGATGGGAATATATTACTGGAAATGGAATAAAATATAAATTAAAGTAGATAAGTGTACGTTTTTACGTAACTTGTTTAGATTCTGAATGTGAAATGTGGAAGCATTAAAAACCTTATTAACTTTGGTCTTTTTTTGTTTGTTTGTGATCATTTTATAGAAACCCATTTCTGGAAATAGGCATTCGATGCGATAGTTGACTGAGACTGTGCATCAGTAGAGACTGAAAGTACCTAGCTCAAATAGCTTCAAAACCATTTAATTTGGTTGTTTTGCACCGCTCTGTTTTGCACCCGAAGCCCAGCGTTCATCGCAGATACATCGACAGAATTCTGCGAAACATTACATCGCCACTACCAAACTAGGTAACTCGAAACTGTGTGAACCATTCTATGAGGCTCACCGTCAGTGAGCTGAAATCAAGTTTGCGAGTACAAGTTGGTATATTGGCCTTAGTACAAACCAAAATACGACTTGTAGTTGTTCTGACTAAATATTGTGACTTGAACTTGAAATATAATTTATTTATCTTTCTTTATTTTGTCCCATTTCATCTTCGTCTATTATTCGGTACTCACTTCTAATCTACCTGTGGTTTCAGTACCAGTTTATGTTTAACTGGTATATGCCTTATATATGCGTTTACTAAATATTTTGTTAAATGATTTATCAAAATCTTGTAAACCTGTACCTAACGTGTTTCACTGTAGTCTCACACGTATAAGACTACAGACTCAGCCAGTACCTAATAGATTTTCCAGATGAGTTCTAGTCTCATTGAAGCCTAGCTTAGATAAGCTTATAAAACATGGTACCTACCCACCTAATCATGTTCTTATAAATAGATCACATCTCTACGAGCCCCGCAGTATCACATAGGCTATTCGATTCGGAGACATTTATCACCTGCCCCGGGGCGTGGACGCTGACGAAATAATTTCCTCAAATGACGTTTGACGCGGAAAACGTCAGTAATTGCCATCTCGCTATATAAATTGGCTGAGTGTGTAACCGGCAGTGGGAAGGGCTGGTGGATTTACGACGGGTTCTCGATGCCGTAATTGTTTTATGTTGTTGAAATATTTTTATTCAACATTTATTTTGCTAGTAAAGGTTTTTCACTTGTTAATTATTTATACATACATATATTAATAGAACCTACCAGTTTAGAATATCATCTAAAGTTTACAAGATATTACTCAACAGCAATGCTCTTCCCTCTCGCCTAGATTCAACAATCATAGATATTGTTATTTTAAAATATGACGATGTTTGAAGGTCAAACTGATTTCATGGTTTAGGTGCTG
The DNA here is from genome assembly GCA_947086425.1 of Xanthorhoe spadicearia. Classification (NCBI taxonomy): domain Eukaryota; kingdom Metazoa; phylum Arthropoda; class Insecta; order Lepidoptera; family Geometridae; genus Xanthorhoe; species Xanthorhoe spadicearia. Next base: position 8,485,447 of record OX352199.1, read on the forward strand.
AGCAAGCCTATTCCATTTAAACAATGTCCCAGGCACTACAGTTTTCCGAAGATTACTCCTGACGAATATTATAAAAAGGTAGAGTTGGTTTGTTTGTTTGTAGCGGGTAATCTTTGAAACTACAAATCCGATTTCAAAAACCTTTCGCATGCATGAAATGAACTTTTTGAACATAGGTTTTATTTTATTCTGGTATAATCCAGGATTTCATTAGTACACCGGTGCAAAGCCGGGATAGTACTAGTTGTCTGTATAAATGCTGTTACATCGAGTTTCAACAGTAGTTTACCAGCACTCGCGCAAATGAGGTTTGGCGATGAAGTCGGGTACGCCCGCGACCGCGCAATTACCTCGACGGCGGGGCGCCACTCGATGCACGGGAATTTATGGGACCAGCCCCGTGCATTTACAAACAAGCCTATACTAAATTGGACTAACCATGAAAGGAATAGGTTTTTATTTAAGACTGATAAAAAAAACTGGTAAAATTGTAGCTTGAAACGTGTTCTTTGCATGCCCCTTTAGACAAAAACCTAAATCTTACTATTATTATAAAAAGTGAAAGATTGTGAGGATGAATGTAAGTATTGTTTGTGGCTCTTTCGCGCAAAAAGTCCTCAATGGATATTGCTGTTTTTCCATTATATAGCTTACTAGCAGCACGTCCCAGCTTTACACGGGTGTACTAATGAACCTACCGGGATAAAATATAGCTTATAACCATCCAGACAGTCCATTCTACACATCAGTGAAAGAATTTTTGAAATCGGTTACACAACTTAACACAAGCTACTTCTGATCCCAATATTTCCACGGGAACGGGAACACTGCGGGTAACACTGCGGGGCGCAGCAAAGTTTTATTATAATTAGGCCAAATGTACATTTTCATAAGAAGTAAAAAAAAGATCTTCTTTCGGTAAAAGACAATTCACAAGGTTAATTCAACTTCGCTGAACTGAATCGATCATTTTCATAAACGTGTTGACCCATCCAGTCCATTGTATTTTGCACAACGCTTGAGGCTTATTGTCTGAAATCCTATCAATGCCTACAAACATCGGACTCAATTAAAGGGATGTAAAATTCAAAATATTCCATCAGGTTTCACGAAGTTTCGTAGTTTGATGGATTAAACTTTGTTTCCGATTTGACGGTGGCGTTAATTGACGACCGCTGTAAAAAATAATAAACCAGAAATATTTAGCTTTGTGTGAGGTCGGTAAGGCTCTATATACAATGGTTAACTAAACGGAACTGACATAGTCATTCTATGAATCTTCTTCTTCTTCTAGTGCTTCTCCATTACTGAAGGTTAGCTGTCATCTTGCTAAATTTTTCTTTGTCTAGTGCTAGCCTAAACAGGTCTTCAACCTTCTTTACTCCTGTCCACTCTCTAATGTTTCGAAGCCATGATGTTCTGCGTCTTCCAACCCCTCTTTTGCCAGATATTTTGCCCATCATTATGAGCTGAAGCAGATTGTATCGCTCATGTCGTAAAATATGTCCCAGATAGGATACTTTTCTCTGTTTAATGGTTCTCACAAGACATGGCTTACTGATACCGATTCTGTTCAGAACTTCAGCGTTTGTAACCTTGTGAGTCCAACTAATTCGCAGCATACGGCGGTAGACCCACATCTCAAAAGCTTCCAGTTTCTTACGAAGATCCTCTTTAATGGTCCATGCTTCGCATCCATATAATACCACCGGCCATATGTAACAACTAATTAACCTAGTTCGTAGCTTGATGTTCAGCTGCCGGGAGCATAAAACTTTTTTCATCCTCATAAATGATGACCTTGCAATTTCAATGCGAACGCGTACTTCGGTATCACTTTCCCAAGATTCAGTAATCCACGAGCCTAGGTATCGATATTTAGGTACTTTTTCAAGGTTCACACCATTCACCTTGATATCACATTTGATATTCGCTTCCTTTGAAATTACCATACACTTAGTTTTGGATGCATTCATATTCAGACCTACTCTTTGACTACATTCGGATACTCTGTTTACCATCTCTTGAAGCTCTATGAATGGAAGTTCCTAAAAGAATGTAGATAGCAAAAACTTTATAATTATATCATTGTCATGTTTTTTGCATTTAGAAAGCTACGGCTACAACATATTTTATAGATATTACTAATATACGAGTACTAGACCTAATTGAGACACATTGCCACGCTAAATGGCAAAGCCGAGTCGTTGAGCCAAATATGATTTCAGTGACTACGAAATATGCAGATAATATTAGTTAGGATAGTAACATGTTTATTACTTTATGCTTTTGAAAATAAGTAAATAAATATTTTTTAAAGTAGTGTAGGTATTTTTTGTTCTGTCTGTTTTTATTCGTTCCTTATTAATAAATAATCTTTTGAATAATAAACACACTATCAGTAATTATGCGGAACAAATGTTTGCATGTTCTGCAGCTATTGGTTCTTGATCTGGGTGTTTATCTCTAAGTTAAAAACACTAAGTTACATAAGTTGCGGCATTTTGTGTCCATTGAAGACTTCTAATAAGAAAACGGCCTTTGCATCTTTACTAGGTGATTTATACAGCGTCAGTAAAAAATCTTTGCCTACACTCAACTGGACACTGTAGTGCCCGGGACATTAAGACATGGAATTGGCCCGAGTTTATTTTTACGACCAAACTTCAATGGACACTAAAAGCCCCAACAACTACTAGATCCTTAGTGTTTTTAATGCTTACAAAAACATACTGTTTCTCGAAACCTCAACTAAATCCTGACGCTTCATTTAAAGACACGTACGTTACTAACAAACACCACTTGCTTAATTGAACGGAGCGGGCGTGACACAAGCTTAACGTGTTTGTTCTAAGTTAAAAACATTTGTTCGAGCTTTGTCTGTTGTTTTTTCACCTAGTTGAAATATTTTTTACAAACAAAAACAAAGTCAAAATAGAAAATGAATATCGACAAGAATGTGAAAAGTTTCTGTCTTTCTTAAAAAAGCTTTATTAAATTTGTGATCAAAACTCCAAAAAAATAAATATCCTCGCTGTAAACTATGTTGTTTATGTTGATTATAGTATGTATATTCATAAATTTAACCAAGCCGAGCCATATTGGTTAAATTTATGTAACAGAATCTAGAAAAAATAGTTCGTAGCGATAAGACCGCCAATTGTAGGTACTTCATTTTTAAATGTTTTGGGTATCTGTAATTAATTTGAATGTCCATATGGTGTACAATAAAGTGTCAATTTAGCTGCCCTATCTATCTGCTAACAGCGTTTTCTCTAATTTTACAGGAATAAGAAAATTCACAGCAAATTTAAACAGTGAAAACATAAGTTAATGTCAAATGAATTTTCTCCAGTAGCTACACAATACTAACACACCCGGACAATAACATAACAAGTGTTTTATTATAAGCCATCTGTCATAGGCAGGTCCTTACCTAGGGCCATTCATTCGACAAGGGGGCTATAGCCCAATAACACTATTTTACGTTCTCTGCGGTCACTATAACTAACTGCGAACTAATCTGTGCGTAGAGTTGGCAAAAACAGCTTCACAACTCAGTTCAACACAAAAATAGCTATTTGCTAAGTGCTCTCTGTATTCTGTATTTTCTGCCGAATGTGCCAGAAAATCAGAAGTACATTAGCAATGTTTGACTTATGAGCGCAGACAATAGAGTATTGAACATCTGATTTTGATATTAATAACGGTGCCTGTATTCGAATCTGAGAAAACAATTTGAGAGATAAAGGTTCCAGCGGAATTATAATATTTTTGATGAATAGTAAAAAATTCTTTTTTTTTTTTTCTAATACCTGTACAGGGTGTAATCTCTATGACACCAATATATCGTGTAAATGTGTAAGTTATTTCATGTTGGTATAATAAATCGAAATAAATGAACCAAAGCATTAGGTAAAATATATTTAAATGTAGTGCTATTTTTTTGTTGACAAAATCGAATAAAAATGTCATCTCTAATATATAAAACTTTATAAAAAAGCATAGTTAAATCAGTTTAAAACATGAATCCTATCTGCACCAAACTACTCTACTCTAAAAGTACTATCTCATAGTATATCTACTCTACACCCATCTCTGAATCATTCTTGATGACTCCACATTTATTCGAGGCTTCGCCCTTGCCGCCCTACCAATTTATTGTGGTAGGCCATTTCAATTTTTTGATAAATGGGCGGTTTTGGAACCCTTACATCTAGCTATCTGTTAAATTATGCAAGGGTACGTATCAGGAATGATTCATGCTTGACCGATCAGGGAACGACCCGGATCCGAGAAGTACCATATAAAGTAGATTAACAATATCTGATTTCAAACGTAACTACATCGGTTTTGTTGCTGTATTGTGTGCACACTACAGAATAGTGAGAGTGAGAGTGTTTTTAAAACAAACAAAATGATCATAATCATATTGTTGGGAACGAAACTTTTTAGACACATGAATGCTGTCTTCTAGTTAGTATAGTACTCGTAAACTGTCATAATCTTAGTATTATTTTACAAAAGAACCGGTTCCAAATGAGTCTTCGCACTAGTAGTATAACCTAAAACTCATGATATACCTACGTAGAACTTTCCTAAAGTTTTGAATCTGTTATCCTAGGCCCAGACATACCTCCATCCCGGCTCAGTCTAGTATAAATTATCGTAGGGTCGTGGGTAGGTGTTTAAACCAAATACTGTTGTCACTATTTTTTGTTGATAAACTTTAGTTACTAGAGTCTAGTTGAATTTCTAAATGCTGTCAGAGAAAACCTAAAAAATGAGTTGGTCTTTTAAAAGCAGCATACCTAATATGGATTAAAGATCAGATAATAAATATTTGAATATGGCTTTGATTACTCTTATTGGTATTTAGAAAGGAAGCTCTAAAGCATCATGTGTAAAATACTTAGCTTTTGAGCAATTTGCTCCATGGGAGCTACACATGACCTTAATTATCCAAACGATTATAATAAGAGTATGTCCATCGACTGTGTTACTATTTTGTTCTTCTGTTGAAAAACGTTAAAAATATCATTTTTCACAAAAAAAGAACCATAATAAGTCTCTTGCAATAATGTATTATTTAGAAAACAATTGAAGTAATATGAAGAAGCTGTTGATATTTGATATTGTTTCCAAGGCTAGACCACCCACATAGGGCTGCAGAGTTTGTAGTTTATTATTGTGATGTTTATTGGCTCACGTCTCCACCACAAAGTAAATAGTAGAAGCGATGTAGCGCACATGAGAAACTGAAAACCCAATGGCTTTATACCCTAACAGAGTCTGCATTCTATTCTTCATATTGCTATCTCTAAGGCTCTCGATTTACTGGCAATTAAAAAAAAAATGAGATGATTCAAGATTGACTGGACTCTGAATACGAGTTTAGGTTTAGTTAACTACTAAACCTGGACTACTACTAGGTTTGATACGAGGTTTGGCAAAAATTTCGAGATTAAGATGGTCTTCATAGTTGGGCCATTTTCAAAAAAGTTGTACATAGTGACACAAAATAAACACAAAAGAATTAACACAAAAAAAAACAGTTTTTGAACGCGAAAGGATTTTGTTTAAAATAAAATTTCATTAATATTGACGAATTATTACCACTCATATTAATTACAAACGTAATATGTAACAAAAATAAAATAGAAGTGAAACTGATACAAAAGAAGAAGTAAATTATATTCACGCGAACAAAATACTCTTTCAATAGTAAGGCTAGCCTCATGCCATTAATTTAATTGTAGTTAAAAGGTCTCATCAAGATAGTAATCTAAATCGGATAAGAAAGCTGTTAGTGGCACGAATATTTTGTACCACAAAGGTTAAATGAAATATGTTTAGTTAGGTACTAGGGTTAGACTTTTTATTAGCTAAAAAATGTTGTAACTGATTCGGAATAAATAGGAGGCAAAGGTGTGCACTCAAACAAATAAAGACTACGTTCCTATTCGCAAAGTAAAATATTAAATAACTCGTATGTAAATAATGTCACAGTCAACTTCAGTAGGTATACGGAGAACCCACTTTTACGTAACGAAGGAGTCATTTAATAGCGAGCAGTTTTGGGGAACTATTCCTCCATTCGGCATGAGAATTTTAATTGAAGTCGAGGGAAGAATGTTCCATTGTCGACTGACGTCATTTTTTTGCTTCGAGGTAAAAATGTGGAGATTTCAAGCACAATGTAGAGTTACCGGCGCACATTTTTCTACGATTAAGCTCATAATTTGTAGCTTAATTAAAATGTCCGTTTAGCGAAGTGTGTTCTATTATTAAAAATAGCTAGTAGGCTTTTCGTTTCTCTTAGTATTTCTTTAGTAATCGTGCTGGTTTTATGATAAAACGGTTCGCAATTCTATTAACCATGCCATTATTCCTCATTATGCTCTCTTAGCTTACATAGTGCAAGGCACCTGCATCCATACATCATATTAATCCGGCTCTCTGTGGTATAGGCCAGTAATCTTTATTAGTAGTAACTTTTCACGTAGAATTAGTCCCAAAGCCCTCGTTTAGTTCAACAAATTGTTTTACTGCAGCCTCGGAGTATAATGTATGGAACGTATAAATAAATGCTTTCGCAAGAAACTGTTATCTAGGCGCTAGTTACTTATAGTGGGGTTCATTATATCAAGAAAATTATGAGCAGTGCGCGAGAAAACAGCAAACTATCTTATAAAAGGAACAAACCAAACGTAATGAGGGAAGTATTTCATTTTGATAAAACAAAGAGTTGTTTATTACATTGTTATTATTACTGCCTTGCTTTCCTTTCACTTAAATCTTTATAAAACTTACTAATAATATTTGCTGAGAATAGAAAACTTATATAAATATTATTTTGCTCCAAAATCTGTACGATGCAGAATATAAATTTAAAATAAATAAAACGCCAGGAAATGTTATAAGATTGGCAGGTTTGTTGGTATTGGTGGCATTGGTAGAGAACAAATTGGTAATAATAAAAAACTATCGTGTCTAGAATAACGTTGTGTATTATTAACAATTACATTACCTTATTCTCGTTCAGAATAAAAATCTATCAATTTTACACTATGTCAAGGCAATATAAAACTCGAGCCATATAACGCTGCGCTATACTTATGTAGAAAATGTCTTTGCATTAGTTTGAAACCATATTCCTGTTATTGAACTGGAAAGAGATTAAAGTAATTTGTAAGGTAAAATGTAGCGTAAATACAGTGACTCGTTATAAAGTAAAGCTGATAAACTAATAGTAACAAAGACATTGAATCTAATTTGGCTTGAGGACTAATAGACTTTAACTTTGTTGTTTACTCTGCAAAACGATTTCTTCTTACATTTCACAGTCTATTTACTTTTGATTGGTTTCGATTATAGTTTGGCAGTTTGTTTGAAACTTTTTAATGTTAACCAAAAGCATGGCTAATTAAATTAGATACCTAACTTTGCGACTGCGAAAGGTTATTGTCTAGAATCATCAAGCTCATAAGACCTTTCTAAATGGCTTGATTGAAACGACTATTGACTTTGATTTTAAACTAATTTGTTACCTTTATGTCGCCGCGATTGTAAGTTTTTATAAATACTTGGAACCATGATGTATATAAAATAAAAATTACATTTGAATTCACGACATTACGAACGCACTGAATTAGTTTTTATATAGGTCTTTGTTTAGTAACGTCTACTCGGTTTAGAATTAGTTAGTGCCCCGCTTTGCGGCGCAAGAAGTGCAATTTCATTTGTTTCCCGTAATCGCATAGAAGTGTCTTGGTCCATACAAAGCATGCCCATGAAATATGTATGATCAAAATACGATCGAGCGAACACGGAGCGCCGGCAGCGGTCGAATGTTTTTGTTGTGTTATGAATATCGGTTCAGTTCGATTCGAAATGTACTGTTTTTGTGATTGAGCATTGAAGGGGCATGTTATTCGGGACATGAAGCGAATTTAAATAGCTGCTTTGTATGCATATAGCATGGCATGCACAATGTCTAATTGATGATTGCGAATAAAATTGGGTGAATATGATTATTTTATTTGCATCGCACTGGCAAATATAATAAACATGTCTCTCTTTGATATAACATTTGCATTGACGTTTTATCACAGTTACAAGGTATTTTTTTAAAGGGAACCCTCGTATTTTTTTTCTTTTTTACCTAACATTAACAGTAAGGGTCGGTACACATCTGACGGAAGATGCGTCGAGCGTATCATCGATACACAGACACTGTACGCTCGACGCACTAACGCATCATCGATACTCGATGATCGATGAATACATTACGTTCATTTTAATTGTTGGCCTAGTTTCACTATGATGTCTCTATACACAACACTCAAATAAAAACAAATAACTTTTGAGATACTTTCCAGGCGTTCATTCATTCAGCTTATCTAATTTGACGAAGGTTTCGGCTTCGTTCACATAAATCCCCAGTCTCAACGTATCCTAATTCACCGTGCCATGTCTGCTATCTCAAATTGCCATGAATTCACTAGTTAGTACACAAATTAATTAATAGTACATCGTGAGCTCGCATAATCATACGTTTAACTATATTTGTTTCGTATCGCACTCTGCATGCTGGTATATCTTTTAATTTAACAAACTGGTAGGGATGCTACGTTCTATTCGAATAGTTTACAAATTGAAAAAATGTGAATTGACGAAAGTCATTACTTATCAGTGGAATATTTAGGTATTAATTTGTTTAGGGAACGTCATTAGTGCATTATATTTCAGATTGTATAAACATGCACCTAATCCCAATCTCTCTATACATTTTATTAATACAACAGGAAATTGCCCACGTAAAATGATTGTCGATTTAGATACCGAAAATTATAATTACTTTGTAGGAAAATGTAAATAAGTTGATAATTACTGTGTTAAATAAAAAAACATTATTTCATTACGAGACGAGCTTGTTGCAAAATTAAATCAATTAACAAAAATAGAAGACAAAAAGCGATTATATTTATTTCTAACAATTTATAGATGCATGTTTTATCCGAATACGAGTATAGCAATAGAACATACTTTTGACTTATCCGCTTTGAAAATGATTTACTCAATTTCCATTATTTTTTTTTCAATAACATACAAACACTGACAGAAAAATGTAAACCGCCACGAACGTACTACGAACAGTAGGTAATATTCGAAATATTCGCAAATGATGATATTCATGCTCAGGGACATCCCTATTGTATTCCCGAGCTTGGTTCGCTAATTTACCAATTACGTAAAGGGAGTTGCGGTGCACATTATAGTTATGAATTTTATTGCTATTTTAAAACATAAAAGCTTTTAAATAATGAGATTGTGCTCGCAGATTGCATTTCTAACTAGCGATCTCTATCTTACTAACTATTCTATTTAATTACCTACATACAATTTTTAACCATTGATTCTAGTTTTGTAGTCTAGCATAGTCTAGTCTAGTCTATAAAAATATAGCACAATAAGAATAAAAAGGATCGGAACAGAAAAAAAGGAAGTGAATCGCAATAGAAATGCTTAACTGAAAAGTTAATTGTTCGCAATATTTATGAGTAGACTTTTCTTAGATGCTATGAGTATTTTGCCCGTAATTGCTGTCTCGTATCGCTGTAATGGTTGATACTCGTATCACGTAGACAGCCCTTGTTATGAGTATACTATAATGTTGTTTAGATGAACGTAAAAATATTTACATTTAATTAGAAATGTGAGTTTTGAATCTGCAAAATACAGATCGCAATCAAACTTGAATACAGGCAAAGTAGAACAGCAAACAGAGATTTTTATTCGGAATTCACCGAGTAAAGATGTGAAAAGCGGCACTTACCTCACGTTTACAATTAAAATAGTACAGAATCATCACAATCAACGTGAGTGCGCTCCAATCCCATTACAGCAAAGCATTTCGTTACCATTCAAAGTATTTCAAAGCAAAAACAAATCGCTACAGTATTTTCTGCGTCACTGTTTACCAGGGTAGAGTTGCGAAGTAAATTGGCGAAAAACAGTTGTAACATGCTAAAATGTCCGGGAACTGCAACTCCCCCGGGTTGTTTTAACTTATTTACTCGTATGAATGCGTTTAGTCCGTACTGTGTCACTGTTTGCTAACGACCGGTGTGCAAAAAATTGTATATGTGCACGTTTTTGGACTGTCCCCTCTCGCAAGTTATGGCTACTTTTTTGTGGCATGGAAGACTAGTCAGTGTAATTTAGAGATTAGAGTTTTCTTTGTGTTTCATGGTGGATTGAAGAGAAAATTTAAAAATTAATTTACCTAAACTACAATCATTTATTATTAAAAATGGTAATGATTTTTGGCATTAAGGCCTGCTAGTTTCTAACATATTGGTAGGATAAACACCACTGGTCTTTAATTTATGGTGGACTTTATGTGACACATAGCGCTATTTGACAGTCGTGAAACGTAACATAAGAGGTAGGTAGTCAGGCTGTAGGTACATGTACGTATGTACGTACATACCTACATCGCTCCACATGGTGAGCAAATGTCTACGTCTGGGTAATCTGTATTTAGTGCCGGAATCTAATCCCGTATTACCTTATCTTGACTAATCCAGCAGGCGATATAATGCCCACTAGTATCGAGATCTCCAGCAATTGAAATGTGAGTAATGTAACTCTCAATTGAAAATCATTATGAAAACTAATACGGCACTAATACGTGCTGGCTGAGTGCTTTCGTACTTCGGAGGGCATGTTAAATTGTCGGTACCGGCATTTAAAGCTGTTAAGCCATGACGGAGGCCTCTTCCTCGTCTAAAAACTTCACCAGCAGAGTTGGCCACTAGCTCATACGAACATCCTTACTTTATTATGTTGTAAATAACAATAAATATTTAGGTATAGGTATCTTTTAAGTCAAGCACACAGACAATAGTTCAAAATAGTTAAACTTGAACATTATGAGAAAACCCATAGCCTAGTAGCCACCTGTAGTGATGATTGTCTTTCCTGTGGATATGGCCGATTTAAACGGTATTCCTACTTAATTGTGGCTCAGTGTCTGGGGTTAAGGAGAGAGAATAATTATGGTGTTAGCTAACCAAAATAAAGCACCTAAGAGACTAGTAAAGATGTGTCTCTGATTATAGACGGACTTTCTTTATCAAGGTAAGCACGCATAAATTCAGGGACGTAAAAGTCGGTATCTTGCAACCACGTTAACTTCAGGCATAATATTTTCACCACAAAAATTCAATACAGCCGACAGAATGTGTCTTCCGCAAAATATAGCGGCCTCGTGTGATGCAATAAAAGTAAATATGCCGAGTGCCAAGGGATCTGTGTAATGCTGATCGTAAACCGACGTGCGGAACCCAAGCCAAGACGCGGATCCGACGAAAACGGAACCCTAATACAGCTGGTGTTGCCAACAGAGGTTAGATAAGGTTTCAATATGTACCGCGTACAATAGTATAATGTGTTATAATCGTTATTTTATACAGTATACGTATTGTATCAAACTAAGAATAATTTATGATATCTAACTGTTGTGTACCTACTGTGTACGTACCATATGGTCAGAGACTCAGACGGTAGTTACATCGGTAGTTATATGATTGCACAGTTTGTCCACTTCGGAAGGTAGGAAAATTATATAATTTCTAATAGCAAGATACAACGTACCTCGTAGGCATGTTTTCAATCACTACAATGTTTCTTTCCGCTCTTGGCTTAATTCTTAATTTTAAAGAGCGTCTAATTTTTTACTCTAAGCAGTTTCGGATTTTAGCAAGTCACTCATAAAACACGAGCAGGCAACACTACAGGTATAAACAACATGTGCTTTTACTGCCACGTCGCATGTCGTCAGATGAAATTTGTTTACCTTACACACTTTAGATGTAAGTAATGTGGTAAGAAAAGTGAATTTGCATCGTAAACTCTGGACTACAAGAGCACCCAAGGTATTTGGGTATTTGCACAAGATTTTACTCATACACAAGGTAATGTAATGAGTTTCGGGAAAATGCTTGCGTTTGCTAAAGTACTTGCTGTGTTTGCAAACTGACATAATGTGCCTTTTGTCTAGTCAGCAATATAAGCTGGGGCGGTTTTAGTCGCCATTTCATTTAGTCCTTAAAAAAGCTCAAGAAAAAAGCTAATGAATAGTTATTTCAAGTCTCATTGTTAGTTCCATAGATTAACGTAATCGGAGAATACAATAAATTTACCGACCGATATACAATCAACACGACCGATGCAAAAGTACTCCATAGGTTGTGATCATTACTTTATTTTTTTTTAATCGGTCGTGTACACACCACCACTGTGACCAAGCTAACCATACTACTAATGTAATTAGCACACAGTAAGAAAAAATCTAAAAAAAATTAACATGGTTAACCAATTCGAAATTCAACTATTCCTCAACTTCTGTAGAACCACCCTTTGTAGTAAATAGAAAATGCCCTTACAACGTGCACTACGTGCCTTGCTAAGGGAATTGTAGTTGAACAAACATCTACCTAATTTATAAAACGTAACAAATCAATTCAAACGCATGCAATGTTTCCGCCCGTCATCGATAAATCAACTCGCCGCTGATCCAAGAATTTACGTGGGTGGAGAAGGCATGACATGCTAAGGTAATCTTGTGCTATGGTTTTTCTGTATGAGTAATGTTTGAATGTTATTTTGGATTACCAGATACTATACGATAGGTAATGGAAAATGGATGAAATGAAATTATGACGTTTTGAGGATGTGCAAGACTACTCTCCAGTAACCGTGATCATGGCGTGTGCAACTGTGCCGAAATATCGGGTAACTCATAAATCTACGAATTATGGTGAACACCTTGTATTTTTTGAAGTATTTATTATGATAGTTTGAAAAGTTTTACTCTCAAAACTATGTGAAATTCCAAGGTTGTCCAAGAACACTTTAAGCTGAGAATCAATAAGGTACAAGTTAATTTCTCCTGGTTGTTTAATAAGCAAATATTTGTTCAAGATGTTGTGGTACCAAACCACAACATCTTGATAAGGATAAGTAATAGCCATTTGAGATTAATTTTATTGCTAGACCAAACTTTAGCGTATTTTCGCAGAACTATGGAACTTGTAAAACATTTCAATTATATCCATTTCTCTATTCACGATATATGGGCCTTTGATTTCCCTGACAAGACATAACAGTTATAACGTAATATTTACCGTGCCAGCCTGCGCCCTGCCCACCCCTTTATGAGAAAGGCGTTAAGTTTTTATTGCGACCTTGTTATGCTACTTCACTGATTCGAATACTTCAGTTGCAAATGAAATACGGTTTAGCGGGGAGTTTTTAGGGCTACCACTTTTTTATTGTTACCGTATCCAGACGTTTTCATCATCATCTCCCTACCCTTATCCCACTAAGTGGGTTCGGTACAACATGTTTCTTATTTCTTTGTATCCAGACGTTTTATGATTGGTAATTATATAGACGTATTTGCAAAATAATTATCACACTAAACGTCGGTGATTTCAGTTATGGAAAAAACCGATAAGTACTTTTACATAAGTATCTAAATTAAAGTGTTACTCAAGAACATTTGAGGTAGCCCTACAAATTGATCATGCAACTCTTAATTCTATTCATAATGTAGCTTTATTCCATACAAACACCGCAATAAAAGCCAATTGTTTTACAACTGACTAAGAACTTACGACACTATAAAAATGTTTGCACGAATGTGGAGAAGCAACGGGTAAATTGTGATTTTGGGTATTATTTTTCACTAACACAAGTTTGCACTTCTATACTAATATTATAAAGAGGTAAAATTTGTTTGTTTGTTTGTTTGTATGACGGAGGTAATCTCCGAAACTACTGGGCCGATTTTAAAAATTCTTTCACTGATGTGTAGAATGGACTGTTGGGAAGGTTATAGGCTATATTTTATGCCGGTAGTTATATAAGTACACTCGTGCGAAGCCGGGACGTGCTACTAGTTGACTTATAAACGTAATAATAAAAGATGTACTTTGCATTAGAAAAAGTATGTAGTAGTTTGGTAAACCTTACAACAAGCCCAATCTCCCCCTACAAATAAATTTAACTACTGCAAGTTTAAAGCATTTTCATGCGCCTTACTAGAGTTTAAAACGCTTCTCTAAATAAAGTTATGTTACTTTGTTACATTTTGAACGTTGGTTACCTACACCTTGAACGAAGGGTTTTGGGATTCAGCCAAAGACAGAAACGGGATGGGAGATCTTTGCCCTGTAGTGGACCGAAAGAGGTGACATAAATAAATTGGTATGTTAAAAAGTGCTGTGCTAACACTTTAACAATAAAATGTATGGGTGACTGTTAGATTTATAAAAAACTGAGCACTACCCTTAGAGGGTTTGTAAACATGGATAACACTGTCACTAAAAATAAGAACTTATTTTGATTTGCTACATCCGATAAGATATAAAATATACACAAACATTTCATTTCTTATTTTGCTACGTTTCACTATTTTAATATAGAGCAAAACAAAAATACCAAGACAAGATGTTCTTCGAATATCCTTAGTTATTCACAACGTTATAAATCAAAGAAATTGGAGTAAGTTGATTTGTCTCGCGTTACTAAGGAAAATAGGGAGACGGGAAGCTTGATTCTGCTTCAGAAGAGATAAATAAGTACTTTCTTTATGATATGAGCCGGATTTATTTACTTTGTAGACTATCGTCTGAATGGAGTATCTACAGATAACGTGTTCGTCCCTCCATCTACAGCCTCGGGCTTTAAGCCTCATCTAAAGAGCTAGTTCACTTTATATAAACACAGAGTTCTACCATAACTAGTACGCCACTAAGTTATTACTGAACTTTGACAGTGAATTAAAAAAACATGCATAAGTACATTGGATCGATGGTAGATTTTCACAATATGTTAACAGTGAGGTTCCTAACATTCCAGCCTAGTTTTAAGCTTACTGAGGTATTCTTCAAGAAAATTTAAAGACGTTTTTGTTCATTCAACAGCAGAGCACTGATTTTATTTGGCAATTACAAAATATGGGGTTTCTTCTTCTCTCACCGTAAACGTTAATGGCAATCCATATTGTGAACGAACGGTTTCATCTTCCCTGTGGTCAGGATTCGAGGATTAATTGATAGGGAATCGCATTTGCTCGGATTGAGGACTAAATTGGATTCGTGCTCCCCACATAATGTGCTAGAAGGATTTCCCTTTATCTAATAAGCTGATTGTTCGATCTTTTTGAGGATAAACTAACCTTTTCCGATGGTTTCATTTGAAATAACGTCTCTTTTAACTTGAGTTTATCTGGGAATCTCGGTATTTTATCAAGACTTCCTTATGGAAGACATTTCAAGCAGTATTTTTATGAACAGATTCAGATACCTACTCGTAATACAAAAATACAAATGCCAATAGTCGTTCAGCTTGATTTCATCATACTGCTTGAAAATTTTACGCGATTATAAATAAATAGCTATGTCCATATCGACCATAGGTACTTTACATAAACTGACATAAATATATGCCTAATGAAATTGGTCTTCAAATTATAATGATTTGAATTATAATCAAATTGTCTCTATAGTTATAGATGGTATTGAAATGAGTAAATATTCTATTATTATTCAAACGACTTCAGATCTTCACGACGTCAGGCTCGTCATAGGTATGAGAAACATGACGCACGTTGTGGTATTTCGTGCAAGACCGATCTTGGGCCTGCGCCGCTTGATCTAAGCCCCTCGATGTTGTATTTGGCACGCATCGAAAACGGTCTGCAAATATCTAACATTTTGATAAAACTCAGTCTACCAAAATCTTACGTGTAAACAAATACCTTTCTACTATATTTTAACTTGAGATTTCTCGGAGTTTAGAATATTCTGGCTCCATAATTCCACGTCAATAGAACAACAATTTATATTCATCGTGCTTGCGAAGTTTTCTAAAATGTATCACCAACTTTCAAACAAGAGGACGCAGTTTCTATACCATCTAATAGTAACATTTTTCAATTTTGGTCTATAAGGCTCAGAGTCAAAGCTGGTTTTGGCTGAAGGAGATTATAAGATTTCTGTAGAGGAAAGTTGAAACAATGACATCAAGTTCCAGCAACAGATGTTAGGGAACGCTTAATGAAATAACAAGAGGAATTTTACCTAAATTAAGTTACTTTAAAGTAAGGTTTTGGTTTTGCGGCTTCGTAAAAAAGGCGACGGAATTATGAAGAAGTTGTGGAAACACAATCTAAAAATTTACCTTTTGAGTTTTCCCTTCGTCTTTAAATGTTTTTTACTTTCCGTTTTATTCGTTTTTTTTATTTAAAAAGACTTTATAAGGCTTGCTCATACTGAAAGAGGCAATATTTAAGAAAAACATACTAATTAATAACCAAGTAAGACAGCGCCGAAAACATAATTATATACTTTCTACTAAAATCTAAATCAAATTGAACCTCGATGAAATAAAAAATAAAAATTAAGTTCATCAAAATAATAATAGAGTGCTGCTGATAAATGTAAGTTATACCTATTATTTATCAAAAGCTTAAATGCTAAAATGGCATCATAAGTATTTATTTCATAACTTTCATCTTATCTTTCAACTTCCAAAGTCTCAAGATTAAACTCGAAAGTAGTTTAGAATCGATTAGGTGAGTATCGCATAAACTAGAGAATGGAACTAAAAAGGTAACGTAAGATTTTATCACGGGAAGCCCAAACTTGTACGCTTGTTCCAACCACTTGTAAATTCGGGTCGTCTGCTTCTACTGCCAAGAAACATTCACAAATGTTTATTCGATACTGAACCGTGTGTGCACTGAAATACGGGATTCGGTTATGTTTTAGCCGTTGTAGTTTTGTAAGTAAACATTCAGTATGGTCCCAAATTGTTGCGGTTTCCGGGCGTGGTGTTTGTTTGTTTGTCAAACATAACACAAAATTGTCGTTGATTTGTTTGAAATACAATACAGTATTTTTCAAAACCCAATTGTAAAGAAATCCAAAACAAAAACTGATAGCTCTGGTCTTAAAATGTTAAAAAACAGGTTTAGAAACTATGGTGAAAACAAACTTATCTAGGTAGGCTCCTTTTAGTGCTCCCACACAAATCCGCGATGCGACGCGATGCGAGCTCGCATCGCAGAAATTCGCATCGCAAGTTTCTGCGATGCGACGCGATGCGACGTCGCGCGAATTTGTGCGACAAGCCGTTTAGTAGGGCGATGTAGGAATGTGCGATGCGAAGCAGATCGCAAATTCTTGCGATGCCATCGTGCGAATTCGCGCGATATCGCAGATTTTGACAATGCGACGCGACGTCGCGGTTTTGTGTGGGAGCCCTTAGGTATAAAAATAAAGAACAGTTATAACAAATATTTAAAAACCAGGTATACATTTACTTATACAAACAGATCCAAGCCACTGCTAGACGGAAGCATGCTAAGACACTGCATTCGTTGCCGCGGTGAATGGTAATGCCAATCATTGAAGGCGTCCTGAAATAATTATAAAACATAACAAGCCCCGGTAACCTGCAGACCCAGGGTCCTAGCACCAAAAGATTAAAATACGTTAACTATCTTCCTACTAGATTGGCCTCAAACTTGGAGACGGTATAGGAAATTCGAAATAGGTATTTGTCTCGCAGCTGGCAACTCCCAGCAATACATAGCCAAATATGGAGCAACATTAGAACGCACGCTCACAATATTACGGCCCCTAATAAAATATTCAAACTACTTATTCGGGTCGCTCATGCATTTCAGATGTATAAAATGGGGTATAATTGAAGCGGTTAACCAATTTGCCATATTTGTAACGGGTAACACTGCGGCGACCGCAAACTAAATGTACGTAACAGTTCAGGATTCGAAACATTAAACAGTATTGGTACTATTGTTTAAATCGCATATTTGCGAAGGGCTGAATTTAAATTAGAATGGCCTTTGTAGGGCGTTACATTAATCAAGTCGATGGGACTGGTATTAAGCTGTGAGGTACCGATGCGACCAGACAACCAAAGTGACTGGAATGCAATCAGTCAATCTTACAAACGTAGCTATAATAAATGCGAAAGTTTGTACAGATGTTTGTTACTTTTCAAGCAAAAAAAAATCGTTTCTTCTAGCCTGGTTTTTTGTTGTTGTTTAATAAAGCATTAACTATTTATATACCGAACAGATCTTGTTGAAATTAACAATATGAATAATCATTGTTTATAGGGCCTGAAAACACATACCTAAGCTACTTTTTTTCCAGATAAGTGCTACGCGAGCAAAACAACATTTATATTCCCATTTCCAAATTTGTGATATTGTATCTACAACAATAATACAGAGCAATAAATTACAATTCCAAGCAATTTGACTTAATTCAGTTGAAACGATTACAATTTACTACCACTACCACTAATTTCACATAACAAACTCTTACATAACCATGGATCAATCAGGACTCTCAGGATTTCATCTTACTTACCTATGTCTAGCTTTCACGGGCACGTTTCACCAGACGATTCAATATAACCCGGCCCTCCCATTGGTCGTATCCATGATGCCCCTCATCAGCAATTAACTCCACTTCCGAAGCCCGAGGCCAGCGACAAATCAGTTTTCAGACACCCCAACCATCAAAGAGACTGAAGCGCCTAAATGTTTTTAGGGTTTGATCATGATACGCGGACGGGAAAAACATGCAACTTTAAACTCTATAAAGTACAAGTACTTATGATTTTTTTCGAAAACTAATTATACATTTAATAGATACGTTTTAAATCTTCATTTAACAATAGCTGGGTATTTAAAGATAAATCAAGAAGTAGTCAGATATTATCTTAGCTTGGTAGACAGGGAAGTCAAAAACATATGATTATACTTACCTGTACTTGATAGTTTCAGTACCTATATGTAGGTACTTTGTGAGAAATTGTTAGTTCAACTTATTGAGGTATTTCTGTACCCGATCATCTCGTGTTACTAAATTAAGTAGATATCTATGAACATTCGTAAAATTTACTTGCTGATTCGATCGCATGAATAATATGCTCTATAAAAACGTGTTTGTTATTGCATCGGCCTTTGTCCAAACAAATAGCCATTACCGTGATGCTGGACAAAACGGTTCGCATCTGCTGCACTCCACATAAAAGTGCTCGCCGGTTATTCCGATGGCACGTTATTACTTCAATATTTCTAATAGCTCCGATCCAATCTCGTTGGATAGCAACAAAAATACAGCTAGGTATGTGTAAACCACGTCATTCGCTGTACAGTTTGGTGAAGCCATCAATTTTTGTAGGTTTACGAGAACTAAAATTGAGTTTATTTTCGACTTGGAGTAGGAAAACATCGCGAAATAACCGACACCAAATGTGTCAGTCAACGAATGTCTAAAGATCCTTGTTGGCCCAATACTGAGCTATATTTTGTACATTTAGGTGAGTACCTACTAACAAGTTTATAAAATTGGTTTATTGTTTTACCTACCAACGTGTCTATAATTGTTATTTATTTTTTATCCCATTAAAGTATTTTCCCAACTCAAGTGACAAGAAATAAGGAATTAAGTTGAATCGTTGGGACATAAATTAAATTCTGTTTTTCCTTTAACCCTATTAAAACCTATATTTTCCTCACTCTTGCATCAAAATGGTTCTTTTCTAATACTGTCCATGACCGCGGTCTCCGGTAAAAATACCTATAACATAAAGAAATAATTTTCATAAAGTATGATACACATCGCGAGTGATAAAGTATTCCTCTCCAATACATAATGTTTGTTTGCCTTCGAGAATAGAGGCTGTTTTAAAATTCACCGACGCGTGTGTATCGACCGAATCGACGCCACCCGTCACGCGCGCAATATGTGTCGTGTGGCTTAGCTCTGCCTTCCACTGCTTTGGGTCCTTCGATGATATTCTGCAGCAATTCATCATTGCGATTTTCGTCTAAATATCACAATGGTGTGACACGAAGGTCTTTACTTTTGTTAAAAAACACATAGGCTTTTTAAAACTGAAACGCTTGCTGAATCGGTCCACCGAATCTGAATGGTATTAGAATACGTCGATGAAAGTTGAACGGTTTAAGAATTCAGCCTCTTTCAAATTTTGTCAGATGATTTATTCTATAAAAAAATGTACCTAACAAGAGGATTTGGTAAAAATATACCAGATATTATAAAAATATATTTTCAATTCCTATGGAAGACGTTCCTTAAAAGACAAACTCTAGTCCTATGTTGCAAGAACGCAAAACATTGAATATGCGCGTTTGCGTTAGGGTCTATTACAGAATGGGACACGAAGAGTTTCCGAATTTTTCACGTTGTCAAAATGCGGAAAATAGTCGTAAATTGTACATATCTGCGTAAAAAAGAGAGCATTTCCGTAGCGTATTGGGGCTGAGCGTGTAGATATGGAAAGACCAGATAGACTCCCATTTATGATGAGTGATGCGATGGTTTTGTACAAATGTGTCATGTTTATGAGACAGGTACCTTACGTACTCGTAGTTCCTGAGAAATACTTATATATTGTTTGTAGATGTTGGAGTACCTGTCTGTTGAGTTATAAATTCTATTCATATTTTAGTGTAAGTTAACATCAACTTGAAAGAGAAAGGGGAGACCTTTGCCCAGCAGTGGGACAGAATAGGTTAAAAAACAACAACTCAACATCAAGCTAGTATAGCTACAAAGTTGTTTAATTCCCGAATGGTGTAAGTAGAACAGTTCAAAACTCTTATGAGTGAATGAAAGAAAAAAAAATATTGATTTCACTACCTCAACCTCAAGGATCACACTTTCGAAAAAAAAAATAGACAAGAACCTCTTGCCTGATTCTTATTCGGGCCTAGTTTTTTTTACAGAGATCCCAAAACAATTTAATTTTTTTTACATTGTTATTTTTATGTCTTGATTGAGGAACAGTACCGAAGGACAAAAAATACCTCATCCAAGGCACGGAACTACTCAATCAGTCAAAGGCATCAAGCGCAACAATTTTATTATGTTGTTCTACGTGTTCGCAATAATAAGCCTAATGTTCCCGCGAGGGCCATCTCAGCTCTCTCCAGCACAGAAGCGCTAAACGACCTGACTTGTGTTTATAGGTCACAAGGTGAAAGTTTGTCTTTAAGTCTGAATGTTTGTTACTCCTTCACACTCAAATGGCTGGACGGATTTCACTGAATTTGGAATTTACTAATAGGCTACTTTTAATCGTGGTGTTCCCACGAAAACAGGCAAAAAATTGTTTAGCTCCTAAATATATGACCTATGTTATATTTTGAGAATGTAATATTCTGACAATATTACGCCAGTATTAAAAATTAAATTTAAATTATTCACATAGTTATATTTTTTTGTACTATTGGATCGCGATCAATCACACACACACACGTACACACACTAAGTTATACGATGACCTAAATTTACAATTTTAATACCAAACGATGAGAAAACTTGTCTCAGATCTCGAAACATCATCAAAATTGATCAAGCTGTTTCAGTGGTCACCGGTGTTAAACCTATTACCGCGGTAAGTCAACTTACCAATTTTCTTTAAATATTTGTTTTGACACTGTAAGATGTTGTGTAAATTTAAAAAAGAAAAACCACAGAAATTCATTTCTCACATGTAGGTATGTAATCTTAAGTCTCGGTCCTCCGAACTCCGGAGAAAATATATTTGTGTGACGTTAGATATTGATTCCGCCGTAAGCCGAAGCGATATGTTACAAAATAACCTTTCCGATGTATCATCACAGCTAAATAAGAATAGCTGGTTTACTAAATTTGTCTACTTTATTTCTTGAAAACATAGACAAACATAATTATACTTTTCTTGTTTTAGTTTTATATATTATTTGTTAACAGAAAAGAGCTGTAAATATCATTTTATAAAATATTACTTATATTTTCGATCGTCTGGTAGCATTGATAGAGCAAGACTGGAGTTAAATTTTAGGATGAATTGTTTCGGATTCGAAAATTTGCAATGACGGCATAAATATTCCCTTTAAAATACGACGAGACGTTTTGTATTATAATACTTTAACCCATTATAACACGAGTTAAGTATACAAGATTAGTTATTGAAAATGGTACATTATAGTTTCCATAAACCGGTTTTTAACGACATATAATCGAATACAAGTAAATAACAATCACTCAATTGACACAGGTGTTCTCAGCTTGCTATCTCTTTCACCCTCCATTAGAAAAAGGGAATACAATAAAGTTGGAGTCGCACAAAGACCATACATCACCTTTCGTACGACTCTAGAAGACAACAGTCGTAAGTCAATTGGCAACTGATTCCCCTCACGTAGCTAATATTGTTTAGGCGTAATACTTTTACCTGCGAAGGAAATTATGCCGTGTCTCCATTGAATTAACGGCGATCCCTGTCCTTTTTATGGGTTATTTCTAGAGTATCTGCAACACAAGTTAATTAATATTAAGTTTGTTGTTTTTAAAAAAGAATTCACACGGTTTAAAATACACGACTATAAATACAATATCTTTAATGTGTGTTCATCTTTAATGAATAGACTCATTTACGTGAGATCTTTGAGCTCATCATGATAATTGAGATAACGAAAGCTGGTTAACTTAACGACTTGCTGAAAAACCGAAGCGGCGGCTTCCGAATGACTAGCTAAAGGTGAGCTGATGACGTAATGAGAGGGTACTACTTGATTTGGACCAGAACGCTTTAAGTGGAAAATGGAAGAGCAACCAAAAAGCTGATACAATTAACCGCTCCTTTGTTTAGTCATTCTAGACGCGACGGTCACCTCATGAATAATCACTGGGATTAACAAAAGTGGTTTCGTGATTTTTGATGTAACATAATCATGCTTTTAAAGATGTTAAAGTATTAAAATACCTAAAAATATCTGTGGGTTATCTAAGACACACAGAAAATGTTTTCGTAAAGTGGCATACGATTATAGATAGGTCCCATTCATCGACGATCATTTATAAGACGACTGAGTTACTATTTTTTATTATTATTTACGACTTATTTCAAAGTAAAATAATTGTCTTTGTTGCTTTCAATTAAATTGACTGTTGAATTGATTGTCTGAGCATTATTTAAACCACGGAAGTCAAATATTGCTTTAACTTAATTGTATAAATCAAGAATCTTGCATCGTGTAAATGGGACTGAATAGTTTAGATTGACTCTATCTAAATTATTCAGTCCCAATAGTACGAGTATTAGTTGCTTCAATATTAAGATGTTAGAGTCTTTACTCAATATTCGAAGCAACAATCCAATTACTTTCATGAAACCTGAAGCATCTGAATCCTAGAAGCTATAGCTTATTTGTGACAATCGAGCCCGGGGATATCATGTAAACACTGGGCATTATTTAATTGAATTGCACCGGGTTTGAACTGGCTACCTGCTCAGTTGGTATCAAAAGTGGCTGAACACTTAAATTTCATAAAGTTTTGTTGTGTGCTGTGTAAAAGTTACTCTTATGGGTTGAAATTCTAAGGCCTTAATAACATTCTTGTATCGTAGCGGCAAGTAACTGTAAATATGAACATCCACTATAATCGCTTTTATAGTCACGCAAACAGCATCATCTCATTCTCAACCAACTCTTTATACGAGTAGCTTATGTCTGAAGAATATAAGAACCAAGATTTGAAAAGTCACGCTCTGATTGATTCATTCCTTATTTCGGAGCAAAAGTAATTGAACAACCAAGGTGCTCATCTACTTCCGATCTTCTCCGAACCATTATTTGCTGACCTGGGGCCCCTTAATTAGTATTCTGCGCAACGCCTCGGCGTGCCTGTAAACAATACCGCAACTGACTTGTGAATCATTCAGAGGGAGCATCTACTTATTCATGTCTTGAATTTTTTATTGCTGCTCCGAGTACCTATAATAAATGCATTTTTTATTCGCGGGGAAGTTTGCTGGAATGCTGGTGAGCGGTTGATTTGTTTCTGGTTGATCTGAGTTCTGTAATTATGCTGTAATGAGTAAAGTCGTGTTAAAGAGTTATATATACAAATATAAAAGTCCTTAGAAATTTCACACAGCGTCATCTAATCCCAAGCTAAGCTACTTGAGTTTGAGTTATGGTAATCAGATGATTTACTAACTTACTGCATACATTTTTGGAAATACATACATGCTTGTTTTATACATACTCGTAAAAATACAAAGACTCGTTATTCGAAATATTATTTGCTTTGTTACCATATTTTTGTATTCCAAAATAAACAACGTAAAAATAAAAACATTGTTGTAACAAAAGCTTATTTCGCGATAAAAACTGTATAAAACAGAAAAATCATAGGTACACCTAAACTCACATCTATTTTCCGATATGTAAAAATGATTTTCCAAAAACGTAACTCGGCTTAACACAAAGAGGACAACAAACAATGGTAGTGAACACCAATAACGTGGAACAGGCTTTAAAAATAAACGCGAGTGCTGCCCTTATAAACGGGCTTGCTAGTTGCCATTTTAATAAACAAACGGACGACAAGCACGTTTTCAATTTTAGCGATATGGTTGCACAATAACCAATAACAACGCACAGAAGTGGAAGCTCTCCATACATCAGCGTGGAGACAGCCAATTAAAACTCTTGTGAGCCTCTGAAATGCTAACGTAACTTGTGATTACAGTTTTATTGGGACAGAGTTTCAATTATGTATCATTATTTAATTTTAATTAAGTATATAAATACCTAGCTCGTATTTTATAATATTTTTTTTTCTTTTTTTGTAAAACATAGGTTTGAACAATTCAAACACAGAGAGAGCTAAAAACATGAAACGAATTGAACAACTTACTGTAATCCGCAGATAAAGTTAGAGTTAAAACGCATTGCACATTTAGTAAGTACCTATATTAAAAACCATAATTTTACGACATCAGAACGCAGAAAACTTTACACAGCATAAAACTCGCTCATTAGTGCTGACCAATAATAAATGGAAAATTAAAATGCTGTTATATTAAAGTTCATGGTAAATTTCAACACTAATAAAATGACTGCGCTTTCAATGTAAGTAATAACATTATTCCGAGTACAGTTACTAACAAGGGTGTTAGTGGTTTTTTGCACCAGAAAGTTATGGCAACTAACTTTATAGAAAACCGGATCCACTCCTAAATCTATTCATTGATTACTAATGTATGCTTATTTTTATTGTCTGTTGACAACTAAGTTGAAATATTTTAGATGTTTAAATATTTAATATTTTTATGCTTTCAACTACAAACAAATTTTGAAAGAAGTAGCTAAAAACTAAATGTCCTTTATATTTTATTTTTCATTTGTTATTATGTTAGAATTATATCTGTTGAAATTAATTAAATACAGGGGGTAGTAAGTCTTATAGAAAATATCTAGATTCATTTACATCGTCCAGCACTGTGAGGTAAATAAAAGATTTATGACTGAAAATAGGTTCGACACATACAGGCTGCATCTGATGATAATAAAGCTATGTCACAGAATAAAGATGCTATGTACAGAGTGACCCTTTTTAATGTAAAAAAAACAAAATCTTAGTAATATAAATATACCTACCGATTGTTATTCAAACGTCATAACTTCTAATACCAGTATTACTTCTCTGAAGGTAAAGACCCGTTAACGTTTTTAAACATGAATGTGCTTTTGGCTACACCACTGCGGGGGGCGTTTTGAGCACTTAGGTTATAAAGGTGATAACGGCCAATTAGAGTGCAAAGCTGCATTGGTCCCCCGAGTCGTAAAGCCAACTTTGCCAATGAGAAAAAGCAATAAACTATTGTGTAAAAATACTTAAAATACTGCGGTTGTTCGCGGTTAAAGCAAAAACCTTGTAAACCGATTAAAAAAAAACCCTCATAAAATTTGTGGCTTTTTTAAAAATTATCAACAAATCAGTGTTGTTCACTGTACCTACCCCAAAAATGAGTGTACCCCATGTTCCAAATTCTCTTACGATCGGAACCACGTTGACTTTGCATCACCATAGTCATTGTCGTCAAGAGTAGCTACCCAGGTGTGTGCAATAGTAAATCACTAACGGCTATGATTTAAATCCACAACTTTCGGATCACAAAAAAAGCTAAAGTAACTTTGACCACGCTGACACTGCATTTCAGTATTATTAGGTTGATTTACAAATTAATATCTCAATAAACATTATCTACAGTTACAGTTGTTAAACATGAAATGCATGGAAACCGATTTAGAATACAACACCAGCATTAGGACTCTAGTTAAGTACCGAATGAAATACTGAAATTGAGTTTCAATATGTGATAATGGATGTGCTGAATGGTTAGTGTTTCCCAAGCATTGTTTGTTACAAATCAACAGTTACGCTGTAGTTTAATAAATACTTAAGGACTTCCAAAATATTATTTATATTGTTTTATATTGTTTTTAAATTTACGCACGATAGTCTTGGCTATTCAAATTAAGGAGATAATAAGCCTATCGAATATATAAATCTCCACTAGACCATCTTTTTGTTGATAAAGATAATAAAGATTTGTTCAGTTTAATTGTAGACAATTACTCTTAAATCGTCTTATCTTACCTTTAATTTTACATTTCAAGTCCTTATGCCTTAAAAAAGGTAATAAAAATCTTCGTCACGATCAAAATAATTAATAACGTACCTGTTAACCCTTTAAGTGCTATGCATTGGAATTTCTGTCCTTATTTTTGAATTCCTTCAAATTCCTTTTACCTTCATCCCCTAGTATGCACGTACGGATTCACTTGAGGAATCTTCAATTACTCTCTAAGTATTGCTATCACGTTTGTAATATTTAGCTGCTCTTTCCAGTGATCAAAGAACAGTCGGTTTGCACGGTTTCTAGATCGTGGTTTCCTATTTACGTCGGACGTTGTGAAATGATAATATTTTTTTCAAGTCTGAGTGTTTTAATGTCTAATAATTATAATCCTAATGGCTAATGTATTTACAAAAAGTATGGTATGTATTTTAACAGCCATCGGGTGTTTACAAAACAACCAAAAGTTTGAGTGATATAGTTCCCGTTTCTTTTGTAGTTAGAAAGTTTTGATGTGAGCTAATCGTTGCTTTATTTTGAAGAAATAATATTAGCCTTTCTAGATTATTGAAAACAGTAGGTTAAAATATGGCTTTATAGGAGACCAAAGCCAAAGTAAGTCGATACGAACGCAATATTTCAATTCGTTATTCATACATCTCAAGTTTGCCGTCTGAAAGCTAATGTGGCACGTTTCGGAAACAACTTGTTTCTTTGATAAAGGATGCCAAAGGTTTGTTTACGACTTGAACACTCAAAATACATTTTCTCTGTAATTAATAAATGTCCCTACATGAAATGCGATTGTAATTGTTTCTGTTTGTCGCACATTCACTCCTAAACCATTGAGCAGATTTTCATATTTCTAATTTAGACTAAATCTCGAGAAAAGAGATAAGACAAGCAACTATTTTCAAATAATATAAATATTTAAATTCATTTATAAAACAAATTCAAGCAAATATACATTTTCTAAAACTCCAAGCTGGTTAAATTACAAACAAGATACCTCGCTATCTCTTTCGCTTGAACAGTCAAAACAGTGCTTTACAAAATTAATTCAATTTTGACGCTCAGAATTCAATTTCCAAGTGAGTGGGCATCTCTGTAAATTATCGTGCCCTCAACGTCATCTCGAAGCAGACGCAGCGAGCGCTCAGCTGTCGGTGTCAAGTGACAAGCTGCCGTGGTTTATGAGGTTATGGGGTTAGGTTAGGGCGTGCCTCAGGGAGACACCTAACAACGCACAACTAAAAATCAGTGTGCGGTCTTCAACATAGCATTTCGTTGTGAGTAAAGTTTTGAAAAGTTTTCAATGACCAAACTAGCTCTGCTTATGCCTGGTTTTAATGCAACCAGCATAGTAGTAGCACAGACAACAGAGAAAAAGTATGTGGTCGGATGTCTTTTATTCTTTTTCGTCTATGGCAGTAGCATCGATATTTAATCATTCTACGGTGATACACCTACGGTCATTCAGAAATTTAATTTTGTAAGCGACATTACATAACAGACGGTGAAAACATAGAACCTCCTTATTTGAAGTAATTAAAGCTGTTTTGTATGAATTGTAGGTACTCGTGTTGGTGACTTCAAAGAATCTGAAATATTTTGTTATTACATGAATACTTATAGTCTATTCAAGGACATCATTTAAAACCAACGTAATTTGGGTCAATAAAAGAAAAACGGTCGCAATACGATTGAGATATTTGAGAACGGAAAAATTAATATTATAATATTTGATACAAAAGAGTCGACTTCCTAAATTTCTTATTTGAAGTCAGTTAAAAATATACTCCCTATGTAAGGGGAAAAGCGTGCAATGTCAGCCTAGTGATGATACTACGAGTAGTTGATTTACACTGCGCATGGGAAATATCTCCTTAACTTATCTCACAGGGTTGAATTGTTTTAGAATGCGAGCTGAAATTGCACTTTGAATATTTATTACGGAATCTTTTGTTTTGTTCGTAGTTTTGTTTTTCTTTATTCTAAATTCTGATAATAGTATGAAACATTTGTAATTTATTGGGCTGGTTTGAATAATAATTATGTTTTTTGTCCTATCGAAAGCGTAGCTCTACGCTGTAGTGCGTAGCTCTACAAAGGTTTTTTGTTTCTACGATCTGAAAAAATTGTTTTCGCATCTTGTGAGTACAATTCTGATCATATTTAATTAAATTTTCATTTCATAAACATGTTTCTGACTTTTATGTTTCTTTGTTCCCTTTGTTCTACGTTTAAATAATATTATCGAGACAATAACACGCTCAGTAAATATCTCAGATAGCTCACAAGTAGTAGACAAATATTTGCAATAGCTATCGAACTTCCACTAATGCCCCAAGTTACCTTTATCCCAAAGATAAACTTAACATTAAACGACTAGTGAGTTAGTAAGCGTACTCGCAGTTCGTTTATTAATTGAGAATGAAAGCTCTGTTGCCACCGGGCCTTAGGTACTATTACTACCATTTACATGGTGCTATTTTCTTGTCTGTTGCATTCAATTACTTTGAAGCAGTATGTGACATCCATGGTTTAAACAATTTAATTGTATGCAACAGGCAATAAAATGGCATCAAGTGAAGTACTTTACTCTCATTTTGTAGTCAAGATTCAAAATAAATTGTCAAGATTCAATCTTTCTTATTTAGAGTCGGTGCCATTTCAAAATAACAACCCAGAATTTTGATGACTGGCAGCTTTCACCCGTTGTTTGGAGCAAATTGAGCCTCTAAATTATGTCGAATTAAACTTGATAAAATTAAATGAATCCAGCAACTGGGACCACGATCAGACACAGTTGCATTATAAAAACACTGACAGGCAAAAGCAAAGCTTCGCTCGTTCGGTCAACCAATGATTTTATACTTGAACCAATTTGTATGATATTGCATACTTCTATCAGGCAAAACAGCAATTTGTAATCGAGTTCTAAGCAGCGATATCACGAACACAACATCTATTCAAAGCTTTTACATTAATACGAGTAGTTTAATAAAAGCTATTTATCTGTCTAGACATCGCTAACAATTGGTGAACATGAATATAGAATGGACGAAGTAAAATTAAAATTGTGTTTGAATTTTTAATGAGAATATTAAAGTTCTTGTTTAACTTTCTACTCGTATACTATACTTTAATTTTTGTTAAATAATCTAACTAGGGATCGACTAAAACTAAGTTTCGTGACAATTTACGGCATCAGCGTATGTTGGTGAACTGTTGCAAATTCAGTATCTACCAACATAAGCTGATCCCGATATATTTAAGATTTACTATAGATTAAAACAGTCTAACTTATAGACCGATTTGTATGAAACTTCGAATAGATGTAGATTTCCATCAATATGCCTAGGCCATTTAATATCGTATTGCAAGAACGAAAGATAGCCGAAGCGGTGGGCGGGAGCTAGTATATTAAATGCAAGGCCCCGCACAGATCTCAAAGTATTCTGTTTATTTAAAATCGCAGGCAACAGAGTGCTATAAATCACGTCGGTATCGCAATGATGGATTATCCGTGCAACTGTGCAATCACGGCCTTATTTACTGACGATTCTCACTCTGTCGCGTTTCTGTTCTGAAAAGTCCGTGCCATCAGGAATTTACAATGTAATTTGGCTGTCATGAGCCCCTATGAAAATCCTTGCTTGAGCTGTATTCACACAACTGCGAATTTCGCTGCAGAGATTATAATTATCCTTCTTGTTTAACTATTCTTCTTTCATTATAAAACATATTTATACATAATTACTTAAGTACTATTTAAAAAAATCACAAAAATAAGAAAATCCTAAAATTTGCACCGGTATTTCGTTAAGATATTTCTTTTGAATTCTTCTTCTATGTATTAAGAAGAAATAAACTAAAGTAATTCCTACAAAGATGAAACTATAATATTAGAAGTTCAAACTTTGATATAATTAAACAAATTATAATATTTTATAAAATTAAATTTTTTCATTTAATTGCCATGATCAAAGAGTCCTTCCGAGTTGGACTCTTCGTATACGAAAACTTGTCAAATTTCTCGAATTTTGTGTTTTCTATTTACTTACACATCAGAACATACATACTATTAAAATAGATGCACTTTGCCATTGTTTCCGTTCAGTTCAAATCTACGAGCTGAGATTTTGTATAATTGCTTCTGTGAAATGTTTCGTCTATTCTATTTTCAGAAATAGATTAGCGAATACACAAACTTGTAAAAGTATACAAAAGCTCTGATTTCAAGAATTTCAATTGTTAGAATAAAGTTAGCTATGTATACATAGGTATTCGTATTTTAACGTAAACAATAATTGAAATAACTAACAAAACTTAACTGGTGGGTCTAATTCTTTAAAGTGAGTTTGGTTGGATAAAGTTATTGTTGACATATAAAATCTACGTCAGTATTTATAAAACAATAAAAATATAATTTCCACTAACTTTTGAATTTATTAGACCAGATGACTACTTATTGGAAGTTTTTGCATATGAGTGGAAAAGCTACTAGATACCTACCAACATTATGACACTGTATGCATTCACGTTTTCATACAATAGTTAAACCTTTGCACAAAATGCATGACGATTGGATTACCGAAACTCATTGTAGCCGACATAACTTCATGAAATATTAGTGTTGGTTTATTCTATATGGCTCCTTATTAATGTAATTATTTGTAAATAAAACAAATATTTTTGGACAAAAATATACTGGATAGCTGTGGCTCTATGTGCTGTGCTACAAGACCACATGAAATTGCTGAAATATAAATTAAACAAGATAAATTTTTCGAATTTTTTGAAGTTTTACACTATTTCTGGAGATTAATAAATAAATAAGAGTTCATAATCTATAAAAATATCCGTTATTAAGTACATCTTAATCTGATATCTGAGCGATTGCAACCTGCTGGCTACCTATCATTATACTCGTACTACCCAATAATTGTTAGCCAGCAGATTGCAATCGGCAGAGGGACAAATCTTTGATAAATAACTATACTATATATTATTTAGATATGATGTATTCGTATGAATGTCCATATCTAAATACATATTTAATTTGTAGATTATAAATTTGTATCCAGCATCGAAGTAAAGTAGGTATATTTGCAATGCCCTGGCACTGATCGCTCCTGTAAAAAGGCGAATAAAGCATCCCAGAACGGTGTCAAGAGGAGCACGCCAATGGGACGGCTGTATGCAATAATTCAGTGTAAATTGCTCGTCGTCCGCCGTACATTACCGCGCGACATTCAATGCGCTGTTCACTCTTGCATTGTGCCGCCCTGATGGGATGATGGATTGCACTCAAACAGTTTAATGTATGATTATAAAATTTAATTTTGCAGAGCTTTTTGCCTCCGAGTTAAACGCAATTAATTTTTCTTTTAAAACCCAAATTATATTTCCGTGTACCGTAACGGCTAATGAGGTTTTGGATTTCAAAAGGCAGACGTACATTTAATGGCGAGATTGAATGTGAAAATAACAGCGCTACGGTTAGTAGGTTTCAAATCCTAGTGTAGGCGTACCTCGCGTAGTTACTTCCTACGCGCAATGCAAGGGTCGTAAGTTCGTTAGTCTTCAAGAAAATTGCATGCAGAAAGAAAGTTATGAATACACATGAAAAACTTAACTCCTTTGGCAGTCTGGCAAAAAGCGCACAGCAGTACACTGCACCATTGAACTGAGGATGCCAAGTACAAGTTTTTGCAGTCTGCGACCCAGCTCGGCGCATTCAGAGGCACCGTAGAACCGACACATAAAGGACTATAATAAATTCAATTGAACGAGTGTCAGAGACATAACTCCGCTCCCGGCCCCGCCCGCAACAGATTCCTTCTACTACAGAATTCTAATAGTTCTTACGAGTAGAAGTTTCTCTGCGAATGCAGTCCAATCTACCGATCTGTAATGAACATCCAAGGTGTATTGAGACGTATTTCAGAGCGTGAAATCTGAATATTCCATGTAGGAAAACTAAGCGATCAGAATCGACAGACAACCGTATTCGAGCTAAGTAACTGTATTTTTGTCCAAGCTAGATTGAACCCAAAGGCATGTTAAAACAATTCATTTTGCTGCAAGCGTTGGTTTTGAGTTTTACAAGTTAGCTTCTGAAGCCGTGGAGGGGAACTTTAGAACGAAGCGAGTCGTTTGTATAAAAGTTTGCTTTCTTATTATTTTCCCATTTTCTCGACTCGGCCGGATCTGAATTGGACGTCCTGACAGGTTATCTGTACTGATAATCGCATTGTATAGTCGCAGAACGAAAAGGTTGACCAGTTTTAAAATCAATTCGTTTGACGCGTTGCAAGCACATGTCACCTTTTCAAACTGTGTTCCTACTAGACAAGAGTGTTGTGTCAAATGGTTATTAAACCTAGCAAGCAATAACAGATCATGGTGATCAACCTTTTTATTCTGCGACTATACCTATGAATATATATTTATTATTTAAATTGATACGACGCTTTATTTTATTCAGAACTTCAAAATTCCATCTCAATGACAAATCATAAAGTTAGAGACAAATAGTAAAAATATATTGGATCCGAACTTTATTAATATTTTGTTAAAATTCATGAATGAACAGGATCATTGATCCACGTATGAAAAAGTATTGTATTCACGACTTTGTCATAGCAATAGTTTGTATTTTTATTTGAACAAGAATAATCGTGTTCAAAAATGTTATATCAACTTTACACTTGATGTGTACAAAAATCAATGAAAGAATGTTTTATGTAATGTGTTCGAAAGTTTAAAGATAGGTACTAATAGGTAGTTATAGTAATCATCAAATGAAAATTATCTAAAAAACAAAAAAACCTGATCCGTTGTAGGTAAATCTAAAAAACGTCATTAAAAACTAGTCACCTTCCTAATTACTAGAGTGCTATCCAAGATTGGATTTTGTACGTGACTTTTTACTGATGCTAAAAGACATCTACTCCCAATGGTATCCAAACCATCTATTAGTGGAAGCTGGAATCGCACTTTTAATATTCCCTATAGAAAAAACTTTCTAAAAGATACTGAGAATTATGTATTAAGTTTCTAAACTCCAAAGTACAAAACTAATAGTGTCTAGTTACATTGTGTAAAGTTGAAAACTAAGCTCTCGGCATAAGCTACAACTTACTCGGAGATTTTAAAAGTTTCGTCATAAAGGATCCAGTAACGTTTTATGAATATGGAAATTTTATCCGGGAAAATTGGATGGACAATAGATTCAGAGCCTGGCCACGTGAAAGATCAATTTATTCATGCTGTGTAGTTTTTTCCTATGCTAAAGCGCAACATCTATGTTTTTTAGACAACTCAATGTGCTATTATAATAATACTATTATGTAAACTTACGGTTTATGGTGCTGGGCAAGCTTCATCATCTCAGTCTTAGAACGTCCACTGCTGGGACATAAACCTCCCATCAGCTTCATAGCTAGGCAAGCTTAATTCATCTTAGACCTCCCAGGCACAAATAGTTTGAAGCTGTTAAATATTATTATAATAAGATGATGTACATTTTATAACCTTTGGTGAAGATTTTGTTTGGGAAATCATAGATTTTTCATCTTCTTTTCCTTCATACTCCGTATGGCTATACACTTCTTCCATTTTGCCTCTGGTTAACCTTTTAATGCCCAAAAGCTATTTGTTTAAATAGCCATACATTTTAATGCTCGTGTCAAAGTGTATATAAACTTTTCGACATGAAAAATCCATTGATGCTCGGTCGGATTCGATCCTACGACCTTAATCCATTTGAAAGTGTAACAAAACCTTGCGAAACTAGGAAATTTACCGTAAATTAAATAAATGTCCCCGTGAACTTTAAAAGTCCGTATACATTCGACATCTCGATCACACGTGTGATTTGTTAGGGAGCTAAGCTCTTAGCCGGAGCCGGGACAAAGAGCTTGTTAAGTTTGCAGCTCGCCTTCCTAGCGCAAATAGGTAACTTGTAACGAATTAGCCAAAGGCAACTTTGGACTTGGTCAAAAATTAACTAAGTGAGTACATACAAATCTAATAAATAGTAATGCGAAAGTTTGTGAGGATGATTGGATCAATGATCAAGACTACATTTTTAGTGATCCTTGAGGTCTTTCTTTCTTTCTTTTAAACTCCTTAAATTTTATTAAGTAGTGTTGCAATTCTTGAAACAAACCTCCTCACAGCTGAATTGTAATTTTGTTCTCATAGAGATAAATTGACTTAACTTTACAAAATAATTATCTGTATTTTGGTGGCCCCGGAGATTCACTAGACCTCTTGGCAGACCTGCCAGATGGAGGGACGACATAGTTGCCGTTCCTAGATCCAAAAGGGCCAGAACAGAGCGGTTTGGCGGTTAGGGAAGGAGGTTTATGCCCAGCAGTGGGTCACTAAAAGCTGACAATGATGATGATGATGATCTATACTTTATGTTCGATAATGTTCTTCACGCTATTTTTTGAATATCCAAGTTCAAAGTGTTGGTAGCCGCACAGCCCAGTCAAGGCACCAAACGTGCCTCGACTGCCACGCCAATCTAATTTCCTAAAGCATTGTCTGCTATCATTGGACGAAACTGTGAAATACAATTCTTGGGTCGCATCACGATTTGAAAAGTTTATCCCTCAGCGGACTTTAGGAAAGTACTTTGAATCACATTGACAAAGGAGTGAAGACAGGAATACATCTACATACTTACTTATATTATTATTTAATGTTAATTTATTTGTGATTGAAGTAAATTAATATTTTTATATTCTATCTAAAATTAATTAATGGGAAGTAATACCTCAGGGTCTTTATTCATAAAAACTTGATTTTAAGAATGTTTTTTGTAACACTCATTTTGGCAACGAAAAGAGATAGCAACAGATTTAATATTCATTTTACCTAATATACCTACGTCTACCTCTATGACTAAACAAGAAGTTGGAATTATTTTATTTTGATGATTTTTGTTATGATCGTTCGACATTTTATGTCCTAAATTTGTATAAAGACTTTCATTAATATCAAATAATGGAAAATCCGTGTCGGAAAAGTACATAGTTAGTAGGTAAGTACCTCGACTTTCGATTCTAATTCGTGGGTGATTGTTTCGAAAAATGTATGCGCTTTAGCATGGGGTCTAAATGGTATGGAATTATGTTTCTATTGATATAATTACAAATCTTTTCATAAAATACTGAATATTATTTCAAATAATTGTTATAAGAGTAAGTACTTGTTAGCAAACCGTTACTAACCAGACTTTTAAATTTTCAAGGGTTACGCAAACACCTAAAAGTTTCGCAAAAATTAAATACAAATAAACCAATCCGTCGCCATTCACCACGAAATTGAGACGGGACTAAAACGACGGTTACGAAACTTTTCACTCCAAATATTTGTACAAGTTTGATTCCGGAAAACCTTTTTTCTCTAAGAATCGCGTAAATTCATAAAGAATGAAACATTTGCAAGTGAAATGAAAGCTGGGAGGGAAAATAAAGGAGCTCGGCCGGAAGAAGGATTCCTATTGTTACAACTAGGGACGGGATATCTGATAATAATTTTGGTGATGTTTGTTTTAACTTTTAAGCAAATATACACTTTTGCTAAACGTATGTACTATGCTTGTATGACATAGTGTTGCGAAGTCAATTCAATTCTAGAAGTTTACTTTTACCTTGTGTTTTAGTAAAACTTATTAATTCAAAGATTAATCCTTCCTAATCATCATTATACTTCACACCGTAAGACACTACATGCCTCTAAGTTGTATTTGTATGACTATTTTTAGATATGTATTAGCTAAATCCCGGCAAATCTCTTGCATAATCCAGTCTCTAGTTACTACTCTCAATGAGGTCCATTTATGCATACGAAAACTTATTACAATTTCGAGCGGAAAAGTGAGAAAATACCATTTTTATCTTCGAGATGCCTTTAGGATGTTTGAGTTTCGATAAAAAGATTTTATTTTTATAATCTGCTTATACGAGTATGAATGCGGTCCATTTCCGAATGAGTTGGGTTTTTATAGAGTTCGGTATACTGTCTTCATAGTCTGCTTTTTGTGGTTTCGATTCCTTGTTTATGAAACGTCTTTTATAAATTGTCTGTAAAATACAATTTTTTTTCACATCAAGTAAGACTGACAAGAAAAAAAAATATTTTAGAGCTCACTTTTATGGTTAACTCTAAATAAACAAGTAGTTTAGCCAGCAAGTTTGATAGAAAATTAGTAGGTACTACATTTATTTTTATCCGAGGCAAATGTTGTATGGATTCCGTCACATATGAATATGCATTGCAGGTTGCCCATTAGTGAACCATATAAGTCGTTTTATGTAAATCTCTACACAAAGCTTACTGTATCATTGCAATGCATCGTTTTCAGTGCTCGCTTTTATTTCCAGTATAAATGTAACTTAATATTTAAATGGAAATGATGTTCTTCTTTCTTTACACAAACTAGCACAAACCCGTGACTTTGTTCGTGTGATTTTTTCTTAGTAACCAGAAGGGGGCTGGAGAATCTGTAAATTTCCAAGCATCTTTATTAAAAAAAAAACATACGAAAGTTTAAGGCAAATCGAACCACCCAAGGTTTAATGCAACTTGTTTGTAAGTTACTTGTAATGCAAGTTTAAAATAAGAATTTATTAGAAAGATCTATCATTTTTATATTGTTTTCCTATTGTTTTAACTGTTTACTCAAAATAAACTTGGGATGGACAACCGTCTTCAAACGGCCACCGTATTTACAAAATCAAAACTGTAACTGGCTTTACCTATCTACCTCACACAAAGAAGATTAAAAATTCCTTTCGAGTCACAAGCAACTTTTCGCAATCCTTCCATTATTACGGTCTGTATTGTACACACTCGGGCGAGGTCGTGAGTTCGTTAGCTACATGAAAAGCAGCATTAGTGGCTGAAGAATACTTTTACTATGTAATCAGGCATAATCAGACCGCCTGCCATTTTTGAGGTTGCAATTTACTTTAATAATTAGTTTGGAGGAGCTTTATCATCAGCGTATATAAATTAGCTCCTAGTACTAGTGGACTTTCTTTATGATTGTTTTAAGGTTTTCAGTTTAGTGTGCTTTAACATGAGCTTTATTTATTATAAGCAAAGATTGCCTCCTGACGTTGTATTATTCATAGTAAAGATGCAAAAGGCCTAAGTCAGTCAGTAAGTCATATAATTAGCTCCTTGTACTAGTGGGCTTTCTTTCTGATTGTTAAACGGTTTTCATTTTAGTATAGGCAGATAATACAGATATAATAAATATAATATAGGTCTTATTTTACATTTACTTTTACATTTTGATTGTATTTTGTTCTTCACGGCTCTGTTAATTGCGGTACCGGTGTTAGGTTTAGATTTCAACGACATTCAT
Source organism: Xanthorhoe spadicearia (assembly GCA_947086425.1). Lineage (NCBI taxonomy): Eukaryota > Metazoa > Arthropoda > Insecta > Lepidoptera > Geometridae > Xanthorhoe > Xanthorhoe spadicearia. Next base: position 8,523,398 of record OX352199.1, read on the forward strand.
GTCATTTACTGTGTCTCGCAAAAAAAAAACAAATAATAGATACTAATTATCAACAATACTCAAGTCGGATCCTAGCATAAGATAAGGTAGGTATAAGGAAAAAAAAACTGCTGGCTTTTAATTTTAATTTCGCTATGAAATCTTGCGTACGCTTTCTATATGAACGAGTCTGTGGTCCAGAGCGGTCGGATAATCCGAGAGGGCCGCGGAACATTATCTCGCACTAGCGGCTGGCGCAGGCTGCGGTCAGCGAAGGGACGGAGAATGTCGGCGATGCTTTATAGCAACTACCTCAATACCTATGGATTCCCCGATATTGTTCTTTTAAGGGATAGTAAAAGTTGGTTAAAAATTAAAATAGAGCTCTATTTTAGATCCGAATGAGAAAAATGTTTATAACAGAATGTGGGTTATATACATTTTTATCAATGATTTTTACACGAGCATTAGACTATAAAGAAAAGTTTGTGAGATCTACGTAGTGTCTTTCTATGGACGACGATTGGCCTGCGAACTGTCAAGTTATAGACTCCTTATATCTACATAATGTACCTACCAAATATTAATTAAGAATTTAATGCACACTTTGCAAACATAGTGCCTAATACATATTCGCTATAATATTATGGAACTAATACGTATACTTTAGGTATGTTACTTTGAACTTTGAGTAAACCCTAAAGGATCATAAAGCACCTAAAGATTTGAGAATGTCTACTGCACCTTGTGGCCGCAGCCTTACACATGTTTCATTACGGAATTGCAGTTAATGTAGGCCGTACTCAATATACGCGAATCTAAGCGCTGATATAAAGTGGTGTTCACGCTGGCAGGTTAATTACCCACATACTCTGCCCGATCAATTAACTGAGACGACGCGGCGACGCTTTGACGATTAATTATTAATTCAATGTCATTCCCGTAGAGACGCCGCAATTAGGTAAACATATTGAGGGTAGTTCACACTGAATAAACAGCAGTGTTGAGACAGATATTGAACCTTACTAAATATTACAACATATACCTTCTTACACCTTATGCTCTGTGATAGGTACTTGCAATAAGATTCTCTTAAGAGTTTTAACGAAATGACGGTTTTCTTAGGTAGAGTATTATTCTTCAGATCTTTACAATTTTAGCGCAGTTGAGATGTTTGAGAACAAAGGTTATAAATATACTTGATTCACACAATTTCAGTACTTTATCACAGCTTGTGTATAGAATCTATCCATTATAGGCACTGTGACAAGTTTTCGTACATCAATCTGTCAAATAATTACAAGCTAGTGCACGTAGATTTTTTGTCAAATGCCCTAGGATAGTTTAGTGGAGTTTAAACTTTATAATAAATAAAATAAAATAAAAATAAAATAAAATAAAATAAAATAAAATAAAAAGCCTTTTTATTCTGAACTTAGTAGGTAGGTAATGACAAAAAGTTATAATAGGAATAAAAGTTAAATGATAAGAAAAGTTAAGGTTAAAGTTAAAGTTAATTTCTAAAGGGTTATAAAAAGTCCCGAAGCTCAGTGTGCCTTTTGGCATAGGCCTCCTCTAACATTTTCCATTGGGATCTATCCTGCGCTACCCTTCGCCAGTGGGGGCCCGCCGTAAGTTTGAGGTCGTCTTCCCATCTTGTTTGCTGGCGTCCTCTGTTTCTCTTTCCATCTCTAGGATACCAGTCAGTGACAGCTTTGCACCATTTCTCTTGTGGATCGCGTATCATGTGACCTGTCCATCTCCACTTTTGTTGGTCTATCCTGGTTAATATATCAGCAACTTTGGTCTTGTTTCTTATTGTACTCCATCTCACTCTGTCTTGTTTCCTTATTCCTGTCATGCTTCGCTCCATGGCTCTCTGGCAGCGTTCCAGCTTTTCTCTGTGGAGTTTGGTGAGTTTAAACTTTATACTAACAGCTAAATAATTATCTGTGTGTACTTGACTTTACCTCACTAAATTCGCGGTCGCATGATAATTCTGTCATTAATAATTTACATGTATTTACGAGAGTTAAGTACTAGAAATTTCTATCGCAATCTAAATCCAATACATAACATATAAATTTTAAGTATGATGCTTTTATATAATATGCCAATTATGTTTCTAAGTCGAATAGAAGGTATATCAGGTATATCATTAAGTCTTATTCATTTTATGAAAAACGCAAGTTTTATAGTACGTAGCTTAACCAGACTCAAGCATTTAACCCCTTTTTTCCCGAGTTCACAGCATCGACTCAAACGGGATCGAGAACGCGACTCAAGCGGGAAATTCACGGATTTAATATTCCCGGCAGTGGTGTACAGATCGGCTCAATACAGAAGTTACGTAAGTTACGTAAGTATTTACGTTACCTTTTTGATAAGATTTCAGCCATAAATATGTATTACATAAAATTATGAAAGTTAAGGCAATGTTACAGTCGATACATTCGATAAACCTATTAATTTTTTAAATAAATCGAGTCTACCAAAAGACTGTTCTTCAAATGAGGAACTCTAAATTAGTCTTAATATTATGATCACCAGAGTTAAAAACTATCTCATTAGTACAAATATACGTACATTGAATATAACATGAATTGTAATAAAAATACTTTAATTCTTACACATTTTGAAATATTAGAAACAAATGCGACTTGTATGTTGTGTCGTTGTTTAACACCGAACTGGTATCAAGAAACGCCACAAATCTCAGGCTTGTGGCATGCTAACTAGTAGAGATGTGAAGTGTGGCTCGAGGGATGCGTCGCTTTGTCATGTAATAACACATTTATTACTTTTATAATATAATGCAAACGGATATTTATCACGAATTACCTTTAGATAAAAATTCTCGCGACTATGGCTCGTGTAATCAAACTTCTTGCTAAATAAATGATAAATGATAAATACGCTACAAATACAAGTTTGCATGTTTTAGAATGAGTTCTTATCGCGAAAGTTAAAAAAGACATTTATTACTGTTTACACAATGACTCTCAAAGACGTATTCCTATTCTAAAAGAATTTCGATATCAAAATGCTTAATTGTGACCGCGTAGAACTTCGCTTTACTTCGACGATCTATCTAGAACGTCTCAAGCACCACGTACTTTCCTTCTTACAGCTTTTTTACAGAAAAAGACGGTAAAGATTCTTATATTTGCCGTGTCCCATCACTACTTCTAGTGCATTTGCATAGATCATAGTAAAGTTATTGCTCATGCTAGGTGTGTTGTTTGTGCATACTGGCGGCTTGAGAAATTATTACCGCTGTATTTCAAGGAGACTGCTGAATTAGACGTCAGACGTATCATTCTAGTTCATTATCATGACACTGTACAATCCCGTGTTTTAGAAGAGGTGCACCTAAGGCATAGTACCCATCTTGCCGTGTAGCATGTATCTGATACTTACTGTATAAAGGGTACCGCGTACCGGTTCATCTTACGTAATCACTTGATACAGTATCAGGAAAATTATATGTTACACGGATATTTGAGTAGAGTAATTGTGCTTAATTTTTTTTCATCTTACGTACTCACTTGATACAGTATCAGGAAAATTACATGTTACACTTATATTTGAGTAGAGTAATTGTGCTTAATTTTTTTTATTGAGTTCAAATTACTCTTGAACAGAAATAAATACTTTCCGAAACAACTGAACCGATTTCAAAAACTATTTTACCGTCTGTCGGGATGGTTATAGGCAATTTTTATTCTGGTAGTTTCATTAGACACTTTCAAAGCCAGGACGTTTTTCTAGTTCTTATACATAAACGCAAAAGTTGTGAAGAAGCATAGTTTACATATACTATAAGGAAAACATAGTAACACCAGTTAGCTTAGAAGCATAGTTTACATATACTGTAAGGAAAACATAGTAACACCAGTTAGCTTACTAGCGGCTATGTGCTTGCTTGTCATGTTATACTAACTTTTTCAATTGGCGTGTACCAAATATGTCTGATTACCCATTTAACATCAACAAAGGAGCTAAACGCTTAAATTTGTACCGAATTGACTTTAAAAGAAGGAGGTTCTTCGTTTGGCTGTTTGTATGGTCTTCTTTTTTAACACGCCACTATTACAATGTATACAGACAAAAGGCGTTACTTGGGATCAACGAAAACGAAGTTCTGTGACTATTTCGGGTTCCATTAATGTTGTTGAACTGTTACCGATTCAGTATCCCCCAATATTAACTGACTCTGAAAATTTGTCACGAAATTTCATTCAAGATTCGTTGATCCAAAGTATCTAAATGTCAAAAGACTAGCGAAATCGCACATTGCTGAGTCACCTGAGTAGGTCACGTCTCATATAAAATGTTGGCAAATGATGTTCACGTGCCGGGGTCACGTGACTTAGCGTTCAACGTTGTCGCCTTTCGTTTGCCACTTGGCTAAATTCAATGCTACTTAGAAAGCTGGTACACGTTGAAAATGTTATTAAAATCGAAGGAGTATAGTCATGTTTTCGATTCAAAAACACTATTCTATTACAATCTTTCACGACCTTAATATAAATACGTCCCTAAACAGAATATTCGCACGGAATATCGATCGTCAAAGCACGAATAACTAAACCAAAATATCACAGTCATCAGTATCACACAATACACACAAACAGTATAACAGTGTTTCCGGAAACTAGAAATTGTCAAAAGGCTCAGTCCAGATCCTTTGTAGTACCAAGTAGGGTCAGCGGCTACTCTACATAAATGGATAACACTCATACAAGGGCCGAAATCCTCACCACAAAGAACCACGCATAAAACAAAACCTCAATAATGAAAGATCAAAGGCTAGCTCGTGTGCACTTGTCCCAAGGTTTTGAGGTGTGCCGTTTCAGAAGCGAAGCGATTAGCGGAAGACAAGCGTGACTAGAAAATAGCGAATCGGTATGTGTCCCAAAGAACATTCTCAAGCGGGAGTCCAAATGTTGTTTGGAGAGATACCATTAATATTGAAATATTTTTTTGAAATTGTTTGAAAAACACAATCATCAAAGAAGATACATAAAAAAGATATCCCTACGCACTAACTTTTGGCGAGGCGAATTCCAAAAAATAATAGAAAAAACAAGCACGCCAATACTTTCGCCAAAGAATAGGTTCGAACTGTGTTGATATAAATTATAAAAATCGCTGACCGCTTAGCTCATGTCCCACATGCGCCTAAAGGCCTTATTGCAAAGCGTAATTAGTCCGACAAAAAGGGCATGATTGTGTAATCTAACGTCCCCTCAAGCCCATGGGCCCTATTGACCTTTGTCCCGTAATGAAGGCTGGCATCCGGGCCCGGGGCGGCCTGCCACCGTTTATGACCTGTTTTTCTAGTAACGTACACACTGTTAGGTACGCATGTTCTTCGGTCATATGTTGTAGAATTTGTTTTATCATTTTATCATGCTGAGAATTTTGTGAATGGTTTGAAATAATGCGATTTATAACCCCGATTTATTACGTTAATTTAATTTGGGTTTTATTCTTTTATTTTATCGTATTTCTGGATAAAAATATTCGAGTTAAAAACCTCTTACTATGACCTTCAGTGTCAAGCAAAACACATTCTAAACAGATTATGTCACGGCCTACAGAGCACAAGGACTAGAAACGTCAAACTGACATACTGTGGCCACTCGTAATTACGACTACACAAAGGGATTTTAATTCAAGACAAGCTGTGCGATGATTGTTTGCGCAAATAAACACAATATACAATGGTACATGTGAATTTGGAGTGCTGACAGTTCTCCCGTCTAGTTTTAATATCTACTTTTGGTCCCGAATTTCAATTGCCAAAATTAATCCAACATCATTATAATGCCAGTCTGCTTCTCATGTCAGCAAACTTTTTGCCTGGATTAGCTTGAAGCATGTACTTCAAATTTTGTAGTGAAAAATCGTGTAATTGGATCTGGCAAAGTACGGAACTTCAGCAAGTGACCTTTCCGGCCCTAGTTTGTATTGTCGAACATGGTTTGCTCAGAAAGTTATCTGCAGACTGAGACGAAACACTCAAGCTCTTTACATCATCCAAGCAATTCAAATATCGAATCGTAATTAGCTATTATATGCTCCACGATCTCGGATCGCGATCCAAGAAGGATGGTCTGTGGAACCGATTATTAAAAGAAAAAATCAAGGAGGAAAGCAAGGAGTTGAATTCTTATTTACATAAATGAGCACAATACTCGATTATATTGACAAAATAGTCATCTGCTCTACAAGTTTTCCGAAGTTAAAGTTAAATTAACCTTTCAAATAGGTTACTCAATGACAAACACGATATAATTCAGCCATTTCGAAAATCAAGCAATATTTGGCAACAAGTTTACTAAGCACAAAGTTTGTTTAATTAAATCTTTGCGACGATTTCAAAACATCTGGTCCAAGATTTCTTTGGGGACAGACTTGGAATTTAACTTCGTGGCTTTATTTGGGGACCTTCGCGGTTATGACTTTAATTTTACTTTAAGTTTGTAAAGAAATAAATTGCCTACTTACCTGACCGCCCGTGCAAACTTGGGAAAGAAAATTAAATTTTAAATTGTACCTAATTAAGTATTGAGCCTTATTTTTTTAAGTTCGTAGAAATCCTTGTATTGAAGTTACGCTGTCGACTGTGAAACGTTTTCTGAGAAATAAAACCTAAGTAATGACTCTGAAAACAGTACCAATTTATAAATTGAAAATCTGTTTCTTTTGTTATAAGTTTTTGTATTTAACTTTAACTAATAATCCAGATATTCCAGATATATCGGCTAAGATCATCAAACGATGGGGATAGGCATCAACGGATGATGGTCCTACCAACAATGGAATTTATTGGTTAGACAAAGAAAAATAAGCCAATTTGTAGGTTAATTAAAAAAAGACTTAGAGCATCTTGTAAATCTCAGAAGCCATAAATTAAGCCATCTTCAAACGTGATACCTTATTCTTTAGCGGCCAGTATCAATAACCTATCTATTTCTGGTTTTACTTACTGTCGGTAGTAATTTGAAATTTATATTTAGTATGGAAGTAATGTTAAAAATCCACCCACAGTAAGCTAAACCAAATCCACTCAACAAACACTTAAAAACATGCATGAACAGTTTTAAAATAAAATGAAACGACGGTTTATTTTTTTTAATCGCTCATTCAACTGTCATAGAAGTCGTGCAAAAACGAGACTGACCTTTTTTGTCATATAAAAATTCATACGTTCATTAGCATCAGTTTTTGCGACTATTTTGGTTTGGAAAATACTTGTGATATAAAATGAATAATACAAATGTGGTGAGTGATTCGAATTTCGGTATGGCTAATTATGCAAAAAAGTGGTATGTAGCATGTTTCAATCAAATTCCTGACAATCCTGACTGAATAAAATGCAGCCGTTAAATTATAACTCCAGAGTCGTTTTTAGTATTTTATTTTAATGAAACAAACCGCCCCAAAAATTATAAGTAAACGAAAACGAAATTTCGTGTAATTCTTTTATTTATTTATACGCTGAACCCGAAAATTTACACGAAATATCGTTCTCGTTTATTTCAAGTAGGGTCTAAACACAAATAGTGCAAACGTAGGAGATTATCTAATCCCAAATGTCAAGATCTCTCAGTTTTACACTACAAAGCCACTCTAAACTCTATGCTCTAGAATTTAAAGTCCTATTCCTGTTTACTTGTAAACATGTCAATGCTCAAAGTTAGTGAACGAATATTGCAAGCCGTTTTGCTCGCTTTCTGTAATGGATACGTTCGTAATGGTTAAATCTGTCAAAGAATAACTGCAAACTTGCAGAAAAGATCCTAAAACTTGTAAAATTACCTACGAAGCTGTTTGATAAATGGATGATATGGGAATGTGAAAGTGGGTCAGGGATTTGAGATTCTAGCTTTTAAGATTTAAAGCTTTTTTTTTATATCTGTGATTTTTTTTGTCTTCTTTGTTTTAAAAACCATAACTTTTTATTGTAATGGCAGTATTCATGAATATTTATAACTGACTGCTCTTCACGGCTATCCACGTGAAGGACAGCTGGTAAAAATGCACTTAAAAACAAACTCAGGCCTTTACATACTACACTAGACGATTTATACAGCGTCAGCAGGTAATTTTTTGTTTTTTGCCAAAGAAACACTGTACCTAGTGCCTGGGACAATGTAGCACCTAAACTATTTCTCAGCATAGCCGGCCGTTGAATCCAAAACATTTGGATCGAAAGTCAAGGCCCCACTCGGCCATCACGGCTATAAAACAAGCACTGAATGAAGGTAAGATACCTGAGTATTTGTGTTCAATCTGTGCAGTAAGTAGGTATGTTTACTCTAAGATCCAGACGACAAGTGCAGAATGCAGTGTTCCAAGACAACCGACGCTGGAAGCATTGGGCACGTGTCACTCTTCAAACGTATTTTAGGAGTTTGTGTTACTCGTACTAGTCTCTTACATAATTGATGGAGAGAAGTGTATTGAACTTGTAATAAAACTTATTTTCGTAAACAAGAATTCATCTTATATGTACGAGTTGTAGGTGCCTAATACTAATACGTTATTGTAAATAATATTCATGTTTCTACAGAATATCAGTCATTTAGTTTTGTTTTATTTAAAAAAATATAGAAGTTGTTACTTCATTACAATAGTACCTATTATTAGGGTTTTTAAGGTAAATTAGGTAATTTAGTTGTAAGTTGGCAATTTTGATACATTTAAAGCATGTGACTATAATGAATAAATTTCGTTAATATCATAAGCTATTATGTGTATTATGTGGGATTTCCACATGCAGATTTAAAACTGGAGAATATTTTTATACGAATCGTATCAATACGTTCAACGAATTACATAATAAGTATACACTTGGGAGTTTAAATGACCTCACAAATTTATTAGTCTGTAAACTTTTTATACTAACCTATATTCATTCAAATATTCATTCCGAAAATTAACACGAAACCCGTCAAGCGTAAAATATTTCAACGACGGACAATTATTTAAGTTACGGCCCCATCATGGACAATTTCAATTTTAATAGAACCTGTCATTAGCGGTGCTGTTTGCAATGTTTAATGGCTTTTCAGTTAACAGGATGGTGTTTAACCGATAATCGACTCTCAGACTGTACCGGAAAGTCGGAAATTATTAGTGGGTTCAAACAATGTAGGTTAAAGGATAAACGAAGTAGCCTAATGGACTTTTGTAAAACATAATCTATTTAAAATTAATATCAATAGGAGAACAAAGTTGTCTTACGATGTTATTATAGACTAGCAGGACGTCTCGCCATGCTACACATCATCGGTGAAAGAATTTTTGAAGTCGGCAAAAAACAATACCTCTTTATATACGAGTAGATTAGATATTTTAGTAAAGATATAGATTGACAACCATGTACAGTTTGACTCTATTTGAGCTTTGAATTCGAACGATACCACAGGGACCAACTTAACTTTTTTTTACTTTTCTTCATATTCCTAGTATTTCAGTATTCAGGCGTAGAAAGTTATATATCCTTCCTATCCTACTATATAAATGTGAAAGTTTGTGAGAATGTATGTATGTTTGTTATTCTTTCACGCAAAAACGGCTGGACCGATTTGGTTGAAATTTGGTATGTAGATTGGTGATACCCTGGATTAACACATAGGCTACTTTTTATCCCGATATTCCCGCGGGAACGGGACGTACGCGGGTGAAACCGCGGGGCGCAGCTAGTTTTTAATAAAACAGACTTTGATAGCACTGTTCAGATTAAAGTAATGACTCAAATCTGAACAAAATGTAAAGCAGAGGAAAAAAGTTAACTTATACAACGCAACCAGAACTCTACCTGTTGATAAAACTATTCCGTACGCCCAAACCTGTTAAAGGAAAAAATAAACACAATACAAAATGTTCTCCATATTCTAGAACAAAACCAATACGGCCAGCCTACCTTGACCTCCAATTGCCCTGGCATTAACCCTTTTCGTAGCGAAGTTCGCGAGAGGTGGCAAAAATGGGGGATCTATGAAAACTGGTGGCGAGTGTATAAGACGTGGAATTCGAAAAATTCAATTTCCTAACTGTGAATTTAGTGTAGAATGTAAGAAATAACCGGCTTTCTGTCGGAACGCTCCCTGGAGACGAAGCGGGAACAGAAAAAGGAAATACCTTATGCCACATTTGTTTTTTAAGCCTTTATTTATTTTTGGGCTGTCTTGCTGGTTCCGGGGAATATTTCACGCCGGAAGGGTATAACTGAAGGTCCGAAAATTGTTTTAATATGAAATATATACCTTTGTTGTATTTTTTTCATTTTGTTCATTTTGCCAATAATGTTTAGTTTTTATGTAAGGAAAAAGCTGGTGAAAGAAAGTCTTAATAAAATATTTAATACTTACCTACATTTTATTAGACTTTTTTTTATCTTAGAATTTCAATACGCCGTTAAAATATGTTAATGTTTTTAAAATAATAGAGCCAATTTTTGTTTCAATCATGATACCTGCCCATATAAAATAACTTTTGCACCTTTGAAGTTGTGTAGGTAGCGAATATTTTTTTATAATTTTCAGTGCCAGCTTTTTTAGCCTTCCTTTCAATAATGTATCTTACAATATTACCAAAATGGCCTATTGTATTCCATTATAGACTAAGAGCTAGTCACAAGTAAAGATAGAATTAGTCATAAAATATAATGGCCCGTTAGGAAGCGACGACGCCGGAGTTCCATCGTTACTGTTATATTCACATTAACTATATACTCTTAGTGTAGTCTAAGAGACAATGTAAATATATTTACAGTGACTGCTTCATAATCATCCTGTCCAACATTTTCTATACAATATTTCTAACATTTCTCTCTCTCAGATGTCTTCGCACTCATCATTTTTTTGAGGTAAGTAAGTTTTCATTATGAAACTAGTGTTTATAATATAAACACAACATGTTTAAACAATAATTAATCACTTTAGTGTTTAAAGATGTTTCATACCTGTTGTGAAAAACTGTTGATAAATAGTGTTTATTATCGAAATTGCTTATGACACACAATCCATCCATCTTTTTTTGATCTACCTGAATAAGATCTGATCTACCTAATTGCAGTAACAGCAAACATCCTTGGTAAAGAAAAACTGATCTAATATAATAATGAATAGACTCCATATTTTCATAAATTCTGTGACTGAAATACAAATGTGTATTTTGAGGTCATTCACTCATTTCCACAAACAAATTGAGGTTATTGTTTCAGGTAATTTTGACCGCAATATTTGCGTATTAAATTATCATTGAAAACAATACCTACTTACATAATAGAACCGACATGTTTTGTTTGTGGTTAATTCGTTTCTACAATGCTAATATTTTGTGTAGGCATTAATGCGGTTTGCGTTATAACATAATTTTACTTGCTTATTGTCATACGACTTGTTATTTATATAAAAAAAGAAATTAGAGCAGCAGTGGAACAGCAACTGGTCTAGTAAAAACTTTGAGAAAAAATATGTCTGAGTGATATCTAAAAATATATTAATTTATTATTTATAAGCGTAACAAACCGACAAATCGAGTTACTTTCGCATTCATAGAATAGTATTTGTTTTAATTGAAAAAACTTAATTTGTCACCTCTCACGCGAACTCCTGTACTGTAATTCCTGTTGCATGATGGCAGGAAATTTAAAGATCACTTCTGCATCACTGCAATGTATACTTTGTATCTACTTTAAACTTATTGTTGATCTTTCTAAGTGTTCTGCGATGTCAAATTCGATAGTGCTTGGCTAAGGAAGGGCCTAAATAAGCTCGTAGTCCTCGGCGTAGCATATATTTAATACTGAGTTTTAAAGAAGTTCTGAGCACAATTTTGTGACCAGGATTCAGCCTTCTTCAGGATTTTATTGACTGCATAAAATTTAAAAATTCTTCATGAATAACATTACATTTAAGACCCTCACTTCTCATCAGAGTCATATTGGCATGTACGATAGATATGCGGAAAGTTGGAATTACTCTTGCAATTAACTCAGATAACATCGCGTTATTAGCATAATGAAGTGCCAATTACGCATTGATAATTTGGGAATTAATTAAGCGCGACAGCTCTCTGTCGCATAATTTATGGATTTCAGATTACCTAATTTGAGATATCTCTAAACTGGTGCTAATTCTACTAGACAGACAAAATTAATGATTTAGATTTAAATAGAAAATGGTTCACTATTTGAGATACTAAAAGATTCGAAAAGAATATTAGGCCGTAAGCATGTATAGGACAAATAAATAAAAAAAAACCATAACAAATTTTACTATGACAAAATTACCGCGTGTCTTGCCTAAAAATGCAAGCCATACTTTCTCCATTCTTAGTACGAAGGCTTTGCTTTTATTACAGCCCCAACAAAAACATAAACATCAAAAAATAATACAAAACAGAATGTATGAGCGTAAACATTTTAATTTATTTACATAATATAACCCTTGGTTAAGTTTTGGGAGAGAATGCTTAAAATGCGTACAAGCTTACGCATCGCCGTTTAATAAAACACGTCTTACGACCTGCCATATGTTCTGGGCCTAATATTGAATACTATGTTTACTTAGGGGAATACGTAATGAATACACGCATGTTTCCAGTTTGTCCCTGTCGGTGCTTTTGCAAACTATTGCGTCTTTACGACACGTTGGGACGCCTTTGCTTTTTTGTTAACGGTCGTCGACAGACGGCCGGCAGGACTAAGGTAACTCACTACCATAGTTCTAATGGTAATAAGAATGTACGGCTGTCGGAATCAACATCATTTTAGATACTAACTTATTAGTGATTATCTTTTGAATTAATTTAATTTTTAATGATGATATTAATGATGTTTCGTGAGATGTAGCAAATATGGCAGATTAATTAGGATCAGTGGAAGAATGTTGGCCTGCAAAATTTTTTTTGCATTTTTTGCTACACACTGTACAAATATGAATCTAGACAGTAAAACTAAGTTTATCAGGACTTGGCAGGTGCTTCGACCTGCCAAGTCCTGATAAACTATAATTATATTCCTTTCAGTGTGAAGAAAAAAACCACCAGAATCCAGTATTTACACAACAGTGCGTACTAATTGTTGAGAATAAGCAGGTGTCTTTTAACAAATAATATCATAGAAGACGGCCGTTCGCTGCCGGTCGTCTTAAAACTAAGTTTTTACGACTATGGGTTAGGTCGCGCGGTCGTTCAGAAAATTATTTGATTACAGTAATATGTACCACGTGCGGAAATTGCGTTTTAATAGTTATGTTTATTGTCGTATTCTTCTCGTTTCTTGGTTTTTATGAAACTTCTCCATTAAGTCTCTTATTGATAAAAGAGCTAATGTCGAAAGGGAAGTAGTTAAGCTAAAGGGCGTTTTTCCATTACCCGGCCCGGCACGGGCACCGGCGCCGGCGCTTCCCACCCGGTGCCGGCCCGGCAAATTTGCATGTGTATTGCATATATAGATGAATTGTAGCTGTGTGAGTGTGTAAGTCCGTGTCAGTACTGTACCACTCACCGGGCGTAAACCGGCATCGACACCGGCGCAGTGGAAAAACGAAACCCCGGCGCCGGTGCCGGTGCACGGCCATGCCGGTGCCGTGCCGGTGCCGGGCCGGCTAATGGAAAAACGCCCAATCTGGTAGAGTTTAGCTCATGCTAAGACATATCTATTAAGAAATAAGTTAAAAAATCCAATTGTTCATACGAGACTGTCTAATATTTATAAGCGAGGAAGACACAACTTTCTTCGCTGGATTGAAGACCCAAATATTTGCGTGATGAACAAAACTTTTGTTTCTTCTTCCGGAAATTTGAATGCTGATTAAACTAAGTCGAATAGTTTAAACTAAGTCGATTGTTTCTGCTATAATAAACATACCATAATTCTTTGGTAATAATAAATATTGTGATAAAAAATCATGTTTTCAATTTATTTAACTACATAATTAAAATAGTATTTAGTTAAGTTTCTACCGCTGTATTTCTGCATTATATATCTGTGTACACAACTAATATCATTATCAATTTGATTGCTCATAAAATCCACACAATTTTCTATTTCAACGCACAGCAACATTTGAATAATAAAGTTTATGTTATCACAATATTCATGTTCGGTACCTAAGTACCAAACAAAACAATTTTCTCACTCGCCTCGGGCTACAACGACCACAATTATGGAAGTGCCGTGGGCGTAGGGGCATAATTGAAGCTTTTATGACATTAATGCCCAATGGTATCTTCTAATTTATATTCATAGGGAGCAATCCTTGCCTGTGAAGGGTTAGTGTCAATCTGTATGCAAGCTTGAAGCGGAAAAACGAGGTATTTACTAGGGTAAAATATTTTTTCTATAAAATAAAAAAAAAAATTACAATAAAACAATTTACAAGCGAATCAAATTAATTTTCTGATAGTTAATTTTCATCCTGCACATTTAATTTTATAATGTATCATCTTTATTACTACTTTATAGTGCAAATAAATGATTATTTTATTTATTTTTTATTTACTACACCCAGACAGATTTTCAATTGAAAAAGCCGAACTTTATTCCAAATAATTTAAACTTTTTAGAAAAATTACTTTGCAAACTAACGTTTATGATTCTAAAATTCAGTGTGAATACCTTACTTAAATATAAAATGTGGAATAAATGTCTATACATCTTCCCTTTCGTGTTCTATTTTGGTTTTCATAAAAACAGTAGGTTTCAAAAACAACATATGTATTTTAGTACTTCATTAAGAGAGGGTACAGACTAATAGTTCTGCAAATGCCTCGAATAGTTTGAACCTAAGACTAAACTTTTAGAGATATAGTTAGAACTAACCGTCTGTTGGTTACTGCCAAATGGAAATTATTCTAGTTTTCACTTTGTACTGCAACTGTGCCTACGGCATGAGAATATAATACCAGAATCATTGGTACACGTGGCTTGCTCGAATAGAGAATATAATAGAAAACTGTTTTATTTGGCACACACATAAAATTATATTATACCAGCTGCATGTCAATAGTACCCATTTTGGTGTAGTGGGAATACCGGGATCCAAAAGAAGCCTTTGTGTTAATCTTGGGTTTAAGTTATTCTTGTACCAAATTTCATTGAAATCTGCAGTTTGAGCATGAAGAAGTCACAATTATTCATACTAACACACACAAACTTACACTTATGTTAGTGTTACGACGCGAGCCTTGGGCGGCCTAAAAACTCCGCCACCAGAGTTGGCCACAAACTTACTTAGCCTATTATGAATGAGGATAAAGCTTATCTAAAGCCATTGTTTATAGCAACTTCAATCATGTAGACGAGGTTGACTCATAAATAAACCTCTGACCATCAGCAACTTGAGTGTAAAGTCAAACAAGGCAGTCTGGGCGCGTGGCCTTAGCAAACACAAGCGTGTACCTTGTTGACTTTGGTAGCTTGTAATTGTACGTAGCGTTTGCGACTGGATTGTGATTTTTGTGGCGTGTCGCAGTGGCTTATGCCAGACCCTGTAGGGAAAAGTGGGGAGTTTTTTATAGACTGCGCAACCTTAAGATTATTTGATAATGTTGGTGTTTTACTATAAAAACTTTCGTGTACAAGTTGTACTTCATCTTGCTCTTTTAGTCGACGATGCTTTTAAGTAACGTAATAATAGTGTTGAGATAGATTTCCGAACTTTTAATTAACCGTAACTGTTCATCAATAAAAATAAATGATAAGAAAAACAATAACAAAACAACATATTTTTGAATAACATAATTACCTTTTAACTCTGAAATTGTATCAGCAAAGTAATTAACGAACTTTGTTACACAAAATACCGCAACAGTCAAACCAAATGACTAAATAAACAGCTCGTAAGCTGTTAAAATCACGTTTAACTATTCAACTCCGCCATAATTTTTGAAACTTTACAATAAAATGATTTATAGATCGTAACATTTTGCATTTTGTATCACAAGGAGCGTAGAAGGGTTCACCTGTAGAGATGGGCTTCAATTCGGTCCAATAGGACCTTTCAAATTGCACCATTGACGTGAAAATGTGTAGGTTTTCACAGAATTGGATAGAGTAGTGCAAGTTAATATGCAAAAAGTAAAGATGAAAAGAAACAGGTTGTGCTGACCCCACTTGGGCTCAGGGATGATGATGAGTAGTTATAATATTTGATCAATCCTGGGAGTTATGTTTGTTTTTACAAATAAAAATATCTATGTAGTGTATCAGTCCGCTAGTTACCATGTAACCAGCACGTAATTGCTTAGCACGTATTAGCTTGGGAATTGATGACGCTGCGTGGAATGCCCAAGAATATTTATTTATAAATTACTCCGAATTCTGATTGATTCGGAGTCCGGTTTGATAATCCATCCCTGGTCACTAGCGACCTTAAAATATCCAGTAGCTATAACTCGGGCTCTCATAAGGGAGCACTAACTTTTGCAATTTTCCCTTCTGCGAACCTCCCTGGGGCCCTTCAAAGGCGAATTACTGTTGGTTAAATTTACTCCGGCTCCATCCAAAACCGTGTTTTTTAGTTTTATTTCTTTGATCAACGTTGAAAGTGAAAATTGTTTGAAACTTGTAAAAGAAGAATGGTATTCAGGAGCATCTAATTTGTTGAGATCTCACCTTGCGCCTCCTTCGCGTTTCTTTTGATTCTTTTGTCGCTTAATGCGGGCGTGGGGCTTTGATGAGGGCTTTTAGATTATATTTTATACGATTTTCACAAAATAACTGGTATTATTTAGGAGGTACTGGATTATGCTTCCATTATAATTATTTAAAAAAACAAAAGTATGTATTGATGTTTGTTGCACTTTCACGCAAAAGCTTAAATTGGCTGAAATTTAGAATTTAATATACTTATTAAAAGAATTCCAATACTGTTGTTTTTATTAAAATAATAAATAAAACTGTTGAAAAAGCAAAACATAAAACTTACGTACAATTATTTCTAAAAGCTAAAGTTTAATAAAACGCTGCAAATAGCCATCGTATCACAGCGTGCTTCAAGCCTTACAAAGCTTAAACCTAAGGTTTCGTTATAGCGGTGGCTGTCAAATGACAGCCGTATAATAAAATTAAAGTCAGAGTTTTCAGCTTAAAAAATCGTAGGTTTTATTTGGTTTTTATAACGTATTTACAAAACGCGTGTAATTTTACCTAACAACCTTTACAAATGAATTTAGGATTACCTGAAGATGTATCATAGCATGTCTACCGTGCCTGTCTCTGAATACTGGTGTCAACCCTATTATTATTTTAATTTGTAAAGTGTTCATAGTCAATTGCGAGCGTTTTATCAGTAAACGTTTTTCAGCAATCTGAGTCTCGTAGCTGAATTTAAATTCGCCACACATTTTGTGACCCCATATTTCTCTCAGAGAATTCATTAAACGAACATAACTGCACAAAAGCACCATTACTGTGAAGAGTGGTCACAGTGTACAGTGCAACACAATTGTTAGCCGAGATTGTAATGGTACCTTGTTGAAACCTATTGTATTGCAAAAATAGAACAGACGAATATTAGTTTCTATCCGAACTAGAGCACCTGAAATAGTTGTATTTACGAGATACATCTCTATTCCTGAGTTGTATTTATTAATTTTAAGACTAGAAACATATTTTTTTTTTGCCGAGATTGTATTTAGTACCCTGTTGGACCCTATTCCATTGTCAAAATAGAGCAGACAAGTATTAGTTTATATCCAAAACTAGAGCACCTGCATAGTAAATTTACGAGAAACATCATTAAATGTGAATTGTATAAAGTTATAATTTATTTGATTTTATAATTACATGAACATAAAGATGAATAATTTGGACAGCACGACAAGGTATATTCTACTAAACCGTGACAAAATAGTCAGCTTAAATATTATATCTACTAATAAACGAGTATAACAAGTGTGACAAGTTTTGTCACTACTTAACCACTCAGTCGAAGCTAAGGTATCATGAATGTCTGTTTTTGACTGTGTTTTTTATCATATCTCATTCTGTAGCTCAAATTTCCTCAAGTTACCTTCTTAAAAACCAACAAAGTTTAAAAAAATAAGCATGCTTTTGCAATTTTGCATTTGAGTTTACAATTCTCGCTCTCAAAAGTAGCTCTACCACTTTTGCACTTAAATCCACTTTTCCAATCCACTTTATTGGTTATATCGGAAATACGAACATTTACGCAGCGACTGTATTCAATTTAGATACCATTAGTATTGATGCAAATCTAATGTTATGGTGCAATTGGACATCCGCGGGAGATTCCGCCTGATTTACTGCCCAATATGCAGTTAAAGCTATTATTATTCATTAATAATAATTGTTTTGCACAGAAACTGCATTATTCCGGGATAACAGTGATCAACTCACTTCATGCGTATAAATATTGATACACATGACTGTGGTTGAATTCATAATTGTTATAAATATTTAATGTTTGTCGAAACTATCAACCTGGCACGTGGAAAACTTAGAAAATTAAGTTCAGTAAAAATAAAAGTACCTACTTTGTATTTTGGAGATCACGCAATACCTTAACGTCTGTCGGGTCAGCCTAAGCCGAATGGCCAAATTTCCGGAAACTGGGAAATTCTCGAATCCTGCTCTTTCAGACGACTATCAACCGTTTTGGTGTGCCACGGTACAGCAGCTGAAATTAAACAAGAATGCCACCAAAAATGCACAATGCCAGTATCCAGCATACAATCCCCATTTCAAAAACCACTAAAACAAAGACAAGGAATTCATCTTTTGTTTTGTACAGCCTTCAATTTACACCACTATTCAAATGATTTCTGCAAAACGTTTCAAACAATGAGTAAGGTCTAAATATGAAAAGCAATTCTTCTCACAATAGCGGAACATTCTCAAACTAAAATAACTCAAATGCATCAGACTTTGTGCAATTTATACAAAAACTACTGCAATTTTAAGTGTCACAGATTTCCCAGGTGGCCACACCGCTATTAAAACTACGAAACAAAATTCATTGTTTTCATGTTTGGAAACCCTACAATAGCCGGACGAACTGCGTTGTTCATTGCGCCCGCAGCTACATTGTACAGACTACAAAACAAAACAATAAAATGGTTTATTCTAAGTTATGGATAAGTAAACCACACAAGATTGCAACTAGCTTCAAATCTATTTAAGGGCTTATAGTGAAGCGGATACAATTCTATCTCCTATCTCCATTTTTGTTATAAATTTTCAAACGTAACCACAGAAATTCGTATACCAGCTGTTTGAAGGTGGTTTTGTCACTAACGTGCCAGCTGTACTAAATAAAAAAATCAAAGATAAGCATCACTTACATTAGAATTTGGGCGTAATTGACAGAACAAATAAAAACAAAATACAATTTAAATCGTTGAGTAAAACAATCACACGCACACCGGAATTTAAAATAAAGATTTACTGAAACAAAGAACACAAGAAAATGTCTGAACAGTGAACACGATAAAGGAAAAAACTTCTATAAATTACGCCTCATGTTTGCTTAATTATAGAAGCAATCTTGCTTTGCATGTTCGCAAAGGAAACAAGTTGATAATTGAATTTGCTTTTATGTTGATATTTGAAACAAACGAAATAAACAAAGCTAATGAAAATAATTTCAAGCAAGTATCATTTATTTGATACAGTTAATTAACAGTTTGTGTCAAAACATTTTAGAAAATGTTTCACCCGAAGCTTCTTCACTTACCTGGTATTAGAACGGATACAAAGAAGCAGATGTGTTATTCCAGTTCATAAAGTACAAAAACTTTATTTTATAGATTTTCTGTCACATTTCTAAAATCATGGTGACTTTGTTTGTACCGCAAGTGGAATTAACAACTGAGCGCTTCCGTGCTTTGGAGGTCCCGGCTTCTAGAGACTCAATCCACGATGCCTAAAAACTCCGTCACCAGACCGTTGTGGCTAACTTTCTTTAAAAGAAAGAAAATAACGCTAAAAAGACGTACAGCAAACAAAAGCATTAGATTTGATATCGAATACAGTTCCGGGCGATTCCCGCAAATTGAATAACTTTGTGGATTGTTGTCGCCGGTGCGAGCCGGTAATCCAAACTTATTATTTCAATCACGTTGTAATTTCCCTAAAATCGATACAACTTCGGACCAACTTACCCGGAAAAATGTAAAGGGTAATAACTTTTTTGCATAATCTGTTATATTAATATTACGCGAAAGTTTGTTTAGGTGGTTATTTGTTACTTTACAAATGTTTGTAACTATTTCACATAAAAACCACCGAATGGATTTGGCTGAGACTACACTACAACATACACTACTTTTTAAAATAAATAAAGAATAATTGGCTGTCAACATGACTTGCATGGTCCTAAGCATGGTTTATGATAGCTAATGATGAAGTGGTAGAACAATTTTATGAAGATATAGAAAAGGCAATCCACGATACACCCTGCCAGTTCACTTCAATCATTGGTGACTTCAACGCGAGGATTGGCCCACAACTCTTAAGGGAGAAATCTGTTGGTACATTTGGTCTTGGAAACCGTAATGCTAGAGGCCAAATGCTTGTTAATTTTCTAGAAAAGAACTCGCTGTTTGCCATGAACACCTTTTTTAAGAAAAGACTTTCGAGAAAATGGACTTGGGGACATCCTGATGGGATCACAAAACACGAAATTGACTACGTGATCACAAACCAAAAACATATCGTGAGCGATGTTTCCGTTCTAAGCCACTTTAAAACCGGTAGTGATCATAGGCTAGTTAGGGCAGCGTTAAGATTTAATTTATCTCAGGAAAGAACAAAATTGATTAATAGCACAAGAAGGTTTGAAAGGCATGAAGTTGCTACTTTACAAAACGAATTTAGAATAGAGATACACAATAGCTTCAAGGGACTGGATGAGTTGAATCTAGACATTGACAGCTTGAATAATAAATTATCAGAAACTTTAATAATAACAGCCAAAAAACACTTAGGAAAGACACGGAAAAAGGAAACAAAACTATCGGCAGATACAATTACACTTATAGAAAAAAGAAGGTTATTAACGCAAAATACAGTAAACGAACAAAGAGAATTAGAACAAATAAATAAAGTGATACATAAAGCCATAAGAAAAGATTTGAGGAAATATTCAACTGAAATAATTGAGAAAACCATAAAAACAAACAGGGGACCAAAAGTGTTCAGGCGGAAATTGTCAGCTGGAATGGCCCAAATACATGCTCTTAAAGATTCAAACGGTAATAAAGTAACAAAACGTGATGACTTGCTGACTGTTGTGGAAGAATTTTATAGAGAGCTTTATTCATCCGCCTCGAATGAGCCAGAGTTAACCTCAGACGATCCTAGGGTTCCACCCATTCCTAATACAGGTAATGATTCCACACTACCACCGATTTTGATTGAAGAGATAGAATGGGCACTCAGTCAAATGAAGTCAGATAAGTCACCAGGAGAAGATGAAGTTACGATAGAACTTTTAAGGGCAGGTGGGCAAATTGTTTTGGAACTGCTGCAGAAACTTTTTGATAAAATCTTAACGAGCGGTCACATGCCCAGTGCATGGAAAAACGCTGTGGTTAAAATTTTACATAAAAAAGGAGACAGCACACAACTATCCAACTATAGACCCATTAGCTTACTTTCCCAAACTTATAAATTATTCGCCAAAATAGTATGCAATAGAATAACACGCCAACTTGACGACTACCAGCCTATAGAACAAGCCGGTTTTCGGAGGGGATATTCTACAATTGACCATATTCACGCGGTAAAACAGCTGATGGAGAAATGTAACGAATATAACAGGCCTCTTTGCTTTGCCTTTGTCGATTATGAGAAAGCCTTCGACAGTGTAGAGCACTGGGCCGTGTTACATTCTCTTCATCGCTGTCACGTTAACGCGCTATATGTAGATCTCCTCCAAAACCTTTATAAATCTGCGTCCATGCAAGTCCGCTTGCATGAACTAACACAGCCAATTTCCATAAAACGAGGTGTGCGACAGGGAGATACTCTTTCACCTAAGCTGTTTACAGCAGTCTTAGAGGACATTTTTAAATTACTGAGTTGGGAGAACCGAGGTATTAATATCAATGGTGTCTTCTTGTCGCACCTTCGTTTTGCGGACGACCTCATACTTGTAAGCGAAAACATGCAGGATCTCCAATTAATGGTACAAGAACTACACCATGCTTCTCTCAGTGTGGGCCTAAGGATGAACATGTCTAAGACCAAGATTATGACTAATGTCTCCGGCGCCTCAACACAAACCATCAGTGTTGGTGGTGAGACGTTGGAGATAGTGGATCATTATATCTATCTTGGACATTGTTTATCTTTAGGTTCCGAACACAAAGCAAAGGAGATCGCTAGGCGCATTCAGTTAGGTTGGGCTGCGTTCAGCAAGTTAGAGGATGTGTTTAAGGCCCGAAAGATGCCGCAATGCCTGAAGACCAAACTTTTTAACCAATGTGTCTTGCCCACCATGACCTACGGTACCGAGACGTGGACGCTCACTAAGGAGACTGTGCACAGAATGCGAGTCGCACAACGGGCCATGGAGCGTACCATGCTTGGTATCACTTTACTCGATCGAGTTCGTAATACGGAAATCCGACGTCGTACCAAAGTGGTAGATGTTGGAGACCGTATTATAAACCTAAAATGGAGTTGGGCAGGGCACTTGGCAAGATTTGGTGATGGTAGGTGGAGTAAGGCCTTAACTGAATGGTGGCCCCGGGGATTTACTAGACCTCTTGGCAGACCACCTGCCAGATGGATGGACGACATAGTTGCTGTACAGGGTAAGACCTGGATGCAAAAGGCCCAAAGCAGAAGTGTTTGGCGTTCAGGGAAGGAGGCTTATGCCCAGCAGTGGGTTCTACCAAGCTGACAATGATGATGATGATGAAGCATGGTTTAAAAACAATGGAAGTCAAATATTGCTTCAATTTAATTGTATGCAACAGGCAAAAATCTTGCATCGTGT
This sequence comes from Xanthorhoe spadicearia, assembly GCA_947086425.1. Lineage (NCBI taxonomy): Eukaryota > Metazoa > Arthropoda > Insecta > Lepidoptera > Geometridae > Xanthorhoe > Xanthorhoe spadicearia. Next base: position 8,546,371 of record OX352199.1, read on the forward strand.
AAATTGGGCTTAATTCACATGGAAACAATAGATGACTAAGAATAAAATAAAAGGGAATAGCAGAGCAGTGCTTAGTCCCAAGCGGGTAGTTCAATTTGTGCGGCCATGTGTTTTATATTTAGCTACTATTGTAGACAAATTGTTTGTACCTCTGCCCATATGGGAATGGCTGACATTAAACACTAGATGGATGTTTTCATAGCGGATGTTTTTAAGGTTTGGTTGTAACGAAGGTTAACACTTTTGTAATAAAAATACTACCGTAATACCGTAAATAAATTCCTTTTCCGTGACTATATCGGGATAAAAAGCAGCCTATGTGCTCATTCAAGATTTTAGCTATCCTAAGACCCTGTTCACACGGCATTGTTTGCACGTTTTTTCACGTATTCGTTTTTTAACGTACAATCACCCAGGTCTTCACACGGTAAATTATCATTCGTGTAAAAAACGAATAGCCGCAGAAAAGTGAAGGAAAAAACCGAATACGTCAAAGTTCATTCGATTTTTTGACGTATACGTTTAAACGTATAAGCAGTACACGTTTTTTGCAGTACAATCGTCGTGTGAATGGATATTATGTACGTTGTATGGCCACTATATATACGTTAAAAAACGAATACGTGAAAAAACGTGCAGGACAATGCCGTCTGAACGGGGTCTAACACTAAATCAATGTCACTCATTTAGTACCTACTTAAATAATTATGCTATTTTTGATCTGATCTAAAGTCATGAGCTAAATAAAGAAAGCTAATTTAGTTTTTAAATGTTTTTTTTTTTGCAAATTTAAGACACGAAAAACTTGTGTAGAAGTAATGCAGACTGTAACTTTACCTACATTTGTAATCTTTGTATCATTTCAAAACAAAAGCGTCCAGACAATCTAAAATTATTTCAAAAACTTTACGAGACAAGTTATTTATGCTAATAGATGGTTACTGATGTAATCAAGAACTTGACTAAATTATACCCAGTGTCGATTCTCAAACTTCCAAAATAACTAAAGTTATTTCGTTAGAGACAGACGTGTAGGCACGGGCAACTCTTTTAGTTGATTGGTAAATAGTACTTGCTTAAAAACAGGAAATACAGCAACTTTTTGTTAATTCAAAAACGATATTTAATAAGACATACAAAATACAAATTTACATAACCATTTTTACATCGTTATGGTATGGTAGACAATCAGATATTAATTAAGTTGCGCAATATTCTCTTATTAGTATTGAATCCTGAAATGGGAAAGAAAAAGAAACAGAAAACAAAGTCAGGTGTCATTCGTTGACGACTCGTTTACAGTATTTCTTTGTTTTATTGCACAATAAAATCGCCCGTATGTTCGAGTCTTTAAGGGAGTCTCTAACGAGAAGAATTTAAATTACAAATAATTCACACTTCAAACGCTTCTTGAAAATTGAAAATTATGGTGAAGCGCCAGCTAAATAGGAAATTATTATACAATAATGAAGGCAAACGTTCTTTAGGGAATGTTTTATATTAATTTTGTATATTATAGACTTATTTAATGAAAAAGGTGAAGGACAACATGGGGACTTCAAACATGTCACGTGGAATGTTTATTTGCTATTATTGAGATGCCGAACTTATATACAGCCAAGATATCATTATGATAATTTAAAAATTCTTCATAGAGGGATAATTATTAAGGGCATACTTATCGGTATCCAATGTACTTATTTATATTTTTTTGACCTCTACAAGTGTTTCATCAAAAGGTTACCCTTTTTTCAGCTTTTAAAAGTGAGATGCTCCCTGGCAAGGCACTGTTAGAATTTGGATTTGAGAGGATATAGGAAAGAATGTATATGAAATGTAAGAAATATGCAATTAAAAAAAATTACAAGCTACAGTTCCGAAGTAATCGACATACTGGCCCCACCACAGAGCAAACTCAAATGTATGATCGTATGAGCTTGTTGTTTGCTTCGGAGATCAGATCATGTCGAATTGTCAGTGCCAAGTCATGCCACGTCGCTTTTAAAGTTATTAAACCATTAGGGATATCGAGTAACTGTGTGACACGTTCGGAACTTTGCTGATAAATCAAAAATCTAGATACGAGTAGGTATATCTGAAGTGTTTTAAATAATGTTCATTACTCTCAATCAAATTAATATCGGCAGTCCAGTAGGCTTACGAATATAAATTAATGTCGGAAAAACTGTGTCTACCCTTTTCATTGGAGAGCTCTCGACGAGCTCGAGTGTTTCAGTTAATTGAATTAAATTTTTGCTACGCATTGACTTCTCATTTAATTTTGAAAATTGATAGTGCATTTTGGAACAAATACGCAAACACGTAATTATCGCCTTTAAATATTTTAGGCCCTTCTTCAAAAAACATAGCTTTGGAACGCTGTGTAGAAATGATTAATAACCAAAAACCTTTCTATCTGATTCTTGAGGTACATACCATTCGTTCCATGATCGAATTCATAGAACAATACGCACTTTCCAATAAATAATAAACAAAAATATACTAAGAGCTAAAAAATATTCGGGTTACACCAACAAAACACGACCCCATCCATCACTATTTATCAATCCAAAAACCACAAGAGAAAAGAAAGCAAACAATCTGCCATTATTGAAAAACTACCGTCGTACTTTATCTAAGGGAACCCCATAAAATGGCGAGTCCAAACAACTCTATAACGTCTTAGGGAATGAATAGTCAGCGGAGGGCCATAAATAAGGCGGGCGGTACACTAGCGTCAGATAAGCGGGGATCTATTGAGCTTATATAGCAGTCGGTGGCTATGGACCGGTGTGCCGTAACCCTTATGCTGGCGATTTATGTTGCACCTGTGGGAACGTAGCTTAAGACGGTGGAGCTTGAACTTAAGACCTGAACTTGGGAGCGATTTTTCAATAACGGATAATATGTATGCGTCTCATGCTTTACAATCGGTACGAGTCTGTTCTAAATCTACTAGAGATGGCTATCTCTTTGTATTTTACAGCGTAGGTCAGTATTTGTTTTGCTCTTAGGAGTAGAATGATAAGCATTATTCGATTAAAAATGAAAGTTTGTAAATTATTCTATATTGTGACTTTATTAGACTGGTACATTGCAGTGGCCCTGTTGAACAAGTGGGTTATGACTACGACTTTTGATCCGAAGGTCGTAGGTTCGAATTTTCGAATTCGACCACACATCATTATAAATATGCGGTGTACACGAGCTTTCAGTGGTGAAGGAAAACGTGAGGAAACTAGTTAGCACTCAAGTCGCGTCGATGAACTTGCCTATCACGTATGAAATGGTAACTTCTGCAAAATGTAGTTATGCACTTAATAATATTTGGGCATAAGTCTGACTATCTCCTTAGAGTTTGACTATTCCCTTTTGGGCGTTGTAGATCCTTTAAAGGTGTCTAAGGCTTAGACAGATCCTAATAAAAGGATCTAAAACTCCTAAAGAAAATCTAAAAGAAAATGTCTACCGCACAGGGAATACAGTCGTGATCATATTAATAATTCCAGGAGTTTTCTGTCGGCATACTTACTACCTTACATTATGTGGATATTCAGCAGCTAAAAATACCCAAAACAAAACACTTTATTCGTTCATCATGAACATGAAAACGTTTAGTTACTTTTTGAGCAGCTAATTTCGAAGCAAAAAAGCTGTCTATTTCAAGCAAATCCCGAACATCCGGGTTTATATTTCGGCCGCGGCTAGATTTGTGCGCATAATGAGCAGATGTTGTCTCGCGCACCTAATACCGGTTTTCATATTTAATTTACACTCGCATTACCCGGGCTGGGGCCGGTCGGGCCAATATTGAGAAGTAAGAACTTATAGATGCTAAACTCGCAAAGAATTAAATAGGCAATCTCAGACTACACTTAACGGGACACTATAATGCCTAGGACATTGTTGAGATGAAATAGACTTGCCCAGCACTTTAACAATCCTGTCAGTTCACCCAACGAGTTAGTGTATAAGCAGCCATTTGCTCATACGAACATACATAATTTTTTACTGTAGTTTCATATCTAACCACCAGGTATTCCGTTCCATATCAGAGCCAGGGCAGGCAGTAACTGTCGTTTTACAACACCCTGAAGGGCAGTCTGCTAGCGGCCGGGCTAATACCCTATTTCATTTATGTCTGACCGGCTTCTGTCGGCGGTTTCGTTCGTGTAGCGTGATGACATCACTGCTTATGTATGTCTTATACCTACATAGAAAAGGAATAGCTAGCGGCTATCTTTGGCTACGGAATATTTGGTCTAACAGTCTCGTCACGTCCATAAAAGAGCAGAAATTCAATATTGCTTCAATACTTTCAAATCTAATAGATGTGACTTTGCGTTTTACTGTCAAATTTGACAGTTTCGTCGTATGGCGTCAGCAATGGGTCTCGCGACAAACTAGACCTGTGTATAACTTTGACTATATATCTACCAAGAACTTACCAAGAACGTTTAAGCAAACTATAACGAGCGCTTTTTCGTAACATTTTTGAATCAATGTTTTTATTTATATTGCTAGCGATAAAAGTAAATGTTAATTTTGTACAAACGAATCCGCAAGCTACAACTAGTTAAAACACGCATACGTTTAACAAGCCGAGTCCCGCGTTCATCGAGAATAGATTACTGTGAATTAAGCGATCATTCCGAATTAAGTACTGTAGGCCCGTAAGTACGATACTCTGAATTGAGGAGGCTTCGCTGTACAATACGTGTATTAATAGAGACGCTTAATCCTCGTCGCGTTACTTACCGCTTCAAGTTATGGGTTGTAGCGATTCAGTCTTAATATTATACTTTTATAAATAATTTTTATATTTAAATAATTTTTTAAACCTTTATCTATTTAATAATATTAATAAAAATTTGTGCGCATAACTTCTGGTATAAACTTTGGTTTGATGGCGGTACGTGCGTACGCCGTTGTTTCTGAAGTACTACTTAGACTTTAAAAACTACCTTAGTGCTCTAATAACCATATCGGACAATGGGTCAGATGACATGTTCTTTAAAAATTTTGGGAATATAAGATTTTTGAGAATAGTCACGCGTTTTTCTATACCCCGTAAATAGAAAAACGCATGACTATTAGGTTTAAATAAAATGCAATAAAGTTTGCCAACATCGCTCTCACCTAACACTTGAGCAGGATCCTGACAGGAGTAAACCGTATTAATTTAGCTAGATGCCGCTAAGAGGATGATCTGCGGTAATTAGGGCCGCACGTACCGTCTGTCACGAATTTACCAAGACGTGGTGACTGACTCGAATAGCGGGATTTTTGTAGGAAAAACATTGTGCCAACCCCATATAGCTTAATTGACTTTCACTTAACTGACAACAATATTTTTTCTTTGCCTACCTTGTTTAAATTAATGACCTTAGTTTTAAATGTTAGGCCACATTCTGAATTGTTAGAAATTGGATGGTAGCATTTGGTATTTACGACGAGACGGATTTCTAAAAGGCACCTAAAGACATATTCACTACAGTTTCCCAAATGTTAATACGTGTGTATGAGCAATAGCTAACTCTGGTTACATTTCATAATGGTAAAAATCTTATATATATTTTTGTTATGTTTTCCCACCTTATATTTACGCGCGTGAGCACAACATTGCGTGTTGACTACAAATTGTGCCATTTCACACCCTATGTGTGACAGAAAGAATTAATTCACCTACTGTGTAAATATTATTATCACAAAGTTACTTACAGTTAATTATGACCTAGTTCTTTTCTAGTTTATTTTAGGGCTTCCGCTGCGACTTCACTATTTTGGTATTAGCCTAGATATAAAGTAACCTGTGTTATTCTAGGTCCTAAACTATGTATAATTTCAAGTTTCAGCCAAATCAGTTCGGTAATTTTGCGTTCAGAAGGAACAAACATCCATCTAGACATGCATCCAAACTCTTCAGTTTATAATATTAGTAGGCAATAGAAAACTACTGTAAAAATTAAACGTAAAAGATAATCATGCTCATCAGATCCTCAATATTTGAGGATCATGGGACCTCTTTATGAATATCTTTTTTCCATAAAAAAAATACAGCATCGGTTTATAAACGAAGAAACGTAGCTGTTCGAAGATACATAAAATAAATATAATACTTAATTTATTTTAATTTAGTTAATAGTATCTCAATTCAATCACTATGATACTCCTCCTCTTTTAAAGTGGTTTATAAATGATTTGAAGTTGTCGAGTAGGTACGAGGCGTTCCTCGTATACCTAGCAAACTTCTTTGCCCCGCTATCGATCACGCGCGCCTGATTAGCACTAAAGGTTCCAGGAAGAGTTGGAGTTGCGAACTTACTAACGAGTTGTGCAAATGGAACCCCAATTTCTGTCGATTCGCACGTATATGAAAAAATCTTAACCTTTTGTGATTTTTTCATATAAATAAACATTCCAAAACCCATGGAAGACTCAATATGCAAAAATCTTCATTTTATAACGTCTGTTACTACGAAGCAACAATGTGCGATTCAGTTCGCACAAACGCCTCGTGCCGATCGTCAAATCATGCTATCTCATTCTTAGTATTCTTTTTAATGATATCTCTTTCACTGTCGCGTATGTCATTACTTCTGGGCAACTACATAAACCATACGGTCACCCGCGGGTGGCTTCTACAAAAACAGAAAAGTGGGACACGCCTGTTTCATGATAAAGTTCTGATTCTGACATACCTAGCGAGGTCTTGGTGGCTTGGCTTATTATTTAGCTTATATAAAAGTAAATGTAACTTGAAACGAGTTCTTTAAGGTCAAGGAAAAAACTGTCAAGAAATTAGAAAGCAGTTAGAATTTTATAAAAGAGCTATCGCCTTACAAAGGATAAAACTTAATTTAGAAAGGTCACAATCGTTTTCTACTACGAACACTTACTTAGCAATAAAAAACGAATCAACTGAAAAATCAGGCTGCAGAACATTCCAAACGAGCCAGCAATCACCCACTCAATGCCGAAGGGGAAATGGAACTCGCGAAAGAAATCAACTAGTCTCAGAACTTCCCACTTTAGACGTTAACAAGAAAACTATTAGCAATTATCAGTAGCCCGCCGTTTCAATCAATTTACAAGTCGAAAACAAAACCCCTAAACATCTACAACCCTAATTCTGCTCCCATAAGGTTCGTTATGGCTCGTTTTATCAGAATGCATTTATGTTTAAGCATGACGGAGCAGTAATTTTCATTCTTTCAGTGCTTAGTTTTGTTTACTTTTCATTTGGAGAATTTTTAATTGCTAGTTGGCTGCCTATCTCTTTGTGGACGATTCAAAGAGAATGGTTAATAGACTGAATTGGGCAAACGGCAGTTTGGGTGGAATTCTATTTTTGCTTTTTAGAGTCGGTGTATCTTTTGTTTCGAAATTGAAAATAATACCTATAGTTTTAAAACTAACAACCCAAAAGCCCAGTTTCAAAACGCAGGAACGGATGCTACAGTCTTGTCCAACGCGACACACCAAGAAATAAAACAGGCAACAAAATAAGGTGTGTTTGTAAGGGTCCTTTTAAGGTGGTAATAATACAGATCAAAGGGGCTTGCTTACTGCGGAAGTATTTCGACACTTTACTTCATTCCAATTTAAACTAACATGACTAGCGCACAAAATAAATTAGTGGCGAAACCAACTAGTAAAGAAGTTAAGGCCTGTATTTGCTCCCCAAGTGACAAAATTCAAAATGATGATCAAAAATGAACTTGACGCATCGCGATTTTAACTCACTTTATCTCCCCTAAACTGTTTCTATTAGCAAAACCAGTAAGGCTATTTCAGTCCCCTCATTTCCCCGTCTCTGAGCTCTGATTGGGCTGTCATGAAGAAAATCGTTCTGACATCTCTAAAATGAGGGTACTGCCTGTTTCCTAGTTGGTTGCGTGAAAAACAAAATTACTTTTTGTTGCGTCTTTAATAGCTACGAAAGTAGCTTGGGTTTATTTAAAATTTATTAAAATACAGGAGTTTTAACTTTCTTTAGAGTGCGGCTGCAAATATAGTAATGAACATTGTATCATTGAGACCTTGAAGATGTGTATCTTTCAATTTAATACCTGTAAATCATGTTGAACATCCAAAATGGTCCAGGAAAAATTGTCAGTTCTCTTTAAACCAAAGTGTCTTGATCCAAAAGTTATGTCAGCCATTCGCGGTAAAAGTATTATATGAAAGAAGGATTTGGTTACAGAGCTTAAACATATAAAAATGTTTGAATTTGATGTAATTGCCACCACAATTTACTTGATACATGTAAAACATGTCTAACCGAGTCGATCACGCCTAGCGGGGTGACTGACGGAGCATCGCGCCAATACAGACGGGCGACGGATTTGATGAATTTATGGCAACATGCAAATTGATTGACATGCACACATTGTTTTACATTCTTTAAACAATATTGAATGTCGCGCTGCCGTTTAAATTGGCAATTTAAATTGAAGTTAATAGCTTTGAATCTCTTCTGAAACAGAATTCTAATTAATATTATGACAGACTAAGGGCTCCCACACAAAACCGCGACGTCGCGTCGCATTGTCAAAATCTGCGATATCGCGCGAATTCGCACGATGGCATCGCAAGAATTTGCGATCTGCTTCGCATCGCACATTCCTACATCGCCCTACTAAACGGCTTGTCGCACAAATTAGCGCGACGTCGCATCGCGTCGCATCGCAGAAACTTGCGATGCGAATTTCTGCGATGCGAGCTCGCATCGCGTCCCATCGCGGATTTGTGTGGGAGCACACGAGATCAAGCAAAACTCAATTATTAAGTGGCTGATAGTGGTAAAAACTTGCTGGTTTTTCTTGATGTGTCAGTAAGCCTCTTAGTGTAAATCAAATGAATGCTGAGTTTTTATTGGAATTTATTAGATTCAAAGATGTTGTCTTGTTCGTTTGAAATATATAATAAATTATGATTGATTAAATAATGCTAAGTAAGTGTTCATACACTTCTTAACGAAGTAGTCCTATAGATATTGTGCAACTATTTGCTTAACTAACATACTACAAAAATTTTGCTCATGCATTCTGTCCAAAGATGCGCATTGCAATTCTTTATGATGTTGTGCCTCAACCAACTATTATTAGCAACATTTTTGTAGTGTGTTAGTTGACCAACTAACATATCTCCTACAAAAATGTTGCTTATGCATTCTGTCCAGAAATGCGCATATTGAATACAGGATTCGATTCATCGCCGGATATTGGGGAGTGACAGGTTATTGAGCGAGTGGAAATCAAAAGTTGGTTCTTACGCTGATACGTGTAGCCGCGGAGGGAGATTACTCAGGAAATGTCTCAGATTATTACTTTTCTAGTCATTTAGTCGGTTTAGTCGATTTTTGAATTTCCGAAGTGTTGGGAGGAATATTCGTATTTTTATTTTAGATTTTGTTTATTAACGTAAAATATTGACGAGAGTGTATGTATATAAAAGTGAATTGTGAGCATATTCCTACTTCGATTTGTTTGTAAAATCAGTCTTAATTTAAATGAACTATGCATTACATTATATATTATTCAGCTTACTTGAAGACAACAATTTAAACATTATAAAACCACGCACCATTTCGGACTTCTTGCAAACATTTCGGGACTCAAACCGAGCTTATGCTGTAAGTTCTTGATGGGCCAAACAAAAACCTTTTCTTCTGAAATCTCTTTTATTTTCAATAAATTGCAACAAAACATTATTTTTCCTCGTCACAAGGGACCGAGTACATGTGTTTCTGTAATGAGCTCGCAATTATCTGGTAATGTTATAATTATTGCTTGTAATTGGAATCGATCATTATTAATGCGCTATGGCATCAATGTCTGGGGAATTCGAATGCAGCGGGCTTTCAAGATTCGTAATTGAAGGTATGATTTCCGGATATGGTTGCGAATAAAATTAATAATTATCAATCAAACTAATAACATCAAAATATATACTAGTTTCTGTATTTTATCATTGATTTTGTTTACTGAATTAGAAATTTGTTATTTATTCTCATAAGCAAAACCATAGACAGTTTAGAAACTGGGAGAAAATTCGTAAATACCTCCATGACCTTTCAAATAGAAAGTCGAAGCTAACTAATCCGACCAACATCAAATAATAAGATACCTTTCATTTACGTTAATACTGTAAGTTGAATACCCATAGGTATCCCAACTTTACAAATACATCAACCAATTGAAACTTTGGGCCATATGGAGCGATTTAATTTAACCTCGCGTTGTTGAAAGTTGGCACAAACATTGACTGTCGATTGTATCTCGTGGCGGCATACATATTAATTTCGGAGTTCATTTCAATATCAACAAACTGCGCGTGGGGCACAGGTTTGGCGGGTGTGAGTCCACGGCTTGTAGTAGGATGTAAGCTTATAGCTGGAAAAGCCTTTTTTGCCCAGTGGGTTATTGTACCTATCGACTTTAGATTGATCGTGGGTTTAAATTCCAACTTCAATGAGCTTTTAAATTACAAAAACTTCACTGCAAATTACGGTCGTGGGGTAGGGAAGCGGTGGGCTCTGTTAATAAGAGCTTAAAAAAGTTAAAAAAAAATATCGTAGTAATCAGTCAGTTTTCTATTCTAGCTCATCGATGAACTTGCTACAGTATTTTTTAAATTAAGTGTATGAATCCTTTACTTCTGCAAAATTTAAGCAAAGCACCTATCAGAAAATTGTAGTTCAATAAATAAATATACACTTACCCACTTTATAACTCTATCTAAGATTAAATACCTATTTTGAATAAACTTATACTTATTATTATCATAACTTTATCAAGTATTTTTCTAACTACTCCATTATCATCTTCAAGGATCGAAAATGTTACGTAGATCTGAAAACATCTAGAGAAAATATTCCTGATCGAAGGTTTTCTCACATGACATACACAGGAACTCACTGCCTTCCTCAGATTTGAGCTCATGCACGACATTCTTAATAGTTGCCTATATTTACTCGCTTCAGCTCTTCATATAGACCCAGTTCTCTTTGACAGGTAGTCGTGTGTCTCATACAGGCGCCTCCAATAATTTTATGCATGAAATTTGCTTTCGCGCGGGAAGTGTATTTAGTTTTAAGGCATTGGGGTGGGATCCATGTAGCCAGGGGCTATATCTGCCGGATCTATATTCAGGCTTTGAGTTGCATGAGATAATATTACAAGCTTGATGAGTTTGCAACAATATTTTGATGGAGATTTTTGCAATTTAGACTTTATTAGAAAGCGTAAAATCTATGAATTTATTTATATTTTATTAAAAATCATAGTTAACTTGACATAAAGGGTGTTAAGTCGGTGTTAATGTAGAGTTTACGTTGGTATAGAGCTATTATCGCAACATACGGTGTAAAAAAATGAAGCGTTGAGATGGTTTGCCAAAAACTAAAAAGTTATTTGTTTCGATTACACTTTTACTAGTCGTAGTAGGTAACCGCTTATCACTGCCCAGCACCTGATAATTGTTTTTCATTTTAATTAGTCCCATTACTTTCTGTCCATTCAGGAGTTTACCATCCTTCAACCGTTTTCCCAACATTTTAAAGCTCACCAGAGAAAACAACAACCCAGTAAATAGATACAAACGGTGCACAATTGCCCGAAATCCCGACTCAGGCGTTTCTTTGGCAATAACGGTTTACTGCTCGCCTAAATGCCGACAGCGACCGACAATACTATTCGTTCACTGTCACTGTAAGGCCAAAGGCTATATCTATTTATTTATTGCTTCAAGGTACATAAGGATGTATTTGACATTTTTAGGATTGTAAATGTGTTTCATAACTTTGAACTTGAAGTTTATTAGCCTTAATTTTTATTTTATAGCGGGGATTCTAGACCTTATTCATACTTTAATAATTAAAAATATTCTTTTGATTCTTTGTTGATTCGTTATTTATTTTAAGATGGACTGCCTTAAAGACCTCAATTCCTTCCAGACGTTGTGATCTTGTGTTAGGACCTCCCAGTGGGCTATAAATTTGTCCACTCGGTTGTTTATTAATTGTTATATATAGTAGTTTATATAATAAATAGTAGTATATATATAATAGTATAATAGTTCAAAAACACACAACAAATATCCATTTCCCATCTCAGTCAGATAAATAATTCAGTCGCAACTCCGAAACCATATTTCTGTTTTTCGTCGGCTTGTTATCGTTATTTGTATCTTCCGGCGTATGCCCTGTGTGCAAATACCAATAGAATATTCATCCATCGTCTACTCGGCGTAACGAGGCGCGCCTAAATAAATGCTAATAACCAGAGCAATCATGCTAATACAGTATGGTGGCTAGATGTGGTGCAAGGGATGAGAAAAGAAAGAGGGGCTTACCATGAAGTATTATTAAAAAATTCAGCAGTCTTATACTTCAAATAACCATGTCTTAACGCGGCACGTCATGACGTGGTTATTTTGAAAAATTATTCTGAATTTCAGAATACAAAAGCTAGATAACGTGCAATCTCTTACCGCGTCGTATTTTGAATGTCATCAAGAATCGAGCAGCAGTTCAGGTTCTTACAGTTCTTACTTTACGTCGACGCCTAGAACTGTTTCAAACATTACAAAATAACAAATGTGTAGGCATGATTTATTTAATACGTTTGAATTATAATTTATTTTGGTCAAATCTGTTAAATTTTCCAATGTTATTTATGTATGCAATTTAATGTTACTTTAAAAACCAAAAATATTTTTGGTTGGACAAGTTTTATCAATTAACGATAATTCACAGCAACCACAAATTGGCCCAAAAAACCACTAATAATCAAGCTTGTATTGAATTTACGCGACTGAAACATGCCTATTTTATTAATTAATGGGTAGTGATTGCATTGGTAGGAACATGATCGTCCCGATTATTGATCAGGTTATTCATATTTTAACTCACATTTTAAATTTCTCAATTATTTCATGCTCTGTACCTTCTGTATGGAAAGAAGCCAATATTATTCCTTTACCTAAAAAACCTAAGCCTAGCTCTTTAACTGATTTCCGTCCAATTTCCATTCTTCCTTTCCTCTCTAAAGTCCTTGAACGTCTCGTTCATGGTCAGCTTAGTTTCTTCCTTACCAAAAACAACCTTCTCAATCCTCTCCAATCTGGTTTCCGTCCCGGTCATAGCACTGTTACAGCACTTGTTAAGATTACTGACGACGTAAGATCGGGAATGGAGAACGGACAGTTGACTATCTTGGTGTTACTTGACTTCAGCAATGCTTTCAATACTGTAGATTCTGACATATTACTTGGTTTGTTACGCTCGCTTAACATATCTCCATCGGTGGTTGACTGGTTTCGCAGTTACTTGCTTGGTCGTCGGCAGCGGGTTCGAGTTGACGATACTTATTCGTCTTGGAGCCATACGCTAGCCGGTGTGCCACAGGGTGGCGTTTTATCTCCTCTTTTATTTGCACTTTTTATTAACTCCATTTCTAATCTCCTTACTTCATCCTACCACCTTTATGCAGACGATCTACAAATTTATACGCAGGCTGCGTTAGCTGGCCTTGCTGATGCAATTAACTGCATTAACTATAACTTACTTTGTATATATGACTGGAGTAAAGCGTATGGACTTCAAGTTAATCCTCTTAAGACTCAAGCTATAGTTTTGGGCAGTTCCCGTACAATAGCTAAAATTAACTGGCTATCATTACCTCAAATACAATTTAACAATGTAGTCGTTCCTTTTTCTAGCAATGTTAGAAATTTAGGAGTGATTATGGACAGCTGTATGTCCTGGAAGCCACAGCTTGGTTCAGTGAGCCGTAGGTTGTTTGCTTCCTTTGGTTCACTTCGAAGGTTGCGTAACTTTCTTCCGACTGCCACTAAGATTACGCTTGCACAAACGCTCCTGCTCCCTATCCTTGACTATGCAGACTCTTCCTATCTTGACATTACTGAGGAACAACTCAACAAACTTGAGCGTCTTCAGAATGTATGTATTCGTTTTATTTTCGGGCTTCGTAAATATGATCACGTTTCTGAATTTCGTACCAAGCTCAAGTGGCTGCCAATCCGTCTCCGTCGTAATTCCCATATTCTCTCTCTTCTTTTCAACATCCTTCGTAATCCCACTACCCCCGGTTATCTGAGGGAACGATTTGAGTATCTGCATGAGGGCCATGCTCGTGATCTTCGTTCCTCAGATAACCTCCGTCTGAAAACTCCTCTGCATAGAACTAGCTTCTATGCCGACTCCTTTACTGTCCAAGCTGTACACCTATGGAATGCTCTGCCATTGTCAATTAAAAAGTCCTCTTCCCTTGAAATATTTAAATCAAGACTAAAAACACATTTGCTTTCTCTTTGAGTGTCACATGGATTCGTCTAATTATTTAATTACTGTATGTCTATTTATATATTATATTATATTTGTGTATGTTTAAGTAAGTTTATTGCAATATGATTAGTCTATTTAGTTTATTATTATGTAGTAAATCGAGTTTTTTGTATTATCTTATTTATTTTTGTTAATGCACCCGACCAATCATCCTTCCAGCGTAACTCTTTTCCATCCAAAGGTTGCCTGGAAGAGATCGCTGTTAGCGATAAGGCCGCCCATTGTACATGTCCAACTTTGTTTTATTTTTCTGCTTGTTATTTTTAAGGTGTGTGTGTGTGCAATAAAGAATTTTTCATTCATTCATTCATTAATTATGAAAATAATATTATTAATCTACAATTCATTTTTAGCATCGTAAAATCTATAGAATTTGAACAGGAAAAAGTTTTTACTGTGGTTTAGTGTTGGATAGCACGCGTTCTATTATAATAATATGGGATTTTATTACAACAATATTAATTAATGAGTCAGTCCAGCTATTTGTTGAAAATAGACTTTTTTACTTTTTCATTTGAATTTGATTGATTGTTATTTCTCTAAGTACGTAAACACCAGCCCTGTTTTTGATCATTTTCCTACAGTTGTGTATTTCCTTTTTCGCCTCAACATTGATTTTGTCCATTCACATAACATTAAACTACATACTTAGAAAGCTACTTTAAAAAAAACATAAAAAAACACGAACGAATGAAAACCACATAACCCGACCTAAACGTCAATTTCACAGATAAGAAAACCGGTCTAAAAATACCAATCCGTTCAATTCCGAAATCAATGGTTCCATTAGTAGCCCGCTCCTTTGAGCCGGAGGGTAATGTGGGGCACGCCTGAAGATTGACCCCAGTAATGCGATATGGTACAACTAATACCCAGTGACGGATGCGGGGTGTCTTTGTAGGCACTCAGTTTTTGCTGTCCTTGTTTTGTTGGATTTGGAGAAAATGAATGAATGAAAACTCTCGATACAGTTGCCTAAGATGTACACATTCAAATGCTCCAAAATTATGTAACCGTCAGCTTGTACCAACTATCGTCTATGGAATTCAATAAAATAAGTAATGTACCTACCTATGGATTGAAAATGTATACCTAGTTAATAATGGCACAAGTGTGTGCTGACATGAATTTGGAGCTTTCCAATGTGTGCATCTTTGTGAAAGCGAATGAACAATGTGAACTACAACCAAATTGAAATGTTTATTTTCCTTAGCCTAAACTCGAAACATAGGTAATAGGTCCCAACCATATAAATTTCATTTTAAGTATTGAAAACTCCAAAGTACAATTATATCAAAATCTTAGATTACAATAATGAACCGGATCAGGCCCAAGCAAACAGTATCAATTTGACCCTTTGATGACGGTATTGTCAGGGGAGGCGTACCAATTACAAAGCGTTGACTCAGCGCGTGATTAATTCACCGCAAGCCACCTGCAAGTTTGCTAAGCCAGATCCGCCAGGGTCATTATTGAAGAGCCAGATGCTGATTGCGCTAGTGGTAATCAGGTCGATTCTGTTCACTGACGTAATTTCTGAGTTGACCAATCAACACTTATTGATAGAAATAATAATAAATACATATTTTATAGTAGGTAGGTACTTACCAATTAAAAAAACAGACAGAAACAAATAATACCTACAGTACTGAAAAACTAATTAAACCACCAAAAAAATAAACAAAGTTTATAAAGTCAGTTGTGTCCTAATAACTTTACGATTAAAATGTTTGTGTTCGTTTAGCTATAGGTACTTAAATGTAAATTCAAACGGCTAAAGCAAAATTGAAAATGTTTTGCGATATTTTTTGCATCTGTCAGCTTAACTTAAGCAAAAAAAAAAGTTTTCATAAAATCAGTCAACAAAAAACTTGAAAAATAAAATTGTTTCTAAGAAGCAATATAAAACTATTAAAGATCCATTCACTGGCAACAGTTGCTAAATGATGCCCGCAACAAGCGGCCATTATCACAACCGTATAAACGTTCAAATACCAAATATGAGCGTTTATTACAAGCCATAAATAATTCTCAAAGGCTTATAAAGCTCCTTAGCGATGTTATAAATCTTTGAGATGGAAAAACCCACCGAACATAGGTAAAGCACAGAGTTGTAATAGTTTCTGAAAAACTAAATTTTCTCTTCACAATTTCGGTCGGGTCGTAGAGAATGAAAGCATTTAAATACAAGAAAGAACGTTGATCAAGGTTCTTTTTTTATGAGTATTTAGTTATAATGGCTAGATATAATAAAATTCCTAATTTCTGTATTACTATTTGAATATAATGAAGTTCAAAGACCTAATGTAAAAATGTACCAAATTGAACATAGACAGAGTTGATTTTTCATAACCGTCTACTCGAAGTGATCCAAGTCCGGAAAGGGCAGCCGTTTTCTATAATAATCGATATGTTTTTTACAGACTATGATGCTTCAACGAAAGATCAAAAGGGTCGAGATGCGGTAGGTAATTTGATTTCGGACAATGCATGAGCCGGAGGCCAGGTAAAGGGTCAGGCCAATCTATATTAACCAAGCTGTTTACTAAGTTCAAATGAAAACAGGTTTCATAGAGTACAAACTGTATATTTTATAGGTATCATGTGGTTCTGAGTTCAGAAAGAAAAGAGTGATCGTCAATGGCTATAAAACTGAGTTTAACAGTGCTTTGGTGACTTAGTTTTATTTCATTGCCAGCTTTAAAGTCGTTCAGATATTTTCAAGGCTTTCAAGCGGCTTGAATTTTTATTCAACAATTCAGATTACAAGTCTTAAGAACTCAAACGCATCTTTTATCGTTAGAATCGACCTCGCTTAAATTGTACCATTAGAATGAAGACCAAGTTTAAGGACCTTTGTGTAAGGAAAACCATAATTTCAACTAACATGTTTTAAAATTAAGTTGTATGTATTCTTAAAAGTAGAATAAAATGAGAAACTAATAATCTTATTAAATGTAATTTATGTTGATACCAGAAAAAAATAGTTTTATCCAATTTAGACTTACAGATACAAGAGAAAATATTCGGTGAATAATAATTTTTGAGGCTTATCTATTCGATATTATTTGAAATAGCAAATTAGATTATTGGGTTTCTCAAATTATCAGGAGTAATTGGCTGAGATAAGTAATCTTAATCTCCAAGTTATAGAAATGAATAGCTTATATCAATAAGCTATAGGTAATTATCATAGTTAATCATGGTTAATTACAGTATTGGCTCCACTGAAAACCAGCACTCAAACCATTCATGGTGTTGCTGGAGAAAATGCTAAGGGATTGATTTATTTTTCTTGTCACTCGATTGTAAATATTTATATTTTTGTTTTGCAACTCAATTGAAATATTTTTTTAAAATTATCCATACTAGTAGGTATTATAAATGGGAAAGAGTGTGTGTGTGTGTGTCTGTCTGTCTGTTTGTCCGTCTTTCACGGCAAAACGGAGCTACGAATTGACGTGATTTAAGTGGTGATAGTTGAAGGAATGGAGAGTCACATTGGCTACTTTTTATCCCAAAATACCCACGGTAACGGGACCGCGGCGCGCAGCTAGTACAATTAAATTTGCTTGTAAGTTAACTAGTGCTAACATAATATCAAGGTTTACATCCTTGATACTACGTATCGTGGAATTTGATTTAAGTTCTCAGATTTCAGGCAAATCAATTTGTGAGTCTTCGGGTGAAGGATCGTTGAAACGAGCCTATTGCTCTTGGAAGGAATGTAATTACTCCAAATTTTGGTAAAGGAGCGTCTTTCCTAAACCTACTGTGAAATATTTTAGAAGGACTCTCGAAGTAAGTTGGTTATTTTTAGAAAATCAGAACTTGTCAAGTACGATTACATTTTGCTTCTATTTCAAATTGTTGTTAGTTTGAACTTTACTAGTACTAATAGTTGATTGTACGAGTATAATTAGGTATTATTACTTATGATGTTGTTCAATACTGAGTTGGTTTATATTGGAGAACAATAATGTCAGACTTGTAAACGATTTTTTATTTGGAACTATTGTGATTTTGCAATATTTCATTTTTTTTCTGAAAGATTACCAAAATCTACCCTTCAGGTACATTGTGGTGACTGATTTAGCGCATGTTTTGATGTGAATATGAAGTTATTATTTGCATCTCAAGTTTGGACGCAGCTCAAAACATTCAATATACGAAATGGGCAATTTACACAAGCGTCTGTCAATAATCAATCGCATCAGATGGAGATTCTGTCTCCAGACACCATAAGATGGATGGCTCAATTACCTCTTAAATTGCCATCTCATCACTACAACTACCATGACCTTTATAAATGTGCGAATAAGGTGCTATTTTGCGTGGCTATTGAAAACTCTGTTTATTGAGATGCTCCAGTAGAAATACTTTGTTATTGATATCGATGTGGCAAATCTGTGTCAGATTGGTGCGGTTTGATGGATTGCAAACATTACGTTTATCAGGAAAGGATTTGGAGTACTGTATCCTATATGTTACATGAACGGTAAAGGTCATGCTTTGCAAGAGTTGAGCGTAGAGAAAAGAATGAAGTAATGAGATTGAATTGTATTAAATCTTTTCATTAGATGCAGTCTTATAAGTCTTGATTTTGTTGACCGTCTATAGTAACAGAACAGTACATACAAGTTTTGATGAACGGTTCAACTAAAACATAAGATGCACGGCTTGAGGTATGCTTTTTTTAAATACCTATAGGTTTCTGTTGTTTATTTTAAATCTCGTTTAACTGTACAGCATTTAAATATTTGCCATTGAAATCCGTCTAGCAACGTCATCACGAGTAAACGAGGACTAAACTTTGCATGGGGTATACTCGTCACATCGCGCTACGTGAATGGGCGCTGATTGTGACTCGCAATTTTTGTAAGCGCTTGAATTTACGCGATTCAAACACGACGGTTTCGCTGCGTCTGTAGTTCTCATCTACTGGGTTAAGTCAGGGGATGTGTAGATTGGCAGTAAATTAATTTGCTCTACATTTTTTGTTTATTAATTGAACTGTCTGTTGCTATTTTTAAATAATTTCTACATGTATATCGCTTATTATCTTATAGGTACCTAAACATTTATAACTTAAAACCTTGTTATCTGTTTCTTAAATATTTAAAAGCTTAAGTATTAATAAGCTATTTTCATAATTTCCTTCCACACCAACAGGCCAAGAACAAAAAATATAGCAAAGGTTATATGCATGCACTTTATGTTTGTTTCTACGAAAAACATTTAAGGAACATATCAGCCAGGTTACCAAAACACATAGCTGCTTAGACAAATTAAGAAAGGGAACTCTAAGCACAAATATCATTGTACATCCAGGTATATATCGCCGCCCCCACCGAATATCATTGTAACCGACCATTACGATAGAAGTGCTTTTATTCGAAATAATTATTGTAGAGGCCCGATTACACCTTGTCAATTTTTTTCAGCTCATTCGTACGAGTACTTTAGGATTTAGACAATATGTAATGGTTATTAAAGTATTATTCGCCGGAAACTATGAACACCTTTTCCCCCGAATAACATCGTAACAGGTTAATACCGACACCAAACTGTCTTACTTTATATAGTAAGCTGTCATTACGATCTTATTCGGGTGTAAAAAAACATTTTAATTTTGGCACTATCCATTACCATATTATTCGGGTAAAAACTATGAGTTGTTGTGTATTGTAAAAGTATTTACGATTTATCTAACCAGATAATTTGAATTGTAATGTTGAATACTGTATCCTTCTTGGACAACAAAAAATAGCAATCAAGATAACGATGATAGGGTCGCGATGGTTCGAAAATTAATGACAGGTTACGATAGGTACACTGATATAATATTTGGTGTTTGACAATAACATAGATATTTTTTTTAATAAATAGGTTTATTAGAGACGAGTGGAGACGAGAGAGAGAGAGGACTAGCTCTTAATAGAGACGAGTGGAGAAAAGGAAGCGTGGCCTTTACCCTGCGGTGCCGCGGTGGAACGCTACAGGCTCGTAATAATAATAATAAATCGGTGTATTAATTCTCGATTTTTAACTATTTTTAAAATTAAATATCGAATAATTTATAAGAACACTGTGCAGGTACTTAGGTAAGTAGGTAATTAAAATAACAAAAACTTTCACTATTTTAGCTCAATAACTCAAATAAATAGATACGTAGGTACTTACCCAATAAGTAAGTACCTAAAGTGTGTGGTGTAAAGGAACTGTGTCACTCACTTAACCTCTTTTTTTCACTTAAATATTTCTCTGTTTAACTAGTAATTATTTATTCACATTTTACTCGTGGCCACATGTAACGTATTGGTTTTCGCCTTATATTACACCCGGTTCACCAACGCTCTACCACTCGCACTGTAACACAACCGTCCGGTATGACGGCTGGGGTATGACTGACTCGTGACATAAGCGCCTGATACGGTAGTTATACACTACAGTGTGATAGTTAAGTTTCAAGATCCTCGTCAGATCCTCAAATTGTTTTTAAGTGGATGCTCCCATCATCATCTTTCTGCCCTTATACCACTATGTGGGGTCGGCACAACATGTATTCTTCTTCCACTTCCCTCTTTCAGACGTCATCTCTCAGCAGTCAGCACTCACACCTTTCTTACTCATGTCATCCTTCACACAATCCATCCATCTTTTCTTGGGTCTACCTCTATACCTATATTCGTCCACATTCATATCAAGTACCTACTCTCCTCAGGGATGCTCCCATATTATGCACAAACATCATCAAGAGTACAAAGATGTTCATAACTCAAAAGATCATTAACATAGTATTCCAGCTCAAGTTTTGCCACTATCCTTAAAAGTTAAAACGTGTGCATTCGTATACATTGTATAACGGCTTGATATTAAAACCAACCATTTTGCACTAGATGGTTTATTTTAAACAACATTCATTAGGCACGCTCAACCGGTCATTGCAGTAGGTACTTTACTCACCTACCTGAAACATTTCTACGATGGAATATTAATGTCCACCTAAACTTCAAGTAGACAATAGCTTAATATGGAAGGTCAGAATTAAATAATAGTAGGGAAATGGATAGATTGATGTAGTAAGTAGATACTTAAATAGAAGATTGCATTTTCCTTTCAAAACAATGTTTTTTTTAACTAGACCGAATGATTATGATCGTAGGTACTTTTCAAAGCTGGGCACCGTTAATCAAATAGTTAACTTCGTTAATCGTTAATCCGCTACAAAAAAGTTAGCTTTGTTAAACGTTAAAGCGTTACATTTCGGAAGAATTAACGCAAGTTAACGTTAATCGTTAATCCGTTAATATGTGTAAAATTACATTTTTATATCGTTGCGTTAGTAAACTTAAAAAGTTAACTTAAAAGTTAATCCGTTAATCAAAATGTTAACTTCGTTAATTAACGATTAACTGATTAACGAGTTAATGCCCAGCTATGGTACTCTTTACGTAATATTATACATTTCTACTGATCATTAATATCAAAAATGCATCAATTTGTGAAAATACATAAATAAATAGATAGATGGATGGAAAAATAGATATTAGGATGTTTGTTACTCTTTCACGCAAAAACTACTTAAAGAATTTGGCAGAAACTTGGAATATATCTAGTTAATGACCTGGAATAACATAAAAACTACTTTTTATACAGGTAGGTACCACGTAGATTTAGCTGCGGGCAACTAAGCAATATATTGCTGTAGTAAGTTAGTACTGAACTAAACGATTTTATTTTCGTTCCAAAACAATGATTATTTTTATACTAGACCAAATAATTATGAATCTAGATACTCTTTACTTCATAATGTACTATTTTACTAATTAACAATATTAAAAATGCTACAATTAAAAAAAATACATGCATAAATAGATAGATGGGTGAAAAAGTGGATGTGTGGATGTTTGTTACTCTTTCACGTGAAAACCACTGAACGAATTTGGCTGAAACTTGGAATAAATATAGTTTATGACCTATAATAACATATAGGCTACTTTTTATACAGGTAGGTATAACGTAGTCTTAGCTGCAGGCTATTAAGCTTATTTTTTAATACAATTGCGACGAAATATACATTAGGATTTTAAACGGTATTCGTTATTACAATAATCAAACTTCATTCACTTGCCATGGAAAAACATCGTAATCCAGTTTTACTATATTTGACATTATTTGTTATTACACCGAATACTATGGTAGCATCACAATACAGATGCAGACAGATACAGTCGATACCGCATTTTTGCAGTCAATACTATCGCGTTTGACTATTACTGTACAGATCATGTCAACGTTTTACACGAATAATATGGTATTGTTAGTTTACAATAGTAAATAAAATTATTGATTTATGGTAATATTTATTCTTTAAATATCTGGGTTGTGGTAAATTGTAGATTTGTTTTAGTAACATTATATTATTTGTTATATTTTAAGCTATGTTTTGGCATATAAACGATCTTCCTAGGTAAACTAACAGAAAAGTTATAGACCAAAAACCGTTTTTTAATTCTCTTGAACAATTTGGATTTTACGATTACGATTTTATTCGGTGGGGGCGGCGATATAACTATAGGTATAGTTGTTTTCATTTTAAGCCATGATATCACAACACACGATTATTATTTTTTCAAGCCCTTCGAAATGACAACGGTGAATGCATCAGACCGTGAGTACAAAGCCTTAAAGCCGCCCGCTGTACGCAAAATAATTCGCATAAAAACCACGTGCTATAAAACATACAAAATATTAGGTATAGTACATACAAATTCCCCAAAATATTTTTTACATTTTACTCTTGTTCACAGTGAAAAGAGCCTTATGCTGATAGAGTCACGTGTAACGTGCAGACGTGGCTTAAAAATGTTCACCTCAAGATACCGCGGTGTGGAGTTAAAAATTCAATGTTTTAGCTCGAAACGTGTGGGAACATTACTTACTTTTCTAAGACATTTGTCTGAGTGCTGAAACTAACACTAAAACATTATTATCATCAGTTTGTCTTTATTTATGTTGGATACATTTTAAGAGTTGGATAAAATTTAAAAATAATTTGTGGTAGCAAGTATTTTTGCAGCTATTTTCACAACTCGCCTGTATGAGTTTATATGCGTTTACTATAAATTTCTTAAAAAACAGATAAAGTTATTCACCATTGTCTATTGGTGCCAAAAACACAAGAGACAAAGATCATTCAAACAAAGTCATAGAATCATACTTAAAATAAATTTTCTAAGCCCGACATCGTTAGGCATCAGAAAACAAAAAGACTGCTTTCCGCAAACTCATTGTAAGAAAAGCTCCTAGCAAGTTGACCCTCATTAGGAGACAAAGGAACCCTTTGCTGGCTTAAAGACATTCACTAATTCTTACCTTTGTGTCTGCGTCGTGATTGCTGATCCGATCGTGGTACAAGTGGTGAGAAAAACAATGGTTTTCTTTGTGTTGAAATGCTTTTCCAATACTGACATCAACTACGGGTGAACTAACCCCGTTATGCATAAAAATTTGACAATCTAATATGGATTTAAAGAATGTTTTTTTTATGGCAATGAAAAGAGATAGCATGAGATTTTTAGTTTCCACAGTCCAATATGAATAAGACCGCTAGGGTGCCACTTAGTGCGTAAAGTCGGTACTTAATATCATGTACACATAAACAATAACTTTTAGTCTGTAGACTCATTTATGAGCTTATAAAAGCAGTTTACTAGTTTTAACAAATTTTGCGAACATAGCCTACTAAATGGGTTAAATTTAATGTTGGGTTGTATGCAAATTGAACTGTACTTGAAGTATAATTATATTATTGTGTTTTTGAATCCACATCCTGCAAACTCTAAAGGACACCACACACAGCAGCTATAATATGAAGATATATCTTATAGCACGATATATCTCAATACATCTTTCTATAGAAATCGTCAGGAGACCACACACAGCAGCTATAATATATATTTTCATATCTTCGTATCTTAAGATACTGAGCTATACGAAAATATATATCTCAGTATATCTCAATATATTTCAGTATATTTCACTTCGTACAGGATGTTCAAAAATTTGATGATTATTTTATACTTTTATTTCATTCTTACCTTAAGCACAAAGCAAGTCGTTCTTCGGAAGAACATGTGGGAATTATTGCTTACACTGCTGTCCCCATCCAGAGCCTCCGAAGAGCGGACGTGTCGTGAAATCATGGATAAATAATATAAGTAATTAATACTTGCACATAGAAAGTTAATCCTCTTAAGACTCAAGCTATAGTTCTGGGCAGTTCCCGTACAATATCTAAAATTAACTGGCTATCATTACCTAAAATAGAATTTGATAATGTTGTTGTTCCTTTTTCTAACAATGTTAGAAACTTAGGAGTGGTTATGGACAGCTGTATGTCCTGGAAGCCGCAGCTTGGTTCAGTGAGCCGAAGGTTGTTTGCTACTTTTAGTTCACTTCGAAGGTTGCGTAACTTTCTCCCGACTGCCACTAAGATAACGCTCGCACAAACGCTCTTGCTCCCTATCCTTGACTATGCAGACTCTTCCTATCTTGACATTACTAATAAAATCAATTATTTTGATTGCGGGTAGAAAATAAAACACATTTTGGGTATACGACAAAAAAAAACATATTTTTTGAAGTTGGTTGAAAAACCGACATAATTTGGGGAGAAACATAAAAAAAAGGTGAGTGGGTAGAACATGTGGGTAAAAACAGAAATATACCCAATCAAATGGCGTATGTCAATGAAATGAACTGGACGTATCTAGGGGGGGGGTCCAGGGGGACCGAACTACTACTTTTAACTTAAAAAAACATTCGCTCGCTTTGCTCTTGTCGTTTTTACCAGAATAAAAACCAACCTCAATAAAACAAAGTGACACAATGCTTTTATCTTCCAAAAATTATGTTTATAAGTCAAAAGAAAATTTGCTCGCTCTGCTCGCGTCTTTTTTTGCAGAATAAGAACCGAATGAATACGCTGCTTTTAACTAAAAATATTTAGCTCGCTCCGCTCGCGCCATTTCTACAAGTAATAGAAGAAAAAAGAGGCGAGAGGGGGGGGGGACTTTGATGCCTCGGACCCCCCCCTTAGGAAAGCTATAGCTACGTCCGTGCAAAAGATATATTACAGCAGATATCTGTTCTGTGTGTGATAGCTTACGATAATATACAGCTATATATCCCGGGATGTAATATACCGTAATATATATTATAGCTGCAGTGTGTGAAGTCCTTAACTCGTTGTTGATTTTTGAATGTTACATCAAGTACAAGCAAAACCCATTCCAGAAGAAAAACAAAAGTTATCGTTCAGTTGATTGAACTCTAGACGCAGAGAAACAAACATAAAACCAAATTACAGCATGTATTTCACGAAACATCAAAACACGAGAGCGCATTAATTACAACGTACCCACTTAACACAGAAAGTGCTTAAAAGATAATATAATTAGGCAAAGCAACTCCAGCAAATTGTCGGCTTCGCTTATTTATACGGAACTAGGAAGAGATTCGCGAAGAGAATTTAAATTCTGTGGTGATTATTACTGGGGCCTTGGTTTCTAAGGAACAGCTGTAAAATCTACTATTTTAAGGTAAAGTTGTTTTACTTTTGTAAGGTAATCTGAGAACAATTTACGAAAATGGTTAAACGTTCTTATTGTATCGAAGGAAATTGTTAGCTACAATTTAAAAAAAGTAGTAGTTTTTGTGACAATCTTTAGAAGGGCTAGAGAAAAATATAAGCACAAAAAAACAGATACCTCATGTCTCATCTGTGGGAAGTTGTCATTGCACTGCAAAGCAAAAGCTGCCTCTTCTGTTTTAATTCAATGCTGTTGAATAAATGTTGTTTTTACCATGGGTATGGAACGACTTCTTCAAAGTAGTTTCCATCTCGGTATCTAACGGGACAATCAGGAAACTGGCGCATAACTCAGTGGTATGCTTCAGAGATAACAATGATCTTTTCATTTTCATAACCGATGGAACTTTTCTCATTTTAACTTATTCTTTTTATCAGGGGCTACATTTGCTGTGATCTCAGTTTTTAGTGGCTTTTGTTTACTAAATGAATTTTGGAGAGTTCTTTTGGGCAGTTCTTTAAAAATGAAGTGAGTTTAACTTTGTGGAATGAGACAGTTTTAAAAAGTTATTTTTACAAGCCATTGAATCAGAAACATTCAATGGTTTGCGTTGAATCACCTTATTAATTACAGAGATGCAATTTAAAGATAAGATTTAGTAAGAGTAGAGTAAAATAAGGATTTGGTACCGCTAAGCTGAAATAATCATTTTAAGGCTGCTTAATCAAATTCAAAGAAATAGATCGCGTGACGCAGAGCTGTCATTTTTGACGCACACTTCTATGGAGGCGGCGGAAAAAAGTGATACGTCCTCTCGCTGGGAGGACCCGGGATCGACTAATTGGAAGACGATTGCGCGGCCGGATATATAGTGATTATAAAATAATCCTGTAAATTACTGGGTGCTCAAAATTGATTGAAAAAAAAAACTGTACGTTAAGAAATACCTATATTTTCACAATATAAATAAAAATATTATGTTTTTATTCAAATACTAGTAAAAAATGTGTGTTAAAGTGAAACGATTTGTACTTTTTAAATATAGTTTTCATTACCTTTAGAGGCAATTTTTTCATTGTTTTGCTCTGTAGTGCATTATGAGACTATATTTTCAGGTCAACAATCGCTTAAAATAAAACATTTTCTCACATTACAATAGTGATATCCCTTCTGAAAGACAGCTCTGACGCTCATTTTCGTAAAACGCTATGACGGGATTGACTTCTCCTTCAAAAACTATAATCAAATATAATGTTTACTCTCTGTAGTACACTATAATAAAGATTAATCTTTCTAAAACTGTAAAATTCTTTAAATAATCTGATCACATTATTGAGATATGGCTCTCGAAATACAGCTCAAATAAGCTAATGACGACTACACGCTCTTAATAACTAATCGGAAAACTCATCGAAATTCTGGATAGATGACCAGAGCGTATTGTGTCGGCTGGTAATAATATAATATAAGTATTAATTATTAAATAATAATAATATAATAATAATAATAATATGAGCCTTTATTCGGGGGTTTACAATATAACTATCTATCTACTAATTTTACTGCTAAATTAACTAAAACACTTGTTGTTCCTCCGTTTGCCCTAGTTTGGCATAGGCCTCTTCCAACTCCTTCCATTTACTTCTATCCCTAGCCGTTCTCGACCATAACTTCCCAGCCACAGCTCGGAAGTCATCTTCCCACCTCTTGAATGGTCTTCCACATTTCTCTTCCCGTTCCTTGGTTGCCAGTTTGTTATTGTTTTACTCCACCTCTCAGTTCCTCTCAGGGTATGTCCAGTCCACCTCCATTTGTTCTTCCTTACTACCAGTGTTACATTTTCTATTTTAGTTGTTTCTCTGATTTTCGTGTTTCTCACTCTGTCCGATTTCTTTATGCTGAGCATACTTCTTTCCATCGATTTTTGGCAGACTTCTAGCTTTTCCCCGTGTGCTTTAGTAAGAGCCCATGTTTGGCAACCGTAAGTCAATACTGGGAGAATACATGTGTTATAGAGTTTCTTTTTGATTTTTATGCTAATATCTGTGCTTTTCATAATTTCTTTAAAAGTCCAGTATCTCTTCCAAGCATTCCCTATTCTTGTGTCTATTTCTTTCGTAGTTGGGTCGGTTGGTGAAATAACTTGTCCGAGGTATGTGTATTCTTGTACATACTCTATTGGTTTTCCATTCAGTGTTATTGGTTCTTCTTTTCTATTAGTCATAACTTTAGTTTTCAGCGTATTCATCGTCAGGCCCACTTTCCTACTTTCTTTGTCTAGGCCTTGTATCATAGCAGTGAGCTCGCCAGGCGTATTTGACAGGATTATCAGGTCATCAGCAAATCTTAGATGGGTAAGTTTGTCACCATTTATGTTAAGGCCGTAAGTTCTCCAATCTAGCTCTCGGAATATCTCTTCAAGAACTGCTGAAAATAGTTTGGGCGAAAGAGGATCTCCCTGGCGCACTCCTCTTTCGATTTTTATAGCTTTGCCTGTTCTTTCTAGTTTGACGCGTGCGGTAGTGTTTCTGTAGATGTTTCTGATTATCCTAGTGTATTTGTCTTCAATTCCCTGATTGCTGAGAGCTTCCCATATTTTCTCATGTTCGAGAGAGTCGAAGGCTTTACAGTAGTCTACGAAGCAGCAGTATAGTGGCATATTGAATTCTTTGCTTTTTTCCATTAATTGCTTGATGACATGGATGTGGTCGAGTGTTGAATAGCCACTTCTGAAGCCAGCTTGTTCCCTAGGTTGGTTTGCATCTAGTGTTTTTGTTATGCGGCTGAGGATAATTTTCGAGAAGATTTTATAGATATTCGACATTAGGCTGATTGGACGATAGTTGCCTATATCGTTCTTGTTCCCTTTCTTATGTATTAGTATAATAGTAGATGATTGCCATTGTTTCGGGATAGTTTCGCTTTTTATGATATCATTAAAGATCTCCGTGAGAACTTTGACAATAGCATCTTTGGCGGCAATAAGGAATTCATTAGTGAAGTTGTCGGGTCCGGGAGCTTTATCTTTCTTTTGAGTTTCGATAGCTCTTTCTACTTCCCTTGGTATTATATCCGGCACCTCGTCTTCTCCAGGCAGATGGGTTCCAGGTACATTATTTTGACTCTTATAAAGGTCTCGGTAGAACTCGGTTGCTGTGGTAATTATATCTGGTCGTTTGGTTATGCATTTGCCTTGTTTGTTCATAATCTGTGGAATCCAGTCTCGTTTGTCTATAAGGGTCTTGAACGCTTTCTTTATCCCGCCAGTTTTATTATGTGCATTTCGAATACATTCAATCTGTGTGCTTGTCGTTCTTTCCTCATGGTTTCTTTTATCTGTTTGCTAAGGTTGGTTATCTCCTTTCTTGTTCCTTTGGTTTTTTTCCTTATATTTATCAATTCTAGCCTTTTTGCTAGTAGTTGTTTGACTCTGTCTGAGATTAGGTGGTTGTTTCTTTTTTTGTTATTAATATTTTGTTTTGCTGTGTTGTTGAGGATTTCATTAAGTTTGTCGTATTTTTCTTGTAGTTTAAAGTTTTTCGTTTCTGTCGAGAAAGCTTCTAGTTGAAGGTTCAGATCATCTATGTTTATGTTATCTTTGTTGGTATGTTCCTGAGTATTAATATGAAATGGCCTTTGTTTGTTTGTTTGTTTCAATGTTAGTTTTGCACGGACCATTCTGTGGTTGGTGTTGAAATTGATATGTTTAATGTTCCTACAGTCTTCGAATAGTTTGCTCTTGTTAGTAAGGATGTGGTCAATTTCGTTTTTGTGTATTCCGTCGGGTGATTCCCATGTCCATCTACTTCTGTTTTTGTATTCGGTGTTAAGATTTTTAAGGTTGTGTTCGAAAGCTAGTTCCATTAGTTTCTTGCCATTTCGTGTTCTTTTCCCATAGCAGTAGCGTCCTAAGATTGAGTCCTCTCCTTTGTTTCTTTCACCTACTCTAGCATTGAAGTCTCCCATTACTATTACATTTTTGTGCGCATGTTCTATTAAAGAAGTATTCAGTTCAGAATAGAATGATTCAATATCTGTATTATTGGCTTGTTCTGTGGGGGAGTAAATCTGTACTATGGACCAGTGCTCTTCGTTGATTGTCAAATTTAGTATGGCTATGCGTTCCGAAACTCCGATTATTTCTTGTATTTGATCTCTAATTTCTTTCCTTATGAGGAATCCCACTCCATATTTCCCAGGCGTTTCACCTTTGTAGTAGAAAATGTATTTATCTGTCTCTTCTAAATTTTCTCCATGTCTTCTTACCTCGCTAAGACCAATTATGGTCCACTTCACATGTTCTAGCGCAGTATAGAGTTCTAGGAGACTTTCATCAGTTCTTAGGGTACGTGTATTGTATGTCGCAATATAATACGATAGTTTGTTTTTGTTGTCTAATGCTATAGAATGATGACAGACTGTTTTTGGTGTTGAAGTTGGAAGGTTGTGGTCTTCTTCCCCCACGGTGACCAGCCGGATTGGGGTGCTTGTTGTTGTTTTTTTAGTTTGTTTATTTTCATTTTGTTTGGTTGTTGTTTTCCGGCTGGCGCTGCATGTTAGTTTTTTGGCTCTGATAACGAAGCCGATCTGTTCCTTGTTATGAAGTATTAATTATTATTCAAACATAATTCATTCGTTCAGTATTTGATTATTTTATGGTGTTTTTTTATCATATTGGTATATTTTAAAGCGATAGTGGATTGCCGCTTTGGGTATTGGGATTTTACGCTAAATTCTACAAAATATGTGCTTAATTCGCCTCTACCTTTTAAAAACCTCAAGTATCTAAAATATTTGAATACCTATACAATGTTTAGCGTGTTGCATTCCTATTAAAAATATATACATACAATGTGCATTCAAACATTTCTCATTTGCTTTTGTCTTAAACAACATACCACTAAGGGCTCCCACACAAAACCGCGACGTCGCGTCGCATTGTCAAAATCTGCGATATCGCGCGAATTCGCACGATGGCATCGCAAGAATTTGCGATCTGCTTCGCATCGCACATTCCTACATCGCCCTACTAAACGGCTTGTCGCACAAATTCGCGCGACGTCGCATCGCGTCGCATCGCAGAAACTTGCGATGCGAATTTCTGCGATGCGAGCTCGCATCGCGTCGCATCGCGGATTTGTGTGGGAGCACTTACTTCAGCAAGCGACGATCGCGAAATCTTCAAAGAACAACGTCGAACAAAGTATTCCAGCTTTAAAATCTATTATTCGGTTCAATCGTGTTTTTTCCGATAACATTCCCGTCCGGAGCTGCCTTAATCCGTTTATTGATTCCGACGCTTTTTCTTCGGATATCTTTTTATCGGCCTGCAGGGTTGTATCGCTATTCACAGGCCTGATATCGTTTTAAATTTCTATTTGGCATCTGTTTTGGCTATCACAGATTTTTGCTGACAGAGATAAGCAAATTTTTTTTTAATGATTAGGATTTAATTATTAATTTACTATAAAACAAATACATTTAACAAATACAAAGAATTAATACAATTCTGCTTAAAATGAAATTTACGTTGCTTCGAAAATTAACGAGCCCACGTTGTACGAAGCACGATGTTTTCATAAGACCATAAATCTATAAAGCGGTAAAAATCCGGAAGCTAACGTAATTTATTTTTCGTCATTGTAAAAGTAACTTACAAATTTGTTTTCTATGTTCAGAACAAAAGTAATAAATACCGTAGTAGTACCACAGAATAAAGATGGAAGTAGTACTACTAAAATTATAATACATTTTTAACTTGAAACTGTTGCACCCTTAATGAGAAAACACATTGATTAATTATAATCACATGGGAAATTACTCACTTTAAGATATTGCCGATTTAAATACCGACAATGTTTCGATTCTTCCGGAGAATCTTCATCTGGGTATGAGTAGTTACTTCTCGCGGGCGCGTCTCACACATTTATATAAATTGTATAAAAAAGCATTAGTTATGACATTTTCTTCCCACTGTCTCTTGTACTACATATTACCAGATATTACTAAGCTCTTTTGAGGTTCATCCAACAACAGGTTTACGATCTGCGGAGCGAGTGGAGGGCTCTTGCTTTGCTCAAGTCCGGATTATGAACGTAATAAAACTGGCACGACCGGTTTGAACCGGTTTTTGTGTTTAATTGCATTTTAAACGATGTTTATGAGATTAGCCAGTCAAGGATCCCCTTAGAAAATGTTTCGAGAAAATACACTGAGTAATTACTTTGGCGACGGCTGCGTAGGAGTTGACGGGGTTTTTGATGTGTAGGTTTGATTGCGAGAAGAAATTATTATTATCAGCATGTTTTAATTTCAAATATTCAATTCCTAAACTTATGTACCATGTAGGCTAACACACCAGATCTTATTATACCTATACATACGTTGTTAGAATTTGGTGGTATTAAGGCTGAAGCAAGCCTTAATTTAAGAAATTAATGATGATCTATGATTTATCACAGTTTGTGGCAAAATAATAATTAATTTTATTTTCAAAACAAAACAATAGACATGGATTTCTCAAGTCCCACAAGTCAATTTTAGCATACCAATCCCAATTTTACCATTGTACAATTATTTTACTAATCAACTTACTAATTAACTTTAATCAAGTTTACTAGTTCTCACTTAAAGTAGATTCATTCATTTGCTCATTATCTCATTCATTCTATTGCTGCCAATCTGTCTTCATTACATTTTCCTTATAAAAACTGTCTCATTTAACCATCAGATGGCCATTAGTGGATTATGTATGATGCTCACGTGCGCGGCTAATCGACGGACGAGGCAATCTTCCGGGAAACTTGTACGATATCAAATACGTGAACGATACTACGCTCAAGTGATATGAGTACGTATATCACTTGAACTAAACTGTATACCTACAACTGTATAAATAGAGGGTCTATGTACAATATGTATGAATATAATAAGTTTATCAGTCATCTGGTTACCATAACACAATCATTAAGTTGCTCAGCTTATTACTAGATGACGCTGTGTGGAATGTCCAAGGCTTTTTATTTATTCATTTATTCTCTAACAATATAATCTCTTTGTAGTTTATTGGTAAAAAGATAATATTTACAGATGCTATTTTTTTTTCAAAAATAAAACCTTTATACTTAGTGATTAAAATATGCAGCAGACACGAGGATTATACACAATAATTGTATAAAAACCGCGTTTAGTTACGATTTGCGCATTGAGAGTACAGTCGTGATCACGAAAGTTGAGTTTTCTTTATAAAATCGAAAAAGTATAATAAACTAAGTAATGCAATATATTTTTCGGTAGTAGCACTTTATCACAGAAAAAAATCAACAAAAACACAATGATCGTACTCAGAACACCTTAAACCAATTGGAGAGCTACTTCTAAAATCGTATTTATTCACAAAATGTTTTATGAAATAAATACAGCAAACGTTCCAAAAGGAGAAGTAAAATGTTTATTCCAGTATTACAATATTAAGAACAGTTCCAGCCAGTCCTCAAGGCGATTCAACAGCACTCAAAGGAAATAAACATTAAAATGAGCTTCCACTAAACTTGCTACGAGATAGCTACGGTGCTACGAACCGCTACGGCGTAGCAGTAGGTATTTTAATACGAGACAACTTTGACAACGTTGTGTAAAAATTCGTTTAGAACACAAATAGTTCTTACCTCAGAATCTAGGGAGGATTTTGTTTTTGTGTGTGTGTGCTGTATAAATGCCTTTATTTTCTATTCTAGCATACTGTATGTAAATATACCGAGTATAATACAGAAGACAAAGTCGTGGCTAGAGTTGATAGTTTAAAACATTTTGACGAATATTAATTAACATTGGATCTCAACATAAGCCTTACCATTAGACGAATTTCAAAAAGCTGTAATGAACAAGCCTGATAAAGCCCATTATATTTTATGTAGGCCATTGAGCAAAACCGTAAAATCAGGGTAAATTAAAGATTTCACGGCGGCCATTCTCAGCACGTGCCCGCCTTTGTTGTCGACAAAGAGTTAATTATTCAAATAACCTCACTTGACTTAAACAACGCTGCTATTAGAGGAAGGAGGTGATGACACACTGAGCTAAGTATTTATCTTATTTATGTACATAGAAACCACTCAGACTCGGAAATCGAACCTTCAAATATTGTTTTTTTAACCTATTTCGTCCTACTGCTGGGCAAAGGTCGCCCCCAAAGTCTTCCAACAATCCCGATCCTTGGCTGAGTTCCACCATTATTTGTCGATGGTGACGAGATCGTCTCGCCAACGCTTTCTCGGCCGAACCCAACGCCTTCGAATATAAACATATTATATGTCAAATACATATTTACAAAATATTATTAAGACTTAATCGTGTATTAAAATCATTATATCTACCTTGACGTTTCGGTCTATTCGTAACCACGGTGACTGTAACTTCAGCCGTTAGGGTAAATAGAATGAAAAATTGGTATTATTTTAATATAAGTAAAATAAAAATAACAAAACCGGATACATATTAGACCAGATGTGTCTTAGTCTTTACGTCTAACAGATTCCATTGATTAGGTTAGCTAACATAGACAAAAATAACTTTCTAGAAAGTTTCGGATTACGAAAATTGGGTTAAGAAAACCCAACGACTTTTCGGTATAGTGCTATTTATTTCAAGCTTGTCTTAGCGTTTATTGTAAGACAAACTTCCGCTCGCAACTTTGCACGCGTGGTACTAACCCGGATGAAAAGTAGCTTTGTGTTATTCCACAACATAAACTACGTACAATTATGCATATAAATATGGGATGGGATGTGTACGTTGTGAAACGAATTTATTCTTATTCATTATTATATTGAAGCACTTACAATATTCTCTTTAGTCATCATTTTATATTAGAAATGTTACATCTGGTAATGGAAATAGCAAGATTTTTTGCATTTCTTTTGGTAACACAAAAAAGTTTAATATAATGTAGCTTTAAACAGGAATCTGCCATATTTAGGGATTTGGTCTTAAGCCTGTTTATTTATATACATTTCCAGTTTTGGAGCAATGTGCCAAACTTTCTTAAGTCTTAAGTCTTGTGATAATGTGATTAAGTTTAACAAAGTTTAAGAGAGATTTAAGATTAAATAAAATTACTGTAGGGTTGATTATCTACTTAAGGGTTAAACTGGATTTCCAAAGTTATTTTTTTAAATGTCAAATTGAATTTATACTTAATTACTTTAGTTTACAAAAATAAATATAATAAAGTATTTGAAAAACTTAATAATATCGTTTCGTGTTTTTTAATTATGTAATAAAAAAAACTGTACAAAATTAAATTAATAATATTTGAGCCACCAAAGCTCGTTGCAAACCATTCACACCTGCAACAGATCCAAGCCACAGGAACAAGGAACAAGCAAAAAGGAACCTAGTTTGAATGTCTTGAATTCTATGAGCTACCTAAATATAGTTAAAAAAGGTTTAAAAGTTGTGTATCGGTTTTAGGCACGACCACAGATTATATTATAACAAAATCTTTGCTTATGTCTCTGCATAAGGAAAATCAACAGTCTTTGCATAATCAACAATATTTATAGGTACAAGATACAAATAGCCCATAAACTATCAAGCTAACTAGTAGGCAATCACCTAAACTGCACTTCACTTAGCTTCCACTCAATCAATTTACGAGCGTACCCTACGACCCCTATTAAAGCTAACGAACTAAAAACCAAATAAAAATGCTAATACACTTGAAAACCCATTCATAAATCACTACAAACTGCCTTCGGCTAGTTTATTACTCAATAATGTTAGCCGACCTCTGAGTGCCATCGACGCATGCCTTTCTATGCATTTGTGATTGAATATGAATGACATAAACTGAAAAATAGTTCAAAGAAAAAAAATATGTTTTTAACACTTTCTGTTTTTATATTTATATTTTTTTCATCAGCAATTTACAAAAAACTTTATTAAATATAACACTTTATTATAATATTATTTTTGAATATTATTCAAAAATAATTAGGTATAATGTTTTAAAGCTTATGGTTAAAATTAATTCCGATACCTATCCTGTGTGATTTTTAATTTATGACCATGACGTAAAGCGACAAAACGTGGCATTGACGTGTAAAAAAGAATTATGATTATGATGATCATTTACCCCCGGTTCCTATAACAAACTAACGGATGTTCGTAGGTCCATCACCATAGCAACGTTGTTATTTCAACATAAAATGTATGAAACTTTTTGACAGATAACCACGTTGCTATGGCGCAAGGCCTACGGACGTCCGTTAGTTAGTTATAGGAACCGGGGGTTATTCGTTTTAAACAAACACTCCATTTACACACTTATTTTTTTTTAAATAATAAAGCGAGTAAAACCGCGAGACCGGAAAATATGTTTGCTATATTGCGCCAACATAATGTGCAAAGCCATGGGCTCCAGCTAGTTATTACTGAATCACGCCAAGCCAGGCTCTAATAACAGTTCGTACGCAACTAATTACAGGGGAGCCGTTAATGAAATTTCGTATGCTAATTGACTAAATACAATTATGAGCGGGGCTAAGATTGTGCGAGTGTTCTGTGTAACTCGTTGGATGTCGCAGATGGTGAAGTACTAGATGTGATACATGATGAGGTTTGCAAGTAGCTCCACAGTAGTAGAAATATCACTATCTCTGTTTCACATGCTGCCAAAACATATGTTTAGCTCTTTCGTAAAAGCTGTACAACTTTTGCCTGAAAATATAGAAGGCAGGACTATGGTTTTGTAGGGGATAAACATTCACTACAAAATTACTTTTTAATTTTATTACTATCTTTCGCTTGCGTTAAGCCATGACGGAGGTCTTTAGGTGGCCTAAAAACTCCATCACCAGAGCTGGCCACTTGCTTAAACGAACGAACGAACGCCTGCGACTGTAGCCATAATAAAAGACTAATACACACCACCCAAAGAATCAGGCAACAACCTGATGTTGTGGGCCTGGTTTTTTTTCAGTGGACTTATCTTAACAATTTACCTAAGATTTTATAATGGAAAAAATTGAAGTCACATCCAGCAAAGTAAGAAACTTGCAACGTTAATTAAATACTGACTCAAAGCAAGGAGCAGGTGGCCGGGGTTCTGATAAGAGCTCCATTCAACTACGGTTTTTGAGGTGAGCCTTATTTACTGCCTTAAATAAACTTTATTGCCAACTTAGGTTGTGCCTAATTTGAAACGGTTGATAAGAAATAGAGATCTTTTGACAGGTCAGTACATTTTGGTACACCTCGTAAAGATGCAAAATTATTAATTTATGAAAAAAATATACTAAACAACATAGTCCGAAATAGTTACTGATGCTATAAGCAGTACGTATAGCCACAGTGTGATGTGTTGGGTGTAGGCGTGTTTTGCTTGTAAACATAATAATTTGCGTTTCATTGTTAAAACATACATTATCACAAATGTTGAACTTCAAATACAAAGTTTTGGATGTGGGTGGGTTTTATAACAATCACTTCGTAAATTTTGAGATTTAATAACGAACATACATGCAGGTTATAGGTGCAGCTTGTCAAAGGAGGTATAAACAAAAGAGAGGAAGCAAGCCTTTGCAATGAAATAAAGCAAAACTGATCTAAGTAAAGTTTCAAGTCACGATTTACGGCAAAGTTTCACAACTCAACGGAGGACTTTCAATGTCCGTACAAGAGAATTGAAATAGATCCTTTATACATCGCAAACATCGATGAACAAAACTGCAATACTCTCGTTGTTTGCAACTCAAAGTGGTCGGAAAGGGCAACGGCTGCTGCAATGGATATTGGAGTAAAGCAAATAAACCACGCTCTACTTTATATGCATGTAAATCGCCCTGAAGCCGCTATACCGAATACAGATTGGAACGGCGGCTTAACATTTTTATGAGATACTAGTTTTAGTCTCGGTTGTGTGCTTTCAATAACCGGTAAGGTATCAATCGCTCTCGATAAAGCCGAAGTGACAGATAAAAATAAAGGAACAATAATTTGCGCGTAATCATCCCCTAGGAATGGAGGAAAGGTGAAGAAGACCAATGGTGAGGTAGGACATATACTCTGGTAAAGGCGCGGAATACGAATCGGTGTTAGATTAACTTTTACTGAACGATGTAAGCTGCTCCTGGATGTTTTGTATAAAGTAAATGAACATGTAACGTGCTAGTTAACTGAAATGCCTATGCAAATTTTATTTCCTTTCTTTCCAAAGTAGCACAGTTACAGGAAGTATCGCAGTTTTATAGTCTTCTATACTAACCCTGATACGAAGCTTAAAACAATGTACAAACTCAATGGACTGCTCTCTAACTAATACTAATGCAATAAATAAAAGTGGTTTTAAATAAGTATGTAATTAGTATACAAAGAATGGCTATCTAGTATCAAAAGTAGTAGAATCTAGTAGCAAAATCTACAGGTAAAGTAAAAGAAGGATATCACGAATATTCTTTTAATAGTTAAATTTCACCAACGCAGTATCTTTCTCGGTTTTTAACACAGCGTTTTGTGTTGCTATCTCTATTTGCAGCTATAGCTATAAATGTTAAATATTTCACTCTTCCGCAACAACAACACAAATTATTTTATACGGGATGCTGAATTAATTAAATTTAATTAATCCACCGGCCAAGACCCTCAGAATTCGTATCCTAAACTTTTCTTATAAATAACACTTTATTGTTGTAAGCTATTTTGTTTTAAACTGTGGTGTTTAAGAAGGTATTAAATGAGTTTTAATACATTTTAAAGTTTTGTTTAGTCAGCCGCAAAAGTTGAACATTTTAAGTTTTCGAATTTGAAGTTACTGCGAAAGTTTTCTTCACAAGTTTATGGCAATATTTTAGTATCGCCTAGACTCATATTTGACTCTATTATCACTTTAACTTTGATTTAGAATAGTTAGTATTATAGGTATGCAACTCATTAGTTTTAATTCATTTTTTTAAGTTGTGAGACAGACGGTACCGACGGACATGTCGTATTCATAATTTACCTACTCATTACAAGCAAATAACGAACTTTTGTAGTTGAGTATCCCTTTTTGAATAAAATTATACATACCTAAATTATATGACCACCACACACATAGCTTGCACAAAACAGAGTTCTAGGATATTAACATAAGGTACTAAATATCAAAAGAGTGCACAGTAAAATAATATGGAGATGTAAAGAAACATGAAAACGTAAGGAACTGAAATTAATTAACGTTTCCATATAAGTAATATCAATAGGTTTGTATATAGACGCGATGTTCATCTTTATAATGATATCCACCAAAAGTTAAGATAACCATATAATTATCATAAAATTAGCGTAGCTTGCGTATAGCTGTTTGGTTATATCCCAAAGAGTCCCCAAGCTTAAACTTCTAAACCAATTAATCCGTAAAAATCTAACTTTATCATATTTCTGCGTTAATACTCTATTAACGGGGGATTACTCTGCGGGTCTCAATTAAACTTTTAAAACAAACTCGATTTGTTAACTTTTCGGAACTCATTTAATAATTCTACGTTTATATTTCTATACCGTTTTTGTCTAAGTAAGAGCACATTTGAAAACTACACCGTCCTTATTTGCTTCTGCAAATTAACAATAAATAAATAAATGGTGTTTATTCCGAGCGCCGACTTGGGTACGATATTGTAAACTGCTCGCCCTAGCGGGTAGAAAAAGGTTGCTATTAATCAAGCTAAATAAATAGTAGCCTTTTAATGTACGTAGAGATAAGAATGAAACTCTTTTTTAAACTTACGTGATCAGAACACATTTTATAAATTATATGACCGGGTATTAAGGTAACGTGATAAATACCCGGTCATATAATTTATAGAATGACAGTCATTCTGTTTCTAGTACGTTCAAGTTTTGAAAGCAGCTTCTGTAATGAGTCACAATTTTCAATTTCTATTACTATTAAATATTCTGTGTACAATTTCCCTCATTGTGCGACTAATATCGGAAGTCGAAATAAGCTCAAAGTTTGTGTTATAACCAGGACTAGTTTCAAAACAACGTATATTTAGGAAAGTTAAATTAATAATGGCGGTGCAAGGTTGCCTAATGGTCGACCCAAATTGTTGATAGTGTAATAATTAGACGGCCCGTACCTGTTTAATGTGTGTTTTTGTTTGTTATCAGTTTGGGTAATAAATACCACAAGTCAGTGACCTTAAACTTGGAACAACAATTTCGATCATTCTGTGGAGACATCGCAAAAGTTACTCGCTCGGTTATTAGTTGGATTGTCTCGTAAGTTTGGTTCAGTATTAGTTAGGATTTGACGAATTGGTTTTCGTTCCAAACTTCAATTTCTGTTTCTTTTCCAAATCGCATTAGAGACTAAAAATGCTTTTAATAAGGTAACAAATTATTATTTTATATATTTAACTGCTGAAAATTTTATATTAAAAGGATCATACCACGTTATAGACATCAAATTGAAACGCTTTAATACGTTCACTGTCCATGACAAGAGCGTGCTACCTGCAAATGGCCAAGGTTCGGAGCGACTTGGCGGCATCGGCGGCAAGCTGTTCTGATTTCGCTCCTGCTTTTTCACACCACCAACACCATCTTGTTTTTAATGATCAGTTTCACTGCCAGGGAAATCAATGGGAATGCACGTGGTTTAAATAAACTGTCATAACAAAAGATTGTCGGTACAGAAATATGCAGATTCGATACGAAGTAATTGTAATATAGCTGCAGGCTAAACACGGTTGGAGGCTTTCTTCTCAGTAGAACAAAGGAGTAGGCAACAATTATGTGTCTCCCCTTTCCGGTTAGTTTCATAAAACGCTGAACTCGTTAAATTCGACCCTCGAAGCTGCAAAAATAATAAGCAATGTCTCCGAGCGATCTCTTTAAAATATTTGGGATCATCTTGCGTCGTTTCGATGTGAAATACGCCTCTCCAGGGAAATTTTGCGGCGGCGATGCGACGTCCCTTGCTGACTTGCTTCGGACTTTTCATAGCATCTGGAATGTTCGAAATTAAAAACAGGAAAAATTGCGTGTAACATTTTTGTAGCTGGTTTTTCTCTGCTGCGTCGATATAACAGACCACCAACCACCAATGGTCCCTAACCAAAGCTTGGGTTAGAGTTTAGACCATCAGTAGGCATATTTGGGATGAGAAATCATTGTGAAAAAGTTGTATTAGTTTAGTGATGTGCAGTATCTC
Source organism: Xanthorhoe spadicearia (assembly GCA_947086425.1). Classification (NCBI taxonomy): domain Eukaryota; kingdom Metazoa; phylum Arthropoda; class Insecta; order Lepidoptera; family Geometridae; genus Xanthorhoe; species Xanthorhoe spadicearia. Next base: position 8,587,535 of record OX352199.1, read on the forward strand.
CAATTTTAAGATAAACAACGTTGATAGTGCACGTCAACACGAATTTTCAGTTCAGCACTCGGTCCTCTCAATTTACAATATTCCAAAATCTATATAACATTGATATGCATAGAATCATGTTTTTATCTCTGGTTTTATTTCAAGCGTCTGAAGCTCATCTCGCATTTTCTAAGAAAATCTGTTTTGCCAGATTTCAGTAATCATTGCAAGAAAATTCTTGCTCAATCCGAACGAATTTGACAATACGTGGTTTCAAAATTGATCTCAGCCTATCGGCAGCAGGTGCAATCCTGTTTCCAATTCACACGGAGTGAATCGTCCGAACTGGAGTAGTGATGTCCTCGATGGGAATAAATGATTTGTTAAATTATACTGAGTTTCAATGTAATAAAAAAATAATTACAGAAACCTTGAATAAGCCGGAGTGCCAGTCGTATTGAATTTGAAGGTCTTTTTGAGCACCGTTAACTAAGAACCAAAAGACTGACTGATATTACTAATAACCAACCGTAAAGTACAGAACCCACCATGTCACGAAGTCATTATAATGCTTCTTTCAACCGATAATGTACTAAACCAAGACCTTCCAGTTTAACTCAAAAGGTCAAGTACCTTATATTTCGTACCTACTAATTGATATACTATGAAAACCGCGAACCAAATAAAAAAAAATTACATTCACACTTCAATCAAGATTCCCATCCCTACTGTATCGTTCAGGATTGGACGTTAGTTGAAAAAATGGTGGTCATTGTGTGCCGCGCTCGTGGGAAATGGTTTAGTCGTCGGTTACCATAGGTTTGCTCAGCAATCACGTGTGTAGCAAATTACTTTCCGTTGTGTGTTCATCGAATTATGTAGAATGCGGGAAAGACCAGCATTATTATATCGATCGAGCGTGGTCTTTAAACGCGTTGATATAAAAAAATCGGATTAAAAACTTTACTTTTATGTCTTGAAATTTTTAAAGTAGTCAAAAAGTAAAAGCGATTGATTAACCTCTATTTCTATTCTATTTTTCAATTAGTAATCAGTAATCAGTTAGTTTTTTTGGAAGGTACTTTTATTTTCGAGTCACCAATATTTTTAGTAATTTTAGACTAGACTTCATAATCGTTTTTGGAATTCGAAAAAAATCAACAGTTTTTAGTATCAGATACCATTTTATTTCATTAACATGTTAACGACTAGACCCTATATTTACATAATTAATATATTATACTTTAACTTAGGTTTAGGTACAGTTTTATATTTGTCTTTGGAAGTTATTAAATGTACATTGGACTTATAAGATAATAGAAACTTATTATTACTCTTAGTTATTCTGAGTGTGATAAAAACTATTTCAATTTTGCAATCCAAAGTTAAAATGTCCGTTAAAATAAATATTTTCCTAATTTATTTTGTAATTGTGATCATTTAAGATAAGTTTTAGAGCTTAAACATGCCATGCCAACATTTATGCAGGATAAATAATTAGATACTTACATAGTTTTATGGAATTTTTTTACGATCTCTTTGTTTAAAAACATTCATATTTCATTTAATTTCATTGTTTAATAGATTTTCTATTACTATGTGTAAGTAGATAGACTTTTTTTACTCCAAGTGTTCCAAAGTCTATATTATATAAACTTTTACAAGCTTGGTTACCAAACAAGTTCACTCATTTTATTTGGATTTAAATTCATTATCACACCCTGTATCATTACAGTTCGTAGTTTTTACTTTAAATATGTAATTTCATTCATCATAAAAATTGAGCTAGTAACAAGATAATGATTAGTGTTCCAGTAGCGAAGCAGTGGGACCCTGGAAAAAAAAGAAACATTAAGAAATGGTTAGGATAGCTATGGCTATGGCTCAGCAGAATAAGCCTATTCCATCTCAATAATGTTCCAGGCAATACAGTGTCCCGCTAAGAGTTTTTCACAAAGATTGCTTAGGAGTCAATCTTTGTCTCCTCTTATAATGCGGATTATGTGACGCGGATAAATCATCTAGTAAAGATGAAAAACCCCATTTTTGGAATTTGTAAGCACGTGTAAATTATCTGACCTTAAAATAGTAATAATACTATCAGGTGGCCGTGGGTAATAAAAACATTATTCTCAAAGTTTGAATAACTCGTTTCATACATGATTGATCAAAGTGGAGTTTGAATGTTACATTATTGTAATGATTATTTCGAAAACGGAATGTTTATGGATGAGCACTAAGAGAGCATATACCAATATTAAAAGTTTATTAACCTTTATCTCGAGCTGAAGGTGAGTACGCAGAATTCGGAGCTTCCGTTGTTGTTGGCGGATCTGTAAAGAGGTAAAATATTTAAAAAAGCGAAATTGTTCAAATATTTTAGAGATTTAATGTAGGTACATAGTTCGTGGAGAAACTTGGTTAGTTGATCTTGATAGGTCGTCTAGAGAAGAACGTCTGAGCGATCACAACTAGGATGGGTGACCTCAAGTAGCAGAACAACTGAGCTATTAGAATAGTTAAGCCATGCCTAAAATGCCCCATTTAGGCGGCCTGAAAAACTTTAGTTGGCGACTTGCTCATACGAACGAACTGTAACGTATTAAAGTGAACTTGCTCACTTACAAAAATACTTCTTACCTCTATAAAATATATCCCTCTTTCTGCTGTAGTAGTTGGCCAAAGGTACTTGCATATCACAAAGTATTTCCACCGTAGGAGGCAGTGCTTCGACCTTCACAAAGGCGCTTGTCAACGCGGTGTATCTTCCATCTATTAGGTTGATCTTGGATTTCGCGTTTAGTGGTCTGCGAACAAAAGTTTATTCATCTTAAATGTTTAAATACTGATTTTGTCTACGGCACCTTGGATAAAAATCTGATCAATTTGTTGTTTTAAATATTTTAGTTTACGGAAAACGACAACGTGCATTAAATATTTTGTTTCAGTGAGTTCATTTTGTTTTAAATATGATAAAAAATTCAGTCCAAACATTATTAAATTTTTGGTTAAAAATTTTTTTTATTCAAGCGATCTAAAATAGGTGTCGGTGCTAGTTTAACTTATACAGTATACACCACTGGTACACCAGCTTTAATGTCATCAAGATGGCTACAGAAACTTCATCTAACTGCAGTTGACAGAACTATGGCTGGATAGAGTTCAGTGTGAAGTGGGGCAGTATCCTTCAATTTGAATTAACGCCGACTCAATTTACATTGAAAAGGACAGAAGTTTGGACTTTGTAAGTTGAATTAGAAGAAAAAATTTAAATATTTCTTTAGTATGAATGTATGAATAGTTTCTCTGTCACACAAAAACTACTGCACAGTGTGTGACACTCCGTTTTGTGGTACCTGGATAAAAAGTAGCCCATGCGTTTATTCAGGTTAAAAACTTAGCTTATTCGAAATTTCAACCAAATCTGTGTAAGCTATTTGTTAATATGTGTCGTAGAGGTGTTCTTATATTCATTGGGTAAGTATTATGCTGAATCAATCTAAGCTTAGTTGCTTTAGTTTACTGTTATTCGACCAAAATTTCACCACACTATCTACAACTGTGGCTAAACAATAGTTGGCGGCATCGGATTAGGGTATTGTATTTAGGATTTATACTCCACACTGCAAACCAATGGATAAACTATTGAATTTGATTTATGTTTAATCGCTTTGATTAAACTACTGATCTGTTAAGTGATGCTTGATTGAAAATAAAACTGTTGGATATTTATTCGAAATTGTTCATGGAACTTTGGACCATATTTTAGTACGTTTTTAACTCTCATCTCTAACAACTGGCAGCGTCGTTCCCAAGATTCAGATTATAATATGGTTTAAAGGTATTGGAAACGTTCGTTGGTCTGTCTCGTTTATTCTAAAAAGCGTCGTCATATTTTAAATTTCATCAGATGGATTAGATAGGATTGGCTGGTATAACATTATTGGTTTGCACAATAATTCAGTCGCAAGCTCATCTCGCATATCTAGATTTCCAATACATCAGAGGAAATTGATTTCAGGCATGGCATTAAATTCAAGATGGAGACGAAGGTATTTGAATATCTAGTTCTTATTTACTCGACATGTGATTTGTAGGGTTGAGATTGGACCGAATAGACTTTTTTAGAATGAAATACGACTGTATTTGCATGATGCAGTAGGCATAGACATTTAATTATATAACAAATTGTGTGTTGTGATTTTGTTAAAAACAATCAGAGTTTTTGGTCAAACGGTCCTAGCTTTTAAAACCATGACGGAAATCCTCAGGCAATCTAAAAACTATGTTACTAGAGTTGGCTACTTGCTCAACTCTTCCTGCTCAGCTTTACCCAAAGCATTGATTTGCAATTTTGGCGTAGGTATATTTCTGATAAGCGATCAATTTTTCAGACGACCTATCTATACTTACACCAACTAGCACATGAGTACATGACGTAAGATAAGTAGTATGTATTCGTGTAGTGTACGTAAAATGCAGATGCCGAACAAAATCCGATTTGTGGGCATGCGAAGCACGATGCTAGGCATCGTTAGCTAACTTTTAGAATCCGAATTATTCACTACCAAACTCTTAGGTAAGTGAAAATATACGACTGTATGTTTCAAGAAAAACGCTTCTATTGCGTACGCACTTGAGTAATTGAATGTTCTGAAAGACTTTCTGTTTTAAAATAATCAACAAACCGGACAAACATGTGTAACATAAAGATTTTGAATCATGGAAAACTACAAAATTCCCATACTTATTATTTGTGTTTTTTAAACAACTAAAAAAAGACATAAAGATCTTAAAGAAACGTCTACAGCTCCCGGATACAGTCGTGATCAAATTTTTTTTTGGATGACCTAATCTTATTAAAATGATTATAATTGTAATTCGAGTGGTTATCATCTTTAAAAAAATACTTTTTTTGTTTCCTCAATAAAGAAGGGCGTTCCGCGCAGTTTTTAACAAAATACAATCCCGTATGTTTCAACTGCGCTGCAACAGTTCGATATTATTCACGAACCAATCCAAACGAGCCGCATTGAAGTAGAAAACATACTTGCAAGATAGTTATTTAACCAGGGAATGGAAAACAAACATATATTTGTTTTGCAGCACGGAAAGTTACTGTTTAGTTTACTTAAATTTAACAAATAATCATGACGTGCAGTTTTAAGTGTCACGTTAAGCCATGATCTCAGAGCAATTATCTTCCTTCAGAAGGAGACGACATTGTCAATTTTTGACATGCTTTCCCCGCAGCCAAGTTCCTTGGACCAACAATCATTCTCCATATGTAAAACCCCGCGCGCCGCTGGTTACGCGTCATTTGTCAATCACGGTACACGCGGAAGGATATAAGTATAAATTGCCAAATTGCAGAGTTTTCGCATATCCTAAAATATTGGAAACTTTCAGGTTACAAAAGGATGATGTGACTTTCCATCTGCAAGTATTCATTCCTCTAAATATTAACAATTTATGCACTAAATTTGAATAAAACTAATATTTATATAATGTTGCCAACAAATCGTAACAGATTTCATTTTAGCGTATTTTGCTATGCCGCATGCCGAGTTGGCCAAGTGGATTGCTACTTCGACTTTGATCCGAAAGGCGTAGGATTGAATCCGCATGAATTCCACTATTCCATCACTCATATTCATGCTACCTATTTATTTTGTTATCTAGCACGAATCCCGAATTATGAAAAATAATACTCTTAGTGGCATATTATATTTATATTTTATTCTTTTTTTTAATTTGACAAGTAGCTGTTCTATCTGCTGTTGCTTGGTCAATATTTGCAAGTCGGTTTAATTAAACGAATTAAAGTTCATAGAATTTTTTGTATTTCCTCGTAATCGTTATAATAGATAAAAGCATTATATTTCTGCATTGAGTAAAAAAACAAACAAATAGGTAGGTAGGTAGGTACACAAAACACCTACATACCTACCTACTTCAAAACTAGTAGATAGTGCTTACCTCGGAAGAAAGACTTTTCAATGCACTTGAAAAAAAAATATTTGCAAATCATCCCGTGCATCGAAAAATGTGCATATAACAAAATACTACTTTTTATCTAGATTTATCATTATCGGTGCACAATAAATTAGGTATCTATACCACCCCTATACCTCCAACTTACTAATTATATACCTACGTAAGCTTTCAGAACGTTAAGTAGGTAGTTAAACTTAGGGCTGTTAAATTTCTGTTAAAATCATAGGTAAACTTTATTAAAAAAATATTTACCATCCTCACAATATCGCGGAAATAGGTATTTTTAGTTGGACATACTGCTTGTCACTGCAGCGAAATTAGTGAAGGGACAGTTCAAAATAACTTATCGATATTGACTTACAGCCCAGTCGGATTAGCTCACCAGTAGAGGGGTAACCTGAAATTGATTAAAGGACGATTTTTTTTCCGCCAATGATTGTATAGGTGTTGTTTATAGCTTAATCGAAAAACTCAACCAATCCGACTAGAACATTAGATTTTTACAAAAATGAATGAGAACCAAAATTGTTGTGATTATAAACAACGTTGGACCTCTCAATTTTCATCGTATTATCAACATTTACATAAATAACTGCAAAAAACAAGATAAAGAATAATTTCGCCTGTATTTCGATTATTTACGAATTAAGCTAAAATTAAAGAAACAAAGATATAATTTTTTCCTTTGGCTACCACGTAAAACCACGCCAAAAGACGCTGTGATGACAGAAAAGGCCTAAATATTGATTTAAGTATAAAAAAATCAGAAAAAAGAGGGTTCAAAGCCAGTTTTGAATTTTTCGTTACAGAATTTCTGGATTCGGTCACCCCGCTAAGGCTCGCCATAGAAGCTATGCAATAGCTTAAAATCAAATCAATTTGTGATTTAATTTGTCAATAACATTAAAATTTGTCATACAACCAATACCTACCGTATTGGCCGCACTCATCGTTCTCTTCTCTTGTTTCTATTTTTACAACCTACCTTAAATTACTTTAAAATGTGTGTTTTTTGCGGGGCCGCAGCACACACATAAACCTACGGCGCTACGGAAGACCAGCGCTGCGACAGATTCTCTGGTTTCTGTTGCAGCAATACGCTGAGTAGTTGCCAATTTTGTCAATGTCCAACTTATTTTAATGTGTCTTATGTGTAACGCGTTTTTGACAAAATAAATATTTTTCTTTCTTTCTTTTCTTTCTTTCTTTCTTTCATCGATAATAAACTATCGATAGCTTCAAGCACTATGATTTTTACACAAAAATTGACATTTACTTAATGACAGACAGTTCCTCGTCCCCCGCAGAAAGTGACCTTCTTAGCGTCATAGAAAATAAAACTGATGGCTCCTCCCCTTACTGCATCCTCAATGGCCATGATGGAGGTCTTTAGGGGACCTAAAATTCTGTAACTGGAGTTGGCCACTTGCTCATACGAACGAACGAGTGTCTCTTCCATTAATTTCTTTCAATCTTCCTTTCATTAATTAATGTCTTAAAGAATGATAATTATTGCTCAACAATACGTTTCGATTCATTTCTTTATCGAACGGAGTTATAGTTTATTTCCTTTATTAGTTTGTCCCTTTTCATTTAGGTAATACCATTTTTACTTTCTTCTTTAAGTTTTGATCTGGAAAACATATTTTTGGGTAAATAACCCAAATTGGATTTACCTTACAGATTCTCGTTACATCATTTTCTAGTTTGAAACTAACGGAATCCATCTGAAATCAAAGTTTAATTGAGTGGGCCGCTCAATAAGTTAACCTATCAAAGCCCAAGCGACCCGACGTCTACTCCGTGCAATTCAGCATGACATCGTAACTCAAGTGGCGTGTGACACGAGACGTCAGTGTACAACAATTCCGGCGATGTTCGAAGCTTTGACATTGATCTTTACATATCTACGAGGCTTTCGGGCTCAGCCGAGCTCATGCAAAGGAGATGCGATCGAGTGAAGACAGTTTAAAATTGTGTTTTGAAATGGAAAAGCTGATGGTTTATGTTTATAAATATTGAGAATTTGTTAACTTTTTAGTAAGTAAAGTCAAAGACAGAAATTTATGAACATAACTATTATAACTTTAGCAGTTTGGGGTCTTTTAAACGTTATGTTATGTAATACAACTAAAACTGAAAATTAACATTGTAGAGTTTTAAAAGTCTTGACCATGTTCAAAGGTAGCCTTTAGTAAAAATCATAAAATGAGCAGAGTCTATAACACAACGTTTTGTTATCAAAGTTTTTCTTGGACCTCATTTTTCATTTTGTCGATTTCACACGCTCCTCTAACATAATTATCATGGTCATCTCAGCCTATTGTGCCCTGCTGGATTAGGCATTTTCCTCATTACGCTACTCAAACTGATTCTGTACGGTCAAACATTTTTCTCACCTGTTACCAGCCAAAATCACGAGTTCTGGCTTTGGAAACACTCCTTCAACAGCACAGATTACGTTTAACAGGTCACCGTCCAACCTGTCTAGTATCATGTCAAATCTTCTTTCAGGCACTGAAACAAAAAATATTAAAGATAATTAGACTTAAATATTCTTAGAACTAATTAAGCTTAACTTCTCTAGCGTTTTAGAAAAAAACCTTCAAAGACTTTTGAACTTGTTTTTATAAATGTTTTCAAGATTTCAATGGAAATAAGTATCTACTTTTACTTTACCTAGACTTTTGTTGACGTTGTCTTAGCTCATTGTTTAGCAATATCTTAACAAAAAATATGGATAAAAAGAATACTGAGAAAACTTAGTTTTCTTTGTAACATTTAAAATGTTATTTTTGAAAATTTTAGATGTCACTCAAAGTAACAAAACATACCTCAAAGGTATGTTTTGTTACTTTGAGTGACAAACGAGATCAAGTACATACATATCATTATTTTTATTACGCAATCAACTAATTAAAATCTAATTTAATTATCTTAACAAAATAATAATTCAGAAAGACAGTTCCGCGGGTCACTTTGTTTTTAAGATTACTCTTGATTCTTAGAGGTACTATTAAATTAATTACAGGTACTATTAGGTACATTTATGGTACATTTGTTTCATGTGTTTTCGCAACATTATAACCGCCATTCATACCCACACATTTTATTTGAGTTCGAAGTTTGACTGAAGTTCCAATGACGTGGACGTGAAGTGTAACGGGATTCATTGATAACCAAAAGTGGTTTTCACAAAAGTAAATATTTGAATTGATTCGATGTAGGTCACTCAATTTTATAACGTTCTTTATTACGTGAATAAAATAAAAAATCGAATAACACAGTATATTTCCACTCCCACGTGTTCGAGAGTTAGTTTGACTCCTTTCCGTTAGTGTATGCTGCATTAATAAGGCTGTGTGCATGTTCGGACAAAAAGTCATATGAGCAGATACCTATTTATAATTTTTTGTCAAATATGAATTTTTGTAATCGGCTGAGTAGTTTTGTAGATTACCTCCGTCGAACAAACAAACCAACATTAGTCTCTTGATATTAAGAGTATATATTATATATAGAAGTATAGATAAAGATAAGCACTGTCACTGTACTGTATACACTCGTGTATTGTGACGAAATGCAATTTTTATGATCGATTTTATTTATTAACGAAGATAAAATATGAAAAGGTAATATTGCTTTGTTTGTTTGACGGAAGTAATCTCCGAAATTACTCATCCGATTTCAAAAAATCTTTCACAGATGTATAGAATGGACTGTCGGGATGGTTATAGGCTATATTTTATTCCGGTAGTTTCATTGGGACGTGCTGCTAGTTTACGAATAAGTTGAATGTTAGGTACTCTAAGTTTTTTTTATCGCTAGCACTTTTCACAACACGCTCTCCATGAGAGCTCGGTTGGGTGTTGCACCAAGTAATTTCCGTTCCTTCTCGACTCACAGCATTGTTACACGTGTACTGGGGATTATTGTGTTGTATCTAAATAACTTAGTTTATTTTGGTTAAGCATGGTAATAAAAAATAGCGAGGAGTGTTTTGTTTATTGTTTCATTTAAGATAGTTAGCTCTTGACTTTGAAGCTAGTAATTTGCCTTTACATTTTTTTTATTATAAGTAATGAGAACCTTTATTTTAGACAAATATAACTTCACTCTATTGGTTCCTAACAAAAGCTGTTTAGATTTATGATTATTACGAAACCGTTTTAAAATACCAGTCAGTAAGCTTACCGAATATCGTCATGGGCTTGGTCTTCTCATCTTCAGCTAAGAAGGTGGACACCACGCAAGTGTAGTTTCCCGTTAGTTCTGTACCCGGTGATAGGATCCGAAGAGCGCGGTGTTGTGTGTATGGATTGTGTGACACCTTGTAGTTTAGATCCAACTGTAAGTTAGAAAAAATAATTCTTTGACTTTTAACTCCGAATTCTTCACACCACCAGGTCACACATTTCTCTCTTTTTTTTTCTGTGTTTATGCTGAAATATTGTTTATATATAGATAGCTTTATGTACAAGCACTAAAGGTTATTCTTAGCACTGATTAAATATATAAATACAAATAATTATATTTAAAACTAGTAATATCTGACTGCCAAACAAGTTCGAACACATTTGGCAGATCTTGCAAGAAGGAGTTAGCATTCCTTCCTGAAGCCAATCGCGCTAGTTACAATGCTAACAAGATTTTGTTCTTCAAGCTTATGTTCATGTGCATCCAAAATACAATTCTATGTGGTTACCTTATGTTTCAATATCCCCAATGCCTGTGGTTTCTGCGGCGGAATCCATTGGTATACCGGCTGGGATTTGTCTTCATAGAACCACTTCACGACCAATCCTGTGACATTACTCGCGAGGTAGTCACAATCCAGTGTCACTTTCTCTCGCGTACCATATTGTATCACTTCTGGGACTCGCATGTTGATAATTCTGACGGAGTGGACACCTGGGAATAAGATAAAAAGTTAGGCGCGGCAAAAAAGCAACATTTTGCTGAAAATTCTCGCAAAATTTCGATGGAACGCAATGCGTCAATTTTACGACGTTTCTGGGAACTTTGACGGGTAGAACAAGCAAACATTGAAATGAAACTCGTATTAAAAATAACATTAACATTATAACGGTTTTATTATATTTACCCAACTACCGGCAAATGAAAGAGGAGTTTATATTTCTTTGTAATACAATCAATAATACCTGTAACAAATTTCATCTACTTCCAATGACATTGAAGAACATAGAGCCAGCTTCGAAACTAAAAATAATAACATAACTTTGGCTATCTGCCAGGCAACCTAGCTTAAACCTAGCTCAAATATTGTTTTGAAATTAAAAGTAAAGCCTTTTTGGGTCGTGTCTTTCAATATGTTCCAGTTGAATTAGTTTTTAGGTTGTCATTTTTTTAAGTCGGTTATCTATAATGTTTAATCCTTTGAAATCCTTTGAGTTGAAATTAAATAGAAGCTTAAAAATCCGTTGGGTATACAAAAAATAAAAACTAAGTACATACTAAAATAGTTATATAATGATATGGCCGGAAATAGGAGTGAACCGTGGAAAGAAAGAGGGCAGACCTTTGCCCAGTGGGACAGAATAGATAAAAAAAATAAGAGTAAATCGAAGTGTACCATACTCGTGGGTTTAAATCACGGCAGATCGTCAATGAGATTTTGTTGCCAAAATAAAAAATGCGCATTATCATGAGCTCTAAAAGGCGAAGGAAAACATCGTGAGGAAACACACAGCATATCTTCACGTATTTGACCATTGTATTCCGATGGTTATAGCCAGCGAAGCTGAGAGGGTGGTTTAGGTGCAGGACAAGTCTATTCCATCTCAACAATGTCCCATACAATAGTGCTCAGTAAAGCATACGCAAAGCAGAGATTGCGCCAGGACGCTATTATAAATCAACTAGTATTTAAAGATGAAAAGTTCTGCGTTTTTTATGGTAGTAAAAAATATATCAAAACAAATCAATTGGGATTTATAACCAGTTTTATAAAAGGCTTCATCAATCGCTGTATTACAGATTGGGTCCCAAAACCCGGATACAAAATGATAATATCAATAATAACTGCCATACCACAATCCCGGGGGTCGCCCCGCGTCACTGGACATGACCCAAGTTTGTTTACGTCACTCTGATTTCCTGGTAATGCGAAATAAGCTTTATTTACTTCGGTTTTAGGTACACTGTGGTTCTACAGACATGTGCACAAAGACAGCTAGTTGCTACAGAAAGCATTAGTTTACGTGTTTAAAAAAAAACTTCCAAAAGATTCATTCAAAAGGTCAAAAAATGATGATTATTATTTTGTTTGTGTAACAATGTTTTGTTTATTCTCTGAAATTAATGACGCAGGTTGGGCTTCTATCAATACTTTTTGTTTATTTGTTAACCTTATCATTGAGTAGGTCCAGACAGGGTCGTACTAAACCTTATAGGCTTAGGGAACAAGTTTGAGGCTTATTTCCGGATGCTTGTAGCTGGAATACTATCAAAAGATGATAAAGTACACAATATAACACAATAAGCCCGCTAAGCCCATGGAGGGCCCCAGTTTGCAAAAATGCCACTTATACGGTCAGTCCGTCTTTTTTTATCCGACAGATTTTAATGGTCTTTTGTTGATTGAAATTTCGAGACCCTCTCCAACTTCACCGAACTTTGGCGAGAGCAGAAGACTCTGGCCGCAATGAAGAATGTTTAGGTAGCGACCCCGCTGTCGCTGTATCAAATTTAGATTAGCAAAAGATTGGAGGGATTACCCATTCCATCATCGCGCTGACGTCATCATAAGGGAAACCTAGAATGTGTCTGGGTCGACGGAGGGAACGGCCAGTCCGACCCTAAAGCCTCTTTTACTTGGGTCGAGAAAACGGTATTGTACCTGATCCGTCAATTACATTTTCCGAGAACTAGTTCCAACTGGGCGTAAGATTGTATTGGTAAAATGTTCTTGGTAAAATAAACATTTCCAAAGAAATCAAATTCTGTAATAATAGACACCACGAAACCACTGACAAAATAAGTTTTAGCATTGTGCCGTCCAACTGTAAAAAGAATTGAGATAAATAGAAATGTACTGAAGTTAAGTAGAGTAGGTATATTTAAATGTACCAAACTACTCTTATGCATAATCTACACGAACCACGAAATTATTTATGAGCATGTTTTATGAACGTGAAATGAATTTTATTTTTAAGTAAAAACAAAGACGTTTTAGAAATATTAAAAATAAAATCAAACTATAGCACAATTTTGTCTTCTATTTATTGTGTGTTTGAAAGAGCACCTCAGCACACCCTTGAGGTAGTCCGATCCATGTGATGATTCTCGGAGTCATAAATAGAAATGCACCTCAGATCAAATTAAGCCTTTCCATCTTCTCTAGATGATTTATACTGTGCCAGGAGGCAATACTACTGTATTGTCTAGAACATTGCTGAGATGGAAGTCTTGCATAGTACTTCCATCGTCCAGTTCAGCCGGTAAGTAAATGACATGCTCCTCAACTGTGCAAGAAATTGAATTGTCTTTTAGGTAGAACACTTTATGTGAAACCTATGTTTTTTTGCTCCAGTCTACGCGAAAAATCCATATTATCGGTCGAAAGCATCCAAAGGAATATTGTTTCGTGGTTGTTCGCCGGTAGCCAGGAATTTCTGCTTTCCATTTATTATTATTTATTATTATTATTTATTTTATACACTGACATTTTTTACTTATACACGTGTACCTATTTATACTTAAAATAAGTTTGAATTTAATTTACCTTTAACCCTAATTTACTTTTATAATTTTTCATTTTAGCATGACTTCAAACAATAAGTTAAAAAGCATTTTGTAAGAAAAACAACAAAAAAAATCATGGCCATTTCTTATGTTATTTTAGGTTATAACTTTGGCAGAATAAAGCATGCACATTCACGCAGGTAAACATTATTGAGAGGTCAATAATACGGCTAACGATGTTTTCCTTCATCGTTAAGAGTTCAAGTTTAGGTATGTGCATAAAATAACGACTAATTCATTGTTGCATCTTAAAAACTAACTGGAATAAAGGTAAATCATGAATTACTTTACTAAAAGGAATGCTCTGTAATTTTCCATTTTAAGATATTCGTACTATTTTCAACTATGCAGAATGATTGAAATACCAACCAGATATAATTAAATTCCTAAATGTAATAGTAGTTTATTTTGCTGAATTGTATCTCTGTACAAAATATACTCGTACAAAACAAAGAAGATTATTAAGGATTATCCTTTTTTAAATTCCAATGTTTGATGTTTAGGAGTTCAGACAGATATTGAACGAATTGGATTGTAGTAGCTTATGTCAGTAAAATTACCCAAATCTATGCAGTAGTTTTTGCTTGAAAGAGGAACAAATATTTTGCAAGTGACTTTTACACAAATAATTTGTAACATAAGCGATACCTAGCGAAACAAAAACCAAATTTCTAAATTCCCAAAAAACCACTAAACCAAACAGAAATGTACTGCTATTTTCACGAAGCGAAGTCACCTCGTACAGATTTTGTAAAATAAACAACCTGTTCTTTAATGTGACTAAAACCTTGGTTATTTTTACGAAACAGGTCAGAGCAGTATCAAACTATTTTTTGGTACAAAAATTGAACATGAAAGCTTAATGACGTTCTTTGTAAATTGTTTTAACATGGTCCTCTTTCGTTTTCATGATTACATTTTCCGTATTCATTTCGCTTTGAGCGAGATTTTACATTTTGGTTTTTAATTGGAAGAGATGATAAACAAGTCGAATTAAGAGGGCTTAATAGACAGAATTGGAATTTTGTTGTGTATCCAATTTTTTTTTTCAAATTAAGTATCATTTTGTTGCATGAAAATTCAAAATATATAAAGAATAACTCATCCATTCAGTCCGTAATACAAAAACAATTATAGTTCTAATACCTAAGTACCGAAATTATATAATGCGATCCTTTAGCTTGAATATGTGCCTTTGTGTAATTTTATTGTAGTACTTCGATAAACTTATGACAACAGACAGCAAGCAATAAACTTTTACTAACTAGAAAATGCTCATCATAGATAATATTTAAACAAACATAGGTCTCGCTTTCAGTTTCATCAGCTAACAATATACCTACCTGTAGAGATATGTTTTTTGTTCCAAGTATCGTTTACCGTTGCCTTTAAACTCTTTGTCATAGTTCTTTGTGTATGAGTCACTTGCAAAAAACTAGAAATTCATAAGATTATGAATGCATATGTGCGTAGGCGTGACTGGGGTGCGCAGCGGACCGGCGCAGCCAACGGCCGTGCTATACTTGCGCCATGAGCATGGTGCTTCGAAGTGGTTCAGGTGAACGTTTGCGCATCTTCTACTTACTTATTGCACACTAGGTTATCTAAATGGGCTTGTCTGTAACCAATCGCTAATGTAAAGTTCCATAAAAAGCCTTAATTTGAATTAAACAACGCTATCGAAAAGTAAATATAACTACAAAACAATGCCCACTACAAAACAACATTATAGTTTAGTAAGACTTTTGAGAAGTGTTTTTCTAGGTTATTAAAAAAATATTTTCAATTTAATTAGAACCGAAAATAAAAAACAGCAATTGGTTTTGCAGTCCACGCTTTAAACCCCGTTACGCATATTGGACCAGTAAACCTATATTAGCTAAAACGGATATTCAATCTGTTGCTATCTCTTTTCGTTGCCATATCAGTAACAAAAAAAAACATTCTTTAAACCTATGACAAATCTTAATGAATTGACCATAATTTAAGTCCCTTAGTACATTCTAAATAACAAGGAAAGCCTATCCCAGCTAAATGATTTATGTTTTACATGCATAAGCAAATTGAGCAATGCTTTAATAGAATACTGGAGTGCTAAATGCTGTGGAAATGCAGCTTGTAGCACCTAAATCATCCTGTTGGCTTGTTCCTTGTTCAGATCAGAAAGACGTAGTCAGTGCATTAGGAACTATGATTTATTTTATGGTGAGATTTACAGTTTGTTGTGTAGCAATGTTGGATTTGATACATCAGTATAACTTAAGAACTTATTTTATTAAAATTAAATATCAAAAAATAATTATTTTCTAGGTAAGTAATACTTACTTCAAATGCCCTTACAGTAAGTTTGCTTCCATAATAACTTTTTCACATCATAAAATGTATGAAACTTTTTGACACCGATGCTATTGCAGAAATCCTGCGGCCATTAGTAAGTCGGTTATAGAAACCGGGCGTTAGCTATCGTAAAACATTATTTCAAAGTTTGTAGTAAAGCTGTCCATGTATTTTCTGATGTACGTCAACAATGTTGGCCATTTACCAGGTTGTTTGTCTTCCAAAATTACTTGCATCCTCTTGAACACAGTTCCATCAAGACTTAACTAGAAGATGATTGCTCTGAGGCTTAACTCAACGTAAATCATAACCCTTAACTACCTACCTGCGGTCTCACAGACACCAGCGATCATATTTTTGTGAATTACTAAGCGAGGACGCATTGTTACATTTTGTGCTTCCATGTACCTTTTCCCCACTACCCACAGGACCGCGACTGCGATTTTCGAGGCAATACTTGCGCGAGTTTTCTTTCGGTGAGTGAAAAACTTTTGTCAGCGGCCTGAGTGACCGCAGGTAGGTAGTTACGTGACGATTTTTCATGAAGGTATTTTCATTATTTTAGTGCATAATGGCTTATAACGATTGAATTATTGAGAACTGGTTATAGGAAGACCCTTCCGATAAACAAGAACTGCCGGTGATGCGAATATCAACTTTTGAGATGATTTTGATAGAAGTGTTTCGCGGTTCGGATTTTGAAGTAGATGGTGAAGATGAAACAGTTTTGGCAGCTACTGGAGTTTCTGCAGGTGCAGATAAGTTGGAAAATCGCAAGACCTGCTTTATTTGTAACCCTAAGAAGAAACACAAGTCCCAATACTTGTGTTTTCATTGCAAAAAACCAAATTGCTTTGGGCGCGTAGACATTCTATATGTGTACAAAAAACCATAAAGTTGATGACTTGCAATTTTGTGAAAATATCTACTTTTTTATTGAAATAAATGTGTAGTTATATAAGTTGGTAACTTAATTTATAGAAATTAGCAAAATAAAGTTTATTATTTATGTTTCTTTTATTGTAGATCTAATTTACTAGATAAGGTACAGTTTTCTGTGTTTTACTCATGTTTTCGAAGAAGTTATTATATTGTTAATAAACAATTTAGATTTTTATGTCTTTTATATTTAAATATGATCATAAGACTCATTTAAATATGATTTTAATTTTAAATTATCACCCACTGCCCCACATTTTTTTCTAGAGCGATATATCGCAGACGTCTCACAGACCGCGGGTAGGTAGTTACGTGACAAAAATAGAGGGTAGGTAGTTAAGGGTTAACAAGGTCTTGCCATAATAATTTCAGTTTCTAGAAAAGAGTATAGATAAATATTTATACTTAACCAAAAACTGTTAGGACTGAGTTCCTAAGGCGCAGTAGACAATTAGACATTCTCTTAGAGTAGGTTAGGTATGTATTTCCTTACTAGTTGAGCTCCACGATTTCACCCGCCTAAGTCCCGTTCCCGTAAGAATATCAGGATAAAAAGTATCCTATGTCACTCTCCATTCCTTTAACTTTCACCACTCAAAAAATCACGTCAATTAATTTCTCCATTTTGCCGTGAAAGACGGACAAACAGACAGACACACATTACTCACACACTTTCCCATTTATAATATTAGTGTGGTAAGGATATCCTATTAAGAGTTTACGTCCACGACTCCAGGGAATTCAGAAGTTTGTTTGATTTTGAACATAAACATTACCTACCACAATCTCCCTAAAATAATAAACCTATCATCACAATGGACTCAGTCACTCGTGAATTATAGTATAGGCATTTCCGTAATTACGATACCCCATTATAGATCACAAACCATGACCCCCTGTAACAAAATTTAAACACCTGCCCAACTTCCCCTGTTGGCATGCGCCCATCTTCCGGCCACGAGTCAATTTACATATCAAAATACCAGAAAAGGATAGACCTTTTAAACTCTCCAAGAAGAAAAGAGACAAAAAAAAAATATATGAAAATCATTGAGTGTGACGGAACTCAGTACGCCTCGTTTCACGATAGTAAGATAGTGAAGCCATATTGTTTGGTTATAAGTGAGCGGTTTTAAGACGTTCCTAACTTATTGTATTCAACCGACCGTTAAGAGCTGAGTAGTTTCATTAATTACTTGGTGAAATATATATTCCAAATTGAATTTGCAGACATTTGAAAGAATCATAAATGGGTTCACTTGTGTTCGTAATCATATCTTTCTTTGCAACATGTTGTATCATCCCCTTAGCGGGAAACGAGCAGGGAGATTATAATTATTATGTAACAGGAGATGATAGTCTTTTCCTATATCCTTTTTCTCTAATATGTGACGTTATTTAAACTTTACTGGTCAAAATAGTCCTCAATTTGTAAAGACATTCGTAATGTCTTGAGAAGTCTGTAAGGCCAAGAGTCTCAGGCGAAAGCCATGTAGTGTGGGACCATCCCACGGTCAACCGCATGTATCCTATTTGCCAGATCCTGTCCTTAAGTGACATGCTGCCACCTTGTCAAGCTAATTTGGGCTGCAATGAACATCCAGTCAAGAACATTTTGTTGATGAATCTTCTGTACTTCTCTCAAGACTTTCTGATAATTCGGAGTAACATCTGTTCTGTTAAAGTTTAGATAGATGAAAATGGTTGAAGTATGAGTGTTATTGGAGTTTATGTTATGTTTAGGATATTTTTTCGTTATTATATGATATTAAAAAATATTATAGCATTTTCACTAATCACAAACTATGTTTTTATAATTTTTCGCACTATGTTTGCTAGTAAAGTTTTGCAAAATTGCCCTTTATTTTTTACTGAATAATAATTAAAAAGGTAAGCGCTATAGAGCACGCGACTAAGATCCAAAGTTTATCAACAGATTAACTAACCGTTTTTAACAGACACAATTCTTAATCATTGTCTTGGTTCCTTGCCACAAGACATAAAAAACTGAAATTTTAAAGACGTGTTATGTGTGGTTTTAAAATCAATCACAAAATTGTGTTCGTATAAGCTAGTGGCAACTTTAACAATCTATCACAAACGTTTTACAAACATAACACACACCACTAGGGTGACAGTGCAGCAGATTAATAAACATTAATTTCATTGAGACAACGTACGGTTCAATTTAATAATTTATACACTATAATCACGGGTTATGTTGATGGACTCCGGCCTAAGACATATTGTATTCGCCCCAGTGCACACAAGACGGGCAAAGGTGCTTCTATAAAAAGGACAGGAAGCTCGCTTGTGAGCACGCGCCGTTTTTTGCGCCTACGTGGTTCAGTAGACAGGTAACATATTGTTGTGGATTCCTTTGCATGCGTTTTTATCTTTCTCCCCCATAGAATAAAAGACTTGAAGCTTATCTAATAATGAAAGAGTGAAGAACATTAAATTAAAAAAAAATTGGTATCCTTGGACAATCTGCACAGCGTCATACTCCTAAGCTAAGAAATTTAATCTTATATCTTATAAATTTAATTTAATCTTAAGAAACTTACCTACTACATTTTTTTGTCAACACTATACATTTATTATTATAAGAAATCCAAAAACCTGGAACAAAATTTATCTGCAAAACATGCAAATATCTGTCATGTGCCTATTGTATGCAAGATGTAGCATGGTTATATGCTGGATATAGATCGTGCCACGTAAAATGAATGCTGAGGGGGAAAGCTGAGCAGTAGGCGATTTTAGGGAATCGTAGGTGGGATTGGTGGAGGGGTGACACGCGGCGCACTTCACACCATTGATTTAGCGCGTGCTATTGGTTCGTGAGCGTGACCCGTGCGCAAACATACCCCCTCCCGTTCCCCTCATCGTTCTTTTTACAGGGCGCGACGTATACCAGCAAACTTGTGTGCTTTACGTAGCATACTATGTCGCCTACGTATTCTATCCATGAACTTTCAAAAGTTAACTGTACAGCACAAGCTCATTCATTATTACTTTGAGTTAAACATTAATTGAAAATTGAAGTTTCTGATGAGAAACTCATTTTAATATTACTCATTCATCCACGATATGAATACGTCGAAACTCGTTCTCGGTGAATTTTAATGCATCAACAACGCTTTCAGCAAATCAAAATTTTAAATGAAGTAGGTATGTAAAAGGACTATTTTTGAAAAACAAAATAATTTAATTGGCACAACTATCAATTTGGTTTATTCAATGGATGAGATAAATCGTTGATAAAATAAAGGTTCATTACAATATTGGGCGAAATTATGCCACGTCACTTTATATAACCATATTAATACATTAACAGAAATGACATTTTTTTTGGAAAGTCAAGCTTTGAAATCCTTTAGTTATACCATTGTCAAATAGCGCTAAGTCTGAAATGAACGCAGTTTTTATTTTCATAAAATAAATTACAATCAAAAGTTTGTTAACCTCTCAGTCCCCAAGCGCCTTTATTTTATAAGCCCAAGCATTGGGCTTATAAAATAAAGGTTTTTTCGTGGTAAATATACCCGTTATCTTAATATCTTTGTAATCAGTCTGTTCAGATTGAGCAAGTTCTAAAACATCTATTAAAATTTCATAAGTACATTACTTACTTAGTTATTTTATGAAAATAGTTTTAAAATTATACCCAAAACTGGTCATCTGCCCTGTCATTCAAACTCCATTAAAACTGCGAAAGTAAACGTTTAACTCAACTGCTTGCTAATGCATAAACTTTTATGAATTAACTTTAGAACAAACGTTGGAAGTCCTCAAGATTGACGTCAGACAATGTCACGTGTATGCAAATCTTGAGGCTGGAGTTCCGTCAAGTTTGTTGCACGCTCATTGTGAGTGTAGGGTGACCAGTATATCACATATCATTAGTAAAGCCATCTTCAATATCTTAATCACCTTCCGGCGTAGAGCCTTTGCAGCACAGGACCTTCTGCCCTCGCCAAAGTTCAGTGAAGTTATTAAGATCTCAAAATACCAATAACCTAAAAATCCATTTGCATAAAAAAATTATAATGGACATGAAGACAAAAATTTAGAGTCGTGTTGGGACAGCCAATACAATCACCTAGCATGTAAGACAAAATCGTAGTGATCCTTGAGGTCCTACTGAAATAAATGGGTTTTCTTTCTCTCTTTCAAAACTAGATAATAATTATACAGGACGTAAAAACAGAGGGTGTTTTTGAAATTCATCTACTTTTTTTGTTGTATGCTAGCTTTTATCATAGCACAGCTGGGGTCTATCATTTAACAACTCATTGCAACTAAGCAAGCTACACAATATTCCTTTTTTCTAAAGTCCTTTTAAGGATATATTAAGGGATATTCATCAAAAGAAGTAAACAACAAAAGTTTTATCTCAATAAAGACTCATAGTAAAAGCGATTATTTAAAAATTCAAGATTCGCTTTGTCAAAGTTTGGGAGCAACATTTTGTGACTGAAAATCAGCAGTCCTCGTCTCCAGCTACGTGCTATGGCATTGATGAATTTTTTACCAGCACCGTTAGCACCAGTTTTTCATGTTGACAAGAGAATCTGGACACTAAGGCAATAGGAAGACAGAATGTAAAAAAACGAGAAAGATCTATTACTTTTTTAATAACCTGTTATTTATATCGGACTACTGGGCAAAGGTCTCCCGCAAAATTCTTCACTGACCCCTGTCTTTGGCGTTCTCTCACTACACCTTCTTAAACTATCCAACCTTAAATAATTAAATAAATAAATAAATAAAATAAATATCCTTGGACATTCCACACAGCGTCATCTAGTCCCAAGCTAAGCAAATTAATGCTTGTGTTATGGTAACCAGATGACTGATATAATACTTAGATACATTTATATATAAATCAATGTTATTTTATAATTTTCTGCATTTAAAAGCAAACCCACTTAGTTTCATAAATACTTTCATGTAATATGTAATGTAAGTACAGGTAATTACCTGTACTTACATAATACTGAACCTTTAGTCAAAATGCCAGATTCTTATAAGTATTTTTTTTTGCCTGAATTTACAAATCTCCAAAAACACGTGCTAAAATCACATCTGCCGACTCACGAACAAAGTTAGGGAATGTCTCTTTGTCACTTTTCTCCTGGACACCCTAATGTAAGAACTCAGTGGAGAGCCCGCTTTAAAAATTCAGCGGCAAAAGTGACATCGGAGGATACTGCCTATTAAACAAGTTACTTTCGCGTTCCTTTCAACTTGGGTTTTATTCAGTGAGTTCAGGTCTCCGGATTTATTATCATCTTTGGAAGAAAAGATCGGTGAGATACTAAAGTAAGCCCTCCAAAGATCGTTATTTTTTTCTTTGTTGAAAGATTCCGTGATGACTCGATTTGCCATCGATTAATTCCATTTATGATTTTTAAGGTTATTATATATATATTATCTTAAATGAGGAAAAACCTCATTCAGTTCTGCTATTAAATCTACACAAGAATTACTTTCTCAAAGCACTAAAATTCAATTAGCTGAATCTTAGTTCCACATTGTATCTTTGTTGTTCCAAAGCGGTGCATTAATATGTTTGCGTGTTACTGTTGCCTTGAAGTGGAGTGAATGCTTCACTGCACTTTGTTTGAAACATCTTTCAATGTAGGTTTATGTTTGGTTATGACTTTGATTTCATTTGCTGCACCCTGTATTTCACAATATTATCTATTATTTGTTTCCGACCACGGGTTTAGTACCATACCAATACTTACCACATTAATTTACTTAACTAAAATTTAAATTAATTTTCAAGTCTGTAATAAATTTTGTAGTAAGTTGTTAAACATTTATGACATAAAACAGTGAAAAAAAGTTTAAGTAATAATTTTACATTACAGGTATTTCTAGGTCGTTGTATTGGTCGTTTTGAAGCTAGTGCTTCAAACGCCTGTGCGTAGGTACTTACCGAAATACTGTGTTGAAAATGTTTTATTGTTTTGCCCAAAGCTTTGGGCACACTAATTTTAAAGAACCAAGTGCACGTTTAATATAATTTGTGCTGAAACCTAACGATTTCAAAACGCTTAATATGTCCAAGCTTTCAAGGTCAAAACCTTGATAAACCGACTAACCGATTTTCAACAGACACCACAATTTATCATTAACGCGGCAACTTACAGGGTTGGCTGGCTCGTCAGGTATTCCAAATTCAATTATTCTGAGTATTCCGCATTTTCCCTTAGATTTGTTCGAAGCAAATTTTTCGGTGAATCAACAACTTGAATGTTATTTAAAACTGGCACCGTGCCTTTGAAAATAAATTAACGTCAAGATTTAAGGTGAATTAATTCGCTTTTGATATTTAATTAAATATTTACAGTGAGTGTTGTTTATCGCGGGCGCTTAGACCAATTTATGTTTTGAGATGTTTGATTTTTAAAACAATGTTACTTTAACTTCAGCGATATGAAACTTATTAGATTGTGCACTGACTAGCTAGGTATTATAATTTAAACTTAAAAATTACAAATGCTTACCTACATATTATGATAATACCTCGTTGTACTCCTTCAAAAGTTCAAGAGTTTAAACTTAAAAAACATTTACAGAATTTCGTTATTTATATAGGATGGTTCATTTATTACTTAATTACTTGAGTAAAAACAGTCTATTATTTGATGCACAACAAGTAAAAGTTATAAATACTAAAGAACTTACATTGCAGAACGATGCTCAGCTTCAATATACACCACATCCTTATGACGAACTATCCAAATGCAATCCTGACGGTTTTGGCACAATATTGAAATCGTATTGTTGTATCTTAGCACTTCACTAACAGAACTAATTTACAACGTCACTTCCACTGGTACACACTTTAACTATTCCTTTGGCTTAAGTCCAAAATTTACTTCCGATTTCCTATCTAAACACGCACGTTTTTAAAATTTCCTTTTGTCAATCACTTCCGCACATCATATTATCTTAAACAAACGTCACTATAATTCTTTTACACGGAAATCCAATTTCAAATTTAGAACTTTGTTTTTTTTATTTAGCGCGGCATCAAATATTAATCATATTTACATCAAGAATTGACACATAAAAGAACGTCACCTTCCACTTTTGAAATAGATAATATCCTTTTTTGTTGCGTAAAAAAGTTGTTTATCAAACGTGTGTGGGGTTCAAACCCGGGACGGTAACTAACCACCACCGCCAACTGACGTCCGGTAGCAAGCAGACCATGTCGGAAACGACGTGCTATTGTGTTATTCGATTATTCTTACACATTCGTTTTTATAAGACTTAATAGTTGAAGTGGCTTTATTTTGTAAAACTGTACTTTTCTTCGGTGCAATCACGGCGTAGGTATTGACAAACAACTACCTAACTGTTTTTTCAGGATAAAAATTTAAAATTATAAAAATTATACAATATTAAAACCAATTGGGCCATCAAAAGGTTGTTGTAAAAACTCTTTACATAAAGTACTAGGTATTTACACGATGCAAGAGTCTTGCATATTGCATACAATAAAATTGGCTAACACTATGACTCCAAATATTGTTTAAATCATGAACAACATTACCTAAATTACAACATTGTTTCATATTGTGTAAATGGTACTTAACTGTACTGATCCAAGCTACATCCTGCTAGTTAATAAAATTATGCCTAATGAATTTGTCATTGCACCAAAACCAAGTAAGTAATTTAAATTAAGAATAAATAATGTAGAACTCAAAAAAATATTGATACAACTTAGCACTTCACTGCTTAGAAATTCGTATTTTTTGCAAGATCCGCTCCCCATCATGTTTATTCATAAATCCGTCACTTTGGCGTCATCTTCCGGGCAATTTCGCGCGATTAGCCGTATTTGGCATACCTATTTGCATTGCGAAAATTTGTATGCGAATGTTGTATGAATTGTCGGCCTGTAGTATATAGATGTTCATTATTATTACTATGTAGTTCTAACACTATCATTTGACTTGCCATAGATATAAAAAAAACGAGAAAAGAGCAGTTTAAAAACTACTACTGAGTATTGAAATTAATTTTCCATTTATAACCTAGGTTTAGGTTAAGTAATAGGTTAAGATTCACAACATAATTTAATTACGTTTTTCATTTATTTTCTAAAATGATTAGGTTTGTAAAAAAATGTGTGATTGAGAATCATAGGTAAAAAAAGCAAATAGGATAAAAAAATATATTTTGAATGCAAAAAAATACCGAGAAAGATCTAATTAGTGAATTAGCATCAATGATTTTATACTTATATAATTGTATTTTACCATATTTATACTTATAATACTCAAATCTAAAATTTCATTACTCCATTAAGATCATAATAAAATAAAAACCATTTTGAAACGGTTTAATATTACACTATTTCACTTTAAAAACTATTTATCGTGTGTTGTAAGTACTAGACATTATAAATCGATAAAACTTTTTCGTGGGTCATTTCCCGATAAATTATTATAACATTTTGAAACGTCCTTCCTTTTTTTCTATTTTTTTACAGATATGGCACGTCGAATTTGGCTAAAGCATAGCTACAATTAATGCAAGTTAAAGTTGAAATTTCACCGTTCGTCTGAAGTCTCATTTATGTTTCATTTACTTAGAGTATCCTGCAATGCCTGAATTATTTATAGACGATTGTTGAACTCAGAGTTAGGAAACTTTTATAACGCTGAGGGTAATAAAAGATAAAGAGTAAGAAACTAAAAGTTAATTTAAATAAACATGTTCTAATATTTTAACTAAATAAAGTACCACTATCACTGAGTTATGTTACTATGGTGCTAGCGAATTACGACATATATTTCGTTTATAACATTATAGGCTACTTTTAGTACTTACTGATCCGGGTAAGTAATACTCACGCCGCAACCGAGTGCGGAAGCGTGTTTGTGGTTATGCACAAAACAAATGGTTTCGTCAAAACAATTTATTTCAAGTTTTAAATGATACAACACTTGTTATGTTGTCAGCAGCATGTGTGTAGTCTCACGAAAAGGTGTAATTAATTTTATTATTGAAATAGAATAATAATTGTTCTTATTCACAATTGGATATTAAAAAAGTAGGCACACATATTATCGGAACTCTCATCCATTTTCTTTTTTCAGTTTAATTTTTTTTTATTTTTTAATGACAGAAACCACTTTTGCTTATCCTTTAAAATTAAAATCCTGATAAAATATTTCCATTCGAACGAGTATTTTTTTTTTGTCTTTTTTCTTAGTCAAAGATGAAGTCAAAGTCCTAAGTTCAAACATACTTATATAGCTTCTAGTTTTGGGCTGTATAGGTATTACCTAATCATTTATTGGGCATTAGGCTGGCAGGGCAGTATAGGGCTAGTAGGTATCATTAAATAGAATATTTCAAGTTTTAGCTAATTGGTGAAATAGATTTTTGGGTAACTCAACTGGTTCCGATTGTGTTTTTTACAGTTACTGTTAGATATAGTTATTTTGTTTCTAATACTTTGAGTTAATTATTACTGAGTTGTCTCTATGAAAAGTTACAAATTACGCATAGATTTCTATGGTTTTGTTTAAATCTGTTGTGTTTTGAAATCTGTATGATTTAAGATTTCAAAGAGAATCATAAATGTGATACTTCCGTGTACTTTAATGCTTTTGAATTTAAATTAAATGCTAAGGAATATTCATGAAGATATTTTACTTAAGCTATTTATTGAAAATGTATAGCTACTTATTCAAAGTTCTCTGAAGTATCGTATCTTCAATAAACATTAATATCTTGATGTAAGTACTTAGTTAAAAGTAATTAAAGTCTATTGAAAAGTCAAAAAACTCCAAAAAAGGTAAGCACCTTATCTCCGAAAATTGAACTGACTACTACTTATTTTTTTGAGAGATGATTAGCCACTTGAGATTCTCTTAGCTTACATATTTGTATAGACAAAAGTACAATAATGTCACATTCACCACTTACATTAAGCGATTCAGTATTTGGGCGTTAGGTATGAAATTACACTTCAGTGCCAAAAAAGTAACATAAAATTCGAACTAAACAAAATCATTGATCAAACTCAATAAAATAAATTCGATAAACAAAGCTGTGGTTCCGTCGCCAGTGTCCGAACAATAAATAACATTAGGGTTCCGTCTAATTAATATTTATGGGAGACTCGACGCGTCCGGTGAGATTCTTTCTTATTGAATCATGTCGTTGGGAGGAAATAAAGTGACAATAATGGACTATTATATGATTTGATTGGACAGTCATTTATTTATTTTTATTGGAGCAAATCTAGCGCCTAATGCGGGTATATTTATCGTAGTAAAATAGAGGATAAATACGATAATATGTTTTTTTCTGAATACCCTGTGATATAGTAATATGAATTAATTGAGGTCAAATTGTGACACTACTATTTTAATGTGCAAAATACAGCATAAAAAGCACAGAAATACATCATTGTGTAAAACTTTGAACTGTCTTTTTATCATGGTTCGTGAGATACCGATACATACACACAGACATACGGACAGACAGACAGACACCGGAGTCATAGTAGTAGGTTCTCGTTTTTACTCCTTAGATATGGAACCCTAAAAAATCTACTTAAAATTAATACTCATCAACTAGCCTCATAGCACACAACATTTTTTTTTTATTTTCACACTCAAGCTAGTTTGACCTAAACTATCACAATATCCAGAGACAAGATTACCCCTCACCTAATCGCAAGTCCCAAAATAAAACGTTTCCGGTACACGATCCGGCCATTGGCAAACATTTGGCCCACTATCAACATTCGTACAAACGGATAACGCCTATCGCGACCCTCGACTAAGTGCGGACAAGTATGTAGATTCTATGAGAAGGTTCTGTAGTGAATATTGGTTAAGCTTTTTAAGCCCATTTTGTGATTGCGTATTTTGATGATAAGCTCATTCTTGCATTTATGGATTTGCTTGCTTAACTGTTTTAAATTAAAAAAATTAAATTATGTGTTTACAGAAAAAAATGTATCCAAGTATTATATCAGTCATCTGGTAACCATAACACAAACATTAAGTTGCTTAGCTTGAGACTAAATGACGCTGTGTTAAATATCCAAGGATATTTATTTATTTATCCATAATATATTATTTCTGTTTTCTACCTCCAAAATGTTGTATATACCTTTGTATCTATTTTATCAGGCAGGACACAGAACCCTAAACTCACCGGCTCACCGCAAGCCACCGGGCGTGACGTACGGCGCCGGAAGCGAGCCGTGTGGACTTCCGATCCGGTCGGCCGGAACGGTGCTTAGCACATTCCAACATCAGTTTATGATTCGAGCTTTTCATTTTCGACAGCGATTTGGTAGGTGATTTAGATTAAAAGTACACCGGTCAAGTTAAACAGAAAAATAGTGGTCAAATAACAATAATTCCCGGAAAGCTGAATTTTGGTGGAGAGCTTGGTATTACCATTACAAATAAAGTGTTAAAAGTCCCCATATGTTGGAAAATCCGACCTTTATTCATTTTAAAAATCCATGATATGAGTCTTAATGTATTATGAAAACGTTTCAGAGCCCCTTGTGCAGTGCGAGATTCCGTACGAGCCCCTAATTCAGTATGGAAAAAAAGCATGGTGCACTCGCTGCAAGCAAATCGCGGTCTTTCTCCATCCTAGTAGGCCGCGTGGTGCGCTCGCTATCACCGCGATAACTCACGAATGGTAACTCTTAGGAAAAATATTATCGGGACCATTTTTGTAGACAATTTTAAGATCTACAACTTTGGGCTGAAACTTGTTTTGATAAAACTTACCGTTTTCGAAAAAAAACTAGGAAACCTTAAATTTTGACCTTTGATCCCGAATAACTCGTGACGCACACATGGGATCGATGGGGACTTTTAACACATTATTTGTAATGGTAATACCAAGCTCTCCACCAAAATTTGGCTTTCCGGGAATTTTTGTTATTTCAAAAGTGTATCTTGACTGGCCTAAAGGTAAAGGGTAGAAGGACCAGATCAATGAGATTATGATAAAATATGTAAAACAAAAGGTAATGTTGGTTTATTTGTTTGACGGATGTAATTATATTCGTATATTAGTATTTTCGAATACTCGGCCAATTTAAATTTTTTTTTCACTGATGTGTATAATGGACTGAATAGTTAGGTACTTATATAAAACTTTTTAAACTATCATGGTTTTAAACATTATAAACACTTGATACGAGATACTTTTAGGCAATATTTTATTCTGATAGTTTTATTATTACACCCATGCAAACCCAGGACATGCTGCTAGTCCAAAATAAAAAGGCATTCACTTCAAATTGGTACAACAACACGATAGTTGACCGCCATATTGTTCCTGTTCTCTATACACGTTACACTGTGGCTCAAATACAACATTGTACACTCGCGGCCAATAAAAGTTAAAAGTTTTATTAGTTTCAAAGTGTTCCGATCGCGGCTGTAAAGTTTTATCAATGCGCGCTATTTCATACAATTCAAACTTGGTAATATTGTTCGTGAATAAATGTTGAGTTTTGATAAGAATTTTAAAGTTGTGGTTAGGTTAGGTTTATTTTGAAGGTATGGTGACTGAAGGGTCAGCATGTATATTATTTGAATTTTATAATAACTCAATAGTACTAAATTCACTGCTTTCATCACATAAATAAAACAGTGATACAAATAATGTGTTACTTATAATAATTGAACACTGATAAATCAATTTTAAACAGAATACAAAACATTAGATGCTGTTGAATTCAAACTACTGTTGATAACACAGTAAAACCAGCGCTCATTGCATCTTTAAGCTAAGGCCAAACCTGCGCGACCAAAGCGACTGCGAAGCGGGAGCGTCTACCGCGCGACTGCGAGATGCGGTCGCGTAGGTATGCAAAGCGCCATAGATGTATATGGGTAGCGTCCGTCGCGCGGTAGACGCTCCCGCTTCGCAGTCGCTTTGGTCGCGCAGGTTTGGCCTTAGCTTTACTGTTTCCAAAATTATTAAAAGAACTCAAATGTGTCTAAAATGTTTACTTGTAAATAAAAATAAAAAGGAATTTTTGTGCTATCCTTATTTAAAAACACACAGCGCTTGTACACACTGCGATTATAATTTACCTGTATTTTTGTCCTCCAGTGTAAATGGAAGCACGCTAAACCCATATCAGACACCGTGACTTAAAGAGTTCTGCTCTGATTCAGCGACATTTATTATTCTTTCTTTTGGTAAGTCTGTTATTCCATCAGGGTTCTTATAAAATACATTTTTGTGGTCTCGAAATACAGGAAAATATTTTTAATACAGTGTATCGTATATCTACTCGTATAAAAGAGTAGTACTACTAAAAGCCGTATGTACCTAATAACATTAAACTTATTAAGTTATTATTATTACACAATAGCATGACTAGGTAACTTTGGGTTTTATAATATTGCGGGTAATACGTTTAAGATCATGGTTTATCGAGTTTTAAAGCCGGGACCAACAACGCTTTGTACTAAATGTTTCAAGAGATCTCTAGATAGATTACTAACGTTGCTAGATTCTGCAACAGACTGCAGATCTAATATTTAGCTATACTTTACGACTATGGCTACGAGGTGAACGCTCGGATGACGTCACGAAATGCGGGTCTTATCACACTGTGAAATCCAGCTGCATAATATTGCTAAGTGACTGTGAAGTTTTCATTAAACATATTTTAGAAATGTTTATCTGATGAATTAATAAATATTAATAAATATGTCAGATTTGGCCACTTGCTCATACGAAAGAAGAAGAAGAAGAATAAATATGTTGTACATTCCACAGTGTTATCTAGCCCCAAGCTAAGCAACTTATTGCTTGTGTTATGTTAACTAGATAACTGATAATTTTTTATATCAAAAAAGTTTTT
Organism: Xanthorhoe spadicearia; assembly: GCA_947086425.1. Classification (NCBI taxonomy): domain Eukaryota; kingdom Metazoa; phylum Arthropoda; class Insecta; order Lepidoptera; family Geometridae; genus Xanthorhoe; species Xanthorhoe spadicearia. Next base: position 8,618,451 of record OX352199.1, read on the forward strand.
TTTTTGTAAATACATACAAATTTTTGATACAAAACACCCATAGATTGCTCAGATTGCGACTAGATGACGATGTTTGGTGTAATGTCTAAAGATATTTATTAATTACTGGGAAAACTGATATTTAAATAGGTTTTTTTATTACACCGACTTTATACTCATACTGTATGAGCTTGTGTCTTTTTTTCAGATTTTTCGTCAGTTCAGAACCGTTCCTGAAAAATGTTGAAGAATGTATTCCAATAAAATAGTGAGAACCTGACGTGTATCCTCGGAGCATGAACAGAAATAAACGTAGAGAGCGTAGGAAAATGAAGTTGGTAAACTTTTTATATTCTGTTTTAGAGTTTCTTAAAAATTGTGTCAAAGTAAACGGCTGAAATGATTTTGAGAAACACGCGTGATTTAAAACACACCTCATTACAAACTTAATTTACGAAATCATACAAAAGTCATCCTAGTAATATTATAAAGGCGAAAGTTTGTGTCCGAGTGTGAAAGTTGATTGTTTGTTACTCCTTCACGCTCTAACGTATAGACGGATTTGTAAGAAATTTGGTACCAAGATAGCTTATAATCCTAAATTAACACATAGGCTACTTTTGATTCCGGTTTTTTTTACGGGAACGGGAACTGTTTACCAAGTGTAGCGCCGCGGGGCGTAGCTATTACCTAATAAGTGTAAAGTAGTCAGTGAATGGTAATGTGTGATATAAGTTAATCCACTCACATAATCAAATGATATTGGATATTATACTAAAATAAGTATTTGCTCATTTCTTTCGTCAATCTCATTTCTTTCCAGGAAAGCAATAAATTAATCAAACCCAGCTCTGAATCACAAATACTTAAAGAAATCGGAGCCTCTAAAAGCTCCAGTTACATTGAAATTCCGCCCAATACCGGATTGATCCAGTTTTTTTGCTTTTCCGCTTTTATCCAACATCATCCGATGGTAGGTGTATAGCACCTACACAGGCTCAGACTATGTTACTTTATTCATCAAACGTGCCACGTAAATGTTTTCATCCCAATTCTGTATTTGTTGCGTAACCACATTTTTTGCACTATAGTGTACCATAAAATATAAACTTATAGGTACACTTGCGGTGCAAAAACAGTATTTAAAATAACACTCCAAAAAGTACATTTCCGATATTTTTGCGTAACTTTTTCATTACAGAACTTTGCTCCTGTTACCTTTATTGAATTTTTACGATTTGTTAGTTTTGTTACGGCAAAGGTGAATGTGTTCGTGTGTTCAACAGACCGTAAAGTGACTAAAAAAGTTTGGAAACTTTTCCACTGTTTTGTGAATGTGCCTTTCAGTTTCAATGGAGCCGGGGGTACCAATATTTTCGCGTGTGGAATCTTTTATTGGATTTTTTTTGGATTGAAAAATATCCGCGGTTTGTTGGCACAAAATAAATTGAATAACTCGTGGCTGTGGGTGCCGTTTGCAAAGGGATTGACTGATGCCTTGTTTTCATGCGAGGACGTAAATTAAAGCATACAAAACTCCGAATGCAGGGATGAATGTGAAATATACACCTTGTTACTTTGCATATTAAAAAATGCAATCTCTTAAAACTGTTGCTGATGCACACGATTGAATCTGATTCCTCAATGCAAGTTTAAAATGGCTTTACAATCGGCGCAGGTCAATTCACCCCATTTGCTGCAAAATCAATATTATCGAGTAAGCTTTCAGGAGTAATTGAGCTTACGCCATTACCGCTAAAAGGTAATAGTTTCTGTGCTGCATTTTAAACTGGAAAAAACCTATTTGATGCGCATGTTTTAAATAGAAACGTACAGTAGAAAAAGTTTACATGATACATTTTTTTACTGTGGAAGGTTTGTCAATTATGATGACGATGAGTTAAAAACTGCTGAAGGCCTCTGAAGTGATTTTACTTACAACTCACATCGGCAATTTAAGATAGCTTAAGAAGTACGACCAAAGACCCCACCATCAGAGTAGGTCACTTGCTCATACAAACTTTCTTTTGTGTTCAGTTGGCTTAAAAATTCTTTACATCTACGAACATATTGGTTTGTAATATTATCAAGAGATATACATTTCTAACAAGATAACTTTCATGTTCCAACCAACCAACACACCTGCATTTACAGCTTAACAACCCGTGCATAATACAATAAACTATTTGCTATACAATCCTATTGACCGTGAGACCAAGTTCTGCCTCCAATTTGTATACATGATTTGCAGCAGTTTGGTAACTGCAATAGTCGCAGCGTCGTTGATTGCACTTACAATAGGCCGAGTCATGGAATAACTGCAGTTGGTATAGCCACAGTCATAAGTAGCTTCACAACCCAATTTCGACGTCCTAAAATTCAGCTCTTAAAATCTGCCTTTGAAATTAGAACATAAAAGGTTATGATGATAACATAGCTTGATGTAAGTAAATAAAAATGTAATAGATATTTGATATACCACATAACACCTAGGTCTTTAAGTTTATAACTATGACGTGGATAACTCAAGATCCTAAACCTAAAAAATTTAATGGACCACAAATATTAAAAAGCGAAAGATTTTAAAAGTAAACACTAAAATGTTAATAATGAGCAAGTGATAAGTACTGTACTTTAAACAGTTTGTTCTATTACTTGGCAATAACAAAATCAAGCCTATATAAGTAATACATTTTCCACTATCGATCGAGCACTATTGCTTCCGCCGAAGACATATAATGCGATAATGCGCAGGTAATTTTGATAAATAGGGTTGTTAAGCTACTTCAGGCGTGACTGTACAAGGACCAACCCGCAGAATACATTAGCACCGTCTTCTATCGGCATCGATCGAGAGCAATTGCTGTACAGTGGTCGAGGTTCAAGTCTGTAATCAAAATAGGTGATGAGGTACTTTAAACTTAGATAGAAATTATGAGAGCTTTGTAGGTGCATTTTGGACACATAAGATGAGACTCGACTTTTGATCAAAACTTGTAAAAAGATAGCAGTAGTCTATATAAATGTTGTTATAACTTTAACATTGCGATATAGAATATCGATGAATATAATTATCTCAGTAAGCTTGAATATCAATTTATCATTCTTGGAGAATAATATTTTGTGTGGTTTTGATAGTGATTTTTTAAAATAGATTTGGCTTGATATTATCAATCCATCATATCAAACTAAAGATAATTGATTCTGCCTGATTTTTGTAGCTTATAAATTAACAGCCAGAGTAATAGATACACACTCTGTGACAGTTTAACCTATCACGGTTCAAAAAATACAGTTTTGTGACAGACGGACTGACATACAACGGATGCTTAGTAATAGGGGTCCCGTTGGAACCCTTTGGTTACGAAACCCTAAAAATTATGGACATGTTGTATCAGTTATTTGGTTCCCACAATACCTTCGCATGTTTGGGGGTAATATACTGATTATATCAAATTTAGTAGGTATATAGAAATCAGTAGGAATATTTAAAAAAAAAAAAATAGTTAATAGAGGTCAACACAAATTTTTGAAACAAATACCTTTTTTTTCCTATACTGAACTGGTTAAAGCACTACGGCTTTTATAGGATTGCTAGGTCAAAGCCAGTCGGAATCAGTTTTTTATAAGATTTGTTTCTCAAAATTTATAAAAATGTTTACCATGCCATCATAATTATGTATCTGTCTAGTTTTGTTTTTTATTAGCCTACAGGCAACATTTTTAATACTGTAAAACAAAATTTAATAACATTTTCATTTCAACATTTTTAAATGAACTGTGATATTCCAGAGTTTGTAAACAATTTTACAAAACAAAGTTTTTTACGGTTTTAACAGCATTTTTCCAGTGCTAAAATTAAAAGGCCGGGCTGTAGTGTAAGTTTATGACGTTGCCTTGCTTGATATAATTTATTGCGCCAAGGAGAGCGCTGTACATGCTTTCATAGCTAAAGGCTATAATGAGTATAGCATGCAGTTTGAGGCAAGATTTATTTATCTACCAACTAAATTAATTCGTTTGTTTGTTCGTATGAGCAAGTAGCTAAGTCGGAGTTTTTAGGCCCCCTAAAAAAGGCCTCCTTCGTAATTTTAAGTGAAGACCGTATGCGCACACTACATTTTAACACCACCCTTGACAAAAATGATATAAAATCACGACTTTAAACCCAACGCGCGATATGTAAATTCTATAATATCCTATCCTTCTAATATTTTAAATACGAAAGTTTTTGACTATGTATAAATGAATGTTTGTTAATCTTTCACGCAAAAATTATTGAACGGATTTTAATGACATTTGGTACCAGGATAGTTTATATCCTGAATAAATAAATAGGCTACTTTCGATAATAGTATTTTCAGGGGAACAGGAACTATTCACAGGTAATACCACGGGGCGCAGCTTGCGCATTACAAAATCCAAAACTCATGCTGATCGTACCAATAACGTTCATATCCACTCGGGGACGCGCTCATTTGGAAGTCGCATGATTTTTTACGGCTTCGAATTTAATCAGGGACAGATTTCAGAGGGTGGAGGCGTTAGATAACGGTCCTTACACACTAGTTTCAATGACCCGTGCCATCAAAATAACATTGAACATTTTGTGCTGACGCTCAATGGCATAAGTGAGATTTGAACGACAATGTTTAAAGTATAGTAGGTACTGATTTGAAAATTCATGGGACATATTAATGTTTGTTAGAACAACAAATATTTGTCGGCAGTCGTATTTTTTTATTTGTGAGTATTAAAAAAATGTAAGGCATCAGAATTAAACAGAGTCAAAGCATAAAAATAACAATAACAATGAACTCTGCCGTAAAAGCTGTTTATCGAATTATTAAAATGATAAAATTCAAAATGCAACAGATAATCCTTGCTCATTCGAAAATTTAATTATTGAAAAGTCAGAGAGTAAATTAATTTGTTTAACCATTCAATGGCTTTTGAAGTTAATTATTTGATCGCTGGCTTATTACAAGGTGAAATTAACTGTTCTGACAATCTTTCGATTAATTTTAATATCTGAGCAAAAGTTTGTTATATTGGATGTTAACAAACATGTTTCATCAAGAAAAACATCACGTGTATAAAGGATTTTAGCTAGCTGAGATCTTAAGATACCCAAATGTTAATACATTTAATCAAAGAAATTCCAACACAACTGAAATAAATCTTGATTAAACCATTTAAACAAAACTAACCTCATCAAATTTGTTAATTTTCTGTTCAAGAGATATGCCACGGACAGAGTTGACGTGACGTGTGTTGTTTTTTTAAAAGGGTGTTAAAAGTTTGTAGCATTATGTCATGTATATCTAGCACACACTATAAACATAAAGCACCCTCACTTCGACGTGATTTAAACGGTTATAAAAAACAGAAAAACTGAAATGCTGAAATTTCAGATTTTATATTGAGGCGCAAAATCACCCTTCAACAGTCTGGCTACAACCGACGATGCGCCAAAACCTCCATTATCATGTAAAATCCTCTTTAAAACATCATCTCTTGATTTTTAAACAGCATGTTGCGGAAATGACGACATGGTGACAGATTTCCGATATCATGTTCACATTAATCGATGCCGATTACTTTAGAAGCCGTACTCGTATTAAACGGCGAATATTATACGTCAGAAACAGATATTCAATATGGCGTCGTGACGTAAAAATAAATTTTGCACCGGAAATTTCAGGTGAAAAAATAGAAATCTTGGGAAATAAACCGGAATTAGGTATTAAGTTATGGTTTGCAGTTTTGTGTAAAAAAAAGTTATTTAATAAGTAAGTAATGATTGTGATTATAGCAATTACTATTATTTCGAGACATGTACCTATAACTGTCATTAGGACGAATATTAAACTGATGAGTTTTATAAATAGTTGCTCTTCCTTCAGAAAAAAAGTAAAGTGAACTTTTTTAGCCTCTCTCTCGTCATGATTAATATTTAGTAAGATATGTGTACAACAATTATATCCAAGTATTTTTCATGCTAATTTATACAGTGTTCATTTCTAAACTACAAATAACATTGTTATTTACCAGTTACCAATACAGAAACATGAGTTTCGAATTATATACCTACCTTTACAATATTGCTCAATAACAACATACACCTGCTTGCTTTAGTTAAAATGAGAATAGCTAGTGCAGAAGTTTCCAAGCACGACTTATTGTTTTACAATAATAAAAGTCCATATTGTAGAAAGTGAACTCAGTATGATTTTGACAAAGCACATCTTAACATTGATCCACTCGTATTATGTATACCAATATTAAGTTAAGCAACTTAACGCTTTTCTTCTTCCATGGCTTTCCATGGAACATAAAAATTATTGACACATTTAATCAGTGGATGATTTTTATTTGGCCGTGACTAAAAAAAGTTATGATTTCGTAGAGCTTGCAGAAAAACGATCACGCTCACGATTTAGTCTAAGTAATGTTTTTTCTTCGCAACTTTGTGCTGACTTGGTTTACATGTTTAAAGAGCATCTTATTTAGTAGGTATACATTACCACCGACTGACGCTTAAAGTTATCTACAAATTATTAACTTTAATGAGTAAATTTACCGAGCCATTTCGACCATGACTGTATTCTCTGAAACACCTTACATAACACTAAAGTGAATGACGTTCCGAAGTTTGTTTGTTGACTCTATGCTATTAAAGTGCAGGAAATTTGCACAATGTAACGTTGGCTTACGTGACAAGTGGTGTATTTTGAATAGAAAACGATTAGTAACGTTATTAAACGTTATAATAGAGCACATGGGAAATTACTAGAGTAAAATATTGTTGATACACATAATGGATAGTGTTTCGATTCTTCCTAATCTTTATAATAATGGATTTGAGTATGGTCACTCCTCGCGGTTTTATATGTTACAGCTTTTATCCAAGATTGTGAAGTAGACATTTTTGAGACGCAAGACTTACTTTCAATACAAGTTATTGTTATTAAAAAGCTTTGTATAGAGCTTTATCTATTTTTCTCTTTGTATAGTGAAACTAAAAATTGTGTATTAGCGATAGATTTGCAATCTTTCACGTATGGAATGATTACTTCTGCAAAATGTGCGCATGACCGAATATTATTATTTGTTTAAGGAGCTTCAAACCGCGGCGCGGCTTCGATTACGCGGTACTAGCTTAGATAAAAAGTAGCTTATGTGCCATTGCATGTTGTTAACAATGTGCCTTTTAGGTTTTAGCTAAATCTGTGTAGTAGGTTTTAAGTCTAATATGCTTTAGTTAAACCGTAATACAAATTAGTAAAACAATTCCCAGAATACGCCGGCGGGTAAACAGTAAAGTTGTTGACACAGCGATACCCGGAGCCGTCTAAATTGTACGGGAGGCATGACGTGCCAATAACTACCCGTAATAACTGCAGTGGTGACTTGTTGGTTTTGGGGCGGCCTGTATATAACTTTAACCTATGGTTTGAAGGGACATGTTGTCACCTTTTTTAAGAATCGTATTACAACTTAACAAAGACTATTCGCGTTCGTATTCCTAAGGTGTGGTGGATATTTTTTTTCAGATCTTTTTACTACTTTAGTCATTTATCTTTTTACTAGGTAGTAGTGAGCACGAGATGTGGCTACGTGTGGCAAACGGGATCTTTTTTACTTACTTATTTAAAACAACTGCTCTCTTTTCTGATACTCCACATTAAATATAGCATGTTGAATCTTTCTTTAAAATGCAAAATTACTGTTTTTGAATTTTGTTTTAATATTTGAAAATAATAATTAATAAATAAATAATAATTTTTGAATGTTTCAAACAGGCTTTTAAAAACTTTTCCTTGCAGGCAGCATACACGATTTAAATACACCTAAGTCAGATTGATCTCCTACAATTCACAACACATCCAGAACCACTCGAATTACACAACGAATTTTCCTACTAGATGCTCGAAGTAAAACGTAGTCAGTTTTCTAGCCAGGGGGCAGCTGTAAACAACTTCGCTAATGGCCACTTAAACTTTTGCGAAATCGCCACACTTGGGAAAAGTCAGACTTGGCCAAAAAACGTGCGAGGTGGATGTTTGCGCGTAACACTCGTGTAGCTTAAAAGATAATAATGAAAATAAATAGATCAAGTCAAAGGGCGTTTAGGCGGTTAGAAAATGTTTATAAATATTAACGGGACTTAATCGCGTACTAAAATCATAATTATTTACCTCGACGTTTCGGTGGCGTTACAGTCACCGTGGTCACGAGTAGACTTAGTACGCGATTAAGTCCCGTTAATATTTATAAATATGTTTCCAAGTCGTGATAGTTTAAATAGTATTATAGAAAATGTTTATTTAGTGTTGTAGGAACATGTTGGCGCCCAACATAGCTGTATTTTTTTGATAGTTCAATATAAAAAAAAGTTGCGTTTGTTTATTCTTTGTATTCACACTATTCACGTTTGAATAGGTTGTTCAAATAGAATAATGTTGTTTGAAAAAAAAAATGGTAGAGAAATAGCAAATTTGTATGGAAATACCATTATAACAAAGCGAGCCGATTGGTATAAACTGGTATAAAACAATATAATTGTTATAGCAACCAAATCAATTATTCAAAATCAGATCATAAAATCGGTTTTCTCCCATAATAACGGAAAGAATCTGTGTCAAGTACCCTGTAAAAGTTTCTGTAACCATAAATCGAGATCTCGTCACAAAACACATTTTCCTGATGGGAACATACGAGATCCACTGATATTCAGCCTGATTGAATAGGTATTGGAGCATTGATAACGCTAGGCAAGCTTTTTGATCAAAGGGTGTGATTTTGCTTATTTCAGTTTAAAATGTATCGAAAATTGTGAAGAAACAATGTTTTTTGATCAAAAGTCTGACCAGGTTTGAATTGAGCAACAAATTGGTCGATTCTGATTTTTATTCATTTAATAGTTTAAAAAATGGAGTAAGAAAATTATGCTAAAATAACGACGGAATAGACATGGAATCTTGATCCTAGGTAATGTGATACAAGGCATATACATGATGGCAAAACGAAGTGAAACCATTATTTTTTAAATATTATCAATATAATTGCTAACCCAACTGTTTACATTGCTTGTACAATGAATACGAGGATAATTTTTTGTATTGATTTTATGTGTGGTTGAGTTAATACTTTCTATTAGAAGTGTACCTACTCCGATTATTTGTGGTTTACTTACACTATAAACAAAAACAAGAAAATTCCTTAGAGATTTTTGCTTATATTATCCCATCCTCCCTTATCTGTGTGGTTTAAACTCCTAATTTTCTTGAACTAAATTTACACAAACATTTCCGACTTCATCAAATATTCGTGTGTGGTTAATACTTGCAAATTCCTGGCTAACAAAGCTTATCACAGCTTATGCATAAATAAGGAGATTCTAGTCGTCTCATATAAAGGACTGCCCTCTTATGTATGACAGTCAAGGAGCTACGAAATCTTAATGAACTTTAACCTACATATTTTATTTAATTACAATATTGTTATTATTATTATCATTATTATTTTTAGTCTATTTCTGTATAATATATATTTTAATGATGTATTTGTGTATGTATGTATACCAGTATTTATGTAATGGTTTATTGTTGCATATTATTGTTGTCTTAGGTTAGTTACTATTAAGTTGTTTTGTGTTTATTTTTGATTCTTTTTTCATACTTTCTGTACACCCCCACCATTCCTATTATCCCATCGATCTCTTTCCATACCAAGGTTGTCTGGAAGAAATCGCTTCTAAGCGATAAGACCGCCCATTGTACAGTTATCTTAAGGATTTTAGTTCATAAGTTTATTTTCAGTGTGCAATAAAGTATTTTCATTTCATTTCATTTCATTTCATTTAACCTTGGACGAATATGCTTAATTTGCCAACTAAACAGCGAAATTTCACAATTTTATGTGGTCTTGGCAATGCAGACACACCTAAAAAATGTAAAGATGTTATAACTCTGAATACTGCAAGCCAACCAAAAACTTTAACCTAAATAAAATAAATATTTCAATGTAATTACCTACAGTCATATACACAAATACGTAACACTTTATTACAACTAAATAAAAAAGAAAACAATTAACGGCCTTACCACAACACACACGACATAGCAATATTTTGTAATTGACCAACTTAAGAGAAGTTATTACAGTCAGAAAATCATAAACTGATTGTGAATTAATTCGAGACTCATTACCGAATCCATTTTCAGACATCCATAATCGTGCCTTAGAAATAATTCACACGCCCCCAGTGAACAAAGCGTCGCGGCGTATTTGTGAACGTATACAATGTACAGTCGCGCACATAATATCTTGGAACTAGCCCTTGCTGAACGGTCTCCAAGGCCGAGTAAACTTTAATTAACAGTGGCGTAGGCACCAGTTTTAAAGGCTATTTAATCGTCTAGCTTGTTCGTATAACTTATGAAATGTAGCGTTAAGTATTTTAATACAATGTAATCAAACAAAAAACAAAATAATTGGATCCAATTTTATTTTCTAAAAACGTTTTTTTTAATGTTATTTTTTATCAAGAAACAAGCTATGATAGATTATAAAAATGTGTTATAATTAACTGTTCAAATGTGTTTTCGTCAACGATACGACATAATAAAATTGTACTTGTTTTCAGAAGTAGTGTCAAATATAATAAATGTAGGTACCGCTGATATAAATATATAATTTGGAAACTCGCCATTAGTCAATAACCAGTGCTAAATCTACAGAACCTTTCAGTATTAGTGCAAATAGTACAAACTATACTGAAATTTGAAACTATTATGTTTAATTAGGCACAAATCACAATCAACCCCGTTGCTAGCAAATAGAGTGCCCAAGAATGGAATATTAGTGTATTTTCTGCGTGAGTGTACATTAATAGTAATGAAAATGGTTTGCTCTTAACTGAGATCTCGCGGTGTCGACATCTTAGATATAATTATATTCCTAGAAAGACCATATACCTACGTTGTTTAATGTTTAACTGTTCATCTTACTACAATGAAACTTTGTAAAGTGGTCCTGTTAATAGCGAATTTTAAAATTTTGTGTGTTAAGTTATGTGTTTAATTATTAAATTCATTTGGTTGAACAAGTGTTTTTACTTTTCTGTTCAATATTTGTGTTTCAATGTTAAAGTTTTTTTGAATAATGAAAAAGTTTACTGTGGGTGGATAAGTTTCTTGCGTGGACTGTGAAATAATTAAAACACAATCTGTTGTGCTATGTAATTGTGAAATAAGGGCAAGGAGATTTCAAGAGATTTTGTTTAAATTTGAAACAGAAAAGGATATTTTTAATTGGAATTGCTTTCACTCACCTCTGAGTTCAACCTCGCATCAAATTTTTGTGTACTACGAGTATGTTATTTAACTCAAACGAGACACAGCTTAAAAGTAAAATAACACATTACCTTTCGCATGTATGTGTTATGAGTAATTTAATTAACCAAGCAGTATTCATATGGACTGGTCATTACGACCAAGAGTTTCGGTCCAATCGATCAATTTATTACTTTTTGCGATCAGTATGACTAATGTACGACGAAAATTGTAGGGTCTCTTAAAGATCACTTTGAACTCGGGTTCACTTTCAATTTTTAAATTTTAACTGCGATATAGTTCAGACAATCCGTTTCTTTTCTCAAGAATTAATTATAGACTGTACCAGCTGCTTTATTTCCTCCTCACTCATGCTTCAAACCTCGGAACCTTTCCTACGAGTCTAATTAGGAGAACACGCTTTACTTATTCATGTTAAAATGCCATCCGGCCAGCAATTAACTTTAATCTTAGTAAGAGGAAAATTTAGCCTTTCGACGCACAGAATTCTAAAAAAACGTTAATATAGAAATTTATAAGGAAGCTGTTTTCTGCACGTCATAATCTCCGGTAAAATTTTAAAAGAAAAACGTTTTTGCTTTAATAAACACCCTTGGATTCCAAGGATTTTTATTTACAGAGGTAGATTTTAAATTCATTTTATATTAGCGGCTCGCATCGACTTTAAACAGCTTAGTTAATAATTGATATCCTGGAGTATACCTTTAAAATACTGATTTATTTTTAATTAAAAAACATTAAGAGTGTCAACACCGTCCGAAAAACTATACTTAAAATAAAAGTTCTCTCCTTTGTTCAGTCGGTTGTAACGTATTGGAAATAATTATATAGGTACCTGTGTAACATGTTCTGTAGAAAAGTTAAACTGCATTCAAATGAATTAGTTATATTGTTTAAGAATTGGTCCACAGTGCCTCAAACTAGAGATAACTGGAAAGAAGGAAATTTATGGCTATTAGAGCTTATATCCTGAACTAAGACAAAGGCTACTTTTAATACCGGTATTCCCACGGGAACTATTCACTGCGGCTTACACCGCGGTGCGCAGCTAGTAAGGTATACACAAAAGTCAGTTTAATTTAGCGAATTATCGATCTTACTTTAAAAGGTTCTTAGCAGCACTAAATCGCAGTGGGCGGTACTTATAAATCACGCAGCGAGCTCTCTAATAAAACAGTACCCATGGCGAAGAGCTTTCCAACCCCCCGTTGAAAATTATATTTCTTGACCGGCATAACCTAAGTCGCTCGTCTAAATACTGAATCGCTGCTTAAATATATAGAAGCGGGTCTTATTAGACGTACTTAGCTAACGTAAAGAAATCAGACAATTATTTTAGAATACAAATATACAAAAAGAACAGTTTTCACAGATTACCTAGTTTGAGGCTACTTTCGTTTCGTTTTAAATCAACTCATCTCCATCGCACTAACTAAAGTAGACCTTTTGAATGAAACCTGAATTTATTCAATGCGTATTGCCGTTTAAATACTGTTTACATTTAGGGAAGCTACAAAAAACAGCTTTTAGCTTTTGTTAAAAGCAGTTCGGAAATACGACGCTGGCCACATATTTATTTTATAAAACAAGAACCGCAAGTTATTAATGGCATGAGCAGCAAAACATCTATGTTAATGTTTTGTAAAAGTTTGATGTTTACTAAGCTCTGACCAAGCTTAGTGGCACGGATATAAATGTTCTATTTTTAATACATGAAAAAGCATTTGACAAAAATAAACCAAAAAACATGCCCGTGTTTTGTACAAAAATCACCCATGTTATCTACAAAAATAAATCTTTTTAATATTTCCACAACCAATTTTCCATCAACCTCTTTATCTTCGAAAATAAATCGTGCAAGAGAAAACCACAGTCTTCCTTCTCTGTCATCGCATACCTCACCGAGCGGGACAGCGTCTAATAAATAAGGGCACACAAAAAACACGTCGAGAACAGCAAAAATCATAAATATTTTACTGGAGCTCCTCTCAGGAGACAGTTTCGGGACATTGCGGTCATTAGAAAAGTTTTAGTGGCCATTAAAGCCTGTTTTATATTACCACAGGCTCGCGTAGATTTACGCCAGGGCGTGAGAATCCACGTTGTATTTCGAAGCCTGTATGGTTTCGTTGTTCTGAGGTTTTCGGAAAGGATTTTATTGGTGCTGCGGGCTAGCATGGCTTTCGGAGATTTGTAGAGGGCTAATGCTGGAAATACTGCCGTGTAAAGGTGTACCGCAGGATTCTGGCACCAATTTAGAGAAACAAACGGATGCCTACTGATAGTTTTGTTCAGTTCTAGTTTTTGGCAATCGATGATCATCATATGAAGTAGTTTCCATTCTATTTAAAATAAAAGGTGACGACTAAAACACTAGTTTTCTCACCATATTTTTCTTTAACTAAACACAAAAACCAAAGTTCTTGGCAATGTAGGCATCTTGCCTATTTTAATCAATATTATATTTAAACAAATAGCAGTCAAAATAATGTAGTTTCAACGAATAGTTTTAAAATGCGAAGACAGTCCGTCCAACGCATTGCTAAGACTATATCTCTGTCCTCGCTTCCAAATTTAATCCCATTAGTTATTTAAAGAGTTACTCCAGACATGCACTTCGTCTGAGAACAGCTTAATCGAATCTGCGACTTAGCACTTGGACTTTACCTACTAATTACGTTTTCTCACTGTACTTACTACTTTACTGTTTCTTAGGTGAATTTGTGAGAAGTTATAAGCAAGTAACCTACTCGCGAACACGGTTGTTGTGTCACAGCCACTAACCTGATAGTTTATTTCATTTAAAAATCCTGTCTATCAAAATTAAATTCTAAATCCGTATTAATAACGATCAAAATACCCTGGTGTCAATAGTACCATTGATTTGTAGGTACCTTTAACGGTACTTACAAGTGACTACTGGTTCTGGTGACCCAATAGTAGTCCGTTTATATACCTACTAGTTTAGCTATATCTATGTTTTTTTTGTAATTAAAAAAGCATTTTCTAGAAACCTTATATTATCATTAATTACAATATTTTTTTAATGGATTTATGATAAAATAGATACGAAAATGGTTTCTAAGAAAACTGTGAAACAAAATATAAGAGCTAAAATAAAAAGTCAGCAATACCAACATCCTCGAACATCCCTCGTCTTTCAAATTAAACATTGCCTTGAAAGAGAATGGTTAAAACTAGCTTTCACCCTGACTTCACTTAACGTAAGCTTTTATGACTTAAAATTAATTAAGACTTTAATTGAACTTCCGACTTGCACTCGAGTGTTTGAAATCTTCTTGGAAGTAGAGTGCAGTTGAGGTTCTAGAATAATTAAATTGTATTTTTAACTTTATTTTAAACAGTATTCAAAGGTTTTTGAATAAACGGTCGTTATTTTATCAAGTTAATTTTACGTTAATTACACTCGAAATTATTGCTTTAGTGTAAAACGGAATTCAAGAATGAAATTTGTATTTGGAACTGCAACAAGGTAGCTTTTCAAGTGCTCCAACTTTTCAAATTGTTAACGTGTAACCATCAAAAATATACTTTCCGAAGTACCTATGGTACTGTATCTTTACTTTAATATAATGTCCAAGGATATTTATTTATATTTATTCATTTATTGACAAATGACAATCACCAAGTCGTCTATACAGTAGCTGTAGCGCTCTGTTGATAACAATAAAGTTATACTCTAGCAGTAGGTATTCAAATAATAATATACCTACCTAACAGAAATCCCTCTTCCGAGGAATTTTTATCACTCTTTACCAATCAAAATGTGTGATTAAGTTCTTGAAATAGTCCACCAACATTAATTTGCCGTGGGTGTCAAGCCTTTACAATCTATTGTCTTCGCTTTAAATTAGTACTTTAATAAAGCTGACAATTGACAAGACATTGGGAATCATCAATTATTAAGTTCATTGAACTGCTACCCCTCAATCGTTAAAGGTAAGTTCACAGTGAAGAAAGTCGATGTGAATAATTGAGTATTATAATAAGCGACTATAGACTGAAATTTATTCACAACAAAGAAACACTGTAAAAATTACTACTTTTATTGAATGTAAAATGTAATTTATGTAAAACTTTCTGTGTACTTTTATCAATATAGGTACATAATATGTAAGTTTTGATATTATTATTTTATAAGTACATCCAAAAATACATCATGTCTTGTGTTTCATGTTTCATTAGACAATAAGACGATGATTCACAGGTTTTGTGGTAGATTTTAACGATAGTAAACTTTCTAAAACGATTAGAGCTCTGTGTGTTAAAAACATTTTTGAAAGACGATTATTCTAACCACCATAAAATCACTTTATCACCTCTTTATAAACGCCACCTTACAATGTCTATCTTTGGATGGAATTTCAATTTGAAGCAAAGA
Source organism: Xanthorhoe spadicearia (assembly GCA_947086425.1). NCBI lineage: Eukaryota > Metazoa > Arthropoda > Insecta > Lepidoptera > Geometridae > Xanthorhoe > Xanthorhoe spadicearia. Next base: position 8,634,192 of record OX352199.1, read on the forward strand.
ACTAGAGCTGTATTCAAATTGCTTCGCTAATATTATCAAGTACCATTCATGTCAAAGAGAATTGTATTATTGGCTATCGTTCCATCGTCTTTACTTTGGATTTACACGGTTTGAATGCTCGCTCAAGAATTTTTGTGGTAGGTGGTACTGAAGATAATATAGGTAATGTTGTGTACCATAAAAAACACTCAACTCACAAAATCAGTACTACATGACTTATACAGCGTCATGAGGCAATCTTTAAAAATGCTCTAAATTTTAAAACAATATGTAGTAAAGGTAGTATAGTTCTATATTTTGGTTTAGTGTCAAAAACCTCTTTAGCTGAAAATTCAGATCAAGCTGATTTTTAGACTTAAATCAAAATCACTTTTAAAACCGACTTTCAAAGGGCATTTCGAAACTAAGCCAATAGTTCTGGTGAGTTTATAAAGCTCCATAGCTAAAATCTCAACTAGATCATCGCTCAATGAAGTGTCACTAACGCGTGCGGTCAACTGACGCCTGCAGCCACCACAAGTCCTGAGATAGTGGGAAACAAAGCGAAATGTAGCTTTTCTTGACTCTGAGTCCATTAGGGTTTTCGGAACGAATGGAAGAAGTCATTGAAAACATACCAACAAAATTAATAGACATTTTAGGTAAAGTAAAAGTATGGTCATGGGTACTTAAGCAAAAGTCTCACAGCTTTTAATCTAATAGCAGATACCTACTTTGTGAGTACATTTTGCTTTTCTTTCTTGCAAAGAACTTTCTTAATGGGCCGCCAACTATCTTTGTCCAAAGAAGTTAGCTACTGTAATGAAATAGACGTTGAAACTAAGGCTAAATAACTAAGTTCTTACAATAGTTCTGAGAATCTTGGAAGGAAATCTAAGTTTCGATTGTCCGGACACGTCCTATGTCTATTCATAGAACAGTAATAAGATTGTTGTGGGTTGTTCATCAGTCACGCATTACTAACTCTTTAAAAAATATCCTTAAAATATCTTTAGACATTTCACACAGCGTTATCTAGTCCCAAGCTAAGCAATTTAATGGTTGTGTTATGGTATAAAACTAATATAAAACGTTGATTTAATTTTGGTAATTATAAGTATCTAAATAATATTATCGAATCCTCCGGTCGGGTCTTCGCCCACTGCGCCACAGAGGTTGTCTATCGCCATAGACATTTTCAAAGTATCAAAAAGGCCTAAATACCCGGTATAATATACATAATTATCTACAACCACGGGCTTTGGGTATTTCACAGACATAGCTGCTCAAGATTTGCAAGAATCGAATATACAACTGAGTGGTGTAAACATACTACTTACCTTCTCTTTAGTACTAAGAGAAAGACCAAACCTTCAGTACTTATGCAAAACAGCCACATATACTGTGGCTGAAAGAAAAAGTTTCTTCTGCATTACGCGTGTTATGTTAATCTAAAGCTCCCGCTAAACTTGTTGAAAGCAACCGGCTTCCTTAAACATTCAGATCGCTAAGATACCTTTGGGATGTGGTAACGTCGGATGAGGTAAGGTATAACTTGAGTATGAAAAATACGACATCATCTTAGGCCTATATCTTAAAGACTTACCCCTGTGTCAATTTGGGATGGTAGTATTGAGTTTTTTAGACTTACCCCCGGTTCCTATAACAAACTAACGGATGTCCGTAGGACTTTCGCCATAGCAACGCTGTTATCTGTCAAAAAGTTTCATACATTTTATGTTGAAATAACAACGTTGCTATGGTGATGGACCTACGAACCTCCGTTAGTTTGTTATAGGAACCGGGGGTTACTCACGTAAAAATATTGTCGATTTCGATACCGACAATGTTTTCGATCTGTATTAATATAATGTCTTGTTCGACTAGCAGTGTCAGTCGACAGTGTAACCTTATTAGTCTATTATGATTAAGGTGGGTAATGAGCAATATAATATAATTTTAATAAGATTTCCCAATGAATCTACACTATCTATAGACGTTCATGTGTCATAGGTGATCTTTGAAGGAAGTCTTGGACAAGCAATGGATTGAATATCCCAAAACATAAAGTAATTCCATTAGCAGATACTTTGTTTCTGGCCATTTAGCTAAACATTAATTTAATTGGATGAATGAGTCATAGTTATTAGATTTAAAGAAGACAAAGCTGCGGGCTTATTTACAATGTTTTATTTTATATTACATAAAAACTTACCAACCTAAGAAGTAAAAAAAGAAAAAGTGATTCTATCACGATACGAAGGTAGTAAGTACATTATTTTTCTCATATCTTTTTTTAGAAATTTCATATCCTTTACCAAAAACCTAAAGGGTAAGAGCATGTCTAAATATAGAATAAAAAAGATGCAATGTACACACATCAACAAAGTCTAGGGATATTGTACATTTAATTAAATATCTAAAAATCGGTGAAGAATTTTTAAAAACAGTAAATGGCAAAATGGTAGGTAATTTTAAGGTCTATAATAATAAAATAAAACATTATGTAATTCTTTTTTTTTAATATTAATAATATTATTTTTTTAACTCCATAGAAAATTTGTATGATAAAAATAATAATTTCTTACTGTTTTTTTTATTAAATTTAAAATTTAATTTTAAGTTATTAGTGTTGCTACCTCTTACATTAATTACACATCGATATTTTTGGTTGATACTTAAAATTAAATTGCCAATTTCTTATTGCGGAGTTGTCGGTGAGCGGCCGCGCGGTATGGACATTAGCATTATCGTGTTTGAGTAAAAGTTCTTAGCCCATTTGGATTCCGTGAGGGACAACGACAGATTCTAGTACCTCCTCGTGGTATTTTTATGCAGTCATGTTGCCTTGGATCCAAACGAGCTGGGTTCGTGCGACAAGATGAATTTCTGCCCAAAGCGTGATAGTTCCGCCTTGGTATGGGGGGACCTCTTGAGGGTGCTGCAGGCGACTAACTCTTCCTAGGGTTTGGCAAACGCGTGTTCTTCTTGAATCCGGATGAAAATTAAACCGGAACTCATCGATGAACAGTACCAAAGACAATTGTTCGTCACTCGATGTTAAAATGCTCCCGAGCTCGCAAATGCAGCCGACCGCGATTGCCACGTCGCAACGCTGTAACATGCAACGGTCTTCGAACATGAAGGCCAACTTCATGCAACCTCATTTGCACGGTTTGGACGCTTATCAGCAGCTGGGGGTCCCCCTAGAGCCTTTTTACTAGTTACATCGCTGTAAAATTCAGTGGTCTTCTAGCGGTCATTTGGAAAAATCAATCCTGTCTCTGCGTAGTAACACCGAATCTAACCTTGGGCAGTTTTACTACATCCCTATTACTAAGATAACGTGATCACAATCCTGTTATCACGTCTTGGCTGGCGTGCATGGCCTCAGCAACAACGCGTTAAATAGCACCATTTTCTAACGTGCCCACGGCTCACGGGTTTCATCTCGACTCAAATGACGATGTAAAATTGCTCTTTAAACTCATACGGCCCAACAAATCATAAAATAAAAACAATACAATCCCTTTTTCAATAATTAATTTCAATAAAACAATTTAATTTTTTCTCGTCGAAACACACCTCTAACAATTTTGCCTCCGAACTATTAATAATTCTTTTTTTTTTAATTTTCATTTAAAAAAATTGAAAATAGAATAAAAGAGGTTTCAATCGGTATATAAACTTTTAATGAAAACAAACAAGATTTTAAAATATCAAAGCGAAAATAATGTGGTACTAAGATATCCCTAGACTTTGTTGATGTGTGTATATAAATAAACTGAACAACGCATCCTCTATTTTCTATCTAATATAAAATTTATGTTGTGTTTTAGCTTTCCATAAAGCCGAGAAACCACAACAATAGAAGTAAAATGATTTAAAAAGGTAGATAATTTTCTATAAGTTTTCATAGTAAACTTTTCCAAAATGTAATGTGGCTATTGCATAATATAATATGCAACAAAATACTTGTGTATATTGTTTTTTTATTTAATTGCAACTTTTGCACGTGATTTTTTATTTTATTTTCCCTTCCGCCATTTATTTGCTTTATAATTTTTATTATCTTTATAATTTGTACCTTTAGTACGTTCTTCGCTTCACTCTTTTCCGCGAGATAACGACCCAATTTCAGCAGGTTGTTTCTCTCTGTAAATCTCATCCACCTTTTCATCAGTCCTTAGTTCTCTCACGTTCACTTTATCACAAAACTTTTCACTTTCCACACGCGATTGAAGCGAACTCTCAAATAAATGGATACTTCTCTTTGCACTCTTCAAGTTATCACAACTTAGTTTTACTTTCGTGAGATGCTTAGGAATTGAGCGCGCTTTAAATATTGAGAACTTTTACGTTTGAGAGTAGAATTTTGATGAGTTTTGACTATCAAAATTATTTAAGCAGGGTTATTAAGGATTTATTTTAAAAAGATGTAGGTATTAGGTAACGTTACGAGTTAGGTAATAATCCATAGGCAGATTCTTTCCCGATCTTTGAAAAATCAGAATAATTCTACGATAACTCAAATTGTTACACCACACCACCTTAATCCACTGATTTATTACCATAAAAACGCTTTTTGATGACCAAAATAATAACTAATTCTAAATTATGGTAATTTTAAAATGTACTTACCGATTCTCAATGAGGAAAATTCAAATCAAAATCAACAGAAACCTATAATTCCTTGAAACATAATTCATAATTTTATTGAAATAATTTCCCCTTCCTGGTACGAAAATAGAATATTGTAGCTCCTACTTTTAACATATAATACATAATTTCTGAAACTTGATTTAGCAAACTTAAAATTTAATTAAGTTGATTTATGAACGTGAAGTTTCGCATAAAGTGCTTCGTGCTAGCGGCAGGTGACAATTTAATACATTAAGTTTATGAAAATTATTTTCTAATATCGGATCTTCATTATTAAACATACTTACAAGATTATCTAAAATAAGTAAATATGTAAAATAAGTAAGTACAAGATTATCGTTCTAAAATTAGTAAATGTAAACATAGATTTTTATCGCGTTAATTACCGTATTTATTCCCGACGTTTTTCAAACAATTTAAATTATTTTACTATTCATTTCAAAGAGTACCTCCGAAAAACTCCCATAACAACTCTCCAATCATATTGAGGTCAGTTTCATAAAAATCATAATTTTGCTATTTTATATACCTGTGAACTTTCCTACATATTACATTTTTCAGACCTGTCATGAAGCATAAGCTAAAAACAGACAAAAAAAATAAAGTAGAGTTGGGTTAATGCACCGCGTCCAAGTTCGGCAAACTAAAACGCCCCATAAAACGCTCGCCGCATAAAGTTCCGCCCGAAAAGTTGTCCGAATTAAAAACCCAAACATACAAATAGTCGAAACCGAAAGACAACTGCGGAAGGTTGCCGGAAAGTTGGCAGACAGTAGTTTCTAACTCCGTGACGCTATAAACTGCTTGGGAACAGCGTTCGGCTAAATAAAGCCGAAAAAACACGGAAAAATACGAGTTTAGCCTGTTCTGTGTAAGTGCTGATGGGAGCACGTCGTGTCTTTTGGACTTAGAAAACCTATGAAACAAATGCCTTATTATGCTATACTATGAAAGAAATGCTAATGCTGAAATAAGAGGTCAGAAAAATGCTTTGTATTGTACTATGTAAGACTACACCTAACACATACAACACAAAGACATAAGATCGTCTCTAATTCTTTTATACTAGTTCATTGTTCTGTTCTTAATACGCTAGTGCCACGTTCATAGATAGGATACTTGGTTGTCGGCAAAGCCACTGAAAAGGTCAGTATGATGCGGTATGTTTCGCGCTTCGATAATATTATGTAAAATAGACGAATGAAATATAGGCCATTGGGGTATTAGCTTTGTATATAAAACAGACCGTATTAGCAGGGCCTCACAGCTGACTTTGGAAAACAGCTACATCAGAATATTATACAATTATGTATGGTTTACAATTAAACAAATAACAGAGAAATACCATGAATATAATAAGACATACTATATAGCTTTCATAGACTACAATAAAGCGTTCGATTCTCTACGCCACAAATACATATGGGAAGCTCTGAAGTCTCAAGGGGTTCCTCAGAAATACATCTATATTATCAAAGAGATATACAAGAATTCATCAGCAAAGGTGCGAACAGAACGAGTTGGAGATAAATTCAGCATACAAAAAGGCGTAAGACAAGGAGACCCATTATCTCCAAAACTATTTTCAGCCGTGCTTGAGCATATATTTCGAAAACTGGACTGGGACAGGTTTGGCCTCAATATTAATGGGACAAAATTGAACCACTTGCGCTTTGCAGATGACCTGATCTTATTGAGTGAAAGTGCATCAGAACTACAAGTCATGATGGAACAACTATCATCCCAAAGCATGGAAGTGGGACTAACAATTAATGCAGAGAAGACCAAACTAATGACAAACGCAGAAAAGAAACCGAGAATGGTAGTAAATGGAAATGACATGGAATATGCAAATGAATATGTATATCTAGGACAAATAATAACACCCCAAGATCAAACTCAGAAAGAAATAGAAACTAGAATAAATAAATCATGGAAAAAATACTGGTCACTAAAAGAAATCATGAAAAATCCTCAAATACCATTAAAACACAAAAGAAAAGTGATTAACACATGCATCATGCCATGCCTAACATACGGCTGCCAAACATGGGCACTAACAGAGAAGGACAAGAAAGCACTTGCAGTATGCCAACACAACATGGAAAGAAGTATCTTAAATATTAAACTAAAAGACAGAGTAAGGCTGGAGGACATCAGGAAGAAAACTAAAGTGTCCGATGTTACATACACCATTAACAAATTAAAATGGAAATGGGCAGGCCATATGATTAGGAGTAACCAGGATAAATGGTCGAGACGTGTCACTGATTGGTACCCACGAGAGGGAAAACGAAAAAAAGGAAGACCACTCCAAAGATGGGAAAATGATATAAGGAAAGCAGCAGGAGTCCTATGGAAAAGAAGAGCCCAAAATAGAGATGAGTGGAAAAGGTTGGGGGAGGCCTATGCCGCAAGGCAAACTGACGAAATGAGAAACTAAATGCTCAATGAAATAATTTAAATTTATTAAAATGGAATAATTTATTACTTAATTTAATCTAAACACTATTATCATTTGCATGTAACTAACTATATTTTATGTTTTTGTTTAATGTCAGAAATAAATGGCTATTTTATTTTTATTTTATTTATTTTATTATGTATGGTTTATACGTACAAACATTGCACTTACTTATAATGACAATCTAAAGCCTCTACTACTACTAACAGTTACCACCAGTCTTCATAAAATATTGATAAAAATATATTTAGTTGGACATTTTACACAGTGTCGTCGTCTATACAGTCTCTTTTTTTTAAAACTTAATGTTTGTGTTATGGTACCCAGATAACTAATTTAAAGTACTTACTTTTTTACAAAAACTACAAATATTTTTCCCGTTGTGAGAATCGAACCCGCAACCTTCACGTGTCTGAGGCGCGCTTTCCGCGCGCAAAAGTAGTCGTCAGTACCTATGTAAAATTTTAGAACTATTTGACAGTTGACGTCAAATAGTTTAGGTAAGCGCGTTTAGCAGGACTGATCAAGCTATTTCAAAATGGACTCTCAGAATGAAACGACAAAGCTTTTAATTGGAGCTATTACGTAAATTAACAGAATGTGTGACCTTTAAAAAATATGTTTGTCCGTATTGTGAAAATGTACGTAAATTGTGGCTTAGTGATTTAGATTACACTTAATTTTTATTGCCTTTGAAGCTGTTTATGGCTTTTCTAAAATGTTCATCATGCATGAGTTGTTATTGTGTTTTGATGATTATAGTTGTGTACAAACATTTTTAGCATCACTTCAAATTAGTATCAAATAATCTAGAAATAAAATATTTTAGCACTTGAAAGTAATGAAAATTTAACGAGAACTCTAAAACAATATTGAAGAACGAAATAGTAGCGTTCTTTTCATTTACAATTTTTCTTAGTAATTGATTGCTCTAGAAAATAATAGCCGTCTCAAAACTGCCTTAATAAAACAACAGCAAAAATATGGTGTTGCAAATTTAAACCTTCAAGTAGTTAAAATAAGAACAACTCGTTTACCTTTGCTTTTTACCGCCGTCAAATTCAGTACACGGCATCTCGTAAAACTGATGTAGCAAAAAGTTACTTTTTTACCTTTCGAAAACTTTTTTTACGGTAAGCTAACAAACTGGACGAATTAATAAAGGCCTCTGGTTATTCACGAACCTAAAAAATATAATTAAAAAGAAAATTCGAGCCGACCCGCGATCAAATTAACACAACTTCTTTGTAACTTTGTGTAATTATAAAAGAAAACTTTAGCTCGAAAGCTGTTTCCGAAAAAATCGTGGAAACTGTGGCAAGGCAGGAGAATCGCTTTTACACGACTTGTTTTATTTTTCAATCGTTGTTTTTCTTATATTTTTTGGAACAGTCATTAAAACTTTTTGACGAGTTCGGCTTTAATTGTAAAGGTATCTTGTTAGCTAACGCAGACAATAGATTCTAAGTTTAGTAAGATTTTCGTGGCGATATCGATGTACGAGTTTGAACAAGTTCGCAAATCAAGGTAAAGTTTGATAGTTACTTTTAGTAGTTATTTGAAGGTTTCTGAAGATTAATGTGATCCTTAGACATGCTTCAATCGTTTAACTAACTTGAAATTTTAGTACTAAAGTGCCTACTGTAATATTCTCCATTCTTATTAGTTTTATTTCTATCATTTTATAATAGATTGATTTAGTAATTTAGTTATGTAGATATGGTTTAGAAAATAACTTATTACTTGACACTACTAGATTTTCTATTAAAAAATATTTGTTTTAACTATAAAAATGAGAATTACCTCAAAATATCGGTTCAAACAAAAACATTTACGATTACTGTTACTGTATTATTTATTTTTGAGCTAAAGGCAAACACAAAATTGGTTACAAAAAATTCACATCACATTTTTTCTCTTTTGAAGGTATAAATTTTACATGGATTGATAGAAAAGCAAACAAATACAAAAATATGTGAAATATGAGTAATGATAAAAATTTAATCTAATATGTTGGTCATTTGTTGTGCAACTCGCTTAGCTGACTTCAACAGACCTTCACTTTTGTAGACTAGACCTTGTTTTCCCAACCCGTATGGTTTGTCACCTCCAGTACGCAAGAAGTACATGCCCTTTGTTCCCGGCTTGCATCCATAGCCCATAAGACTGAGGTCACTAGTATATTCATCCTTCTTGAAATCTTCCCAGTTTTCGCACGCTCTGGCAACAAACGCCTCGGGGTTCTTCACAGACTCTGCGAACAGTGTCACCACGCGAGTGTGGGACTCAAACTGGAAGAAAGTATTGGGTTGTTGTTCACCTCCATTGGGGAAGAAGTCTACATGACCCACTGGTGACGTCATTCCATACACTCCGGCGTTGGTGTGGATTACGTCCACAAACTCAGCATCAGTTGGAGCAAGCCTCAGGTTCTGGTCTTGATGGCTGAAGGCCGGTCCAGCTGGATCCAAGCCAGAGATACGACCAACCAAAGTTCCAGTGAGCGAAAAGAACTTTTTACCAGCAAACCCAGCTATGTGTGAACCGAGGCTGTGGCCTACCAGGTGAATGTTTTTGCGATCCAGGCCAGCTGCAACCATTGCAGCCAAAGTCTCCCCCAACTTCTCTCCTATGAAGCGAACGTAGGTGCTTGAGCGAAGGTACATGTAACGGATGAGCGGGCTCGCATCCAGAGCCAAAATGTTGTGATGGCCCTTGCTGTGAAACGCTTCGTTTACAACTGAGAAGTTGAAAAGCGAGGGATCATCGGTAAATCCGTGCATAAAGATAACCAGAGGTTGTTTGCAGTCGTATCCTGGTAGCTTGGGCAGAAGGTTAGCCACTGAACCGAGCTTGAAGGTCGTTGATATGTCATCGGATAAAAAATTGAGAGTCAGTTGGTCGACATCAGGAACTCCTCCTTCAGTAACCTGTTCGTAATCAAAACCAATCATTTTCTTGATTTTATCTGATTGGCTGTTACCGAAAGACATTAGAGTCTGGTCGACAGGCAGCTTCACGTCAGCTATTTTGTTCTTGATAGTCTTCCCGGCCGTAGTAGCAATCTTCGAAGACACATTATTGCCATCGATTTCGTCCACTTCAACGTCCACAATTACTGGCAATTCTACGATCTTCATGGTGTTAGACATCTTGATTATCTCACAGGGTTTCCGATCAATTTAGTACAGAATACTTTAAGTAGATCGAGTATCTGTATTAAACAGAATATCCTCAAAACCTGGACACAAGTGTTCACCACGAATGGTGTATAACACTGACCACTGAAGGCTTATGCTGGTCCATTAAATTGTACTGTATTTATACTGAGCCCTTAAGGAAAATAACAATATAATTCTTTCACCAGAGTATTTAATTCAGGAAAATAATGATGTCTTCTGCTCGAATCAATTACGTAAACAACAAAAGTATATTGTTACAAAGTAAATTGGTTAAACTATTTTTTTCTGTATTGGAGTTTCTGAATGCGTGACATAACGTCATTTTTACGTCAGTTGTGACCACAAAAGATCCACGCCCTCGGCTGTTGAAAAATATAGGGAAAGTTGTACCTACATAAATTGCGTGTATACGTTCAATGACGAAGTTTTGTGTATGTTTGTTTTACAATAAATTTGTCAAAAAACAACAATATGGTGTCATCGTTAGATTTGAAATAAGAAATTAATGTACGCTAAGATATAAGTGTACTACGTTTTTAGTATATACTTACAAACGACAGTTAATGTTGTAGGTAGTCTGATTCCAGAATTTTGGAATTTAACAGTATCTTAACTCTTTATTTATTGTCAACAAGTTCTTAACTCTCCGAGTTCCATGAATCAATTTATCTAAAAACATAACCAAGCTCTTTGTCTCTTTTATTAATTTACGATCACAAGACGACATAAAAGTATAGAAAAGTATCAGGAGAACATAAAGTAGAAGTGATAACCAGTAGATATTACAAAAGCAATATTACAATCTGGCTAAAAGCTGGACCTGTTTCAGAGGGAGTGGCGCGCAATAAAAAATGCGTTGATGCCAGCGCTCACTGACAAAGTGCAGCTGCAGGGCTGAGCAGACGGGACGATTTGACTTAAATAGCAAACATGTAAAAAGTACTTTGTTTCCTACAAATTATTAAATTATAAACAGAAAATCGTGTTTTTTAATATAACTAATAAGCTATAAAACAAAAAAATATATACAACTGTGAAACTGCAGGACTTGAAATTTTAATTAGAACTTACATAAGTACGGATAAACTCAGTTTTGTAAGCAAAATTAGTATAATTATGTCATCAAACAGCTGGTCATAGACATTATCTTCAGAATTATATTCTTCATGCACACGGGAATTCAGATAATTAGCACTGATAGTAAGTAACACATTGTCTCATAAATAAAATAAAATCGCCTCGTCTGCACAGCCTCTCCATGGCACGAGACAAAATGTCGCCATTACAGTCCTGTGTGCAATACTGTATGAGTTGTTACTCGGTCACTGCTACCACAGCATAAATAACAGTCTCCAACGGACCTAAAGCTTACGCGATCGATAACGAAAAACGAAAAGAAATCTCTACAAAATTCAGAATATTGTTGAATTTTACAGCAAAAGTAAAGCAAGCGGGATTGGGCCGGCCATGTGACACGAATGCATCCAGGACGTTGGGCCAATCTCGTCACGCATTGGGTGCCAAGCGGGCAACGACGACGCGGCAGACCCAAAAAAAGATGGCGCGACGACCTGGATGAATTCGACTCCACATGGCCGGAAACAGGAATGGACCGGGATGTGTGGAAGGAGAAAGGGGAGACCTTTGCCCAGCAGTGGGACAGTATAGGTTAAGTAAAAAAAAAAAAAAAGCAACATACAATACGCGAAATTGTTTTAGTTTTCGATTGTCACTTGTCTAAGATTAAAGTAGCACAGTACAAATAATAGTGTCTACTGGATCTATGTTTGTGCATTACGTGCTAATGGTTGGTGGTGTGTTCTTGTCTACTCGCTTTTAGCGGAGTTTTATCTGTTTTCTTGTAACTTGTTAGTGTAATGCAACTTAAGTTCTTTGTATGGTGACCGTACTGTTAGAACAACATGTATACTTACATTTGCGAGATGTAACAGGAAATGGATCACGACAGTTTTAATTTGGCCACTTTTTAGGTGAATTGAAACCAAATCTCAGTTATCGAAGTCCCACAAAGTCGATTGGTACAAAAATAAATTTAAGCCAGCCTTTATATAGACAAATTTACTTCACTTGGAGACAACTAAATTGAATTAGACTAAGTTTTATTTTTTTTATAAACTAAGTATCTACTACGATCGTCGCGACGGAAATAGCAACAGAGCAAAAATTATAGTGATCGTCGTGTAGTAAGTCTGATTTTAAATAATTAATAATAATACTAAATGCAATGAAAACAGTTGTATTTTGTTAAAAAAATATATTAGAATTTATCACTATTTATAACTATGGGGATCAACTTGCGCCTCTAAAAGTAGTCACAGACGATCGAACTTGGTGCGGAGCGCACCACGAACATGGTGTGCTCCGCACCAAATACGATCGTGTGGCGCACGGTCCGGCGGACATTATTATTATTAATATCGGTACGGCTGGTTCGGAGCGCTTGCACATCGAACGCGGTGCGTACCGCACCGATTCGATCGTGTGGACGGCGCACCGAACCACATGTCGGTTTAGTCGCTATTGTGCTATCGTACGCGCAACACTATATATGCGATTTCACAAGATCCAACAATTCAATAAATGCTTCGGAACTCATTCGAAGATATATACGAAAATCTTTATCATCGAGATCGTTGATGAGATTCATATGACTGTACCGTTGTCTGTTTCAGAGGCCCTACCATCAGTTTACTGTAGTATTGATACTATCCTCGATACCGAGTCAAGTATCGCAAAATATATGAGAATCCAGCGCAGCGCCGCCCCCGGTAACTTGCATGAACTAATAATTTCATACATTTGAAATACTTGACTCGTTAGCGAGGATAGTTAACTATACAAATCGAAAACTCATGGTAGGGCTACTGAGATAAAATTTTGCCCATTCTTTTCTTCTTTTTCGTTGGGTATATAACGGCGATGTAGTAACGATAGCTGCCGCAACTAAAGCAATTTTGGCTTGTTTTGATAGAATGGGCGGCATTTCGAGGAGACGTGTTCACGCAACGCTAGCACGATACGACTGGACGGTTCGAAGTCTGGTGCGATCGTCTGTTGTATAGATCGCACCGTGCGGTTCGTGGTGCGCTCCGCACCAAGTTCGATCGTCTGTGACTACTTTAATATAAACATCATACAGCGTTTTCAAAATGGTCTGCTAAAAAACATCTCCAGTGCACCGTGGTTCATAAGAATCACAGAACTGCATGACATCCTGAGAATAAACACAATAGCTGAAGAAATCAAAAGCTCTGCTCTAACATACCAGGAAAAACTGAAATCCCACCCTAATCAACTTGCGAGACAACTCACAAAGCCCTCCTACAAAAGAAGACTAAACAGGAAAGATGTGCACACTCTAAATGAGTGTGACTAAATATTGAAGAGTGACTTCTGGAAAGAAAAACCTGAGTGAACTCTACCCGACACAACACCTACAAACAATTTGCTCATAGTTGAGAAACTGATCGCAGATACTACTCGAAAAAAAAAAAAAAAAAAAAAAAAAGAATTTATCACTAACTAAACTGAAAATAATCAAAGTTTCAAAAGTTTTAAGTCCAAAGTTATAGCGCAACATGTTTTTTATAAATTTAAATTTTTTTTCTTAATTATCAAGCCAGTTTTAGTACGTCATTCGTTTGAATGACGATCGTATTTTGTTGGAAGGTGTGAAAAAAAAAATTACCAGCAAAAAGTAAAAGACAAACAGTTTTATATTCGTCGGCGGTTATTAAAACCATTGGTGACAGGAACCTTCCACTTTTATGTTTTCAACGTCGGCATAGATACTTGAAATGTAATAAAAACTGGAGTTAAAACAAGTTTTTTTATTTGGCGACGTAAAATTAAAAAGCCCACGTCCCTTTAAATTAAAACGTCAGAACAAAGCGGAGTCGTTGTTTGAAGTGTTTTACATAAAAATACCAAAAGTTTCGCTCTTGATTACGAACGAAATGTGACACGTATTTTTTGGGATATTTTTTCGCACTCTGAATTGGGAAATACCTACTCTTTTATTCGGTGTAAAAAACAAACACATTATATTTTACAAATGCACTGAGATAACTCTCCCCACTCTATGTCTAATTATTACGGGTGAAAACGCACATTTGACTAAATCATTAGTAATTGGTTGAGCATATCGACAAGGTTTTTCAAGGGCGTGACTTTGTCTTAGGTTATTAATATTAAATAACTTAGAAACAGTCAAAACAGCATGAAAATTAATAAGGAAGAAATAAGAAAGTGTTTTAAGCCCGAGGCGGTACAAAAATTCTTTAAAACAGTTACTATCCCATGACACATTAAAAGAGAATATTACTAAAAACATCGTAGAAATTATTGTGTTGATATCATTAAGGGCAATTAAAATGTAATCAAGTTGATTTGCAAGTCTGTTAGGTGCTGAGTTTGCTAAGTGGGTGAATATTAGCTTCAGCAAGATCATTAGGTAAATGGACGAGTAATCTAATAGGTTTTATTAGGTGATTTACTTATTTATCATCATCAATACTATGGATGATGTAATCCAAGAGAACTTTATCAGAAACGTATTCGTAATCACTACTTCAGTGGTAATAGAGCAGTGTCGTGACGTTTTTAACTAAATAACTGGAATTCTTTTCAAGTCTTACTAACGGCCAGTCTCAAAAACCTTTTGCTGACTGCCTATTGAGATGTTCTGTAAGGCAGAAATGTTAAATATCTACCCACAGTAAGCTAAATAGAGTATTATAAGGACAATTGTGACAGAATATACATAATATACAAATAAATTTTACAATATTAGTTCAGATCCGTGGTTATTATTATTAATAACCAGTTACAAGTAATATTCATGCAAATATAGGCAAGACACAGTATTGAAGTAACGGCGACAACTTTCAAAAACAGTAGGTAAGTAATTAATTTAATGAGAATTACAAAAAAAAACCTTTTGAAATTACATATATTCCAGCACATTATGAGTCTATCTAGTGTACTTTGTAATAGGTATACTAATGTGTTTTGCAAAGTTATCTATATAGCAAATGTGATTAGTGATTTATCTAACACTCTTTGCAAACAATCTAAAGATAGCTCAACTAAACGTTTTAATTTCAGTTTTCAATGTATGCAAACTATTTCTTCTCCTGACGCCTTATTCTCCAAATAACCATGTCTTGACGTGGCACAACACGTGGTTATTTTGAATAATGCGATGGATTTCAGAAAACATAAGGTAGATAACGTGCAATCTTACCGCGTCATGTTTTAAAAGTAGTCGAGAATCGACATTCTGGCCGATAACAACATTTTTGGAACTGTAACCACTTAACACTTATTTAATCATAATTTAATCATAGCGTAATAACACATTTTAAAAATAAAATTAGTACCTACTTAATAAGGAAGTACTTATTTTAAATATACCTCGACTTTTTTGATGATATTAAAGTTCAGTCACCGTAATCACGAGTATACTCATTAAGCGAAATTTCATTTCGCAAAAATCCCGATATTTTTAATAAGGTTAATGTTTACCATTTCTTTCATGTGGAAACTGAGGTTAATTAAAGCTGGGTAAGTTCATTTCGTTTAAAAATGAAAACTGAAGATAAATCTCTAACTAAGAAAAATCACTATCACTATCACTACATAGTATAAAACAAAGTCGCATTCTCTGACCCTATATCCCTATGTCCCTATGTATGCAAAAATCTTTAAAACTACGCAACGGATTTTGTTGCGGTTTTTTTTAATAGATAGAATGATTCAAGAGGTAAGTTTATATTATGTATAATTATTGGACCTAGAGTAAAGTGGTGGCCTCGACGAGGACACCGCAATAGGCGACATCCACCGGCTCGATGGGCAGATAACATCCGCAAGGCAGCAGGTTGCACGTGGCTAAGGCGAATGGCAATCATAAAGGGAGGCTTATGCTCAACAGTAGGTTAAAAATCGTTGATGGTGTGTGGATCAAGCCGGGGCGGATCGCTAGTTTATTTATATCCTACGGTGCTTCAACTGTGGGTCAATCTGTACGTAAATAAGCAGTGCTTCCGGGCACGTCACATTCAAAGTTATTGCGTATTTCACTAGCTTCCGCTTGGAGCTACATCCGCTCAAACTTGATCAAACAAATATTGTTAGAGTAAAACTTGATCAGTTTCGTCTCTTCTCGAGTGCCATTAGACAGTGTTGTATAGATGAGAGGAATGGCTGGGGAACTTTGAAAGATAAGAACAGAAATAAATTCAGAACACACAACACAATAAATCAATTTTATCAGACACATCAAATGTAATAACTTAAATTTAGTTAAAAAATGAAATATTTGAATCCTGAAAAAAAAATTTTGTACATTTAACAAAAATGTTATGAAATCATAAGAAAAAAGATTATTTTTTTATTATTAAAGTCTCAAACTCCAATACACATGTGCACAAGCCAAAGTCTCAATAGGCTGTGTAAGAGAGTTACAGGAAGGCGTTATACGGATAACTGCTTTCAAGTTAGTTCGGTGTTTCGGTATCGCTTTGGCCAGTTCGGATTTGAGATTAAATTCAAAGTGAATCCAGTCACATGCTGTTTGGAACTCCTGACCCTGCAGATCCTAAATCCAATAATGTTGGAGCTGTTTTGGTCGTCATTTTAAATAGAAAATCAGCTTGAATAGTTACCTATTCTAGATTATAATGTCCAGACAGACTAACCCAGACAGAATTTGATATCTTTAACCTTTGATAACGATATCGAATTCTGTCTGGGTTCCGTTTGTTACTTATAAGTTCTGGGTTGTTATTTAATTTAAAAAAAAACAGTATTTTTATTTATTCAATGTTTTTAATAATATTTAATTTAATTAATTGGTTTCATTATTTAAGTAAATATGTTTTTAAATAAGATTTGGTAGATAGGTAAATTATGATCTGAAGGTGAACAACATAAGTAAGGTATTATAATGAGGTAAGTATACCTACTTATTCCTTATTGTCAAGTTTCAGTGAGTAACAAAACAAGAGGATGGTTTTTGTTTCATTGTTTTTTTTTTGTTTTTAATAAACTTAGTGAACTGTTCTTATTCCCGATTGGTTAACAAATACAGACATTATTATAAGTTTATTTAACTCACTTCTTACTTATGCTATTTAGTTCTATAAAATTTACTTGTCAAGTAATTGCATAATGCAAGCGCAAAATACTTTGCAAAGGCATGAACTGAATTAACTAGTGAAGTATCTACTCATTTATATTTCTAGCTACCTAACCTAACCTAACCTATTACTTGGTATGCGATAATATGTCGCATGATAGTAATATCGAGTTAAACAAACAAATGTATACTCTTTTTAATCTATTTTAAGAAAGAATTGTGTGTATTCAGCGAAGTCAAATTTCCTAGACTAATGTTAAATCTAGTATAATTCTAGTCCAAGCTGAAATTCGTCCATAGACAAGTCGAAAAATTGTAACTGACCCTAAGGCCTGTATTTATTGGGTTCTACATCAGTATTAATTTTAAAAGTTTTCTTTGCATTTGTTATTTCTATTCTATTTTGTAGATTAATTTTTTTGTGAGACCATGAAAATGGTGATGTTAGGAATGAGAAGTGATCTGATAAGAGCATGTTGTTGTATCTCGCACTCGACTTCGTTTCGAGTGTTTCGAGCTTATTCGAAAAACATTGTCTCATAGTAAAAATCATAATAGATCTCGCATGCGACTTTATATCGAGTACTTTCGAATAGAGTCACAGTAGTTGGTCCGTCGTCGGTACCATTCCGTGTCTAATTCAAGCGTGGAGTTGAAGGAAATTACAAGGATAGTACAAGATTAACAGTCATTAAGAGACTATTAAATAAGCTACGGCTTCCTCGGTTTGAACGAGGCTTAACTTAGTATGGTATGTTTTATATTAAAACATTCTTAAGTCATATTAAACAATTACCTTTTGTTTTTAATCTTTTAAACTACACTCATGTATTTGTATTATAAATCGCCGGAATCAAAACATATAGAAAATATTTTTTTCTGACTTGTAATTTCGATTCTGGCGGGATTTGAACCTGCGATGAATATTTACGAATTGACGAGATTCATCCAGAGCGCCTACCTTTCAGAAACAGAACCCCATTCCAGCAGATACTTCTCCCAAAATATTTCATAACCGCTCAGGGCCTGTTTTAATTTTATTGATGCAAGGATGAAAAAACTTAAGAACTTATTAAGTAGTACTTACCTCCTTATGCATATTGTATGAGTAAACCTATATTAGCTAATACGGATATTAAAGCTAAGGCCAAACCTGCGCGACCAAAGCGACTGCGAAGCGGGAGCGTCTACCGCGCGGCGGACGCTACCCATATACATCTATGGCGCTTTGCATACCTACGCGACCGCATCTCGCATACAGGTACCGTCGCGCGGTAGACGCTCCCGCTTCGCAGTCGCTTTGGTTGCGCAGGTTTGGCCTTAGCTTTAATCTGTTGCTTGTCTTTTTGCTGCGATTGGAGTGACAAGAACAAACACGTTCTTTAAACCTACATGGTCTTTATTTAGGCTAGGATTACAATAAAGTTACCAATAGTATGAAAGTAGTCCATACACGTTCCCTGCTCTAAGTTATAAAATCAAAGAATTCTATGTGGTCTTTACTTTGAAAATGTACTGTTTTCTTTGTGCTATAAAACAACCTTAACTCATGTAATCGATTCCACAGCTATGTACTTTAAGCGTAGCAAATACTTTACTTGTACTGTTTATCTACCAGACCGTTTTATTGCATTAAAACCTCTTAAGGTATCTACTACGTAAATAGTACTTTCTTTTGTTTTTAATGTAGCTGTCGACGTAATGTGACGACCATAATAAGGCTTTATTTATAAATACTATCGGGACTTAATCGCGTATTGAAATCATTTTATTTACCTCGACGTTTCGATGACGTCGATGAGTCTACTCGTGACCACGGTGACTGTTATCAAATATGTAAGTATTTTGGGAATACCTCTGAATACCCCATTAAAAAACTACTTAAAGATCTGAAAGAAATGTTCATTTTCTGGGATACAGTCGTGATCATTTCATTTTTTTTAGTTTCATTTTCATATACAGAGTCCGTTTTTCATTATGTAGTAAAAGTCAAAATTTTGTCATTTTTAAAATTAAATATAAAGGTATCACAAGTATTTAACGACCGCTGTAAGACGGTCACAGTTTCAATGAAGAGCTAGTTGGAACGTAAGCACGAGCTGTATTAGCACGAGATCTCGTAGCTTTGTGCTAATGGCGAAGTAGCACAGATGCACATGACTATGTTAACTGACGTACAGTTGCTGCTGTGGAAGTAAGAAATACAAAATTCCATTCAAAAATAAAATTTAGGGCTTTTTTATAAATTTCTTCAGGCTAAAAATAAATTATGTACTAACTTATTTTTAGTAACTTTTTAGTTTTTATCTGACAACCAAAAAGGCATAAGTTTTTACGACTATATAATTTCACTCTAAAAAGTATGTATTTTTTTATTTTGTTTTACGTACTTCTTTTGACTGATATTCCCTCGTTAAGATATGTAAGAGTGGCGTAATAAAGAGGAGGCTTTTACCTTTCAGAGTGCAAAAATAGTTTAACAACCTATTTTTCAAACTTGGACTGCAACAAGACTGGTCTGTACCTACTGCCTAGGATACATTTGAGCATAGTATAGCAGCTAAAACAGATCCTTATCTAGGCCAGTCTGTCTACATATATCTCAATGCATATATACCTCTAGCTTTATGTTCTGAGTGATTAATACGCAGAACTCTGTGCTATAAAAAATAGACTTATATAGCACGTACAATCACCTGCACTAAGATGTACATTTGCAGAATTAAAAGACAGAATCAACCTGTGCGAGTATCATCTATGCATAGAGGTAGATGGGTTATCGGCGCAAAAAAGTGGCACCACAAAACTTAAAGCACTTTACCTAACTCTGGTTGCGTAGCACGTTCACGTGTGTTTCTGTCAGAAAAGTATACGTGAGCCTTGAACAGTTTTTGGCTTCGCATTACGAGTAGTACTGACATAACCTATCTATATAATTATCTATTTCAATATCATTGGTTTTTGATAAGGTTAGTTTAATATGAATAAGGTTGGAAATTGTGATGAACGATAGCATTTTCTTAGACAAAAAAAGGAAACCAACCTCGTCATGTTGTGCACTTGACAAAGTAACATAAAAGTAAATGGGCTGTATAAAGAGACAAATGACTGGAATAAGAGTGGAGATGTTTCATATGCGGTAAACGATACACCAATAGAGTAGATGATAGTCTAGAAAAATGTTTCTTAGTCAAACACAGAATATATTTTATGTAGGCTTCACCGTTTAGAGCAGTAGTTTTGTACAGCTATACTTCATTTCTTGAAGCGAACAATCACGTGCGTTCATTTTACTTCCTATTAGCTCGCTTCAAGAAATGAAGTATAAGTGTTATGTATTAGTTATAAAACATGTTTCTAGGGTTTATCAATTGAACACACTCCATTATGTCAGGCCCGGTCATGCGTATTAAGTCCCAGCTGCCAGACGAACACAAAGTGATTCTCGAGTTCTGTAGCCTTATCATCAGTTTTTAAGTTGTATAGTTAACTGTCCTCGATAAACTCAGGCCTTTACATCTGTTACAAGATTACTCTCAGCTTAACCGATATATATTCTCGATAACGGGTCGAGTATTTCAAATGAATTATTAGTTCATGTAGATAGAAAACACCCAGATACGGAACAAATATCTGCAGAACATGCAAGCATTTGTCCAGTACGGGAAACGAATTCGCAACCTCCGCGTCTCAGCTGAGCCTTCGCCCACTGCGCCACAGAGGTCGACATGTGAAAATGAAAATTGAAACTCATACTAGGCCCTCTGAGCCTAGTCTATGAGTACGCCTTTCACGGCTGAAGTCACATAGATCAGTTATTTGAGCGAAGCAAAGCTTCTTAACAGTTTGAGTGGTAGACTTGCTAGGTATATGCTATATCGAGTACAAAGCATTTACCATTTATAAGTGCTTAGACAATTTCCAATACAAAATACAATTTAAAACCAGTGCTCACATCAGATGGCTCAACTGTGCGGCGAGTGACTTGGGCACGCTTCTTTTGGTGTGGATCAGCAGAAGTTGATGTAGCAATAGACAGATTACATGGGTACTTGATAAAAGTAAGTTGATAAGAGCAATCGGCCAACTCTGGTAATGCAGCTTTAAAGCTGCCTTGTATCTTGGCTTAACGACTTTAAAAGCAGGAACCGTCAATTTTACATTTCCACCGTAATATAAAAGCTGTTTTTTTTAAATCAATAAATGGAAAAAGGAATTAACAAATATTTCACTCGCACCCGCTACCTCTTGTGTCATCTAATCACACACCACAAAAATTTACTCCCTATGTCGAGCGTGTCCGAAAACCGAAGGTTAAAGACTGGCTTTGACTTTTTAAAACAACGGGGTTTCTAAAGAACAGTAAAAATGAAGTAATTTTCGCGTGACTGTAATGAAGCGAGGGGAACTTAAACTAAAGGCTCGCTTAAGCGCGAAAGTAATATAAGCTAAAACTGGTGTGTGTTTTATGCTAAAACGTTAATGTTGAAAGCTGAAAGAGTGGCAGCTAATTGGGAGTGGGCAAAGTAAAAAGTTTCTCGGTGGCAAAATTATACGTTAACCGGCATTCAAAAAAACCTTTTAGCATAGTGAAAAGCTTAGTGTATTTTGGTGACTGGTTGAATACATTATTTGTACTCGGAACGAATCATGGTTGTACGTTGTGCTTTATGTTTTAAACTGTCTGGTACATTCGCCGACAAAAGTGAAAAATTACGCAACATCAGTTGTTTTTGATAACAAGTCATATCAAGAATTAAGTTTGAAGACTTTCCTACTACTTTAAGCGCTCTCGTTTAAAGGGCACTGCTGATTTTTGTTAAAAGCGTTATAAAAATTGCACTTACCGAGAAAGCAACCAATGAGAATACTTTTTGTATGTCGCATATTTTGTTATGCAATAAACTAAAAACTTAATATCTTAATTTTCTGTATAAAAAATTTAAAAGTTGAGGAAACCTCAACTTAAACTAGTCCGAAGCACTTTAAAACACTACTTTATCGACTTCGCTAAATGTTATAATCTCAAACAGATTATGCATAAACTTATAACTTATTTTTAATATAATTTTGAGTTGTTTATATCACCGTAGATAGAAACACAATATGCCCCGCCATTAAAAATAAAAGGTTTTCATCTCGCATTAATATTCCGAGTTCAATTAATTAAAAAGGTGATTACCAAGGTAACCGGGTTTATCGAAAATTGATATATTCCAAAGGTTTGCGTATATCCAAGCACGCATTAGCTTAATTTGATGCCGAGGCGATACTTCAATTTTATTAATTTTTCCGACCGTATAGGATTAAAGCGTTAGATTTACTGGAAACGACACATTCAAAACCTATGAAACAACCATGATTATGAATATTGTATCCAATATAAAATATAGTTTGAAAGGGTGGGTACCTATACATACGTCGATGGGATTCCATTAAATTTTTTTTTTAAATGAAATTAAAATGAAATATGATCACGACTGTTATCCCACAGAGCGGTAGAAATTTCTTTCAGCTCTTTATGTAAGTAATTCTTTAGATTCTTTGAAAATGTCTAATGTTGTAGTCAGTATGTCCAAATATAATAGGTATTTGCTGAAAAAATGCATCTCGATGGTGCAGAGTTCAAATCTTTTCTTACCAAATTGCAGTCTGTTTAATATTCTTTTAAATTTTGGTCATTGTTTTATTCCTTAAGTAAACAACTAAAGAAGGGCTAATCAAAGTTCCCTTATCACATCTAGTCACAAAGAGCTTTGCCCGACCCATGGGCCGGTCACATGGGAGACACCATTAAGGATTCGCATCGGTAAAATACGACACACGGTATCAGCAGCAACCAGAAATTGGACGGGTGCTTTTTATTGGCAAGTCCCGAAGGCTGAGTGGACCCACCTGGGTTTGTTTTGTTTGCCATATTTTAGGGATTTCTTGGGCTTGCGGGATTTAGAAGTTTATTTGTGCATTTTATGAAAGCAATTGAATGGAGGTGGAATTTTGAGAAGACGCTTTTATTTATGTCGCAGGTTGTTTCGTTTAAGTGGTCCAAGTTGTTTTGGTTTTTTTGTCTTGTGTAAAATTATAAACGAAAATTTATTTTACTTTTATTTGGCGAACTAACAGCTAATTTTAATTTATTAACGTGCAAGTATTTGTGATTCGGATGAATTATTTATTCAAACAAAGTTTTATATCAGAAACAAACAAAAAATACCTACACTACTTAAAAACTAATTTAATAAAAATGAACTCTGTATTCTAACCTAGTATCACCTAAAGATAGAATACAGAGTTCAGGTCACCGGCCGCAGGTAGGTTGCCCAAAAGGCTGGCAGCGTTACCTCGTTGAATGGCTAAACTTATCCTTGGTCCGAGGTAAGCACCAGCCCTTTGGTCATTGGTTTCGTCTATGAGCCTCTTTGAAATTTCCCGGTAAAGAAGCCACGCCTCTGGGCCCCACGAACCAAGCGTTTCTACGCCAAAAGGCAGAAATATGTAACCATCTCCAATGGATGCATATTTCCGCCTTTTCAAGCTTTCTGCTGCAGCCGCCGCCGCACCCGCGACCCTGGATGTCGCCGATAAATGAGAGCTCGCCAGTGTGTCCACGCAGGTGGCATCCCACACCAACGGTCTCCCACGGCTCCAAGGAATCAAAGACATACCGTCAGGCCGCTTACCATCATCACGTGCGATACCGTTCGGCTCTAAAATGGCCGGCACGTTGATGGTGGCGAGGGCTCGACGGATTATGTCATTGAGGCTGGCATGGCGGGAAAGGCGGCCTGCACAGCGCCGACAGGAGAGGCCGTGATGGCCTTGACGGTCGACTGCGCTACCACAGTGGCACTGATGGGGCTCGTTGGTCGTGGCTCCAATACGCAGGCTTATGGCTAAAGAAAACGTTATATTGTCCAAAAGGGTTCCTAAATTTACGGATTTAAATTTAATTTAAATTTACTAACAGCTACATACATAATTTACATACATGTATTAAGTTTTATCATAATTATGCGCATTAGTTTTGTGGAGCCTAACCTCTCATAAAAACATAAAATAATTTTTAAAATCTCTTCCCTATTGACGGAGAAATCAGAGAACACAAAAAAATTACATCTCTACCAGCACTTTGCTCGATTTCTAAACATGATTCTATAGCCTGTGTTCGCGTCCCAACACCAACACTTCTAACTGTTGTAGTCTTCCTGTAATAGTGTTTTTCACTCTGAAACTTTGCTTACAATTCTCATGTGTTTAATTTCACCATGAACTTTAAGTAGGCTCCGTGGAAAACTAGTTAAGTAGGCGAGACCGTCACGACATGAAGTGAGGCTAACAAACTTGCAAATTTACCGCCTGCTTCAAGATTACGTAAAAGTACATTTTACTGTGGAATTACCTGTCCCAATTTACATAGAAAGCGGAGTTGGTTATTGTGAGGAATGAGGCTACCTCGTTTCTTTACGAGTTTTCTGCTGTTCGTCTTATACAGTTTTGTTATTTTTATTAGACCTGTACGCTTTTCTGTACCTGCGCCGCAGTAAAGTCAATACGAGTATTACGAGTATAAAGGCGAAAGTTTGTGTGTGTGCCCTCGAGCCCCAAGACACAGGCACTTCACGCCTAGTTTGGATCTCGATGATAAGCACCTTAATTAACCAGCTTTGATACTACATAAGATGAACTAACTGATTTGTAATGAAGTTAAATCTTTCTGTAATAAATATTCTATTCTATATTCTATTCTAAGTGTGAATGTTTGTTACTCCTTCACGCTCAAACGGCTGGACGAATTTGTACGAAAGGTACAAAGATTGCTTATTAACACATAGGCTACTTTTGATCCCGGTATTCCCATGGGAACGGGAACTGTTTAATGCGGGTAGCACCGCGGGGCGCAGCTAGTAAAAATGTGTATCTTAAAATATTTTTATCGTTTGAAAAACAATAGTTTATGTTGCAATTAGACAAAGTCGGCTGAAGGGAAGCTTAGACCTTTTAAACCATTAAATCATTCACTGTTAGCCCTAACTTCGTACAAGCTAGATTGGTTATCTAAGTGCCTACGTAGGTATAAAACACTACGATATTTTTAAAATTACAGTAAATATAAACAAGTAAAACGGTTACGGCGATGATGAATATCTTCAGTCATGTCAATTATTTATGATAAAGCATTATTTAGTTTTGTATTAGATCTGATTTCTGAACCAGCGTTGGG
Source organism: Xanthorhoe spadicearia (assembly GCA_947086425.1). Classification (NCBI taxonomy): domain Eukaryota; kingdom Metazoa; phylum Arthropoda; class Insecta; order Lepidoptera; family Geometridae; genus Xanthorhoe; species Xanthorhoe spadicearia. The sequence continues at coordinate 8,659,862 of OX352199.1, forward strand.
ACTAAACGTTTCAGAAAAGGAACCTACATTTTTACTTAACGCGTTTGCTTCCGTAAAATAATCAGTTGCAATTTTCACTTAGAGCATAACAGCTAGCGTAGGTAGTTTGTAAATAATATGTACAAAGCTGAAGCCGCAGGTGAAAGCTTATTCCAGTGCAAATGTACCCTTTTTGTGTAATGAACAGTAGGTACGATATAATGACTCTATCATGAGTTTGAAATTTAATTAGTAACTAAAACTGTACACTTCAACACGACACTAACACCATTTTAGGGTGTTAAGACATTTTGAGTTGATAGTTAAACAATGTTTTTAGTAACAATGCTATCTGTATTTCCCATTTAGAAAACCTTTAAAGCCGATGGTTATGTATTTATAATCTAAATTTACTTATATCCTCAAAAAATATTATATTATTTTTGTTTACTGAAAAAATGCTAATTATTTATAATGATACTTTATGTTACATAAACTAATTAACAATTGCACCAAATATATAAATCGACAATAATCTTTACAGTATCGTCGACAAACCCTATTATTACTTAACCTAATGCTTAATGACCCTACAAACGACAGACAACGTAACAAAAGACCGAATAAAAGAAAACACCATTACACAGGAAAATAGACCGAGTGAAACGGACGGGCGACATAGTGTTGTGCTATGTTACGGCTTTATTATTCGGCTTTCTGTGAATCTGTTTGTTGTCAACTGGAAAAATTTAAAAGAAGATTAAAACAGTCTTGAACTTCCATCAAATGTCGAATCCCCGCATAATTTTCCTTATGCATAATGTATGTATCGCTCTTTAGAAAAGTAGTCGAGATCATTTCGTTAAGTTTACACGGATAACATCTAAATAAACATAACTTTATTATGTTTTCTAAAACACTTATAACAATATCTAATAGTAATGATAAAATTTTAAAAAAGTGCACGATTTGTCTATCAAAATGGCAAAAAACATGTTATCATGTTTACATCCATCAAGGTCAAAAAAATGGCCAACTGGTAAACATTTTTAATGTCTTCGGCTACCCAAAAACCGAGTTAATTTTCCCAGCCCTACACATCGAAACACGTCTCCTAATTGCCCAAAGAGCAATATCATTCTATAACGAGGCCGGCAATAGATTTATACGATTAATTAACATCTGTTATCGGCGTTTTTCTTCGGCCTCCCTTAATAGACCCTTGTAACCGGGCGGCTCAGCCGTTAAATTGAATTTGCTAGCCCGTTCCCGTTCCCCAGTTACTGCGGAACTGTTTAAACTGCTACTAGTTTTTGGTTATTCGCTGCTTTAGAAGGTAAATGGAATGCATTCGCCTGACGTTTTTAACACTGCTTACTAACTTTTTTTGGTTACTAGTACCACAGCTAGTACACGTTTAGAACTTGTTTATACTGTCCTCGATTTGTTTTTTCTTAAGAAATAAATGTTTCGTTTGTTCCCAAAAACTTGTGACCCGGAAGGGCGACAAGACTTTCAACAATATTATTCTCGGTATCTATGTGTTCTGTATTCTGCTACAGTTGTGAACGTTCACGACAAAATATCAAGCAAATACAATAGCAATGGATTCTTTTATGAACAGTAAAATGAGACAATAAACCGTAACCTATTTGATTTACCTTAAAAAATTTAGCATATCCATTTGGTATTTCCACTAGCTGTCATTTCAAATCAATGATACTTGAACAGCTTATGATATTTTATTGACAGAATAATTATGAATAGCTTGGCCTCTGCATACATTTAATCATTTATGTTTATTGTAATAAACACTACATAGCTTGTGGCTTGGAATGTAAGGTAACATTTTTTGCATTTGGGTACCACGTAAGTAAAACCACGGGTTTTCTTTAAAATAAATCCTAAAAGCATGAAAATTGTAAGAAGAAGTATTGAATGCGGTATCTGTATCATCTGAACTCTATCGACTCATTGAATTGTGGTAAAGGCTTAAGTACTGTGAAATATGGGTTAGTAAATTCAACGTTTGTATAGTCGACTATGAATTCAATTTACCCATCTATTTGTCTTGGGTAAATGAGCTAATTTTGCAATTCCTTTGTTAATTCCAATTCAATTTCCAACCAAATTGGGGACGACTATTAAACGGCTATGAACTAAAAAATATGGTAGATTATTTTTAACATTTAGAGTTTTACATAATTTCTACAATTTATCTGTGTTAGACAGATTTTAAACTTTAGTTATGTGATTGAAACTAATACCTATATTATTTATCTTCTCTGAATTACGGTGGATTTGACGTCATCCAACACGTCGAGGTGAACGGTATACGCGTTTGACTATCAAAAATACTTAAATCATTAATCATTAAGTTGCTAGTACTTACTTAGTTTATTATGCTCCTATCACTAATAAGGTACTTACCTAAATAAAATTGCTTCCTAACCTGTACCTTCCAAATGAACTTTTTTGGGACTACTATTACTATGTAATGATCACCATTTACAAATAATTGTGCAAAAGATTTCCATCTATTTAAATTAAACATTACATTATTTTGCTTCAGACAAATTTGACTAAATGTTTATGCAACAAAACATTTTCTCTTGTAGAGCCGAGGATATTTTTAATTTTAAATTCTACCAAAATAACTTAAAAGCAATATACGTGAGATGTCAAACGTCTCTTCCGTCCCGAGCGCAGGAAAAATCGCTGCTTATATTTATTTTGAAATTTCTCACGAAAATCATGCTTCAAACGATGTCGTTTTGAAGTTAGATATTTGAAACGTTTATACTATACTTGTTCATTTTAGAAATACTGTCTGAAACTAGGTATGACTAACTTAAAATATATTTTCTTAAAGAACGCTAATGGAACTTCTGAGAGGATTTAAAACATTTTGGTTTCATCATCAAAACGAAATATTTATAAATATAAGTGTTGTATTTTTTGTGTTAAAGCAATTGTAAAAAATTGCTAAGTATATAAACCATTTTCTTCTCCGAATTAAAATAAAAAGAAACTTCCATTTCGAAATCTCTTTAAGAAAGTGGCGACCTTATCCTACATTAGCGAGTATATAATTCACGCAAAAAGTGTGTCACAAAAACCCTTGAATACAAAACGTTTCGGTTTTAAAATAGAACCAGCATCCTCTCCCACGTCTCTTTGTCCCTGCATTTAGACAAAAGACGGTGAATCCCAGTTTACTAAAACCTACGACAGTATAATAACGTCCGTTTATCTACTTTTAGGGTTCCACAGCGAAAGCCTATTACTAAGACTGCACTGTTCGTCCGTCTGTCGGTTATACTTTATGCTATTGCGACACCAGATAAGTTTCAATCGCGCTTACCCTAAAAATAAAATTAGAACGCGAATTTCAAAGAAGAAAAACCTCAATAAATCATACCTACCACAATATAATTGTTTAAAATGATAAAGGTAACATAACAAGTGTGATGGGAGGAACTTCACTCAGAATTATCAGCCACAAATTGTATCGTGGCGTTAAAAAAAAAAAATCTCGATAAACGAAGAAGAATTTTTAAGCTAGGATCAGTGAGTGTCAGCAAGCTAGCAAGCTAGTACTTCTAGCAAAGTTCTTTTAGTCAAAATGAAACTAGTTTTGTCTACACAAAACCTGGAGTACTAGCTTGCTAGCTTACTGACGCATGTATCCCGGTCATAAAGATAAATTTTGAGTAGATCGTAAAGTAGCGGTATAAGTTTTTCATAAACCTTAAGTTTTATACAAAAGACGCTCGAGGTAAAAGCGCGCACTAAAATAAGTAGGTATCCATTTTACTTACAGTCATTAAATTTTCACACGGCGAAAGAATGGTCCCGACTATGCAAGTTATAGAGGGAATAAATATGCTGGTTCTGAGTTATAACGGTGTACTAAATTATTTGAAATGGAACTATAATACTGAAAATTAGAGTTTTACAGAAATGGAACAGTATTATAGAGTTTTGGGACGTTTTTATGTTTTATTGGTAAACTAATAACATATAATAACTAATAACAATAGTAGTTATGAACTGTTCATGAAATAGATTTTTAAGTGTTTGGAGTTTATTTAAAAAAAATTGAAAAGATGTAATAAAATGTAGGTACTACCTATTACTTTAAAAATCTGTTTAACGCGTCATGAGTGTTATACCAGTTGCCAGGTGCCTATATACTACATACATATTTTTTACTCGTAACAGAAAAACATTATTATTTGAAATTTTGTATCTATTTTTCTCATTTTTGACATTTATTTTTGTACAAAATACAAAACAAAAATACATTCAGTAGCACATAAAGCCTTCTTTTTGGAGGTGGGTTAAAAAGAGCTTTCATTTAAGCACTGTCTGAATTTCCGAGCGTCATGTGTTCGTCCGGGGCATGTCGTCAAAGTCTTTTCCTCGCTTTTGATTAAAAAAGTTTTGAACATGTTCCAGTACTAATTGACAGCTCCTGATTTCCATTCTGTTTTACGTATTTTTGGGTTAGCGTATTTTTTTTTATAATTAATGTTTTTTATTCTATTTTAAATTACTTATAGGTAAGTATCCACATATCGCAGCGGCTTTCTTGTCTCGGGCCCCGAACGAAATGTAGTTTATTTCCTTTCTAAAGGTCTAATCTATCTCTGTACCAACTTTCATCAAAATTAATCAGACAGATAGATCATAGTTAAATATCGTCATTTTGCCATTTTTTAAATACCTTCGAGACTGAGTAGATGGTCGTTAGCAAACAACCAACAGGTATCAAATCACTCTGTTATCAACCAAGCGGGTAAAAACTCCTAATATTTTAGGATTGGTTTCCTGCAAGCCCGTCAGCTAACGGCCGTACAAAAGTTTAGGTATTGCACATTATGATTATATTACGGAAATTATAAAAAGTACTTAAAAGGAGGACAAGACAGAAGATAATGAAAGAGGTCTTGAAGTTATGTATATTGTTTTTTTTTAAAACCCATAATAAAAACAAATGAACGAGAAATGCATGACCATTCCGAATCACAAACAATTAAAAGCTATTGAGTTCGTTACGCGAAAGCAGTCTTTTAACAGTGGCACTAATATCTACGTGTTAAATACATTTTAGTTTGATTGGTTGAGTGGCGTGATAAAGAGGCCCATACCCAACAGTGGGTGGAAATGGGCTAAGATGGTAATGAGTTCAGCAACATTAATCGGGACTTCTTGCGTAAAATGCACTCTAGTTGACGGACATTTACTGACGGCCGTTAGCTGACGGTTCCGTCCTAGACCCTCAAGGTTTATCCCAACAGTGCATCCGGCTCAGCCTACAGCGAGATAAAAGTTAATGGTCCAACTTACCACGAATTATTCCCCAGTCGGGGCATATTTTTTTTTATCTTCCCTGTAAATGTTTCAATAATTTAGGCTGTTTTTTTAAGCGGTAATGTTTATGCTAATGCGTTTCCGCTGTCATTCTGGAAACGCGATTGTTCGGGAAAGTTATGATTTCTATGTTTTTAGACGTTACTATTTTATGTTAGAATAGAAAGAGATAAAAAACATTTTCAGTTTTGTCACGAAATGTTTTGTTTTATCGGTTCGCTTGATGCCTAGCTTTAACAAGGCAGCTGTATGACCATTAATGTTAATATAAGGGTTGAATGTGACTCTTTGACATTAATCCAGTAAACAGATGTTCTAGTGCAGATGTAGAACAAAAAAAATTACATTACATAAAATATACATACTTGAAATAGTAAAATAAAAGCCTTTTTTATTAAAAAACGCTACGGTACCGTATAGCCATCTTACATATTGAAAATTTTCCTTATAAAACGTAACAATGTTGATTATCTTAATTAGCGAAATTTAAACGTACCTACTTAACTAATTCCCTTGTTTTATTATAAATACAGGATAATTACATAAACAGGAATTATAATATTTGTTTCGTTTTACTTTCCTTGTTCAAAAATTAAATGACGTACTTTTATTTCAGTATTTACAATTTTATATACTCACAAAAATATTTGTGAGTGCTCTCTGACGTCATTGTTTTTCCTTAATTAAAATAATTCTTTATAAAGTTACAGAATATTATTTCTCTTACGTAGGTACTTTAGCGTGATTCAATATATCACGACGCCTAATCAAAAAGTAGTTGCTATAACTATAATGACTGGACTAATAGGTTTGTTTATTATTTTACTTTATTATTTTCTATTTATCAGATTTCAATAAACTGTCATTTTGACGTTGTCATCGTTGATAATTTTGCAACGAAATGAATCGATTTAATTAAACGCCGAGGGCTTCTAAATTGAGTCACCAATGGATCACTTTATAGATTACCATTGGATATTTCCGATATAACCACAGAGTCACACGAATGCATCAAATCATGTTAATTTTAATTGCAAACGCAATGTTTATTCCGACTATCGCTGGAGGACAGAAACGGATAATTATTTTAATAATCATCCGTTTAAATAGTGCCAATTTATTTAATCAATTTATCAACGAGTTGATTGTTAACCACCCGAATACTAAAACGCTAATTAAAGTAAGTGGTGCTTATCTATGTCATAATTTGACATTTGTCCAGACAAATCTGTCAACAAATAACTTCCTTATCAGTTAACACGGTATTAGGCTCTTTTAAATTTAATTTGGATTTAAAGAACGCAATGATGGCAACCAAAAGAAATAGCACAGATTTAACAGCTGTTTTAGTTAAAGTAAGTTTAGTACATCAAATAAAGACCGATAGTCTTATACTATTATCATAAAGACAACCAATATTATTTCTCCTGCTGTATTTTTAAGAATAGGTATTACACTCTTGGGAATTACACGTCATTCACTGCATAAAAGTGTGGTTTGATAAAACCGACTATGTTTCACTAGACGTCATTTAATAGTATTCTTAGAAACGTCACTTGGCCTTCACAGCTTGGAAAACCAGTTAACTTCCTATATCTGAGTGTGTCTTGTAAGCACGTGCGTATATTGTGTAATTTTATTTAATTTGCTGCGAATGGCTTGCATCAGACGTCTTTTTATTGTTTTTTAGGTGCGTCATTTGACGCTTGTTGTAGGTAAATAGTTTTATCTATGACGTGAGGAACCTCACTACTGACGTGTTGAGTGATTTCTGTTTTCGAAGTAGGTGTCTAACTCATTTGTTTACTACTACTTTTCCAACGCTATGAGAGGCTTTTCATTATTATGATTCAAAACAAAGACACGCATTATTATCTTAAAATGTATTATGTCTGTCGTAGTTAAAACAGTTGTCAAAACATGAGTCGATGAGTCGTGTAAGAGGTTGGCACAAGTGAAGAGGATGTCTTTGCCTAGTAGTGGGTCTACCTGACTGCATGATTTTGATGATAATCTATATTTTTCAGCCTACATCCACCAACTACTGGTTAAAAGCATTACATCTCTTTTTGCCCTCTTGTGACAAATAGTGGCCTGCCAACCAGTCTGCAGCCTTTACGCGGCTAACACTCGATTATCAAACAAAAGCAATCAATTTGAAAGTTATTGTCATTCTGATAGCACCTACTACGTCACAAACTCCCGCGTTTTGGTAGTCGGTAATAAGTAAAAAGTAGCGCCGCATCCAAAACACCAAAATTTATCAAAATCTGTACGGCTGACTATGTTTTGTAAAATAAAGATTGTTTTTATCCTTATTTCGCTTGGCACACGACAAAGCATAGAGTGTTGACGCATTTTCCCACTAGAGTAGCGTGCCGTTTTATGCTACTGCATTTAGATCACTTAATTGGTTCAGATGTGTCATGTTATTTGAAGTTTGCCGCAAATGGTAATCCCTGATGACGTGTTATTGCTACTGTGTTCATTTTACTACAACATAAACTAACATTATTTTTATAGATGTGCGTTGGATTATGCTCGGACAAGATCAAGAGTTTCTTTAGTTTGGGTTTATTGTTTTGAAATATCTGGATAAAGAAAACGTTGATAAGAAAATCATGATACTTCCTGTTATCATTTAATTTTATCATTTTGATCGTTTCTATTCTAAAGCAATTGTAAATGTTGAATTGAAAATTAACATGGCGAAAAGCGATGAATTAACATACCTACAAAAACATTGTACCTTACATTTTGTTGTAAAATAAAATGTAAGTACGTAGTTTTAAAGTTCTATGCTTACCTACATCCGGCGAAAAGCGACTTCGGTATTGTACAACAGAATAGCATGTTAAAAGTTTTTACAAAACTTAGATCACAAACAAAATAACATTAAAAAAATATCCATTACTGTTTATTCTTTACAATCTTGTGTAGTGTAAACATTTTCCTATCAGTGTCAAAAACGTGTAGATTGTCTACCGTACTTGTTATCTTGTGCATGTCAACTTATTTTATTTTACACTATAATACTTCACCAAACTTCGCGAGAAACATTACTGAGATAAGAACTTTACACAGTTCAAAACAGGAAGTAAAGGCAAGTACACAACTACAATGCTAATTCAGAAATACGTACGCACAGTCCGTCCAGTAAGGCTGATACGGCGCACAATAGTTCTGTAAGGGTGTGTACACGAGCGACGTTCAGTTGATTTAGCACTTGCAACTGCAACGATTAATTGAAAGCTTGGTATCAAGTGAGCACACCTTAAATTTGGTCAGTGGACTTTGACAGGATGTAAAAAAGAAATATTCGCAAATGCCACCTAGTATATGGCTCCGGGACTACATTCCATTCTATTAAATAAAGGATTTATACATTTACTTATACCATTCCTAAATAACCAAAGGTCAAGAGATCAAATGAAAACCACCCGGTATTTCTGAGTAAGACTTTAAAGTATATTTTTGAAATGTAAATAAATAGATGTCGCTGTTTACTCGTGTACGCACCCTTACCATTTCCTAAAGATCAGTTGTTATCAGTCGGTTAATATCCTCTGCTTCATCGAGCGTGGTTCCGGCCTACGACCATATCGAGGGTTCGCAGGCTTAATGTAAATAGTAGATGTCGGTAAATGACTACATTACTTTGGGCACGGGATATATAAATAGAAATAGTTGCAACATAAAAAGACTCCTTGACAAACCTTGTTGACAAAATTTTCTCTCCTGCTCTAGCATAGTACATTAGAGCAGTTAGACATTATCGAGGTTATCTCGTTTGTATTACGACCATTTCTTATAAAACTAACTTCTATTTTGTATGAAGAGATCTGTTTCATCGGATCCCATTTTTTTAACAAAACAAAAAAATATTTTTTTATCGATCCACGATTGACGGATTTTTTTTTTAACAAAAAACAAAACCATATAAGGTTGTTCCCCTGTCAACAAACCTCATCTTTTTTAAAGCCATTTTAAAAGTAAACGGAACACTTAAAATACTTTTAATAAAGCCTGTGAATGAACCATTATCTGTGAGAAGGTTTTACAAATACCTTACATTCTTTTTACCTGAAGCAATTCCGAATCTGCTATAAAGAATTCGTGAATACAATCTCGAAAGCCGAGCTCTAATTCTCTTCATTACAGAGTGTCAGTTTATTAAAACCAACAAAAAAATCTGTTCCGTATAAAAAGGTAAAGGAGGGGATAAAGGGACGTTCCTCTTACGAGCGATATTACATTATTTAATTCAATGAAAATGGCAATTGCAAAATTGAGGATGGATTAAAGTATTTTTGGTCAAAGATACTTGATATGATTAATTAGAGTAGATAATAGTGGCGATTTCGATGCCGTTAAAACTTAAACTAAAATAACTAAAGATGATATCGTATCCTTTTTATTTCGATTGTTATGAAAGGGACGGCAACATCTTTAGTTAGTTTAAGTTTTGACGACGTCAAAATCGACACAAATGTCTTTCATATTAATTTGATAAACCTAGTTTTATTTATAGTAAACTTAGAAAAGCTTTAGCTCTTTACTTCTTTGATAGATGATTTATACAGTGTCAGGAGATGTGCTGTGTTACTCAGCGATAATGTTGCTTTCTAATGGTATAAAATTAGTGAAATCGGTGCAGAAGTTTGTGAGATCATTCGTTACCTTCATCTTTTACAAAATACACATCTTTTTTCTTTTCAATAATATTATAGAAAGATAATAGTAGTCTTGATCTCATAAAGTCGCTTGAGTCTCCCTTCCAGACTCCACCTTATGGCGGAATAGGGGAAAATTCGTATTCGCTCCTAAATCATGTCGAGACAAGGTTAATGGGGGTGAAACCTCGCGGCCCCCGGCGGTCACGTAGCTTAGACGAAATTTAATAAATTCCATCTCTATTACGTTTCTTTTAAACCCATAAATGCTTGTTTACCGGCAATGGATTTTTAGATGGCCTTACCCAGCCCTGATACGAAAACGTACGGTTCTTACGCTTATGGAATTTTACCGGGTTTAGGAATGTGTAGGGATTAGATGGTTCGCCACAGTATGTCCTGTTTTAATTTTGTGAACAAAGCTGTTGAAAGGGTAACGGTACATTTTTGCATCTTTTTCTACAGGTTGTCAAAACTCTTTAACATTAATTTGGAATTTTTTAAATCTTTTTAAAAAATCATGAATTAATTATACCTAACTATGTTTTTGTTTATATTTACCTATATATACTTAACGAATTTTAAAGTTATAACTAAGAGCTATTCCAATAATTATTTTTTTATTCTAACGGAATTGAAAAGATCCTTGCCAACCAACGCAGCTGCGAAATCTTGACGTCAACAAATCGATATTATAATTAGTTAAGTACCTTCAATTTATGTTCTCTCAGTTAATGGTTACAAAATTACTAATTATAAAATGTTTTTCAAAACATTTACTTTCATTGTTCAAGGTTCCTTTTATAATCTTACACAATACAAGTTCAAGCATTTAATAAGTAGTCTTAGAAACTGTCTCGCCATTGTCACGTACTATATTCCCATCACGTTCCATTACAGAACTTTCATTTCCAGCACCACGTTTTAATTTAAAAACTATTTCGCAAAAATAATACTATCAGTTCCCTCGATTACTGAGGATTGGGTCTTTATTTCAGCAGGAGTTAATGGCACCACGGAAAAATGGCGACCTTAATGAAATGCTTTGCCCATTATCCTCTATTGAAATTAGTTGAATCGGTTGTTTGTTTCAGCTGTGTATTTAGAAAGATGATAAAAAGGTATAAAATACCTACTTTATCGCACAAAAAAACTAAAAAAACAAACTTTACCATAAACATGCAATCAACGGTTTTATTGCTAAAACACGATCTCTACTAAACAACTTACCGGATACAGAATACAAAACCAACTGATTCAAGAATATTTTGTATTTATTCATTTATTTGTTTTTATTCAAAAACAAGTTTTTAGGTAGACTTAGATGATAATTTTTCTAATAGTTATTTTTTTTTCTATATGAAAACTTAAAGTGTAAAGTGCTAATTAACAATAATAATAAGGATACATATATTATAAGTATATATTAATAACCCAATGTAACAAATTATTAATTTAGGCCAAATCAGCTTCATGAATTAAATTCAATTTCCTGTATGTTGAATTAAATTGTGATATTCCGTTTGTTAAATTAATTATCAGTTGCTTTATAGTTAGCAATTAAATTACAATAACAATAATTAGGTTTCATCGATTGTTGTTTTGTTGCGTGTTGCAACACACACACACACACACGCACTTTTAACTATTATAAAAAAGCTTAAAACGCTCTAATAAAAACTAAGAGAGAACTTATAAGTATATATTAATAAGGATGACTCTACTATATATTATTATCAGTGAAAGTTGTAGGTGTTGTATTATAATCTCGCTAGTGACTATTACACAGCGTTACTGTTGACTGAAAGATCCATCTATACAGACTATCAGGATTTAACGCCACTGAATCAGAAACTAATTACAGTTCATATCAATGGCTAGTAGCTAGGCTTAGCGCGCTCTGTGCCTATGTGATTAGGATTTCCTGGAATATAGTACTATGTATTTGCTACACTAATATTTCTGATATCTGATCAAGGGATTAACATACAAATACAAATACAAATACAACATACATACATACATTTCCGTGTTAGTAAGCTAGCAGTTTCAATAAAATTATGATTTGCTATTATTAGCAAAATTCGCGTGTAAATGTAACAGACTTGGTAAGAAATAAACAAACTCAAGCTATTACTAATACAAATTTTGTAAACTAGTTGCAAGGTCAATATTAAATAATAGTTTTCTTATTGGAACCAAAAGTAAATAAATATGGGACATTTATTTACTTATGTATGTGTAATTAAATAATGTCCCAGGTACTGCAGTGTCCCGTTAAGTGTAGGCAAAGATTGCTTCCTGACGCTGTATAAATCATCTACTTAGTAATTCGTAATTAAGTATTTTAATGAAGTAATAAGGGATTCAAAGTAAAATACCGTCGAAGAAAATAATTACCGAACTATTGAGTTTATACTGTAAAAATATGTTCAAAATATAAAACGCCTAACTACATAATTATCAACTTTAGTTTAATATAATAAAAAATGGTACGAAAAGCTTTCGAACCTAAATTTACATTCACAAACTTTTACTTTCTTCGCATGTTAAGTACTTCTTTTCTATTTACTGACAGCAAATTTACTAGTCTAGAAATATGTAAAATGATTGCTTGTACGTGTTCCAGGCTTAAATCAACCGATGCTAATCCATCAGATTGGCTGAGCAATTCGCTCTACATAAACCAAAATCAGCCTCGGATTTTTCAAGAAACAAGCACCATCATACGACGTGCGACACATTTTCTTTTGTGACTTTTGATTGGAATATTTGGTTTTTGTTACGTTATTATTATTTTATTAATAATGTGCAAATATTATAAAATTTTAACATACTAACATACTAATATCAGCGTTAAATGCATTTCAATATTTTCTATTTATTATTGTTTATAATAGGCTGCTTAGTTCCGTATTTACATAACCAAAAGCCGCCAAATGCCTAATTTTAACGTTAAACATTGTTCACAGTATCTCAGAAAACACAACATACGCATTCAGCTATTGATATCCAATTCTGTGGATCTTCAAGTCGTGTATTGAGCTTGAACGATTTGAGAGGGACGTCCATTCAATGGGCCCAACGTGATTTGTAGCTCGGGTTTTCTTGCCCTAATTACCGTAAGGGCTCACTTGTATTCATGTGAGTCGATCAAATGGGTGGTAAATGATATAAATATAGATTTTGAGAGGCTTAAAGGTACTAATTATGAAAATAGCAGGGTCTCTTACGTTTTGATCGTGGATATTTTAAATTTCGAAAGTCTGTTCGTATTTACTATGTTTTATGATCTTTTGAAATCAAACCTGATACTAGAAATGTACTCAAACAAAAATAAATAAGGAAGTACTAATAAATTCATTAATGAGTCAAATAATAAGATAAACTACCGTGTCAATGTACTTATCTACTTAATTATATTAAAGTTACTTTCCGCATAATGAATTTTTAAATATTATAAAGTGCTTGAGTAGACAAAGTATTATTTAAACACCTGTGCGAAGCCCGGACGGGCTTTAAATAAATCAAAATGGTGAAAGCTTTCGATACTATGACAATTTTCTTTATAAGCTGATAGATATAGTTATGATCCTGATCCACTCTACTCCATAATATTTAAATTGTCATATAATCGTGTTTTTAATGCCGTATAAATCACGCCAAGGTTATTGTCCCAATCGATTACCTTTTACCCGTAAAACGTTGGTAAGTAAATCAACTTAAGTGACCTTAGAACCTAAGCCTATACAAACAAATTTTATAATTGGCCTTTCAAAGCATAAATAATCACCCACCTACGAACCCTACTCAGGGGTTAAATCAACCGTTAAGTTCCATGTAACGCTACCAGTAATTAACCTGGACTCGATTGCGATTCTAGCTGATCATTTATATAAGTCTGGGAGGTCAGAGAGGCTAAAATTTGCTATAGAGTGATATATAGTTCAAACCATTTTTAACGCTTGTTTGACGTAAGAAACACTCGTGGTAAAAGCTAAGGTTAAGGTAGATACATTTAATTAGAATGAAATTGTTTATACCTATCCATTTCTACAGCATAGGTTTTAAAATGAAATGAAAATGAATTATGATCACGACTGTATCCCAGGGAGCGGTAGACAGACATTTCTTCTCAGATCTTTATGTAATTCTTTAGATCCTTTGAACATGTCTAAGGGGGTAGTCAGAGGTATGTCCAGATAAGTACACATTTTGATTTTTTTAATGTCTTTTAAACGTGGTTCATACTAGGTTATTTCTAGAATTATCCTTCCTAAAGTACGGACGCTGGCCGTTCTGAATTAGGCATCAATCTTTGAAACTGAGCGTGCAGTTGACTCCGCCATTTTGGGCTCTATTCAGGAGGTCATAATTTAACACCCGTTGAAGCAAGCGGAATTTAAGCTGATTTAGCTTTAGTTAGATTACTATTTGCAATCTTGGTAAACATCTACTACAATAGAGTAATATACCCAGAGCAATTAAATATGTATTCTTGTTTCTCTGTTATTTAATAAAACACCTCAGCTGTACTAGAAATACGTAGGCTGAGAATTAATGGGAGTATTGTATTATACTCGGTAGGCGAAGGGTGTTATGCATACTCTATCAAATTCCTCTCAGCCTAGTAGAGTAGGTTTACTTCAACAACTACGTCTAGTTTGTACTCAAAGTAAACCTACGCTTAAAACACATTACATTCCAAGAATGTAAGGTTCTAACACCATAATTTCTGGTGCCCGATTTAAGCCAGATTTAGTGCTTAATATAGTAAGAAAGTAACTTAACATAGTAGTACTTAAGTGCAGATTAACCATTGATAGTAGACTTAAGTATAAAAGACGCTGTGGGGACGACTGATAGTGAAACAAAGAAATGAAAGGAGAGATATATATCGATAGAGAGTTAAAATCTTAAAAAATGTTTTATGGGGCTTAGGTGCTTTCAAAACATAATCACAACTTTATCAGCAGTTATTTCTGATTATAAGCTAACATGATGTATTATAGGTATTACGAGAATTCTTTCTTTATGAAATATGCCATAGCTTAAACGAAGAGAAGCCGCAAGCAAACCAACTTGAAAATAAATTCACGATAGTTTACAGTAAATAGTAAAATGTGTATTACCAAAGAGCCGCAACGGGGCCGAAGTTTTGTTAGTGTCATCCAGAGAGAAATTTAGAAATTTAGTGGTACTTCGCCATTGCTCTTAGCAGTTTGTTTCTTATTCTTTAATCTCCAGTGCAAGATAGTAGACCGCCATCTTATTTATAGCTAACCACTTTACGGTCTTATTTTCGTAATATGTTACACCAAATTTACTGTCTCGTATAGAATTTTAAAAATATTTTTAAAGTGAGAAGAGTTTTCAGAGCGAATTTTGTCGTGGCTGGGCTATTTATTTGAAAAATTGGTCTTCTGAGTGCTTAAGAAATATTCATACGGATTATTTACAATTTAGTGCTAGAGACATGTAAAGTTGTGAATTTCCTATATAGTTTTCCTGTATTTGCTCTCTAACCCATCCTGTAATATGTGGTAGCTTACCAACGGAGGTCATTTTCGAGAATGGATAGAAATAGCCTCCACTTCTTTTCGTTTTTCCTAGAGTTACATGAAATATGAATGAAACATGAATAAAATACGGAAAAATAATATAGGTAGGTAGGTACATAATAAAAATATATTAACAAAATTTCAGAAACATCACACAGTCAAATCAAATACTATTTACATATTTTCTAAAAAATATATGAAAAATCACAATATTGTTCAGTGAACCTGAAGCAACCGCTATTTTTGGTCCTAGTTTATGGAACATAAATAAACCTTTTTTCCCACCGTAAACAACATAATCCTAACATAGCAAGGTGAGCACAATGTTCCAGAATAATAAATGAAATAGAGTTACCTAAAACACAAAAATAGATTAAGGAAGCGAACATACTGGCAACACGCCATAGATTTTTTTTTCATCATAAATTATAAAAAAACATGTCCTAATTATCACACTAAAATTTGCATTAATATAATTCAATAATAATGATCATAATAATCGACAACATAGACGATGACTTAGTTAAAACAGTAGGACATGAGTCAGACTGGCACAAGATAGGGTTGGCACAAGCGGAGAGAGGCCGATGCCCAGCAGTGGGATGAGACGGGCTGCACGTGTTGATGATGAACATCATAATAATAATCATCACACCAATTGTCGGTTTCACAAAAACAATTTGTATGAGATGTATTTTTGAATTTCCAATGAAATCTCAGCTTTACAAAATAAGAAAGAACAAAGATGGAGTACATCATATTCGTAAAACAACGTTGAGCCACAAAATAAGACAATTGCATTCAACCAAATTCAAAGATGAAGCAAAATTTAGTTAAAATATATTAATATGTTTGCAGTCTTCACAGATCGGCATTAGTCCCAAAACCGAAATGCTTGTATTATGACTAGATAACAGCGAAACCTTAATAATATTAAAGAAACTAAATTTTGTACAGTTACAATAACTGTACCAAATGATGATTCCGAGTACCTATAAGCCCAATGTGATATTAGGATAAAATCACAATGTGATAAGATAATCTCTTTGTCACATTTCACAAACAAAGCTACTTTTATGGCCAGACTAAAAGCAACAAACAAGTAACCAGTATATTTTCTTTGCCGTCAAAAACAACTTTTATAAAAATAAATTGCGTTATTCTATTTGGCGCGATGCTCACACAAAAAGATACCAATACAAATGCGAGTAAAGCAACGTTATTATTTATATACAAAGCTACTCTATATCTCTTATTTAGGTCCATTTACGACCTACTTTTGGGTATTACTAGTATCTATCTACGGTTTCGTTTGCCACGGCTAAAAAATTGTCTTTGTGTTATTTCAGCTATCAGTCTTATTCATTTTTGGCAAGCAAACTTACTTTTACCAAAATGGTTATTAAATCTGTTGTTTGTCTCTTTTCATTGACAGAGAGTAACAAGAAAAAAATACTAAAAACTCTTAATAGATTTACAAATCTTTTTGAATAACGTTTTGAGTTGAACCTTATCTATAATTATCAGTGTCCTGTTCAGTGTCGGCACAGATTTCCTCCTGACGATGTATGAATCATCTAGTAAAATTTATTAAGGTCTGAGTAATATCGGTTGTTTATTAGTTTGTATTAAAGAGTAAATAGTAATTGGCACAAGTTATTGATCAGCTTCCGAATGAAATGCGTGCCGTGATGCCGTGAATCATAGCAAACACAAAAAAAATAATTGCCCGATAACAAAAGACTTAAATTAAATCTTGGTTCTCCGAGCGCACTTTAAACTATGAACTTAGATTGCTGCATAAAGTTTTTGTTATTGTATGAAAATACTTTATTGTATGCAGAGCAAAGCGGCAGACATTTTAAAATAAAAACTGTTATTAAAGGTGAAACTTGTGACATAACAAAGTCATCGGATTACATCAAAAATGTTAATTTCATTCTTTACTATTTATTTTATTATATACAGGGCGTCCCAAAGCCATGCCACATGGAAGGGAAGTACCTTAAATAATTATATCTCCTCTCTGATCAGGAATCGAACGGAAAATTGAAAAAATACAAGAAAAAACTATTTTACGATACCGCAATGACTAGTACTAACTAAACAATAGAAATATTCTATTTATATTTTTTAGAAATATTGTCTAAATGTTTTAGAATTTGGGCGTCGAATATAATTTCTTCTATCTAAAGACAGACTGGACTATATTAATGCAAAAGCGAAGCAGTCTAAGTGCAGAATAATTTAAAGTTATGAGACAAGTTTCAGGGATGTAGATGATTCTGTAGAACTTGACTGAGCTTAGACTGTGTAATGCGAATTAATTTTAATTAAATGCTTCAGCTATGCATTTTGTGTCCAATTCTGTTTAAATTAACCACTCAATTTCATGAAGACATGTTTTAAGGATCATTTCACTTTCAAAACTATCGTGAGAGTACTAAACATTATTATAATTACACACAAAATTACTCACTTAAAAACATTGTCCAAGGATATTTATTTTATTTATTCATTATCGATTTTGATAGGTACTTACCGATAATGTCTAACCTACAGAAGTATGAAGTAGGTATCCCTCAACTCGTTGATCTTTATTAATTCAAACATAATAATCACTCTATCACGATTAAAAAATTTAAACACCGACCCCATTTACCGTTGCGTGTGAAAGAAACGTTAAGTTCACCCCTTGTTTTAATTTTCAACTATCGCCCATATGCCACTGCACTTGTATTCTCACGGGTGTGTTTTTACATCTAAATAATAATGTAAATTGAACGAGTTCATTCGAAATATTAGATTTTACTTTATTACTTTTATCACTATCCTTCCTAATAATACTTATTATAAATATTATTTTTAGTTAATTATTCGAACACTGAAATTGTTTTTGTCGCAGATTTCATAAATAACTAAAAAGCATTACGATGTAGTCTGTCTGTGTAGCGTTGCCAATTTGTATATTTCAGTGGACTTGTAATTACATACTTAGTTATTTATTATCCTACACAATCCTACATTGCCTCTCTCGCAGGCTTATAATGTCGTCACTTCAGCATAGTAATTACGGATTTGTAAAGCATACACCATTCAAATGAAATAAAATGAAATTTGATCACGATTTATCTCAAGATATACCACGTTACAAACGTACGTTCGTTGATAAGGAAATCCTTCAGATCTTTATGTACCCAAATTTATTAAAACAAGCAACACTATATTTTAATAAATTACGTGGCTTTGAAATTGCACTCCGCTAACTGACCAAACAGGATTTTACTCGGTTTGTTTCTGAAAATTTAATATTGAAGCTTCATTTTATTTATGTAGTATTTTGGAAATTGCTTATTTTGCTGCAAATTAGAAGATGGATTTTTTGTTGGAGTTTAGTAAAAAAAGAGCAAAACCGAGGTTTTTCTCTATGACCCAATAAAACGTAACGCGACTTAACGCAACTCGGTATGGCAGTATCGTGTAAAACAAATGACGAGCCGCATTTTATCACGTATTGTTGGGTCATAATGAATAACCATCAGGAGTTATAAACAAATTTTATGAACATTTTCAAAGTGTAACGTGCTGTTCCCGAATTGCAATAAAATACGTTTTCACGTTGTTACTTTGATTTGTTAGTACCTACAATACGCCAAATTGATAAATTCCCGTTTCTCAATCAAACATAATTGTTAAATTGATTTTGTTCGAATTAATTGTACATTTTATACACCGACATTTCGGCTTATTTCACTTTTATTTCATGAAGTTGTAAATGGCTGTACTATTTAAATAAAACTTAAATTATGTAAGTTATGAACAAACAAAATTATTTTGTTTTTAAAATGTATTTTAATTAAGAACCGTTTCTAAATAAATTACAATAACATATATTATACAATTCACAAAAGTTTGAAAGTTAATTACGTCCCAAGTATTTAAGTAGCATTTTAGTTTTTGAGAGTGAGTTCTGAAACTTGACATTACACTTTTATATTCTCTCCCCTACATTTTCCCAAAGAACGCTAATCGTAAAATTGTATTAGTATTCTGGCAAAGCAGTTTTCTTCTAACAAAGTTTGTAACGAGTGGTAAAAGTGGTAATGCGCACATAAACTTCCTACTGACTTGTTATTTTACCGAACTGACCATCGACTAAATTATTTACGATGTCGTTAACTTGTTAAAGTAGCTGTAAATTATACTGATATCATCTTTACTACCGTATTTTTTTATAATTTTTGGGTTGGTAAAAGTAAACAAGACATTATGTAAAGTACAATTTTTGGCAACTATTAAACTAATAGGGTTGGTCTATGACATGTTTATGTAAGAGTATTTGTCCTTTGTAAATGTTTCAATGAAGAAATATGACTGTGTCCCAGAGGCGTACCTAGTTATATTAAATAAAATTAATATCCTTGGCCTAGTGACCATGTCGATTGTAAAGGGGATTGCAATTATTTATTATTATTATTTATTTATTTAGAAAGCAGGACCTATTATTTGGTTCATCTTGTAAGTCATCATGCAAGACGAAGTTGATTCGCCACTGTCCGATCGATTTATACACAAATAGCTACTTGTTCACTGTACTTGCTCTATCCTTGAACAATGTAAACCGCATATTATGATGCTAACAAGACCAGATATAATAATCCTGACTAATAACTGCAATTAGATCATAATTTTCAAAAAAACTTCTCTTTTGATTGCACAAATTATGTATGCGACTTGACAATTGATAATGACTTAAATATTTCTTGTCATTGAATATTATCTATGTAACTCATTCCAAACATTTTTATATAATATTTTTTATCCTGGTATTCCCATGGGAACGGAAACTATTTCTCGCAGGATGGAGTTTAAATATCCCTAATAACTTGTCTTTTACCTAGATTGTTACAAGTATTTTTGAAATTATGAATTCAGCATTTCCTCAAAACGTTTTAGTAAATATCTAACCTACCAATCGTTGGGAGCGAGCTCTCAAGAAATTGCATTTCAACGTCGCGTAGTGTCGCTCCGAGCCATATGTTGCAACTTGAGTTTTCCATTCAATTTTATTTACTTCCGTATAATGGTGGGCGCTCACGAGACTATTCTCTGGACGCGAGTGATTTGTGTTTTAGAAGTGTTATTTTTATTTTACACGCTAAACCTAGGCGCATGATAGGTGGCAGGCGACAGTAAATACCTCGCCCGACGATAAGTATCATTGTGTAGTATTTGCTTGTTAAATTTTATTATTGTCAATCATGTATGGTATTCAACTCAGGCAAATAGTAAAAAAATGAGCGGAGCCCTTTAACCAGTCTCAGCCACTGGGTCTTATAACATCAATCGGCCCAAAAATCGTGACGATTTTGGTTAATTACTGATTAAGTGTAAACTTGTTATTGTAACTCATAAAAAAATACTTTTTATTTATTTATTTAAGTCGAAGGGTCCTTTACGTATCAGTAAAGTAGCTTAGCAAAAATCTTATAAACAATATTGATTATTCTATAAATATTAAGCTAGCCCATTATTATATTATAAATGATGAAATAGCGATTGAGTTGTAGCGTTCAATGTGCTCAAACCATTTCTGGGAATAAACAGATGAAGCAATAAAATGGAAGACATGGATAAAGTTTGCACATCTTGACTTTTAGAAACTAGGTGAAAACAAAAATATACAAATAGCAACAAATTAGTAACGGGGCAGGGTAATCCTATTTCCAACTAATATTATACTAGCGAAAGTTTTTACGGATGTAAAAAACGTAAATTACTTAATATTTTTACCGAAAAATAGTATTTAATTAATCATAAATTGTACATTATTATAAATTGTTACCTTCACTATAAATAATAATAATATATACCTACTGATATAAATAATAATATACTATACTATAAACTACTATATACTACTATACTATAAATAATAATATATACCTACTGATGTTTGACACTAATTTAATCTATTCCAAAATCGTTTAAATACAAATATGTTCAATCTCTGAAATAATACAAACGAGGAATCCTTTTCAACGAATGCAAAATAATTATCTACCTTTTCTAAGTTTTGCAGCTAAGTTCAAATAAGCTGATGACCTACTTTAAAGATGGAGTTTTTAGACTTCGCTGTGGGTTAATTGCACGAGTGAGCGAAGCGAGCTGAGATCTCGGGGCTACGCGGATCATTTGGCTGTTTGATTTGTTAGAGCATAATGTGCTAGTTGGGTCAAAAAAAAAAACACAGTAATTTACGTAGCTTGTTTATGAATTAATCTGAGACTAGCACGGTGCATTTGTAGCATTGTTCATTTCACTCAGCTCAAGTCTTTTGCTAATTCGAACACCTACACTGTGGAGTGTCTCCAAACTTTCGGAAAGAACAATTTCAACTGCAGAAAGTTCGCGAACAACAGCTTTGCGCCATTCGTCGTCACGTCTCACATTTTACTGTACCTTTCTGTGAAGTTTTCTGGAAATTTCTCTTTGTAAACAGCATGGGTATAGGTTATGCGGTTCGTAGTAGAAGTTCGGAATGGTCTTGTGCAGATAGTGTTTCTTTGTTTTTATACTATGAAGCGAACATATTAATTCATATTTAACTTAAAAAAAATGTATAGGTAATAAAGAATTTTATTTGTGATCTTATAACTTTGTTGAGTATGAACCGATTTTTTAACAGACTTAAAAAAAGGAGGAGTTTTATGTTTTTGATGATAATTTTTTATTGGAAAGTATTCTATAACTTCGAAGATAATACTCAAAGTTTTTCACAAAAAAACAAATTCTGTCCGGTTTATAGTTCTCATAATTGTTTCTCGTCGTAATACTAGGCAGTCGCTAAACCACAAGAGCATTTCTAAATGGTTGGTGTAATATACGTACAATAAATCATAAACAAGAACTTTAGCGCCAGCACATAAAGTATTTAATCCACCTATAAACCACTCACAAGGGAGCCATCACGCAAGTATAAAATAAAATAAGAACTCGTTAAGGACTTGTTAAATATATGAGAACAGCATGCAGCAAGTTTGAAACCTCTGAGTGGGGTGCTTGTATATGATTGTGGAGTGTTGTGGTATGTTGTTGTATAATTTGACGTGGTCCAGTTCTTATTGACACATCACCTATTATTGACACTTTGCCACTCCATAAATACCCAGTCAACATCACGTGTCAAGTAAATTAACTAAACATTTTTAATCCAGCATAAACAAATCCTGGCGAGAAAACGTTGGCTGGAATTTTGTCAACTTTGACGAAGGCTGGTGGGATACAGCCAAGGATAAAGAAGATTGGAGAAGTTTGGGGGAGACCTTTGCAGCAGAGTGGGACGAAAGAAGTTAAGAATAAAAATACAAATAAACAAATTAATATCTATGGATATTCCACACAAAAAACTAGCGCGTGTTGTCATGTCATTTTAGAACCTGGTTTGAAAGAAGCTCTAACATAATGGGCTCTTATCGGAGCCAATCGTGGCTTTCCATCGAAATTTTCTTTTCGTTGGCACACAATTAGCGTTGATAGCTTTTGTACTGCGTCATGGTTGCGTGGAAGTTTCGACGTTCGAAAGCACTTGATTCTTTCTTGGTTTCCTATTGTTTGAATATATCTTGCTTTATTAGTATCAATTTTTGTAGTGATTTGCATTTCTCTACTTTCTGTTACTATATTTTTATGAAGTTTTATTCGGCGAATGCTTGATTTTTTTTTCATCAAAAATGTTTAGGTCTTATTCCCAAAACTTTAAACGAGCCATTGTGTTAGTAATTCAGTTGCATTCGATTAAGATTAACCATAGAAAAAATAATTAACAGTATCATGGTTAGTTCAGAATAATTATAATACAATTACTTAATCAAAACATATTATATATTTAGTATAAATAAAGGATTATATATTGTACTTTAACATACACGACACGTGCAAATGCCTATGAACTAGTTTAAAACGCTGCCAATAAACTAAATAAATAACTCAATTATGCTTTATAATGTCGCACTATAAATTTGTTTAAAATATAAAAAGAGAAAATATTTCAGTTAGCTCGCAGCACGCGACTGCAATCACGATAACCTAAATTTAAAGGGACTTTTTATAGAAATAGTAAAATTGTTATTACTAATGTGTAAAAAGGTAAATTAGCTCGCTTATTAACTAAGTACGTATGGCTTTCACATCGTTACCCGATGATTTATACTGTTAGACTACGTTCAACGGGACACTGTAGTGCTTGATACATTTTTGAGATGGAATAGGCTTGACATCCTCTTAGATTAGTCCTTAGAGAATTGATTAGTTGGCCATATTCACAGGAAAAATAATCAAACAGTCAATACGCGTGGGGCTGACTAATCCGCGGGTTTCCTCACGTTGTTTTCCTGCATCGTCTAGTGCGCACATACATTTTTCGATCCGAAAGTTGTGGGTTCGAATCTAACTTCCAGTATTAATGAAATCTTGATTCTGCTTACTTCTTTTAAAATATCATGGTTTAGAACGTTATTAACACTTAAAACGGGATATTTACCTTGATCTCAGAAAAAAATGTTGATGCAATTATAGAAGAAGCTAACAATTTCCAACCATTCGAAAACTATCATAAAAAGTGATAATTGAGAGGGAAAATAAACAGTTCAATAGCTCAACCTATTTGTTCACACTCGATACATCTGTATTCGCAATTCATGAACTCTGTACAAATAAAGGCGGGTAAACAACAATAACAAACTATATTTCCGCCGGTAGTCGCGTGCAATGGCCGCTCAAATCTGTTTTCTCCCAATGATTTGTCCCCAGAACGTACAGAATCTCAGCTGGGCGCCAGCCAAATGTGCAACTTGTACCTTCACTGTCTTGCTCACCGAAAATCATTACAACACTGTGATAGAGTCGAAATTCCGCTGTCTTATGGTTTAGTTTAAGTTTGTAAGTACGTAGCTTAAATTCTGTTGGGCTTCCAAGCTAGTGCCAGACGGCAGTCGAGAGGCCCTCCTGATCTTTCCATGAAAATAATATTTTATTATTGCCATAATACCGTCTTGATGGTGTTTACTTTGTCCGGAGATAATACAAGTCTCCTTGTTTTCTTTGTCAATGATAAACAAATTTACTTTTTATATTCGGATCAAGGGTCTCATTTTATTTATGATACTTTTATGTTGAATCAAATGAATAGACAATTTATTTTTGAATTGACAATGTTTTTTTGTTAATTTATTTGGTGTCCAGTCTTGCACACAGTACAGTGCATGAAGTATTTGTCTCTGTATGTTAAAAACAGATAGTGATGTTGATTCCGAAGTTATAAAAAAATAAAAGATAAATAAATATAAATAGAAATATACAAACTTTTACATAATCAAAAGCTAATTAAATAAAAAATACTTTGGCTTGTCCAAAATATTTTTCTTGTAAAAACAAAATAAATGTATTGTAAACTATTTATTTTGTATAACGTGCTTCCAAGTTTTAGAAAAATTCATTCGATAATTTAGCGTGTCAAAATAACAAACATCGATCTATACATTCATACTTTTACGTTTATATTATAATAGTTCTAGCGTGGTGCAAAGTAGATAAATATTATCAAATGCAACCACATCAAAACCATTAATACTTGCAACTTCATTTCGTCCATTATGGCTATATTTACAGTGTTATTTAGTACGTGTTCGACATGCGAAGTTTTTCAGAGCTTTTTTGAATACCACAGCTTTTACTCAGAATGAAGTAATTTTCCATGAATAGAATTGGTTGCGTTCTTTCACGAACATTAATTTAACAATTTATGAGAATTAGTTTAGCTTTACTCCACGGTTTTGCTCGAAAACTCTTCATTTAGGTGGTTTTATACCACATCATATAAATAGTAAAACTTACAATTAAATTAACAAAAGAAACGAAAATATTCTGTATAATTTAATAAATCATTTTGTATAACAATTAAATAGGCTGGGGAAAAAAATTACTTCTAAAATGACTTTTTTTTCCAATCAGAATCACTTTTCTAAAAGTTTTGCCTCATGTATACACACAGAAAACAAGAGAGTTGTCATTGAATGGTTTAGTTATTGAAAAGCATTGTCGTTAGACGAATATTCGTCATACTCGTCATCGGTGTACTTACCACCACCTACTGTTTGACGCAATTTTTAATTGGTTTGTTTACATTTTAATGTCAATAGGGATAGTACGAGTACTCTTTGTAGGTATGTATAATCAAACTGGGTGGCTGATGATCTACCCTGATGGTCAGTGAATACCACTAATGAGCAACAGTAACAAAACTGTTCAAAAGAGGAATTTTTCATTATTATTAATAGACTCGTACGAAATTGTCTTATTTAGATATTTATATATATTTTGCTTATTTTTTCAATATATACAACATTTAATAAGTCATAATGTTTATTGGTTTCAATAACAGTATGATTCTACGATCAACAATCGTTGGCACTATGATAAAGTTGGACATCATTCGACTGAAGCTAAGTATGAATGTTTGAAAAGGGAACCCATTTCAGTCGAAATGCAGCTTAATTAAAGTTTAGCCTTCCACAGAATAATAGCTCTGCTAACAGTAAGGCGTGGGACACACATGAGGCATCAGTGCCTTGGCTCCCATTTTACTCACAAAAGAGTCTGTATGACTGTAAAAGTAGAATAATTGCATAATGTTAAAATATAAACTAGAAAACCCTTCCAAAAAAAAACAACAACAACGTGGGAAAATCATTATTGCGCAAATCTCGCATACTACGCATTCATAGTGCGCGTACAAAGCTATCGTCTTAATAAATTTGTCCTCATTCATAAAGTACTCGCAGAAAAAAATACAACATTTTCCGTGTTGATTCATATAAATACCAGGAGCTAATAAGGAACATCAACGGCCTTTAGTGGTCATTGTTAATACACCTTTAGTGGTGATCACTTGTCTTCAGGATTTTAAGGATATTCTGTTTAATACAGATCCTCGATCTATAAAGTTTTACTTGTTTGATCGGAAATCCAGTTCAATAATCAAGATGTTTAATAACATGAAGAAGGCAGCCCTGGGATTGATGGCACCACCCACCCCAGTTGATCACACAAACGAAAAAGCAGCTTACAAGCTGATGATTCAAGCAGAGAAGGTTATAAAGACCAAAGTGGCAGGAGCATTAAAGCCTGTAGATCAGACCATCATGCACATTGGAAACAGTCAGTCTACCAAAGTGAAGAAGTTCATAGGATTGGAATACGAGCAGGTGCATGGAGGAGCAGGACCGGACCTAGACCAGCTCAAGCTAACCTTCATATCTGATGAACACCAAAGTACGTTCAAGCTTGGTCTATTGGCAGAGTTGCTCCCCAAGTCCTCTTGCTACCGCAAGGACGAACCCCTTGTGATCTTCCTCCACGGCTTCACAGATGACCCTACTCTTTTCAACTTCGCTAATATCAAGGATGCTTTTCAAAGCAAAGGTCATCACAACATTTTGGCTCTGGATGCGAGTCCTCTCATCCGTTTTCTATACCTGCGTGCCACAACTTACGTACGCTTCATTGGAGAGAAGCTAGGTGCCACTTTGGCTGCGATGGTTGAATTTGGCTTGGACCATAAAAACATTCATCTGGTTGGACACAGTCTTGGTTCTCATATAGCCGGATTTGCCGGAAAGACATTTCACTCGCTCTCTGGGACTCGTATTAGCCGCATTTCTGGATTGGACCCAGCTGGCCCCTGCTTCAGTCACGTGGATAAAAACTTAAGACTTGCTCCAAGTGATGCAGAATTTGTGGACGTGATTCATACTAATGCTGGAGTGTATGGACTTCGGTCACCTGTTGGACATGTGGACTTCTTTCCTAACGGAGGTGAGCAACAGCCCAACTGCTTATTCCAATTTGAGTCCCACAACCGAGTGGTGGAACTATTTGCTGAATCTGTGAAGAACCCCGAGGCGTTCCCAGCGCGCCCATGCAAAGACTGGAAGGAATTCCAGAAGGAAGAGAGCTTGGATGATGAAGTTTTTATGGGTTACAGCTGCAATCCTCAAGTGAAAGGGATTTACTACCTACGCACTGGTGACGAACCATGTTACGGACTTGGCAAGGAAGGCTTGCTCTATCAGAGCGAAGGCATCATGAAAACGGTTAACCAAATCAGGAAGAGGATAGCTAATATCATAGATTAAATATTATCTACAGACTTATTAGCCTGTAAGGTGTTTTAAAGTTCCTATCACTTATGTTATATTTTCATATTATAATTTAATGTTTATATAAATCAATTCAAGCGCATAAACTAGGGTTAGTATCACTTTAAGTAAGCTAATATTTTTTGTAAATGAAAATAGCTTATATCTTGAGGTGTTATAGCTAACTCTAGTAGCTGTAATTTAATGATAATTAATATTTTTGATCATAGCATTAAGTAGAAAATTATACTTTATTTATATTAAATACAACTTTCTAAAATCCAATCCATGCATTTTTTTGGCAAGAAAATCATGCTATATCACCTAAATCTAACATAACTGAAACTTAAAATATTCAAATTCCTAATAGGTATTATTTTTTTACAACAATTTTAAAATCATAGCAGTAGTAGATCCTAAGTATACCTAGTACTCACATAGAAAGATTTGATAAGTTATATAAAATGAATCTATAAAAAATGCGTCTTTGATAGTGTTGCCGGTAGCAATTTCACAAAATATAATGAAATACGAGTATATTACCTACGTGTTACATTCAACTGTGCCCCGCTGAGAGGGGATGGCCCACCCTCATAATTTATTCCAACGGGATATAATTCGGCCGGATTTAGTAACAAACGCGCCAACGAAAATGTTTAGGATTTATACAGATTCATATACGAGTACTTTGGGGATACTTAGTCTCATCTAAGATGTATTGACGAGGGAAGCGCCTTGACTTTAGATTTAATATCATAGTTTCAAATAACTTGTTTATATCTAAACTAATATTATAAAGAGGTGATGTTGGTATGTTTTTTGTTTGACCTCTGCTCTCAGTCGATTTCAAAAATTCTTTGCTGGTTTGTATGGACTGTCGGGATGGTTATAGGCTATTTTTATCCCAGTAGTTTCATTAGTCACCCGTGCAAAGCCACGTGCTGCTAGTACTTACTAAAGACGTTTCAAGCTAGACCTTTACCAATTTTTTATTTAAAAAGTCTTAACATTTTTTAATATTTATTTTATTTTATTTTTTATTTTATTTTTAGAATTTTAGGAAAACTTACAGCTAGATTAAACTCATAGAAAAAAAATATTAGAAACATGTGTAGGATACATGTTTGCCGATGGCCAATTACAAGTTTCCACAGATAGTGACAGAGACTTTTAAATTGTGCTGTTAGATATTACTTATTATTGTATTATAATTATATTATAAATAAATAAATAAATAATCTGTTAGTTTCCTTGTTGTTTTTGCAATCTGACTTTACGGTTTCCCATAAGTGATATAAGTCTTGTTTAGGTTATTAACAGGTAATGTATACATTGTATGCGTGATTAAGTAATGCGAGTACCCACTATTATCATACTATGCATCATGCTGCACAACCACCGTAGCTCTATAAAAAAATGATCAAAATTTATTAAGTAGCAGTCAATCCTTTGACTTGTTCCGCAAACAAAATCTCCGTCCAAGGCACAAAGAAGATAGATTAACGCGAAAACGTCCAAGTAATTGTGAAAAATGCGAATCGCTCCCCAAGCTATAGAGATTTCAACAAGTCGCCCGACAAATTGATATTTAAACCAACGATTTGAATTCGGCTATTCCGATTCAATCAAGTGGATGGATTTTTAAATTCACCTCTTATATAAACTTAGGTATTTTAATGTATTTTTGATAACGGTGACAGGAAAGAATTTTCATTTGATGGCGAGAACGAAAATTATGTAAGAGAATAGGTTTGTCGCATAAATAATAATAGTTTAATTTTGTTTAGTTTATGGGAGTAGTGAAGTTACAATTGGTGGTAGTTTGACGCATAGACCACCATGAGAAAACCTTTACAATATCTGTTGTCTCTATATGCATAGGTACCTATAATAAATGTAAATATTGATGCAATGTCGAGCACAGGAAAACTTTAAACGAAATCCCGTAAAATACGAACATCTTATCCTATTCATTGCCAAGTTCTAATTCCCACAGGAAAATAGAGATTGATTGTTTATAAATAAAACTTATGAGTATGACAATAACTTACGCATTTACAACAGCCCATCACTATGAGGATGTGAATCATTATTATTCATATGTAGTTGATGAGAGTGTACGAGAAGGAACCAAAAGAAGTGTGTCAGGATCATAGTACCGAGAGATCCATTGTCTTTGGCTACCCTCTTAGGAAAGAGGCGTCATTTTATGTAAGAGATGTATCTTTTAAACTTTGGGTGACATTATTTAATTTTTTTTTTGTTGACTTTAAGTACTTATAAATAAGATCAATACCCACCAGTACACATATAACTGACTAATGTATTTATGTTAAAATTACTTTTTTCATAGAAATAATGTTCATAAAATCTTGATGGGAATAAAAGTATTGCAAACACTTTCTAGGTCCCTGATAAAATGCTAGTTTTTAGCTTCACTTTTTCTGTATCAAGTAATTTCTGAGCTACAGGTTTTACTCAAATGCGAAGATAGTAAAATAGCGAACGCTTTTGATTTCTTCTGGGATTCTAGTTTGCAGAATCTGCAATGAGTGCTTTGGTATTCGAGGTATCTGATTACACAGAAGATCAAGAAAGCTTTGGTGTAAGCAAAAGTCCTTGTTGTGAATTAGTAAAGCTGAGATTTTAAGATCATATAAATCTAATTTATTAAATAGAATCGCTATTGTAACTTTTTAGTGTTGAAGACGGTTGGTTCACTTTTCGTTCGTTTCTGTTTGTATATTTTTTTTTAAATAAAACGTCTGTACCCAAATTTTTTTTGGGAAAGAAATTAACTTT
Organism: Xanthorhoe spadicearia; assembly: GCA_947086425.1. Taxonomy (NCBI): domain Eukaryota; kingdom Metazoa; phylum Arthropoda; class Insecta; order Lepidoptera; family Geometridae; genus Xanthorhoe; species Xanthorhoe spadicearia. Next base: position 8,690,450 of record OX352199.1, read on the forward strand.
AATATACTGATAATAGTGACAATGCAGATGTCGCCAAATCTAAAATTAAACTAACTGAAGATGCCTTTTTTTATTTCTATCGTTTTGAAAGGGATTGTATCATCTCTAATTAGCCTAATAACATTGTTACATTTTGAATTTTCTTGTACTTACCAATGGAATTGAAAAAAAATGACGAGCCTAATGCGACACATCGATTAAGTATCCAAAGATTATATTTACCTTGGACAAACAAACTATATACATTGTACAGTACATGTAATGTTTTAACCTTTTTATGTAAACTGTAAAAACGTTGGCTGAAATACGTTCACTGGTTTAAGGAACACTATAACCCGCTGAATTAAATTAGACACACACGGTATATCATACGATGCTTCGGCCTAATTCAACAGTTTATATTCATAGCGAGAACTCGCTACGGGTTTTGTTTATCTCGCGAGCGACAAATTTGTGGGAAAGTTGTGCCGGCTCGATTTGAGGCTTCGTTGTGCTGTATAAGATTATATATGAGCTCATTTTCTGAATAGGCGCGTGTCGTTTTGAATCAGCCTGTAGTAAGGATTACCGCGGGTGAAGGAATTTTGCACTTGTTACTTCTGTTTGGACAAGGAGTGAAAAAGTGGTTTAAAGTATTCAGAAAATAAAATATTAGTAAAGTGTTTCTAGTTTAAAAGACTATTTTTATAAATTATAGAGCTCAGCTCTTGTCAGTGTAATAATTTACTCCGCTTATTCTTTTCGATTCTTTTTACGACGTAACCGCAACTTTTTCTTTAATCTGACTCTGTAATTACTTTTCAGTCTTCTACTTCTGTTTGTTAAGCAGTGTTGTTATGGTTTAGAAAAATAATACTTACTTGCTATAAAGTTTGTTTATGCACAATAATCGGTCTTATTCATATTGGTTCTATTAATTATTCTTACTAAAGCTGAAACGGCTATTAAATCTCTTTTCAATGACAAGAATAACAAGAAAAAAAAACATTCTGAAAACCTTAATTAAAACAAATATTCATGAATAACGGGCATGTCTATAAATAAAACTTCTTAACTCTATATCTACTAAATAACGAAAACAATAAAATTAAAACAATTTCACATGTAGACATGAAGTCATTTAAATATAGCACATTGTCAATGAATTTTTGAAACATATCTTCAATGTCTTGCTCTTTTATTATTAATAACAGAAACACGAGCACTTGCTCATTCGGGCATACTCATCATTATGAGTACCATCTTCGTTCCGTATTCCAATAAGACAGCCTTTGTCATCCTCCATTAATTATTTACTCCCGTGACCCTACACCTGTATGCTCACTAATGGAAACTAGTAAGTGAATTATTATCCCAATAATCTTGAGTATTATTATTATTACGCACCAGTTTGTGGTTATGGTTAGTAATTTCAAAGGTAAGTAAATATCAATCTAGATAGTAAAGCTTCATTGAGAAGCCAGTCTTACTGATGCCTCTTAAATTTAACGCGATAGTTTAAAGGAACCGATTTTGTTTGTCACCCCTTTAATGGATCGGACGTGTTATGATACATATTTATCATTAATAAATACTTAATCGCGTATTGAAATCATTTTATTTGCCTCGACGTTTCGGACCCGAAACATAGATCATATTAATACAATAACAATCTATTTTTTGAACAAAAATTCCTAATAAAAAGCAATAAATTATAGTTTAAACAGCTGGTCAACAGAAATACTTGAACTAAAATTAAACAAGTTTCACAAAGTTGCGGCCCTTTCATTAAAACTGTTGAGCCGCAATGTTGTAAGATTCGTTAGTCGGATTGCTGAAATAAAACTAATTAAAACGAACTGGATCCTTTGCAAGGAACCTTGAGAGTCGAAGTATGAAGTTATTGAAAGTTTGAAGGTCATTTGAAGTTTTACAGATCTATATAAATGTCTAATTCTCCCGTAGTAGCCATTATTTAGAATTATATTATATTATATAGAATAATATTCTATAAATAGAATAATATTCTATAAATAGAATAATATTCTATATTAGGCTACGGGAGATGTGGTATTTCAGAACATAAAATATGGATATTCCAAGTTTCAGTAGTTCATGTAGGAGTTCATGGGATAAAAATTTATTGAAAAAACTCTGTAAAAAAACAAATGAACATAGAATATAAGTATTATTATTAACATAATTTCTGTTGAATTATCCAAACACATACCACAAAGCAGAAAGCCAAAGGGTTTTGTGCGAAATAGTTTTCTAACTAATAAACATAGATAAAACCACCGTCAATTTTCAAATCCACTTTTATGGTTATTAAAGTATTTAATGGTTAAAAGTTATAAACAGAAATGGTCAAAGCATCAGCTTTTAACGCAAACCGTTAGCCATCAAGCCAATGCACAGCATTCCTCGATAAAGTTTCAGTTGAGACTTCCATAATTGTAAGCTATGAGCTTGAAGCGTTTGTAAAAATAAAGATTTTTAAGAATCAAAATTGTATTATACAAAAGTTAATTTCTTTTATTACATAGGTACACTTGTTGAGTTTTCTTCAGCAGATTTCTTTACTGAAATTCAGATTTAAAAAAACATAATTTTCAATATTAATTTTTTAATAAACAATGTTTGACACTCCACACACTACGTTTCGCGACTGTCTAATAGCGCTATGTGTCACATAAAAGAGTACAATATATAGGCCGGTAGTGTTAATCCTGTCAATATTGTAGAACTTATTCGTACATTGTGAAACAGACCCATAGAAATGTCATACTCGTAGTACTAATTATTTTACAACAACATTTTAATTTCTTACAAATTGCGCCCCAAATTTCGGTTAGCAATTGGCTATAAACATTTCACAACTATTCCCAAAACCGCCCTTTGATCGCGTTTTCGATTGCAGCATTCCTTCGGCTACATTCCTGAGGACTTTCGTGTTAATAGTTCTAAAGCTGAGTTCTGTTCTGGGACTGCGTTCTGCGTTCAGTTTATATGGAGCTAGTTTCTGGTACAGTTTAGTGGCTAATCTAAAGGAGTTGTATCGTGTCAAATCCAGCGCAAAACTTTGAATTGGAAACCAGACGCCTTCTGGGAAATTCCCTCGATGAAAGATAGATGGATAGATAAACGACCAAATACAATAAACATAGACTATTACTACTTACATAATTTAAATAAACAATCTAATCTTTAACAACTTACCTGTAAATAAGCAAGATTAAAGGCAGAAAATACTCACCATTTTCACTCTATTTCGCCCTTCAGCGACCACTATCAACAAGCCCTATATTGCTTGGGTAAAAATGAACCACGATCGCGTGACCACAAAAGTGGGATCTAATTCCAAGACCCACTTAGCCAATTATCGGCGGGTTGACGTGTGGCTTGATGGTTCAATTAAACCAATAATTGCGGTGGTGACTTTCTGGTGATAGGTTTTCTATAAAAGCTGACTAAAGTAGAGGCTCGACACCTTTGGACACAATATTGGGCTTTACACAGACACTCTATCGCGCGTTCTCACTGCATACGCAATCTTGAGCGATAAAGTTTTTAAAACTGTTTAAGCCTCGTGTTATTCGCGTTATATTTTTGACAAAAACTGCCAAGTAATTTTAAAACTTGAAGCATTCACTGTCCATGATGCAATAGTCACCTAGCTTATAAGACTGTACGTTTTTTAAGTGATCCTTGAGTTCCTACGAAATAAACATATTTTTCTTTCATGACGTACGTAGGCTAGAGTCAAGCAATCGGCTACGGTCCTCTCCTACTATCTCCAGCGTCAAGAATGGACAAAACGGACTCTCTATCTAGCGTTTTCAGAAGCGCATGGATTGCGCACATTGTTTCCCCTTTATTTCTACACGTTAGCTCTTTCGCGGACCATTGCTATTTTTACGCGCGATAGAGTGTGAGTGTAAAGCCCGCTAAATGATTTTGTTAAGAAAGGTCAAGTGAGAAAATTGATAGTTGTAGTAAGTATTCATCAAGTTTATTCAAAAACGTTTTAAAAGTTATACAAATTGCTGTGTTTTACTAGCAACAACAAAGTTCATATTAGACTTGAACTAGGATATTCTAATACCCTGACTGTTCCAACAATTAGGTAAAACTTTTTTGTATATTATTATTGAATGAAAGATCTGAAATACGCCTCTTCCAAGGTCTATATTTTGTACCACATTTTATCGAAGCGACAGACAGACAGAGTTACTAGCAAATAAGTTATTATCTTCTGTTCTAATTTTAAACAGCCAAAAGTAAAAAAAACTAATTTTCAAATTACTAAATTATTAAACAAGTTTTTCATTGTATTTCCCTAAACTCTTGTGTTTCCCCAGTACATTGCATGACCAAATGCAATATAAACATCGGCTTGAGCTTAATGCGAGCTTATTCACCTTCATAATTATTAACAATTACAATCCGCACGTATATTTTACATTCTTATTGCTTCATTTCGAATGGAATTTGAATTTGTAGTTTTAAAAGGTTTAATAAAAAGGTTTTATTTTCAATGTTATAAGCCACGCACTCAAAAATCGATCTCTGTGTTTAGAAGAAATCGTGGCGCTACGAGCGAGAAATACAGAGATAGTGAAACCCCTTAGGAACAAGGTTAAGAATTGCGTGCACTTTAATTTGAATGTTACCGAGAATACCAATTCGTGCGTCGTAAACATATTATGTAAGGAAGTAGTGATTTTGTAGAGCAACTGGTAAGGTTTTATTGATTTGTCGTCGATATTTTAAATGTATGTTTTAATATTGATACACGAATTTAAATTAGATTGCATCATTGACATTCAGTGTGACAAAGGTAGTGTCTAATCTTTTAGAGCGGCAAATTTTTTTAGACTGCGCTTTCGAAAAACTCAGTTTGTATAGGCTCCTAGTATGCATTAGCGTTCTATGGTAGGTATACTCATAATACACATAAGTCAATTCAACTGTAACTCCCAACCAAGTAGGTAGTGATAATAAAGTATATTTCTCAAACCCATAATCTTCAGATTAAAGTCTTGTTACATTGTAACATGCCAATAAAGCAAAACATAATAATAAAACATTAATAAAATCAACAATTTTGTCCAAAGCACCATAAAAACACCAACATTATTCTTACTAAATTATGAAAACGCGAGAAGGTAACGAAACTCAATTTATACACTACTCAGCAGTCGATTCACTGTATGTAAATTTATTATAGCACGAATGAATTTATTATTAAATAATCAATGAGCCTAAAAAGCGATGTTGCGTGACGAACCAGGACTGTTGTTCTGTGACGAGAAACAGCGGATGGGGAAATGGCTTTTAGGGCATGACAACGATAAAATAAATTATAATTCTGATTTTCATGTTTTCCTTGCGGGTAACAAATTAAGAAGTTCTGACAAAACATTTACAGTCGGCCATGTAAAACTTGAATGAAAAATATTAATAAAATATACAAAATGCTTGATACTTAAGGTGACTCGGATGATGATCTGATATCAATTTTAAAGATACTTATCTATTAACTTAGTCATTCAAGTAAACTTAAAACATCAACTTCTATTCAAAAATAATGTTAGTAACATCCAGAATGAATATTAAAAAAAGTATATAGGTAAAAGCACATTTGCAAAAGAATAAAATGTAAGTTCCTACTTACTCTACATTACTTTTTAGGCATCAGACGTATGTAAAACTGTATCTACATCGTTTAGATTCAAAACTGCTGCATCGAATTTTTCATTCAAAAAACGTTAACGTAACATGCTCCAATAAAAATGAGCCGCTCTCAGCATGTTTTTATTTTGCCATGACGCTCCCTCGCACAAATCTTTGAAACATATTTCATGTCCCACCATCAATTAAAGCATTATCCGCTATCGCTCCCCACCACTCTTGCCCTTAGGTGATAGCTGAGTGCATTAGTTGAGCGTGGCGCTAAGCGGTTGTAGGAAGCTTTGATAATAAGAAAAAAAAAACAAAGTTATTTTAGTTTACTTTAGTATCCCTGTAGATGGCGTTAATCGGTGCTGTAATAGTGGTTCAGTGGCCAAGTAGTTATATTATAGGCAGCCCAGCCTAAGAGCGATTGCTTTTATTAACGCAGATTACTTTTAATACATTTTTTTCATAATAATAATATAAATGTGTCATTAAAGTTAGTTAATAACTACTTGGTTTGACATTATAACATAATTTATAAATTATGATAATGTTGAAGTGCTTCATTTTAATCATGCTAATAGAAGTACTTAATTATTTTCAAAGTCAAGACGATATGAAAAATAAAACTTTATTTTCAAGATTATTTAAATCGCTAAGCGTATACTGTGTCCATTGCTTTACGGAAACCATTTCGTCGTACTGCTACAACCACCTCGTGACTTTGGACCGTTGGTTTCAGGCCTTAAAATGATCGATAACTCCACTATATTATTAACAGGCAATCGCCTTGTAGATAACCATTTTGGGTTTTTATAAATGAGTTATGGGTAAACAAGTAGGTAACCTTTCAGGAAAATCCCAGAGATGTAAACTCTTCCTTGGTTAGGTACTCTTGGCAGAGTGGATGTGGGCATCAGTTTGGTTTCCGTTTGTTGCACGTTTGTCAGGACTTCTCTGCTTCTCCCTGATAGCTTCTTGCTCTCATACTCATGTAAAATACTCTTCTTTGCTGCTAATCTGGTCTCTCATGGGTGACTTCTGACTCTACCAGTACCCAGATGCTCTATGCCGAGAAACGTGCCCTTAGAAGCCGCCATCTTTCACAATTGACAGCTAAAATCTTTTTTTGATATTTGTTTAATTTAAAATGACAGCTTATATTGGTTTGTAACAGATAAGGTAGGTTTGGCTTTTGCAACCATGGCTAATAGCGCGGTTTGTTTGGACTAGTAATACAGCTTTTTGATTGCAGTATTCAATCGCTAGCTAGGATTGCATTTCTTCTGTGTAACGCATTTACATCATAAAATACAAAATAATTTAAACAATATGCTTACTAAAATGTTACGCAGTGCTAAAAAGAAAATTCAATTATATTCTGGAAACAAATTGCCTACATTTAAAAGCTTTTTAAAATATTTAAGCTTAATGTTCCATACGCAATAAACATTCCCAAGATACTTCGCACTAAATCTTCAAAGCCTTCATAGTTTTATCGCTCAATAGATCAAATTATAAAATAAGACCAAGGTAATTTTCGGGTAAAGTATGTACTTCCTTTTAATACTTACTCCTTATAAGTAAAGAATTATATCGTACCCTGTTACTCATATCGGACTAGTAAACTTACTTTATCTGAAACAGTCTCTTTTCATTGCCATAAAAGTAAAAAGAGAAACACTCTGAAAATCCTTATTAGGTATATTGACAAATATTTATATAGTGGTGTGTAGATAAGCGCTAAACTCGACAACACGGCTAGGCGGCTGAACCAAATCGGTTAATGTTTTTTCTGGTCAGAAAAAAATGTACATTAAAGTAAAAAAATCTCGTTTTTATTACACCGTTCTTACCAACCTCTTTTAACCACATCTTTCAGGTTGGCTAGTCATAATATTATGTAGTTGCTGGTACCACTTGTAGGTATTATGTTTTCTGTAAATATGGCCGGCTAATCTGAGCGCACGGCTTAGATGCTGGGAAAGCCTATTCCATCTCAACAATGCCCCGTTAAGTGTAGGTAAAATTGCCTCCTGACACTGTATAGGTTAATGATGTAATATCAGTTCTAAATTGACTGAAACATAAAAACTAAATGCTATAAAACACTGGATTAAATGTCGCTGTATTTTAATTGGTGGCTAGCAAACGCGTGTAATATTATTATATTACGGTCCCACCTCGTTACGTGACCGCTCAATTTGGGTAACATATTTATAGGTAAGTACATGATGCATTAAAATATGTACCGTTTTTGTGAAACAATGTGAGTAGGTATATTATGTAAATATAGTGTTTTTGCAGTCAGTCTAACTTAATAGTATGAGATATAGAAAAAAAGTGTTTGGAAGAATAACTTTATATTTCGGAATTCTTTTAAAAAAACCAGTAGCAACTTATACACCATAATACACTATATAAAACGTTAGAAGCTTATGTTTGGTCAGTGAATAGTTACAGTTTACATTTAACTGATTACACAGGTGTAATATTCAATCTCTTATAAACGTATCAAAAAAGCAAAAATAAATTACAAACCCTTTCAACGCCGACTTTCAAAACACGGGCTAAATTCTTCACAAAACCTGAATCCTTTATTCGACCAAAAATACCTTTCCACTGCATTTGTTCAAATGGCCTTCGTAAGGGAAGAAAGAAGGGAAAGCTTGGTAAAAGCATTGCTCGATCCGATAAAATCCCTTCAGTGCCCGGTACCACGCGACCCGAAAAATTGTCTGTAATATCTTCGTAGTATACACGTCCTTTAATAATGAGAGAGTGGACAGACACCGGAGGGTCGCCAAATTGTAGGAGTAGCACACCCATTGTGTTCCAAACACTCATTTTTATTACTCGGCCGCCATTTAATTTTCTCCGGTCGTGTCCCTGTGTTTTAAAGGTAATTGAGCTTTCACACGTGCTGGCAACATTGCGTATTGGTTTGTGTTATGTTTTAGGTATGACCAGACGCACGATAAGCAGTTACAATTGCTGAACAAAGTAGTAAGAAGTAGGCCAACTTTATAGTAAGCATTAGTAATTATGTGTTTCTTAAAACAAACAAACATTGAAAAACCAAATTTCTGACCATTTCATTTGTAACTTATAGTCATGTCATAACATAAAAATATATATTGAACTGTCCTCGCATACGATCATCGTTGGAATTAATATATTACGATGAATCTGTATAAAATATTAATATACTCGTTTGCATAGGTGAGTCGTCTGATTGACATAATAAATAATGATGATCATTGAGGTTACACATGGATCAGAGTTAAATACGCTTAACATAATTATGTATTACCCACACTGTAAGTTATATCATGGAATATGTTTGTTTTAAAAATCCTTCAAATAAATAATGGCTTACTACCTCAGTGGAATCAATTCACAAAGAGAACCACGTAAATATCTCGGTTAAATTTTGATTTACAGTTTACGCAAATAAAATAAAATATTTATTATAGGCAAATATAATCTTTTTTAAGTTTTCAAATCGAAAACTCAAACATCAGAATTAAGTCACTCATTTGCCAATTAAATTTTATGAGACTAATTATATTATACTGTTTAAAAAATGATCTAATTTCTTAAGAGCTTTCTTTCTTCACGGCTCAGATAGAGCTTATTTTGTTTTTGGTGATAAACTTGCTTCGACGTACTATTTAAACTTTCGCGATCTTTAGACATAATTTATTATGAAATTACGCGTGATAAAGTCCCGTAATTTCATATAAATTTTGCTTCAACGTGTTACTGATGATGACTATAACATTGTGCCGTAAGTCTAGAAACTTGTTCATTACTGTCATATACAGTTTTTGTATGGACACGACCATATTAGAGCTTTTGGGAGATATTTCGGTCTGTGTGGGGTAAGCCTCGGGTATTTCGTTGACGGGACAAAACGTGAAATGGAAATTAAAATTTGAATTGGTGAATGTTGGAAAGTTATTTGTTATTTTGATTATCAAAACGTAAAAGGTGGTAAACTTTTTTAGGATTTACGGAAGTCTATTCTCTTATGACTAGTAGGTAATGGTCTGAAATACTATTGATTCAACTGTAAATTGGAAATCTACAGATCAAAATCTTTTATCCTACAATATTAATTACTATTATTATTCATTTAATGTTTCGCGCCCTCATACTAAAATACTAATTAAAGTAAGTGGTACTTAGCGTTCGATTTTTAAAGGAGAAGGTAGACAGATTTCTTGAAACAAATAATCCACTGTCCATTCAAACTCAAAACCAATTGATATCGTACTACATAATCCAACTGACACATTCAAAATAAAAAAAACACTACAGTATTCAATACGAAGGGAGTGATGCAGATTGCCGGTTTTCAAGTGACGGCACGAGCCCATGACATGCGTTATAGGATACCATTATAGTTTAGATGGACATATCCGAACGTGAACCACTTGACTCTCCATTCCATCGTGACATCTTGACGTGTCTGTAGAGTCTCATACTTGTTTGCATCATTCAAACTAGTATGACTTTTGATAAAGGAATTAAATTACTCTGTAATTTAAAAAAAACATACAATAACTGAATACCGCTCTCAAACTGCAAACTTTCCTATCGACCGTTAGTTTTATCAGGTTGACTTGCTGCTTCCGGTCCATAAGAACTTAATCCCAAAATGTCTAGCTAATCAATAGGACTGAATCTCATAAAACAAGGGCCTGTACTTACCTACTGAAACATTTTTGTGTGCTCACTTGCATATAATCTTTATAATGAACTAGCTCTCGGCTTTGTACTTTAGTAAGTAGTTTTGGGGGCGATAAATCGATCTAGCTATAATTAATTTACCTATTTATATTTAAAAAAAATTCAGATGATCAAATAACGGCCCATCCAGGTACCCTTCGATACAAAATAATCGCATTAAGGATGAGTATACTATTCGCATGTCAGAATATTAGCTATCCCGACCGCAAGACTTAAAAGGCAAGAGTGACCAACGATTTGAACCAGACCCAACTTCCACAGGATATTGGGACCGGGTGTTAAATTGAAACGGAAGTTTGTGGGTATTTTGTCAGAGAACAAACTAATTTGTTCTTTGAGGATTGATCGTAAACTGTGTATTCAAAAGCCCGTGGTTTTGCATCGTACTAGCCCAGTAGTCCCTTTGAGTGACAATCCATATTACAAAATCTAGTAAATACTTTCAGGACCTACTTTATTGCGTGAATGATTAAAAAAACATCTAAAAATTCGTACAAACTTATAATACTTTATAATAATTTACACTTTTTGGTTTATAATATTACACCATGCCCTGAGCTTGACATACCGAGAGCTTTTTATATCTCATAGGTAGTATATTTTTCGTTCGAAGTACCTAAATAAAACAAGATTACCTGAGTACCTATTTTGGCAAAAATTAAATATAAAACGACACATTGCTTCAGACAATAATTTTTGTAAATTTATTAATTTGAATCAATCATTCAATAATTTGATCGTCGTTGAAGTAATTACTTTAATACTTAATTTCCAAATAAAAAACCTAAATTATTACCAGAATACCTAAAATGACTAAAAAAATGGCTTCGAGCCAATTGCAAGTTAATATCGACGGTTCCTATTACATAATAGATGTCAATGAGGAAAGCAATATGCCAATAACTGAATCTTGGGGCAGATGACAAACAAACCGATAAACATCGTCTCTTTATTATTCCTATCAGCATTTCTATTGCCATCGTAATGCTGAGTAGCCAATAGTTCGTAGAACTGCTGTAGAAATTCATAGAATGTTTTTTTATTGGTCTTGCCTTCTGCATGGTAGTTTGTGGGCTTGATTTCCATCAAGAACAAATATTTTTGTGTATATACTTGCAATATATTTTTTGAGTTAACTATACTAATATGATTGGGAATCAACTAATAACTTTAATACATTTTCAGTTCGTAGCAAGGTAGAGCAATATGCATGAAATTCGATCCGATAACTACTCTATCAACAAACTCGCTCAAGCTCCACTAATCCATAGCGTTCATGAACGCTAGGCCGAAGGTGTCCATTCCGTAATCCTATTGATTTTCACACCTCCTGTCTGATTATAAATGCACACGAAAATAAAAAAGTATGTAGTCATTTCTAATTTGACTTGTTAATAAATAATTTGATAGCACTTGTTGTTCATAATTCACTTTTTTAATAACTTTAGTTCAAGTGTTAAAAAAAACGGTTTTATTTAAATTTAAGGCACGCTTTCATCTGGCGGCTTGGATCATGAGCTATCTATAAATCGTTTTCAACGATCGTTTCGAACGATTAGGTGGCGCAACCGATTCAAATCGTATTTTGTACAGTTATGTAAATAATATGTTGTAGTTTAGTTTCTGTATTATTATTCCTATGTTGAAATTAACATGATTTTGACTACGAACCATATTGTAACGAAATTCTACCCTGTAAATACTCCATCCCAAAACCGTTGAAGCTCTATTAATCCTCTAAGTCCTGATATTCGTGTGAACCTTCTGTGACGTTGATGTTGAAAGACCAACACTAAATAAACGTTAAGCGACATTGACTCTTAAAGTTAAAGTGTTATTGTTTCATTTTCAATAACGAATTATTATTCAAGAGTTACCTATGCCTAAACACATAACAGTATGTGTGTTATGGTATTGATGTGTTCTGTCCTGTGATTCGATTACAAAATAAATATTATGAATCCATTGGCAGACTTATTGCTAGAAAAAATTTGTTCCAGGCAAGTTATGGTTACAAAAAATCTGAACAATCTAAAGTTTGTAACCCATATTTTACAAACTATGCTAAGTAAACAAAATATTTCTCAATAGTAAAATAGTTTTTTTTTAATTCTAAATTAATTTAATGCTCTAACAATTTTAGATCTAATGCAATTAATCTTTAGGTTTAATTTGCTTTGCAAGGTGTTTCAAATGACACATGTCGGGCTCACAATTAGACACTATTATAAACTCTATGGCGTTAGGTTAGAGGTGTCATCATTCCTAATAATCCTATCGATTCTCACCGGGCTTCCCTAATTCCGTATTGGATTACAATATCCATCGCTCTGTTTAGCAAATGCTTCTAAATAGAGCACAAATAAACCTATTTTAAACAAAATAATGTTATTTTGTTTGATAATAAGCTTTGGTTGAAAAAGTTTGTAAAATTATTTTTTGTATTTAACATACCTAATTTGAGAATGTTAATAGTTCAAATTAATGTTCCGTGAAAACGAGAAAACTTTATTAACTTACTCGTATTTCACTTATGACTTATACCTAGTAGTGAAATACTTTTTTAAGTTAGGGACATCTTAAACTTTCGTGGTACTTAGAATTATTTTAGTACGCGATTCAATCCCGATAATATTTTAAACTACGGCCATGAAAAGGCTCTCAATTGCTTGAAGCCAATGACAAAAATACCATTCGCTTCAAGCCTTTCAACAGTAAAATAGTTAAAATTATTTGATATCATTTTATTGACAGCTATTGAAAAAGATAAAAGGGGCTCTTCTGAAAACAAGTAATTTAACGACTCCATAAAAATGTTATCAGTTCAAATCCAAAAGCTGTAGACAAAGTCATAAAATGATAAGAAAATCTTAACCCGTTTTAAGTTACATTATTGTCAGATTTTGCAGTAGATTTTTAGCCAGTTACATCATTCATCTACGAGTACCTAAACTATAAAATTTACGTTTGATCGTTGGATTTTGATGCGATTTTTTTAATAGATATAGTGATTCAATTTGAGCAAAGCCGGGGCGGGTCGCTAGTTTCACAAAAAAATAAAGACATAAAACACACATTCGAAATGAAATGTTGGTTTTCAGTCAATCTAAGCCGTGTTTCAGAATGCACTGAAAGGATTAAAGTGGATATTCATGGTTTGCCGGTCAGTTTTATCCGGTAGGCTGCTGTAAAATATAGCAAAAACAACTAGGTTTTAGCCATGAGTTTGATTGCATTTAGATTTAGGGGGTCTAACTGAGCCACCAGAATTGACCAAGTAAGCTTACTTTGGCGCAATCGATGTAAAGACAACGCTCAAAATGTGCCCGATCCGTTTTTGCAACGACTTGTTGTGTTATTTAAGTACTTATAAAAGTACGGTAGTAGATAGATGGCAACTTTGTTGATTTAATTCATAACCTAGAGGTTTTCGCCGTATGCACCATCTCTGTATGACTCTTGCAGCTATCTTAATCCCGCTCCCGAAAATACTACAATCCATGCCCAGCTTGATTTGTTTAGACAGCACCCGTTTCCATGAAAAGGTATAAAATATTTCGGATTTTCAACAGTCTCTTCAAATGCCTGTGGTTTTAAAACCGCTATCCCTCTGGCTTTTAGTGTAGCCGCTCATGACACACGCCTGTACTAAAAGTGATTTAATTGTCAACTTTGATGACGGAATTTGGAAATCGTTTGGCTTTCGACAAAGTTCTACAATTTATTATTTTATTGTGGATTTAATAAATTGAGGATCTGCCCCTCTACTCTACAAACCGAAAACGATGACCGACGACTTATGCTGGTGGACACTGAATTCAGAAGGTTAACCAACATAAGCTGACCTGCGATGATTGTCACTTTGGATCGTTTTCGGTTTGTAGAGTAAAAGGGCTGAGAATCTTCGGAGAAATGAACAGAACCTCCACCTCGAGCGTGCCAAAAATTATTTTCTTCTTACGAAATTGCAGTAAGTCTTAATTTTTTATGCCTCTGCTTCTAAAACAGTCACCCATCCATTGTTAATGTGCGACAAACTTTATCACTGAAGTAATAAACGATCAGAAGCATTATGCGTTGTCACGCGCGGGTCAAGCCTCGTAACGAATGCGCACGCAGACTCCAAGCGCGGTATGTTTGCAAAAATCGACTTTTGCACTCGTTGTAAAATAACGTGTGTTAGACAAAGACACAACTGGTCAGTTTCTCGGGAAGGATGTCTAGCTCCTTAAAAGCTGGCTAGCACTACTAGATATCAATTATATAAAAAAAACGGGACTCTAGACTATACGACGATAAAGTTCATCATCGCGTGTTAAGTCGTAAGGCACTTATGTTTACCAAACGTCACCATTATCTGCTCTCTGCATACTGTTTACTTAAATTGAAATCCCCTAAATCAGATTTTTTTTTAAGATTTTTAGATTTTTTTTGTCTTTAAATAGCACAACATTGTTTTGTGGTTTAACGTAGGTAGGTATATTAAAACTACTTTCTGTCTTCTGTCAGTAAAATTTTCCTACCCTAAAAACTTACCATAATTACGGTACATTAAGCCCAAAATGTCCGGTACGATTGCCATATACAATTCATGAGAATAAAATTACAGAAACAAATAATTTTACTCACGGAAGCATCGAATTATTTAAGTAAATAAACGTTTCACTTTGTTTATTTTTATATGTAATTTTCGGGGCCGTTTTCATTTCAGTTTTCAGTGATTACTGCCTACTATATCACATTTATAGGCATAACCATCCCGACAGTCCATTCTACACATCGATGAAATAATTTTTGAAATCGGCTGAGTAGTTTCAGAGATTATCTCCGTCAAACAAACAAATAAGCCAACATTACCTCTTTGTAATATTAGTATACCTGTAATGAAGATGGATGAGACGAAAAATGTCTACCTAGACTTCTAGAAAATCGTGATTTTATATAGAAAATGTTGGATATACACCGAAAATATATCACCGATGCTGATGATATATCACAACCATTAAATAATCAGCAAAATGCTGTGAAATTACTTGCTCAGGTGCCGGTGACTTTGGCTCTTCGCCAGATTTCGGATAAACAGTTCACTTTTTCAAATTTAGTGCGAAAACCATGACATTAACTAATGACTGCCCGGTAAGACCTAACTGGATAAGCGGAGGGAAAATCAAAGAGTGAACCCAGTCAAAATGGCTTTTTAAATAGGATTATAATTTTTGTTGTAGAGTCAAAAACAGAATCATGTGTTTATCATTTGGTATTATGCCCACATTTCACATAAATAACCTTACTGTTTTAATACTAAATTTAATATTTAGTTATCTAGCTTACTAATAATATAACTTAAAATCTCTTAATTATCATTCACACAGTCATAGATTTGTCTTATAAAACTAATTGTGCGTATATTACCGACCCCTGTGCTTTTTATAACATTTAATAATATTTATGAGTTTTTGTATTATTTTCAATCTAAAAATCATAACGGCCATTCAATAATACGAGTATTTATGAGTTCTTTCTTGTTATGTTTACAATCTAAAAATCAGAACGGCACAGTTTTTTCAGCTTACACAAGAAAACAAAAGATAATTCCGCTAAGCTCAGGCGAGTGTACCTAAACAAACCCTGGTAGGTGTTTGAACCCGCTGACTTGGTAGAATGCATTTTTATGTTAATTTTATACAACGAACGGCAAGAAAATGTAATGCCTCGAATAATGTGGAACGGTTAGACCGGTTGCTCGTGATGGGAGGGTTAATCTACGTGAATGGTGGACACGATAAAACTGCAGCTATAAACTGTAAGCAGAGTTTAGTGAAGTAATCAATGTAAATACACATTTATTTAGTATGTGAATGGACTCTTGTTTTCAGAACTTACCTACCTGAATTAAAAGTGGTATTGGTAAATTATAGCCAAAGAGGAAAATAATGGATTTTATTAATTAGATGTATCAATTTGTGTTTCTTATTTATCTAAATGACTGCCAAAACACAATATAGACGTATGTTTTTAATTTTATTATTATAAAGCCTCTGTTGGATAAAATTAAGGATAACTATATCCTTGTTTCATATGAACAACATTTAAAAATGCTAAAGTTAATATGAAACAATAAGTTTTAATTATGTATTAGACAAAATAATATAAAAATATATTTATCAAAACAACACAGGAACGAAACAAAAGAGCAAAGTAAAATGAACTTTTTAGATGAAGCATACAATTTAAATAATGACCTCCACTATGACCCACCTTGTTCAGGAATACCGGTGCTAGTAACGAGCTGAATGCAAATTAAATAAATATATTACAAGATCATGAATATATTAGTATCTCATGAAAAACAAACAGGGCTTGAGATTTTGTGGAGAGATCTTTTTATGACGCCTTGGAATAAGGACATCTGAAAAGGAAATGAATAATTTGCCAAAACTTAAGACAAAGCAAAAATAGTACACATTAGTACGCTGTTTCGCTCAAGTTTAATCCAAATCAGATTAAAAAGCCTATGTTTTTTCAGTCCATGTTTAATCCAAATCCATTTAGTACCATCTTTAAATAGTGATGGAAAACATCGTGAGGAGACCCGCGTCTAGTCAACCCCATATGTGTTGACCACTTTCCTAGTTAACTAAAAGACTTTTAAATTTGAATGAGCAATGTCAATTCAAAAAAACTTACTAGAAGAACGACACGGCTTTTAGGTTCATTTAGAAAGTCCTTTCTGTTTATCGCTCAAAAAAATTGTGAAATCGGATGAGTATTTTCGTCTCCCTCTTACAAGAAACAAACCATTACCATTAGTCTATTTATACTGGTGTTATAAAGATATAACACCAGTATAAATAGACTAACATATGAAAATCTTGAACTTTAAAACCAGCTTGTTCGGAACTATCCAAAATCCTGCCATTTATATGGGCTGAATGAAAGGTGTCCGCTTGGCAGCCCGCCAGTGGAGATTCCAATGCCGGGGTTATTGCGTTTTAAATGGTACGTTTTGCCGCACGTTCACACGATGTCATGTTTTCAGCAAACTGCTGATTTTATTGCACTGTATTGAGTAGTTTTTTTTTGGTGACCTGAACTCTGTATTCTATCTTTAGTTTACTAGCATATAATACAAATGGGTCAAAGTTAGTATATTTAATTTCTGAATTCCTAGAAAAAAAGTCAGCAATTTAAAAATATTTTACCCGAGGAAACATTGACCCACAAAGACAACCCAAACTCCACAAGCCTTACGCAAGACAGTTTTCACATAAATAAACGTGTTTTCGATGCAAGCCTTGTGCAACGAAAACTGTTGTGTTGGCAGTGCCTACGACAAATTAATAGGTCGTAACATAGGATATATCGTTATTGGCTTACAGGTGTCTCTGCAAAAAGTTGCTGATAGAGCAACAGTTATACATAGAGACGGAATTTAACTAGAAGGGAAGTATGAACAACACTGTACTCAAATAATTACTTACGAAGAGGAGAAATATTTATTTTTTTGTTTTACTTTACAACTGTTATGCTTAAATAGAACATCGGCACGATGAAGTAAAAATTAAATCATTTGAGTGATGTAAATCTTCCATCCATGTTTGTTTGTCGGAGGTAGTCTCCGAAACTACTCAGCTGATTTAAAAAATTATCTCACCCGTGCCAAGCCGGAACGTGCTGCAAGTTATCGTATAAATAACAATAGTTCATAGACAAAACAATCAAAGGTAGTTGTTACTTAGTTATCACTCTTAGGCGTGCCTTATGTGGCCAGAGTGCAAAGCTCTGAAAAATCTCGACATTTTGCAATATGGTTATGGGTTTCGCAAACAATAGATATGGGTCCTACCATTGTGTTTTTCACAAAATTTTATCTATGCAATTCAATGCTGCAGGTACTTCGTGCACAATGCAAGCTAGCGCAGTAATCTATTGGCTCGGTATTGACATGAGTCGAATGTAATTTCAGTGACCGAGTAAGCTTTGATAGTCAACATAGTGCTATCATTCTATCTGTTGACCACTGGCCGTTGGTTTACTAATTTGAACTAATCAGTTCTTCTAATTTATTTATTTCAAAAACTGTGGATATTGTAGGAACTAGACAGTATAAGTATTTAACACAACGGGATTACTCACGTAAAAATATTGTCAATTTAGATATCAATAATGTTTTGGTTCATCCGGAGAATGATAAAGATTCTTCAGCCTTCTTTCCTTGCTTACATTATTTGCGTAAAAAACGTTATACTTACATTTTGTTTTAGTTACTTTGCTTCTTCAACGCTTTTTCAACGGACGCTAAAAAAACTCCTGTGCGAACGTAGCCTTAGTCTGCTATCAAAACATCAATTTATTAAATATCTAGATAATTATTAGTATACGTGTCTGATGGTTCCATGTTTTAACCCAGGAGTTCTGGCATTTCACCAATATCCAAGCCACTGCCAGCCTTTTAATCCGGTATCCGGTAATTATCCATATTTCATAAGTTGCGGCACAAAATGGCGTCCATAAGTTTAACCATTACGCTGACATTATTGAAATTTGCTGCGCTACACAACCTATTTCATCTATGTGTATTGTACGCTTTAACAGTGATAAAGTCAATAAGTACACTAAAGAGCCTCATGAAACAGCTCAAAACTCAAATTTAACTTAAATAAAAAGTATAAAGTATAGCCGTGTTGGCCGAGTAGATAAGTACCTTGACTTTCGATCCGAAGGTCGTGGGATCGAATGCGGCCGTATATTAAAGGATCTAAAAGTTACATTAAGATCCGAAAGAAATGTCTACCGCTCAATGGAATACAGTCGTGATCATATTTCATTTAATTTTTTTTCGCGGCAGATCACAAACACTGACCCGCAACAGAAATTGAACCCGCAATCTCCTGTGTCTCAGGCGGTCCTTCACCAACTGAACCACAAAAGACGTAACGATATTATAGTTAAATTTACTCCCTGACATTTTGACTGCTTGCGTTGTTCTGTTTTGTACTTAGTGAATTAGGTGATTTGTATAATAGATCAGCAATTTTCATCAAATTTTCGATACAGCTTATTCATTATGTATTATGCAATTGTACTAATTATTTTATTTAACTAATGAATTAGTGGTATTGACATATTTGCAAACAAAATATGTGTATTTTATGGCGCATTTTAACTTGATCACTGTAAAGCTAGCTATCCACTTTTCCAAAGCGTGTTCTGCACTCAATTTTTTGTACAGTCGCGAAATGAAATGAGGTTTGATAACCATTTGACACAACACTCCTGTCTATTATGAAAGCATTTTAAAAATTTGACATGTGCTTGCACTGTGTCAAAAGAATTTATTTTAAACTGATCACCCTTTTCGTTCTGCAACTGTACATACTCGTAGTTGAAGAAGTCGACCATTTCGAAAAGAAGAAAACTTTTGGACCATAAACACTTTACGGTTTGGATACTTACAATCTTACTTAGAAGTACGTAAAAACCGTCATTTCTCCTCCTATTCAACCTAAGATTCCTTAAAATTACGCATTATCCCCTCAGCGTTTTTCTTACGTGGAGCGACCTATATCTACTAAACTTTGACTGACGACCAAAAGATGATCATTCTGGAATTGTTCCGCTTTAGTGGACGAGCATCATGTGAATAACATTAAATTAATAATCAAATTAATTGTATAACGATTGTATCGGAATTGAAATCGCTCATCGGTTTCCGGTTATTATTTTACTGTGTATTTCCAATTGAATTTACTATTTATGCATGTTTGTGACACAAAATATTAAATAGCCCAATTCGTTTTCATTATAATTTTAGTTTCTGCTAATTGATAAATTAATTACTAAACCAGATCTATCAAAACCTCAGTTCAGAGTCTAATGTCAACCTACATGCAAAAATATAACCAACAACATCAAATTGAACATTAAAATGTTTACATAGGACCTGAAGCTGGCCAGCGCATAGGTAATTATTCAGCTTACAAATTAGGTGGTGAAAATTGCGTCACATCGAATAATTTATTAATCTATAACACACTAAATACACATTGCTCGGCTCATTAAAACTTTAATTAAATTTTGGCTCTGCTGAAAGTTCGATGTAACCGGGTACAGGGTATAGCCGAAGAGGGTGTAACGTTCTATGGAAGTGCCAAAGTGAGCAATTTGTTTTAACAGCGTACACATTACATGACGGGATTTAAAATTTAAATCCCAAGATAAGTACATTATATTTATTATAGAGAAACATTATTTTCATTACAGTTCTCAGACATAAAAAAGTCAATGTTATTTCTTAAACTTTCGCGATCACAATTCATACTTTTGAAATATGTAAACACAGGTTTCAAAAGTATAAAAAAGTCAGACGTTAACCAAAAAAGCAAGAAGAGGGTGAATAAAATTCATATTTTTTTTGGTAAGTATACAAGCTTGAGTTTCTTGTTAACAATTTTGAGATTATCACTTTGAAATGTACAGACTATTGTTTGTTCCCAAGCTGCAATGTAATGATATGCAAATATTGAATACAACTTAAGCTATAAAGAAAACAAATAAGCCACTTCTATTCATCATTACGTCGATGAAACGGACGGGGTGCCAAATATGGTAGAATATAAACCGAAAACGATACACTTATACTGCCATTAAGTATTAACGGTTTAGTTATGGTGGATTTTTCTCCGCATCGCGGAATTAGTCGTATAATTTATTTAGTTGCCAACTTGTTGTGGTATTACGTCGGTGAGTCCATTTTGATTCTATTTTATGGTTATTGAGATAGAATTTGTTGTTTGAGAGTGTTATGTAGAAACAAAATTAATATTAAGTCAAATTGTGTGTTTTTGCTTTCGCAGAACTATTTTTATGACAAAATGTTGAATTATTAGTTGTCCGAAAGTTTCATGTTAACGCATTGTCTTGTAATGGTTACAATATCCAACTTACGAATGACCGTAGACCTATTACTTATAGAAACTTTGTACACTAAAAAATGAATAAACACAATTAACAATACACTGTGACAGTCTATTTAATAAAAGACCTAACGAATCCTCAACCGTTCATTGACTCATCAGCACGTCCGTCAGTCAATTCTCAACAGATGTTTGAATACCTAAAAAAGCTCTTATTGTTTTTTAACTTAAGCTACTCATACGACGTACCTATACAAGTGATTTCATTTCTGTACATCAAGTAAAACAATAGAACCGTAGTTTTGACATGTAAGCTCTACGTTAGATCTCTTTAAAATTTATTGCTCGTACAAAAAATACTGCTGAAATGAAACTGAAATAACGCTGATGTAACATAAGACGAGACTTAAGTACCTATACAGTAAATTTTTATGAAGCATAAAAAAGTAGACGGAGACTGAATACAATAACAGGAACGAAGAGCAATAAAAAAATAGTTGGCCCTCCTTTCATATAATGTTTGTTTTGTAACAAAATGTCGTATGTAGTTACGTTGCCCACATCAAGCACTCACACAGCAGTATTCGCTCATACCGCTGATCATGCATTCTAAGGATCGGCCACCCAAACTAACCAGTAAGCGCCCACATGCATGCTGTTACTGAGAAACGTGAGTTTTGCTGATGTAGCGCCGTCGCTCTCAGAGCTCCGCTCTAGATTATATTCATTCTGTTTTAAGCCACTGTTTGTTAAAGACCTTAAAAACGTTACATTAAATAATTCAACTTTAATTATTTTCGTATCTTTTTTAAAAAGTATTTCTCCGCTTTCCCGAACAAGTCTGGCGCAGCCTACCGGATTTTCCACGATTTCCCGGAAATCTACGGTCGTGAAACCCTCACATTGGTATCACGGACATAGAAATTCGTACGAAACCGACTAACTAGCGGATGTGGAAAATTAACGAACCAAATAAATACGACTCTTCGTCTCTGGAAAAGCGTGAGAAATCAGTGACAAGTTTAGTGGCAGAATCACCTGGAGGACATGGGATCGAGCAGCTTGTGAGTAAACCTTTTCACTTCCTGTTTTTCATATTCCTGTGTCTTTTCCATCATTTTTCGAACTTACATTGTCGAACCTATTAATTGCGTTTTATCTGATTTTGTTTGCCAAAAATTTCAAACAAAAGTATTTGTACTACATTTACAGATATTATGAAAGCGTTAATTAATTTGTATAATTTAAGTTAGATTTAAAATTGTTTTACACTACATCGGTAAATCAATTAGATAAGTGTATAATTAAGTGATATTTTTAACAATGGAATTCAAAGCCATTCCTAAAGAAACTTTAAAACTAATTCCTAAATATGACGGAGAAGAAAAATTATTAAATTTTTTCATATCTAAGTGTGAATATGTAGTTAATGGTAGTAAGATAATAGGAAATACGGCACAAAATACTTATTTATTTCATGCCGTATCAAGCCGACTAACGGGTAGAGCCGCTGCTCTATTAAGTGATTACCCGAATATTACGACGTATGAAGGGTTAAAAGATCTTCTTACACAGCATTTCGGTGACCCTCGATCGGAGGAATGTATTGCTATTCAACTCGAGACTTTGAAATTAAATCAAAACGAAACGTACACACAGTTTTGTCATAGAATTCAGAATGTTAGGAGTTCTTTGTTTTCGAAAGTGAATAGAATTACTGATGAAGGAATCAAGGCAGCGAAAATGATTGTTTACGGTAACACCGCGCTAAATGTGTTTTTGTATAATTTACCCGAAGACATGTTACGAATTGTGCGTCTAAAAGGTTCAACATCTCTGGAAAATGCCTTAAGCATTGTGACTGAAGAAGAAAACTTTAAATTTCAGTATGATTCAAAAAATAAACATTTAAAACAAACGTTATCGCAACCACAAAATTTCCAAAACCCAATGAAATTTCAAAACCCAACATCTCAAGGTTTTAAACCAGCCTTTAATTCGGCGCCCAATTACGGTTTTAGACAACTAAATAGCTTTAACAACTTTAAATTTGGGGTTCCGCAACACAATCAAAGTGGGTTCCGTCCAAATTTTGTTCAACAAATGCAATTCGCGCCACCCACGCAAGGTGACGATACTTTTGGTCAGACAACCACACAACGCGCGCCATTCCAACACGACGGTTACAAGTTTAGTATCCCTCAACAGCAAGATTTTAAATTCGGTATGCAGAATCAACCACAAAATAACAATCAACATAACTTTAGCGTCCAGCGCCAAAAACCTAGCTTGCAAGATTCTGATATTACCATGGTAACAACCCCGATTAGACAAAACAAAATAGTGGTCAACTCAACCCACCCCTTACTCAGCCCTCGGGTCGAAGTGTCCACTACAAAATCTAAGAAGTGGAGTGATCTTTTCTATATAGAAGAAACCTCTTATCAGATAAATGATGAGTTATTAAAACAAAAATTTAATGCTGATGCTCTACCACAAATCAGATTAAATATGACTAAAGATGATGACGTGTCAATGAAAGTGAACATAGACGAAAAAGATCAGAACGTATCTCGCGTTTTTACACCATGCGCCGACGGTATACACATATTACAGGAGGCTATAGACACCAAGCCAAATCAATTAGAGGTTCAGCTACCTTTATGTAATACGAAATTAGGAGCTACTGTTGACATGCGTAATCAACTATTACTGACAGACAATGCGACGATTCCAATCATTGACCAACCGCCATACGAGAATGATGTACCGCCACGAGCTGAAACAAGACAGTTTGAGAAAGGCGTTCACATGCCTACCCCTCATAAATCGTGTAAAAACTATTTTGAACCATTAGAAGTTATGAAATTTGATAATTCAGAATGCAAGGTGAATTTTGTGACAGACGATTGCATGAATGATGAACTGAAACCAAATTTAAACAAATTGCGATTAAATCTTATGAATAACGAAGAACCTTTGTCTTTCACTTACCAGGTGAAACATAACATCAAAACAACACACGAAGACCAGATTTACATCCGATCTTATAGATATAAATTTAGAGATAAACTTTTGGCAGATAGCGTAATCACAGACTCTCACTCACTATGAAGTGCCCCAGTCCATTTGGTCCCTCAAAAGTAACGTTTTTCTATTGGTGATATAATATTATAGACGTCTAAACAAACCTACATTAATTTGTCAAACACAAATTAGACCATTCCAAGAAGTTTTTATACTAAAATACATTTTTGAAAAAAAACACTGCCTTAGAATAGTACACGCCTTCAGCAAGTTAGGTCAAGCTCTTATTAATCATGACACGTGGACTGTCATTTAGATTAAGATTACTTAGATTTAAGTCTTTTACATTAGTAATAAAATAAAACATTTATATAACATGTTCACTTACAAACCTTTCAAATACTTTACATTAGACTAAATGAAATTGAAACGACTATTACTTTTGCTAGAGTTAAATTGTTACATCAATCAATAGTGGATATTTAGTTAAAATAGAACAATTTATAGAGATAAATGCGTATGTAAAATAAAATCAGATAAAATTCATTATGCATATTCCTTTGATTATAAATGAAGTTTTTAACTACCTTAAATTAATTCCCTTACCTGTTTACAACAAAGTCAATGACCTTACCTCTTTTATCCTTCCTAAATATCCATACGTCCTTGTGAAAGGGTTGAAAGCTAGGCCGCTCTCCCAGTCATGCCGCGAGATCGACGAAGCTCGTTTCCTGTGCTACGAAAGAGATTTCTCACTGCTAATCGAAGACGATTGTATCACTGAACTTATGAAATTTTCCACAAATATCTCGAGTTGTCACCCAGTTCCTGTTACCATCAACGATGTTAAAGTCAACCTTATACAGCCAAATCGTTGGATCGTTTATTCAAAAACCGAAACGCTACTAACAAAACATTGTGAAGACGAGATAACACAAGAAACAATTAGTGGAACTTACCTGTTAACTATAAACGACGATTGTCAAGTTAAGATAAAATATCTGAATCTAAAGAAACATCAAAATTTTGGAAAAGAAATAGTCTTCAAAAGGTTTCCAGTAATCAACCTGCCTAAAATACAAATGACTCCATCTGACATTTCAAGAAGACCTGTCAATCTCAACGGAATCGATCTAGCTGATGTCCAGTTCCTGAACAATTTATTGCAGAAAGGTGAAAGTGACATTATAAGTGATAGTGAAAATGATCATAGTGCTCTAGAATATAAAAGTGTTAGTATAGTAAGCATCGTGCTTTGTGTAATCATATTATTATGTCTTCTATTGTTAGTATTTAAGTCTAAACTAAGAAAATTATGTATTGGGAAAAAAATTCGAGATAATCCTCATCCTTAGGATAATCCCGAACTTATGGAGGGAGGAGTTACGTTGCCCACATCAAGCACTCACACAGCAGTATTCGCTCATACCGCTGATCATGCATTCTAAGGATCGGCCACCCAAACTAACCAGTAAGCGCCCACATGCATGCTGTTACTGAGAAACGTGAGTTTTGCTGATGTAGCGCCGTCGCTCTCAGAGCTCCGCTCTAGATTATATTCATTCTGTTTTAAGCCACTGTTTGTTAAAGACCTTAAAAACGTTACATTAAATAATTCAACTTTAATTATTTTCGTATCTTTTTTAAAAAGTATTTCTCCGCTTTCCCGAACAAGTCTATGTAGGGGTTCATTTGAAGACATGAATATTTCAATAACAATTGAAGGTAGCCTCTAGAGATGTCAAAATAAGGAAATCAGGAGTTTTGGTTCCAAACATTATATTCAAACCGCTTCCTGGTTCCGCTTTATTCAAATTATAAGACAACAATTTTGCAAGACCTTGTTTATTTAAGATATTTTGGGTATTATTTTCTCTTAATAATTGATATCCGACCACGGCTTATTTTCCTCGTTGAGCTTAAAATAAAGCTAACAGCGTCCCGCCAGGATTTGCACGGGTCTTTTCTCTCTATAATATTTATGCATGAAACCCGAATTAAAATACATTGCGTAGTTACAAATCAATGATTTTCGTTTCTCTTTTAAAATAAAATTTTACAAGAGTTACGTATTACTTCCATCTTTATTCTGTGGTATTACCTAGATTTTATAAATTTGTTTAACCATCTTGTTAAACAAAAACAAACAACTTCTCATGCCGACAACTAATTTGAGAAATATTGTAATTAATTTCAACTCTACCAAATCTAGCATCGCAATAGATAAACATCTCAATAACATTTTACTATGCCTTTATAGGGTTTTTAAAGAAATTGTTAAGGCTTCCCTGAAAACCACACCGTAAATTCAGCCTGTACCATGTTCCAAAATTAAAATGTCTCCTAAACCACCATGTTTATTTCCTCATAAGACAGCGTAAGAGTAAACATGAAAATTTACATTTAAATGCATTTAAGCTTCTAAATTACACCGTTCTGTGGAAAAAGCAAAGATTCGGTTGTTGGTAAATCTGGTAGTAAACTGACATTTTTTATTAAAAAAAAATACCTTTTATTGTGGGCCGTTAGGTGATGATGACGGAGACGTTACTGAGTCAATGATCAAAGCATTTATGAAATGATTTTTTTTAAATAATTGCAAGTGTTAAGATGTTAGTCGTTTGGGAACTTTGCCACTCGGACAACACGGTCCGCTAACTTACTCTTGTCTCTATAAAACTGAACCCATACACCATAACTGTAAAGTTCATTCCTAGTCGCACAATTTATGCAATTGGTCTGTTTGTTTGTCCTTAATTCCAAGTCACACAGTGTTTCCTCAGGTGACTGTTTGTGTTTCAAATTTACTGTACGTATATTAGAAACTAGGACGTTGTCGACTTAGCCATAGGAAGTTGTAAAATGGCTATTTACTATGGCTTTAAAAAAGCAAGTGACCAAAAAGTTTTGTATTTTTGCCAGAACCAGTGTCTAATTTTGGATTAAGGTCTCCGTCATGGCATAAAGACTTTAAAACGCACTGACAACTGCATAAAACAAAATCCCGTTCGACTGATTATTCCGAGCACCGGTATTATGATTCTTTTTGTTTTAAAGGTATACTGCCGTAGTTGTCCCATCGATAAAAAATGAGGATCTCATAAGGATCTTCAGGGTAAATTAACATTCATGTACCTCGAGAGTACAGGAAATTGTGCTCATACAAAATAGAGATTGGTTTTAAACCTTTTTTTTTGTTTATCATTGTATTTGTACATTATTTGTTTCAAATATCATAGATATACAACAAAGTTTGTCCACATGTCCGTCGAATTGCCGCTGAAACTTGGACCACTATCACGACACCCTGACCGGTGGGTTTGCACAAACTTTCCAGCTGTTTGTCACTTCCACTTAGAACTTATGAAAGCTGAAACTTTTCGGAACTTTCCTCGCTAGTTTTTATGATGGGTGTCAATTACGGAATATCTTTTGTTCTTTTGGAAAGTTAATAAAGTTTATGATCTGGGTTTGTTAAAGATCTTCTCTTGGTATTTAAGTTGAGATTTGAGGAAGCTTTTTCAATTGAAAAGAACGCTACTATTAGATAAAACACTAAGTGTTTTCTTCTAAGAGCGTTCAGTTTTTACTCACACGTCTCAAGAGGAATCTAAAGACTAGAATAAAGAAATCACTAGTATTATAATTTTATTTTATATTCGTTTTTAAATTCAAGAAGATTAAAGTGTAACTGACAACCTAAAAAAGGTGAAAAATTCAAAGAAAAAAAATTACTTTAAAATCAGACAACACACAATTAAAAAGTATTTTACTTAAATTAATTTTATTATTCGTTAATTAAATTCTTTGACTCAGGCTTTGGGAATCTTAGCTATTTTTGGTTTATTCCATCTTTATTTACTTATTTATCAATAGATCTATTCTTAGAAGCCTAAATTGTTTCAAATTTCAGGGCTAAACAAAACCGAGGTGACCAAACATATCAACTAAGCACAAGACACAGAAAGTTGTTCTAATGACCCATGTTATGTGTCGGCCAAAATAGTATATATAACAAAACAAGGGGTTCTGACCGATGTTTTTGTCCCTATCACAATTTAACATGGGTAACAAGGTAAAAATGCAATTAAACTTAAGTAAATAAAATGTATACCGATTGGAAAGAAAATGTATATAACTACACTTAATATAAAAATAACCTTTTCTGTTTACGTTTTCTGAACGCAATTAATGAAGAACAAAGATAAAAGTGTCACGTGATTGAAAGAAATGATCTGCGTACAAAAAACAGGCTGTAAGTTTATCATAGATTATTTCATCATTTACTGACTTTTTCTAGTCAATAAACCTTTATTTACTAAATACACAGAGCCTATCGGTAATATCAAGCCTCAATTATTACCTTTAACTTAGACTATCCTCGGATCCATTAAAACACATTAGTGCATAATAGCCGGCACGGAGCGGACGTAATCTAGGCCTCGAAATAAGCCTGATCCATATCATAGAGTAGGTGTGTTTGGCCAGAACAACTGAAAGGCCTTTGCATCTTTATTAGATGATTTATACAGCGTCAGAAGGCAATTTTTGGGGAATTAATGTGGCAGTGTAGTGCCTAATGTAGATAACAAGCAGCAACCGTGCACCGTTATTGCGTTTGTTAAACACGCTGCGAAGTTACAGGAGACGTGCTACATAAAATCGCGTAGTGACGTCTTGTTTAAAAAACGTAATTTACCTAGAATAAAATAAAAAAAGCCGTATTAAATTTCAAAGTAGAAAATTTTTCAGCACTCTCGAGGTATCTGTGTTCGTAACTCCGAAGATACGTCGGATTTTCTGCGTATTTCCATGAATGCACATACTCTATGATGACTTAATGGGTCGAATTTAGGCATTAGTCGAATGACCAGCTTGCAATCCTTTACGCTGTACTGTACATTTCAGTAAGTGGCTAGAAAGGCTCAAAGCCAGAACATTTTGTTTGCATAAAATTTAACACAATGACGCTTTTAACCGCCTTTGTACAAGGCCTATGGCACTTAGTCACCTTTTTTCAGTAGAGCGATTCAGTAAGTACTTACTAAAACTTTTTGTTTGAACCTCTGTTGAATTCAGTTTTTTTTTTCTAAAGAAACTCGAAAGTACTGTTACGAATATTATTGTCTTAGCAAGATCGGAGCGATGATTTACGTGCGCGCTTAAAAGAATAGAATGGGAGAAAACGGAAGACAGGGCTGAGCGGAGTTACCTTGGGAGAGACCTAGCAGTTAAATTGATGTCAATGATGACATAGGTAACTGTCCCGGTAGGAATACTTACATATTGTATTACGATACTGTATTGTCAAAGTATAGATGGCTCAAACAGTGGAACTAATGCGCTAAGACTATTACCTCTTCCACGGCTGTACCTCATTTTGTTTGAAATACAATAGGTTTTTTCAGTGCGTCTGATTGATGAAGATGAATAAGGTCACTGAGCTCCGGTTATTGGTTTCAAAGGGTAGAAAACTGCGAAGGTTTTTTCAAAGGAAGCAAAGATTTTTACAAAAACACTTTGGAACTTTGAATATTTTACTTGAAATTGAAATGATGAAGCGCTTGTTTGCGCTTTTGATAGATCGTTGAAGAAGTGATATTGATTTCGATTAGAATTTTACAACATTTTGGGTGAATGCAAATTAATTGTTTATCTGTGTTTTGGTATGCATAATTATCATCTCTATCATAGCGAAAAAGTCGTATACGTATACAGCTTGTATAAAACATACGACTTTTTGCTATGATAACGACCAAATTAAATAATTATTGGTGTTCTTAGTTCACAACCGACAAAGACATTAGACTGCCTCCTTTTATATTTAAGCTTTTTCCACTATTTCCACTAGTTTTAAAAACATAGGTACATAATTACTTGCAATAACTGCTTAAAAGTAGTTTTTGTGATTATTTCATCCTATTTAATGTTAAAGAACACATAAATGTATTTTTAGATTTTTAAATATATAAAGGAAACTAATTTCAGAAACAGATAAACAAATCTAATGAAGCAGAAGGTTCCATTTAAATTATCATAACAATATTTCAGAATAAAATACCTCTTATTGCGTAGGAAATAAAAAATAATGCGCCCAGAGGGAGTTAATTAAAACCATTAAATAAAAACAAATGCAGCAAAAAGAATTCGAGCTGACATTTTGATTCTGAAAATGAAAATGGTGATACTTAAAAGCAATGATACTCATCCAGATCGGATATAGCAAATTACTTTTAAAGACATTACGATTACGAATAATGCGAGAGTTTTTAAGAAAATAGTAACAGGGAATGGCGACTGTTAGATAAGTACTTATATGTGTATAAACACTAGTTCGCGACTACTATGTCCACAATGTATGCATACTCTTTGTAAAAGTATACAAGCGTATAATAAAAAAGTTAGGTTCACAGCTAACGGACATGTCAACGTTGTTGATACGTCAACGTTTACGTTTCTAATTTTCCCTCTGAATTATAACAGTTAAACTTACTATTTATCTTAGATTGAAATCTCCTCTTATTAAAAAGATAGGTCAAAAACAAATTAAATCCATTGACACAAATCTTTCTTAGAAAATAAAAAATTTACACCGCTGTAAAACGGACACATCTTTCAAGCGAACCTTATGAAATGGGTAGTTAAATGGTAGAGCCGCTTAGCTTTCATCATCTCAGCAAGAAATACACTTCAACGAAATTCATGAACTCTAATCTGTTTTAGGAAAATCTAAAGTTATAAAACTGTTTGACATGACTGACTGATTTATTGTACAACCAAAACTTTTTGAAAACTAATTTGAAAGCTGAAATTCTTAAAGCATTTTTATTTCATAATCACATAAATATTATCTGCGAAAAAATTTTTAATTTAGTTTTTCATTTGATTCCTACTTGGATGGATGACCGCAAGGACATTAATGTTTGAGAGCTTCCGTGCTTCGGGAGGCCTTTAGGCGGTCTTAAAACCTCGTCACTAGAGTTATCCACTCGCTCATTCAAACTTACCACAAATAATAGAAGTAAATATTTCTTATTAATACTAGTAGTCTTACAAACGATAAAGCAAATTTTTTTGCTCAACTGCTTGCTAAATAAACCTAGCCCCTAAATCGATAGATTACAAGCTTGCCCCCTAATTTTGAACAGTTCGAATGCTCTCTACGTGCTTCCCAGCCACAATGTTTCAAAGAAAACTTTGCGTTCTATTCGATATCAGCATTCGATGGAGTCTCAGTCGTGACCTCGCATACGTCATTCCGCTTCCCTACCGGCTTTAAAGCTCAACAAAGAGAATAGATATTGGTGCTGAAGTAGGTAGGTACTTAGCATAACAGTTTTAGATATTTAATTTAGATTGATAATTCTGGAAGTGTTGTCAATTTTTCAACCTCTAAAAAATGGAAAAGGTTTTATGATCCACTGCAAATATTTATGTAGTTTTTTATGTACGAGTCTGTTCACCGATATTGAAAATTCCTTTTTTTATTGATAGAGTGTATACTTCCGAGGTTTACGATTACCTAAAACATAAATAATTTCACTGTTCATTTAATAGTTAAGGTTTGCATATAGCAACAATGCAACATGCACTCCAAGAGCTCTAAATATAGGTATAGGTTATAATATAGGTATTTTTGCTAGTTTAAACTTATTCTAAAGTATTTTATTTATCCCAGTATTTCCATCAGCTATTAAAAATAAATTTCACTATAGTCGGAGCGTGACCGGGCAAGCAAAACTTAATATTTTATCGTTGAACTGAGCTTCTAAATTTAACGATCATTTTTGAGAATAATATTTTTTAGAATGTTTTAACTTCTATTAGTCACTATTGGAAACGCTGAAAGGCTTTTAACAAAACTTTTTGACTTTATT
Source organism: Xanthorhoe spadicearia (assembly GCA_947086425.1). Classification (NCBI taxonomy): domain Eukaryota; kingdom Metazoa; phylum Arthropoda; class Insecta; order Lepidoptera; family Geometridae; genus Xanthorhoe; species Xanthorhoe spadicearia. The sequence continues at coordinate 8,722,683 of OX352199.1, forward strand.
ATAGAAAAATAAAAAAATCTACGGATGCACACTTTTAACAGACTTTGAATACGTTACTGTGCTTTTGAATAAATTATTGTCCAGAATGAACTCTATAATGTAAAGGAACTCATATTTTTACCAACCAATTTGACAACCTCTGTGGCGCAGTGGTAATAAGTTGCATATAAGGCAATGTGTTAAATGCCCCAGGATATTTATTTATTAATCCTTTTTAAAGTTATTTTAAAACTAGGCCATTACCAACTGCTTATGTTCCCCTTTGTTGAGGGCTAAGGTCACTCACAAGCGGTCAAACAAATTACACTTGGTTATAATATTCATCGTTAATCTTTTCTGTCTGCGTCCTTGAACGAGTTAAATTAAAGACCGCTACTTTATAGCTTTTGTAAAACAATGATAAAATATATTATGTACTTTAAAACGTTCCGATTGGGTTCGATTGGGCCCTTTGTTCCAGACATTGTAAGAACTTAACAGTACTCGATCATAATTATTTCGACAACTCACACCTTGGACAATCCACTACTTCAAAAGACAGTGCTTCGACATGCACTTGTTCGACAGACACACTACTTCTACAGATTATTAGACCGTATCCCGGGTCATAATGTTTTATTTTCATCTACACCAAAGAATAAAAGGTTTGCTTGCATTTTCTTCACTCAAACGTTCTTTAAAGCGGAGCCGACGTTGTATTATGGGCTGAAAGAGATTTCCATGATACGAGCCGTTCTAAAGCTTTGGCACACCAAGCACAACGAAGAAATAAATAAATATTGATAGACCATCTTGCGTGAAACTTATCAAAAGTTTTGCGATGTGAGAAACTGATACAATATTTACCTACATTATCTATTATATTGATTAGATTGTGATCATAGTTACATTACATTACCTACACAAGCATTTAATTGTTTAGTTTGGGACAAGATGATGCTGTGTGGAATGTCCAATGATATTTATATTTATTTTTATAATATAGTGATACTTAACAGCCAGGAAACCAATATCTGTGCTAATTTTCATTTATTTATTTAAAACAAGCTTCCACCCACGGCTATATAAATAAAAATAACAAATTTAATGATTAAATATTTTTTAGCATAAAAAACAATCATTCTCGCAAACTTCCCTTTATAGTAGGATGATTTTATCTAAATTAGGGTAATTTACAAAACAATGCACCAGGTGTGTCAGCGCATCAGAGCGCAGTAACACGTGAAGGTTTAAACATCGGAACTATCTAGGCTGTCCAGTAGAAAATTATGTAGATGCTCGACACGCGAACCTCGTCGTGTAAGGCTTATCCAAATTACTTTATATTGTTGGAGTGCTGCCAGTTTTTTGTTCGAGAGATACTTGCAACAATTTGATGTTTTGTTCCTTTTTGGGGACGGTTGAAGGGTTTTATCCAATTGCAAAATGAGGGATCTCGGTTACAATTATTTTTGTTTTATTATAGAAAATGTCAAAGTAAATGACTTTCAACGGAATAAAAAAATAATAATAAATAAATATTTTGAATAAACTTCGGTTATGGAACTGTGTCGTGTTAAGATTTTATAATTTTCCACACGATACGCTATGGTTTACCGAGGCTAAACCAATTTATAAAAATGATTCAGCTTTTTTTCTAATGATCCCTATCAAGTGCTCGGGGTATTTATTTATGACACAATGCGAAACCTTATAGTCCATCCACGCTCACAGAGATTTACTAAAATCGTGCGTTTATTCGTCACAAAACAAAGTACAGACTAAAAATGAATCGCGAATCGCGCGCTTATTTAGAAAGAATATAAAAATGCAATCTTCACTCTTGCTTCGCTCGTTGCCGTTCCGTTCGCGGGCGAGTGGGGATAGACTTTAATATTAACTAGAGCCCGTAGCCATTTTGACAAATGCCTTGTTTATTTTTTATCATCGCTATTCTTGATTTAAAATTATTGTTCACTCGAGCTATTTTTGTCATCTCTTTTACAATTATTTCCGTGTCTATTCTCAAGCGTTTTTAGAAATGTAACATAAATAGAGGGCTATTCTTAGGTAAATAAAAGACAGCACACATCGAACAAACTTAGCACTTAAAGTTAAAAACTAATAACATTTGTCAGGTCATAAAGACGGCCACTTTATTAAATAATACTTCTTAGGAAATGGTTTCATGGTTTCGTGGTGAAACTTATGAGGTGCTTCGAAAATTAAGTGTTATATAGTCTAGTTCAGGTTTCAGCCATAAAGTAGAAAAATATGTAGTATTTGGACGTGGTTTGGGTCGTAAAAAGTTACGCAATTTAAGACCAAGATACGAGTACCTATTAATAGTTCTGCATATTTCAGACTCGTGGCTGGCATTACAGTGTAATGTTTTCATCATCAAATCTAGCTGTAAAAGTGTAGATTTAGTAAGAAAAAACAAAAACTTTTTAAATTTACAGATTGATATTTAAATCATATCAAATACTTAAACTTTTAATTGCCTAGTCAAATCTCTAAAATTACCTAACATAATGTCAAAACACGGCAGTAATTGTTCGATACATTTATCAACAAAAGCCGAAAATTGAAACAACTGAATGTTTCTCAAAGATTTCCAAATCTAAGGTAGTCCCCCTAAACCAATAGATATATTTCTTGTTGGAAATATGTCCGTGATATTACTCGGAAACATTTTATAGCCTTTTACGTAATGGGGTCCACCAATATTTTATTCTAAGGTTCACTGTTCACTGAGGCATTGTCGTCTACGTGACAGATTCATTCGTAGTGCTTCTTACTTCTTTGTTTAATAGAAACTTTGAACTCACGTCTATGAGTAAACTTAATTTCTAGTCAACAGTTCTCAGAGATACCTAACTGAAAATAAATTAAACAGTTATGAATTCTGCTCAAAATACGCTTTCTCATTTCAGCATTTCTCAATATCAATTCAGTACAATTAAATTTCTAGGAAAAAAAGAACATAATATTCGGATATTTGGATGAAAAAGAACTAGAAAAAGATATGAAAAATCACAAACAAATTATACACAGGCGCTCAATTGTTATGCTTTTTCGATGTTCATAAAAGTTCTGAAATCGACTAGTAAACCTCAAAGTTTAGTAAGGCCTTGCCACTTGGCTTTAGAAGTCGGGGCATCAACGCGGTCGCGGCCTACATTGCGTCAAAACCACGGGTAGTTAAGCTAATGGACAAAGCAAATTGAAATTAGTTTCAAAATATATGTTGGTGATTGGAAAGGCATAATGGATAAAACAATTAAAAAATATATAAAACTCGGTCACCAGAATTGAAAAGAATTGCGAACTCATTACTCACTAAAGAAGATATTACGACCAACGTGTGCGTTTTTAACTAAAGAATAGAAGAGTTTCTCTTCTAATTTTTTTTTGATACAAATTACTTAAGTACAATTATTTGTTGTACCCGAGAACACTGATACATAAACAGTTAAAAATAACTATAGACTTACGTAGATAATATAGTTGTTGAGAATACAGTTCTTTGATCTCGATAGAGAAGTAAAAGATCGCGATACGTTTTTCGAAGCTTTTCGAAAACTAAACATAAATAAAAATATAAAAAGTTAAAAATTTTAAAGAAAAGGCTGTGAAAAAAAATGGAGCAATTTAAGACTGGTGCATTGGCTAACAGTCGTCATAGAATCGTCTTGTGGTTGAATCCTTTGATTATCAAACCGACAAACTTTGCCCATCCTTGCGACTTTAATACGAGTTTCGTGGTTTTTCCGAGACGTTATCTTTATAAAATCACCATCGTGTTTTTTTATTTCCCTCCTCGAGATGAATCCGACAAAATCCTTTCCAAGTTTTGTAATTTGCCCTCTTTGATTACACTTTTGGAATTATCAAGGAAAATTAACAAAAACTTTCGAATTTCTTAGAATGCTCAATGTTTGATGCATAAATTAAAAGTTATTGATCTCAGCAGTATCATGCTCAATGAAGTCGAAGCGTCAGAAAATTTACTGAGAAATTATCACCAAAGGAAAATTAGAAACAAAAATCATAATCTAAATATTTTCCTCACAAAATTGAAACAATCAACATAACCCACGATAAAAAAGTCACACTGAAAACAGAATTGGATAAAATGTTTAATTGCACAAAAAGCCAATTGGCCAGCAAAAAACTCCAATCACCTATCAGCTGAAACAGTAGCGATGCCAACAGAAAGTACAATCACCACTTAATGATGCTTCGTTTAACGACGGCAATAAAAATACAAATAGTCCTACAGACGAAAATTGACTAAACACAGCACGTGGGTCCCACTCAGGAGGGATATGGCTGTGTGAGCATACAAACCATTTGATATTGTCCCTCTCAGTCCTACCCTACCCTCACCCTTCCACCGAGGCTCAGTCGCACGGAGAGCTCCACCGAGAGCGGACGTCTCTTTCCAAAGCGGGAACAAGTTACGTCATAAATCGAGGGTGTTGCGAGTGTTTTGGATCGGTTCTGTAGTATGGTGATTAAATTCTGGTGAGATGGTGCGAAAACGAGTGAGAGGTGTCAGTTTGACGCACTTATGCACGGCTGTTTTGTGGTTCATCAGCTGTTTTAATGGTAAGTTTTTAGATTAGGGGATGTTTACGGTTCGTTGGATTCGACCGTTGGGATAGTGGACGGTTGGGTTTCCGTTTAGCCTTCTGTTTCATTATTATTTGAATGGGTTACGTTTAGGGTTACATTGCAATGTTGGGTAAACGGAAAACTTAGTAACTTTGAGAGCCTACGATTATTGTAAATTGGTATAATGAAACGGTTGTTCTATCTGAATAGAATAATTATGATGGTATTCTGAAATAAAAGCTTTTCATGTAATACCTACAAATATGGTTTATTTAATAAAGTGGCTAATGATATGAGAGTTTGGAGCTTTTTTTATGAAAGTGCCGTAACAGGACAATTAAAATGGATGTCATAGTTTCCTTACTTATAATGTTTTTACAAATAGACAAATTAAGTTTACATTAATTTTATCATAAGTAAATATTTTGCAAACTCCTCTAAGATTAAAAAAATTATAAGAATTTTATAAAATGTGAACAAAACAAACTTAACGCTAAACCATGGCTTAGTTTAATGATATAAGTAATTTAACCTAACTTAGTTGTAATTCTTACTTCTAGTAACTTAATAACTTATTTTGAATTCATTTTTAACTATCTCAGTGATTAATAATAATATTAAAGAGAACTTTTTCACCCATAACTCACCAAAGTTCAAAATAATTTAATCAGAATATCTAAGTATACATTTTATGAGGCTATATTTTAGACCTGGGTTTAATTAGTTGACCTCCACGTACAAGGTGAAAGTTAATTTAATTAGATATTCACATCAAAATAAGTCAAAAGTCGAACTATCATTACACGCAAACTTAATGAAGACTTGAACTTGACTGAAAATACTATCAAAGTAAATTAATCCTTGTGTAACACGCATTTGGACAGGCCTTAAGTTTTAGTACATTTTAGTAAGAGTATAAATATCATCTCATTCAGTATTGAGTTCATTCAGTTGGTTTGAGCTGCTCAAGTACCTATCATTTTTTAATAATTTGAAAATCTTTGAAAATCTATTGTTAAATCACAACTTGAAATACGATTGACGGTTGAGTATGGACTCTATATTATTAAACCCAAGGCTCGTATTCAGTCTGTACTAAGACTTTAATTTAAGTTCACTTTTACTTAAGCATCTATTTTTTAATAGTTTAAAATGGAGATTAAAGTGATGAATCACCACTAGAAAATATTGTTTGTTTTTTTTTTTTCTTGACACAATTTAACACTTTAAATTGGTGACAACAACGAAAACAAACAATAAAAACAATTATTTGTCTATGATGGATGCTGTTTTTGCCAAATATTTGCCGAACGCCACTAGAAATAAATCATTCAAAACAACAGCGTGCGTGAAAACGCGAATAATTTAATCAAATCGATGCCATGAAATCAAATTGGGACCTAATTTAGAAATTACAACATCATGTTTCCAACTCGAAAGTTTGTGTCTATGTCTATTATTTTTATTCTACTCATTCTACATTCTATTGTCTATTCTATCTTTTCAGCGATCGCATATATAATAGTGATTCCTCTGGACCTGGAGGTTGCGGGTTCGAACCCCGCCGATTGGTTTATATAATATAAGAGCATTAGAGATATGTAAATATTTTTTTATTCAATTCAATATACAATATACCATAATTAAAATCAAATAAAAACTTCATCCCCGTGATGAATCAAAATCGACGAATTGTCTGAACAAATCGAAACATTATCCATAATTCCACCATACTTTCTACGTGAAATATTCCCGTAAGCTATAAAAATGGTAAATAAAGTATCTTCAGAAACTTGTGATAGAACTCAAGGACGACTCTTGAAACATAAGTTTCGTCTTTCGTAACACAACCCGTATAAAATAAGTTACACAAACAGACCCCGATTACGGAGCTTGTGAAGTTCGGTGACACTCGATTCGTGTTATTCTTACCCCTTTGAAATAACTTGTGCTCTGTCGTTCACCTTAGAAAGTAATATGAGCTACATAGTAACTTTTGCTACCTACGAAGTTCTAAGGCCGCCCGAAGCCTGTCATAGCTTTACCTACTTCAGAAATCGAGGATAAATGGATATTCTGTATTATGGTAAAAATGGAACATGGGGCAGGAGGCAGAAGCATGACGTATTAATATACAATTCAGTTTAGGTTAAACTGTTCTAACTTAACTAACTTCAGTTCATAATATGACCTAAACTGAATCGCTTTTAATGGTCATAGTAAGCCTCCTAGACTCAGAATATGTTTGTAAGTAAGATTGGACCACTGGAAAAAGATATTTAGTAAATCTATTATATTCCATAGTTGCTTGAACGATAATGTTTGACGATTATAAATTAGCTCCAATTCTCGATGTTATGTGGCACTTATCTATTTTTTTTTATGTTTTCACAGAAAATACAGTATATTCTTGGTAGTAAATTTACGACAACTCTGAAAATTCCCAACCCACGTATGCATTACGGTATGATAGCCTTAATTAATTATTCTAGTAATTATGTTCTCTGAAGTAGAGGAAATACGACAAGAGTTTGTTAAATTAAAATAAAGTAAGCAATATTTATTAGGGGTTTAAGAAGAAATTTGTCTAAGACAAGCTTTGTTACAAATAACACAATTTATTATAATGTAAAGTAAGATTATTTATTTAACTATTACCTACCTACTTTGAAGAATTAATAACGGTTTTCTTAAAAGGCTAGTCTTTTTGAGGTATGTTGCAAACCTACGAGTACATCGTATGTACTTATACAAGATTAAATGATTTTTTAAATTAAAATACTCTCGGCACTGTTGAAACTGACTCTACGCTGTAGGTTGAGGGTTTGATTCCCAAATAAGACAAACATTTTCTAATATAATTATTTTCTCCAAGTCTTTAATTCTTATTTTACTTACTAGGTGCTGGTGTGATTTATTAATTGTAAAAATACATAAAACCACGAATTTAAGACATAATTTATATTTTAATGCTAAGTCTAAATTGTCGTACAAAAGTGTGGTTTGGAAGTATAAAGTTGTTAATTAACTTTGTCGTTGACAAAATTATGTACAAATCGTGAAACAAGTTTGCAACTCAGTCGTAAGTATGATAAGCTATGAACAGCTGAAGATTACGACTTTTGAGTTTTGATGTAGGTACAAAGTTAACTTAAATTTTGATTTTGCTTGCGTCAAAATTCAAAATTTCATTCAATTTTGTATCAAAGTTTTTTGAATACCTAACAGTTAAGACCATCATTAACAAAATAGCAAGAAAGACCTACTCTGAGATCTTAATGCATTCAAAATCCTTTATAATAAGAGATCCTTTGAATGTATTAGGAAATCTGAATAAATTAACATTCCTTGAGAAACCAACTACATGAAACCATATTTAACTCGTGTAAAAGTGCATTATAATTTTCCGAAATCTAAAAAAAAATAACATTGAAACAACATGGTATTAAAAACAAACGAGGTGACCAACAACATGCTTACCTCTTTGTAGATAAGCACACCCTTTAAAAAAATATTTTAAAGCATTTTAGTCAAGTAAAATATTTTTTTATCAAAAGAATCTAATCGAAAGCCAATAACGCCTACCATTGACAAAAGTAAGAAGGTCGTCCTTCCAAAGGTAAAATTTGTTCTTTCCGAGACCTTGAACTATGTAGCGCTCTAGCACTCTAAACTAAGTTTCAAGCTGAAGTGAATTTTATTGCTAAGACTATAGACTTCACTATACTTATTTTAAATTTAGACTCATTTCAACGAGAACAAAGTTATTGTTGATTCTCATTAACCATACAGATACAATCGATAAATATTCCAGCATTAGTTTTTTGGTTAAAAAGTGGCTTTTTTTTGGATTATCAGAGAAACTTGATATTGATTTCATTTTCACGCACTTATTCATATCAAAATGCATAAGCTACATAATCCTGGATTAGGAATCCATCCTTTTCTTCTCAGTCAAGACATGAAACTCAAGAATAGTCAAATTAAACTGATGTAGGTACCAAGTAAGCCAAAGGTTGAATAACCCTGAGTGACACAGATTCACACAAAGTAGTATTCCAGTTTCCAGAGAGAAAACTCTAGACCCACTCTACTATTATACTATTATCTTCTTTGCTTGGGGTTACGACGTGAAATGTAGCATGAAGCCCTGCAATTTGGTCCCTATCTTTATAAGGGTAGAGTTCGATCACTGGATGGAATAAAGTCATCATAATAAATGTAAAATTGTAGTATATTTTTGTAGCTTTTGCGAGAAAAATCTCGATGTACGAAATTGATTCTTGTCTGAAGAATCAATTTCGTACAAAATAACTCGAAGATGTCATTTCGATAATTTGCGAACACTGCGGTATCCTTCAAATGATAATTACAGATATTGAATAGTTAACTAATTGAAATGTGATAGAGTAGAATTGGGTTGTATTATATGTAGGTAAGTTTGGGTGGAAACAAGATAAACATTAGAGAGTCAATGACCTTTGGAACTGTACTGAAACTAAAACGGCGTTGGTTAGGACTTGGCTCCATGAAGTGATAACAAATGAAATTAGATAAAATGATTCTATCAATATTTTTTGAGCATGTTTAGATATTTGTTACTTTACTTACTTAATGATTAATTAAAAATATTTAATTTCATTAACCTATGTTTTATTCAGGTCATAATTGTATGGCACAACATCGCCAAGAGTGGCGTGATAAAGAAGAGGCCTTTACCCAGCAGTGGGTGTTACCGGCTGGGTAGATAGATAGATAGATCATCATCATCATCATCATCATCAGCCTTTCTCATCCCACTGCTGGGTATAGGCCTCTCTTCGTTTCCGCCACTCGCCCCTGTCCCACGGAAAACATTAAACGGACTTACGGTTAAGTTTTCTGGGACGTGAACAAGATAAACAGTGATGATGACCGAATGGGTAAGTATTTCGATATTCGTTCCGAAAATCGTTAGGCTTGAATCCGGACGTAGGTGATACAACAATGAATTTTACTTGTTATGAAGTTTTTTAGTTACAAAGTAACGAGATAATATAATCACTTAACTTTTACAACGTTTCATTATTATCCTAGAGGTTGTAGTAAGTAAATGATTTTTTTATTTAATTTTTTGTTAGACTCCTCTGCAACTATAAATTCGAAGGTATTACAAAATAGTGTAATTATAATATCGTAGTTAAACTTATATAATATCACAGCTATTTTGAAAAGTCGTAATCTATTATCCTGGAAAGTGTTCAGTTTGTATAAAAGAAACAGCGGGGCGTAGTTAATGCGCCTATAAAAATATTTGCGCCATATTATTTTTGTCGTAAGTTTGCGTGTACTTATCTCAACACATAAATCAGGTTTCCCGGACAGTAAAAAAGGTATCTACGCTTAATTTCATGAGTAGATTTATCTGTTTCTTTTGGTTTACTGGTAATAAAGTTTCGAGTTTGGCTTATGTTATCGTTATAAAGATTTCGCTTTGCTTTCTAATGTATTTAAATGAACCTTGTAAAGTTCTTTTTTTTAACCTTTACCGTCCCATTGCTGGACAAAGGTCTCTTTCTAAATTTGGCACGCCCACGTTTTCAACAGATTAGTATTCAATACACATCACCGTCTATCGTTAAAAACGTTATTCAATAGGTTTTCTTTCACCGAGCTTTTGATAATGAGTATCTTTTAATTTTATTAACACGCTCGGACTGCTTTTGTTTGTGTGTACTTTTAAATATGAATATAATACAAATATAAATGTTACACATTATTCAAAAAAGTTCATACAACAACTGGGATTCGAAGTCACATCCATCGCATCGAAAGTGGTATTATCCCATCCAAAATTGTTCCAGTTGCGACCCACTTTTCAGTCATATTACCAAAATTTATGGCGTAGCATGTTTCAAAATAATTTAAAACTTAAAACAGTACAGTAAATTTACATACGTATTGGATAGAACAGTTATTTATGTGACGTTTTAATTAATTAAACGACAAAGTTGTGCTTTTGTGTCAATGAGTTTAACTCTGCGAAATGTTTTCGTTTTGATCATAGGCAAATTACCTATACCTTATGTTTTATGGCATCGACATGGACTATATAAATATGAATAATTACATTTCTAATTCATGTTACTAAATCACTTTTATTAAAGAAAGTATATTTAGTGTTTTATATTTATCTGACAGTTGTAGAATATAATATTATATCATTTTCGTAACACACATTCATCCGTAGATACATTCATACAAATTTCGCATTTATTAGGAGGAGATATTGAGATTTTTGAGATAAGATATCGTAGGATAAAAAGACTCGTATTGCTGTCTGTACACTTCAAAGTCATCCAAACTAATGTACCACTAGTTCCCAGACTTGAAACTAAGTCTCATGTCTAAACTGAGAATAGCAAAGTGCGAGTTTGGAATTTCCCTTAGCTTCCTTGTCACTAGAGTATGCAAGCCATATATATTTTAAGACATAAAGCTTGTACACATAAAGCGTTTTGAAACGCGCGTTTATTTGAAATAGAACAAATACGAAAACGTTCAAACGCGTGATTGGAATGGGTTCAATGTGTACCTACGGATGCTTTGAACCGTTTGGATCTTTAAACGTGCTCTTTCAAAGTGCACGCTTCAAAAATGCCAAATGTAGCTTACTGACGCTTTTCTTTTATGTAAATAACTTTCAAAAAATACACTAGATAAGTAAACAAAATTTTAAAAGCTTTAAATTTATATTTCTGACGTACACTTAGAGAAATATCAATAAAAATTGATGAAAATACCTACGCCCTAGATTAAAATAAAATGAATTTTCAATTTAATTTCTTAGGGTTGTGCCCTTGGCATTGAAGGGGCGATCAGAATTTGATTATCAGGTAATAACAATTGTATTAAATTCATATTACTTTTGAGGATCGTAAGAATTATTATAAAATTTCGTCAATGGCTAAGAAAATACCTTTTAGATTGAAGAAGCAAAGATAATAATCCTTAAAAAAGCAGTTCATTGAATTTGAATACTTAAGTCAATTTGGAATATTTTGAAGCAACGAAAATTGTATTCTTTGACTACATTTTAATACTATTCATTGTCATTTTATAGGTAAAATAGGTATATAGTCTGAAATAAAAAGCAAAGATTTAAAATATGAATAGAAATCTAAAAAGATTAAACCTTTTTAGTATTTAGTTGCAAAATGTGTAGGTCTCGTATATTTTCGTCGCCTGCTCCGTTTTAAAATAAAATATAAACAACTCTAAAAATAAACCAACAAAAGCAAGCTGTTGCACTGCGGTAAAACATAGATATGTATGCAAAAATACAAAGTTTTAACGTTTACCAAAGTTTTCATCCTCATTACCTTAATAAACCAATTTATAAATAGCCTTGTCCTCCCGCTTGACCGCTAACCCCGATCCCTCACAAATAGGCCATAAAATACAGAAAATGTAGTCTAAATTTCGGTACACTCGGCGATTCAACTTGATAAACTAATTGAATAAAACAGACTAAAGCTCTCGGCTATTTAAACAAGATAACGGTTGCACGGTTACTTTGGGACGTTTGGTATTGTGTTTTGCATTTTGTCGTAGTGACGACAAGTATTTTCTAATGTTCATTTAAATGTTATTTTCAATTGAAGTTACTATATAAAAAAGATTGTAAAGGTGTGACAAAGGATTTTTTTGAGCAAGTAGTCTAATAACTGTCTGGCAGTATGTTTATTTTCCGATATATAGCTGAAATTTTCACAGCTATGTGTTACCGACCGTACCCAACCAACCTACATACTCGTATACATTTAAAAGTGCCCCAATTTTTCACAACGCGGTCATTAACGTCCCCACAAGATGGCCGATGGTAAAATATGTTATTATAATACGCGTCACTTAGTACCGAGGTTATTTACATACCTGCCTGATGGGCCTTTTTGCGATCTTTTGAACGATGCTTCAGTGTGCCTTTGCGAAAAATGTATGTGATTTATTTTCGGATTTTACTAAAAAAAAGCATACCTATGTCAGAATTAAGTAACTTGACGGTGAGGACAGTCATAAGTTGAGAAGTTAACATTTTAATTGTTTATTTAAAAGCGGAAATACAATACAAATATGCGATTATTTCCACTTTTGCTACAATAAAATACTTCAAAAAATTGTTCAATTGTTGACAAACAACTTTATATAATGATCAAATATATAAATTCTCACTGAGCTTTAATTACTTCCCAAGAGACAACTTACGTATGTTGCATTGCCTGTCTCTAAATCGTAGCGATTATTTACCTTAGAGATTATGAGGTTATGTTTCATTGTATTAGCTAATGTAAACAAATGTAACGTTACTTTAAATCCAGCCACTACATGCACACCACTTCGTCGAAATAACGAGTATATTACCATAATGTGTCCCGCGGCGAGTAACATCTGAAATGAGACGAAACGTTTTCAACTGAATGCCCTCGTACACAATGCTCGGAGTTCAATCAGAATATCGATTTTATACTCGATTTTAGAGCATGATACAGATTTTATGCATGGCTTGTGTTCTTTGTCCTACTTCCTTGAGGAAATAAGAGGAAACTGGATCACGAGTGTCCCCAAGGCGCGTACATTCTCTAATCTTCAGGAATTTCGAAAGTTTTGAGAATATTTAAAGAACTCTCAAAAAGATTCTCAGTCACAAGATAGCCTACCTATTGTTTGGCACTGCTGTTTGCAAATGCTAAAGATTAGTAAAAATTTATTTTCTTCAAAAAAACAACTAAAAATCTGAGGAGGTGGCTTACCGGCTTGGTCAAGCGATGCGTAGGTTAGGTATGTCGGGAATAACAAGTCCGAATCACCGACACACAGTTTATAACACAGAAAAATAGTTCTACAAGCACATGACACACATGACATGACTGTAGTAAAAAATTAAATAATTTTCAAATTTTCAACTGGTTTGTAACAGAGACTTCACCCTAGATTATTTAAAAAACTCTAAAAAGCTAAGCCTTATAGCCCCTAGACAAGTTTAAAAGCCTGAGCGTTAAGCTTTCGATATTGGTACACTGTCTGTATTCAAAAGTTTAATATTCTGCGAACGTAAGCACGAAACGATAAGAACGTGTTAGTACCGAAGCGCTCTAAAATCGACGGTCGATCGTTTGTACTAACGCGTTTTTCTATAAACTCCTGATATTTTCTTGTTATTTACAAATTGTACTAACGCTAGCATTTATCTTTAGATGCATACTAAACTCGGCAAAGTCCTTGTTAACTTTCATGTGGACTGTTTTCAAATGTGAAAAAAAATTACAGATGGAACTGCCTCATAGCCCCGGACATTTTCAAAGAAATAAAGTAAAAGTAGGTAATTAAAATCAATTTTTTACTTACACAAACAAATGCGTAAGTATTTAGTTTAATTTATAAAATTCGACTTAAATTTGTTTTTTGCTTCATAACTTCATACAGTTTTATAATAGTAATCTCTCTAAATCAAATTATTCACTCATTGCTTTTCGTCAACACATTTTTATCTCTGAACAATTTGATGAAAGCACTTACCAGTTTCGAGAGTTTTTATTCACTGTGGGCTTAAATCTAACACCAGCAGTTTAATTGCAGTTATAAGACCCCTTCGTAACGATCGCAATGCACTAGCAATGTAGGCCACGCTAGGCAGCTAAGTGGGCCAGATAATTTAGTACGAAAGTCTTTCTCAAGACCCTGTTTCGTATACAAAAGGCTATTTATAAATACTGTAGGAGAATGGTTTGCTACATGTTCTAGAAACGAAACAGTATCTCTGACAAATGTTAGCAGATAGCCTCAGGCATTTAAGATATTGAATTCAACCATTGGAATAAAAGTAAAGTAGGTACGTAAGTTTTGTTTAATTATACTATTATTTATAATTACTTTGACATTTGAACGATTTGATTATAAGAGGTTGACATTTGAACTTCAAACAAGTTGTAAGGACAGATAAGATTCACACGATTTGATAATGTTTGAAACATAAATTAACATTGTTTCGTCTACACTATTTTTCGAAGTTTTGTAAATTTTTCAAACAGTTTTGGTTTGTTTGTAACTTATTTCAAAAAGTGGTTTACAATGGCAAGAACGTTTTTAATGTATAATGTATAATGTATAGTGTATAAAGAGTTGGCCCTAACCATAATCTATTTTTTTATGCTTTGGCCTATTTTTAAGGCCATAATTATATAGTATGTACAAAATCATGAACATAAGATTAGAAGATCTAATGTTCATAATTATCTCCTAAGTTCTAAGTACCAGTAAAATTGGTAGGTAATCACCCGAAAATTGAACGCGTAAATTCAATTATTGTCAAGATAACATTACAAACCATGTGCAGGAAAAACCTGTTTGTAATAGAATAGGCCTAATGGTGAACCCTTGCGAGAAACGGCCAAAGATAACGCGGCCTTGTTGTAATGTTTCGAATGAACACGTCCTGTTTGTAGGAAACTGGGTCCGGCGTTTCGGCCTTTTAGAGCACAATCAGTGTAGCTTTTGGGTATATAGCTGGGGCAGAAGGAACCTCTGCTTTGCACGTTTTCATCTATACAAGCGGGTGTCGAACAAAATGCAGGCGGCAAGCTTTGACCATGCATTTGTAAAACGCGCTTTGAACGAACAAGTGACGCGCTACACAAAATCTCTTACTGCTCATTAGAAAGCATTTGTTGCAACAACGTTGGACCCTTACCACAGTGGCTGCGGCGCATAATATTAAGTAATGTTGGCGTCTGAAAATTGCCAAATTAAGGGTTGTTTAATCGTGTGTTTCTTCTATTTCTTTAAACGATACTTCACATTTAGCATCTTAAAGTACATAGGTAAACCAATACAAAATGCACAACTTATAGAAATTAATGATTTCATTTTAAATTCAGATACTTCGCAACTGACTTTTGATTGACCGGAAAACCTAGACAGGCGCGCATAAAGAATGTGATGAGGGTGAATGAGGTGAAAAGGGTATGTCAGGATCGTAGCTAGAAATGTGGTATCTGCCTACCCCTACGGAAAAAATGCGTGATTTTATGTATTACCTAAAAAATACGTTCTGTTACTGCGAGTTTATTTTGTTTCATCATCATCATAAGCAGTTTGTGACGATCTCTTTTAAAGCTTCTTCCTCTCTTTGGCATTATATCTTCAAACCACATGGCTCATGTTACCCTATTTATTTTTGGTGTACTTGGCCACCACTTGGCAAAATATTAGGTCTCTTTCTTTTAGGTCTCTTTAAAAACACTATTTACCTAAGAAATATCTGTCTGACTCATTTAAACTAAAAGGAGCAATTTTGCTCTTTTATTTTCCCTTTATAAGTTGATCCACTTAACCAAAACTCTTTAACTACTTTTACTACACCAGCTGATTCCTAAGACTGTGTTGAAAGCCTGAAGGTTGTGAAACTTTTTTGGGTTTTGTTTACTTTGTGATTTTTTGGAGCGCAAATATCTAGAGTCAGCCGCTCTTGTATTTCAGAGTGCACGCCATGAGGCATGGTTTTGTTATGCGCAGTTGACGTGTGCACCCTGTAGCTTTTTTGAAAGCAAAAATGTTTTAAATCTAAAAGACGGCCCGTTTTTTTATTGACTTAAAGTGTTCGATTGATACGGGTTTTGGACAAGAAACTAAACAAAAGGGGTCAAGAGAGGATTTTGGACAAATATTTCAAAAATGTTCTTATGGGTCGCAATCAAAACTCGTTATTTAGAATTACCTAATTAATGAAAACTTTATTGCTTTATTTTCATAAGTAATTATAATACAACACCAACCAATAGGTAAATGTAAGGTACTTTTAAAATTATTGTATTTATGTCTATACAACGATAACAATGCACTATTGTGTAATGTAACATTGATGTAAAGAAAATATACCTATAAAAATAGTATCAGAAAGAAATATAACACTTTCAACCTTTGACGTTTGTTATAAATAAGATAGTGCATTGGTACTTTTCCATGAGATACTATAAAAATGATTTATCATTGCTTCATATTACGATAAACTGTGGGCTAGAAAGTACGTTTACGTAATTAACAAATTATCGATAAAAAATACAATTACATCGTTGTTTAATTTTGGGTTTTATTGTGTTTGTATTTAAGTTGAAATTTCACGTGGTTGAAAACAATGGCGCCATTAACTGGGAGCTAATCACCAAACATAAGGCCCTCACGTCACTCAATGATAAATTACAAAATGTCCGACGATTATCGATTGTCGATTATATGTCACTTTATAATCGACAATCGACAATCGATAATCGTATTTATATTTATTGCTGTTGTTGTAGCTTTCATACCTACAGCGTCACCAGTTTATCAATTCGGTGGACACAATTGGAACTAAATTCTGTCATTTTCAAATCATCTATCAACTTTTATCGGTCTTCATCAAACGAATCGTGTTGACCGAGTGGTAGGTACCTTGGCCTTCGTTCAGAAAAACAAAGCCGTAGGTTTGCTTTCAATTGTTTTCCTTCACCATTAAGTTTATAGTTCAGTGCTCGTAGATATAGTCCTTGATCCAGGGCAGGACTTTGAACCCAAGATCTTTGGAACAAAAGTACACGCCTCTAGGTTTTATGTCGTATTTAAGCCAAAGCTTAGAGTTGGTTATGGTTTTAGTTAAATTTTTCAACAAAGTAAAGAGTTTATCAAAAACTGTACAACCTTTAGCAATGGTCAAAACAATTTCATGTTCTGTAAGCTTTACTCACATAAACACAATGAAAGCGTGTCACACCGAATGGTAACTTCCCGTTGACAAATTACAAAAAACACCATATCTGAACACCAAAGCTTTGTAAATACGAACAAGGGAAGTAAATTATCATTTTTCATTCTAATATTTTCGGACAAACAGGCGGACAGCGTCATTGTTCATCAAAATTTATTACCAAACAAAACAAAACAATGTTGGTTTATATTGCTATTGCTGCTTTCATCCCGCGACTTTGGTCATGCAGTAGATATCGCTTGTCATAATCATCCGTTTTTTATATTATGGCAAATACTCAGAATAAATATTATTTCAAGCGCAGATTGGGAATACAGACATGATCATATTTAAATAGACCTTAAGGGGGCCTAAAAACTCCGTCACCAGAGTTGTTTGTCACTTGCTTATACGAACGAATGAAAGATGTAACGCTAATGTGAAGAATGTGTTTCTTGTTAGATACCTTATGCCAGTGAAAACAAGCATAAATAATTTAGTAAACATGACTTGTTGCTATTTCTACAGGAGAGACAATGGTCAATGCGTGTTTGGTCACCGTTTGTAGCTCGTATTAAAGTACATTTGAGATTAAAATGAAATATCCATTAATGACAATCCGAGATTCATTGTTCGGAACAAAAGTCGAGGGACTTACCACTGGGCCAACACTGCTCTTAAGATCATTAATAAACTGTTCCACGTCATTTAGCTTTAGAGATCAGTCAGCTACTCGGAGATAACATTACTCAATATCTTCTGAATTCCTCAAACTCTGTTGGATTTTCATTAAGCACTTATTTCCCTCTTACAATTTTCATTTGTGAATGAATGCATACTTAAAATGTGTGAAGTTACATTAGGGTTGATAGTGAAAAGAAAAGCAAAAACAAAATTAAAACTAAATCAGAATAATGAAAGAGTTAAATTACAGGAAAACTAATCCTGATGTTGCATGAGTATAAAACTATTTATACAGAAATTATACCTATTTTAAAGTTTGAGTATTGTGTTTGTGTATGTACAACCATTAAATTTTCTAGTAGGTATTGTAAAAGGCCTATATTTTAACACAAACGTCGTCGGTCGAGTTCTATGAAATTTTAAATAAATTAATATCCTTGACTACACAGCGTAATGTGGTTGAATTTGCATTTGACATAACTATAGACACTCTAAAAGTAATGAATACACAACGACATAAAACGATCATCGAAAGATCCCGACCAGAAGGGTACTCCTAAGATGATCAAACTCCCAGTGGTGTTATTGACTCAGTATGAACTCCTAAGTCTCAATTCTATAGGATAAAATTAATTAGATTCCGTGAACGCGACAACCCTAGCCCATTACGTTCAGCGCCGCGCGACGTGTATGTAATTACTTAGCGAGTGAAGCACAGTCATGCCCTGTCATTTTCGCTACACCCTGGTCTTATACATAAAGGACGTGACGGACGTTATTAAGCGGTTGACGAATTTTAGAAATCGTGTTTATGACACTGTGTCGTTTTTGCTATAAGGTGTGAAGTGGTGTCACAAAAAAAATTATATTTGTTGAAAAATCTCAACTTTTATCGTTAAATTAGAAATACATAACAATATGAGAACCCAAATTATTAAGGGGATGACTCACTTCTTCATTGTTGGAAAAAACATGAAACACTGTTTAGTCAAGTGCTTTTAAATTGGATAATACGAACAACTATTTATGTACTTATTATTAAACTCTAAATTAATTGAAGTAATTTTAAATGAAAAAGATGCACAACGTACAATAAAGAGAGTTTTCGCGACATAAGTATAACTTATTAATGAAAGGTTGAAATATGAATGACTGATTAATTTTATCTAACGGCCACCGCTTTTCAAAAAAAGCGGACAACCCTATTCTAGTTAAAGGGGTAAAGTGGAATCATTTGTAATTTAAGTGTTGACATTTGTTCGGAGCTCGGTGTTTTAGGGAATAGGCATTTATGAGCCCTTCTGCTTATCGAAGTTTAAATTACTTGTGTTTAAGGTAACATTTTTGTTGATGACTCCGTTTATGTTCGATATTTAAAGCATTTCTACTTTATTTACACCTAAATATTAACGGGACGCGTATTGAAATCATATTATTTACCTTGTTCGATGACGTTACAGTTACCGTGATCACGAGTAGACATATTTACTTTAATGTGTTACATGACTGCTTGATTTTTTATTTCAACAATCATCCAGTCTATAATTTATCTTTTAAATATTTTATGATAAAGTATCATACAATATTTAATAGATAAACTGTCTAACTACTGTTCGAAAATTATAGGGGCTATGGTGTATCTTTTGACTTATATAATAAATCTATGGGATTGACAATATGTTGTAACAAATAGGTAAACGTAGTATTTTCAATATGTTTGGACACAAGTATGCATTGACTGTATATATATACTGACAACCGTTAAAAAGTAAATAAGTTCCTATAGAGCTAGCTAACATTGGTGACCCTCTAAAAGTCTAGATTCAAGACATACCATCTATGAAAAAAAATATTGGAGATCTATGTCTACTATGCTTAAGGGGAGAGCAACGTTGTCGTCTACTAAGCAATTATTTTTATTCGTTTTCTAATGAGAAATCACAATACATACGCGATTATTTCAATAACCTTCAAAGTTAAGGCATTTTCCTACTTAAGCTCAGGGCAATTGGAGCCTTTATCGAAAAATGCCTCAGATAATCCTCAAACGCTCTTGCTTTAAGAGAAAAAAAAATTTACAACATTTTTTCAAAATTTGTTCAACGATTTTGAAAATTCTCAGAAAGCTACAAGAACTGCACTTCTAGAAAGTGGTACTTTAGTAAATGAAAACTACGGGCATTTTTATTTTTCCTATCACTTGGGCGAAGTTATAATGGCTTTTCTTTCCATCACCGTAAATTGATGTTTAAAAGTGTTTTAACTTTTGCTCGGGTATAGATTTTAGTTAGATACTTGATCTATGAGTTTCGCTTGAATGAAACCGTATAATACTTCAAGTTGCTGAATATTTTCATCCTGAGTTTACTAGGAAATCTTTTTGTGTAATTTTTGTATAATATATCAAAATAAAAACAAAAAATGTGTCTCTCTCCAAAGGCTAAATCGCTAATTAAAGTAAGTGATGCTTATTTATGTCATAATTTGACTTTTATCCATACAAATACAATATATCAAAAAATAACTTCCAGAAAGGTTTAAATATTTAAATATCGTTTAAGTATTCGGGCAATCGTAAGTAAACAACGCCAAAATGCTTACTTAAATGCTACTTAATATAAATGGTACCAAACTGTCACTATTTGACGTTTGTTTACACAAATCTGACATATTATGTAAATATAACGTACACGTCACAAATATTTAAGTAGCGTTTCGTTATTCGGGGGAAGTCAGTTAAATGTTTTATAAAAACTAATCTACTACATAATTTGATCGATTTTTTTATTGCAAATTAATATTTCTTAACTTAGATAAATAAATATTCGATAACCAATAATTATAGTATGAATAACAAACATAATCAGACATCACAAATTGAGAAATCGCGCAACCACAATCGGGTTCAACACAAAACTGTAAAACAAAATCCACATTCTTTATTTTGCTTTAGCACCTAAAACCGTCACAAAAAAGGAGTCACTGAACTAGATTTACCAGCTTCGCCTGGAACGGAACAAATGCTAAGATATCAGAAACGTGATACGCTCCCCGCGGACATTTTCACCCCAACTGGTGCGAATACACCGCATATTACCACTAGGAATATTTGTCTCGGTAAAATGAACTCTAAAACTAGGAGTCAAGATCGATGAAAGATAGCAAGTGTTAGAGCTAAATAAATACAAGTTTTTGGATCGCTTCTTAGAATGGCAACGTTGCTGCGATACACATGGAAAATGTTTCTCTTCTATGTTTCTTTTTCCTTAAAATAACAATATTATTATGAAATTCCAAACGAAAACATTGAAAACTTACACATCGTGTAACCTAAAAAAATAATAAATAAATATCCTTATTTACTCAACCAAGACTAATCAAGTTAATATATTGGACTAAAAGCCGTAAGAGCTGGCAGAGTGAAACATTTACTTACTACACAACATTCTCTGTCTCTACACAAGGTAGCTGACTCACAAATGGAAATGTAAACAAAACCTGGTGCTTCGTTTGGTCACTAGGGATGTGGTTGTGTTGTGTAATCGTTGAACCTACATTAGAACCATACTTGGGCTTTCGCATAAAATACATAAAAGTACCGCGCGTTTTCATAGGGGAAGAAACGATTTAATTTATTACATACAATACAGGTATTATAGTTGCTTCATTATCTCTTATCACATTTTTCACGATTCATACTTTATTCAAGTCAATCTACATCGTATTCAAAATACCGTTTAAGATTCAACACCTGATTCGTTAGTATTGGATCGTAGAGCCTTCTCACATTACTGTCTAGGTACTTATAATTAGAGTAAGTATGAACATGCCAATGCAAAGTGGAATATCCTAGGTTGGTACGTGGTTAGGTGTTTGAGGCATATTAGTATACTAATAGCGATGGATTGAAGTACATTGCTAATTTGCTTAATCTAGACATGAACTGAATATCTCATCATCATCTTAATTTCGTTATTCTGTCTTTGATTTCGTCACATCAATTTCAGGACTGGTTCAATAATCACATTATGATAAGCTATTCGAGCACTCAGCTTTTACAGCGCGTTGTACTGGGTGCCATAAGAATACTTTAAGATTACTCAAAAAAAAGTACTTAAATGAAATAATATTTCGATGATCACGACTGTATCCACGGAGCGGTAGGTCTTTTTTTCAGATTTCTATTTTGTTTTAATTTAAATTGATTACTCCTTAGCATGGTGATTTTGAATCTACATTTTTATACTGTCTTATTGTTAAAACTTAACTTACAATTGACAAAAAACCTAGCATGATCAAGCAACTAGTAATATATATATATATATATATAATCTCCTCTCTTTTTCTAATCGAGTTTCTATTTTCACACCCTGTGTTAGGTTCATTTTTACTGATCAATAACAGAAGATGACCTATCGTACCCCAGAACGTAAGCCACGAAATAGGATTTTCTTGTTTCTTTGTAAAACGCTTTTTGGATCTCTTATTTCTAAACGTTACTTTGGCTGGTTTATTTCAGCAATAATAAGGCGGGCTTTCACCCACTGCGGCACGACGGAACAAAAATAAATATTCGAATATTTACATCAAATACCTTTCCGAAGCTAAAGCTATCTACACACCAAAGCCGCCGGCCCGGCGGCACGAACCCGGCGGCAAGGCCGGCGGCCTTGCCGGATGATTTTGTACGACCAAAGCCAAAAAAAAACCCGCCGGGTTCGTGCCGGGCCGGGCCGGCGGCTTTGGTGTGTAGACCGCTTTACACACCACGTCATCCATGTCAATGGAATTTCCAATAGTTCCAATAGTGAAAAGTAAATTGACTTGAAGCACAAAAGCTCGTAGCCCAACGCTAATATAATAGTGAAGACTTGAGAGCTATCCAATGTGTGAGACAGAGAGAATTTCCTACCCGAAATAAAATGACAGTTTCGAGGCAATTTTCTTGAGAGCGTGTTTCTACGAGCATTACTGAGACGATCTCAAACTCAATGCTGGGAATTGGTATCGTAAAAATAGTCTGAAAATGGTTTGGGGGTAAAATGCAATGAGATATGAACTAGTGGCAAATAATAGGAGATTGCAACAAATTTAGTTATAGTAGACAAGAAAATGTTACCTACTCAAAATCTTGCCCCAAAAATAAGAAAATGAGAAAAGAGTTGGATGAGGGAAGAGGGTTTTATAATAATTAATGCGATCGCAAAAATAAAAACAAAGTTTCTTGTCTTTGGTAATTACCTAAAACCTACATTCAATTCTGCTCAATTGCATTTGTTGACACATTCTAGACGTTTCTGCAATTAAATTATCAATAATGAACCAAAAAGAAGCGTAATTCCATCTAAAAGTTAAGACGGTCTCCAGGACCCTCTTTCCAAAGTTCAAGAAAGTTAGATTATTGAGCCAAGGTCGCATGAATTGTCGCATATCTGCCGCAAACGACCTAACAAGTTCACCAACGGTTAAACGATCGGTTATAATGTGTTAACCCGTGATGGCTGATTATTTTGTGGCTTTTGGTCTGACATTATTTTCAGAGCGGACCTTAGGTACATTAGTTTTTGTTCATGTTTTCGCGTAACTGTTCATATTATATTATTACCTTAAGGTGCTGGACAAGCCTATTAGATGTCTAACAATGTTCATGGAACTACAACTATCATCAAATGTTATGTTTACCTTTGACCTTTCTAAGTAGGTTTTTCTCCACCTGGTTTACCTGGTCTAGCTTGTGTAATAGACTAAAGTTAAACGGTATAAGTTAACTGTGGCATAAAATACTGAGAACTTCGTTGCTTTG
Source organism: Xanthorhoe spadicearia (assembly GCA_947086425.1). Taxonomy (NCBI): domain Eukaryota; kingdom Metazoa; phylum Arthropoda; class Insecta; order Lepidoptera; family Geometridae; genus Xanthorhoe; species Xanthorhoe spadicearia. The sequence goes on from OX352199.1 coordinate 8,746,526, forward strand.
AAGGACACGTTTAACTGTCGGTGTTGACCTAAACATCGTTAAGCTTCTAGGTGATATGAGCACCTCACTCCTATACTAAAATAAATCATCTAGAGCAAACAGCATTTAGACTTATTTATTTTAAAAAATTGGCATTGAGATACAATTTATTGATGACGCCAACAAAGTAGAAGGATAAAATCATATAAAAAGTATTTTTTCTCTGCTTTAAGTGTAAGGATGTTCTTTTTCTCGTTCGCTCCGTGTAGTGTCATCAAAATATAAGAAGTTCATAAGACCATTTTTAAACTTGAATATATCGGTCGGTAAGTGAAGTAATAATTTTTGTTTCAATAAAGTGCGTTATTTTAACAAAAGTGTAAGTAACTATAAGAAACTTTGTTTGACCTCTAAAGGAAATTGATCAACTGGGAGGTGTAAGATAAAGTAAAATTATAATTTTCCTCATTTTCCTCCAGTTACTGTTTTAAAAATTAACATTGCTGTATTTTCTCACCATATTGCAATTTGTCATAAGGGTTTTTAATTTATTATAGCCATTATTGTTACCGCTGGTGGTAAAAACTTTTTACTAGCAATAACTAATAACTCGTGTAGGTACTCGGAACTTTGTCAACCGTAAAAGAAAACATTATGAGGAATCCAATCAGCTGATAGAGTAGATATACCTACCAAATAATACACACTTCTAAATACTTCTGACTACTTTTCTGAATATCTCTAAAGAACTGTTTTTGATCTTATTATAACGCATTGCGTCCGGGCTTCAGTCGTCATTTTCACGGAAAGTTTGTATGAATGTGTGTATGTATTGTTGTTTGTTACTTTATCACGCAAAAATTACTTAAAGGATTTGGCTAAAACTCGGAATATACATAGTTAACAACTTGTAATAAGACATAAGCTAATTATTATCCAAGTAGGTACAACGGGGGTGAAGGCGGGCCGAGGAAGTTAGTATTAATTGCTTTGCTTAATTAATAACAACCTATAAATTAATAATAATTTTATCCGTATAAGCTTCAATAATTCTAGCTTATTATGATCCCTTTTATTATGATAGTCGTCATAGAAACTCAGAACATTTTAGTATTTTTCGAGATCTCGTTACGTAAGAAAGTGTTTGTTGTAATACGATATCATTGTTATGTTGTCTACCAGGCTATTACGGTAAGAAGGTCAATATAATGATAGCCTGTATAACAATAATATATCTTAGTCTGTATAACCTTTAATAAAAACCTTATTCTTTAGTTCCAACTATATTATAAAAGATATTTTATTATGGGGTTCAGATAACATTGTATTGTTTGTGTGCTGTTTCTCCTAAAAATAACACAAACATTTTCTTTTTAAACTTTTACTCATTCTTATAATATACAGAATCCCAGCTGGTTTGGCATTAAACACTAGCACTGTAAAAGACAAGGTACTTTCAATCACACAACATGCTCATCAAATATGCAAGAATGAAAATGAGCGGTCGCATCCATTTACAGATTGCCCCATTTGCTCCATTCCAATCCTTCAACCGTCCTTCGTTTACGTTCAATTGATTTATTTTTGGTTGCCCTTGATTCTAATAACGTGTATTTATACTTCGAAAATTTACACCAAAATCTTGAGAATTCAGGAATGAAGCATTGAATGAAAAGGAAAACCGAATAATTTTTAAATTCATTTTTCAACGTCATAATGAGGTAAAATAGGTGGTGGCATTTTTAGATAATTTGAGATACACAACAACCTTAAAACAGTTTTTTTTTAATTTCATTTGTATTTTTACTACCTCCTATGTATATATACTACTGGTTGGATATGTCAAAGAAAATAAGTAAAATAATTTTAAAACCACTTTTTTGTCGTCGCAATTTACTGTGTCACGGCCTAAGTTTATTTAAAACCATTTCGTTGAAAGGGCTTATGTATAAACCGCTAAGGTATTATGATGTCTGGTACTTTTAATTTTATTAGTCTTAAGATTTTATACATTGTTTACAGCGCAGCGAAGTTTTATGATGATAGCTTGTATTTATGATCACACTGAAAAATTCTCATTTTCAGAGCAATGTTTCAGCCTCAGTTTTATTTCTGTACATGTATCATCAAGTACATTACATTACACCTATTAAGTTTTGTGACTCTGTAAAAATTTAAGGTTCTATTCAAAATGATGCTACATTTAATGATGTAGCCATTTTTTTAACAGTATTTATCACCAATCCAAAGTAATCAATCAAGTGTGAAATAATGATAATGAAATCAGATTATTAGAAACCAACCAATCAAGGCACAGTAAGTACCTCTGAAACGTTTGTTTGTTCAATGAGAACAGATGCCTCCACATCGATGGACGCAGGTGGAGTATTCTGACAGTTACATGTATCCAACTCTTGCATGACAAGTCACGTGTAACATTTGCTAGGTGGTCACTGGTATAAAAATATGAAAGCGAGCGTAAAAGCCAATCCTTACTTGCCTACGAAACAATGAATAACCTGCAAAAAAGGTGCGCATATTCTTCACACCTTCACTCCACGCCTCGTTCCGTATTCTCGTATTTCCGTATTTTTCCTCGCAAAAAAGGAATGCGAGCAAATCTCAGAGTGTGGATTGTTGACAGCTTTGCGTAGCAAAGTGTGGATGGGCTATATCTTATAGTTTGACTGGACCAACCCCTTATCATGACAAGTCCCAAACAACATAAAAGCTCTAACAGATGACAGATAATGTATGGAAGCCTATCAGTGCCTCCAGCAGATAGATGAAGTCTGTTAGTGTTACAAAGGTACCTACGTTATTTTGCTAGTGTACCTACGCGTGGATTACCAAATCATGCTAACAGAGTAGGTATTTTAGGTGCAACTCGTGTTTCGGCCACGTGGATACTGGAATAGTTACTATTGGTATACGAAACAAACAAGGTATCAAATACCGTTCGCAAACACGGCTCGTTTCGTTAGCGAATCGATTATACGGACAAAGGAATATGCCGACTCATTAGCCACGGACGAGAGAAGCTTGTTTAAAAATCATTTCAGTGTTGCCTTTGATGTAATACCAGATTACTGATATCAACGTGTGGAAATTAAATGAGAAAAAACAACAATTTGGGCAAAATGCGAGCACTAATTAATATGACCAAGTTTTAATTATGAATTTTTGCTATAATGGTACTATTTTTGTTGAGTAGTCAGTTGTTTTTTATGCGATAAAGCACAACATTAACATACCTACACATAACAATAAGGCAGAAGTTGCATTATAATAATATATTTTGGACGACTTTTCTCCCAACTGTTCCTATTTACACCTGTTTCTCTCAACGTTCAATAAAATAAACCAAACAAAACCTTCCCCAATTAACCTCTATACTAGCGTAGAATTGCCAAAAGTTAATTAATTAGAGCGAACAATGGATGCAGAACAATGTTGCTGTAAGCCGCACAAAAATATCTTTGTTCTACGGATGTAGGTCACTCTGCCTTGGAGTTGGTTACAAAGATCTTAAAATGTGGTACAAGTGATAAGATGTGATCGGAACTTTCCAAGCTTAATTACCTACTGCTCAAAAATAACAATGCAAAGTGGAGCCGCCTTAAGACTTAATAGTTTTTCATACCGATTGTTTTGTAAGTAAAGTATAATCTAAAGTTAAATAATTTACTGCTTTTGTTCCGATGAAAACATTATGCACCATTTTTTTTAATTTACTAACCTTACAACGTAATTTTGCATTTCTGCACAGCATAAAAACATTTGTCCCGTAGCGGGGATCAAACCCGCAACCTCCGCATCTCAGGCGCCACGGAAGTCGTCATTTCGTCGTTTAACTGTACAGTTAGTGACTTGCACCACCCCCTAACACCCGCCAGGCTTGTAATTTCTTCTGATCTCGGACTCACGCGCTCGCGCCTTTGCTTAGTTAATAGCTTCTGCAATGTGTTTTAAAAGCTTTTCTTTTTAATGTACGGAAGTATTAATAACACTTGAAAACTATACTTTGTAAGTTCAGTAAGGAAATGGTGTTAAAAAGTATCTGGTAGGAGTTTATTTTTATGTAGAACGTAAGTATTAGAAGACTTTACTTATATTGGAACTTTCATTTTTATTTTCATTTAGATAAATAGGTACCAACATAATGGCTCTTTAGTCGACTGGCCCCGCTCAAACCAGACCCTCGAGTGCAGTTAACCTAGCATGTTTTTTTACTATAATTCAGATTCATCAATACAATATTGTCGCATGCGATATTTTATTATTGTATATTAATTTTTAGATTTACTTACCTATAAACTTTGACAACCAGATAACTTCCTCACAAAATCATCACTACACTTTTCCTAAGAAAACTCAATTTCTTTTATGCCATTCATTCTGATTCCTTCCATGAAGTAAACCTTCAGATGTACATGCCCAGTTCTATTTCCCAGTACGCACTTTCAATCTTGATGCTACGACACAAAGTGCAGAATAGTATGGTTCGCAAGCTCGTATAACTCAAAAACTGTTAGAGCCAATTGAGCTGAAATTGATATGTGGGTCAAAGAAAGTTCAGAAACTCATTTTGAGCAAGTGGCATGTTTCAGGCAATCCCTAGAGATATTTCCGCAACTGTAAACCCTTTTGTGCCTTCGAAGATCAATCAATAGTTTAGCTCGGGTAAGTCACTTCAATCCGCTTACAATCTAAAGTCAGCTTTATTGACCTTGTCATTTGGTTCAATAGAATTATTTAATGTAAAGCTTAGTGACCCTGATAATTATATAATTTTTTAAGAGTAACATTATTATTGACTTCATTTATATAGGTACTAGCTTACTCAGCCACTGTTTTGATCCCGTGATATCTTTTGTTTTTATTATAACAGGTATTTGTTTGCATGACTAATCAGCTATTTTGCTAAGTAATTTTAATAAACAAGGTGCAAAAGCATCCCTCATAATAAAAGAAAGTGAAAACAACAGGGTCAAATCACATTCATGAAGGGCTAAAGCTGGAGCGAGCTCGTGTTATAATTCGACCCTAACACGATAAATGACAGAAAAGTGCTATCGTTACTGTCAGCCGCAAGTAGCGTTGGCAAAGAAAGCCCATTATTAATAGCCATGGACCAACCCAGAGGTTGGCAACGGGGAATAAATTATTGTGACCTTTTGCTGCTGACGGTACATTTAGATTGGTGAATTAGGTCATGAGTTCAAAATTACCCGCTCCATTTCGAAAAGAAAAAAGAATGTTTGAAATTCAAATAGGTTGCGAGATTAGAAAATAAACTTGTAGAGAGAAAATATTCCATTTCTAATTCTAATAAGTACTAAAAATGTAAAAGTTTGTGAGGATGAATGAATAAATAGATTGATGTTATAAAGTTATTCAAAGAAAAACTACAAAACAGTTTCGGCATGGATTGCTCTCCATACATTCATAAAAATTTTCGCTTATTTATATTTGGGATTAAAGTTGATATCTATAAAACCTAAAGTCTTGAGCTTATCTAAGACTATGTATAATGTCATTCAGATCTAGGTCATTTATTAATAGACTATCATTGAATACAATCAATAAATAATTCACCACGTTTCAGTGGCCTGACTCGCTATTGCGAAAAACAAAAAATACCTGACAATATCGAGTTCAGCTTATGTTGGTGGATACTGAATTCGGGGTTGATTGATCCTTCCAGGAGGCTTACCATGACGTATTACTAAACAATTCAGTTTAGGTTCTGACTGTCAAAACTTTACGTCAGCGCCTTAGCTTACTTCAAAAGCCGTTCATTATAGGACCTAAACTGAATCGCTATAAACGGTCATAGTTAGCCGGCGGGAATTCAAAATCTTTCGGTAGTACGAATAAACCGGCAGCCATATTAATAACTTTCACGATAACGACTCTCATCGCACATTAATGGCAACAGAATACCAGTTACTGTAATTTAAAATAACAGAATTGTCTTATTTTCTACGCTTACGCTTTCTGGTTTGTTATCGTATAAAGTTTGCAACGCGACTGCTTGAACTTTGTAGCGCTTTCCACTTCAAGTTGCAAATAATATTGTTTTATTGTTCCAACTCATCTTATTCTTTGTGGTTTGAATACGTTATGATACGCGTACGCAAACACGTTATTCAAATAACTTCCTTCGTTATTTTAAATTTTTTGCTGTTCTGATTAATTACAATCGAGATTTTAACCAGGTTTTAAGTAAGATGAACAAACTATTTTGAAATGTAGGTAAATCTTTTGAAATAAACATATTCTATTCTATTTCTTCCTGTATTTAAAAAATTACGTACTATTTCCAACTTCGCTTAGATGATGAAATTCAATCAGAAGATTCCACACCCATAACCTGAAAGTGCAGTGCCGTAAAGAAGAAGACTACAGTATCATAAACCAAGTTCATTTAATTTTGTCGTCAAAATCAAATGGTGGATATGTTTTACGAGAATCTTCGACAGTTAAGTGAGACCTGAAGAAAGTTAGTATGATAGGTTGAGCGCAAAAATTATATATTTTTAAGAATTTAGGATATTATTTTTATTGTAAACAAGCGTATATAATGGTAAACGTATTAGGGAGAACTAGGGTACCTTCCTGCCCAGATTGTCTAGTCTTAAATAAGACTATTGGCTTTCTAAAGGAACAAAAAATTACATTAAAACACTTAGAAGTGTAAAGATATTATTCACGTTACACCGTGCCTGCAACTATGTATCTGATCACCATACACAACTGAAGTATTAATTGCTTAGCTTGGGACTAGATGACTGTGAGTGGAATGTCCTGGGATTTTTATTTATTTATGTCTCACGTTAGAAAAACCTTGAGAACCCTTTCATGTCCAGCATTTATAAGATAATTCAAGACTAAAGCTCACCTGCATCATAATTCCACATCGAAAACTCGAGGTCAGTGTTTCCAGCGCACTGAGCGCTCGACATTTTTATAACCGTAAAAATATTTCACAAATTTCAACGGTCAGCAGAAATGTTGTTATCGCCGTACTTTCAACAATAGTCACTTGACCCAGGTTAGATAGGGTTACTAGGGGTTATCTGAAAAGCCGGATAAAACTATTCTTCAGAGTTGGCCGCTATTAAAACCCTTTTCCATGATAATGCCGTCCAAGCCGAGATTCATATCTTTGATGTTAACTTGAGCAAGTTGCTCCGTATTATCCTTCATTCAATACTTAAATTTTGTTATCGTGTTAAATAATGTATCACCATGTGTTATGTAAAAGGCTATAATAGTAGGTCGTGTGAAAGATGGGTCAACGACATTTTTAGAACAACAGCTACTCTACTCTGCAACCAAAAACAATACGTGTCACTAATCGCAGTTTATTTTTGGTTGAAACTTCTAAATTCAGTTTCTACTAAATAATCTAACTCGCGATTATGACACGATGTCTCGTTTTCGGTTTGTAGAGTAGCTAGTAGTTGGGTCATATTTACGAATGAAAATCTTACAATGGAGTTGAAAAAGCCGGAGATCAGCCATCCCTGATCACTTGCTGACCCGGCTTCATACAAATGACAACTCGAGGTGACCTTGTTAGAACTTAGAGCTCTTGACTGGACATGTGTACTCTCTATAGTTGGAGTACACTTAGTTCTTCAGAACGCTATCATTGTTATAGGATATATCCAATTAGTTTAGTTTCTGAAATATCCCAACATGTCAAAATAACAAGCTTACGAAGGTAACCTTAGCCATCAAAATGTAAGTATTTATGAATGGCCAACTCGATAGCTAAGAAAAGCACAATAAACATGCACAAGAAAGTAAGTTGCTACTATCCCCTAAACTACCTAACTAATCAATTATTTTTTTAAATTACTAAGCGAATATAAAT